>OZ007597.1:108711203-111111203 GCA_963931845.1 Maratus michaelseni | reverse complement strand
GAAAAGATTTTTTCACGAAACCCCATAGGGGACTGTCAACAAATTGAAAAAGAAGGAATATCTTTTGGATAACCCTGTAAAAACTAATGTAGCAAAAGCGTTCAAACTCGAGATTATTAATAAGTGGCTTATTGTAATATACTGTGTTCATTTTTATGAGGATAGCATGTATACTCGTACAGAAATTAAGGTTTTTATAAAAACAGTCCCAAATTTCGCATAGTTTTTTTGCTTTAAATTTGCAGAGTTCTTAATATAAAAAAAGTTATTTTCAGAAAATATGACAAAGAACATTGTACATAATACTTTGCAGTCAGAAAAAAATAATAAATAAAAAATTAAAAATAATAAAAATTGGATGAAAAAAGAGTAGGTTTACTAAAAAATTTTTTACTGCTCATGCGCGAATGCAATCAAAATATAATATGCATAATGTATTAGCTAAGTATATAGAGCAACATTTGTGAAAGTCTCAAAATCATAGCTTGAAAATTCTGAAAATTATCGTCGATAGAATAAGCTCGAAATCCGCTGTTCCCAAAAAGAAGCAAAAACATGAGGGGTTGTATCAAATATCTGTTGATTAGTGCCAAGATAGCGTACACAATATTACACGAGCACGTATTTGGATACAACCCCTCATATTTTTGCTTCCTTTTGGGAACATATGATGTCGAGATTATTCTATCGACGATAATTTTCAGAATTTTCAAGCTATCATTTTGAGACTTTCGCAAAAGTTGCTCTATATACTTAGCTAATACATTATGCATATTATATTTTGATTGCATTCGCGCATACGCAGTGAAACTTTTTTTTAGTAAACCTGCTCATTTTTCATCCAATTTTTATTATTTTTTAATTCTGATTGCAGAGTATTATGTACAATGTTGTTTGTCATATTTTCTTAAAAGAACTTTTTTTATATTAAGAACTCTGCCAATTATAAGCAAAAAACTAGGCGAAATTTGGGACGGTTTTTTATAAAAACCTTAATTTCTCTACGAGTATACATGCTATCCTCATAAAAATGAACACAGTATATTACAATAAGCCACTTATTAATAATCTCTATTTTGAACGCCTTTGCTACATTAGTTTTTACAGGGTTATCCAAAAGATATTCGTTCTTTTTCAATTTGTTGACAGTTCCCTATGGGGTTTCGTGAAAAAATCTTCGCGGAAATATATAACCTATATCATACTGTTTACACACCTGCAGTTTCAGGTTAATTCCTCATGTATTTTTCTAGATAGTTAACAAAACGTCTAAAATCGCAAGTGACCGGTCACCTTTGGCAATAAAGTGTAGAATATAAAGGGGCATGTTTTCTCTTAAATAACATCTTATGTTCAACAATAGGGGTGATAAAGTGCCAGCTACAAGCTTTGGTATAAAAACATTCAAAAAACGAAAATGCTTTTGATACAGCCTAATAGATGGATCCAATGGACACGATTGGAAATTTTTGTATAGTATTTTTTTCAGTAGCCGATGTACCAATTCTTATGATTATTTCTTTTTTCTTTCGTTCGCTCGTATTCCTAGTTATTCGACATGATATTTATAATGGTATGGTTATAGACTCTCTGCTTATTTATCTGATTGCTTATTCAACAGTGCTATATAATTTCATTCATTCTAAATTGTTTTCGAAATTTTATCTGTCAAAACATGTCTTTTTGTCACGCATAAAGAAAACAATTATTTTATTTTACAGATTTTGTTGAAGAATCTGATCTTTTTGTGTAGCAGATCAAGACCGCAGTTTTTACTCAACTTGACAGAGGCTCTGTAATTTAATTCCCAATGAATATCTTTCAAGAGTTATTTTCTTAGTTATTTTCTTACGCAATCCCTGCTTTCGTAATAGATTATCACGCAAGTGAAAATGTGTGTTTTAAAGTGCGAGAGAAAGTTACAAACAATCTCAAAGAGTCACACAACGAAAGAAATTATTTTATTTTATTTTACGGTTTTTATTTTCCACTACAGCTGCGTAGCAACCCATCGTCTTGTATTTATATTTTATAAGATCTTTCGAGTTTTTTGGGGAAAACACTTAACAATTCAGTTTTTAAATTACAATTTATATGTCATAAGCTAAAAATATAATTATTATCATTTATAAATCTTATATTAAACCTTTCAATCGCCGTAAGATTCCTTACAATCGATCTATTAGTTCTCGAGTTTTTGAGCATTGAAATATTGATTTTTCTGGAAATTCTGGAATGCAGCAAAATGCAGATTTCAGCCATAATTATCATTTATATATGTTAATTAGACCTTTTAATCACCGTAAGATTCCTTAAAATTGATCAATTAGTTCCCAAGATTTTGAGTATTGAATGATTGGTTGATTGATAAATTCTTCCGGTTTTACCTTATTTTCTCAAAAACTATTTTGATATCGGATTGCAACAAACTGCAGATTGCAGCCAGAATAATCATTTATAAATGTTAATTAGACCTTTCAATCACCCTAAGTCAGTTTAAAATTGATCTATTAGTTCTTCAGTTTTTGAGCATTGAAATATTGATTGATTGAAATATTAATTAAAATATTGATTTTTCCTGGAAATTCTCTATTTTCTCAAAAACTATTTTGATATCGTATTGCAACAAACTTCCGATTGCAGCCAGAATTATCATTTATAAATGTTGATTAGACCTTTCAATCACCGTAAGATTCCTTCAAATTGATCACTTAGTTCCCAAGATTTTGAGTATTGAATGCTTGGTTGATGATAAATTCTCCCGGTTTTTCCTTGTTTTCTCAAATTTATTTTAGCTATCGGAATGCAACAAACTGCACATTGCAGCCAGAATTATCATTTATAAATGTTAAATTAGACTTGTCAGTCGCTGTAAAATTCCTTAAAATTGATCAAATAGTTCTCGAGTTTTTAAATATTGAAATATTGGTTGATTGATTAATTCACCTGAAAATTCCCTGTCTTCTCAAAAATTATTTTCGATATCGGAGTGCAACAAACTACAGATTGTTGCCAGAAACATTCTCTATCTTCTACTGATGAGTTTAGTGTTTGTTGTGCAACCGTTTCTGAGACAGACAGAAGTACAGATTTTTTTAAATATTATTTTTGACTATACGTCGTCTAAATAGTCGAAGAAACTTAGAAATAGATGTTATTCTGAAAATCATAGACAGACACTTCAGTTTTATAACTTAATATAGATTAAAATATTTTTTTTTGTACTTCAGCGAATGATATAATATTCGTGTATCAAAGATTGAAAATCACACACAATTCCACCAATCAACTAGCTAAATATGGAAGTTAATTATACCATCGCTGCCACCAGTTGTGACGAGTTCAAGATGTTAATTGTGAAAAGGTAGCGAACTTCAAAGACTCGTCTTCGTGTAAAATCAAACAAGATTTTATTCAATTGAAATCAATAATAAAACAAAAGATGTCTTGACTAATATAATACAACGATATTTAGGGTTCTTGGGCTTATGATCAAATAGTTCAAAATAAAATTATGTGTCTATGCTTGCGTCACTGAAAATAAGGTAATCCAGAATTCAAAAAAGAGTAAAAATCATGCTTTAAAAAATCGAATGTTCTGCGGAATTGTTCGTCTATCTCTTCTCTTATATGGCGCTCTAGATGAGGTCTTTATTCGTTGACGGGCTGTCAACTTCACGATAGCTGCTGTGAATAGTTAGTTTATTTCTTTGTACTATTTGAAGTTTATGTTGAAATTTTTAAAAAGAAAATTTGAATAAATATTCGGATGAAATGAGAAATTATTAGAATACTTGAAAACTATTATGTTGTGGTCATCACAAAACTTTCTTTTATATCATTCTATTACATTAATTTAAATAGCATACTCACGCAGCAATAGTTATGGATATGAAGTATATTTCCTTTCTTTGAATTTAGCATAGAATTACAGTGATCAGTGAATAACAATAGAAAAAAATCACGCTCGTAAAATTACATGAATTGATTCTGGACAAGATAATGAATCCTTCTCCAATCACAGAACACAAGCGCCCCCTGTTGATTGATCAAAGTGAAAATTGAATCAGCACCTACTTATGTCAAGGTGTAACATAATAGTATGAAGTTTGACGAAATTCCGTGCATTTGTTCTTGAGATTAGGTATTTTGGAAATCGTGAAAAATACAGTATAGCAGCACCACCTGTTTTCCGATATACACTCAAACCTTATGACC
The DNA here is from genome assembly GCA_963931845.1 of Maratus michaelseni. Classification (NCBI taxonomy): domain Eukaryota; kingdom Metazoa; phylum Arthropoda; class Arachnida; order Araneae; family Salticidae; genus Maratus; species Maratus michaelseni. Next base: position 111,106,985 of record OZ007597.1, on the reverse strand, counting down.
ATCTTATTTAGCTCAAGGTCTAACATGTAGTTTGATTAAAATCTATGCAGTAGTTCGCGAGTTAGAGCTTCCACAAAATTTGTGTGACATACAGCATGACCTTGGAAGCATGAAAACTATGCTGCAAATAATTCCATTGGGATAATAATAATAATAATAATAATAATAATAATAATAATAATAACAATAATAATAATAGAAATGTGAAAATACTCGTTATTTCTCATTTAGATAAAATATTAAATCGGTATTGAGCAAAAAGTTTGGTTAAAAATACGAATTATATGTTTCTAAAATCTAAACAGCCAGGTCACTATTAGCGCAATATTGTCGATAATTAAAAAACCTAAATTTAACTATTGCATCAGTATTTCTTTACTGTTAGAAAATGTTTAGCTAAATAAAATAGTTCGTGCTTAAAGTTGAAAAGTGTAATGTAATTTTAATGAGAATGCATGACTTTTTTTTTATTTTTAGAAACTTTATCACAACTCTTAAATGTAAAAAAAATATAAATTAAACTTAAAATTACATCGAAGAGCATGTGTGTTTATTTTATTAAACTACACTGACCAATGCGTTATCTATAAATAAAAAGGTTAACAAACTCTATTGAATACAATGTAAAACAATTCGAAGGAAAATCACGAATTCATTTAAAAACAAAAACTTTAAGTTTGTTTTTTGAAACAAATTTACAAAGCAGAAAAACGTGATAATTTACTTTAATGGTTACATTTTAGCTATCTTCAATAGATAATCCAAGCTACTTTATGTGTTGCTATTTATAGTTACATTAACTATACATTAAAAATGCTAAGAACATTTCCGAATGAATAACTAATGCACAAAAAAAAAATTATTCAATTAATTTTTGTGTGATCTCATTCATGTAATTAAATGAAGAGTTCTAAATATAGCTATTTAGTTTGTTCAATTTTCTTCCGCATTTTTCAGCAGCAATAATTCGATAAAAAGAAAACTTTTTTATTCTTAAAAGATTTTATTTTTTAACTTCAACTTTCATTCCAAAATATTTCAAAATTTTATTAGATTTTTTAGAAAACTTCACATTTATTAGTATGAATATTCGTAATAAATTTTCTGAAGTTGTTATGGTTTATTCTTCTTAATTTATGCATCCAGAACACTTTTACTCTGCTTGTCTTCAGCAAAAATTTTCAGCCTATTTTATATAAAACTGCACGATTTTTTAGCTCACAGGCTATCAAAGCCTGAGAGCTAATGTGACCGCCGGTTCTGCATGTATGTATGTACGTATGCATGTATGTACGTAACGCGATAGCTCTTGATAGAAATGTCCGTTTTGTTTCAAATTTTATTTGTAGGTTCATTGTGATAAAACTCTTCCCTGATTAGTGTTTGGGGATTCATTGGTAAGATAAAGGGGGGGAACAACGAGCTAATCCCTTCTTAATTTAGATAAATGAGTTTTTCATGCAGAGTTATCCGATTTGTTTCAAATTTTGTATATAGGTTCATTGTGATAAGGCGCTTCCTGATTAGTTTTGGGGGTTCATTGGTTAAGTATAAAGAGAGGAGCGGGGGGAGGTTAATCCCCCTTAATTTAGATAAATAGGTTTTTCTTACAGAATTATCCAATTTGCTTCGAATTCTGTTTATAGGTTCATTGTGATAAGGCGCTTTCCTGATTAGTTTTGGGGGTTCATTGGTTAAGTATAAAGGAGGGGAACAGGGGTCTAATACCCCTCCCCTTAATTTAGATAAATGGGTTTTTCATGCGGAATTATCCGATTTGCTTCAATTTTTGTTTATGGGTTCATTGTGATAAAGCGGGTCACTGATTAGTTTTTGGGGTTCATTGGTTAAGTATAAAGGGAGGTAACAAAGGGCTAATCCCTCTTCATAATTTATTGTCGCTTTCTTTATTTTTCGAGGGGCAGTATTCTTTGAAATAAGAGTATAATATAAAACTAGTGTGAATAGCTTGTAAGCTCAATACAATCAGTTTAACTTGGTACATTTAAAAAATATATTTTTATTTTTTATTTTTAAGAGAGAGAGAGACAGAAAGAAATAACGGATAGCATGAACCCCGCTGATACATTTCAAATGAAGGTACAGGAATAGAAAAGAATTTGTGTGAAATTGTTTAAATATACGCTCATGAATACTAATTATTAGAACCAGATATTCCTGTGATATTCGGTGTAAGAAAAAAGCAATAATACATAGCATGGACTCAAATGATTTCAAATGAACATAAATAAAACAGGTATGAAACAGAAAATTAGAGAATTGTTTAGATGTACACTCATGAATTTCCGTTATTAAAACCAGACATTTCTGTGATATTCAGTTGATATTCCACGCTGCTTTATATGTTGCTATTTATAGTTACATGAACTATACATTAAAGTCGCTAAGAACATTTTTGAATGACTAAACAATGCACAAAAGAATTTATTCAGTTAATTTTGGTGTGATGTCATTCATGTAAGTAAATAAAGATAGCCAAATATAGACATCATTTCTTTGTTCATTTTTCTTTTAGATTTTTCAATAGCAATAATTTGATAAAAAGAAAACTGCTTTTTACTGTTAAATATGTTATTTTTTAAGTTCAACTTTTATTTGAAGATATTTCAAACTTTTATTGTATTTTTAGAAATTTTCACATTTATTAATATGAAGTTTGGCAACAAATTGTCTATTTCTTTTTAATTTATGCAACCAGAACACTTTTATACTCTGCTTGTCTTCAGCGCAATTTTTCAGTGTATTATATATGTATCTACAGGAATTAAAGAGAGAGAATGCATAGAATGTGCTCTACTGAAATATTTCAAATGAACATAAATAAAACAGGGGATAAAAAAGAAAATTAGTTAAAATTGTTTAAATATACGCTCATGAATTCGCTATTAAAACCAGACATTTCTGTGATATTTATGGATAATCCCATGCTACTTGATGTGTTGCTATTTATAGTTAAATTAATTGTACATCAAAATCGCTCAGCACACATCCTAATGATTAAACAATGCACAAAAGATTTTATTCACTTAACTTTTGTGAGATCTCATTCATGTAATTAAATGAAGAATGCAAATAAAGCTCATTAGCTTGTTCTTTTTTCTTTTGAATTTCTTAACGGCAGTAATTTGAAAGAAATAAAACTATTTTTTAGCATTAAAGATGTTATTATGTAACTTCAACTTTAATTCGAAGATATTTCAAAATTGTATTGGATTTTTTTTATAAAGTTTCACATTTATTAACCTGAAGCTTTCTAACAAATTTTATTCATGTGTTATGTCTATTTCTTCTTATTTTCTTCGTCCAAAACACTTTTATTCTGCTTGTCTTCAGCGTAATTTTTCATTGTATTTGATATGGATCTACAGCAATTAAAGAGAGAGAGGGGGGGGGGATGCATAGCACGGACTCTTCTGATATATTTCAAATGAACATGAATAAAACAGGGATAAAACAGAAAATTAGTGCAATTAATTTAAATGTATACTCATGATTTCCAGTTATTAAAACGAGACATTTCTGTGATATTTAATGGATAAATCACGCTACTTGATGTGTTTTTATTTACAGTTACATTAACTGCACATTAAAATCGTTCAGCACATTTACAAATGAATAAACAAAGCACTAAAGGATTTCTTCACTTAATTTTTGTGTGATCTCATTCATGTAATTAAATGAAGAATTCTAAAAACATTTTTTTTTTTTGGATTTTTCAACAGAAATAATATGATAAAAATAAATTTATTTTTTAGCGCTTAAACGATGTTATTAAATTCCTACTATTAGCTCACACTCTCTCTCTATATATATATCTTGTTCAAACTTTCAATCGTTAATAAAATATTTTCTATTCATCCCCTCAAGTTCAAATAATTTTTTTTAAACTTGTAGTGGATGACACTTTATGCTAATACAGTTTTTTCAAATATTAATTCATTAAGTAAATTTAATTAATTAATTTTAGTTTTAAATGGGAGAAAAAAATTCCTCCCATTACTTTCATAAGTGAAATGAAAGATTTATCTCAAATTAGTGATACCACAGACATAAAATACCGCAACGATGATTATAAAATAATGTTCAATAAAGATAACGTGGGACATTAATGCTGTACGGGTTTATTTTATATATTTATGATTAAAAAGTAGGAACTGACTTAATTTTTTTTTATATTACTTGTTTTTTAACGTCAACTTTCATTGTATTTTTTGAAAGTTTCATATTTATTAATGTGAAGTTTTGTAACAAGAATCTTATTTTATCCAAATTTCTTAAGAAAAGGGAGAGAGAGAGAGAGAGAGAGACAGAGAGATTTTTTTTCCAAGGATTTAATCTTTAAGTGTCCTTTTCACTTTAATAACAGAATTTGAAAATCAAATATCTAAAAGAAAAATTTTAATCGAAAGAGAGAATATTATGTACAAATTATGTTCAGTACTACATGGCCTATATAAACATGGCCTATGTCAACAAAATGCAAATTCCTACCATGAAAGATGAGGGAAAAAAAGAAGAAAGAAGAAAATATATGCTTTCTTCGTAATTTGTATTTTTTGCGTTCCAGGAAAAGACAAAATGTAAACAGTGCATTTGATAAATTACTCGTGAGTGGCAAACGGGAGCATAGAGAAAATCTGAAGTCGCTAAAGATGTCACGAAACCCATTAGAATAGCTGCAAAGCTTGGATATCTTCAACTAACACGCACGCTTTGGCACATGATTAAAAAAGTAAAAGGTGAAGAGAAAATAAAATGAAACTGAATAGTTTAATTTTTAGTTATTAAACGATAGTATTGCTTAATGCCTTAAATCCACGGGAAATGCCATGTTTTTTTTGTTTGTTTTTAGGTGCGTTCGTAATTATATAAATATGTAGCACCTATTGTCGTCGTCTGGTCCGTCCGTCTGTTCATCCGTCCGTCCGTCCTTCTGTCTGTCCGTCCGTCCGCATATAACAACGCAAAAACTACCCAACCGAATGGTTTGAAATTTAAGATGTATTATCTTTGCAGAATTTTGTCGAGACGTTTCAAATTTCATGAAAATCGGATCAAAACTTTAGAAAATATTAATAAAAATATTTATTAAGAAATTTGATTTTTTTTTTAATCGGTGCTTTTTTGTTATAGGAGCTTCCGAGGTTTAATCGTCAAGCGATCGAGATACTTATTTTATTACAGAAATTAATCGGCAGACGATATAATTCATTTCACAGAATAAAAAATCAAGATCTGAACATTTATATAACTAGCTATAGTACGAATGCACCTCATTTGTTACGTTTGACGTACAATTTCCAACTTGTTTCTAATAAAAGCACGCATATGCAATAAATCAATATTATACCATTATATTGTATTCTGAAAGATATTCTAATAAGAGTATTTATCAATAATATTTCAAATTCCTCTCGCTAATGTTAAATCTCTGCGCATGTAATGTAGTCATATTTTTAAAATATCTCTTCGGGAAATTAATATTTCTAACTTATTTTTTCTGTGTACAATATTTATCATTTATGCCCAGTTCCATTTCCTTGGTAATTTTACTATTGAATCGGTTTCAAAACGGTTTCAAAACGATTTCAAAATGGATTAACTACCTAATCCGTTGGCCGATTTGTACAAAAAACTGTACAGTTCTTTCTAGTTTATAAGATATTCGCCGAATGGGAACCATTTTGAGATCGATTCTACAGGGAAAATCACGAAGAAATTGTGAAAGAATGTAAGCGAATGTAATTAAGGATGTTAGTGGATCAGAGTTAACGTCTCAAGTTTCAAAACAGGAGGTTTCGAGTTCGATTCCCTTGTGTCAGAAATTTATACACCCCCTGTCCCTGATTTGTTTTGCTTGTTACTTTCTGGATACGCAAATATCGTACGAAATGTCAAGTGGAGTTACTCCAGATGTTTACTACCATTAAAAAAAGGAATTTTAGAAATATACTACATTGAAAATTTTTCCCAGTGTTAAAAAAAGTCTTTTGATTGAATATGGAAAAGAAAAAAAAAACAGTTTATTATAAGGATTTAATCTGTAAGTGTTCTTTTCCTATTGATAACAAAATTTGAAAAATTAAGGAAAAATTTTAAACGCATCTGCACTTGCAAAGAAACTTATGTTCAATACAATTAACATAACCTATATAAACAAACTGAAAATTCATACCATAAAAAAAAAATGAAAAAAAAATGATAATAAGAAGAAAATACATGCTTTCTTCGTAATTTGCATTTTTTACGCTCCAGAAGAAAATATGTAAACAGTGCATTTGATAAATTGCTCGTGAGTGACAAACGGGGGCATAGAGAAAATTTAAAGTCGCTAAGATGTCACGAAACCCATTAGAATAGCTGCAAGGCTTCGATATCTTCAACTGACACGTGCGCCTTGGCACATATCATTTAAAAAGTAAAAGCGAAGAGAAAGATAAAATGAAACTGAATAGTTTTTAAGTTTTAGTTATTAAACGATAGTGTTGCTAATTACCTTAAATTCACGGATATCACTTAATTCTAATAAAAGGACACCTGAAATAAATCAATATTATACCATTATTGTATTCTAAAGAATATTCTAATAATAGTGTTTGTCAGTAATATTTCAAATTCCCCTCGCTGATATTTAACCTATGCGCATGGAATGCCTTCGTATTTTTAAATTCCTACTATTAGCTCACACTCTCTCTCTATATATATATCTTGTTCAAATTTTCAATCGTTAATAAAATATTTTCTATTCATCCACTCAAGATCAAATAAATTTTTTTAAACTTGTAGTGGACGACACTTTATGTTAATACAGTTTTTTTTAAATATTAATTCATTAATTAAATTTAATTAATTCATTTTAATTTTAAATGGGAGAAAAAAATTACTCCCATTGTTTTCATAAATGAAATGAAAGATTAATCTCAAATGAGTGATGCCACAGAAATAAAATACCGCAACGATGATTATAAAATAATGTTCAATAAAGATAACGTGGGACATTAATGCTGCACGGGTTTATTTTATGTATTTATAATTAAAAAGTAGGAATTGACTTTAAAATTTTTTTTTGTATTACTTGTTAAAATATCTCTTCGGGAAATTAATATTTTTAACTTTTTTTTCTGCGTACAATATTTATTACTTAAGGTCAGTTACATTTTCTTGGTGATTTTACTATTGAATCGGTTGCAAAATGGTCTGAAAACGGTTTAAAAATGGATTAACTACCTACTCCGTCGGTCGTTTTGTATACGAAAAACTGTACAGTTCTTTCTAGTTTATAACATATTCGCTGAATGGGAACCATTTTGAGACCCATTCTATAGGGAAAATCACTACTGAAATGTGAAAGAATATAAATGATAAACGTTGGGGTGATTTAATTAAGCATACTAGTATGTCAGAGGTAACGTCTGCAGCTTCAAAACAGGAGTTCTCGCGTTCAAATACAGCCGATTCCACTGTGTCAAAAATTTATAAATATCCCCCCCCCCTTTTTTTTTAATTTGTACTTTCTGGACACGTAAATGTGGTTCAAAATGTCACTCCAGATTTTTTACAACAATTAAAAGCTTAATTTTAGATATACACTTATGATAGTTTTACACAATGTTTAAAAAAAAAAAAAAACACTTTTTTTTTAGTAAAAAAACAAAAACAAAAAAACAGTTTTTTAAGGATTTCATCTGTAAGTGTCCTTTCCCCTTTGATAACAAAATTTGAAAACCGAATATCTAAAGGAAAACTTTTAAATGCCACCGTACGTGCAAACAAACTATTTTCTATAAAACTAACATGGCATATATAAATAAACTGATAAATTCAAACCGTGATAAAAAATTAAAAATAAAACAGATAATTTATGCCTTTTTCGTCATTTACAGTTTTAACGTTACACAATTGAATTCTTAAAAAAAAAAAAATAAATAAATAAATAAAAAACACTGCATTTAATAAATTGCTCAAGAGTGGCAAACGAGAGCATAGAGAAAATTTAAATGTGCTAAGATGTCATAAAACTCATTAGATTAGCAGCAAGGCTTCGATATCTTCAACTAACACGCGCGTCTTGGCACATTATTTAAAAGGTAAAAGTAAAGAGAAAGATAAAATGAAACTGAATAGATTTAAGTTTTAGTTATTAAACGATACTGTTGCTTATTGCCTTCAATCTACGGAAAATGCTGTATCCTTTCTAATAAAACACACGTATTATGAAATAAATCAACATTATACCATTATTGTATTTTGAAGGATATTCTAATACGAGTGTTTGTCAGTAATGTTCCAAATTTCCCTCGGTAATGTTTAACCGTATGCGCATGTAATGCCTTCGTATTTTCTAAATATCACTTCGGGATATTAATATTTTAAACTTTTTTTTTCTCTGTACAATATTTTTCACTTATGCTCAGTTTACATTTACTTGGTGATTTTAGTATTTAATCGGTTGCAAAATGGTTTGAAAACAGTTTAAAACTGGATTAACTACCTCATCCGTCGGCCGATTTGTATGAAAAACTGTACAGTTCTTTCTAGTTTATAACATATTCGCTGAATGGGAACCATTTTGAGATTGATTCTATAGGAGAAAATCACTAAGGAATTGTGAAAGAATGTAAGTGAATGTAATTACATTGTAATTAAGGATGTTAGTGGATCAGAGGTAATGTCTCAAGTTTCAAAACAGGAGATTCCGCGGTCGATTCCCTTGTGTCAGAAATTTATACCCCCATCCCTGTTTTTTTTTTCTACTCTTTGGTTACGTAAATGTAGTTCGAAATGTCAATTGGAGTTACTCCATATGTTTACTACGATTAAAAGCTGAATTTTAGAAATATGCTACTGAAATTTTTGCCAAGCGTGAAAAAAATGCCTTTTGATTGAATATGGAACTACTAAAAAAAAACAGTTTATTATAACGATATAATCTGAAAGTGTCCTTTCCCCTTTGATAATGAAATTTTAAAACCAAATACGGGTATGTAAAGGAAATTTTTTAAACGCATAGCCATTGGTATTGGTATAGCCATGTTGGTATAGCCTTGGTATAGCCATTTTTGGTATAGCCATGTTGTCTTAACTCCAGCGTCGCCATTTTTATTTTTAATAATAATAAAAAATAATCTTAATGATCTTAAAGATTGATATAATTTATAGCTTTAAACCAATTACCATTCCGATGTATAGTTTTCTCAAAACATTTATAAAAAATCAGTGATTTTTCAGGCGTTGTAAGTAGCGTTACGCCTTAAGATAACCCTTCTCGTGCGAAAATAAAATATACTTATAAGTAGAATATTTTTTATTTTCATTCTCGTAGTTACATCTTTTATGTATTTTAGATAAAGAACTCTGTAACTACAGAATCATAAAAGGAAAATTTAAAACGCACTGTCCGTTTAAACAAACTATGGTCTATTCTTCCAACTTGGCCTCTATTAAAACAAATAAACTAAAAGTTCATTCTGTGAAACCGAAAAGAGAGAAAATGAATGCCTTCTTCGTAATTTGCAGTTTACACGTCCTAGAAAAAATTAGGTAAACAGTGCAATCGATGAGTTATTCGTGAGTGGCATCCGGAAGCGTAACGAAAATTTGAAGTTGCTTCGATGTCACGAAACTGATGAGAATAGCTGAAAGGCTTCAAAATCTTCAATTAACAAACGAAGTTTGGCAAAGGAATAAAAAATAAGATTGGTTTGAGCAGAATAGTTTATTTTTTATATGTTTTAAAAGGAACTTGCAACTGCAGTAATTTAATTACAGCAAAAGTAATACTTTTCAACAAATTAAAAATGCTAATCCTACAATTTTTTTAACATTTCTACTTTCAGGGATGTAGTGGAGGTTATACGGGGGTATACGCTGTATACCATCTGTATAACTCCATATACGCTGCGTATCTATAGCGTATACTCTCTTGTGTATACCTTCTGCCTATAGTTTATACCCAATGTTTATTTTTTTTTGGGGGGGGAGGGGGCTACACCACTGTTTACTTTTTCTTTTATACAAAAAAATCCGCCACTATATGTACAGATTTCTCGAAGGTTACTCAAAGTCGAATTATAATCAGATAGCACTGCATGTTCGGCAACACAATCGTAGCCAAATAGAGGGCGTGCGATGACTTATAATTTAATACCTGTACTGTACCGCGTAAAGTTGCTTGCCATAGCTTCCCATGCCTTTTCCAGTTGAAGCCATAGCTTCCCATGCAAAAAATGCACATTAGCGGCAGACAACTACATAAGACAACTACATAAGACAACTACTAAAGGGGCCGGATCAGGTTCGGTTCGCGGGAGGAAGTTCGTGGCATCATTGTCCCCGGGTTTTCCTGGAAGTCAACGACTAGGGCCCAGGAACTAGCTAAGGACTCCCTCCCGAGATTTTATATATCCCCGGTCGGAATCGAAGAGCGCCTATGAAGGTCACGTCTAGTTTCCTTCCAGGGAATAGACATCACACACAAAAATGTTAAACACAAATATTAAACAAAAAATTAGGAAAGTTATCCCACCACCGTCACAAGTCCAGGTGACTAGGCTGGAGAAGCCGTATGGCGGGGGAAGAAAATGAAAGCAAAAATGTGGTCCGGCCAGACCGTGGTACCGCCCAAACCCATTAGCTCATCCACTCTAGATACGACTACCTGCTTTCCAAGTCCTTAGCCGGCCCCCCAACCGACCCCGACCCTGTAACCAACTGTCTCTGGTGCTCCCCGACAGGTGTCCTGAGCTCGGCCAAGAGAAGCACTCATCTTGGCTGAGCTCTGGAGTATCGGAAACAGGACAAGCGAGACTCAGTCCGCACGATGTCGTATCCGGATTGGAATCCCCGGCAGGTCCTTAGGACAGTTAAGCCGTTAAGCGTGTCCGGCAAAAGCCGAGCAGCTTAATGCCTCAAAAGTAGCACTATGCCGGTACCTGCCTCCTCTGAGACATTGCTTTTGCCCAATCCCGAAATTGGAACCGGCCGCCACAGCGTCCTCGGCCGGGTTCCCGGTCATGATTCAGGACCACCCGTAGGAGCACCCTGCCGCGTGAAGTTGCTATCAGATTCAACATCTTTTCGGGCAATTTTAAACAACTCTTGATTTGAGCCGATTTTTCGTGAAAAATTGCCTCAACTTCCATTGTAATAGTGTTCATCTCCAACTTTTACCCCCAGCTCATAAAAAGTCGCTTCTAACAACAAGTTATTCACGAATAACCCAATCAGAAGTAGCCCTTTTTGAACACCAACAACATAGCAATAAACAGTAACAACTGGTAAGAGTATAATAACCAGTTTTTCATCACGCGGAAAAAAAAAGCGTTAAAATAAGCTCAAAATTTGGTTGCTTAAAAAATTGTTTAATCTGATAGCAACTTGATCTGACTATGGAAGTCACCAGGGAAGGTAGTCCGACTACGGAAGTGTCCACCGAAAAATTTTAAAGCTATTTTCTTTAAGTAAAAGACATCAAAGGGCGGGTATGGGAGAGTCGAGGCGTTTCAAGTATCGACGATCAATGTGGGTTCAAGCTTACACATTTCCGTTTCCGACCTCACATTGCTATATGATTCCTTTTCTTTGAGTAACCTACCCCTCCTAGATGTATGTACGAATAACCTTGAATAGTGACCAGTTAATTTTTCTTCAAGTATTGGTACTTGAAGGTTTAATACTTAGGTATTGGATTTTGTTTATGGCATTAGTTTCCGATAAAAATGATATATATTACAAAAATATGAGGAAAAGTTGGGAAAATAAAAATATCTGCGCATTTAAGGAGACGGTGTACTTTGAAAAGGAAAAAATATAAATTTTTGACTTTTGTTTCTGTGTTGAAATTTTGAAAATATAAATATATTGCCATATTCTTATCAGAAAGTGTACCTTCATGCATCTTATAAAGGTAAGTAATGAAAAAAAAGTATCTCATAACGTATTTCAAATGCATTTTTCACGAAGAAAAATTTTCACAGTCTGCACATCTTTAATGAGTTGCTTTTTTATCAATAAAAACATCGTTTTCTAAGCTTAGTTCATAGTATTTCCTCCTTTTGTCTTTTCTCATTAGCTATAAACTAATTATATTTACCATTCTTTTGATACACTCGTCATTGACTATTTTGGATTCTGCATCCCCGAATCAGATTTCAAAAAATAAACTTCTTAGTTATCAAATACAAAACTTTACAAAACTTTGCATAAGCAAATCAAACTTTTCGCTAAAATATAAAAGATAGTGGAAAAATGTAAATTATGAGTTCTTTGAGATAAGAATGCAAATGAGGCACAGATAAATAAAACAGTACACTTTATACAGTTAACGTTGAGGCTTTTTAAAATTCACCAGACTTGCATTATTCCGAAACTAGGACGACTTTTTAAATATACGATCCAGATTTTGATGATAATGAACTACATATGGATATTATTATGCATATAAATATGTATATATTATGCGTTCGCATTTGGTACTTCTTTTATTATTCGCTTTTGTAGTATTATAATATTAATGTAGTGTAAATGTAATGTATTTTCTTATTACTAAAATACAGTGAAGACAAAAAAAAGGTAATGTCTGTATCATGTCTTTAACTTTAAGTAGACAAATACTGTCTGCACTAATGATTAGTCGGATAGACTTTTCATGGTATTTATGGATACTGTCCTTGTGGCATTTCTACAATTCATTTGTTGCATTAGTTGTGGAATTTGTGTCTCCAGTTTCTCCGAAACTATTTATTACACATTCTTAATCCGTAAGAGATTTTAAGGCTATTCTCAAATCCAAACTGGCTACTTTTTGACATATTTTTTCATTCCTTTTTGTTCACAAACATTGGGAGGGGTAACAATTGGTAGGTTCACTTAATTAGGAAATTGTTATCGAACTGTTTTTTCCGTTTTTCGGTAAAATCAGAAGATTTTTCAGAAAATGCGCCCTCGGCCATTAAATCTGCGCCCTCGTCCAGATGATGTAAAAAAAAACAGATGAAGTTTAAAAAAATTACAGCAAATACTAGAGTAACTAACTTTACAACATTAATAAAAATACTATTCTGTATATATTTTAAAAATAACATTCATTTTTTGCAATAAAAAAAAATATATAGTGAACTATTTTTCTCTTTGCAAGCACTGTTTGTTTTTGAACATTTCTTTGTTTCAGGAGAGCATCCAATCCAAATCTTTTAAAACCTGAAGTATATTCAATCTGTTACCAATGGCGGCAGTCTCCGTGCAATAAATTTCAGACTGTCTGGCACCAAAGAGTGTCGCTTCTATTTAATATTTTATTATCATTATTGAGTTTGCTGAAAAAGCATTCATTATATATATGTCATATACTTATCTGAAAAGTGTAGTGTTCCTGTATTTGTAACAATTCAAATGTATATTATAATTTCTAGTAAATGTTTATAAAATAGGTTTCAGAGAATTTTATCCCGGTAATTCAAACTTTGTTTTTTTGTTAACAATTACATTTTAATGTGAAAAAAGAACTGATTCAGAATTGTTTATAAATGTAATAATAACAAGTTTAAAATTGTACGACAAACATGACAAAAAGGTGCGTTCGTACTATAACTAGTTTAAGTGAAATGAATTATAGTGTCTGTTATTATAATATGATTAATTGAGGGGGTCGGGGCAAGAAAGTACCAAGCCACATTTTTGGTGAAATAAATCTAACACTGTAATCTGTTGCTTAATATTGTAAAATGTAATATCCAACATATAATTTGTTTCTAATGTCTTTTGGTGGCAGCATATATGACAGGTTTTGTTTTTGCCCCAGATGTTTATGCCCTCAATGAAGATAGCTAATTTGCAATAAACGTAATAGTAATATCATTAAAGTAATGCCATATTATTATTCAGAATATCTCAAATGTTAGTAGGACATTGGCGAAAAAACTTTAGGTTATATATCTTGATTTGATTATTTGATCAAATTTTCAAATAGAAATATCTCAGAAGTTCAAAAATGTGGCTTGGCACTCTCTTACCGCGATTCCTTCAATTTTCGTAGAAAAATAAATACATTTTAAGTTGGCAACATTTTATCTTTTGTTGACATTTACTGAAAATTCCAATGGGAAACTTAAGCCTAGCTTTGAAACTTTCAGAACTTGAAATCCATATTTAGACTCTTTTTCCATTTAATGTATATTTACCCGGAAACATCTATCCAAAAAACTGTCGGTAGATTATAGGATTGCTATCATGAAACGCTTTTAGTTTACAAATTCGGTTTTTAAATTCAGTAATACGGAAATAATAGGACGTCTTCACCATGGCAACATAGAATCATTACCTATCATGGGGTATCATTGAATTAATTACATATGATAGGATTTAATAGAATGAAGAATGTGATTATAACTTGGTCATAGAGATTATAAAATGTCATGTATGTCACATAGGACTATAACGTCATACCCGGTTTTTCGCGGTTTTTTTTTTTTTTTTTTCGGAAATTTCTCAGAATTTTTTTTTTTTTTTTTATATATATATATATATATATACTTCTGCATGTGAACGTTTCGAAAATTTTGTAAGTTATGTAAATCTTGTCTACCGAGATGCTCTAGAAATATTGTGTCGAAATAGACGTTTAGATACTTTTAGCATAGAAAAAAGATCGTCTCCGTGAGGCGTGAAGTGACCTGCGTTCGCCGGTGTTGTTGAAAGGGTTACAATTCGCATTTTAAAATACCGATTTCACATTTATTAAAAGAAGGATTTAGCTTTTAGAGCTTATTTGTGGTCTCCGGTACCTTTAAAATTACACCCTAGAGCAGGCATGTCAAACACGTGGCCCGCGGGCCACAACTGGCCCGCGAACAACCTATCTGTGGCCCGCGAATCCTTAGGCAGTTTACCCATGTTTAATTTAGTTGTGTTAGAACACGGATGCTAAAAATACACTTAGCACGAACACTTGCAGCAATCGTGGTCTTAGAGATGGTGAATATCCGAAATATATGTAAATTAGTGTTACCAATTTGACGGGCATTTTTAAATGTTCAAAATGCTTCCACTATTTTTGAATAATAATATGTATCTTATTTATTATGTTATATGAGGAAAATATTTGTCTTCAGAATGTGGTAGCAATCTGAATTTAAAAAAGTCCTGCTCTCTGGCAACAGTAATGTATTATAGACAGATATAATTCAATTTTACATTTTGGCACAAAAACATTGAGAATACATAGATTACCAATCGGAACGTAGCAAAGGATCGTAAATTTTTTAAAGTATTTTTACTTATAATGTTAATTTGTTTATGTTGAAACTAATACTTTATTTTACTACTATCTTAGATTTTACACTATTTTACAAAATAATATTCTGTATTTATTAATTACTAAGAAATGCATTATAAAATAATAAAATTCAGTACTAATTAAGAACAGTTAAAATTAAAATATATATATATATATAAAATTATATAGCTTTAAATGAGTTGCTTTGAAAGTGGCATAAATAATCACTTTTGTGTTTGACGCAAAAACCCCGAATATGCGATCCAGGTTCTTCATCTGGGCATTAGTCGAACTTAGCTTTTAGTCGGATTTAAGCTCTTTAATTATTTTTATTACTTCGGTTAGTAATTGTGTATGATCTTTCTTTCCTTTCTTTCCTTTTTTTTATTGATATACACACATTTTATTGACATACTCTCATACATTCCAAGATTTATAAAAAAAAATTGTGTTAAAGCTCTTTACCCTATGAATAAATATGATAAACTAAAGATGGACATTGCATACTTTTCTAAAGGTGATTTACAACACAATTATGTTCAAAAGAAAACTGAAATTTTATGCTTGATATGTAGAAACTGTTGGAGTTTAAAAAGAATGTAACATTAAGAAGTGCTACAGCACAAAGTATAAAGAAAACTCACAAAAATCTGGCTAAACATAGAAAAGATAAACTGTCAGAATTGAAACTGATACTTCTTAAAAGAGAATCAAACTGCTTTCACCAAGCCTATTGAATTAAATACATTTGCTTAAAAAAAATAATTATTGTTTTTAGCACATTAATTGTCCCGAGAGTCGAAATCACTCAAAACGAAATTGAAGAAATGATGTTTAGCGCAGTTAAAGAAATTTGAAAATAGTATAAGTATAGGTACCGTTGCTAAAAAGATTTATTTATAACGGACTGATTTCTAAAAGCCGGGTTTGTACTTTTAAACTTATATCTGTACGTAACATTCTTAATAATCGTCAATCTGCTCAAAAATATCTTAGAAATGTGGGTATGAAGATAAACAAATCTACCTTTTTATACGGAATTTGACGGCTTTCCATTATAAAAGCTTAACTGAAATGTTACAATTTTCATTTTAAATCCACAAATTATAAAAGTCTACTAATAGACAAAGTACTTGGAGTTTTCATTTCAAATTACAAAGCACCTGAGTAAATTTCAAAGCAAATTTCATAATGCTATCTTGTTAAAAACATAAGAAATTATAACATCTTGTAATAATATACCTCTTTCAATTACTAAAAGGTGTAAAATGAAAACATAAAGAGTAAAATAACTTTTATTAGTCTGTAGACATGTTTCAGCTCTATCCGAGCCATTATCAAAACAAATTAGAATATTCTATAATTGCACGGTCTTTGAAGTTATTATTTGAAACGCTATCATTTAATCTTTCACGTATTTTTTATTTTTACTTGGTTGTTTATTTCCATATTTGTATTGCAACCATGGAGTAACTCGAGCCACAATTTCGATAAGTTAAATAATGCTGCATCGTTACATATTGTATCCAAATAACTTTCAATGAAATTAAGATAATTTTTCACTCTAGTCTACACTATCCATCTATAATAAGAGAAACCATATATGTTGAAACACGCAAAAATACAATATGTAACGATGCAGCATTATTTAACCTATCGAAATTGTGGCTCAAGACAGACTAATAAAAGTTATTTTACTATTTATAATGTTTTTATTTTATACCTTTTAGCAATTAACAGAAGTATGTTATCATGTTATTTGTTAGTATTAGCGTTTTCAAATAGACTTTATTACTTTGATAAAACAATTTTTTAAAAGGAAATGTATTTCAATTTAAATGTTGCCAGGCACTATAAAAAATCATCAAAGCGGAAATTTTTAAAAATATAATGATTGATGTTGAAATTATTCTTCAGAATTCAATACTGCTGTTAATCAAAATTCAGTGCGATTTCATATTAAAGTGAAAATATATGGATTTGGGGTTTCAAAATTTCTGTAATTATTCATCAATCGGCCGATTTTTTAAAGTATAAGTGTGCAATTAGGCATATTTTAGCTATGTTCGGTAGCGCACTTTTATACGACATCTTTTCATAGCTGCCAACCTTTTTTTCCCCAAATAAACATAATTTGAATCAGAAAATGTATTTAATAAATCAAATTAAAAAAGTAGCCCGTGGAATACAACACACATTTTATTAAATAACTTTTCTCTTTCAAAATATGCTTATTTTACTCGAAGAAAACACAGAAGATTGGCAGCTATGCTTTTGCTAGAACAGTAGGACAAAACAGCGTGTACAATCAATTTTTGAAATAAATACAATTTAGGAAATTCAATTAAATTTTATAGATTTCGTTAATGAAAAAAAATGAGTATTTTTCAAAAATAAGATAAACTAATCTATGTATTACAGTAACTTTGAAACTTGGCGTGAATATTTCTTTAACATGGCTGTGTTTTGTAAATACAAATTTTATCCTGTGCAATGGTAATAATATTAGTATCTACATTTTTTTAATGTGGCCCGCGGCTTTGTATATAATGCTTAATTTGGCCCGCGGCGGTAAACAGCTTTGACATGCCTGCCCTAGAGAAACGTTAACATAAGGGAGAAAAATGTCCTTCGGAAAAACTACCTTTTTGAAAAAAAAATAAAATTCCAAAGGTTAACAAAGATATTTTATCGAATATATTGCAGCATTTGAGACGTAACGACGTAAGAGATCTTTCTGAATATGACGTCCAATTTCAATAGTTCTAATTATTTTTGCCGATTTAAAACTATGAAATAATACATACACAAACACACACAAAGAAAAAAAGGAAACGGGTGTTTACTTATTCACTCCCTCCCGATGCGTAAATCGGGTTCTGGGAATGCGCAGATGCTTTTGCTGGCTCTCAAAAAATATATGAGTTTTTGATTAATATCTTGGCTAATCAAAATATTAAAAATCTGAGCCTTTAGGACATGCCTTGCAAAGCCTAAATCGAAATTTTCAGAGCTGTGCGAGCTGTAGATTTCGCTAGCCATCGTCAACAAACACACAGACAGACAAAAACTTTCTTTTATATTATTACTATAGGTAACAGAGAAGTTTACGAATTTTTTTTTGACTGTAGCTATTTAATTACGCACAGTTCCGTAACTCTTTACCATGTCCCCAGAAATCATTTGGAAAAGAACCGACCAGAAACTCCTGGAAACAACGAGTTTTAGAAGTTTTCGGCAATGTTTATGGAAAAAAAAAGTTCCTTTGTTTGTCTATAAATTTTGGAAAAGAGGTTTCTGTTAATATCGGAAGCTTGTGGTTGGTTCATGATTGCATGGTCAATTAAGGACTTGCAGACAAAAATTTACAAATAAATTTTCGTATTTTATTATTATAATTATTATTATTATTATTATTATTATTATTTTGCATCAGAAAACATTTCTGAAATTTTGTACAGTGTAGAGACCTTTATAAATAATTGGAAATTTCCAAAATTTAACACAGAAATCAAATTTTTTAAATATTGATATTTCGGATTATATTTTTACAGTCTATTAATTATTAATGGATATTATTGGCTTTCTATAAAAGTGGTAAAATAATGAGCTTCTTTAGTAAAGTTGCGCCTTTCGAAAATCCAAGGTCTGCGCCCTTTACAAGGACCCAGTCCGACCCTGGGACAGTTGCAGTTCTGTACTATCCTATTGAAATGTAGCGACTCAAAGACCGCTATGATAGACTAAACGATATCCTTTAAGACATGAATGTATCAGATGCTGGTCAGAATACTTTATATACCTAAAGAGAGATGGACGGGATGTGTTCCCAATGGTACCATGTATAATCGCTCCAAGTGATGCGCTTGTGTGACAGTAAGGAAAGGTTATGTTTACAAACAAACACTTCCGCCAACCAATCTACCTACTACGTTTGTGCCTGAATGACCATGCTGAAATCGAAATCGTCGTGGCAACGTAGACCAATCGTATCTCAAGCCTGTTAGACGTAGACCAATCAGATCACCTGCTAAGATTGACAGGTATTTCTTGCTACCCACAGTAAGGCTCCTTTAATTCCCCTATTCTTTCTTATATTTCTGCATCAGATAAAGTAATTAAATTCGCTCGCCACCTTACGCGAGAAGACGGCAAGTCTGGCGTCCGTTTGAGCAATTAAATGACGGCGTGAGTCAGTCTATATTACAGAAGCCTTACCCCAGAGTAATGTATCCCACAGTGACGTCAGCTGCTTTTTCCTAATAGCCTCTTTTTCGTGATTCCTGAATTTTCGTTCCCCTTGTTGCTTCTACACACAAATATAGTCATCATGATGTGATATAAGCAAAAGCGAGATACATCAGAAAATACTATGAAATGCCATTCACGTGTCCTTGTTTATCTTTAAACGTTGCTTAGCCTCTGAATTAAGCATATATGTGTAATTTAATGTTCCATTTTATTTATTTATTTGTTTTAGATAAAACTTAGGCAACGTTAAAGCGTTGCGAGTCACTGAGGCAGGAGGGAGTTTAAAAGTTATAAAAAGCATCTCCTTATAACAGCGAGTGTTCATTAGATATTAAAGCCTTTACTTGGAGTGTGCAATGGGAATAGGATTGCTAGGGAAATACAACAACTGAATTTATCACACCACTATTTTTTGCAGTAATATTCCCCTTATTTAATTATAGAAATTCTGCGATTAAATAAGGCGGATATTACTGTACGAAAATAGCTATATTCAAAATTCAATTGTGGTGTTTCACTGTCAATTTTGATTAGGAATTGTGGGATTAAAAATAATACCTCTGATTTGAATTATTTGTAGTACTTCATAGATTAATATTTTGATTCTTAATAATGCGATAAAAATATGATAATGTCATATTCGGATAATCTATCATCCTGCTAATTAGAGTAATTGTTTTAGTTAGACACTTATTACAATAGATTAGCTTGAATATATCTTATTTGTCAAGAAATAAAAAATAGTCAATCATTACTATTAATCATTCAAAAGAGACAGCTCTGAATATTCAAAAAAATCATGCAACCATTTATTTGTGTCTCTACGGAACATTAATCATCGTTAGAGTTGCACACATGCATTTAGTCTTGTTATTTTATGTTTTATTATTATATCTGTTCAGGTTTAAAATGTATCCCGCTGTCAATTGGTCTAGACTGAAAAAGTTGCGTGTTTGTTCAATTTATTAATTAGATTACAAGGTTGCGTGATAACTTTGCTGCTGCATTAAGGGATTTTGTTAGAGTATCTTAAAGAAGTGTTTGTGCATATACTACATAAAAAAATGTGTATATAGATAACAAATAAATAATTCATTAGTCTATTGTAATTTAAACTAGCGGTTTATTGCATCTGATTAAGCGTCAAATTTCCAATTAAAATATATCTTTGAAGTGAAATTTGGATGAAATACAAGGTCATGAAAAATCAATTTAAAAAGCTTTGAAATTGCTTGATTTCTTCTTATAAATTGTCATCCTTATCCTTACTAGAAATATTGTTGACAAAAGTTGTATATATAAACAAAGTAAGGAATTATTTTCAAAAGAGTATCTAGTAAACAGGTTTCTCTGTACAGTAGTCAGATAGCGCTTCATCGCTTGAGTTATGAACAGTGGTGGGACCCAGCCGGTTCGCACCGGTTCGTTAGAACCCATATAAAATATTTTGATGAGTTCGGAAAACCAGTTGTTAATATGGAAATTACAAACTTACATTCTTCACTCTCTTTAAATTCAGTATCTTTCTCTGTTTGCACACTACTGTATTCTAAACATAACACATGTGATACAAAATTCCTATTAGATAAATGTGCTGTGGGTTACGTAGAATATCTTTATAATATACGCACAGAGTGAACGTTCAGATTCGAAATTTTTGTCCCGATTATGGTAGCCCACATTACAGAATTTGGCGATAATCACTTAGTTTTCTTATGAAAGAGTATTATTTTTACAACTTCAACTTTCAAATACTGATTTAACTATAGTAACAGGTCTCATATTATCGCCGCGTCTTGTTTTTTCGAAATTTTCTAAACCAATCAAATTTCGCTGTTTTATGTTGCTACCAAATCTACATTATGTAAACAGCTTTAATAACTATTCTCTTATAAATGCACTGTAAATTCTCGCTCAGTAAAACGTAATATATATTTGGAGAAGTGAAATTTTATAGCAGCTTTTAATATATCAAACATAACGACAATTAGCCTAATCGACCTACCTGTATTAAAATGAGATATTATACATACAGTGAAAAGATAGTCGGTGGGTTGACGACTTTGGTGAAACAACATAGCACCAAAAATGCATTTTAAGAAATGCCAGAATCAAGCCTCTACTATTCCTTGGAGTAAATTTATCAAATGTAATGTTTTTAAGAAAAGCTTCGTGTATTTTTCTCCAAATTGTCGGCTGCTTGAGAGTATTCTTGCAATATCACAGATTTCAGCAATTAATTGCATTTTTTCTACAGTTGATACAAGGTTGATGATTGCTAACTGTTAGAAACTTTAAAGAGTGATCTTGAATTTCTGTTTTTTTTGCTTTGCTTGTTGTATTATACGTTTTTGATACATTTACTGATAGAATTTTTGATCAGCGTGTCGTGAAATATTCGAAAATAAATTACGTCATTTTAGCTTAAAACAACATGCTCAAGGACAATTATATACTTTTCACTTTACCAGGAGACCAAAATTTTGAAACGTTGTTATTCTAATTTTGGAAAACGTTTCATAATCAATGTGTCAAAAATCAGTTTCATTTTCCATTTATAAAATAGACTCCCGACACTCATGGGACCAGTTTTATGACAAAAAATCGGCATCGTCGGTTAATCGAGAGGACACTATTAAAAAAAAAAAAAAAACATAATATAAATTAGTTTTAAACTAAAATTTGTCAGAAAAAATATTTTTTCTTTAAGATTTGGAAGGGTGGGAGAAGATTCCGTGGTCACCCGCTTATGCCACTAAAGAAACATATTATTTTAGTGGTTAACATATTAAACCAATGAACTGAAAAAGTTAGAAATCCGTAAAATTTTCGGAAAAACTCAAAAATCCGCAACATTTTAGTAAAAATTTACAAATTTAGAAATTTTTCAAATAAAAAAATTATGGATTTTGGGTCCTTCTGGACTTCGGCATTCCGGATAATGGGCCTTATACTGTAATAAATTTCGGATACCCTGCATTGTTTTGTAATATAATTTATTTTACTATTGCTAACGTGATATCTGATAGAAATGTGGCACTGTAAAATCCGGATAATCTAGCATTCTTTTTATTAAGATATTTATTTCAGAAAAAAAGTCACTATTAGACGGGCTAAAGTTTATCTTATCCGTCAAAAAACTCAATCATTAGCGTTAATCATTCAAAACAGACAGCTTTAAACAATCAGACAAAAATAAAGCAAATATTAGTTTTTGTCGCCATAATGCATTAAACGTCATTGTAATTGCGAGTATTCGTTTAGCCCCGTTGTTTAGGTTTTATTATATTTATCCAGCTATAAAATACACCCACTGTCAACGCTGGAGACTCTAAAAGTTGCGTGTATGTTCAATTATTAATTAGAGTAGAAAGTTGCGTGATACTTTTCTGGTGCCTTAAGGGATTTTCTAAAGATATCTCGAACAAGTGTTTTTGTGTTGTATTGCATAAAAGATGTTAATAGAGACAATCATATATATTATTGTTGAAACGTCAGTTGAGGCTCGCTGTTGAGACCCGAAAAGTTTTCGGTTTCCGTTTGTTTGTTTGTTTGTCTGTCTGTCTGTTCCATGATAACTGCCGTAAAAAAAATTCGATTAG
Source organism: Maratus michaelseni (assembly GCA_963931845.1). NCBI lineage: Eukaryota > Metazoa > Arthropoda > Arachnida > Araneae > Salticidae > Maratus > Maratus michaelseni. The sequence continues at coordinate 111,083,840 of OZ007597.1, read as the reverse complement.
GTTAATATTTGGTGGGTATGTTGGTGAGATACCCGGAATGAGCTGTATAGTTTTTGGTTACATTTGGTTCATTCGTTCGAAAAATATAGAACATTTCTTTTTAGGTCATAATGTTTTCCTATGGGAACGCAGACGATTTTCAAATTTCATTTTTTACTGAAATGAAAATCGCATATTTGAATAAAGGATTTAAACGTAAACTTACGGATACTAAATTTGCGATATGGAGGTCTTAAATACATGCAATAGCTTTGAAAATTTGCCGATACATCGATTAGAATTCTGAAATTAATTGTTTAAATTATTGGAAATTTTTTTGTAACTGTTCGGGAAATATAAAAATTTTATTTCCCTATTTTTTACAAATTTAAAAATGCATTTCTTTTACTTTCCTCTTTATTTTGTTAGTTGCTTAGCAACCGTATTTCAAAGAATATCAAAATAAGAAATGCATTTTTTTATCTAAAAAATTACAAGAAAAAGAATTTCATAAGAATTTCAGAATATCATTGCATACATCGTGTTTAATTTAGCGCTTCTGATTTCTGAAACCTCCGAAGTATTTTATATGCCTATAAATATGTATGTAATATAAAAAAAAATTAAATCGCGGATTGTAAGATACTAAATAATATGAAAAGTGAGATTAAAAAGCAATAACTTTCAGAGCTGACGTTGAGGTTCTTGATCTGTAGATTTACTAGTTTCTGTTGTCAACATCCCATTTTCTATGAATTTACGAAATACACAACAACGAATGAGGTAACATTCGAAAGGTTTTTGTATCAGCTTCTGACATAGTAGACTCACAATTTACTAAAACATGCCTTTTGATTAAAAATTGCTGTTAATTAAAAATTAAATCGACATTGTTTTCATAAATGAAATGAAAGATTTTCTTCAAATTAGTGTTGCCACAAAAATAAAATACCACATTATATAATGATCAGCAATTATTATAAAAAAAATCCGTACGGGTTTATTTTATATTTATGATTAAAAAGCAATTGAAATGTTTAGAAATATATTTCTTTGTCCCATGTTTTCCCGAAGCAAATGACATTATTCTCTAATGCAGTTAAAACTAGTCGTTGGGGGCCACCGTAATACTTACCCATCATGGATATGCATAATATAAAATATGAAAATAAAACATATGTAAACTATTTATAAACTGCATTGCAATTCAAATAAAATCGTCGCTCGATGTCGTCGTAAACTTTAAATGTTCTATTACTGAATTGCGTTAAGAGAAACAGCCTTGTAACTCTAAAAATGATAATCATATTAACTAACAGTTTACTACGTCGGATTAAGCGTCTCTTTTTCAATTAAAATATGTCTTTGAATTGAAATTTGAATGAAATACAGGGTCATGAAAAATCGAAGAGTGTGGAAAATAGGATCACAAATATCTCGGCAACTCATTATCCGATCGACTTTATTCTTTATGCAAAATTTATGTTTTTTTTATTGTCTTTTATGTTCACTCCTTAAAAAAACAATTTCAAAAATTTTTATATATCTTTTATCAGAACGAATGTTTCGAGAGTCCGAAAAAAATAGTTCCGGATAATCGAGGTTACTGAAATTCAATAAATTTCTTCCCATTACATACTAACTACTTACCAAATTTCATGTCTCTATCTCAATTTGTTCGGTAGATATAGCGTTTACAGACACACAGACACACAGACATACAGGCATAGACACACAGACACACAGACGGACGGCAATTTTTTTTTCTAAAAATATGTTTTACGGAATCTCCAGTGTCTGAAACGTGTAAATCCGTCATTTTTTTTTTTTTTTTTTTTTTTTTTTAAACGGTTACAAGACTTACCCTATACTAACGTATGATGGGTAAGTAATATGACTGTTAATTTTTTTTTTTCTCGTGCGTGCCTTTTGCTTCTTGGATCCGTTTTTACTGTCTGTAATTTTAATGTAATAAATTAGACAATATTCTGGCTTGACTAAAAACTAAATGATGTTTGCAGATATTTTTATCCTTACTTTTTCTTTAGCAGTTTAAACCTGCTTGTAAAAAATATTAGACTGCAGTGCGAAATTCTCGCACGGGCCCACTGGTAAATAAATAATTCTGCAATTCTGTTGTAATACGACATATTAGTAACAACATAATAATATTAAAGGGACCACAAATGTTTGAAATGACAGAAGTTATTATTATTAGTATTATTACCAGTGGACTCGTGCGATGATTTCTCACTGCAGTCGAATATTTTTTAGCGGTATGTAATATTTTTTAGATGCAGGTTTAAACTTCTAAAGAAAAGTTAAGCATAAAAATATCTGCAAGCAACATTAATCAAACAAGAATATCATATCATTTACTCCGTCAAAGTTACAGTAAATCGAAGATAGCAAAAGGAAAGGGCAAGGGGAAAAATCTTATTTTAACTGTATTAGAGGATGACGTCTACACGTGAAATGGCACTGCTTTGATCGATCGGTGGTGTCTTTTTCTTCTAAACATTTGAATTCAAATTTTGCTTTCTAATCATAAATATAAAATAAGCCCTTGAATAGATGTCCCACGTTGTTTTTTGTACTATTTTTTTTTATATATATATAATCATTGTTGAGCACGATATAATGCGGTATTTTATTTTTGTAGCAACATTGATTGGAGAAAAACCTTTAATTTTATTTAAGAAAACCATGCTGGTTTAATTTTTAATTAACTGCAGTTTTTAATCAAAAAACATGTTTCAACAAAATGTGAATGCACATGTCAGAATCCGGTTCAAAAATCTTTCGAATGATACCTCATTTGTTGTTGTGCGTTTTGTAAATGCATAAAAAAAGATGTTGAGAACAGAAATAATATATATGATTATTATTATTACAATGTTTAAACCTTTAAGAATGTCGTGTAGTTAATCCGATACGAAAATTTTTAAAATTACCGTCGTACGAATCGTAAATGTTCAGCCCCGCAGACCGGCAAAAATTAATTTCATTTACATGGGAAAAACTGTTTCTCAGCGGTTTTGCCACAATAACTATTGAACAAGTTAATGGAGATACTACATATTTCTTTCTTCTTCTTTTTCGTTTCTTTTCTTTTTCTTTCTTTCTTTTTCTTTTTCTGCAGTTTTTAATCAAAAAACATGTTTCAACGAAATGTGAGTGCACATGTCAGAATCCGGTTCAAAAATCTTTCGAATGATACCGGTAATTCGACGGTAATTTCTTTTTTCTTTCTTTCTTTTTTTTTTCTTTTCTTTTCTTTTTTTTTTTTTTACTAAAGGATTATAAATTCTCTACAAACTATATCTGAAACAACAACAACAACGAAATGTTTTCAAATTATAATAAGTAATATGATCAATTTTTGAAAATTTCGAATAATCTTTTAATTATTATTATTTTTATTTTTTGTATAATTGAGAGATAACTTAGTAAACATATACTGCTTACTAATATATACTGCATACAATATTGCATATACTGCTTACTGCTTTAGTAAGCAAGCTTACTAAAGAAGAAATGATGAATAGAAAATATATGGAACTTGGATTTCAAAATCGTGGGAAAACTAGTTTTACAATATTAATTTTTCCTTACAACATTAAAACTTTTGTTATTAATTTTTACAATTTAACAAATATATATTTTTATTTTTATGAAACATAAATAAATGAATTCAGAAAGAATTAATATTCTAAATTAATTACAGGCGTTGCAAATCACCGAGCAAACTTCAATCAATTTTTGGCATTTCAAAGTTTTCTGGTTCCTTTAAAGAGAATTTTAATCATTTTCGTACGCTTGATTTGCACTTTTATTTTTCTTCAGATCTTTTACTATTTCCCTGTATTCATTAAATAGAAATATGTTTTATTTTGACATGCAGTTTCTCATTCAGATTCTAGGTATTCTTATGCAACTGTGTTAATTTAGAATGATTAATAGATGTCTGAAAATTAAAATGTAAGTCAGTTGTGTGTAAAGCATTTATAATATTTTCTTTTCTTTTCTTTCTTTCTTCATTATTATTTTTTATTTTTATTTATTTATTTATTTATTTTTGGTTATATATTGAATTGTTTTGTCAAATATTAAAACTATTGTTATTCTATTTTACAATTTAACAAATATTTTTTATTTCTATGAAACATAACTAAATAAATTAAAAAAAAAAGTAATAGTCTAAATTAATTACAGGCGTTGCTAATCACCGAGGAAACTTCAATCAATTTTCGCCATTTCAAATGTTTCTAGTTCCCTTAAAGAGACTTTTGTTCGTTTTCGTTACACTTGATTTGCACTTTTATTTTTCTTCAGATCTTTTATTATTTCCCTGTATTCATTAAATAGCAATATGTTTTAGTTTGACATGCAGTTTCTCATTCAGATTCTAGATATTCTTATGCAACTGTGTTAATTTAAAATGATTAATAGATGTCTGAAAACTAAAATGTAAATCAGTTGAACGTAAGGCATTTATAATATTTCTTTTCTTTTTTGTTACAGATTGAATTAATTTTGTCAAATATTAAAACTTTCGTTATTATTTTTTTAAATGTAACAAATATTTTTTATTTATGTGAAACATAACTAAATAAATTCAAAGAGAAGTAATAGGTTAAATTAATTACAGACGTTGCTAATCACCGAGGAAACTTCCATCATTTCAAATTTTTCTGTTTACCTTAAAGAGACTATTGTTCGTTTTCGTATGCTTGATTTGCTCTTTCATTATTCTTCAGATCTTTTAGTATTTTCCCGTATTCATTAAATAGAAATATACTTTATTTTGACATGCAGTTTCTTATTCAGATTCTAGATATTCTTATGCAACTGTGTTAATTTTAAATGATTAATAGATGTCTGAAAACTAAAATGTAAATCAGTTGAACATAAGGCATTTATAATATTTCTTTTCTCTTTTGTTACAGGATTGAATTAATTTTGTCAAATATTAAAACTTTCGTTATTATTTTTTTAAATTTAACAAATATTTTTTATTTATGTGAAACATAACTAAACTAGGACTTCCCTCAAAGGGATTAGTCTGAGTGATATTGCTGAGAACATAGGGTTAACAATTACAATATAAAGAAAAAGAGCAAACTAATGATAGAATTACAAATATCATATATAAATTCATATACACTGTTAAAAAAATAGAAAAGAAGTACCGTTCATCAGATGTGTTGTCATAATTTTTTTTAACATGTGGCAAAGAATCTCATTTTCTTAAGCGCGTATTGCGCAAAACTTGAAAAAAATAAAACGCCGGATCTTTTAAAACTCCCAGCTTTTCAAAGTTACGTAATTGGATTTGCAGCCAATAGATTATTCTATCAAGCGTGGCTTAACGTAAATTTAATTTAATTGTTGCACCTTTTTTTTGTGTGTGAATTTAAAATTTTTCTTCCTTGATTATATATCTATTATTTGTATAACTGTTTATAGAAACTCTTACACTTCAAACCACATTGATAGCATGCTTTGCTACAAACCAGATTGCAAAACTGTAGTCTAAATTACTATTAAAGTATACAAAACATCTTTCGATGACTTCTGTAAAATAACTTTTACATTAAATCTCCATATCGGCAAAATTGAAAAATTATATATATTACAAAGTTAAGCTTAACAGATACTTCTTGATTATTCTCTAGGTGGCTCTGCCCCCTGCGCCTTTAATGCGCCTTTACAGCGCCAATCCACAGACTTTTCTTTTGCCTGTCTGTCTGTCTCTCCACAATTTGTCTGTTTCCCTATCCGTTCTTCTGCCCGTCTCTCTAACCGATTGTCTATCTCTCTACACGTCTCGCTACCTGTCTCTATATTTCTCTACCGGTCTCGCTACCCGCCAATCTATTTCTCTAACTGTCTGTCTATCCGTCTAACTACTTGTATGTCTAGCCGTGTCTCTATCCACTTCGCTACCCATTTGTCTATCTGTCTCACAACTTGTCTATCTGTCTCTCTACCCGTCTGGCTGTACGCCTCTCTACCCATCTTCTTACCCATCTCCGTACCCATCTACTGTCTCTCTACTCATCTGTATACCCGTCTCACTATCCGTCTGTTTTTGTACCCGACTCTTTACCCGTCTCGCTACCAATCTCATTACCCGTCAGTCAACTCGTCTCTGTACTCATCTCTGTACTCGTCTCTTTATCTACCACGCTACGCGTCTCGGAACCTTTCTCGCTACATTCCTGTCTACCGGTGTCGCTACCCGTCTCGTGACCCCTCTCGCTACCCCTCTGTCAACCCTCTTTTTACCTTTCTCTCTAGCCGTCTGTCTATTCGTTTCGCTACCCGTCAGCCTACCTATGTCGCTACTCGTCTCTCTACCCATCTCACTACCCGTCTGTCTACCCGTTTGTTTACTCGTCCTTCTGCCTCTCGCCACCTCTTCCCAATATTTATACAATTCATTTAATATACAGAAGCCGTTTATCAGTTATTAAATGCAAACAGAAGTAATTTATCTAATAAGTGTAATCAGATGCATTTTTTTAAATACATACATAAACCTGAATAATAATTCATCAGTTTTGTGTTCATAGTTGTTTATATCATTTGACAGAAAATGTCAACTTCTTAAACCTGAATTGTCTCAAGCTTTTAAAAAAAACCACAAGGTCTGTATAACTGCAAAGTACCCTGAGGGCTATATTAGCTACATGTTATTAAGTTAAGTGAAAGTTTCGTTATCGCATTTGCAGCCAATTGCTTATGTCAGAAAGCGTGGCTTAACGCCATTTTAAATTCATTACTGTCATTACCGTTTGATATATTGGTACTTTTATGTTATCCTGGCGCAGTTGATAAATCGCCAAATATTGTTCCTATAACATTTTCATATTGAATTCATTTCATTTAAATATAAACCTTTCACGAATTTAATTTAAAATACATGCCTTTCATTAATCCCATTTAAAATGCTAAAAAGAGAGAAAAAAAAAAGGAAATAATGCCACAAATCGAAACCTTTTATTTAAACACCAAAGATTTTTTTTTTTTTTTTTTACACACGCGAAATAAAAAAAGCTGCTATTGCTGAGATTTGAGGCAAATCTCTAAGACCAAGTCTACCAAGTTATTGCGGGGGTTTTCTTTCAAACAGAAAAAAATCCAGATTAATTTTCGATTTCTACTAAATTGAAATATATTTTATTGTGCTGAATATTAGTGCGTGCATATTTTTTGCTCCATGTAATCCATAAACTTTTCAATTCCGATTGTCTACGAATATCTCATGCCGGTAAAAAAGACGTACGCACAAAATTTTCGTGACGTATGTACTTTAATTGTGCTTTTTTATCTATTTTTTTAATATAATTTCCAAACGGTTTGACATTTATTCTTGGTAATAAATAGACGTCGTTGTCACCTTCACAGGTACCTGCTGTAAAAATTTGAACGAAATCCGTTAAATATTTTTTGAGTTATGCTTGACGAAAGGTTTTAATATCCATCGTAGCTATATATGGGGCAAAGTAATACTGCGCTGTGTATGAGTCTTCGTTGCACTCAGACAATAAATTCAAAGAGAAGTAATAGGCTAAATTAATTACAGGCGTTGTTAATCACCGATGAAACTTCCGTCATTTCAAATTTTTCTGTTTACCTTAAAGAGACTATTGTTCGTTTTCGTACGCTTGATTTGCTCTTTCATTATTCTTCAGATCTTTTAGTATTTTCTTGTATTCATTAAATAGAAATACAGTAAATTCTGTCTAAGGCGGACTCTGTGTAAGCCGGAATTTTGTCTAACGCGGAAAGTTTTTCAAGTCCCGGCAAACACTAACATTAATTCATGCTCCATAAGCCGGAATTTGCCTAACGCGGAAACGGAAGGGTTTTTAAAGTCCCATCGAAATAGAAATTTTGCATAAGACGGAAAAAAATAAAAAATGAAAGGCATTTGGTTTATGAAACTTCAAAACTGATATATATACATCAAATGCTCAACATTTTAATTAAATTTCGTATTATATTAATAAAGTTGATTCATCAAAACGGAAAATGTTTAAATATTTAAGGAATAACTTTTTTAATCCATTATTTCTCATATTTAAGCAAAATGTTTTTCCTCTTTAAAAAAAGAAAGAAAAAACATCATACCAAGTACATTTTTTACATTTATCTCAGTCAATTATTCAAAAAAAGAAATTGATAAAAAAAAAATCCCTATACATTAACATTTCTCTCTTTTTCATTGTATTAGCGAAAGAATATCACTTTTTTTGCTTGCTTCAGATTTTGAGTTCTGATCATTGTTTATGGCAATCAGTCATTTGGTCGCCATAACTCTTTGTCTAATGTGAGAGGGAGAGGGGGGGGGGAGCTATAATCATTTACATTCTGTATGAGGCGCTGGTTGTGGTTTCAGAGGAGGAAGGGGATGGAAGATGAATTCGAAGTGACGTATGTTTTATTTCAATAAATCACATGGTCAGAAAACGAGGTCGTTTAACGTGTTATTTGTTCTTCCTCATTTTATATTGCCTCATTTTATATTACTAAGTGATAGTAAAAAATGGCTTCAAAATCTAAACTCAATACGCTATCTCTGCGGGATAAAATAGAAGTTATTAAATTAAAAGAAAAAAATATTCTGTAAAAGATCTTTGTATTAAATTTAAATGCGCTAAAACACAAATTTATGATGCTATAAAAAGAAGAACAGAGTTGGAAAAGGAATTGGAAAGCAAATCATCCAACAGAAAGTGGAAATGTGCTGTGAAAAATGAAGACATTGATGCATTAACACTAGAATGGTTTTCTAACGCTAGAGCTAAAATTTGCCCATACCTGGAACACTGTTGCGTGAAAAGGCGAAAGAGATAGCCGAAAAATTAGGTAAAACGGATTTCAAGGCTTCTACTGGATGGTTAATGAGTTTCCTTAATCGACACAATATTGCCATGAAGCAAGTTTGAAGAGAGTCGAAAGACGTCCCAGACCAAGAAATTCAGGAATAAAAAATAAATTTTCCTCTGCTGATTGAAGGATATCAAGCTAAGGACAGATACAATTGCGACGAAACGGGACTAATTTATCGTGCGTTGCCCACTAAGTCCCTTGCAAATAGAGGAAGTGAATGCCACGGTGGTAAAAACTCCAAAGAGCGTGTCACTGTTTTGCTTTGTGCGAATATGGAGGGCAGTTTAGAAAAGCCCTTAGTGATAGGAAAATCGCAAAAACTGCGATGTTTTAAGAATGTGAACATTGATAAACACTACCTGTGATTTGAAGATCTAAAAAAAATCGTGCCGTCGACTGCCATAATGGAGGGATGACTGACTGAATTCAATAACCGTATGATCAAAGAAAATCGAAAAATTTTGTTATTTCTCGACAATGCACCTTGTCATGCCAATTTCGAACTATCGAATATAAAATTACAATTTCTTCCCGCAAATACTACTGCAGTAACACAACCTATGGATCAAGAAGTTATAAAAATGATGAAGACTCATTACAAAAAATATTTCTTGCAGTCCATTATTGCGTCTTTAGATAATTGGTCTTCTGCCACCGAAATGGCAAAAAATATGTGTTTTAGACGCTTTCAAATGGATTGCCAAATCTTGCTCAGAAATGTCGCCTGAAAAAATTGTTCATTGTTTTAGAAAAGCTGGTTTTGTTTCAGAAAATGGCCATGAATCAGTTGACCAGTTGGAGTAAAATGAGTTACAAAATCTAATAGATGACTTAAAATGTGTTCACAGCAATGAAAAAATTAATGAAGAAGAATACGTATCAGCTGACAATATAGTGTGTACTACTGAAGCTAACACTTCTGGGGACATTTTGATTCAGCGACATCAAGATTTGGAAAGTGCTAGTGAAAATGAAGATGAGCACGATTATGAAAACCACGAAGACAATGCAGGAATTCAAACGTATCAAGACGCCTTGAGAAGCATTAGGTATCTCGAAAAAAAATTTCTTGCTCAAAAAAATGAAGAATTGATACCCATAATAACGAACTTAAACAAGCATCGGTAAAAGATTATTTTTCGACTGTTTAAAAACTACTATGCCACTATGTGAAATATGAAGTAGTTGTGATTTCCATTAACTTTTAAAATGAAAGACATTTATCATTGGTACTACTATTTATTTTATTATTCATATAATGTTTTTGAGATTAATAATAATTTAATAAGACGTATAATTTCAATTAAAAAACTGTACTAAAGATTACGAACGTAAAAATAGGACTTGCGCATATGTATTTTATTTATTTATTTTGGCTGTTTTGCATAAGGCGGAATATTGTCTATGGCGGAAAATTTTCTCGGTCCCGATTGATTCCGCCTTAGACAGAGTTTACTGTATATTTTATTTTGACAAGCAGTTTTTTATTCAGATTGTAGATATTCTTATGCAACTGTGTTAATTTAAAATGATTAATAGATGTCTGAAAACTAAAATATAAATCAGTTGAACGTAAGGCATTTATAATATTTCGTTTCTTTTTTGTTACAGATTGAATTAATTTTGTCAAATATTAAAACTTTCGTTATTATTTTTTACAATTTAACAAATATTTTTAATTTATTTGAAACATAACTAAATAAATTCAAAAAGAAGTAATAGTCTAAATTAATTACAGGAGTTGCAAATCACCGAGCAAACTTCAGTCAATTTTCGTCATTTCAAATTTTTCTGTTTACCTTAAAGAGACATTTGTTCGGTTTCGTACGCTTGATTTGCACTTTCATTTTTCTTCAGATCTTTTAGTGTTTCCTTGTATTCATTAAGTAGAAATATATTTTATTTTGACGCGCAGTTTCTTATTCAGATTCTAGATATTCTTATGCAGCTGTGTTAATTTAGAATAATTTTATAGATGTCTGAAAAGTCAAATGTAAGTCAGTTGAACGTAAAGCATTTATAATATTTCTTTTCTTTTTTGTTACAGATTGAATTAATTTTGTTAAATATTAAAACTTTCGTTATTATTTTTTAAAATTATAAAAAAGAAAATATAGGTTCGTCTGTCATGTGTAAGCGATATTAGCAACAATGGATATTAAAGTGAATGCGGAAAACAATAAAGGTTTGCCAGAAACTAAACTGTAGTGCTAAACCACTGTCTTTAAATACACCAAATTGGTGTGAAATATATAAATGTCATCAAAAAGTCACCTGTAAAAAATGCAGCCAAGTCTCGTCACTCATTTACCGTAAAAACTACTGAGATCGTATAAAGCCAAGTTTAACTATCTTATTAACTCTGAAATTTTCATTCACAAATCACTCCTACTCTCAACATCTTTAGTTAATTATTATTTTGTGACTTGGCAATTACGCAGCACAGGGAAGTTATTACACCTTACTATGTTATGGGATGGGATGGGATAATTTAATTAAGCAAATTATATACGCACAGGGAAGTTATTACACTTTAATATGTTATAGTATTATTTGATTAAGACTAACTATATACATCACATTCTCGTGCTACGTAATTGCCAAGTCACAAAATAATAATTAACTAAAGATTTAGAGACTAGGAGTGATTTGCCAATGAAAATTTCAGAGTTAATAAGATAGTTAAACTTGGCTTTATACGATCTCAGTACTTTTTACGGTAAATGAGTTGCGAGACTTGGCTGCATTTTTTACAGGTGACTTTTTGATGACATTTCACTTCTTTTTGTAAGTGATCCTAATTTTCTTTATTCTGGGCTCTTTTTGGAGATCATCCACTGATTTTCGACGAAGTTACCTTAAAGGAATTTCAGGTAACTAGGCAAGCACTAAGTTATGGGAGGGGGGAGGCAAAAGTACTCTCAACTGCTTAAAGGAAAGGTGCTATCCATCTGAGATATTACTCGCTGCCTAGATACTTGATATTTAGCACAAAAATACTGTTTAGGATAAAAAGAAAGCTAAAATTAAATTTTCGGAAATTTTCAATATATCAAACTGTATTTGATTTTTCGAAGTTTTCGGATTTTTAAATTTTTTCTTATTTTGTATCCTAAACCCTACCTTTCTGCCAAATGTCAAGCTGGTAGGACTACAAAATCGAATTATATTTAAACCTTCGACTTGTTATAAATTTATTGATTTTTCGATTTTACTTCTATGTTTCCTGATTATCATGCCAATATAGTCATTCTTTGATCCGTCTTCTTAGGATCATTTAGGTTCAATTGAAAGATAAATCAAGATAATCTTAGAGTCACCATGATTTTATTTTGAAAGGACTATCAAGCCATAACCAGCCAGTAATGTCGGGAGGATAGGGGGAGCTGTGAAGATTTTTTTGGTGCTAACATCATTTAACAATCTATATTTCATATGCAAATTAAATAGAGTAAAACCTGTGAAAGAAAACAAACATGTCTATAAAGGAACCACCCATAACGTAGCCGATCTATAGCGGAACTTTTCTATACCGAAATTCCTAAACAAAAAGAAACAAGTGTGGTAAGTGTGATCAAAGGTCGCTCTAAGGGTTTCGTTTAATAATCCTTTCAAAACACTTTATCTTTTCTTTAATAAATCCAAATAAATTTCATTTAGCAACCAAAAAAAAAAAAAAAAAAGTCATGTTTTTTATAAAGTAAAAATTTACCGGTCTATTTTTCTCGTCTTTTCGAATATCTAAACCAGCTCGACAGCGGGCGAAGCCCGCTATTATATTCTGTCATAATAATATCTGTCATGTGGACTAAATGCGATATTAAAAAAATAATTTCAAAATTAACATGTTGTACACCTTCAAAATGTTAAAATATGCGAATATTTCCGTAATCGGGTTTTTATCGTGATTCAATACGTTTCTAAGACTCATATATTTACTACATTAAAGACGTGAATATAAAACATCACAAATTTACTGAATGGTGTATATGTATACAAACGTTTTGTATACACCATTCAGTAAATTTGTGATGTTTTATACTCACGTCTTTAATGTAGAAATGTTTCATGGTGTAATCGTCCAGCATTTATATCATATATTTACTATTCTCTATTATTCATTTTGATACTCGCTTTGTCTTATTATGAAACATTTGAAAAATCCGTTAAATTTCCGATATGACGTCATATTTTCTTTGTAATTCTCTAATGACGTGATATTAATCTGCTTTGTGTACATTACACATACTCATACTCCTTGTATTATTGAGAAATCTAAGAGTTTTATTACCACTATGACGTCAATCAATTTTATTTCATATTAATCTTTTTTTCAATTGGTGAAACTTTTTATTTCATTTTTCACGTGGAAATCGTCTGATAGAAAGTTAATTATTGTAGAAAGAATTTCATCAATTTTTAATTTTTATTTTTTGGCATCGGCTATAACGAAAAATGCTTGATTTTAATAGGAAAAGGCTGTTAGAATTTTGGTTTTTTATCTCTATTTATTAAAATAATACGAATTTTTCAAATTTTAATATTTTGAGCTCTTTACAGCTGCTATTCAGATTTATACACTAGGTTTCAACTATGTAAGTTACATAGTTTTTGAGAAAGGCTCTGTGACAGACAGACAACGGAGCGGGAGTAATAGGGTTTCGTGTGATGAACGGAACCCTAAAAACAGCATAATCCGGGGGAAAAACATAAAACAATTACGGGTGGTGTACTAGCTAATAGGACAATTATCTTAAAACTCATGTTTCTAGAACTACAAAATCGAATTGTTATCAACTTTTCAATTTTTTACAGATATTTCGATTTATCGATTTTATTTTCGAATTTTACAAATTTTTAAAAGTTTCTTTTTTGAATCGTAAATATTACCTTTACACTACATTTTAAGTCTCTAACAAAATCGAATTATTTACAATTTTTGATTTTTTTCGAATTTTGTTTACGAATTTTTCCGGATTTTTTAATTTTTTCTTATTTTGTATCCTAAATACTACCTTTATTCCGAATTCCAAGTATCTAGCGTAACAAAATCGGATTATTTTCAAATTTTTGATTTTTTTCGATTTTTACATTTTATTTTCGATTTTTATTGTGTTTTTGATATAATTTTTTTTCTGAATTCTAAACACTACCTTTACACAAAATTTTAAGTTTCTACGACTACAAGATCGTATTATTTTCAATTTTCAATTTTGTTGGAATTTGTTGAATTTTCGAATTTTCTGGATTTTATAATTTTTTCTTTCTTTGTAGCCTAAGCACTACCTTTATTCCAATTTTCAAGTTTTTAGGCCTACGTGATCCACCTAATCTTTTTGATGACACGTGAGTGAGTGAGTGAGTGAGTGAGTGACAAAAAATCAAAACTTTCAGTTCATATATCGTTTGCATTAGAAAAGACAGAAATGTGAAATTTTAAATTTTAGTCTTATTTGCCACATACTCTATATAAACGCTGGTTTTTGGGATACACCAGTTCAAAGCTATGGGGAGGTCAAAAGTGCCCTGAGTTGCTTCCAGAAAAGGATGCTTACGGCTCTGCTCTGTCGATTTGGCGGAGGCACTGCCGTGCCTCCAGATATAAAATTAAAAATTCAGGAAAATTCCAACAAATCAATTTTTTTTTCGATTTTTTCAAATTTTCGATTTTTTTTTTTTTTTTTTTTTTTTGGATGTTTGAAATTTTTTTTCTACCCTAAGTACTACCTATATTCCAGATTTCAAGTTTCTAGTTCAACAAAATCGAATTATTTTCAAATTTTCGATGTTTTTCGATTTTTCCGATTTTTTAATTTTATTTTCGGTTTTTATTGTGTTTTTAATTTTTCCTTATTCTGAATTCCAAATACTACCTTTACGCCGAATTTTAAGTTTCTAAGGTTAAAAGATCAAATTATTTTCAATTTTTCAATTTTTTTCGAATTTTTGATTTTTTTTTTAATTTTCTGGATTTTTTTTAATTTTTTCTTTTTTTGTATCTTAAATACTACCCTTATTCCTAATTTCACGTTTCTAGCGCTATAAAATCGAATTATTTTTAAAATTTCGGTGTTTTTCGATTTTTTAATTTTATTTTCGATTTTTATGGTGTTTTTAATTTTTTCTTATTCTGAATTCCAAACACTACCTTTACGCCGAATTTTAAGTTTCTAAGGCTAAAAGATCAAATTATATTAATTTTTTCAATTTTCGAATTTTTCGAATTTTTTATTTTTTATTTTGAATTTTCTGTTTTTTTTTTTTTTTTTTTTTTTTTGTATCCTAAATACTATCTTTATTCCAAATTTGAAGTTTCTAGCGCAACAAAATCTGATTGTCTTCAAATTTTCGTTTTTTTTTTCAATTTTTTCGATTTTTTCAATTTTGCTTTCGATTTTTTTATGTTTTTGATATTTTCTTTTTCTGGATGCTAAACACTACCTTCACACCAAATTTTAAATTTCTAAGGCTACAAGATCGTATTATTTTCATATTTCAATTTTGATGGAAATAGTTGAATTTTCGAATGTTTTTTTTTTTTTCGAATTTTCCGGATTTTGTAATTTTTAGCTCACAGGCTATCAAAGCCTGAGAGCTTATGTGCCCGCCCGTTCTGTATGTATGTATGTATGTACGTATGTACGTACGTAACGCGATAACTCTTGACAGAAATAACCGTTTTGCTTCCAATTTTGTTTATAGGTTCCTTGTGATAAGGCGCTTCCCTGATTAGTTTTGGGATTGATTGTTTAACTATAAAGGGGGGAAAGGGGGGCTAACCCCCCTTAATTAAGATAAATGGTTTTTTCATGCAGAATTGTCCAATTTTCTTCAAATTTTGTATATAGGTTCATTGTGATAAGGTTCTTTCCTGATTAGTTTTGGGGGTTCATAGGTTAAGTATAAAGGGGCTAACGGGGGGGGGAATCCTCCCCCTTAATTTAGATAAATGAATTTTTCATGCAGAGTTATCCGATTTTCTTCCACTTTTGTTTATAGGTTCCTTGTGATAAGGCGCTTCCCTGATTAGTTTTGGGGATTGATTGGTTAACTATAAAGGGGGGGGGAACGGGGGGCTAACCCCCCTTAATTTGGATAAATGGTTTTTTCATGCAGAATTATCCAATTTTCTTCAAATTTTGTATATAGGTTCATTGTGATAAGGTTCTTTCCAGATTAGTTTTGGGGGTTCATAGGTTAAGTATAAAGGGGGTAACGGGGGGTTAATCCCCCCCCCCCTTATTTTAGATAAATTATTTTTTTCATGCAGAGTTATCTGATTTTCTTCAAATTTTGTATATAGGTTCATTGTGATAAGGTTCTTTCCTGATTAGTTTTGGGGGTTCATAGGTTAAGTATAAAGGGGGTAACGGGGGGGTTAATCCTCCCCCCTTAGATAAATGATTTTTTTCATGCAGAGTTATCCGATTTTCTTCAAACTTTCTATATGGGCTCATTGTGGTAAGGGGCTTCCTTGATTAGTTTTGGGGTTCATCGGTGAAGTGTAAAGGAGGGAAACGGGGGCTACCCCCCCCCCCCCCCTTAATTTTGATAAATGGGTTTTTCATGCAGAATTATCCAATTTACTCCAAATTTTGTATATAGGCTCATTGTGGTAAGGCACTTCCCTGATTAGTTTTGGGGGTTCACTGGTAAAGTATAAAGGGGGGAAAGGGGGGACTAACCCCCCTTGATATACATAAATGGGTTTTTTAAGCAGAATTATCCGATTTTCATCAAATTTTATATATATGTTCATTGTGATAAGGCGCTTCTCTGATTAGTTTTGGGTGTTCTTTGGTTAAGTATAAAGGGGGGACGGGGGGCTAACCCCCCCCCCTTAATTTAGATAAATGGATTTTTCATGCAGAATTATCCGATTTTTTCAAATTTTGTATATATGTTCATTGTGGTAAGGCGCTTCTCTGATTAGTTTTATGGGTTCATTGGTTAATTATAAGAAGGAGAAACGGGGGTTGGTTCCCCCCTCTTAATATATTGTCGATTTCTTCATTTTTCGAGGGCGTATTTCAAATTCTTTGAAATAAGAATATAATTTACAGTTAGTGTGAATAGCCTGTGAGCTCAATGCCGTCAGTTTAACTGGGCAGTTTTCTTTTATTTCTTTCTTTGCATCCTAAACACTACGCTTTTTCCAAATGTCAAGTTTCTAGGGCTACGGGATCTACCTAATCTTTTGGATGACGCGTGAATGAGTGAGTGAGTGACAAAAAATCGAATGTTTGAGTTCATATATCGTCTGAACTAGAAAAGACAGAAACTTGTAATTTAAAATTTTGGTTGTGTGTGCCAAATACTCTAGAAAAAGGAAGTTCCGGGTTTTTGGTAAACTCCAGTGCAGAGATATGGGGGGGGGGGGGGTCAAAAGTGCCCTAAGTTGCTTCCAGCAAAGGATGCTTACAGCTGTGCTCTCTCGACTTGGCGGAGCACTGCCGTGCCTCCAGATTATTTTCAAATTTTCAATGTTTTTCGATTTTTTCGATTTTTTAATTTTATTTTTGGTTTTTATTGTGTTTTTATTTTTTTTCTTTCTCTGAATTTCAAACACTACATTTACGCCGAATTTTAAGTTTCTAAGGTTAAAAGATCAAATTATTTTCATTTTTTCATCTTTTTCGAATTTTTGATTTTTTTTTTCGAATTTTCTGGATTTTTTTAATTTTTTCTTTTTTTTTTAATCTTAAATACTACCTTTATTCCAAATTTCATGTTTCTATCGCTATAAAATCGAATTATTTTCAAATTTTCGATGTTTTTCGATTTTTTCGATTTTTTAATTTTAATTTTCGATTTTTATTGTGTTTTTAATTTTTTCTTATTCTGAATTCCCAACACTACCTTTACGCCGAATTTTAAGTTTCTAAGGCTAAAAGATCAAATTATTTTCTTTTTTTCAATTTTTTTCGAATTTTTCAAATTTTTTAATTATTTTTCGAATTTTCTGGATTTTTTTAATTTTTCCTTTTTCTGTATCCTAAATACTACATTTATTCCAAATTTGAATTTTCTAGCGCAACAAAATCGAATTGTCTTCAATTTTTCGTTTTTTTTTCGATTTTTTCGATTTTTTCAATTTTTCTTTCGATTTTTTTGGTGTTTTTGATGGGTTTTTTTTCTGGATGCTAAACACTACCTTCACACCAAATCTTAAGTTTCTAAGGCTACAAAATCGTATTATTTTCAATTTTCAATTTTGATGGAATTTGTTGAATTTTCGAATGTTTTTTTTTTTTTTTTCGAATTTTCCGGATTTTATAATTTTTCCTATCTTTGTATCCTAAACACTACCTTTTTTCCAAATGTCAAGTTTCTAGGGCAACGGGTTCTACCTAATCTTTTTGATGACGCGTGAACGAATGAGTGAGTGAGTGACAAAAAATCGAATATTTGAGTTCATATATCGTCTGAACTAGAAAAGACAGAAAGTTGTAATTTTAAATTTTGGTCCTGTGTGCCAAATACTCTGTGTAGAAGAACGAAGTTTCAAATTTTTGGGGATACTCCAGAGCGGAGATATGGGGGGGGGGGGGTCAAAAGTGCCCTGAGTTGCTTCCAGAAAAGTATGCCGTGCTTTCTCGACTTGGCGGAGGCACTCCCGTGCCTCCAGATATCAATTCAACGAAAGAAAATATTCTTTGAAATCTGTTTTATTTATTTTTTACTAAAAATTACTTGTATTAATAAAAACATGCGTTAATTAAATCATGTTTAAAGATACATCTATCTAAACACTGAAAGTTATTAAAGCCTTATACATATTTATTCATCGTTAAAAGGAAAAACATGAGAAGAGAATCACACATGTATACAATGTCTGATTTCTTAACAATTGCTTTGTTTCACAATCCATATGAAAAACGATCCATCAGTCACAGTATATGTTAACTTCCTTCTATAAATGTTCTATTGAAGCTTTGAATATAAAGTGTTTTTTCTTTTCTTTTTCTATTCATAAATAAGAGGGGTACGTTTACTATGACAATTATTTTCATAAAAGGAAATCTGATATTAAAAAATAAAATATCAAGAATAAATATTTGTTATTTATAGTGAATTTGTAGAAAAAGAAAGTTCAGTTTTGTGAATGTTTCATGCTTTACAAATACATTTCTCATAAAAATATAATAAATTATGACACCTTGTAGTAATATATTTCTTTTAAATGCTAAAAGGTGTAAATTAACAACATAATACAAATTAAAATAACTTTTATTAGGTTTCGACTCTGTTTATTTTCATATCTGTAACCATGGATGCGGCATCTTTTAACTTACCGAAACTGTGGCTCGAGTTACTCCATGGTTATAGCTCTGAAAATAAACAACCAAGTAAAAATAAAAGATAACGTGCGTAATTTTTAAAAAAGTACATGAAAATTAAGGGATAGCATTTTAAATAATAACTTCAAAGCCCGTGCAATTATGGAATATTCTTATTTGTTTTTGAAAATGACTCGAAGTGAATCGAAACATGTCAAAAAACCTAATAAAAGTTATTTTAATTTTATTATGTTGGTTAATTTACACCTTTTAGCATTTAAAAGAAATATACATTTCTCATTTTAAAAATATGTCAATAATAAAATATAATGTGCTGCGAAGACTTTGAATAATTATTAAATGTGGCTTTGTGCAAAGAAACCAATTATCTGTAATATAAGGCGATTTGTGTACAATTTGTTTGCGTAAATAGACACTAATCGACAAATATTGTTACATTTGTGGAAAAAAAGAACGCTATTAGGCCAAAGTACTATGATATTTTTTAATCTGGTATAAAAGTGATAGTTTCTGAAGAACGTATAAAAAATATTTACTGAAATTTGTCTTACTTAAATAAGATTTTATTTACAGGGTGTCTTTTAATTAACCTACAACTTTAAACTGAAATAACGTCTCAGAGCCTCACTAGATGGCGACATGAATGCATGCAGTGAGAAAAGACATAAAAGAAATTTGTTTAGTGTCAGTTCCACGCAATTTTCAAAATGTCTCCCTAGGCGTCATATCCAACTAAAGATCGTATTTTTATTGTTAAAAATTGGTATTTATTTGGTTAAAATGTAGTGACACCATTAACAGTTAGTTTGGAATCCGAGTTAAGGCCCATCAATATCCAAATCGTTATCCTGGTGCATTGCAGTGGCCACCTTATTCACCAGATTTTGATCCATGTGATTTCTATCTTTTGGGTCATACGAAAGATTTCGTTTACAAGAAGCCGGCAGACCTTATTAGCCTCAAAAGTGCCATAACTGACTCATTTTCAAGCATGAAAAAAGAAATGTTCCATTTTGTTACGTCATACAATTATACTTTTTTTTTATTATTATCAGATTCTAGTACTTTGTTTTTCACTGTCACTTCAATAATTTAATTTTCTGTCAACTTATTGTAATATAATGTTCCATTGAATAACAGAAAAAAAAGAATGAGAGGGATAGAAAAAGAAAAGCACACGTTTCCACGAAAATAATATCAATATTATCAAATACATCATATTTTGCTAAAATCTAGCTTGACAATAAAAATGTTCTTTTTACTTACCCATCATACGTAGTATAGGGTAAGTCTTGTAATCATTTTGAAAATCGAAAAAAAAATTTGACGGATTTACACGTTTCAGACACTGGAGATTCCGAAAAACATATTTTTAGAAAAAGAAAATTTGCCGTCCGTCTGTCTGTGTGTTTGTAAACGCTCTATCCCCCGAACAAATTGAGATAGAGAGTTGAAATTTGGTATGTACTTAGTATGTAATAATGGGAAGAAGCTTATTGAATTTCAGTAACCTCGATTATCCGGAACTATTTTTTTCGGACTCTTGAAATATTCGTTCTGATAAAAGATACATAAAAATTTTCGGAATTGTTTTTTTAGGGAGTGAATATAAAAGACAATAAAAAAACATAAATTTTGCATTGAGAATGAATTCGATCGGATAATGAGTTGCCGAGATATTTCTAATCACATTTTCCACACTCTTCGATTTTTCATGACCCTGTATTTCATTCAAATTTCAATTGAAAGATATATTTTAATTGGAAATGAGACGCTTAATCCGACGCAGTAAACTGTTAGTTAATAGGATTATTATTTTTAGAGTTATAAGGATGTTTCTCTTACGCAATTCAGTAATAGAGCATTTAAAGTTTATGACGTCATCAAGCCAGGATTTTATTCGAATTGCAATGCATTTTATAAATAGTTTACGCATGTTTTACTTTCATATTTTATATTATGCATATTATTTTATATTATGCCCCAAAGAAGCTTCTCTAGTGTTAAAAAAGTAATATTTTAACTCATTTTAATGTTTGCATTTCAATAAAACGCCAATAGTTCAATTTTCTGTCACATGTAAGTTTTGACAACTGAATTTTCAAAAAGTCACATCATGTTAAATAGACCGTTATTTGCTGAGATCTCCGAAAAAAAACGCGAATTTTATTTTGCCTTGACATTAACAATGGCCATATTTTATCTGATTCCAGTGAGTGCATTTCAATGTAACGCCAATATTTTTTTTTTCTCTTTTACATTTTTTTAATCAAGAGATATGCTAGAAGTAGATTAAGGTGAAATCCAGCGTGCTGCAGTGACACCATATTAATCTATCTCTTCACAGAAAAGCTTAATGAAAACTAAATCTTTATTATTTCTCTGAAATTAGTTCAAAATGAGACCACACCCAGGGATGTCACGTGATATCGATCTTCTGGTGTCTTCTAGCTAAATGCATTTCTACCTCCGGTGTTACATTAAAGCAATCATATTTTTGACTGTAAAAGGCTTTCTGGCACAATTTTTTTTTTTAATCTACTAGAAGAATACCGGTCTGTTTTTTTTTCCTATGCTGAAATCAGGATATTAAATCTGAATGGCGTGTTAAGGGGATAAAATATATTAAAATTGGTTAAAGTGACATTTTCGAAAAAAACAAATGCTAAAAACTATCATTTGATTTAAAGTTTTACTAGTTGACCCGCCCGGCGTTGCCCGGGCCCGTGATAAAACCTTAAATGAACCCGAAATTAAAAAAAAATACTGATAATTACTGATAAAAGAGCTCGTAAGGAAACATAAAAAAAACGCTTTTGTTGCCCAATCCCTTTAAATTTTAATGGTTATAAATATAAGAGTTTTACAGACCGTGTAAAAATTAATTCAGAAATATTGTTATTTTTGTTGTAAAATAAATGTTTTCTTCCCCAGAAAATTACTCTTTTTCTAATTCTATAGAAGGGGAGAACTCCCCCACTCCCATTTCCCTTTCCAGTCTTTAAAAAAGTGAAAGCGCATCCCTCCCTTTCCCTTTTGTGCACCCCTCTCTCAAACAAAGCAGGTGGAAGACTATATGTTCCTATATGGGACACCCTGTATATATATATACAATCCTGTAATCCTATACGTCAATCCTCTCAAATTATTCACTGTCTGATGTCTCGTGACATCGATCTTCTGATGTCTTCAAGCTAAATGTATTTCTGCCTCCGGTGTTACATTAAATTAGTGTTTTCCAACCATTTTTTTTTAAATTTCGCGACGCACTCGAACTCAGTTTTTAATTTCCGTGGAGCACAATTTTTTTCCTTTTCCGATAAATGAATTACATCTCGAGTTAAAAGCGATTATTGACACAAGATGGCAGTTTTTTCCATTCCTGAGCTGTCGCTTTGAAAAAATTACGGTTCAAAAGGCCAACTTTGACAGTATTTTCTGAAAAATAGAATTCTGCGTTTAGCAGGAAAGAATGAAAAAGAAAGAACAAGTTCGATTACATAGTTTCTTGATAAGTGCCACCGCCAATTCGATACATTTGGAAACAAAATAAAATTTTAAAAATGCATCCGAAAATATCTAGTTTGTCAGACTATCTAGTTTATCTAGTTATACAGTAAGACTTAAGAGGGTAAGAAGATTGGCTACATTTTCCGTGAAAAAACTCTCTTCAAAATTCATTTTCCGTGAAAAAAAACGCTCTCGAAAATTATCAATTAACTGAAACTTTCCCGAATCCAATTTAAGTTTATTTAAAACCGATTAAATGTCATAAAATTTAAAATTGGTTTTCTGGGTATTAATTTTTAGGGTTTCGTTCATCTCACGAAACCCTATTACTCCCGCTCCGTTGTCTGTCCGTCACAAAGCCATTCTCAAAAACTATATAACTTACAGAGTTGAAACTTCGTTTATTTAGCTGAATACCACCTATAAAGAGCTCAAAATATTAAAATTTGAAAAATTCGTATTATTTTAATAAATAGAGATAAAAAAAAATTCTAACAGCCTTTTCCTATTAAATTTAAACATTTTTCGTTATAGCAGCTGCCAAAAATTAAAAATCCACGAGGAAATTCTTTCCAGAATAATTAATTTTCTATCAGACGATTTCCACGTGAAAAATGAAAATGAAATAAAAGGTTTCACCAATTGAAAAAAAAAAAAAGATAAATATGAAATAAAATTGATTGACGTCATAGTGGTAATAAAACGGAAAATGTCTAAGATTTCTCAAAAATAGAAGGAGTATGAGTATGTGTATGCACACAAAGCAGATTAATATCACGTCATTAGAGAATTAAAAAGAAAATCTGACGTCATATTGGAAGTTTAACGAATTTTTCAGATGTTTGAGAATAATACAAAACGAGTATCAATATGAGTAATAGAGAATAGTAAATATATGAGTTTGAGAATATTGAATATTGAATCGTGAATCGTGAATATATATCGAATATTTGATATTGAATGGTGATAAAAATCCGATTATGGAAATATTTGCATATTTTAACATTTTGAAGGTGTATAATTTGTTTAATTTTGAAATTATATTTTTTAAATATCGCATTTAGTCCGCATGACGGATATTATTCTGACCGAATATATTAGCGGGCTTGTTTAGATACTCGAAGAAACGAAAAAAATAGACCGGTAAATTTTTACTTTATAAAAAAGATGAGGTTTTTTTTTTTTTTTTTTTTTTTTTTCGCTAAATGAAATTTATTTGGATTTATTAAAGAAAGGATAAAGTGTTTTGAAAGGAATATTAAACGAAACCCTTTGAGCGATCTTCGATCACACTTACCCATTTGTTCTCAGTAGCTAATAACAAGAAAGAGAAATCAAAGGAAAATTATTTAATTTATGTTTATTGAATTATTTAAAGTTTCCACATATCATAAATTAATTCATAAAATATTAATTGTGGAGAAATTTGTTTTGTATTACTTAAAATTTTTACACTATGTCATCTTTTTTATAAACTTTAATTTATTAAATTAAATATTTCTTTTAGTGTTTAATCGTTTTTTTTTTTTTTTTGAAAAAAATACAAGTTTGCCTCTTGGAAACTATATTAAAATTTAACAATAAACAGAGTATTTTATTTTACTTTGTGAACAGTAAAAAAGACTGTGTAAAGTATGCATTTCAACTATGTTGGAAAATACCACATGATTAATCCATTTACAGTTTGAGTTATTTTTGAAGTAGGGGAAGGTGGCTTAAAATGATCCTAATGGACAAAATGATCCACATATGTTTTCTTCCAGACAGGTCGTGCTACCTACAGGGTAACACATAAACTAGTTGTGATAAGTGAAGAAGAAGCAATGGCGGTATTCAAGCGATAGCAGTATTACACGTCTGAATAAAATTCTTTGAAAAATTGGGTTTTATAGCATCTGTTATAAGGTACGCACTAACTTTCATATTTATTTAGATATACAGTCTTTCATGTACAGAAATATGATTTGGTTTACTTAATGGAGTAGGTTTTTAGACGTGAATTACACTCATGTATTGTCATAATTACTTTTATATCCTTTATTTTGCCCATGAAAAACAAATTTACAATTATTTTTAAATGAAGGATCATTTTGCCCTTTCGTGAGGGTAAAATGATCCTTTGGACACTTTTTAAAAAATCTATTTTTTTTCATTACTCGATTTGGGTTTAAAATATTATTAAAATATGTTTATAATTCAAAATATAGTGTAAAACATACTAGCAAAGTGCCGAAGTTTTATTTAAACAGTTATGTTAATTTAAAGTTGTAAAATAACATAACCTTAAGGGTTATGTTTAAGGTTAAGTTTCTGCTAAGGGTTAAGTTTTTCCCTTAAGGGGATCATTTTAGGCCACCTTCCCCTATTTTATATGAAACTATAATTAATTATCTCTCATAAAAAAAAAACACACACACACACAAAGCAGAATCACAAATTAACCTATTCTTAACCTGTTCATCTTATCTTCAACCAATAATTTAAATGTTTTATATTATGAAAAAAGACTTAAAAGTGGGATTTTCACCAAAAGAAAAAAAAATATACGTAAAGGATATCAATTTATCCTAACTTTGATGCTACGTGATATCGATCTTCTAATGTCTTCTAGCTATAGCGATTTTTACCTCCAGTGTTACATTAAAGTTATGATCTTTTTGGTTGATGTATACATGGCTTTCTGGCACGAGTTTTTTATTTACTAGAATGCCAATCATTTTTTTCTCTGTATTTATATTTTTTCTAGCGCGAAATTCAGTCATTTAATCTGAATAGCGTGTTAATAGGATAAAAGGCATTCAAAGTGAGTCATATTTTCATTGAAAAACGTGTTTAAAATATTTCATCTAGATAAAAAATTCCAGGATCCAATTTAGGTTAACTCAAAACCGTTTAAAATCCCATAAACCTTTAAATTTGTTTTCTAAGAACCATTTTTCTCGGAAACTGATGCTAAGGAGAAGAAATTGCCGGCATAATAAGTCCAAAGAAAGTAGAGCTTAACGAAAACTTCACATTTAATTTAAATACATGATAAAATATTAATTGTGTAAAAATTTGTTTTGTAGTTTTTTACTTAAAATATTTACACTGTTTCATCTTTTTATAAACTCCCTTGTATAAAATTAAATATTTCTTTTAGCCTTTAACTGTTGTTCTAGTGAAAAAAATCACAAATTTGCCTCGTGTAAACTATTTTAAAACACAACAGTAAACAGAGCATTTTTTTTTTAAGTACAAAAAACTGTAAATCAAGTATTACATTTCAACTATGTTGGAAAATATCAAAAGATTAATTCATTTACACTTTGCGTTATTTTTGAAGTATTTTATGTGAAACTATAATTCATTATCCTTTATAAAACCAGAGCAGAATTACTAGTTGACATATTCTTAACATGTTCATCATATCTTAAACCAATAATTTAGATGCATTTTATTATGAAAAAAAGTATTAAAAGTGGAATTTATTATTAAAAGAAAAAAATCCTAAACATAAAGAATATCAAATTATTCTCCCTTTGATGCTATGTGATATCGATCTTCTAATGTCTTCTAACTATACGTATTTTTACCTTCAGTGTTACATTAAAGTTATGATATTTTTGGTTGATGTATAAGGCTTTCTGGCACGAGTTTTTTTATTTATTAGCATGTCAATAAACTTTTTTCTCTGTATTTATATTTTTTTCTAGTGCAAAACTCAGCCATTTAATCTGAATAACGTGTTAAGAGGATAAAAGACATTAAAAGAGAGTCATATTTTCAATGAAAAGCGTGTTTAAAATTTTTCATCTATCTAAAACTTTCCAGGACCAGTTTAGATTGACTCAAGACCGATTAAAATTCCATAGAACTTTAAAATTATATTTCTAAGAACCATTTTTCTCGGAAACTGATGCTAAAGAGGAGAAATTACCAGCTAATAAGTCCAAAGGAAAAAAGAGTTCAACGAACATTTCACATTTAAGTTAAATACATAATAAAACATTAATTGTAGAAAATTTTGTTTTGTAGTTCGTTACATAAAATACTTACACTATTTTGTCTTTTTATAAACTTCATTGTATTAAATTAGTATTTCTCTTATTCTTTAACTGGTGTTTAGTGGAAAAAAATTACAAAATTGCCTCTTGGAAACTATATTAAAATTTAACAATAAACAAAGCATTTTATTTTATTTAATGAATAATAAAAAAGATTGTAAATCAAGTATACATTTCAACTATGTTGGAATTTTTTAAAAGATAAATTAATTTACACTTTGCGATATTTTTGAAGCATTTTATATGAAACTATAATCAATTATCCTTTATAAAATCAAAGCAGAATTACAAGTTAACCTTTTCTTAACATATTCACCATACCTTAAAATAATAATTTAAATGTATTTTATTATGAAAAAAAGACTTAAAAGGGAGATTTTTATTAAAAGAAAAAAATCCTAAACGTAAAGGATATCAAATTATGCTGTGTGATATTGATCTTCTAATGTCTTCTAGCTAAGCGCATTTTTACCTCCAGTGTTACATTAAAGTTATCATCTTTTTGGTTATATAAGGCTTTCGGCACGGTTTCTTTTTATCTTACTGGAATGTCAATCCTTTTTTTTTTTTCTGTACTTAAATTTTTTTTCTAAGGCAAAATTCAGCCATTTAAACTGAATAGCGTGACATTAAAAGTGAGTCATATATATTTCAGAGAAAAAATTGTTTTTACAAATTTCTATCTAGCTAAAACATTCCAGGATCCAATTTAAATTGACTCGAAACCGAATAAAATCCCCCCAAAAAGTGTAAATTAGTTTTCTAAGATTAATTTTTCTCGGGAAGTAATGCTAAGAATGAGAAACTATCGGCAAAATAAGTCTAAAGAAAAAAGTGTACAACAAAATGTTTACATTTATGGCTGTTGGTCAGTGAGATCGAAAATTCCCCTCGCCAATGTTGAAACTATGGGCGTGCGAGGCATTTCCAAAATATCCTGTTTTTGGAAAATCTCTCTTTTTTTAAGTATATTTCTTTTATTAGTAATCCTCATTTTATTAGTAATTTCCTTTTTTCTAAAATACAACGAAATCCTGATTTAACGTTATTGAAGGGACCATAAAAAAATGACGCTAAATGCGGTAAAACGTTAAATCGGTGTAAGACAAAACAAAACACCGAGCATAAAATAAAGAATAATTTAGGTAACATATTTTTTATTTATTCATTTACATAAAGGTTTAGACATCGGTTTTCTAAATTATGCTTTAAAAAAAATCGGTTATTTTACTTCGCGTCTTCTTTTTAGCAGCTACATCGCAAATCGTAGTCTCAATACATATGATTTTTTGCAAGCTTTTCTCTTGGTCTCTACTCACCATCTTCAACATCATCCGAACTCACGGATTCTGAGTTAATAAAATTACTTAGAGTCGGAAACATTGATGTCACGATGTTTGAGTCGCAAGCGAGATAGTTCTCGCGATCTGTATCTGAGCAAGAAAAAACTTAAACAATTTCATTAGAATCTTAATTTTTTCTCTCCTAGTACTCAAATTCACCATCCCTGCTCTCCGTTAACCCCAGTTTAAGATAGATTTTAAGCAAATGAACGTAAAAATGAAAACCGAAGGAGTAATTGATATTCATTGGGAGTTCAGGGGGCTCTGCCCCCCCCCCCCCTTGACGAATTTCTGACTGCTTTAGGGAAATTTCATAGAGATTTTCCCGTTTAACAAACGCTAAATGCGGGCAATAATTCAAAATGATAACGTTAAATCTGGGATTTTTAAACATTACAAGTATAGGAAATTATTTGGGACTAATATAAAAATAACGTTATATGCGGGATATCGTTAAATATGGGTTACGTTAAATCGAAATTTCACTGTATATATTTAATTTTATTTAAAGTTTTAAGATCTTACTCCGTTTCGCTAACATTTTAACACAGATAATTAGAAATTAAGTGTATATTTTAGAAATATTTTGACAACTAAGAAAATGGACATCCTTTAAGAACAGTACATAGAAAAATAATTTGACAATATTAATTTCCTGTTGGGATATTTTAAAAATTAGAATGCATCTCACTCCGATAGGTTTAACATTATCGAGAGGAACCTGCGATCTCACTGCCTTAAATTAAATACATAAAATATTCATCACTGAGAACTTTTGCTTTATAGTTTATTAAATAAATTGAAAAAAAAATTAAAATGAATTTAATTAATAATAACTTCTCCTAATAAAATCCAACACATTAAATTAGACATTTCCTTTTGTTCCCTTTACCACTTTTATAATGTAATGGAAAATTGCAGGTTTATTTCGTTAAAGATAAACATAATATGCTTAGTAGTATGAGCCTGTTCCCAGAATGAAGGAAGAGGGTATTCAAAAAATCTTTTTAGACTGGAGTCCGGAAGGAAGATGAAGGAGAGGCAGACCAAGAATGACTTGGAAAATACTACTGAAGAGTCATTGAAGGCTTATAAATTAAGTGACGTTATTGGTCTGGACAGGGAGAAATGGAAAAGAATTCTCAACAATACTTTTATTGATCGAGTAATATGGTTAAGTAAACCAAGTAACTATATTTCTTTAAATGCATCATAAAATATTAATTAAAGAAAATTTTATTTTGTATTTGTTAGAATAAATAAATAAATAAGTGAATAAATGAATAAATTCCTTACACATATCGTCTTTTTAAAAACTCCAACATATTAAATTAATTATATTCAATATTGAAAGTAAACAGAGCCCATTATTTTAGAGTGTATAATACAGTAAAACAAATTAAGATAATTTATAAATTTCAGCTGTAATGG
This sequence comes from Maratus michaelseni, assembly GCA_963931845.1. Taxonomy (NCBI): domain Eukaryota; kingdom Metazoa; phylum Arthropoda; class Arachnida; order Araneae; family Salticidae; genus Maratus; species Maratus michaelseni. Next base: position 111,054,329 of record OZ007597.1, on the reverse strand, counting down.
AAAGTACAAATATTTCTTCATATTTCCGTAAAATGCATCTTAAAAAATTAATTGTATATTATATTAAAGTTCTACGATAAACATTTAATTTATTATTATTATTTATTTATTATTACTTATTACTTATATTATTATTACTTATTTATTTATTTATTTATTTATTTATGCTAAAATTTTAAGTTTCTTCATGGCTAAAACCTTAAGCTAGAATCATGCGAAATTTGCGATTAAAAAGTTTTAAAATTTGGCTGATAGGAAAATTTCTATTTTACTTTTCTGTTTCTTTTTTCTTTTTCTTTTAATGATAGACAGCGCCATCTGTCGGAAAATTTTTAAATGATTTTTTTTATTACAGAACTTGTTTTCGTATACTCTACACATAACTTTAAATACCAAATCTTTTAAAAATATTCCAAATAGTTTAGCTTGTAGATGTAGAGCCCTTCAAACACGTGAACTTTAATTATGTTCACCCGCAGGGCTTTACAAGGTTAATAAAATCTTGTAGCCAGGAAAAATTCTAGTCATTAAAAAATATTTGATGATGAATGTTGAATGAAATAATGAATTATTCATTATTATTTTATAGTGTGAATAGTCCAATAAATTGAAATCATTTAATATATTTCAGTCGTGTTGGAAAATATGAAATATCTAATGGGCTAAAGTTATTTTGGAGACACTTTATTTGGTACTATGTTTAGTTGTCATAATTAAATGAAAGCAAAATCGCTAGTTAATTTATACTTATAGTAGTCTCTCGTCCTATTTTATAACAATAATTTCAATTTATTTTAATAAGAAAAATATTTACTATAATATTTACATTGTGACGAACATTTGCGGGACGCGAACTAAGTAGCCATGACAAAATGTTTAACAATAATTTATTTAAAGCAATAAGTAACTGTGGGTGGTAGTGAAGAGGGCAGTTTTAAATTAACAATGGTTGAAATTAAGCTAAGCTTAAAACACTAAAAAAATGAGAGAAATGGATGCTTTTCCTGAAAAATTCACTAAATTCAAGAACTAGAATTAAAAAAAATGAATTCGCTGATAATTCGCCGGAACCTGAGAATAACAGATCACTTCAGCTTCAGCTCACTATAAAAAGTCACTAGAAGCAATGTATATGTCACTATGAAATGTCACTAGAAGCAATGTAAATGTCACTATGAAATGTCACTTAGAAGCAATGCAAATGTTACTATGTATGTCACTAGAAGCAATGTAAATGTCACTTTGAAATGTCACCAGAAGCAATGTAAATGCCACTATAAAATGTCACTAGAAGCAATGTAAATGTCACTATGAAATTTCACTACACTGTTAAAAATTTGTAGCAAACTGTCCAGTCGTTTGACCGTTTTTGTAGAAAACGGTTACATAACCGTAATTTAAAACTATATTCTGACCATAAACTGAGCAATAATACGGTCAGAATATAGTTAAATTACGATTATGTAACCGTTTTCTACGAAAAAGGTCAAATGACTGGGCAGTTTGCTGCAAATTTTTAACAGTGTAGAAGTAATGTAAATGTTACTAAAAGCAATGTAAATGTCACTAGGAAATGTTGCTTCAAAACACTGCAATATCACTATGAAAGGGAACCACGTGTGTTCCAATACACTTTTATTTGAAGTACCATATGTCAACTTTTTATCATGCAAACGAACTCACAGTTTTAGATTCTACCCCAAGACCATAATTCAATGGAAAACTTCACTGCTACATAGAGCGTGGGTGGTTCGACGATGCTTGAATCTATTCTAGGTTTCTACCCAGGGCGAGATGTGACAAAATCACTGAATCTAACTCTTACCACACTCTATATAGCAGCTAGACGACCACAGATACTTAATTATCATATCATTGCACAAAATAACCGTGGAGATCAGATTCGGGTAGATTCAGATACACTTTGCGAAAGTACTGGAATTCAGAACAACACCATCGCAATCGCAAACAAAATTCAAAATCCATTCGACCATAGACTACCTGCATAAAACAGTAGCTAGGCACTTATGCTACAACATTTATTTAAAATTTTCAGGAATGTGTTTTTCGATGCATCAAGAACAAAAAAAAAAAAAAAAAAAAAAAAAAAATGAAAAATCATGCGTTAAGCATAGATTATGAAACACTTTCCAACATATTCAGAATACTGTAATGGTACTTAATGGATTAATAAGCTGAAAGATGATATATCTAAGTAAAATATTTGGAAAACGCTTAACATATTTGAAAATCCAATAATACATAATAATCGGAAAAATATCCAAATTTTTGTGTGCAGCCCTGTATATGATCAATAGATTTGTATATATACTACATAGTATGTTAAAATTTAATTCAATTCCATTCAATTCAATTCAATTCAATTTAACCAAGCAGGGAGGTCTACCATATGGCTTAAGCTCTACAAGTCCTGCTCGGCAAGTTTATTTAAAAAAAAATTACAAATGAAGCCATTAGGCTTTTGCATAATTACATTGCAACAGGTTCTTAGCAAACGCATAACACGGCTGAAAATTTCCATTAGTCAATTTCCGTCAATGAGAGGCAATGTACTCAAGATCTTTTGTGCAGCTCTGTATATGATCTATAGAATTTATGCACACCAAGCAATATTGAAATATTTAGTTACATTTAAAATCCCGTACAACAATGGAAATGAACTTTCTTCAATTATTGTTTATAGTCAGTATTGTAACCGAATTATTTTGTGTGCCCTGTAAATGAACGATGAATGCTATATACTCCATAATCAGTAGTAAGCATCTTGTAATGCCCCTCAGTGATATATATGAAATTCAATATGTTTGACATACAGTAACATCATTAAAATACACCACAAGCGATTTTTTCCATAAGGCCATAATGTAAAAGAATTATTTTGAATGGTCCTGTAAATGAACTATAAATGCTACCCATTTCATTTTCAATACCGAACATCCCATAGTAAACCTCAATAACATATATCAATTGCATGACAATTCGAGTATTTTTACACGAGTTACAGCACGGACAGACAGACAGGCAGATAGACAGACAAACTGAATTCATAAACGCTTTTCAACTTTGCTGAAAAATGTTAAAAGAGAAAAAAAGTACTACAATTTTAACTGTGCGCCCCTACATAAATACCATACCATATTGCACTAGCTCCCTAGTAGACCTCATATACAAAGTGATATAATTTTTAACTCTTCAAACAGTAAAGCATGAAAACTTGTACATACTGGCATATGCTCTGAGTTACATTTATTTATTTATCTTTTAAATAAAAAATTCCATACATAAAATATGACAAACTATTCAACAACCCTTTTTTTACGAGTCAGAACTATTTTTATATTCAATTGTACCACAATTTACAATTTTTTTTTCTTTTGTGGATGTTTCTCTTGAAAATATCCTATCATAAAGTGTATGACAGAGATTATTTTTCAAAGAGTGATACGAATAAAGAATAGAAAATAGTCCACCGGGACGTATAAGTCCCGACCCATAGTCAAAGTGTTAAGCGGACTTCCTAGGCTATATAAAGACGCTTTTTTATCATCAGACTTACCCAGAAATACTAATTCAGGTAAAACGATGTTATGCTTGAAATCCTCCCCAAGGGGAAAACTGAATTCATCTCGTATGTATGCTGCATTTTTACCGTTTAGTTAATAGAAGATTCTTTAGAATTGCGAGGGAATGATTAATGTGATCACTGGGGTCGTGAACTGCTTTGTGTACTGCTTTTCGTTTTTATTGAAATGAGAGTATGTCATTTCCATAAAAAGTTCTTATAAAGCCCAGGACTATAGAATGAGAAAGGCAGTAGAAAATTGTTGAGGGTGATGACGTAACTGCGAATCCACTTAGGAAAGAAAGTATCCAGAGTTATGGGATTTTATTAAAAACTAGCTCTTTAACCCGTTCTACTCATGGAAGTTCTTGCATTTAATTCTAAAACCAAAATTAAAAATAAAAATCAGCACAACCAAATGTATCTATGTAATATGTAGAAAAATATTTTTGTGCAACTGTGCATTTTTAGGCAGATTTCGTAAGAAATACTACTTATTACATTCTCCCCTAAGTTGGAATTTTTGAAAAATTTTTGCAGATCTACGCCGATCATGACTCCCAGAACCCTAAACCACCCTCAGTTCAAAACTTTATCTATCTATCTATCTATATCTATCTATCTATGCCACTTTTTGATGGACACGACAACTCGAATAATTCTTCACAAATCTCTTCCAAACTGATACATAAAATCAAGGGGCATAAAATCTCGGTCAAGTTCGTTAATGGGTAAAATTGAACCTAGGGGAGGAAATGGGGGGGGGGCTTTTTGTTAAAACAGAAAAAAACCCATAACGTCTAAATTATGATACGTATCGAATCCGTTTCAAATTATTATTACTTCTAAGAAAAGGGTCGAAAATTTATGTATAACAGATTTTTGATATCACTAAAAATGGCCCTAAGGAGGGGGGGGGAGGAGGGTTTTAGAAGAAAAAAAATTCATAATTTCCTCAATTTACAAGATATCAAATCCGCTTAAATTTAGTATAAATTCTCTTACTATTATCTAAAACTTTTATATTGACAAGTTTTTTATAGGACCAACCCTTATAGCAAAAAATAAAATAAAAATAAAAATAAACAAAAAAATCCTTGCCGGCTCCGCCTACAGGCAGAGGTATATTTCGAAGTGGATGGTCCCAACTACCAAATCATGGCAAAAAGGTCATTTCTTCCGCAATTCCCAACAAACAGGTGCCCCACGGTCTGCGTCTTCGAAATCTACCTGTGCCTGTAGACCGAACCGTCAGTGATTTTTTTTATGAAATTTAATCTATCATGTTGCTATGGCAGCAGACGATAAAACGATATATTTGGAATAATGAAATAGATAGAATAAAAAAAATTGTCGATGTTTGTGATAAAATGTTTTCTTTATTTTTTAAAAAAGGTAATAATTAAGCGTAGTTAAATAATCTCTAATTATTTGCATGCGAAGTAAAATAATTATCGTAATACTCGCTACAGCTTCTTAGTATTGCAGAGTGGCGTACGTAATATGTATATCTCACATTGCAGTAAACATTTACATAGAGCTGGTTAGAACTTGTGCAATTACGGGTTAAACATAAAAAAAGGCAAAAATTCGTCAAAAAGATAAAATTAAAAAAAAATTTCGAATTTTTTGCCCATTCGTTCGTGGGGCCCCCTACCAGCAACCCGTGTACCAAATTTCGTAGCCCTGCGCCCGTGGTTTCTGAGTTTTTGAGGTTACATAGATAGATGCGCGCACGGATTTCAATAGGGTAGATTTTGGCTGGAAAAAGTTAAAAATTCAAGAAATCGTGAAATCATGTAAGTCAAATAGGATGTTGTACATACAGTCCAACTTAACAAGATGGTATGGACATGTTCGCAGGTTGAAAGAAGAACGCCTTCCAAAAATCATTTCAGAATGCAGCCCAAAAGGCAGACGAAGGAGTGGTAGTGCTGAGATATACCCAGCAAGTTTAGCAGTTCTGTGCTGCCCCCGGGTTCATGGGAAAAAGGAATTTCTTTTGTTACAAATTTTACTATTTCTCGCAAGAATATAAGGAATAGCATGGTAGTTCCATTTGACTAAAGATCAAACGAGTTCCGCTCAAGGTGTTTGGGGCGACAGCTGGCTGAGTGTATCCTATTGACCAAGAAAGGTATAAGAATAAAGGAATGAAAAGACGCTGGGAGATATGCAACTGCTGCGCACGGTGGTCATTTAGGGTTTTAAAAGGTAGGGTATTTTCTGTAAAGAAAAGGAATTCGAATGCACGACTTCACGTAAATTGAATAAGTACGTCCAGTAAGTTTTGTGTTCTATTGACCAGAAAAGGTATAGAGAATAAAAGAGACGAAAGGCGTTCAGAGACTTGCAGCTGGATGAAATAGTGATGCAAAAGGGGATGCCGCCTCTAGAAATAAGCTTTTCTATAAGATCAAAGAAACCGTCAAAGTTATGGCTTTAACACCTGATATCTTGGCCAGAGAGGGGGAAGTATTTAATGTATCCAAAATTATGGTAATGTAAAGCGAAATATGTTTATAGGAAAATCCAGTAAAATGCTGTCTTTAAATGGGGATCAGGATGAGAAAAAAGGATTGGACGACGAGATTTAGGGGAGAAAAAAGGGCGTAAGAATTACTAAATAGTTAAGTAAGAAAAAGGAGATGACCAGGGGCAAAAAGGGAAATTTTGGTGAGAGAGAAAAAAAGTTCTCAGAAAGATGATCTTGGAGTAGTGTCCTCAGGGTATTTGTAACCCGTGATTGTTAGGTGAAAATTATAAGTTTTTTTTTTGTTGTGTGAAACCGCCAACCGCCAATATCAGGAATTGGATTTTGGACCCCCTAGATGATGATGATGTCTACCAGATGTATAAGGGGTAAGCAGGCTTTTAATTCCGAGCAAATTTCTGTATTATATTTAATTATTTAAACTGATATTAATTACGCGATGAGGCATTCTCGGTGGTAAATATATTATTAAAACATACGGTCGAGTTTACTGTTAAGTACGTTAAACTATGCATAATGATTTACACTTTATGTATTTAAATATGTTAATCTTTTAAAATAAATTCAATTTAATCAATTTCAGTTTGCTTTTATTTAAATGTTTCTTTCTTGTATATTAGATCTCGAGTATGCTCCTGAATCTGGGATCACTTTACGTGAAACATACGGCCTAATTAGTTTCAATGTAATTTAAATATATGAATTCAATATAAGATGAGGAAAACAGAAAGAGCGTACCCGAGCAATGGTTCCCGTGACAGTGTGCTTTAAGCACTATTTATTTAATAATTTGCAAACTGAAATTTTCTTTAAACTTAGCAAATTAAATAAAGTAAAATAAAATTTAAATACGTAACTCCCTTTTCACAAACTAATGGAAATTGTAAAAATAAAAGGGTTCAATGAATAATGAAAATAAATAGATAAAATAAAATAAATAAATTAAGGATTTGTAATTTTAAGAGAATTTAAAAAAAAAAAAAAAAAAAAAAATTGAAGAATGCCATCTGTACTTGATGCTGTACGTTATTTTACTTCATTCAAGCAATGATTCTACACGCTTTATAAGTAATTTAATAAGGGAGTAATAATAGTGATATACATACTCTAAGAGTTCATGCATACAATTTCAAGCAATGGTTCAAATACATTATAATGATGTATGTTACTTATAAAGAATTGACGTATATTTTATTCCTGAAGTATTCTTTAAAATACGCAAAATACATATATGTCATGAAAAGAACATAAGATGTTTACAGGAAAAGAACTGATTGTTAAGAATTATTTCATACTTAATAACATTTAAGATCATTTATTATTAATTCTTACCAAATTTTTATTCGGAAATAACTATATTTTGAAATATTTTCTTCTATATTTAAACATATTACAAATTTCTTTTTTTTCTTCCGAAAATTATTATTTACTATTAAGAAAAGAAAGAAAAGTTATTGAGATATAACTATATTATGAAATACTTTTCCTTTTATAAATTTTCTTTCTTTTCTACACTTTGAAAAGTTGGGAAATTATTTATTACCTAATAACATTTGAAACATTTATTATTTACTATTAAGAAAAGAAAGAAAAGTTATTGAGATATAACTATATTATGAAATACTTTTCCTTTTATAAATTTTCTTTCTTTTCTACACTTTGAAAAGTTGGGAAATTATTTATTACCTAATAACATTTGAAACATTTATTATTTACCATTAAAAAAAAAAAAAAAAAAAAAAAAAAAAAGTTATTGAGATATAACTATATTGTGAAATACTTTTCCTTTTATAAATTTTCTTTCTTTTCTACACTTTGAAAAGTTGGGAAATTATTCATTACCTAATAACATTTGAAACATTTATTATTTACCATTAAGAAAAAAAAAAAAGTTATTGAGATATAACTATATTGTGAAATACTTTTCCTTTTATAAATTTTCTTTCTTTTCTACACTTTGAAAAGTTGGGAAATTATTTATTACCTAATAACATTTGAAACATTTATTATTTCCTATTAAGAAAACGTGAACATTTGATTGAAACATAACTATATTGTAAAATATTTTCTTTTTATATAAATTTTCTTTCTTTTCTGCACTTTGAAAATTTGGAGAAATTATTTATTGCATAATAACATTTGAAACATTTATTATTTACTATTAAGGAAGCGTAAAAATTTATTGAGACATAACTGTATTGTAAAATATTTTCCTTTTGATAAATTTCTTTATTTCTGCACTTTGAAAATTTGGGAAAATTATTTATTACTTAATGATATTTGAAACATTTATTATTACTTATTAAGAAAATCTGAAAAATTTATTGTGAAATAACTATATTTTGAAATATTTTATTTTATATTTAAAATATATCAATATAAATTTCTTTCTTTACTGAATTTTAAGAATTTAAAAAAATATTTATATTTTAATAATATTTAAAAACATTTATATTTTATTACTAAGAAAATTTGAAAATCTTACTGAGAAATAACTGCCTTTTAAATTAACTTTTTTTTTGCATTTGAATATGTCATTATAAATTTTCTTTTCCTTTTCTGAATTTTGGAATTCGGAAAATATTTCTTACAATGAAAACGTGAAAATTTTCTTGAAAAATAATTATATTTTACAATATCTTCTTTTTATATTTAAATATATTGCATTATAATATTCCTTTTTCTTCAATTTATACCTTTTAACGTTGGAAGTTAGAAAAACATTTATTATCTAATGACATTTGTAAACATTCTTATTTATCTTCAAGAAAACGTGAAAATTTTGTGATAATAATAACAAATAACTTAAATTAAAAATAAATTATATAAAATAAATTTTTTATAAAATATAACTTTGTGAATAATGTACATTTAAATACGTCTTTATTTTATTATCAATTTATTTGACCTTGTACTTTTCTAAGCGTCATAGAGTTTGTTTTGTTTTATAATTTTCTTATAATATGAATCAGAAAGTATAATCTATTATGATACGTAAGTGAGAAAATAATCAATATTAATTTTAATTAATTTTAGAAATTACTGTCTTATTACAACTTTCTTATTACATTATATGAATTTTAAAGATGATTTCACGATGAATTAATTTATAAACTTTTACTTATACGAAAGATGGAAATTTTTTTTAAATAATCAGTATCTGGTTCCATATTTGTGTATTTGATTAATCATTTACTAGTTCGATGACTACTAATGAGATATATTTTTTTTAATTATGATATTTTCCTGATTACAATACCATGATAATTATTTTATTTTCTCCACGTTTTATCTCTACTCTTAGTCTTTTATTTATATTCTGAGATATTAATACTGATATTACTTGATATTATTACTATTATTAGATTATTATTTTACGATTATTGCAGATCAAGTAAAATTTTCCTGCGTTATTAATGCTATATTCTAATTGCAACGAATTTTAAGATATACTACTATCGTATTTTCTGGAATTTTAAGTAATTATAAAAATGTGTCTAACCGACAAAAATAAAGAAGACTCGGAGGCCCTTATTCGAAAAATTGCAGGATTTCAAAACGTAATTCCACAATTCGATAACCTTTCATCGATAACGCCGAAATTTTTCGTAGAAAATTTAGAAAATATTACTGAATTGGCTAAATGTACAAAACCCGAGAAATTACTAATAATGAGGTCGCGAATTCGTGGAGACGCACTAACTAATATAATCCATTCACCTGATTTGAATAGCGAGAAAGATTATGACGAATTTAAAAAGAAATTCTTGTCATATTTTGACACTCAATATAGTCTAAGTGCTAGACAAAAACAGTTTTCGAACTGTAAGATGCTTCCGAATGAGCAAGTTAAGACTTATGCAGCCAAAGTCAGTCTTGCAACGGAAAATTTTTTCAATTCTCCGGATTTAACAAATGATGCTATTAAAACAATTTTTGAACAAACGAAATTAGCAAAATTTATCGACGGTTTGCACGGAACATTCAAACAATCGGTAATATTAAAAGACCCTAAAACGTTCCAAAACGCAGTGGATTTTGCACAATTGTTGCAATCTAATGAAATAAATGCTGTTGATTCACCCGTCGAACAAATTGTAAATAATATGTCTACGACTACGAATAACAGTGAGATTAAAAACATTCTTGAAGCCCACGCCTTGAACACTCAGGAAATGATAAATGCTTTGAGTAAAGAAGTTGAAAGCTTAAAATTACAAACAAGGCAAGACCCGCCTCGAGCATATACCAATTATTCCGCTCGTCCTTCTTTTCAACGCGGTTCAGCATATCCACGCTATACACAAAATAGAAATTTCACTCAAAGAAATGTCCCCACCTGCAGAATATGTCACAAGTCACACTTTACTTCCGACTGTTTTTACAATCCGGCTAACAGGGACAATTTTAGAGGCAGAAATAATGGGTATAGAAGGAATGACCGAGCCTCTTATTCCTCACACAATAACAATAGAGGACGGCGTCCAAATCAACACCGTGAATATCGTGATAGTAAAACCTCGGGAAACTATTAAAGGGAACCCTCCCTCTCAATAGCCCTGGGCGAGTAGGTTCCCTGACCCACAAGAATCTTTTTAAAGGGCAGAAGAAAGCTTTTATTGAAAAGGTAAATACGCAAATGATACAGTATAATTCTTTAAAGAATGAACGAAAAAATACTTTGCCGGTAGTTAATTTAAAATTAGCGGGAATTTTAGTCAAGTCTTTGATCGACACGGGTGCATCGGCCACTCTTTTAGATAATAGAATTTTTCAACAAATAAAAAATGACGACAGAGTTAAAAAATTAAAAATCGACGCTCAAATTACATCGGTGACAGGAGGAAACTTAGAGATCACAAACTGCGTTTCATTACCCATCAACATTGGTAATAAACATTATCAGCATAAGATTTATATCGTTAACAATCCCTTATCCGATTATTACGATGCAATAATTGGTTACGATTTTTTAAAATCAAAAAAATTTACCATCTGTTTTAACACAGACACAATTAAATCAGAAAGTGCTGTTATTAACATACACGACGCACTAACAAACGGAGAAGTTAATCAGACAACTTATGCATATCTTCCGAAGAATGTTATTTTAAAAGCTGGTGAATCTAGAAATATTGAATTATCATTAAACAAAACTATAAAGAAGGGAGATTCAATTAAAATTTTTTCAAACTTAAAAAATCAAAACATTAAATTTGTTAATAATGTATGCCCGGTTACTACTGAAAGACAGATAACAGTAAATATATCTAATCTTTCCGATTCTCCCATTCCCATTAATAAAAATACGAAAATCGGGACAATTAGCAGTAATTTCGATACAAGAAATATAGAAGTAATTCGGCAACTCAGGAAAAATGAATTAAAACCCTCTGATTTTAATTTAGAACATTTAGACGAAGTAACGAAAAATAAATTACTAGATTTACTTATGGAATTTGCTGATATATTTAGTAAGCGCTTGTATACTATAGGTAGAACTGAAGCAATACAGCCCAACCTACATGTTGACGATGATAAATTACCATCAATTAAGCCCTACCGTATACCAGAAGCGCTGCAAAACGAAGTGAATCGCCAGTTATCGGAATTAGAAGCTGCAAATATTATCGAACGTTCCAACTCACATATTAGTTCTCCACTTATTTTAATAAAAAAGAAAAATCCAACGGGTGACCCTCTAAAACAAAAATGGCGACTTGTAGTGGATTATCGCAAATTAAACGCGCACGTAAAATACCCCAGGCATAGACTACCAATAATACAACATTTGTTAGACAGGTTAAAAAGAAAAATAATGTTTACAACCCTTGATTTAAGTAGTTCGTTCTGGCAAATACCGTTAAAAGTTAAAGATCGTGACTATACAACATTTAGCAGCCCTAAAGGGAATTTTCGTTATGTAACTACCCCTCAGGGCTTAAATGCTTCAGCAGAGGTATTCGCAGATTTAGCGGATCAAATACTGGCCCCATTATCAGATCTTGAAATTTCTAATTACATTGATGATTTTGCCATGGGATCGAACGGAGTAGACGAAATGCTCCACAAATTGAGATTACTCTTTGAAAGATTCCGGCTATTTGGAATTACAATCAACCCGGAAAAATGTTCTTTTATGTTACCCGAAATTAACTTCCTGGGACATAAATTAAACGCAGAAGGCATAAGACCGATAGAAGAAAATATAATCAAAATACGAGATTTTCCGCCACCGAATACGGTTAAAAAAATACGACGTTTTGTTGGTCTTGTTTCTTATTACAGAAAATTCATTAAAAATTTTTCGCAGTTATCCGCCCCACTCACTGACCTCACAAAAAAAAACGCACGTTTCCGCTGGACGAAAGAAGCACAAACCTCATTTGATATACTCAAAGAATGTCTTTCACGACCGCCTATACTAATTCACCCTGATTATGAGAAACAATTCGTTTTATCAGCGGACGCGTCTGACAATGTTTTGGGAGGAATGCTAGGGCAAACGGACAAAAACGGAATAATCCGCCCAATTGCCTACTTTTCAAAGAAACTTAACTCAACACAAAAGAGATATACTATCTTAGAAAAAGAACTTATGTCTATTGTTTGTTGTGTTTCTACTTTTAAACATTACCTGTACGGAAGACATTTTCTTATACGTTGCGATAACAAAAGTTTAACCGAAATGTCTAAATTAGAATGTCCGGGGAATCGCGTCGCCAGATGGTTCACGTTCCTCGCTGATTATAATTACACCTTCGAACATATATCTTCATCAGAAAATATTGTCGCTGATATACTCTCGCGTGATTATTTTGATAATTCAGTAATAGAAACAAAAACTGTTACCCTACCTAAGTACGCTAATGCCAATACACACGAAACAAAACCGAAAGAAAACATAAAAACTTTAGCAAGTACAAGCACCGATAATGTTAAACACGTAAATACAATGAATTGCGGCGGCGAAACTCAAACCAACACAGATCAGTTTATTGAAAATGGCACAGGCTTAGAGAACCTAGGAAATTCGTGTTTTATGAATGTTGTACTGCAATGTCTTATGTATTTGTCTCCATTGACAGATTATTTATCACATGACATTATAAATTGTGAAAATACAAAATTTTGTATGATATGTTCATTAAAGAGACATCTAACTTCAGTTGTTAAAAACATAGGGAAGGTTATTCAACCACTAGAATTATACGAGAATTTAACCAAAATCTGTACACAGTTTCGAATGAATAAACAATCGGATGCACAGGAATTTCTTCTTCAGGTTATCTGTATGTTAGAAAATGTTGCTAAAAATCATACGAATGAAACTTTGAACATTACCAGCATTAATAATCCAATTACATCTTTATTTGGAGGTAATTTTCAGAGTGAGATAAAATGTTTATATTGTAATAAGAAAAGCATTACTTTTGAATTATTTAAGAATATTTCTTTAGCTATTACACAAGAAATTGATTCACTTGAAAATTCGTTACAACGTTTTACGAACGTAGAATATTTATCAGATAATTATCGCTGTGTTAATTGTAAACTAACTGGTAAAGCAAATAAAGTTACGTCTATTTCAAAAAATCCCAAAATATTAACGATTCATTTCAATAGATTCAAATTTTCGAATTCGCAAACAAATAAAATAACAACATTTGTACCTTATCCTGAGAAATTAAATATTCGACCTTACATGACTAGTAAGAAGAGTGATAAGCCACTATGGTATTCTCTCAATGCAGTTATTGTTCACGACAGTGAAATAACGGAAAACGGACATTACTATTGTTATAATAAGGATAAATACGGCGATTGGTATATATTGGATGATGAAAAAGTCGAAAAAGTAACGATAGAAGACGTTCTTAATAAGCAAGCGTACATTCTTTTTTATGTAGACATGGAAAATAATACAAAAACTTATAAATCGGAACTATTCAACGTAAATGCCATTCAAATCGACCTTCCCACGATTGAAGATATTAAATTAGCCCAGGGCGAAGATAAAAAACTTTCATTAATTATTTCAACGTTGAGAAATCCATCTAAAGGTGATTCTCAAAATTTTACCGATTATTTCATACGTGATGGCTTACTGTTACATAAAGCTTCAATACCAAGAATTCGGAAATCCACAAAAGTAGAACAAATAGTTGTTCCAGATAAATTTAAACCACATATTCTAACTGCAAACCATTTGGCGCATTTCGGAGTTCTAAAAACTTATCATGCTATACGTGAAAAATACTTTTGGCAACATATGTATTCCGATACAAAACACTTTGTTAATTCTTGTAAACAGTGTGCCGCATTTAGGTCACCAAATAAGTTATTTCCTGTTCCATTAGAACGACACTATCTCCCATCAAGAGTTAACGAATTCATTAGCGGTGATTACATTGGGCCTTTCCACAAAACTGATAAAGGAAACCAATATATCCTAACATTCATAGATCATTTTTCTAAATTTATTAAACTTTATGCTGTACCGAACACTACAACACGTTACACCGCTGACTGCGTCTTAGCATACATTTGTACTTATGGAATTCCCGCGAGATATCTCACTGATAACGCCTCGTGCTTTACATCCGAAGTATTTAAGTACTTATGTGAGAAATTTAGCGTAACTAAATTAACTACATCACCTCAACATCCATCTGGAAATGGATCAGCGGAGGCAATAAACAAAAATATAAAAAAATCACTCGCAATTTTTGCTGAAGAGACATCACAATGGGACGATTTTATCGACTACTACGCCTTAATATATAACAATACGGTACATTCCGCAACTAACGAAAAACCGGCGTTTATACAATTGGGATTCGAACCGATTTTACCGACAGATATACTTAATGAAAGACGCCCAGTTGAACATGTATCACATGCAGATTTCGTAGCTAAAAAAGCATCTCAATTAAATTACGTAAATCGAAAAGTTAAAGAAAATATCTTGAGGGCAACCACTAAACAGGAAAATTACCAACATCAATTTTCTAGGTACCGTAAATTTTCTCCTGGTGATTTAGTATTTTTAAATAATAGAAGCACGGACAGGAATAAATTAACGACTAAACGGCGTTTAAACGTTGGTCCCTATGAAGTAAAAAAGGCTCACAATAAAGTCGATTTCACAATCATAGACCCATCGAATCCTTCGGCTCGAAGTACAAAGGTCCATGCACAAAGACTTATTCCTTTCACTGCGAGAAAACCAGAACTGGACTTATTCCATTCTTTAGTGCAAAAACAGCATTGTGAAATACCCCCACAAAATAAAAAGACACATGCTATCTTCGACGACACCCCAGACATAGAAATCTTATGGCCTGCCCCAAGCACAATTAATGCTGAACCACAACACAACGCAGGTGAAGAAATCGTATCATATTCACCCTCAGGTGAAACACTTACAGAAGACAACAATGATGACAGTATGAATAGCATTTCCCAGGTACCAGATACCACTCTCGCTTCAGGCGATGATAGCAATGAAACTATTATATACGATCCAGTAAGGGATGCCACGCACACTTCCCAAACATATCCTTATGACTTGAGACAAATACAGCCCCGCTATGACCCTCAGCGTTTTCTTCAATGGGCCTTAGACATCACGAAATAGTGACTAACTTTCCATCCTTATTGTTAAGCATTTGTTACTATACGTGTTAAGAAAGAGAAAAAGAGAGAGAGAGAGAATGAGGCCTACAATTTTCCTTTTACTTTTCTGAGTTAAGAAATGTTAAGATAGTATTTTATTCGAACGTAGGGGACAAACATTAAAATGTACATATTCGAGCGTTTATCACTACTATGTGATTTGAAATTTGGTTTTATTTTAATGTAATTTTTTTAGCTAACTATAATCGAGGAGTTATATTTATCATGTAATTCATCATATGATTCTGGATCTTTATTTAACACTTTTTCGTTATTTATCTATAATTTAGCAAAATTATTTTATTTATGAACTATGCCACGATACTCCTTAAGGCATTATATTTCTTACATTTGTACATATTCTAGTGTATCATTTTAGAGTTTGAATCTAAATTTCATTATTTACTGCATTAATCACTTTGCTATCAATTTTGGAATTATACTTTATTTACAGTTAAGGTATAATACTCATTTAGCGCATAGTACTTATCATGTATAAACGGTCAATGTACTTACTTATTTATATTAATTTACAATCCAAATGTACGTTTTATATTACTGAAGAAATTAGCTAATTGACTAATTTTTTTTATTCATGTCTTGAATTTAGTTACTGTACGTCAAAATAAATTCATTATGTTATCTTGTATAGACATATGTACATATTTTAGTATTATTTTAGACTTATTGTATTTTATTCAAGTGATTTAATTAAGTAATTCATTATAGTTTTGAGAATTGCATTTGAATATTAGGAAACATATGATACTTATCTTATACATTATATTATTCCATACCGACATTGTGTGTATGAATTTTACTATAGTATGTTACAAGTTCAATTTTAAGATTCTAATGTATTAATTAGCTAATTAACTACTAATTTTGGAATTTAGTAATGAGACAAGGCGGAGTTTTATTGTGAGTAAACCCTATCGAGAGAAGTATTTCTTATTTAGGCAAACTATACGTTATGTAACAGTCTTATCACATATAGAAAGAATTTTGATAACTTATTAAGTGTACATAGAGTAATTTTTTTTCCTACTTTATTCTAGGATTGTCTACCTTCACTCTCAATCTTATTATATTATACTAATTAAGTACATCGATTCTCATAAATTTGAACCGACTCAAGAGCGACTTATAGTAAATTTGTTTATAATAATAATATTAATAATAGTAATA
The DNA here is from genome assembly GCA_963931845.1 of Maratus michaelseni. Lineage (NCBI taxonomy): Eukaryota > Metazoa > Arthropoda > Arachnida > Araneae > Salticidae > Maratus > Maratus michaelseni. Next base: position 111,037,386 of record OZ007597.1, on the reverse strand, counting down.
AATAAATAAATTAATTAACTAATTAATTAATAATAATAAAAAAAAATAAATAAATAAATAAATAAAAATCTATACAGTTAAACCTTACTTGTTTAAAAAAAAAAATTTTTTTTTTGTTTATATTTATAAACATTGACCATACCTATTTAATGGTTTTCATTATTGCAGTTGTAACATATATCAAGTTACATACATACAACTGCATGTTATTCAATTTCAAACAATTCCGTTAAATAACTAATCATAATCTTAGAATATTTCAAATCGTTTGTTGTTATTTATCCCTGCAAAATGGCCAATTGCAGGGGTAAAAAATTCGTTAGAACGTTAGATTTATTGACGGATTATGTATTGTACTATTAATAACTACATTACTTAAAGTATATATTATTTTAGTTATGAATTAATTTCTGCACATATTTCATTTCCTTTAACGTTATCTCCAGATCAAAGCGGGTTTTTTTTTCTTACTTTCCTTATAATGAATTAAACTTTACAGGTTCACATATTTATACATTCCAATTTCTTTTCCCACAACACAGAATCATTGCTTGAATGAAAGGAATTTTCCTTAATGTTACTTTTACCTTTTCTTACTAATTAAATAAAAAAAATATATATATAATAATAATAATAATAATAATAATAAAAAAAAAAAAAAAAAAAAAAAAAAATTAGATAAGATATTATTTTAAAAATATAATTTGCAATTAAAATTGTTATTGTTCTGCATAACTGTTTGTCTTTTGCTCGGAAATATTATTAAATTAAGAGCCTGTTTATTTCAATTTACAGCTCTGCTTATCTGCATAATATTGGAAGTAGCCACTCCGTCGCGTCAGCGACATAAGTCTGGACTACAATGCCACTTTTCTAACGAGTTTGTGTGTGGAAAAATCCCTAAAAACATTTGGAATAAATTAGACATACCGCCCAATGCATGCCATTTTCATGACTGTAGTCATTGTTTAATCATCAATGAAACCTTCATAATTAAGAAAGACTATCAACTAACAATACCCACTTCATATATTCTCCGCAGCTCACGGGATGTTATTGATGCTACATCCACTGCCTATAATTGTTTCACGAAAGATAGAAAATTCTGCGAATGTGACGAAAAGAATTGTCAGGGTACCTCTGATTTCTGCAAGTTGCGCCCCTGCACCAATAACAGCGATTGCTTCTGCGACATGACTTTTGAAAAAATAGATCTTTTAGCTGTTTTGTCAGACGATATTATCTCTAATCCTGACATCATCATTTTAGAAACTTGCTACTTTGATAAACGTCACATTCCCAATTCAAATAAATTTCGCCGTCATCTATTAGAAGGAGAAAAAGCTACATTTTCGCAAAGAAACTTGTCCTTTACATTTGAGGACCCTTTACTTCATCTTCCTGATGCAGGAAAAGTGATTTTACGTAGCGAAGACTTTGAACACGTCGTGAATGTTCCTTTAGATAACATTATACATATACCATTTGAACTACTCGCCTACAAAACCGACTTACAGGTTACATACATCCATCCCAGCGGCAAAGTGGTCACAGGACTTGTACATGTGATGGGCAAAACAGTCTGCCAATTACGACATTGCCTTCTGTGTTATGATGTTATAAAACATTTTAAGTGCTATCCACCTCTCGTTCAATACGTTATGTATGTGTTGATCTTCATTCTCATCGTCATTATGTTATGGTGTGTAAAACTTATTTTTAAAAGTTTCAAATTCATTATATATGCATTCCTAACGATAATGTATGGATTAGGTCGACTATTGAAAATTATAGCTCGTTGCTCTCTGCTTTTGGGGGCTTTTATAGGATCTACATTTCGAGAAATCACACATAATTGTTATGCAGCCCTCGAACGAAATGCAATTCAACGGGCCAACATTTATACCTTACCACTTGTTCTGCTCATGTGCACTTGCATTTTCACGACAATTTCAGCCGACTGCAGTGTAAATACAATTATACAGTCTGACCTAAAGTCATGTGAGATCCTCAATGATGGAACGAAGAATTGCCAAATCTTCACCACTGCTGAAATAACATTGCAATCTATTTCAGCCGAAAATTGTTTATGGTTTTCGGACGAACATGAAAACCATTTGTTCACCCTAAAAATTAAATTAGATGCCATTGTGTGCTCTTTCACAAAAGAACGGTTGTACTTCACATTCCCCGTTACCACTAAACAAATTAGTCAGATATCGTGTATTTTCAACAAATTCTGTGGTCGTGGTACACATTGCAGTAAACGATCTATAGGAAAGGGAGGCATAAACTTCGAAGCAGAAACTCCCGAAAGCCGACAATTTCCAGGATTTTCTGCATGTGTCAGTGGAGACAGTGGCAACGGCTGCTTTATTTTAACTCGTCCGAGTTGTAACTTTCATAGAGTGTGGTATGAACCGGACCTGTTGAACAGTTTCGAAGTCTCAAAATTAACAGGCCATACATGCCAATATAAAATCTCTGTAACACAGGTTGAAAATAACACAATTTCGCGATTATTGATATCTGATTCAGCGTACACGCCAAATGGAATTAAGATTTCCATACTCGGCGCCTATGATCAACCGCAGCTACATTTGACGGAAAAACTAATCCAACGAGTTGGAAAACCTGAGGAAGCCTTTTTAGCACCTGCCTGTGAACGCAATATTCCTCAACCCAATATGATAGGAGCTATACAGGCGAATACATCTTACACCACAGATTTTATCTTTGCACCACAACTCACCACGTGTGATTATTTTGAGGATAATCTAAGATGTATTACAGCACCTGACAGCATTGAACGCCTTCGAGCATCCCAGGAATACGCTTTACCCCTACAAAAGCATATTCATTTTTTTAACATTGAAGAAGAAAAATTACGATCCACTCAATTAATGTCTTCGGCCGTGCGTGTTCAACTGCATTTTCGAAATTATAAAATCGCACTGCAGACATCCACTATATGTCCACAATTGAATGGCGAAAGCATTGCTACGACAGGGTGCTATAATTGTCCTATTTTGGCTCGTCTTACATTTAAGGCACACAGTTCCTGCCAACCTGGTATTGTGACAGTACAATTACAGCAAATTTCTCTCCATACGAAAGCTGTATATCTACAGTTAGATGCAAAAATCCACACAGTTAAATTCCAGGCTGAAGAAAAATGTGCTGCCGAAAAAATTTGCCTGAAATCTGCTGCGTTAATACAATGCCACTCCTTTAGATACTGTTTAGATGAGCCGTCGGTGGAATTGTTACAACTTAACACTAATTATACTCGAACTGTGAGTTCTGTAACAGCATCCAATATGTGGGACTGGTTGAATATACCTGATTTGAACTCTTCGATTTTCCTTTTGAAACTGATTGGCTCGGCTTTATTTATTGTATGCTTACTCATAACAACCCTAGCTACTCTCATAACATGCTGTTGCAAAGCACGCTAAAAACGACTGAAGTTTTACTAACAAAGTTATGCTTGTTAGCTAAGCAGGAAATAATTCTTCTTTATTTGAATCTTCTAACCTTATATACATATGCAATTGGATAGGAAAATTTATTCATTTTATGCTTTCATTATTATCAATGTTCTTTGAGTTTACATATTATTAGAAGTTTTGATTTCTAATTGTAGGCACTTGTGGCCTGTTGTTTATATATATTTTTTTAATTTTCTCATTATTTCCTGATTAGTATAGTTATCTTATGTTATTTGTATAAGTTGTGTGAAATTTCATGTTATACTATTAATATCGTGTTAACTTTGTTTTGTATCACATTGTGGGAATGCCTCATCACAGTTCAGCGTAACTCATCTCATTTTTCTTTTTTTTTCCTTTTTTTTTTCTTTTCGGGGTTTTTTGCATATTGCTGAGATATACCCAGCAAGTTTAGCAGTTCTGTGCTGCCCCCGGGTTCATGGGAAAAAGGAATTTCTTTTGTTACAAATTTTACTATTTCTCGCAAGAATATAAGGAATAGCATGGTAGTTCCATTTGACTAAAGATCAAACGAGTTCCGCTCAAGGTGTTTGGGGCGACAGCTGGCTGAGTGTATCCTATTGACCAAGAAAGGTATAAGAATAAAGGAATGAAAAGACGCTGGGAGATATGCAACTGCTGCGCACGGTGGTCATTTAGGGTTTTAAAAGGTAGGGTATTTTCTGTAAAGAAAAGGAATTCGAATGCACGACTTCACGTAAATTGAATAAGTACGTCCAGTAAGTTTTGTGTTCTATTGACCAGAAAAGGTATAGAGAATAAAAGAGACGAAAGGCGTTCAGAGACTTGCAGCTGGATGAAATAGTGATGCAAAAGGGGATGCCGCCTCTAGAAATAAGCTTTTCTATAAGATCAAAGAAACCGTCAAAGTTATGGCTTTAACACCTGATATCTTGGCCAGAGAGGGGGAAGTATTTAATGTATCCAAAATTATGGTAATGTAAAGCGAAATATGTTTATAGGAAAATCCAGTAAAATGCTGTCTTTAAATGGGGAGCAGGATGAGAAAAAAGGATTGGACGACGAGATTTAGGGGAGAAAAAAGGGCGTAAGAATTACTAAATAGTTAAGTAAGAAAAAGGAGATGACCAGGGGCAAAAAGGGAAATTTTGGTGAGAGAGAAAAAAAGTTCTCAGAAAGATGATCTTGGAGTAGTGTCCTCAGGGTATTTGTAACCCGTGATTGTTAGGTGAAAATTATAAGTTTTTTTTTTGTTGTGTGAAACCGCCAACCGCCAATATCAGGAATTGGATTTTGGACCCCCTAGATGATGATGATGTCTACCAGATGTATAAGGGGTAAGCAGGCTTTTAATTCCGAGCAAATTTCTGTATTATATTTAATTATTTAAACTGATATTAATTACGCGATGAGGCATTCTCGGTGGTAAATATATTATTAAAACATACGGTCGAGTTTACTGTTAAGTACGTTAAACTATGCATAATGATTTACACTTATGTATTTAAATATGTTAATCTTTTAAAATAAATTCAATTTAATCAATTTCAGTTTGCTTTTATTTAAATGTTTCTTTCTTGTATATTAGATCTCGAGTATGCTCCTGAATCTGGGATCACTTTACGTGAAACATACGGCCTAATTAGTTTCAATGTAATTTAAATATATGAATTCAATATAAGATGAGGAAAACAGAAAGAGCGTACCCGAGCAGTAGACCAAGACCGACTTGGAAAACTTCTATTCAACAGTCATTGAAGGCTTATAAGTTAAATAATGTTATTGCCCTGGACAGACAACAATGGAAAAAATCCGTGACAGCTCGGCCAACAGCACAGGTATATTTCGAAGACGCAGACCGTGGGGTCCTGTTTGTTGGAAATTGCGGAAGAAATGACATTTTTGCCATATACAGCAGTTGGAACCGCCCAATCTGAAACCTAACTTGTTTCCAGACGGAGCCGACAGGGACTTTTTTTTTGCTATAAGGGTTGGTCCTATAAAAAACTTGTCACTATAAAGGTTTTAGATAATATTAAGGGGATTTATAATAAATTTAAGCAGATTTGATATCTTGTGAATTGACAAAGTTATGAATTTTTTTCTTCTAAAACCCTCCTCCCCCCCCCTTGGGGCCATTTTTAATGATATCAAAAATCTGTCATACATAAATTTTTGGCCCCTTTCCTAGAAGTAATAATAACTTTAAACGGATTCAATACGTATCATAATTAAGCAATTATGGGGGGGGGTTCTGTTTTCACCAAAAGCCCCCCCCCTGGGTTTGATTTTGCCCATTAACGAACTTGACCGAGATTTTATGCCCTTTGATTTTATGTATCAGTTTGGAAGAGATTTGTGCAGAATTATTGCAGTTATCGTGTCCATAAAAAAAGTGACATAGATAGATAGATGTATAAAGTTTTGAACTGGGGGTGGGTTTGGTTTCTGGGAGTCATAATCGGCGTAGATCTGCAAAAATTTTAAAAAAATTCCAACTTAGGGGAGAATGTAATAGGTGGTAAGCTCTCAAAAATACTTTTATCGGTCGAGAAAACCCAATGTTTAGTGGAAATTCCTAAAGATGATGATAATTAAAAATTTTCAATTTGTTTTCTACATAATTTTTTTATGAACAAAATTTTAATTTACCTATCCGCTTTTAAATATTTTCATAGTCTCTTATCTTTAGTCCAGCATAAAACCACACTTAAAACATAATTGGACTGTAGAAACGGGCTTTTGTTTACATTTTTTGATATGTCGCTCGTTTAATCACATCCGAATGAAATGTGTATCCACCTTCAGCATAGATTTAGCTTCATATATATATATATAACCAATGTATAGTAATTTATAGGTTCATATAAGCAATATATTCCAATAGATAACAATATAGAGCTTTATATAATATGTAGCTTCATATAAGCAAGAAAATGACCAATAAGTGACATTTATTTTTTAAATACAAAATCCCATACATAAAATGTGTCAAATTATTCATTAAACAGACCCCTGAGGCTACATAATATAGCTTTTTTTTTACTGTCAGACTTAACGGGAAATAACATGCAGTTAATAGCTACGACGTGTTCATGCTTGAAATTCTACTCACGGATTAAACTCAATTCATATCATGTATGTTAAATTTTTACCGCTTCAGTGGCTGAAGAATGGAAGATTCATTAGTATTGAAGGGAATGATTCGTGTGATTGTTAGTTAAAGCGTTCAAAAAGATGTTATTTTAACACCTCAGCTTTCTAAAAGATAATGCGGACGCCAATTAATAACTTAAAGCATACAGAAAGAAGTCAATTAACCTCTTAAGCTTTCAAAATATTCATAATTTATTCAGCAATAGAAATTTCTACCTTAATTCCATAAAAATATTTTAAACTGTAGTAAACAATTTTCTAATTCACGTTACATATTACAAAAAATGCATCACGAGAAAAAAAGATGAGAGGATACAAAAAAGGAAATAAATAAAACATGGACAATAGGTTTAACATCCTCCCATCTTTTGATTATGTCGTATAATCAAAACTTCACATTAAATAAATACATTTACATGAACATTATAAATCAAGTCTCTCTGGCATTTTTATCATTCTACCAGATCTAGTCTTTTTAACTTGAGATTCGTTCTTTGAAGGCTCAACCTGAGTTTCATTCAAAGTTGGTTTAGGAAAATTAATTTTGGTACAGTCACTCGATGTCGATGACACTTCTAGAGGATAAATTCTTCGAACAGGCCGAAGTATCTGCGAATGAGACGTTTGTAGCTTTAAAAGCCGAACTTTTCCATCTTTACCAGGAATGAGCTCTGTAACAAGTCCTAATGGTCAGTTAATTCTTTTCTTGTTATCTGCTCCCACCAAGACTATATCTCCTACAGCCACTGAACGTTGGAATCGTCTCCCGATCGGCCGTTGGATAAGTACACCTAAATATTCTGATCTAAATCGATTTCTTAGATCCTTTTGCAGTTCTTGCCTATATTTAAGTCTCCTAGTGAGAGAGTTTTCCTCGATTGCATCAACGTCTGGTAAATCACACTCATGAATGTCTTTCAAAAACATGTCTGGAGATATGGGTTTGATAGATTCTTTCTCTGACATGTAAGTTAGTGGTCGAGAATTTATAATACTTTCACAATCAGCCAATACAGTTATCATCTCTTCATAGTTCAAACAGGCTTGTCCTAAGACTCTTTTTAATAGATCTTTCATCACTCTGATCAGTCTCTCCCACCATCCGCCCCACCATGCAGCAGTCGGTGGGTTGAATTTCCATTCAATTGAATTGGTTGCTCCATACTTCACTATGCGACTCCAATTCAATCTTTTCAAAAAATTAGCTGCACCAATAAAATTCGGACCATTGTCGCAATATATAATAGAACATCTTCCTCTGCGTGATACAAATCTTCTTAAAGCCATCAAAAATGCCTCTGTAGATGCTGAAGTAACGAGTTCAAAATGTACAGCTCTGTAGATAGCGCATGTAAATATGATAACCCAACTCTTTTGATTATTTTTAAGAAATAGAGGGCCAGCCATATCAAGACCGATAATTTGAAATACTGCTGCATCTTTTACTCGATTTTCTGGTAGAGAAACAGGAGAAGATTCCAAATTCTTAGAATTAAATCTTTTACAAATGGTGCATTTGGATAAAACAGAAGTCACAGTTCTTCTTCCATTCAGAATCCAGTATTTTTCTCTGAGCAAATATAAAAGAATCTGAGGACCTGCATGACAATTTTTGAGGTGAAAATGTAAAATTAATCGTTTGGTAACTTCATGATTTGAAGGAACAACCATAGGTGTGAGGAAATCCATATTGTCTTGTCTATACATAATTTTAGTCTTTACACGTATTATTTCTTGTTGATCTTTAAACGCCTCAAGAGTTTTCAATCTCTCATCACTTTCATGGGAAAAACATTCCTGTTGTATCATCCAAATTATCTTCGTTTCTGCTTTCTTAAATTCATGACTTGTCAATTCTCCTCTAATTTGTTCTTTTAGATTAGAAGAATTATGTCTGAAACGTAGTATCCAACCAACTAGACGCACGATTTTTTCATAACTGGAAAAATACCGGTAGTACCAGGTTTTCTCTGTACTTTCATCAACATTAACCAGTAATTTTGTAGACTTCAATTTCTCTTTTTCAATTTCTTCTTCATTTATGTTTTGACATGTGAAATTCATATATTTATAATATTCTTCAGGATTTCGAAGCCAAGATGGACCCTCCCACCATTTGAGAGATATCAGCTTCTTTGCTTTACAGCCTCTAGATGGCAGATCTGCTGGATTCATTTCACCAGGTATATGTTTCCATAAAACAGGATCACTCAAATTTTTGATTTCTTGAACTCTGTTTCTAACAAAGACAGACCAGTTCTCTTTTCGGGATATCCATGCAAGAACCGTCGTGGAATCGCTCCAAAAATATCTTTCCATATCTTCCCAGCCCAATGCGTCAGTTACTGATTTAGCCAATCTGGCACCAATCAAAGCAGCTAAAAGTTCCATTCTAGGTATGGTTGCGCATTTTAAAGGACCTATGCGGGATTTCGAAGCAAGAAGGAATAATTCAACATGATCTTTACTTGCTATCCTCAAAAATATAACAGCAGCATACGCATATTGACTTGCATCACAAAATGTGTGAAGAGTACAATCTTTTACATTATCTGGGGTGAACTGAATATATCTTGGAATCTGAATTTCTTGTAAAATATTCAATTCACGAAACCATTCAATAAACTCATATTTTAGATCACTTGCAATTTCTTCATCCCAGGCGATACCTTCTTTCCATGTTTTCTGCAACATCATCTTGGGACAAATCATAACAGGAGACGTAAAACCAATAGGATCAAAAACTTTATGTGCAACTGATAGCATGATTCGTTTAGTTATTTTTTCTAAATTTATATCTTTCGTCCAGCTTACATTAACCTTCAAAACGTCTAGAAATCTGTTCCATTGTAATCCTAGTACAGCAGTTTCTTCGCAATTTCCGCTATTTTTTCTTTCTTCTGTATGTTCCCATCCTCTCAAATCAAATCCAACTTTAGCCATAAGACACTTAGAATCAGCAATAAACTTTTCTAATTCCTTTTGCGTATGGACACTAGCAACGACATTGTCAACATAAAAGCTTCTCAGCAATTGCTCTTTAAGATGCGGATCGTATTCTTCATCGTTTTTTATGTGATATTCTATGACGGAAGCAAGAAGAAACGGGGAACTTTTGACTCCAAACACGACTCTAGCATGCCGAAACATTTTAATATTTCTCTCTTCTGGATCGTTCCACCACAAGAAACGCAAAAAGTCCCGATCTTCTTTCCGTACAGCGATTTGTAAAAATGCTTTCCTGATATCAGCTACAATGCCAAATTTCTTTTCTCTAAAACGTAAGAGAATGTCAGGAATTAATTCAATGAGATTTGGTCCAGAATGTAAACACTGATTCAGAGATGGATGGTTCTGTATTCTGGCTGATGCGTCGAACACTGGACGAATGGGAGTTGTACTGCTTTCTTTTATTACTGGTCGATGAGGCAAATAGTTTCCGTAAAGATTCATTTCTGACTCGGGAATTTCCTCAATAATTTTATCATCAAGCCAGCCTAAAAGCACTTGTTCATATTTTTGATAAAGGTTATTGGTAAGCAACTTGTTTGTAACATTAATTAATCTTTTCTTGGCTAAACTGAAATTATCGGGTAAAGGTGGTATATCTTCCACCCATGGCAAAGAAATTTCGTAACGATTATCTTCATTCATATTTACTGTCTGTAAAAAATGCTCTTTTACCTGACGATCAATCTCCATTTTAGATTGTTTTTCAATTGGATCATTTATTCCAAGTAAATCTAGTTTCCATAAATCGCTAATTTCTGCTTCATTCACGAACATAGATGTAATTGTTAAAGCTAAGTTTTCTTTAGATACGTTATCTTGAGGCACTTTTCCCATTAAGGTCCATCCTAAATGTGTTTCCAGTGCCACTAGTCCAGACGACAACATTTCTCTACGACCTGTCAGTAATTTTCCAATTACATCGGCTCCAATCAATACTTGAATAGATTCAGGGGTCTCACCAATATCCGTCAGAGTGATGCCTTTTTCCGATAATTCTTTATACCAGGATCCTTTCCCTACAGGCATAATATTTTCGCAGATAATGTTTTGGTCCAAAACCTCAAAATTGCATTTAAAATTTTCTTTCAAATCGCTTAATCTTATCTTGTAGTAGTTATGATTATATTCCTTTGTTATGACTCCGCCAAAAAGGGAATGTGCGATTTTTTCTTCTCGAAGAGGTAAATACTTCATTTCTTCGGCTAAATGTTTTAAAATATACGATCTCTGTGAACCTGAGTCTAAAATCAGTCGAACAACTTTCTTTTTGTTATCTGAAGTGATTTTTGCTTTGAGTGTCTGAAGAAAGACCATGGGATTTCTACTGACATTGGCCATATTTACTTCATTTCCTCTACTGACATTAGCCATATTTACTTCATTTCCAGACGATTTTTCTTCCCCTTTCCTTTCATTTAATTTGTTTTTATCGAGCATTTGACACATCACAGATGCATGTTTTTTATCACAAAAGAAACACTTCAGGATAGCTTTACATTGTTTCGTTGTGTGGCCTGACGCCAAACATAAAAAACAACACCTTTTGTCTTTCAATATATTCTGCTTCTCACTAAAACTCATCTTCCGTGCTGAGAAACATTCTGAACTCAGATGTCTTCCGTTACAAAAAACGCAAATTTTCCTTAAGTCTTGCTTTGAAGAAGTTGTTAATAGAGTAGTAGCAGTTGTTAAATGTTTAGAAACATCGGTGTAACCTTTCCTTTTTCTAAAGTTTCTATCATCATCTTTTTTCGCGAAGCCAAAACCTGCTACTGCCAAATTTATTCTTTCATCACCTTCAACTTCACTTTTGATAAACTTCATTAAATTATCTAGGCGTTCTTTCGGATCGGAAATAGCAGAAGACGTATAGGTTCTGTTCCACGCTTTTAAAAATTCCGCAGTAAAACAAGATTCTACCATTGGATATAATATTTATGCGCATTTATCTGTTGTGACTCCTAATGTCTCAAGAGCTCTTAAATACGATTCAAGTTTATCATATAAGGATGTAAGAGAAAACTTTTCTTTTGACTGTACTGATATTATTAATTTCAATAATTCTCTAACATATACTTCAACTAAAAGATCTTCCCGACCAAAACGAGCCTGAAGACTCTCTATAGCTTTGGCATAGTTAGTGCCAGTTGGCGGAAAACTATCTACAACTTCTCTCGCTCTAGATCCAGCTACCGTTGCTTGAATCAAATACTGGAATTTATTTTCGGGCACAATATTCTCATCCGTATGAATCTGTTCAAATTGACTCCAGAATGGTAGCCACTCTTTTAAATCTCCATCAAATTGCCGAAATTCTAACCTAGGTAACGTAAATTTTCGTTTAGAATCATTAATTTCATTAACAGTTGAAATGTACTCACCTTGAATTTGACCTTGTGACTGGATTTTTGCTAATTCCAATTGATGGTCTAATTCCAATTTTTTCAACTGTATTTCTTGATCAAACTTCTCTTTCTCCTTCTCCTTCTCCTTTTCTAATTGTAGCTTCTTTTCAATCTCTAACTTCTTCTCAGCATCTTTTTCTTTTCGTTCAGCAATGGCTGTTGGTAAAATTTCTTGTACAAAATCAGGATCCTGTTTATATTCCTTACTATTCAAAATTATTTCTTTTAGGGTTCCAATCGTATAATCTTGCGGAATTGTTTCACCAAGTTCTTCTACTACAAACTTTAAATCGGCTTTTTTAAAACCTTTTACGGCTTGAAACATCTTGCTTCAATAAATCTTAGTCCTGTCGCGGACACGCCAAAATGTTAGTTAAAGCGTTCAAAAAGATGTTATTTTAACACCTCAGCTTTCTAAAAGATAATGCGGACGCCAATTAATAACTTAAAGAATACAGAAAGAAGTCAATTAACCTCTTAAGCTTTCAAAATACTCATAATTTATTCAGCAATAGAAATTTCTACCTTAATTCCATAAAAATATTTTAAACAGTAGTAAACAATTTTCTAATTCACGTTACATATTACAAAAAATGCATCACGAGAAAAAAAGATGAGAGGATACAAAAAAGGAAATAAATAAAACATGGACAATAGGTTTAACAGTGATTACTGCGATTGTGAACGGACGAGGGTATTGCTTTTCGTTTTTCTTCAAATGAGAGTGTGTCATAGAGGCTTGCACGGGACGAAATTTCCAGTCCCGGCCCGACACTTACAAAAAAATTTGGTTCTGCCCTGTATAAAAGTTAAAAGTTCGGCCCGAGTCCGGCCCAATATAAAAGCAAAAGGTTTGCTTCCGAGCCCGGCCCGGTTTAAAAGCTAAAATCTCGGCTTGAACCTGGCCTGGTATAACAGCTAAAAATTTGACCTGAAACCGGCCTGGCCTGTCCCGAATGAATTTCTACAAAACATGCCGATGTTGCTTCAGAAACACCCTATAATTAAAAATTTTCAGAAAGCACACTTACTTATTCATATATTTTATTTTCAGATTATGTTCGAAATGCATGGTATACAAAATATCAACAATATTAATGACCACTTAGACAATTACGTACATAAACACTGATTAAAAAAATAGACTTACTTAGACAATTACATTCAAATGAAGATTCAGTAAGAGAAGAAAAATCCGTTAGGTTTCATTCTTAGCAGGTTGTACATCGCCTGTTGTAAATGTATTATATTGTTTTCGCGCGGATTATTATATTCATTTTGCACGCATAGAGACAATTTTCCGCTTAAGAGAGGTTTCCATCATACGTTCCATCATTTTGTGTACTTTTATATGTCGGCCTAGAAATGTATGTACCATTTTTTTAAGAATTTTAATTGTAGAATAATGGCTATTTAAAAATATAAGCATTTTTTGCAAAAATTGTTGTGCCGGGCCTCATTTTACTGATTTTTGCACAGACCAGGCCGGGCCAGGCCAATGATTTTCATACGGGCAGGGTCGGGATTGGGCCTTAAAATTTCTGCCCATGCAGACCTCTAGGAAAAATGAAGTCCAGACACGGCTTAGCCCGGAAAAAGAAATCTGGCCTGGAACGGGCCGAGCCCTCAGAAAAAGTTAGGCCCCGAACGCCGAAAGAGTGAAGACTAAGGCTCGACTTTCGTAAATGAGAATTGGCCCACACTAGGCACACGTGACGTGCTGTGTTTGGGCTTTGTGCCTGTACTGGGCCCGTGTAGACCTCGTGTGTCATATATTTTAAAACAAGTTCTGGAAGAGCCTCACTTTAAACTTAGTTGTACTGTAGAAACATGCTTTTGTTTACATTTTTTTATCTGTTATTCCTTTACTAACATCAGAATAAAATGTTTACCATACTTTCTTCTTTTTTAACTGCCTTCAACTAACATTTGCTTTATATAAGCAATATGTAGCAATATATAGTATTCAAATAAGTAAGAAAATGACACAGTGGCATTTTTTTTTAAAATAAAAAATCTGAGACATAAAAGATGTCAAATAATTCATTAGGTAGACCCTTGAGGCTAAGTAATGCTGCTTTTTTTTACTGCTACACTTACCTAGAAATAGCATGCAGTTGAAAGGTAAAACGTGTATATGCTTGAAATTCTACTCATGAAGTAATCTGAATTCATATCGTGTATATGTTTTTAACTTATTATTTTATATGCATTTTTCCTTTTAATTTAGACATAATTTCTATATATAACTAGATCAATTGTTTTTATATTTTGAATTATAGAAGAATACAAATAATTTCAATTTATAAATCAGTAAATTTCTTTTTATATTAACTTATGGCTAACCAATAGACACTATTAAAGAGGGGTGTGTGGAAGGGATGCAATATTTTGTATTGCCCTAGGAGCTCAAAACTTGTGCTTCCTATTAAACATTTATAGGAGCATACGTATAATTACGTATTATACATGGTGCAGATTTTAGATACCCCTTACGAAAATAGTTCATAGAGCTGTATAGAACTCTATAGAACTTTTTACAGGTTCTATAGAATAGCCATTCTATAGAATACTATTTTTATAGAGTTTTAAAGAGTTCTACAGAATACTTTTTCTAAAAAAAATGTTTCTATAGAATTCTTAGAAGTACTATAGAATTTTTTTTTTATACAGAACAGTTTTTCTATAGGGTACTATACATCTTATAGAATTACATTCTATAGACTAATGATTCCATAGATTTTTTTTTAATTAAAAAAATATTTCTTGTTCTTTTAAAATTTATTTATAACTATATATTAAAATTAAAAAATAATAATTAATTTTGTAATACATCAGTTTAGTATATAATTATACTCCATAGATTTAATATGATTAGATATATAAAATTTAATTCAATTGTAATATATTGTGATTAAATTGTCAATGTTATATTATATCAGTCAAACTACTAAATTAAATTATGATTAATTAATTTGTTGGTTATTTTTATAATCATTTATTAATTTGCTGGTAAATTTATAAAATCATCCATCTAAAAAATTTAATACATTTTATTCACTAATAATATTGTAATTTTTATTCAAATATTTTTTATCTGAAATATAAATATTTAACCAATTGTTTCAGTTTTAACCAATAATAATTTATTAGACTTTAAATATTTTTACAAGACTATTATGATTATGGATGCAAATCACGAAAAAAAATAAAGTTGAAATAGTGTAATAAGAGTTCAAAGACTGTTGGCTGTGTCATGCTGTTTTTAGTACTCGTTCTTCGTCCGATCGCTGAAGTCAAGCAGCATTGAGATGGTTAATACTTGGGAGTGTGACCACCTGTGTTCTATATAAAATTCTGTACATATTTTTATAGAAGCTGTATATTTTTTCTATGGATATTTTTATAGAAGCTCTATTGACATTTCTATTGAACTTTTACAGATATTTCTACAGTTTACGGTTAAACAAGCTTATAGAAAAACGGACCATAATACTATAAGATTCTATAATGCGTTTTCTATAAATATTTTTTATAGAATTCTATAAAATTTTTTTGTAAGGGACGTATGATACGACCAAGGCGGTTATACGTATTGTACGAAACAGTATATACAGTACAGCGTTAAATATATAAACGTTTAAACAGTTTTCGTTCATTTCGTGAAAAAAGATCCCTTACTTGTTTCAAACAACCACGATGGTCCTGAGTTTACCTGCCTTGCGGTTTCTGCGCAAGTACTTGAAAAGACAAAAAAAAAAAAAAAAAAAAAAAAAAAAGAGGAATATTTTTTCTTTAGTTTATAATTTTGTTGTTTTTTCCCAAAACTAAACAATTAATTATGAAATGTTTTACTATGACGTAGTGGGTAGCTTCGAAGCTACCTTTCTCATATCTGTAACACACGCACATAGTTTATTTTGATTTATGGCGTGGACATTTCGCGCGAAACATTATTTTTGCATACGGCCTCAAAACACAAACTTACATTGATTTTATATTTTATACTGGCATTGATCAATCCAACTCCTGGGAAATTTCATAATCATCCTTTTATTTTATTTAAGAATATTTTTCTATATTAAAAATATTTTGAAAATATGTTTTACAGCAAAAAAGTAAAGAAAAGACAAGTCATTTTAAGCTTCTGTGATTGCGTTGTAAAACCTGTAGTGACGATTATTTGTCAGGCTATAAGTAATCAAAATTTATGGATACTCACATAAAAGATAAAATTTGTCAAGATTAGCAAAAATGCTTAAACGTAAAATCTTTTAATGCCCATACACTTTGTATAAAAAATACCATTAGCGTTATCATTAAAAAAATGAACTTGCGTTATACATTAACACAGAGTAGAAAACGTTAGTACCGTGCAAAGAACAACATTGGCGCTCGGGCGCAATCTTGAGTATACGCACACACAAAATAAAAAGATTTTTTTTTTAATTAAAAGAGAAAAAACAAGCTTAATTGACAATAAGGGTTGACAATAAATCTGAAACGTGTATATTCTCTATATTTTCTCAAAAAGTGTTTTTACTTTCGTTATATACTTACAATAATCGTTTATAGGGAAAAATCACAAGATTATACGTATGAAACATATTATGCAGATTGCTAAAATAACGCCACCGATTTCCAACTTGTTCTCCGTCTAGTGACATAAGACTGATGAGGTCCATTGGTATTACAAGTAAATATGATACTTGAAATATACGTATACTTGAATTATACGTTTAACCGATATACGCTTATACGTATCCGGATACGTTTAAACGTATAGTTTAAGGTATACGTATTTTTTACATACGTATTATACGTATATCGGTTAAACGTATAACTGAAATACGTATCGCATCGGGAGCACTACTCAAAACCCACACTACGCCACTAGTACAAGAGGCCTGCACGGGGTTATACCAGGGCTACACTTAGATACCGGGCTTGCTCATTCATTATCATGAAGTCACAAATGGTGGCTAGCCACGACGAAAGACATACAGTGATTGGCACAAAACAATGGACGCGTCGCTTTGTACCAATCGCTGGTCGCGGCCAGCCACTATTTGTGACGTCATGAGGATGAATGAGCAAGCCCAGTATCAAGTGTTGCCTTGGTTATACCCGACCTCACTCGAAAATTCTACTTCAAATCAACCCTAAACCAGAAACGAACCAGAGAAAAACAATTTCTGTAACCCCAAAATTCGACCTGAACCCGAAATATTTCAACCCGAACCGAACCCGAAACGGAAGAAAATTAATCCATATTTTAATAAAATTATTGAACAACAGGTCTATAATTTTATTTCTAATGCGATTTATCTTAAAAAATTGAAAAACTAACATTTATATACTCATTAATGTTTAAATATATAGTGTTTTTCATCCGAAAAAAGATTCTAGACTGTTTTTGAAAAATCCGGTCAATCCGAACCCGAACCACAAGAGTCAAATCTCAACCCGAAATCGACCCGAGCACGAAATAGTTAAAGTCAACCTGGCCCGATCCCGACCCGTAACGAAACAATATTTTGTTTACCCGACCTGATCCGAACCGTGGATCGGGTCGGGTTCGGGTAAAATCGGGTTGACCGACCTGATGCAGTACTCTAACTGGTGCTACATGCTTCACCACTTACTTTAAATACTTGGAACAATTTAATCAAAGAAATCGTTAAAATTACTCAGCATTTAAATTCATGTTCATAAAAAAGCTATATAAATAGAAAGAAGAGAGAAAAAAAAAAACGAACTTACAATGTGCATTTTTTTCACCGAAATGTCAAAGCATAAAAAAAAAGAAGGAGAAGATGAAATAAACATTTAAATCTCATCAAAACTAGTTATAAATTTTATTTTTAACCTGAAAAAAAAAACCCTGAAGAAAAAAACGACTGGAATAATTCCAATAGTTAACAAAGGTTTCAGCAGGATCACTTATATTTGACGTCAACCACTCTTTAAAAATGCCATTATAGCTGGAAGCCAGTAATTTTTTTTTGGCATGCATTGTTACTTATGAAAACATATACAGTCTGTATAAAAAGCAGGAAATCAGTTGAATTAAAATGGCAAGCTACGTCAATATACATTTTAATGAACATTTTTAACTAACGTAAGTATACGTTCTCGGCACGCAAAAAAGGACCTTGCAAATAAAAAGGGAAATGGCATTCATCCAAAGGGAAAATAAAATCATTAGAATTAACGTAGGTAAAATCTTTTTAAGTGTTCAAAGCATTAAAATATTTACATTCAGTTTGCGGATTTCAACTTTCTTTCACATGAGAATGTTTCTAAAAAAAATTTACATACATTTCTAAGTAAAACCTGTGAAAAGGAACCTGCCTATAACTAACTCCTGTCTTAAACAGAAAAAAGTCTTGATCCGTGCGAAAAGAATATAACTAGTAAATCTGCAGATCAGGAGCCTCAACGTCAGCTCTGAAAGTCATTGTTTTTTAATCTCACTTATCATATTATTTAACATCTTACAATTCGCAATTTATTTTTTTCTAATGTTACATACATATTTATAAGCATGTAATATACTTCGGAGGTTTCAGAAATTAAATGCATTAAATTAAACACGATTTATGCAATTATATTCTGAAATTCATATGAACTTCTTATTCTTGTAATTTTTTAGATAAAAAAATGCATTTCTCATTTTAATATTCTTTGAAATAGGGTTGCTAAGCAACTAATAACATAAAGAGGAAAGAAAAATAAATGCATTTTCAAGTTTGTAAAATATAGGAAAATGAAATGTTTTATATTTCCCGAACAGTTGCAAAAAATTTTCCAGTAGTTTAAACAATTAATTTCTAAATTCTAATAGATGTATACGCAAATTTTCAAAGCTATTGCATATATTTAAGACCTCCCTATCGAAAATTTAGTATCCGTAATTTTACGTTGAAATCCATTATTCAAATATGCGATTTTCATTTCAGTTAAAAATGAAATTTGAAAATCGTCTGCAATCCCATAGGAAAGCATTATGACCTAAAAAGAAATGTTCTATATTTTTCGAACGAATGTACCAAATGTAACTAAAAACTATACAGCTAATTCCGGGTATCTCACCAAAAATCAAACTGAATCGGACGATTTTTACGGCAGTTATCGCGGTACAGACAGACAAACAGACAGACGGAAACGAAAAACTTTTTGCGTCTCCACAGTGAGCCTTCACTGACGTTTCGGCAATAATCCGTGCGAAAGGAACTTAAACAAGACTCGTTTAATTAATCGTTTATTCATTTATAATTCATTTATTACTATATTTAAATATTTTTCGTTTAAATTATCTTAATTTCCGGTGTATAAGCCGCGGGTAAAATAAGTTTGTTCCAAACCAGAAATATCTTTAAAGAAATAAATTCAAATAAGTGTCAAGATGGAACATTTCATTAATTAAAATTTCCGGTCCGAAACAGATTTATTTGAGCCGTGGCTTATAGGCCGGAAATTACGGTATGTTTCTGTTATAGCCACGTTCGTATATTCACTATATTCCGTATTACTGTAATTAATAAGGAGTAAGTATTTATAGTAAATAATAGTCTTTTAATGAAACATTTATTACTGATTTATTCATTTTTTTTAAAGTTTGAATGATTTTCATTTTGACACTGGTTTCCCTTATAGACCGCTTTCGTCAGATTCACAGATTTTACTCAATTTAATAAATTATATTTATATTACATATAATTGTTTAAATTTGGAATTTATTCATTTTATTAGACATTTATTTATTTATCAGACAACTTTATGAATTATAAAACAATTAATATTTTAGGTAGGATTCCATTTAGGAGAGGTCCATCTTAACCTGTTTTATTATTTTCAGCAAATAATCAGAATTTCTATTAAAATTTCTCAACCAAATAGTGTTTTATTCGTATAATTATTATTATATGTCAATCATGTTCCATTCTAGATGTATATTTATGTTACAGAGAGGTTCCGTTTTAAGAGTGTTCCTGGGAGTTTCCTATCCAATCATTCATTTTGTTTATAATTTCAAGTTCTACAACCTTTGTATTAACATTTTAAAAATAATTTTTGTTGTTTTTAAGATATTTTTTTATTTTAATCCATTATTTTTATATTAATTTTAAATATTTTTTGCTCTCCAGTGACTGGATCAAAAGAGTTTAGTGAATTTTTTCTTTCATTTTCTTGTTTTCGTTTTCCAAGTACACACATTTGAAACCGCTTACAGAAATAGCCGTTTTGTCTAGATAAGCTATTTTAAGAAGCGATAGTTAAAAATTATATTTACACTATAACAAAATTTAATTAAAATTAATTAAAATTATTAATGAAGATTCTCTAGGACCACGAATCCATCTATATTTCATAGTTGCCAACCTCCCGATTTTTTGTATACCAGTAAAATCATACAGAAATTTTAGCTTTATTAAATAGCAGAAATTGCACAATTAAATAAAACAAATATTTTTTCATAAAAATACTGGTATGAAAAAAATCGGGAGGTTGGCAACTATGATTATTTAATTGGCCAGAAAACTGTGTTTTTCCTGTAATAACTGATGAGAGTATAATCCCCTTTTGATGTACTTTAACTATAACGCAAATGAATCTTCGTTCCATCATCAGATTTCTGGACAAGATAACGGGTTTTAATACGTTAACAAATTTTTGATAGCTTTTGTTGTTTTTAAGATACTATTATTTTAATCACAAATAAACATGGTTTCTTTAAAATAAGTGGATGGAACTTTGCGCCGTTATATTAAAATAAATGATCAACGTAAAAATAGCACAAATAAAAATATATAAAATGGCAAACAGCTGTTTCGGAGCCCCTAAAGCTCCATCATCAGTGCGAAAATTAAAAAATCACTCCTCACCTCACTGTTGTTTTTAAAAAACTCACCGTCATTCTAACTTGGTCGCGGTCGGAGACACAAGCATAAGGTAAAGCTAGGATAGTCTGCGCACAATTCATTAAAATGATAATAAAAAATCTAAATATTAATTTTTTGCTAAACTATTCATGAATGACTTTTACTTAATTTGTTTTTTATGCATTTCCATTGCTATTTTGTTGTTAAGTGGCAATTTAACAGAACAATTGTAATAAAACCAAGAAAGTTATTTTGCGCAATCTCTCCTTATAGGGTTGGTATGATTGCGCACATGGGTAGGAGAGATTGTTACTTATAATAACTACAATTAAATTGTTAACAGTAATAATTACACTTAAATGACATTGCTGTAAGGTTTTTGTGAACAAATATTATTGTATTAGGAATGAATATTTCAACCTAATGATTAAAGAATCAGAAAAAGGAAATAATTTTAAAAACGATTAAAAATTTTTAATTAAAGGAAAAAAAAATAAAGAATCAGAAAAAGCAAGTCCAGATAAGATTAAAAAATAAAATAATGTTACTTAATAACACGTTTAACTTAAAATTAGTCCATTTTCATTTTTCATTTTTTTAATGCAAATTTACCAATAAGCTGCGTAATCTCTCCTACCATAGAAACGAATGGGAACACTGCGCCATCTCTCCTAAGTAGGAGATGCGCAAACTCTGCACTTTCGGTAGGAAAGATTGCACGGCCTTTTATTTAAACATGACCTCTTCTAAAACGAACCGTTGATGTTCACATTGTTAGTCTAGATCAGTAGCTTATGAGAAATCGTTTAAGTTAAAAATATTTTGTACTATTGACATTGTATAGAAATTCTGATGAAGAGCTATGAAAATTCAAGCACTTACTTTGGGAAAACAAAACAAAATATCAATGTTATATCTTAGACGCTCAAAACAGTCAACGTGCACTTTCAAGTAGACACTCCACTACTGTTATTGTACAACTACCTGGAGTCGCTGCACGCTCACTCTACTCCTTCCCACCAAACCTCTATGTGCGCAATCTCTCCGACTGCGTCATCTCTCCTGGCTTTACCTTACCTACATGGCTTAAACTTTTGGATTAGTTTTTAATCTTTTAAATTTGGCACTGATGATAGAGGTTTAGGGGCTCCGAAACAGCTGTTTGCCATTTTATATGTTTTTATTTGTGCTATTTTTACGTTGATCATTTATTTTAACATGGTTTTTGACTACAAATTTGCATATAGCGGCTAAAGCTCTCCTAATAGATAGAAAAAAACTTAGGTTTTACCTAAACTGAAAGGATTAAAACAATTTCCAAATTTCCTCTATTTTATTCCGAATTCAATTGTCCGGTCACTGGGATATTTCTGCTAGTATCCATATCTTTCCGCATTTCTGATCACGTAGCATGTGGATTGTAAATTTCCAATCAGTTAAAAGCCTGTCCAACAGTATAATTGCGTTAGAAAGTGCGTTGTGTCAACATTTACTTGATATCCTCTTATGTCAAGTAGGTGTCAAGTATTATGTCAAGTAGGTGTTGGCTGTGTCCGTTATTCGACGGAGTTCAACTAAATGAATTTAATCATTTTGATAACGCGATAGAACATGCATTGGAAATTACAGAGAGTGAAAGCAAGCAATTTTAATTTGTTAACATATCAAACGCTAAGCTCAATAGCTTATCTAATGGAGATTAGACACGCGCTGTTTATCAGTTGTGTAATTCCATAATAGAGTTTTGATTATCTCTCGTGACAATAATAAGAAGGAAATAAAATATCTTATTTTCGTGTTAATGACGTAATTTACGAATAGATATGATTTAAATAATTAGTCCTATTTGTATCAATGGTGTAGCAATTATGTATTATAATTGTAGTTTATTTTATGGTTATATATTTTATATTGAAATTATTCTGCTGCATTTGGGCGTGTAATTATAAATACACATTTATTTATTATACCTTTATGATTTCACTTTGATATTCACTTTGATAAGTATTCTTACTGAAAACCGATTTCTTATTTTTATTTGATTTGATATCCTGTATATTATTCAACATATAATCCAAATACTAGCTCATTTTTTGCGTTATTAAAAAAATTATTACTATTACACGCTATGTTAACTGTTGCGTTTGCGCATTTTAATTCTGCATTATTTCTTCGAATTTCACTGTTTTGTAGATTTTTTATGCCAACTTTTATAGAAAAATTCACCAAATGATTCTGCAATTTTTTATTATCCCACTGGTTCATTTTCTTTATCGTAATTAATTTTCTTATTCCAAATCTTTATATCCAATAATAGTTTTTTCTTTATCATTAATATTTTACGTCCTTTTAGTATATTAATGGTCATATATATATATATATATATATATTTGGA
The DNA here is from genome assembly GCA_963931845.1 of Maratus michaelseni. Taxonomy (NCBI): domain Eukaryota; kingdom Metazoa; phylum Arthropoda; class Arachnida; order Araneae; family Salticidae; genus Maratus; species Maratus michaelseni. The sequence goes on along the minus strand of OZ007597.1, from coordinate 111,014,060 downwards.
GATCTATCATCAAGTTCTTCTCTTATAATTAAGGGTAAGGTTTCTCTCTTTTTAAGTATTGTATTAGTTTTGTATTTGTTTTATGAATTTTAAGTCTTTTTTTCACTGGAAGGTTATTGTCATTGAGTGGTCGTCCCAAATTCATATTCTTTAGAAATTTTAATGCTAATATGAAGATGAAACCACTCATTTTATTTGTGGAATTTATGCATTTGGGACTTGATAATTCTGTATAAATGCCACAAATTTCATTTCATTCATTCTATTTATTTCATTCAATTTTTAATTTAATTTCTACTTCTATTATATAAGTATTTAATATCTATATTCATTGTGCTGGGGTTACAATTTCGTTTTCAATAAATTATTACTTCCTAAATCATAATTTCAAGTTTCAGTTGGTGTTTTGGTAATGTTTCATCAATGGTTATATATATATATATATATATATATATATATATATGGAAAACCTCCTTTCTAACAATACTATTAACTTTTTAGATCTTAAAATTACACTAAAAGAAAACAAAACAATAATAGATCTATTTGATAAACGTAAAGAATTTAAATTTAAAGTTAATTCATTTACTAATTTTAAATCATGTCTTCATAATTCTGTATATCGTAATATACTCCTTAATCATATTTATAGAATAAAAAGTTTATGTTCCTCTCAACTTATTAACAAAAATATTAAAAAACTTATCTATGAAGCATTACAACATGGTTTTCCAAAAAAATTCATTTATTCCTTAATATATTAGTTAGTTCCTATTTGATCTTTACAACCAAATTAACACATGCGTTTAAAAAATGTATAAAAAAATCATATAATCTTATAAATATTTACAAAAAAAATAAAATATATATATATAATAGGACGGTTGGGTGGGTAGACGTTGGATTGAGGAGGTGTGTGGCGGCGTTGTATGGAAAAATACGCATGGTTAATTTATATTTAAAAAAAAAATGGGGGCATTTTGATTTACACAATTGTTTGATCATACACATTTTATAATGGACTGTGATGTGTTATTTTTATATGTATATTCATTTAGTTAGATTTACTTATTCATTATTTAATTATTTTAAATGAATTTATATTCATTAATATTAAGTATGTATTTGATCTAATGATTTGGATTAATACCTTTGGTGGACAATATCATATTTACTTCTAAGATAATGTTTACTTTTATACAGTGTTAATATAATATGTTTTAATTTTATTAAGTGTTTTTATTTAATTTAACTTTGTTTGAAGCCACATTATTTGTGACTAATTCATTTCAATATTTAATCAATATTAATTTTAAATTCTTTGATTCTTAATTCAAATCTTTAGTATTTTAATTTAAATTTTTTTTAATTGATGTTGCATTTTTAGTACAGTTATTTAATCGTTGTTGTCATTTAATGGTACATTTTTAATGTTGCATTAATTATTAATTTTTCCATATTACTACTTAATTATAACATAGTATTATTAATTTATACATCCATTACTTAGATATTATTCAACATTCTGTTTATTAATTAATTTAATTAATTTATTATTTAACTAATGGCTATCATTAAGATAGTAATTTGGTTTAATTATTAAACACTAATTTCCATCCATTACTTTATATTTACTTTTACCACTAGAGGGCAGCACTATTTTAAGTTGTCTTTTATTATTAATTTTTCCATCTTAATACTTATTTATAACATAGTATTATTCATTTATACATCCTTTAATGTAATTCGATTTTCTATTTATTAATTAATTTCATTTATTTATTATTTAACTAATTGGTATCAATTAAGATAGTAATTTGGTTGAATTATGAAACATTTATTTCCATCCAATTCCTTCGATTCAGATTATATTCACTTTTACTAATAGATGGCAGCACTAATGTTCCTGTTTATTTTATAATCCATTATATTTTAACATTATTTCTGGCATCACTGCAAAGCAATTTATATTTCTAAACAATTTATATTTCTAAAATTGGCAACATGTTATGATTTTTTATGCAATTCATTCCCCAGTCATGTTGGTTTTCATGATGGTTCATGAACTGCAAGGTATCTTATTTATATCTCTTTTCATCTTTATGGATTTTATACTTAATGTCTCTATTAAATGTTCTCTCTGTAATTTATAAGTATGGCTTCTTTCCTTTTTAATATTGTATTTTATTTTTTATTTTATCACTGATTTGATTCATTGTATTTGAGATGTAGTCCCAATATCATATTTTTTAGCAATGTATGGCTAATATGATGATGAAACATCTCATTTCATTTTATTTGTGGTATTTAGGCAATTGGGACTTGATAATTCTGTCTAAATTCCACAAATTTCATTTCAATTAATTCATTTAATTCCATTTATTCAATTTTTATTTAATTTCTTATTCTTTCAATGTTTTTGATTCCCTATTAAGTGTGTTGGGGAATCTTTCATTGTCAACTAATTATTTCATACTTAATTATTTCACTGTTTAAGTTGGTGTTATGATAATGTTTCATTTATGGTTATATATATATATATATACATACATATCGTGCGTATATGGTTTAACTAATAATTAAAAAATAGTATATAATATTATATTTTAACTATCATGCGTGCGATAGATATAACTAATTTACTTAGTTAATAAACTAGGTATTATGACTTTGTGAACTTTTGTTACGACTAAATATAAATTGCAATATAAACAAACCATACTTGTAGAATCTGTTTCTGTATGTTCTTCTCATGTTACATAATACGAATTTCACATGTTTGTCTTTTCTAATGTACATCGTTTAACTAAATAAACCCAGAATTAAATTTTAAAAGCTAATTTCTGAATAAAGAGTATATTTCTCGTATGAAAAATTAAAGAATTATCTTGTAAATTTGCTGACGTTTGTTTTGAGGTAAAAGATTGCTTTAAAGTAATGATGATAGCTCTCTCTCTATATATACGTGGCTGCGAAAAAGCGGTTACTTCTCTTTTGCCAATCACAACAGTGGCTTGTTATCAGTAATTTTCAAATATTAAGAAAAGTATTTGAGATATCGGTTTAAAACTCACCACGTATATGTAGAAAATTTTTCTGCATACGAAAATCCAATTTTTGTAAAAATAGGCCGGTAATTTTTCTTAATTTTCGCAAAAAAACTAGCTACTTTCCGAAAAGGAAAGAAAATAAAGTGCGAAGTCAAACAAAAAAACGCGCCATTTTGTTTCTGTTTCAAAAGTTAACGATATTTGTAAATGTTAAAGATCAGTGGTCAAATTTTAAGAGGTGTTTGGTGTTCTGTCGTAATTTAAATATCGCATTAATGTTAAAGGTATATAGATCTGGCTCCCCCTGGAGTTGGAAAGTGAAACTAATATTTTTTTTCGGAAAGCGATTTGTTTAGAACAGAATGAGATCCCTAGCGGGGTAACGTGGAACTAAAAGATGTTTTAATCATTCGAGGTTCGTTTGGAAAAATAGACCAGCTAAGCGGGCGTAGCCTGCTAGTACTGCATACTTTTCATTTTTCTTCTTATTATACACCTCTTTCACACCAAAAGTTGTATATTATGAATTTCATAATTTTTTTGTTCCTAATACACAGGTTGATACTATGTTCAGTCAATCCCCAGAAGTCTTCTATAATAAGATACTCGTAATTTATAAATAGTTTAAAGTAGCTATTAGTATTTAAATTTTTATCATTGAATGTTTTACACGATATTTATATCAAGTGTTAATGTATTTAAATATTCGAAGAATATATACAGTGCTGTTTTAAATTAAAGAAAAACTAATTAGATATAATTTAACTGACGGTAATTGAATGTGACTAATTTTACTAATTAACCAACAACTCATTACAGTATTTTGAAATTTTGTTAGAATCAAATATAAGTTGATAACATAAATAGACCATATACTTTGAATTTTTCTCTTGATACTTTTACGGTGATTCATAATATGATTTAAAAAAAAAAAAAATACGTTTTTAAAATGCATAAATGTTTGAACAAAAAAATCCAGAATTATTTTTTTAAGACATATTTATATGTTTACAGTGTATTTTTCTTATGACAATCTGTCTTGTAAAAATGCTGCAAACTCTTCTAAAATAGAAAATTTCTTTAAAAAGAAAAGCAAAAAATTTAAAAATCTGTTGTTAAATAACTAAAGAAAGCAATAAATTAAAAGACATACTGTTGAACAGGCATCCTATCGCTAGCTCCATGAAAAATTATTAATGAGATTATCTTTAAAGAATATTTTTAAAAACGGTGCGTCATAAATAAGTAAATAGACACTTTATGTAAAGATGGCCATAAATTACAGTAGAATTTAGAACTTTTATCCTAAATTCTAAAGATTATTTTAGAAGACAAATTATTTTTATGAGTTTATATATATAAATATACATATAGATATATAGATGTAGATATAGATATTAAAGACTTTAAAAGACTAATTATCAGACTGATTATAATTACATATTATAATTAGATATGACTCTTTTTTAATTAACCAACTACGTTTTGCGGCTTTTTGAACTTTTAGCAGAAACTATATTAAGTTGATGATATAACAAGTATTATAAAAAAAAATTAAAGTCAATTCCTACTTTTTAATCATAAATATATAAAAGAAACTCGTGCAGCATTAATGTCCCACGTTATCTTTATTGAACATTATTTTATAATTATCGTTGCGGTATTTTATTTCTGTGGCATCACTCATTTGAGATATATCTTTCATTTCATTTATGAAAACAACGGGAGGAATTTTTTTCTCCCATTTAAAACTAAAATTAATTAATTAAATTTAATTAATGAATTAATATTTGAAAAAACTATATTAACATAAAGTGTCATCCACAACAAGTTTAAAAAATGTATTTGAACTTGAGTGGATGAATAGAAAATATTTTATTAACGATTGAAAATTTGAACAAGATATATATAGAGAGAGTGCGAGCTAATAGTAGGAATTTAAAAAGACCATATGCGTCGCACTTTTCTCTTCATATTTTTAAATTGTTCATCACCGCGTTTTTTCTTTTAATTTTTTTATTCCTAAATGACATAAATTGTAGAACAAAAATTCATAACCAAACAAAAAAAAAAAAAAAAAAAAAAAAAAAAAACCCTCTAAATATACAATATAATTATGCGTCGCAGATTTATCTCAGATGGATAATTCCTTTAAAAAGGCAGTAAATTGAAGAATCATTGTTGAATAACTAAAAAAAAATAATTAATTAACAGCGTAACTTTTGAATAGCCATCCTGTGGTTTGCTGGTTAGATGAAAAATATGTATGAGATCATTTTTAAAGACTGGTTTCTAAACTATGCGCAGATTGATGTCTTAGGTTCAGATGGCCATAAATTACAGTAGAGTTGTGAACTTTTATCCTAAATTCTAAAGAATAATTTAAACGTGAAAAAATAATCACTTTGACATACTTTAAACAACAAAATTTGTTTTCTAAAACGTGTCTTATTTCTATGTTCTACTTATTTCATTGCATTTGTTAAGTAAAATTTCTGGCTCTAAACATGTTTATTTGACATGAAAATATCGGAAGCTGGTAGCTATGTAGTTACGTAACAATTGCATATACTTTTGTTGTGGTTTTTAAAAAAAATGAAAATAGTAACATTTGAAACAATATTAAAATGATTATCATGAAATTATGTATAATTAAATGTGGAAATTACCTATTAGTATTTTACTTTTTATTATTGAACGTGTTCCACAATTTTTATGTGAAGTATTAATGTATATATATAGTAATAATCCAAAAGTTAAAAAATAAAAATAAAAATAAAAAAAATAAAAAAAAATTCAGCTATTTGGAAACTAAACACAGTAGCACGATGCAGTTTTTTTTAATTGAAATACACAGAAAGTAATGTAAGGCTTGATTATTGCACATGCCAACTAGGTCTTGGCTTTGGCCTTACCACAGATGAGACCCCAAAAGTGATTGAAATGATAATTTCAAAAATATTTCTTAAAAATGTAGATTTTTTAAATTATTACAAAAAAAGAAAAGAAAAGAAAACGAAGAAAGATTTTGGTTAACTGGCAACTGTATCATAATAATATTTAATAATAAAAATCATAGGTAATATGCACGATTGTAGGCAGTCTCATTTCCAACCTACTGCACATTCTTTGTGGTTGAAATTGTGCGCACCTGTGCCATAAGAATAATCAATCCATTATTTGAAATCAATTTAAATTAAGTATGCTGTAGACAAAATGTTTTTATTAGAATTATTTTGCACGAAATATTTAAGATGATGATATTTAACGCGTTAAGCATCAAACACCAAATTAAACCCAGTTTCATAAGCATTTTCATAAAATGCAGTAAAATCTCCAAAAACTCCAAAAAAAATTTTCTAGTTACTATTTTGGTTTGAACGGGCTCCCGGAAAGGTGCTAGACTTTGGGCCCTGGCAACCTCCATCAGGCTCTGAAGGTATGGAATTTTTTTTAATAACGAGAATTTAATTGCCTGAATAATTAAAACTTTTGAACCAAGAGGTGGCGCTTCATTTCTGTCCGTAGTTTGTACAACGTCTCAGCACAATTCACAACGCAATTAGGATTGCAAATACTTAGTTTGGCGGATGCCATTCATTAGTGTAGCCGTCATAGCAGGCATGATACTCATCAGAGTATCGAAAATAAATTCTGCTGTCTGTCACATGACAGTTTAAATAGTGACCGACAGCAGCTTCGGGACCCCGACAATGCTACGGCTGTTTTCACACTATATCTTCAAATATCTACTTCGAGAAGTCATAAATTATTTCTCTAGTATCTTGTCCAAAAGTTTTGTGGTCATCAACAAAACAAAGACAAGTTATAACAAAAGGAAGGGCAGGCGATAAAAATGTCAGGGTGTCTCCAGAGTGGAACGCTCCTATACAGAAGACTCGCCACATCAAAAAGGCCGACAAAGGAACAGCTGTGGCAGAATGCAGTCTAGTCGCAACTTAACTGTTGGGAGACAAATGCAGTTTTCTGGACTACTGATTTTTCTTTTGTATTTATGGGAAAACTAGATCGTACTACTGTTTATACTCTTCCAATTATTTAATTTACTCTCTTTTAAATTAAAAGATTAATTAGACTAATGATAATTAGATATAATGATTATATATCACTAATTTAATAAATTAATAAACTAGATACTATTAATACTTTTTGAACTTTAGCCAGAAATAAATATTAGTTGGCGATATAAATAAACCAAATTTTTCTCATATCAACTTTTCGTATTTCACCTTGTTGCATAAAACGAATATTATAAATTTATCATTCCTAAAATACACCATGTTTTGAACAAAAAAAAAACTCAGTTCTAAATTTCAAAAATATATTTCTAAACATATATTTTTCGTATAAAAAATGAAAAACTTAACTGGTGAATATGCCACAAATTCTTTTGAGATGAAGTTTGTTATAGAAGTTATTGTTGAATAACTATAAAAAAGCAATAAATTAAGAGAATTACTGTTGAATATGCATCCTGTGTCTGGTTCCATAAAAAAAATATATTTATGAGATGATTTTTAAGGAGTCGTTTAGAAAACTGTGCATCATAAATAAGGAAATAGATGCCTTAACTTCAAAAGATCATAATTTACAGTACACTAGAATTTCTATCCTAAATTCTAAAGAATGCTTTTACACTGAAGAAAGATTACTTTCATAGAAGAGTTTTTTAAGCAGTTTACATAACAAAATATATGTTTTTGTTGATTTAACAAAAAATTGACAAAGAAAATAATGTTTTATAAGTTTGTATTACAATAACATATAATGTATAACGGTTCATAAAATTTTAAATAATATTAAACATAAGTAAAAAGATTATTGCGTAATTATCTGGAATTAAATGTAGAATGTAGATATTACTATTATTTTTTTATTATTATTAAATAATTTACATAAATCAATTGTTATTCCATTTTCAATTGTTAATTATTTTATATATTAGAATAGTTAATGCAGTGCTCTTTTAAATTAAAATTATAAGTGGAAATAACTAGACTGATGATAATTAAAAATAATATTTAAATATGTTAGATAATTAAGCATAATTAATTTAATTAATAATTTACGTATTACAACTTTTTGAACTTTTGCCAGAACTAAATATAAATTGACTGTATACATAGTCCACATGTTTCCCATTTTCTCTGCATATTTTCTTCCTGTTGCACAATATAAGAAAAAATGTCGTTTCGGAAATACATGAATCTTTGAAAACCAAAAGCATCTTTTTAAGTGTAGATTACATTTTTGTTTTGAAAAATTCAATAGAAATCTTCTAAATTTACTAAGATAGAAGATGGTTTCAAATCAATTGTAATTTATTTTAATGCATGCTTTAACTTTTTCCTCTTCTTATTCCTAGTTTCACTGTTGTATAATATGAATTTCACAATTATTTTTTTATTCTTTAAAGCTTTTATTTTTGGAACAAAAAACTCATAGTTAAATTTTAAAACATATGTCTAAATACAGGGTGTTCATAATTAAACGAGAATACTTTAAAGTTGTCTACAGACGAAACTCTTGGTCAGAAAGTTGGGAAATTTTGTGAAAGACATAATGATGGAATGGGAATTTGTTTAAGCGAAAAAAAAAATTAGCTTAAAATTTCGTCACCAGATGCCATTTTTAATGAATTACACATTTAGCATACATTTATGATATTTTATATATTTTATCGCAATAAAACATGTTCCACATAATGGTCATCATTTTCAGCTACCATCTGGAATCGTAAGATAGCATGTTCCACAGTTGACCGCAGTGTGTTCTGGGAAATGCTAAAAACATGTCGCAATTTTTTTTTTTTTTTTTTTTTTTTTTTGTTTAACATGTTTTGTTGTAATAAAATTTGTAACCTATCGTAAATGTATGCTAAATGTTTAATTGATTAAAAAACGCCCTCTGGCGGCGAAATTTTGAACTATTTTTTTTTTTTAGCTTAAACAAATTCCCATTCCTTTATTGTGTCGTTCACAAAATTTCACAGCTTTCTGACCAATAGTTTCGTCTGTAGACAACTTTAAAATAGGATCGTTTAATTATGGAAAATGAAAACCCGTATCTTCTACAAGGTAACCAGAAATAATGCAATGTTGACCAGAAGTAACGTCACGGTTGATGATTTTGTTATTATTTGATTCGCAGAGTGTTTTTTTTTCTTTTCATTTATCGATCTTTGTTCTAACTCTATTTTTTTTTTTTTAAATAGGATGGCAAACAAACAGAACGTGATTTTGGAGCTTCATCCTCAAGGAAAGCGTGTGTGTGAGATTGCCCGATTGCTTCAAGTGCCACATCCAACCGTTTCCAAAGCAATCAAGAGATTCACGAAGCTTGGCCACGAAGGAGACATGCTGAAAACTTCACCAAACGTTTGTGTATCTGCATCAAATCAAAAAGAGGTCACTTTGAGGAAAAGTTTTTTTTAAAAATTTCTCTAATACATTGTTATTAATAAATAAAGCATTTGTTTTCATTAACTAACTCAAATTAGACCATCACGTTATTTCTGTCACCCTGTAAATATGCCGCAGACTGTTCTGAGATAGAAGATTGCTTTTTTAAAAAAAAACAATTAATTTACTGAGATTTTGTTGAATAACTAAAAAGTGATATTAAATTAACATAATTTCTGTTGAATAGCCGTGCTGTGTTTGACTCCATAAAAAATATTTATCAGATCATTTTTAACACTTTCCAGTGTAGTTGAAAAGTGTGAAATTATTTAATTTTTATTTATTTTGCGATTTTCAGAAGCACCCTTTATTAGAAGGCTTTCTAACATGCTCTTTTAAATTAAAAGACAAATTGAACGCATGACAATTATATATGATGATTATAAAGGACTAATTTAATAACTTTTTTTCTGGTTAAATTAATAAACTACATATTACAATTTTTTGAACTTTTGCCAGAACTAAATATTAGTTGACGATATAAATAATCCATACTCTTCAAATTTTAACTTTTTGTGTTTCACCCTGTTGCATAATACGAATAAAGTACATTTATCATTTCTAAAATACATTATGCTAAAAAAAATAATAAAAACATATTTCTAAACTTACACTATATTTTTCTTATGAAAAATTAAAAACTTATCTTGTAAATTTGCACATTTTTGACAACAATAGTTTTGCGCAACAATTGTTAGAATTTTTTTCAACTTTGGCCAGAAGTAAATATTAGTTGACGATTTATTATATGCATCGCATTTTAACTTTTTGTATTTTATCCTGTTGAATAATATAAATATGATACATTCATCCTTCCTAAAATACATCATATTTTGAATTAAAAAATAAATAAAACATATTTCTAAACTTACACTATATTTCTCTTATGAAAAATGAAAAACTTTTGTTGTAAATTTGCCAAAGATTCTTCTGAGATGAAAGATTACTGTAAAAAAACAATAAATTAAAGGAGTTATTGTTGAATAACAAAAAAACGCAATACATTAAGAGAGTTACTGTTGAATAGGTATCATGCATCTTATTCTATAAAAGAAATATTTATGAGATCATTTTTAAACACTAGTTTGGAAACGGTGCATCATAAATAAGGAAATAGATGACTAAAGTTTAAAAGACTGTAATTTACAGTAGACTAAAATTTCTTTTCTAAATTTTAAAGAATGCTTTTAAACTGAAGAAAGATTACTTTCAAATAAGTTTTTTTAAGCATAGTTACATAACAAAATATATGTTGCTGTTTGTTTTTCAAAAATTGACAATGAAAAAATTGTTTTCTAAATTTGTATATTATGTATAATTATGTATAACGGTATATAATATTGTTTTAAAAAATTGCAAGTGATATTAAAAATATGTAATAAGATTATTGCGTAATTATATGGGATTAAATGTAAAATGCAGCTACTATTACATGTTTTCTTTTAACTTACATTTCTGTATTTATGTAGCAGTCAAAACTTGTTACTCATTTTTACTCGCTTCCTGTTGACATAGAGCTTTGAAATTTGGAATATATATGTACTCCTGAGGACAATACATGAATTGGATATTTATTTTTTTAATTCAATCCCTAAGGGGTGGGGGGCAACGTCGACTCAAAATTTGCATTTTCCCCATAGAAATAATGTTACGATTGTTTAATATTATTAATTGAAAATATAGCTTCATTATTGCAATATTCATCCATTTTAACCGCATTGTTGCCCGTATCATTATGACGTCAGCATTGAGCGACGCACACATTTGTGCTTTATAATATAAGTTGAAATTTTGTGAATTTTAATGAAAGCATGTATTTTTTTCCTTTAATTTATTTTATAATTTTTACATTAAATTTTTTACACAAATTTTATTTCAATTGCTTATGTATTTTGTATATTAGAACACTTAATGCAGTGCTGTTTTAATTAAAAGTATAAGTAGAAATAACTAAACAGATGATAATTAAAAATAATATTTAGATATGTTACATAATTAAAGGTGACTAATTTGTTTAAATATTAAACTGCGAATTACAACTTTTTGATATTTTGCCAGAGCTAAATATAAATTGACGATATAAATAGAGCATATATTTCCCAATTTTCTCTGCAGATTTTCTTTCTATTGCATAATATCAGTTTCGAAAACTTCTCGTTTATAATATACATTAATGTTTGAATAAAGAAACAAAAAGCATTTTTTTAAATGCATAGTATAATTTTGTATTGAAAATTAAAATGATATCTTCTAAATTTACTGAGATAGAAGATAATTTTAAATCAATTATAATATATTTTATTAAATGCTTTGATTTTTAGGGTTTCGTTCATCACACGAAACCCTATTACTCCCGCTCCGTTGTCTGTCCGTCACAGAGCCATTCTCAAAAACTATATAACTTACAGAGTTGAAACTTCGTGTATATAGATGAATACCAGCTGTGAAGAGCTCAAAATATTAAAATTTGAAAAATTCGTATTATTTTAATAAATAGAGATAAAAAACCAAAATTCTAACAGCCTTTTCCTATTAAATTTAAAATTTTTCATTATAGCAGATGCCAAAGATTTAAAATCCACAATGAAATTCTTTCTACAATAATTAATTTTCTATCAGACGATTTTCACGTGAAAAATGAAAATGAAATAAAAAGTTTCACCAATTGAAAAAAAGATAAATAGGAAATAAAATTGATTGACGTCATAGTCGTAATAAAACGGAAAATATCTAAAATTTCTCAATAATACAAAGAGTATCAGTATGTGTAAGTACACAAAGCAGATTAATATCACGTCATTAGAGAATTAAAAAGAAAATCTGACGTCATATGGGAAGTTTAACTAATTTTTCAAATGTTTGAGAATAATACAAAGCGAGTATCAATATAAATAATAGAGAATAGTAAAAATATGAGTTTGAGTAACATATCGAATCGTGATAAAAATCCGATTATGGAAATATTCGCATATTTTAACATTTTGAAGGTGTACAATTTGTTTAATTTTGAAATTATTTTCTTAAATATTGCATTTAGTCCGTATGACGGATATTATTATGACAGAATATAATAGCGGGCTTGGCCTGCTACCCGGCTGGTTTAGATATTAAAAAAACGAAAAAATAGACCGGTAAATTTTTACTTTATAAAAAACATGACTTTTTTGTTGTTGTTGCTAAATGAAATTTGTTTGAATTTATTAAAGAAAGGATAAAGTGTTTTGAAAGGAATATTAAACAAAACCCTTTGAGCGATCTTCGATCACACTTACCCACTTGTTAATTTTTCTTATTCCTACCCTCCCTGTTGTATAATATCAATTTCAAAAAATTTTCCTTCATTAAATACTTTATTTTTGAAAAAAAAAAAAAAAAAAACATAGTTAAATTCTAAAAACATATGTCTAAATACACAGCACATTTTTCTTGTGAAAAATGAAAAATCAATAAAATAAATATTTGTAAATAAGATGCGCACTGTTCTAAGGTAGAAGGTTGCTTAAATAAAAAGAAAACTGCCCAGTTAAACTGAGGGCATTGAGCTCACAGGCTATTTACGCTAATTGCATAGTATACTCTTATTTCAAAGAATTTGAAATAAGCTTCTCGAAAAATAAAGAAATCGACAATATATTAAGGGGGATCATCCCCCGTTCTCCACCTTATAATTAACCAATTAACCCCCAAAACTAATCAGGGAAGCTCCTTATCACAATGAATCTATATACAAAATTTGAAGAAAAGCTTATAATTCTGCATGAAAAACCCATTTATCTAAATTAAGGGGGGGTGGGTAGTCTCCTGTTCTTTCCCTTTATACTTAACCAATGAACTCCCAAAACTAATCAGGGAAGCGCCTTATCACAATGTACCTATATACAAAATTTGAAGAAAATCGGATAAATCTACATGAAAAACCCATCAATCTAAATTAAGGGGGTTAGCTCCCCGTTCCCCCCTTTATATTTAACCTATGAATTCCCAAAACGAATCAGGGAAGCGCCTTATCACAATGAACCTATATACAAACTTTGAAGCAAAACGGTTATTTCTACTATCAAGAGTTATTGCGTTAAGTACTTACGTACATACATACGTACGTACATACAGAACCGGTGGTCACATTAGCTCTCAGGCTTTGATAGCCTGTGAGCTAAAAAAACAATGAATTTAATGAGATTTTGTTGAAAAACTGAAATGTGGTGATAAATCAGCGGAATTTCTCTTAAATAGCCGTCCTGTTGCTACCTCCATAAAATATTATTTAACAGATCATTTTTAACACTTTCAATTATAGTTGAAACGTGTAAATGTGTGAAATTATTTCATTTTTATTTATTTTATTACTTTTAGATCGCCCTGTAATAAAGACTTTCTGCAGTAATTTTTGTAATTAAAAGACTATTTAGACTAATGATAATTAGATAATGCATATATATAACTACTTTAATAAATTAATAAACTAAATAATCATTTTTTTTTTTTTTTTTTTTTTTTTTTTTTTTTTTTTTTTTTGCCCGAAATAAACATTAGTTGACGATATAAATGAACCATATATTTTTCATTTTATGTTTTCGTATGTTAGCCTGTTGCATAATACGAATATATTAAATTTATCGTTCCGGTTCTGGTTAAATAAATAAATAAATAAATAAATAAAAATATATGATATGATTTTTAAAGACTCGCTTGGGAAAGTGTGCATCATAAATTAAGAAGTAGATACCTTAAGTTCAAAAGACCATAATTTACAGTAGACTAGAATTTCGATTCTAAATTCCAAAGAATGCTTTTAAACTGAAAAAAGATTATTTTCAAAAAAGTTGTTTTTTAAGCATAATTACATGTTGTTGTTGTTTTTAAAAAAATTAAGAGTGAAAATAATGTTTTATAAATTTGTATATAGTAATGTATAATTATGTATAATGCTATAATAATGATTTATAAAATTGTAAATAATATAAAAAATAAGTAATAAGATTATTGCGTAATTATGTGGAATTAAATGGATTAAATGGAGAATGTAGCTATTATTGTTTAATTTTTATATTAAATGTTTTACACAAATTTTATTTCAATTGCTAATGTATTTTGTTTATTAGAACACTTAATGCAGTGTTTTTTTAATTAAAAGTCTAAGTAGAAATAATTAAATTGATAGTAATTAAAAATAATATTTAGACATGTTACATAATTAAACATGACTAATTTGTTTAATTAATAAATTGCGTATTACAGCTTTTTGACCTTTTGCCAGAACTAATATAAACTGACGATATAAATAGACCAGATGTTTCCCATTTTTCTCTGCATATTTTCTTCCTGTTGCATAATATCAGTTTTGAAGATTTGTCGTTTATAATATACATTAATTTTTGAACAAAGAAACCAAAAGCATATTTTTAAATGCAGAGTATATTTTTGTATTGAAAAATTAAAAAGATATCGTCTAGATTTACTGAGATAGAAGATAATTTTAAATCAATAATAATGTGTTTTAATAAATGCTTTGAATTTTTTTTCTTCTCTTATCCCTACCCTCCGTATTGTATAATATGAATTTTGTAATTTTTTTCGTTCTTTAAATATTTTATTTTTAAACAAAAAATCTGATAGTTAAATTTAAAACATATGTATGCAATGTATTTTTTCTTATGAAAAATGAAAAACTATATCTTATAAATACGCCTCAGACTGTTCTGTTTAAAAAAGCAATACATTTAATGAGTTTTTGTTGAATAACTAATAAAGGCAATAAATTAACAAAATTTCTCTTGAATATCCATCCCATTACTGGCTCCAAGAAAAAAATATTTATGAGATCATTTTTAAAAACTCGTTTGGAAAACCATGCTTCATAAATACGGAACTAGACGCCTTATGTTGAGATGGCTATAAATTACAGTACAGGTTTGAACTTTTATCCTATATTCTAAAGAATGCTTTTAAACTGAAGAAAGATTAGTTTCATCAGAGTTTTTGTGAAGTAGTTACGTAATAATGTATAAATTTTTGTTGGTTTTTAAAAACTGGAAAGGCTAATTTTTCAAATGATATTAAAAATTCCTTGTAAATACATTGCGGAGTTATATTTAAAATAATTTAAACGTTTATCCTAAATAATGAAGAATGTTTGACAAATGAATATTGCTGTCATAAGAGTTTTTATAAGCTAGTTACGTAAAAATATACAGGGTACTTTAACCCCCTGAGCGTCTGAGGGCTTTCCTTTATTTTCATAAAAATATTTGTAAAACTTAAAATAATTTAAATTTTCTTTCCCGTTTGTTTCTAAAATACATTTCATATCTCTTTATTTTGCATATATCTTAAAATACAATTTTGTTAATTTTTTTTGTCTAAATCCCATTTAAGTTGTATTGGGGAACCGGAAAAATACGAGCAAAACGCTTAGAGGGTTAAATAGGACTGAACGTTTTAAAATTGAATGACAATTAAACAATGACAGCTTATTGAAGTTAATCTTGAAGAAAAATAGTGGGAGAAGTCTGGAATTTCTTTATTACACTTCCTTGTTTTAGTTCGAAATATCACCGATAAATGGCGCTGCACTGTCTCAAACTGTAATACTGCTCAAAATAACTTTCATCATCATCATCATCATCATCATCATCATCATCATCATTATCATCATCATCATCAGTAGGAATATTTGCTAATTAGTGGGTTTCCTCGATCAGAAAAAGTATTGTTAAACTTTTCAATTCCTTCCTGTGCTGGGCAGCACCATCACTGAATTTGTAAGAATTCAATGACTCTTCAAATGTATTATTACAAATCATGCTTAGTCTGCCCTAGCCTCGTCTTCCTGTCGGGGTTTGTCACTAAGGGTTTTTGATAGGTAGTCTTCTTTCATGTTGCGAACATGAGCATACCATCAAGCTTATTATGTTGGATCGTCCGTAAAATATTCTGTTTGACTTCCATGATTTTACGTATTCTTTAATTTTTAACTTTTTCCAGCTTTGATATTCTTGTTGCTCTTCGCCAGAAGACCATTTCAGTAGGGAGGAGTTTCTTTTACTGGCAGAGATTTAAGGTCCATATCCCCTAATCATACAGGAAAATGTTTTCCACTATAAATTAGTCGTTAATTTTTGGGGAGAATATTACTACTCCACAGAACACAATTGAACATTGCAATTGCTTTTCTGTCTTCCTCAGTTCTCTTCTCTATATCTCTTTGACATGAACCATCTCAATGAATGATAGGTAAAAGCGTTTGAATTCCTGAACAGTTTTTCTATTTGTATCATCCGATAAATTATCAGATTTCAAATTTGTCTAAAATAACTTTACACTTTCAAAATGGCAAACCATTTTTTTTTGGCGTTTCAGAAGCTTTCAAACTTGTTCAAAATGACTTTACAATTTCAAAATGTAAACCAATTTTTGGCGTTTTAAACTTGTTCTAAATAACTTTATAATTTCAAAATGTAAACTCTTTTTAGAGTGTTTCAACAGCTTTCAAAATTATTCAAAATAATTTTATAATTTCAAAATGCAAACCAATTTTTGGCATTTCAACCGCTTTCAAATTTGTTCAAAATAAATTTACAGTTTCAAAATGCAAACCAATTTTTGGTGTTTCAACACTTTTCAAATTTACCGAAAATAACTTTACAGTTTCAACATGCAAAGCAAATTTATGGCGTTTCAACAGAATGAAGGTTAAAAGCTGAGTGAACTGTAGTTTATTTTTATACGTTAATTTGAACAATCTAAGGTTGTTTGAGAAAAGGTTCTAATAATTTGAGCTGCTTTGAGCGCAGCGCCATGTATCGATCATATTTGGAGCTAAAACAATTAAGCGCAGTAAGGACATTCTTGACTTTACGCATTAATCTGATGAAAAATAACTTCAATGGACATTGTTTATCAAATTTGTTAAAACGTTACAATTTCAAAATACAACCATTTTTTGGCGTTTCAACAGCTTTCAAACTTATTCAAAATGACTTTACAATTTCAAAATGTAAACCAATTTTTGGCGTTTTAAACTTGTTCTAAATAACTTTATAATTTCAAAATGTAAACTCTTTTTAGAGTGTTTCAACAGCTTTCAAAATTATTCAAAATAATTTTATAATTTCAAAATGCAAACCAATTTTTGGCATTTCAACCGCTTTCAAATTTGTTCAAAATAAATTTACAGTTTCAAAATGCAAACCAATTTTTGGTGTTTCAACACTTTTCAAATTTACCGAAAATAACTTTACAGTTTCAACATGCAAAGCAAATTTATGGCGTTTCAACAGAATGAAGGTTAAAAGCTGAGTGAACTGTAGTTTATTTTTATACGTTAATTTGAACAATCTAAGGTTGTTTGAGAAAAGGTTCTAATAATTTGAGCTGCTTTGAGCGCAGCGCCATGTATCGATCATATTTGGAGCTAAAACAATTAAGCGCAGTAAGGACATTCTTGACTTTACGCATTAATCTGATGAAAAATAACTTCAATGGACATTGTTTATCAAATTTGTTAAAACGTTACAATTTCAAAATACAACCATTTTTTGGCGTTTCAACAGCTTTCAAACTTATTCAAAATAACTTTACAATTTCAAAATATAAACATTTTTTGGCATTTTAAACTTGTTCAAAATAACTGTACCATTTCAAAATGCAAGCCATTTTTTGAGAATTTCAACAGCTTTCACACGTATTAAAATAATTTTATAATTTCAAAATAAAAGCTATTTTCGAGCTTTTAAACAGCTTTCAAATTTGTTCAAAATAACTTTACACTTTCTAAATGCAAACCATATTTGGCATTTCAACAGATATCAAACTTGTTCAAAATAACTTTACAATTTCAAAATACAAACCATTTTTTTGCGTTTGAAAAATTTAACAGAATGAAAGTTTAAAGCTGAGTGAATTCTGGTCTATTTTTATGCGTTATTTTTAACAATCTAAGGTTGTTTGAGAAAAGGTTCTAATAATTTGAGATGCTTTGATCGCAGTGCCATCTATCGATCATATTTGGAGCTAAAACAAGGAAGCGCAGTAAAGACATTCTTGTCTTCACACATTTATCTGATGAAGAATAACTTCAGTGGCTGTCAGTGTTTAATTGATTAGTTTTAAAAACATTAAGTTCATTTTTGGGCGTCCAAAAATGATATTATTTATGCTAAAAAAATCTATAATGCGGTTACAGGAAATTAAAGCACGTTGCAATTAAAGATGTTATATACTGGATATCGGAATCATGGAATAATATAAACATTCTCTATGGATATCGTGAAAGAAATTATGGTGACGTTAACCAGATTGTGGTATTCAGCCAGTAAAAAAAAAAAAAAAAAGAATACAAAATTATTTTTCTTATGAAATATATTCCAGGCATTGAGAAAGAAAATTAATATGCGAGAAATATCTGAATCATTTTTAAGAAACAACACAGCGTACTCTTAATATCAAATAACTAAACATATTACATAAAAATAGTAAATAAAACATTTGTGCAAGAGTAAAATGCAGAAAACCAATGTTATAAATGCACAAATAATACACAAACAGCTGTTTCGAATCCAAAAGCGAGATTCTTCTTCAGCAAGACTGGGCCAAGGCTCTGGCTCAGTCTTGTTTTTTCCAGCACGCTGTGCTTTGCTCTTTGTGGTACTGAAGAAGAATCTCGCTTGTGGATTCGAAACAGCTGCTTGCTGCTTTTTGTGTATTATTTGAGCATTTTTAACGTTGGTTTTCTGCTTTTTAATAAATAAAAACAATCAGGAATCAATCCTAATCAAAATATTAAAAAAAAATTATTCAGACATTTAATAAAACTAAAAAACAACACATTAATATCACATAAAAAATATCAATTACATTAGATGTTTCAAGCTCTATACTAGTTCCTCATCAGTACAAATCTCAATCAAAAACCAAAGTTGTTGTTTACACATGTTCACGTTCAAAATTATGCATTTAAAATATTAAATTTATTTCTTATTTATCTATATATTTAAAGCTAAAACAGCATTTTGTCAGATTCCAATTCCACATGAAATTGACCTCAATGCGCATGCTCCAACTTTTTTTCAAAGCAGGGAAAGAATACCAGGAGGATTCTTACCTTCTATAGTTTGAGAGTGGACTAGGTCTGAACAAAAGGAAAGGGAGAGGTTCAAACCCACACAATGAGAAACCCATTCATCCTTCTCCCCACTTTCAAAGGGAAGAAAAAATTTCTCTCTCTCTTTTTTTTTTTTTTTTTTTTTTTTTAATGGCAGCTGGGTCAATTTTCGTTATTCACCCTGTCAACAAAAAATAAATCAACAATCACAGTTTTTAAAAAACGTTGATGCAGTTTCTGCAGAATTCTAAATGATTTTTTTTAATTATTTATTTCTTTTTTAAATTTAAATCCTAGTTGACTGGATCCGCAGACAATGGGGCGCCCAATCCTAAGTTCGTTTAATTCGAAGACCGTTTGGAATAAACCGACCAGCGTAGCGGACGAAGCTCCGTTAGTAATATTTTAAATGCATAATTTTGTACGTGAACATGTGTAAACAAACAACTTTGGTGTGCGATTGAGATTTTTCCTGAAGATCTTGCATATGAAACGTCTAACTGTAATTTATTTTATTATGTGATATTAATATGTTGTTTTCTAGTGTTGTTAAATGGATGACTTTAAATGTCTTTTTAATATGATTCTTAAATTGTTTGGTAGGTATTAATTTAATTACAGTTTCACCAATTCCTTAAAGACTCTTTTACAAAATATTTTATTGTTGACTGCGTTGAATTAAGAGCTGAATAACATAAGAATGATTAACATAGTTTTCCAAGACCAGGAAATTTGTGTAGATAAAAATTCTGCTTATAGACGAACAATAAAAGAAGAATTATTTTACCAGTTTGTGGTATGCGTATTGTAACTGGTAATTTAGGATGCCATTTCTATTATACATAAAGTTATTCCCATTCTCGTAAGTAAAGTATAAACAAAAATATAATAAATTATAACACCTTCTAATAATATATTTCTTTTATATGCTAAAAGGTGTGAACTAAAAACATAATATACAGTTAAATAACTTTTATTAGATTGTTGACATGTTTCGGTTCCCTTCGAGCCATTATCAAAAACAAATAAGACTATTCTATAATTGCACGGTCTTTGAAGCTATTGTTTGAAATGGTATCATTTAATTTCCATGTACTTTTTAAATTTACGCGCGTTATATATATTTTTTTCGAGTTATTCCATGGTTATAAATATGGAAATTAGCAACCAAAATAAATAAATAAATAAATAAATAAATAAAATAAATAAAAATAAAATATCGTGCGTAATTTTAAAAAGTATATGGAAATTAAATAATAGAATTTCAAATAATAACTTCAAAGACCGTGCAATTATAGAATAGTCTCATTTGTTTTTGATAATGGCTCGGAATGTGTCGAAACATGTCAACAATTTAATAAAAGTTATTTTACTGTGAATTATGTTTTTAGATTACGCCTTTTAACATTTAAAAGAAAGAAAGTGTCAACAAGTCAAATTTAGAAATTAACTGAACTTCTAGAAATTATAAATTTATCTTTCCAGAATGAGAGTTGTAAGTACAGGGTGGTTATAATATAAGTATCTCTATCTGGAGCTGTCTGTACCTCGAAGGAATAATCCAAATGAAACCAAAATCGGTACACTTATTATTCGAGAAGGGGGAAGAAGAATGGAACAATAAAAAAAGAATTGCAATAATTACTGACAGATGGCGCTACTGAGTGTGAAATGTAATGTGTAATACAAGAACAAAGAATTAAGGCGTCAAACTGGATGGCACACCTAATTTATTGGAAAATGTCACAGTGAATGTGGTTACGCTTTCGCATGGCGGTGCCGATCATGTTCAGGCTCCACATGGCCATTGTGCTGAAGGCTACAATACAGGCGGTGCACGACGTGCTCAACTGCGAAATGTAACGCATCAGGAGCGATGTTTCCCACATGTCGTGATATGTGGTAAAGTCATTGAGGTTTGCGACACCTCTACGGTACACAATATTACACATTACATTTCCCACTCAAAAGCGCCATCTGTCGGCGATTATTGCAATATTTTTTTTGTATTGTTCCATTCTTCTTCCCCCTTCTCGAATAGTAAGTGTACCGATTTTGGTTTCATTCCGCTTATTCCTTCAAGCTACAGACCAAATAGAGATACTTATATTATAACCACCTGGTACATTGGCTCAAAAATTTCCAATGTTTTCATGGAATATCCAAACACATTGAATAGCAAAATCACAAAATGAGTGATTTTGATATTTTGTTTTCTTTTATATAATAGTTTGTTATTAAAAAAATATGTAAACTGAAAAATGTACAGTACTCGTTTATACAATAAATAAGAAAAATACACGGTGTCCATAAATTAGTGTCGAGGTTTCCTTCACTCATAACTTTTGAATTAAGACCCTGTCGAAATTTATTATTACAATTAGTACAGTACAACTCATAAAGTTTTTTTATTTCAATAACGCAAATAATATATGCGTAAAGTTGCAACTGGAAACTTTATTAATCAAATAACGATTATAAACATATAATAATTAATATTAATTTTTTTATTAAATTTATCAAAAAATTATTAACGAATTATCAGCGCAAAATTAGATATATGATTAGATATATTCATTCTATATATGATATAATTCCTTAATAGGTTTTAAGAATTTTGATAAAAATTTAATATTATTTATTATTTGTATCATTATATCGTATTATAATCGATATTTGATTAATAAAGTTTTAACCCTTTAAGGCTGCTCTTCAGTAAACTTCCAGATTCCCCTCGCTAATGTTATTCCTATGGGCGTCGGGTGCATTCGTATTTTTAAAATATCTCCTCGGAAAAATAATATTTTTAACTTTTGTTTTCTTTGTACCGTTCTTAAAGAATGTCTCTTTTTTTCTTAGTTATCAAAATATTTCTAAATTATGTGCTTAATTTATATTTTTATGCGTTAAAATCTTAGCGAAACTGAATAAGATTTTAACGTTTCATATAAAAATAAGTATATATTTTAGAAACAAATTGATAACTAAGAAAAAAAGAGACATTCTTTAAGAACAGTACAAAGAAAACAGAAGTTAAAAATATTATTTTTCCGAGGAGATATTTTAAAAATACGAATGCATCCTACGCCCATAGGAATAACATTAGCGAGGGGAATCGGGAAGTTTACTGAAGAGCAGCCTTAAGCACCACGACGTACCTGTGCACGTCATGCATTCTTCTATTTGAAATACCAGGACGTATGTGTGTACGTCCTCATTTTACGTCCAGACTGAAATGTTATAAGCATCTGTTTTTTCGTCTCCAATTGCTTTTGTGATTGGTTTTGTACGGGCTTTATAGCATTGGTTGTTTTCGCATCCAATAGAGGGTGCTACGTGTCTAAAAAACTCATTAGTTTTCCCACTGTTTTGTTTCTTTCTTCGTCGTTTATTACTTACTCATCATACGTAGAATAGGGTAAGTCTTGTAATCGTTTTAAAAATCGAAAAATTTTATTTCACGGATTTACACGTTTCAGACACTGGAGATTCTGAAAAACATATTTTTAGAAAAAAAAATTTCGCCGTCCGTCTGTGTGTCTGTATGTCTGTGTGTCTGTAAACGCTCTATCTCCCGAATAAATTGAGATAGAGACACGAAATTTGGTATGTACTTAGTATGTAATAATGGGAAGAAGCTTATTGAATTCCAGTAACCTCCATTATCCGAAACTATTTTTTCAGACTCTCGAAATTTTCGTTCTGATAAATGGTATGTAAAAATTTTCGAAAGTGTTTATTTTAAGGAGGGAATATAAAAGAGAATAAAAAAACATAAATTTTTCATAAAGAATGAAGTCGATCGAATAATGAGTTGCCGAGATATTTGTAATCCTATTTACCACACTCTTCGATTTTTCATGACCCTGTATTTCATCCAAATGTCAATTCAAAGATATATTTTAATTAGAAATGAGACGCTTAATCCGACGCAATAAACCGTTAGTTAATAGGATTATCATTTTTGGAGTTATAAGGATGCTTCTTTTACGCAATTCAGTAATAGAGCATTTAAAGCGAGGCTAACGAAAAAGACAGGCTACCGCGGTACATTCCACTTATCTTTTTTTACAGACCGCTAGAGTGACGTGATACTCTTTTCGTACATCTGCATTGGTGGATTCGAGCATCACGTGACTCCGGCGGTCTGTAAAAAACGATATGCGTAAAGCACCGCGGTAGCCTTACTTTTTCGTTAGCCTCGATTTAAAGTTTATGACGTCATCAAGCCACGGTTTTATTCGAGCAATGCATTTTATAAGTAGTTTACACATGTTTTATTTCATATTTTATATTATGCATATCCATGATGAGTAAGTATTACGGAGGCCCCCAACGACTAGTTTGTTTATGAGTTGGTTATTCTGTTAAATTGTCATTCGTAAATTGTAGTGTTTCGATTTCGGTTTTGTGTTTGTATCTCTGATAAATAGTGATTTTACAGAATAATTATGTCAGACACGGACAGCGATTATGTTCCTAATTTTGATGATGACATAGACGATAGTGATGATAGATTTGAATAAAGTGATGAAGATTGAAACTTCGTACCTTATTTATGTTTGTATAATATAAATAAACCTTCATTTAATCTCTTTACATTAAATGTAATTAAATAATTCACATGCAATTAAAAAACGTCCTTCCGCTCTGCACCGGGAGGAAAAAGTCGTTTCCTATATCTTCGTTTTAAAATTTTAGCTAATGTAACTCGAAAACAGCAAGCTAAAATGCAAAGAAACTGGTTACAGAAGATTCGTTAATACTGAATTTGAATAAGAAATTCGCCAAATTATTGAGGTATAACCAAGTTGGCTTCATTTATGAAAACTTATTTTGGTCGCCAAATTGGGTGATATTTCGCCAAATATGGCGAAAATTTGGTGCTAACGGAAATGAATATATGCGTATGATTAAGAAAATGATTACAACAATGAAAGATAATAATTTGCGAGAAATCGCGTTCACTAAATCTCAATCGTTGGTTTTTTGTAATGTGCTGTCTTGTTTCAAAATGTCAACCACCCTAAATTTTCAAACTGCTCTATCTCAGCCATTTTTTAAGATAGAGGTAAAAGAAAAAATGCTCCGGAATCCTTATATCAAGACCTAACACATAATCAAAAAACAAATTTTAATTTTTAACTTTTTTGTATATTTATTTTAGTTTTAAATCTTTTAGTGACCACCATTTTGAAACAAGATGGCGGACCAAGCTGGCCAACGAACACATTCGAGGCATTGGTGAGCTTAATACACACAATTAATTTAACCCAAATTGGTTTATAAATACGAGTGTTATCGTATGACATAGGTCAGATATATCTATATATATTAATCAACATTTGAACGGAGGATGGTTTTGGGGTCTGTGGGTCATGATCGGTGAAAATATAGCAAAATTTTCCAGAAATGCTTTCCTCCGAACGGCTGCAATAGGCAGCTTTATACTTTTTTGTATTGAAAGCTACCTAATAATGACATAAACTGTTATGACAGTTGAGTTTTAACTGTTTTATAGTTTTAAATGTACTTTTTCAGTTTTCTTCTAAACCCCCTCCCCCCGTTTTGTAAAGATAATATAAATAAATAAATAAAATTTAAATAAGTAAATAAATAAAACATTGTGTAAAGTTTAGCCCACAATTTGTATAGGGAGCAAATTTTTCTTCTCTCAAAATTGTATTCGTTTTAGATGTTACGGGTGGTGGTCGATGATTTCATCCCCTCCTCGTAAAATTTTACTTGTAAACAAGATGTTCTCACGGGAGAGAGTGTGGCTCTTAAAGGACCACACAGTAGATATTTTTCTTTTACAACAGGAGTGGGAGATTTTATTGCTAAAACGTTTCAAGTAACAATCGCCTGTTTCTCTAAAACTCATAAAAATAAGGCTTGTTGTTCGTGTGTATTTAAAAGTGCATCTAACTGCATGTTATTGCTTCAGTAATGGGTAGGAGCTGTCATCATAAATTCAACAAGATTTTTTCCATGAAACAGGGACCTACAGGGTTGTTTTATCACGTGGTTCTTCGGGGTGGACCCTAGCAACAACTTTGACCCTGTGTGCACCCTTGACCAATAGGGCACTCTCAGTTAAGTGTATGCAAAGAAGGGTGGAAGACACGGAAGGCTCATTGGTTAGGCAGATGGAAAAGATTTAACGGGGCTGGTGTGTATGTCAGTTAGGAGGTTTGAGACGAAGATGAAAAGGTGATTTTTGACAGAGAACGGGAATAATGAAGTAGGCAGCACAGGCAATGCGGCTGATTTTAAGAAAACGGGGCTGGTACGGCAATATGGAAGATGAGTTAGCGGCACAGTGACGTGTGAGCACCGGTCTTAGAGAGCTGAACTTACCGCAGATCGTAAGGCCTATCGACTGGCGACTCAAGGCTCGAAAAGTCTTAGCGGTATCGGGCAGAGGCGGCGTGTGCACGGGGGAGGCTGCGACTCTGACGGCGAAAAGGAAAGCGTTCTCTTCGCTCGTAATCTAGCGGGGATCATATTGCTGAGATTTGCGATTATCCTGTGACGGAGGCTTCATCATCGAGGTGCGGCAGGAGGCTTCTGTGGTCCACGGGCAGAAAAGTGAAAGGTGTGATAGTGAGTTGGCGAGACAACGCCGGGTCTAGAGACTGTAAAAGAAAAAGAAAAATCCCTCTTATCCAGTGTATGGATGAACTGTTTGTGAGAATTAAAACAGTAAAGTACAACTGCTGGAAGCTGTCTGGTGAGTGCTGTTTTTATTATATCATGTGAAGCAAAGGGACTATCCTGTTTTAATGTAAAAATGTTTAGTTATATAAATATCTTATGATTTTCGAAATTTATTAAAAGATTATTGTTTTATCACCTTTTCGGTATGCTGGTTAGGAAGTGTTCAGGTATGAGTTTTGTAACTTCTTGTAACTATGTCTTGGTTCGGATTTCTAATGATTGTGATCCTACGATATTGATCTCAATAGATATTTCTGGTATTTTATCCTATAAATTCAGTAGGTGTTCTTGATAGAACCGATGTGTTTTAAAATTACTTTCTTCCTTGTAAATAAACTTATTCACTTTGTTCAATTAAGTGTTTGTTTATTGTATCTAAATTGACTTAATGTAATTAATGAATTTTTATGGTTCACATCTGTTAAGGAGGAGTAATTCCGCCTATTTTGAGAGTCAAGATCAAACTTTGAAGAGTATTATTTTAAACTATAAGATACACTCAGTGTGAGGAACATTGCTAGTTTACTACATGGTTTCATGGCTTCTGCAATTTACATTTATTTACTCAAAACTGTCAGATAATGAGATAATTTAACTTAATATTATACTTTAATTTTCACAACGCAAAATTCCTTTTAGTACTCATGTTTAAGACGTCAGTAGCACTTATGCAAAATTTTGGATGTTTCATGCTTGCCATGAAACAGAGTGTGCTTTTGTGATCTGTTCATCTTGTGACAAGGTGCTGTCTTTAGCCACCACTAAGTACATTCGCCACCTCAAATCTCAGGTGGGTTATTCAGAAATTAAACTCTTGACTGCACCTATCATCTTAATGTTACTTGTGGATTCTCGGTTGATTATCACAAAAGGACACAAAAAAAAATTGTATTCTCAACCTACTATTAGAGGATATTAAGTATACTTACATATTCATACAGGTGAAGGCTACTGCTAATTGTGAGTAAAGTTAAAGAAAGCTAATTTGTGACAATTAAAATTAAATTAAGAGAAATAATATAAATAAAAAAAAAACACATCTAACAAAGCTACTTCTGACGAAATTTAATATATCTGGTATTCAGCATACTATCACTAAACTGAATATGGTGCTTAAGTGGTTAGTTGCAACTTTACGCATATATAACTTTGTTTGTGTTGTTAAAACAACTTTTTGAGTTGTAAGTTACGAACATGTAATAATATTTTTTGTCATGTTCTTAAATAAAAAGTTATGAGGTAAGGCAACCACGACAATATTTATAGACACCCTGCATACAATGCAAATACTTAAGGTACATATTAAACTAGGCGGATGTGCCAATCCCAAAACTTTTTTCTATCTCATACAGGTTTCACATACACTAAAAGCGAATCAGCACCAATTTATATCAAGGTCAAACTTAATTTAAAGTTTTATTAAATTCCGTGCATTAGTTCTTGAGATATGACTATCGCTAAAATCCCGTAAATAATGAAAAATGCAACATAGCAGCTCCACCTGTTGGAAAATTTACACCAAAACCCAATCAACAACAATTTATGTCAACGTCTAATTGAATTTGAAGTTTGATGAAATTCTGTGCATTAGTTCTTGATATATTGCTATGGAGAGAATCATGAAAAAAGTAGCACGGCAGTGTCACCTGTTTAGTTGGTAACACCAAAACGTAATCAGCATCTATTTATGTCAAAGTCTAACATAATCTTAAGTTTAATCAAATTCTGTGCATTAGTTCTTGAGATATAGCTGCCGTGAAAATCCTGAAAAAAAATAGCATAGCATCACCACTTGTTGAGTTATTTACACCAAAACGTAATCAGCGTATATTTACGTCATGGTCTTACCAAATCTGAAGTTTTATGAAATTATTTGCATTAGTTCTTAAGATATAGCTACAGTGAAAATCGTGAAAACTGTAGCATAGCAGCCCCACCTGTTGGTCGATTTACACCAAAAACTTATCAGCTCTAATTTATAGCAGGGCGTAACTGCATATAAATTTTTATTAAATTTCGTGCATTAGTTCTTGAGACAGAGCGCCCACAACATTTTTGTCACATATAGACAGACAGACAAAGTCACAGACTCACAGACAGGCATTTTCTAAAAACAGTCAAATCGTGTTCAGGACCTTCTAAAACGTATAAATCCGTCGAAAATTTGCACGAATCCAATACTTTCATCTGGTAAAGATTCAAGAAAGTAAATATATATATATGTTCAAAGTGAAATGTTTTAAGAACTTAAAAATGCAGTTATGCATTTATTTATATTACTCTACTCTTTACATCATTTGTTTCTTCAACTAAAGAAAAATAAATATTTGTCATGTCCGATAAATATGTAAGTAACTACAACTGTAACACACACCTTACAAATTGCGATCTTCATTTAAGCGTGTAACTGACCTTAGTAAACTCCGCCAAAGAATAATCGTGTTTCTAAGATAAGATAGCTGAGATATGACGCATAACTTATTTAAGTCTTCACCGTCAAGGAAAATTAACTTTTTCCTCTGAACAACCAGTTTCCTTCGGTTCATAATTTGAAAAGGATGTAGGAAGAAAAAGGATTATGAGGGTCAGCCATGTCAAAAACAGGCCGCAGAGAAGTGGACGCTGTTATGAAGGTTGAGTGAAAGTGGACACGGGTGAATTACAACACTAAAGAGGAGTAGGACATTCTTCACTGATGAAAATCTGAAAAATGAATAACACTACCCATCTTACTCCAAATCACTGAGTCTCAGTCTGTGTGACGTGGCACACTGGCGTGCTGTGAGATGACCCTCGGTGTGCCACGACAATAGTTAATCGAGCTCTTTCAAGATTTTTAAAGAATTAGGGTCCATAAGCCGTGCTTTTGGCCCATGAAATAAGACTAACACGGATTTTGTTATATTGACTTTCTTATTTCACTTTTTTATACTAGAAAGT
Organism: Maratus michaelseni; assembly: GCA_963931845.1. Lineage (NCBI taxonomy): Eukaryota > Metazoa > Arthropoda > Arachnida > Araneae > Salticidae > Maratus > Maratus michaelseni. The sequence continues at coordinate 110,984,766 of OZ007597.1, read as the reverse complement.
TTATCCTTTAAGATTTCAACAATAGTTTTTGCAGTTTGTTTGGATTTATATGACTTACACAAGCTCAAAGATCGTATTATTCGTTGTTTTTGATGAAAAATACGTAATTTCTCTTAATTGTACCTCAATTATTTATATGAGCGCAATCGTGCAACACTTTCTTCTTTACATATAGTATAAAATAATCAAAATGTACAATATATGAAAAAATAAAAGTGTTGCAAAGCTGCACTCATAGTAAAATATTAAAAAATACATTACAAATCGAGGTAAAATTATGAGAAATTGCGTATTTTGAATCAAAAACTACGAATAATACGAACTTTGAGCTTGTGTAAGTTATATAAATCCGAACAAAATGCAAAAAATATCGTTGAAATCGTACAGGATAAACCTTCTAATATTAAAAAGTGAAATAATTGAGTCAGTATAACAAAATCGAATTTTAGTCTTTTTTCATGGGCCTAAAACACGGCCTGAACCTTTAATTGGAGTATTGTTACTTCCACATACAACACTCTCTATTACACACTGTAAAAGAGGACAAATGTTTCAATTTACGAAAATAACCACGAAAGAAAATATACAATAACCGTTTCCGAGTTAACCACGATTCCAAAAAGCGTTTACATTAATTTTTTAACAAATTTATTTGTTCAGTTTTGCCTTAACGTATAAATCATCGTATAGTTTAGTGTAAGATATTTATACGTTTATGTTTTAGCCTGACACGTAAGCATAAAAAAAATCATTATAGAATTGCATAGTTTCCAATTTTCATGCTTTTTTGTTACCACTAAAATTTAAAAAATGCTTATTTAATCGCGGATTTCTGAGATTAAACAATGCATAATTTACTATTAAATTTTAATGGTAATAAAAAAGCGTAAAAGTTTGCAGCTGTGAAACTACATTAACAGAGAAAGATTTTTTTTTTCTATCAACTGCTACAATACATCTTAAGTGGGTGGTCTTTAACAGTACAAGTCCGATATTGCAATTTTAGAGGAAAACGAAGAAAATTGTGTACGCCAGTTTTTAGTTTAATTGAGTACAGGATATTTTGGTTAGTATCAATATATTCAATCTTGAAATGTGTTTTGATAGTGTAGAGTGATAATTGTTGTTGTTTGTTTTTATGTGGTGAATACCGTAATATACATAATAGCGAACATTTCTTTCTTGTACTGTTATGATCACTAGCTAAATGTGTTCATTACTTTCCACCTTGATTTATACTCCTTTAACCACCCATAGATACCATATTTTCACTTTGAAAAATGCAAATATACTGATTTGACTAAAACCGACTTGTACTGTTAAGACCGACAACTTAAGAATATGATATAAATAACTGCAATCATCGATATTTCGATTTCAATATAAAGTCCTTTTTTATATAAGTAGTCTTTAATCATTTCATGTATCAAATGATTTTATAAATGAAATATGCGATTCCAATTTCTAGCCGATTGAGTTTATTTACTTAGTGACGACCTTTCCATAGTGTCGTTTTTCTGCTTATTATCAATCTATTAATGTATAAATATTAATCTTTAAATATATACCTATCTATCTATTACAAAGACTGATATTGAAACGAAAATGGAGGATGCAATCAGTAACGACTGAATGACTGAAGTCGCACGTCATGGTCAGCTGAAGTCAAGGCCTTACATGTCCAGTCCACCTTTCCTGAAACCCTGAAACGCACGTGTACGTGCCATTGAACAGCAATCAATGAAAACAGATGGATCAGATTTTCATCCTTTTAGTTGATAAAACATTTATGTACAATTTAAAAGAATTATATTTTGTGCGTTAATGAAAATAATCATGCACCACGAAATACGTTAGTTTTACGCGCAACTTTGCATGACGTATTCGTTCAGTAATGGTTAACATTAAAGGAAATGCACGCTAAATTCTATTGTATGTTAAAAAATAATCGTGTGACGCACAGATGTTAAATACTAATGGCCGATTCTAAGGTAAAGGTTGAAAATGGTATTAAGTTAGGTACTTATTTCAAAAGTCAGATGAAAATTTTATGTAAATATAGGGTACATTTGTGTTATAAGGGCCTTGGCGAAATAGAGAAACTGATATTGGCCAGAAAAGAAAAAAAAATCACGCATATTTTCTAGCAACTTATTCGCCTACACACAAGCAATTTTTACCATGATACGATTTCTTTAATTTAAAGAAGCCATGTATTTATTTTTATATAGAGACAGAAGTAATTTATCTAATACATGTAATTAGAAGCAATATTTAAATAATATTCACATAAACAGGAACAATGGTTAGGCCGGTTTGTTTTCATAGGTTGTTTTCATAGTTGCTTATATTATTTGGCAAAAAAATCTTACTTTCTTATGTTCGAATTGCGCCAAGTTTTTCAAACAAGCACCAAAACCCCTATAACAAGGAATTCCAAGCACGAAGACAAATATTGTTACGACCATGGGGTTCGTGTTGTAAAAAAGCTGAATTTCAGGAAAATAGTTCAAAGAGAGGAGGAATTCCACACTTCCCGAATCATAAAAAAATCTCCCTGAAGATTTAAATATTATAATTATGTTTATTAACCCATTATGACCGAAATTATTTTTCGCTTAAAAATGGGAAAAAAATGCATTTAACATCACTTTGTTTTAAAAAAAAAATTGTTATATTTTATCGAAAAGTTTTTGTCATCAAAGAAATACAGTATTTCCCTTCAGACATACTGGTGTGCAAACAACAAAAGTGGTTTTATCTATGGAGTTGCTTTATTGCAACGCTAGGCTAATAAGGTATGAAGGTAAGTGAAGGTTCCGGGGGTGAGGATTGAAGAAAATTGCAGATGAAGTTATAAAAGCACTGAAAAGTTTTGCATCGAGAAACACGGGATGATTTATTTTTCAGTGACATAAATATAGATTATGATGTATAGTGGTTTCCACAGTGTCATTCCCGCAAAAAACCAAAAGCACGACATCCTGGAGAACTGGATGATTTTATTTTAATTAGGAAGAGTCAAGAAAAATTGTTGAAGACTTTCCTTTATTTAATCGATGACAATTGTTACATCCAAAACATTCCACAGTAGCAATAAATTCCCAAGAACATGAAATGCACATCTTGTGATATGACGATTTACGGCATAGGATGACATTTAAAAAATTGTCAGGGCTATGAAGTAAGAATCAAAAGTTTCGAGTTGCATAGCACAATTTATGAAGTATTCCAAAGTAAATTTGAAGAACACCAAAGGGATCTTTGAAGAATTCCAAAGGGTGGCCAAGGGGCCAAGGCATTTTAGTTAGATGTTGACTGGCCGATGACGAGAGGAGAAGTGTAGTGTCGAGAGATGGTAGCATGCGCTAGAAACACGCAAAACGATTTCCATTTTTTAGCCAAGAGGAGTGCATTTTTTCACGAGCTGCTATAACCGTTTCGAATAAGAGCATATTAAATTTGTAATTGGCGTCAGGGGCATGTAAATATATTTGGCATAGAGCGCACTTTGGCTAAAAGAGTGATTTAGAATTTTGACGTGTTTTTTTGTTTTGGGAAATTGTTAGGAAAGGCATTTTGCAAAAATGCCGTGTTGACGCTAGGAAGACGGACGAGAATCTGGTCGACTTTAGAAAGTCAAAATTGACCATGAGAGAGAAAACATTTTATGCATTGTATTATTTCATTTACATTGAGATGTAGCAGGCAAACAATATGTATGATTTTGACTAAAAAGATTTCGTTGATAGAAAAGGAAATCGGGTGCGCCTTTTAACAGCCGGGAATGCATATAAAATGCGTTAATACGGAAAATATATTTAATAAAATACTTTAAATATAGATTTCTTTAATTTTTGACAGAATATATACGGTATCTTTACCGTATAAGGGTTAATGATCCAGATAAGAAAATTCCCCCAGAACACCATAAGCTTCAGAGATCCCGAAAAACTGCTGAAATCCGGAGGTCTCTAAATTTAATATTATCTATTACATAGTAAGAAAACAGGAAAATGTGAGAAACTTTGCTTAAAAAAAATAAATAAAAAATAAAATATTTATCCTATGTCGCCAGTGCCGTAACCAGATGGAAAAGTGCAAGAGTAAAGGGCAAGTCGCAACTTAAAACTTCTGATTGTAAAGTTTAAAAAATTTTAAATGCAATTATTATTAAAAGATTATGAAGTCTAAAGGAATCTCTGGAACTTTCTAGGTGAGGGTCAGCAATCTGCCATCATCTGGTTACGGATGATCGCAGATTGCTGGTAGTCGGTATGTCGGATTTGAACTTCAAATAATTTAATTGAAAAATTTCCGCATATGGATTTGAAATGCAAAATAAAACACCACCACACAAACAGATTGATTGTTGACTAATATTGCGCCTGCTCTTTAAGTAGAAGAAAACAAGGATTATTTCGTTCCAATAAAATTCTATCATAAACAACGCGCATTGGCAAAACAGAAGTACTTACAAGAGAGAACAGATTTTTGTGGAAATTAATGATAAAAAAGAGTTATTTCTTCATTTTTTTTTTAACATTCATGGTTTAAATTTTAGAAAAATTATTCTACGATGTTTTTAATTGAAGAGATAGAATTAAAATTTGCAGCGCTTTAAAATTAAATATTTAACGTTGAAAAATTATCTTTAAAAAAATCTTTAAATGTGGTAAATTACGGTAGAAAAACAAAATTCATTGTGTTTACGCTTTTTGTTCTATTCAATAGTTCAACATCTGCAGTTTCACAATTATTAGAAGCGATCGCACGTCTGATCAAAGTTAGAGGTGTACGTAAAAATGTAGAAAATGAATACATAAATTAAAATTAAAATATCTATATCAACATTTAAAAAATATATATTCCAAGTAATATCATACCTCGAACTCTAACATTCCATATACTGTAAAAAAAAGGACAAATATTTCTTAATGCAGGTAAATATGATATAATCACACCCAGAAAAAGGAATTGATTAAAACAACAAAACATGTTTTGTTGAGTACATTTTGTTGTTTCAAGCAAAATTTCTAGTTGAAGTAAAAAGTTGGTTTTGTTGCATTGACAAAAAATATTGTTAACACTCTTACAAAATTTTAACAAAATTTCATAAATTTTACTTGAGTTAACAAAATTTGTTTTTTCAATTTTACCATCATTTTGTAATTTAAATTTGTAATTTATACAAAATTTAAATTGTTGTGTAGTAGCCACGTAACTTGGTTTATTTGACTTATATAGCTATATAATTAAAGGATTAACATAATTTTTGGATAATAAAGACTTTTTTAATTGGAACGGACCAAGGTAGTTTTAAAAATCCCCCTATCCCATTTATTACTTTCTTCTATCTTTACAAGAAAAAAGTATTGAAGTCATGAAATTTTTCAACTTCTGGTTTTCAACGGATTTTAGAAGGTCCTAAACATAATTTGACTGTTTTTAGAAAATGACTGTCTATGACTTTATCTGTCTGTATATGACAAAAATTTTGTGGGCGCTCTTTTTCAAGATTTAATGCACGAAATTCAATAAAACTGTATATTCAGTTACTTCCTGATATAAATTGGTGCTGATTAATTTTTGGCGTAAATAGCGCAACAGGTGGTACTGCTATGTTTCAATTTTCGCGATTTCTGAAATAGATTCGCGATTTCTCAAGAACTAATGCACTGATTTACATCAAACTACAGATTGAGTTAGACCTTGACATAAATAGAAGCTGATTAAGTTTTAGTGTAAATAGCCCTACAGGTGGAGCTGCTATGTTACTTTTTTCATGATTTTCACTATAAATAAATCTCAAGAACTAATGCACGGATTAATTTTTAATTCATTTTCAGCAGTGATTTCCGCCTGTAATTCTTAAATAATAACCAGTGAATTTTTATCCTGCTTTTATTCAAGCGTAAACCGACAGAGTGAAAAATGTCCCAAGTCGGGAATCGTACCCGCATCCTCAGAATAGCGCTCTGAGGCCCCAGCATGCGGGTTGGGTTGGGTTGATTTATGACGGCCAATTATCAACACGAGGGATATAGGCCCAGGGGGGAGTGCCCTCCGTGGGGGTCTTTCTAAGGGATCCTAACCCGTATTTACGCAAGGTTCGAAGAAAACCACGGAAAACTCCGAACGGTTAGGTCGACGAGCGCGACAGGGGTTTGAACCCAGCACCGCCCGTCTACCAGCTTCGAGAGCAGAACCTCTCAGCCACTGGTGGGGCCCCCAGCATGCGGCAACACAGTTAAATTTTAATTAATTTTCTGCAGTGAATTACGCCTGTAATCCTTGAAAAATAACCAGTGAATTTTTATGCTGCTTTTTACAGGCGTAATTCACTGCTGAAAATGAACTAAAAATGAACTATATGTTGCCATATACTGGGCATTGTATTTTCGTCTCATGTTTGCCGCAGAAATTTGCATGCTCATGCAGGGCCTGTTTACCGAATAGGGTTGGGTTGAGTTGGGTTGATTATTGACGGTCAATTATCTACACTTGGGATATAGGCCCGGGAGGAGTGCCCTTCGTGGGGGTCTTTCTAAGGGAACCTAACCCGTATTTACGCATGGATAAATCCACGGCTCGAAGAAAACCGCGAAAACTCCGAACGATTAGGCCGACGGGCGCGATTGGGATCGAACCCAGCACCTCCCGTCTACCAGCTTTGAGATTTGAACCTCTCAGCCACTTTTACCGAATAGGCCCGGGAAGTTCGTGCTTACCCAAAGAAATACAAAGGTACCGCCAAATTTATTTTTTAAAATAACTTTTTACAAAAAAAAAAAAAAAAGAAAAAAAAAAGAAAGAAAGAAAACGATCATAGTAAAAAATGCATTTTTTCCTTACAAAATTTTTATCTAAGAAGTTCGCTCTTTCGAAATTGTTGTTTACTCGAAAATTTGATGGTAAAATTTCACATTGTTGCAGCATACCAAAGCAATTGGTACAGGGGGACCCCAGAGTAACGTCGGGCTTCCCCTACTTTTATGTTTTAAGAGGGCCCTGTGCTCATAATCACAGTTTCATCTTGTGCTGCGGTTTCAGCCGGTCCGGCATTATATAAGAGTGAGAAATTTTGATATTGGATATCATTCCTTGTAGCTCAGAGGTAAAACCTCAGCGCGCTGTTCTGAGGACCCGGGATCGAGTCCCGGCTTGGGACATTGTTCAATCTGTCGGTTTGCGCTTGGAAAAAAGCAGGATAAAAATTCATTTGTTATTATTCAAGGATTACAGTCGTAATTCGCTGCTGAAAATGAATTAAAAAATAGTTTAGATTATTTATTATACATTTTTTTATTGATGATACAAAATTTTTTGTTAGAACAGCAAAAAAATCAACAATATTTTTCTTGTTGATTCAAACAAAATTTCCATTGACCCATATTTAAACGGAAAGTTTTGTTGGGCCAAACAAATTTTTGTTGATTCAAAAAAAATTTTTCTCTGGGTGCACGAACGGAAATACACAATACCCCCCCCCCCCCAAGTTACCCACAATTCCGAAAAGCGTTTCTTATCTTTAGAAACCTCAGAAACCAATACATTTTCGAAATTTTAAGAAGGGTTTATAAAAACAAAGTTTCTATTGCTGCCACTAATTTTCAGATACATGTCTGAGTAGTTTTTATAGTGTATTAATCCGTTTCTGAATCCGAGAATATAGGATTTTAGGATGCTACCCATACTCAAGTAAACATTTTCATGTTTGTACCAACATGTTTTACAGACAAAGATTGTAACATCATTAAGAGCATTGACTTTAAAATTAATATTGTTTTGTTACTCTTGCACGTATAAATCCAGTTAAGCAGCTGAAAATGTTTAATTGAGTAATGATAGCATCGTGAAAACCTATATTCCGGTTTGAGAAAGCTTATTAACGCATTATAAAAAACTACGCGGAAATGTTTCCGAAAATCTGTGGTAGCAAAAGAAACTTTGTTTTTATAAATGCTCCTTTAAATAAAAAATATATACAGTAGAATTTCGCTACAATGAATGTCACTTTAAGAATTTTTCAGTTCAACGAATATTATTTGGATTCGAAAAGAAAAATATCCTATACTTTGTCATTGTAAATATTTTCATTTTTCCGAATTTCAGATTAACGATTTTTTCAAATTAACGAATATTGAAGTCTTAAAAAGTATATTAAGTTCAGTTTAATAAACGCCAAGTTCGCAATAACAAAAATTTTTAGCGAAAAATTTAAATTTTCAGCTGTCTGGCATATAAGATAAATTGTATTTTCTTTATGGTTACGACTAAAATAATAAAATATAATGAATTTAATTATTATAAGTAATAGGTTCAAAATAATATACTGTATATTTACTTTTAATTGACATGTCTTCAGAAATTTAATATAACTTTAGTAATAATATATAATTTTATTTAAAGCGTAACCAAACTTTTTTTTTAAATCTGCCATATTGGAATTTCACCATAACGAATTTTTCAGAATAACGAACTTAACACATTGACGGACAGTAGGAACAAGTGAAGTTCGAAAATTGACATTATATGTTTTTGTAATTTTTAGAATATTAGAAGTATAGTTTTACTCTTTCTGCTTAAATAAACTTAATTTTGATTAATTCAGCACCTTTAATTAGGTTGCACTACTCCCTTCACAACCACGTCACGGTGGCTAGTGGTCAGGGAAAAATACAGTCAAAAAAAGTGATGAACAGTCTATTCTTATGGAAAAATTTATGTTGATTATTCGATCAAATAATCAATTTGAATTTTTCTATAAGAATATACTGGTAATTATCATTTTTTTTACTGTATTTTTCCCTCTCTACTACCCATCCTGCACGTGCATACTGTAGCTGCAACTCGTATAACAGGTGGAAAACGAATTTCAACCTAAAAAATTGCTTCCAAAACATGACACTGGGCTTCTACTTGTACGCCGGTAAATGCACATTTGTGCTGCTATAGCCGTAGTGTCTAAAAACGACCGTTTCGTTTTGGGCGGCTTTAGCCGTCATGCTACATTGTGAATTTCGGTTTGATGGCTATAGCCGCAAGTGTCCGTCAACGTGTTAATTGGTAGATTCTACAAATTCGTTGTAACGCGATTTTACTGTATTGTTTTTCGTAGTTTCTACAGATAAAAAACGTTTTTCGGAAACGTGGGTTACCCAGAAGAGGTTATTGTATATTTTCATTCGAGGTTATATTATATTTCTGTAGATTAAGAAACGTTTGTCCTTTTTTACCGTGTAGAGCATATCTTTGTAACCAATTTCCTGGTTTTGGGAATTCCCTTCGTAGCTATACACTACGTACAAGCGGAGAAACCTTTTCTCTAATTACTGTTGAACATGAATTTTTTGACTTACGTACGCGCGCAGTTATGACATACGCTTGTTACTTGATTTCGTGTGGTACCTCAATTTAAGTTTCCCATTCCAACAAATTCAAAAGATTTTCCGAGAAAATAAGGTTATTTTTCTGTTGATAATTTCCTTATAGCCTTGTCATCATTCTCCGCGCACCATTAGCTCTAACATGTCATAGACAACAAATTACTTTTCTGTTTTTTTCCCTTAAGGTGGTTTTAGGTAGATTTCGTAAGAAATACTACCTATTGAATTCTCCCCTATGTTAGAGCGCTCGTCGACCTAACCGTTCGAAGTTTTCCGCGGTTTTCTTTGAACCTTACCGTAAATACGGTTTATGATCCCTTAGAAAGACCCCCACGGAGGGCACTCCTCCCTAGGGCCCATATTCCTCGTGTTGATAATTGGCCGTCATAAATCAACCTAACCCAACCCCTAAGTTCGAACTTTTGAAAAAATTTTGCAGATCTGCGCCGATTATGCATCCCAGAACCCAAAACCACCCCCAATTCAAAACTTTCTCTCTCTCTCTCTCTCTCTATCTATCTATCTATCTATGTTACTTTTTTATAGACACGATAACTCCAATAATTCTGCACAAATCTCTTCCACACTGATATATAATATCAAGGCGCATAAAATATCGGTCAAGTTCGTTAATGAGCAAAATTGAACAATCAAAGGTGGGGGGGGGGATTGTGAAAACAGAAAAAAACTCATAACGTCTTAATTATGATACGTATCGAACCCGTTTAAAATTATTATTACTTCTGGGAAAAGGGCCGAAAATTTATGTATAACATATTTTTGATATCATTAAAAATGGCCCCAATGGGGGGGAAAAGGGGGGTTTTAGAAGAAAAAATTCATAACTTCGTCATTTCACAAGATATCAAATCCGGTTGAATGTATTATAAATCCTCTGAATATTATCTAAAACTTTTATATTGACAAGTTTTTTATAGGACCAACCGTTATAGCAAAATAATAATAATAATAATAATAATAATAATAATAATAATAGTAATAATAAAATAATTCCTTGCCGGCTCCGCCTGCAAACAAGTTAGATTTCGAAGTGGGTGGTCCCAACTGAGGCATCATGGCAAAAAGGTCATTTCTTCCGCAATTTCCAGCAAAACCCACGGTCTGCGTCTTTGAAATCTACCTGTGCCTGTAGGCCGAGCCGTCAGGGATTTTCATTAAATTCCCTGCTCAAGTACGCAAAACTTTCTGACACATTTTTAAACGTAAAGGCATAAAATTGACAGGCCTGAATATTGTAGCGATTTGGAATCGAATAGCGTTTAATATTTTTTTTATAAATAAATTACTTCATGTACCGTTGAAGAAAACATCACAAAAAATCTAATAAAAAAAATCAAAACCCTGATCTTCATCTGCATTGGAACCTGTCTTCATTTATCCAGAACCAAATCTGCCTATCTGTATGTGCAATAGATTTGCCTAGTCATCGCCAATAAACAAACGACAGACAGATACACACACAATCCAGACAAACGTCTTTTTATTTAATATAGATATTGTTCAAAATTTATTATAATTAAAATTATAATTGAAGGGTGTAGATGCAAAATTCACTATCTCCACTTTTAGAAACTGCAAAAAATTGATTATCATGAAAAAACATGATATATGGGCACAATTTTTTTCTGATATATTTGTTGCCATAAGTTATGGAATATAGTTAAGTTGCCATAAGTTATGGAATATAGTTAAGTTGCCATAAGTTATGGCACATAGAATCACCCGTATATATAAGGCTTTTGTTTACAGTGCAACCAAAACTTTGTCCGGCTTCGCCAACGATGGAAATAATGGGAGATCTCTCAAACCCTCGATGCAAATATATTTCACATAATACCATTACACTGACATTATTTTAAAGGAAAGAAAGTAAAGGAAGTAAAGGAAAGTAAATTAAAATTATAATTGAAGGGTGTAGATGCAAAATTCACAATCTCCACTTTTAGAAACTGCAAAAAACTGATTATTATGAAAAAACATGGTATATTGGCACATTTTTTTTGTGATATATTTGTTGCCATAAGTTATGGCATATAGTTAAGTTGCCATAAGTTATGGCACATAGAATCACCCGTATATATAAGGCTTTTGTTTACAGTGCAACCAAAACTTTGTCCGGCTCCGCCAACGATGGAAATAATGGGAGATCTCTCAAACCCTCGATGCAAATATATTTCACATAATACCATTACACTGACATTATTTTAAAGGAAAGAAAGTAAAGGAAGTAAAGGAAAGTAAATTAAAATTATAATTGAAGGGTGTAGATGCAAAATTCACAATCTCCACTTTTAGAAACTGCAAAAAACGGATTATTATGAAAAAACATGATATATTGGCACAATTTTTTTGTGATATATTTGTTGCCATAAGTTATGGCATATAGTTAAGTTGCCATAAGTTATGGCACATAGAATCACCCGTATATATAAGGTTTTTGTTTACAGTGCAACCAAAACTTTGTCCGGCTCCGCCAACGATGGAAATAATGGGAGATGTCTCAAACCCTTGATGCAAATTATATTTCACATAATACCATTACACTGACATTATTTTAAAGGAAGGTAAAGCTGTATACAGTACTTAAATATGGTACAAATTAGAATAATAAACAATAATATAGCAATATTCCATATTATACTTGCACTGAATCTTCAACTTTAATAACCATAATTGAGATTTTGACAACTGTTAAAGTCTTACGCAAAGTAATATTAAATATATTTGGGGTAACGTATTAAATTTACAAAAACTTGTACTGTACTTGTACAAAATAAAATACCATATATACACAATCTCTTTATCTGTAAATACACTTTAATCAAGGATAGCTTATTTTTTAATCAATATGTACCAAAACCTTAATGTTATTTTTATAACTGGTATATAACGCATACCTAAGGTAGGTGATCCAAAGGTGGCCATAGTTAAGCTTTGGGGATTTTTTATAATTTTCTAGTTGGGTGTATGTGTGGCTGAATTTTTGTTTGTAAAATTTTACACTTATCTCTTACACATATTAAGTATATTTTTCTTTGTAAAAAAATTTTTAATTACTTTTATAATACAAATTTAATAGTGTAGCTTGTGGGCCATCTTTGGTGCATAGTCTACCAAAGGTGACCTATGTATTGAAATCACTTTAAATGTGAAAAAAAAAACTCGGCAAACTATTTTGCTTACTAATATGCTCTGATGATCCCTTCTTTGTTTTGATATGTTTCGAGTTTTTATTCTGAATCTTCTTATCTTATGACACGAAAAGACCTTGAAGCACTTCTTGTACACGATAGAGAATTTCTTCTAGGAGTTACTGACTTCTTTTGAGTGATCTCTGGTGTTAACAATAAATGGTAATAACTTTTTTTCAGATATTTATGTGGAAATTTTGAAAATCACCCTTACCACATTGATTTCCTCATTTGTTTTCTAAGGGGGCCATCTTTTGGAACATACGCATGGTCGCCCTTTGCACGACGTAAAAGTATTAATCTGATACATTTCTTATAATTGAAGAAATGTCGTTAAATAGAAGAAAATAAGCTTTCAGAAAACGTATCATACCTCAAAGTTCTAAGAATTTAAACACGTGTAAATTTAAATATCTTCTTGTCTTGAAATTAGAACGACTACTCCTCAAAAGTGAAATCACCACATAAAATGTCAGAGGATCAAGATGATCTCTTTAAATTCAGATACGTGCACTGCAGATACATGATTGTCAATGCAGTAGCACCATTTTGTGATTATAAATTAAATTAATTCTACTTTTAAGGGATGAGATACCTTAGGAACACTGACCACATTTGGTTCATCCACCTGGATCAATTTTCATGTTTCAAAAGTGCACGTTATCCACCAGAAATACGGTCTGTAAAAATTAAAAAAATATATTGCCTTTTGGATCAGAAAGTATGCAGATAAATTGCATACCTTTGGAAATTTTGTTAAAATTAACATTTAAATTTTTATCACCCTTTCGTTAATTTTCAAACCATATTATTAGCCTGATCACGTTTTCAGTCAGTGATACGTTAGTAAAAAAAATATCAAACGTTATGACTTCATCACTAAAAAATATTTTTCCAGATATTGTCCCTGATAATTTTTACTTTCTGCAGATTATGTAATATGTATTATTTGGTTTATCTTATATGTCAAACACACATAGATTACATAATCTTGTTGATATATATTTTAATATTTTAATTTATTTGCATTACTTTGTGTCTAGACTATTATTTAAATGATACATTGTATCAACAATTATCAGCAGTAGCAGTAGCATTTATTATGTCATTATTTATCTTTAAAAGAATATTCAACAAAGGTTTTTTCTTTCTTTACTTTTTTTTTTAGAAAAAAATACGTATATATATCACCAAACCCTGAGCACTAATATAATTATTAAAAGTTATTAAATATTTTAATAATAATTTTCTTTTCTTTTTCCTTTTCTTTCTTCCTTTTTTTTCTTTCGTTTTTTTTCTTTGACAGCTGTCTCACTCATGAATTATTTTTAAATGGAAGACAATCTTTTTTGTACTTAAAATAGATGTAAAATGGGTTATTAACAACAAATAATGTTAAATTTAAAAAAAATTCGCGCCAGCTATATAACATGTTTTGAAGCAATAACATAATTAGTAAGAGTTATTTGATATTTTTTTTCTGATAATTTAAACTTTCTACCCCTTACCGCAAAGTTAAAATGTATGTGTTTGGGTGTCATCGATGGGGTTTTGTTTTTAAAAAAAGTGTGCTCTCAACTTGTCTTTCAAATCATTTCTCTCAACTCGACTTAGTCAACATGTATGATGCATTGCCATGTGGATGTGAATATTATGCAGAAGTTGTGACATTTTAAGGATTCTGTATAATTATTGTGAGTATAATATTTTATCTACACTTTACGCGTTCATATTTCCAATTTTATTATTTCAAAACTGTTATCTCGTGGTAATTTCGTGAGGTGTTAAATACAGTTTTTGGGATAATCGATGTGAGTGAAATATATTGTATATTCTTAATGGTTTTTATTTCCTGTTTAAATATTTCCAAATTTTAATATTTCCAATTGTTGTCTGGTAATAATTCAGTGTACCTGGATGATTCTACTGATCTTAGCATTATGCCAGTAGAATTATGAAACACTGAATTATTATTTAAAACACATGTGGGTGCATCCAGGCTGATGAGTACATGTGCATGTGTTTTTTCATATCCAATTCATATTTAATTCTCATGTGGTCCAATTTTCCATTGTATATGGTTCATATTTAATTTATTAATCCATTTGTATTTACTTAATTGCAACTCCAATTTATAATTTTTTTTTTCCCCTTTCTCTCTATTTCTTTTTTCTTTTTTCAATATTCTTTAGGTATGAGTAAAATTTGGCCAATTACCATTGAAGCACAAGCTATGGTAATATTATGTTTTCACATGTTAATTATTAGCTATGTGGTATTCTGTATACACAATATCATTAATTATCTCTTTGGAGATTTAAGTAGAATGATAATAGAACTTGATATGTTTTTTGAAATTCATAGATATTATAATTATATATATATATATATATATATATATATATGTATATAATATATATAATGTATATAATATATATAATGTATATAATAATGTATATAATGTATATAATGTATATAATGTATATAATGTATATAACATAATTATAAAAAAATAATTAGAGTTATAAATAACAATAAGTTAGCATTAATATAAGTTAACACTATTAAGAGTTATTAAATATTTTTTGTGATAATTTAAACTTTGTACACCTTATCACAAAGTTAAAAAAACATTTATAAGTATTAACAGAATTATTAAGAGTTGTTAAATATTTTTTTCTAATAATTTAAAATATACAACTTACCTCCCCCCCCCCCCCGCCAAAAAAAAAAAAAAAAAAAAAAAAAAAAAAAAAAAAAAAAAAAAACATATTTTTAAGCACTAACATAATTATTAAGAGTTATTATCATTTTTCAGATAATTTAAACTTCTTAACTTCTTGTACATTATCACAAAATAAAAAAAAAATTATAAGAGAACTAACATAATTATTAAGAGTTATTAAATAAATATATATGTATATTCATAATTTAAACTTTCTATGCCTTATCACAAAGTTTAAACAAAAACATGTTTATAAGCAGTAACAGTGTTCGTAAATATCATGATATTTTCGAAAATAGTCAACTTATTGATGAGTAAAAATATTTTGAGGCCTAATATAAATTATTAATTAGTCTATTATAAAATATAAACTAATCTACTAGTCTATAAAGTCTGTTTGCTCTCACAAAAAACAAACTATAGTATTTACTATCAAGTTTTAAGAAAATTTTGTGCTTTCTTCAACAATTTTTTTAAAATACAAAATAATTAGCTTTTATTGAAAAAAATTAATATAATTGTAAGCTTGTCTGCTTTTTCATTCCCTAATCAGTTGTGCAGTTTAAACTGGATTAAACCAAAACCAGAAAAGATTATACTAGATTAATTTTAACACAATTATTCAAATTGGTAAAGCAATCAATAATTGAATAATTGTGTTAAAATTAATCTAGTGTAATCACGTATCCAGCGTTTACTGGAGTTCTATTACCTGCGATTTATTCTGTTGAGCTGATTAAAAATCAGACCAGATGCTATGATCAATAAGGTTAACTGGATGAATTATGCCCTCCAGATTCGACCGGGATAGCTCAGTTGGTAGAGCGTGGCAGCTTCAGCTTAGTGATCCCAGGTTCAAATCCTGGCCCGGACATTTTTCGTCCAGTTGGAAAATTACAACTCGTCAGAAAAGATTATTTCTAATAAAGCTGTAAATAACTTATTATCTAAATTAGACAGTTCATCTTTCAAAACCTGTTCTAAATAAATATTGTCCCACGTAATTGTTGGTTCTAAATTTAAATGTAAAGCTTGGATTTTTTTGTAAGTGGGGGGGGGGGGGGGGGCAGTAAAAAGTCACTGCCAAAGCAAAAATTCTTTATCTACAGAACAACACAGTTAATAACAGTTAAAAAATCATTTACACTTGTTTTGATTGAAAATATTAAAATTATTACAATATTTTGAAAATTAATATAAAATATATGAAAATATGGAAAATAGCAAACTTTACGATAATTTTGAAAATAAATATCGGATATATATAATGATATATATCAAGATATATATCCATTGATGTATATCACCGAACCCTGAACACTAACATAGTTAGTAAGAGTGATTAAAAAAAAAAATTCTGATAATTTAAACTTTGTGTACCTTATTACAAAGTTAAAAGAAAAAAAAAACTTGTTTATAAGCATTAACATAATTATTAAGAGTTATATTTCTCCTAATAATTTAAACTTTGTACATCATATCACAAAGTTTTAAAAAAAATTATCATGTTTTTGTCAATGAGCTAAACAATAGAACGGGGTGCTAACGCCTTATTCTGTTTCACGGAATGCCGTGGTTCGCCCAAGAATACACAATACCATATATTTCGGAGGAAGAATTATGGCAAAGAATTGTTTTACTTGCATTTCTCGTAGATGGTAGATACTTTAAAAAACGATTTTCTTTTTAAAATATGACGAAGGTGCTACAATTTTTATTGATTTATATTTTTTATATAAAAAAACTGCAGATTTTATTTAATTTCGTCACAAATATTTAATTTTATCCTATTTAAAAATAAAATTGTATGTTACCTCAACTTATACCTCCTCCAAACAAACAACGGCTTGAGTTGGTCTTCTTTCTTTTGGGGATAAAAATGTGCAAACAAATAAAATAAAATAAAAACAGTAATTCTCTTTTTTTTATTTTCTTTCTTTCTTTTCTTTCTGTCTACTTTTTTCTTTTCTTTCTTTTCCTTCTGTCTACTGCTTTCTTTTCTGTCTGTCTATTTATTTTATTTTATTTTATTTATTTATTTATTATTATTTTTTTTTTTTTTTGCCTGAATGTTAAAGTTAACTATATGTTGAATTGATGTTTGTAGGATTTCGAATGTTTGAATAATTTTTGTTTCTGTGATACGATCTTGAATTTGTATGTGACTTACTTGATAACACGTACTTTTTGATAAAATTTATTTTTTATTATTGTGTTTTAGTGAAAACAATACAATACAACCTATGAATTTGAAAAAGTGAATTTTTATATATAAGTTTACTTATAAGCGTTTTGTAAGGTAAAACGTAAGATAGCTTAAGGCGAGTCGACTGAATAATAATTTACTTTTTTCTAAATCATTTTCAAATGATCCACTAATAGAGCAGTTAAGGCTGATCTTCTTTTTCTTGGGATAAAAATGTCCAAAAAAAAAAAAAAACTAGGAATTCTTTTTTTTTCTTATCTTTCTTTTTTTATTTTCTTTCTTTCTATTTTTCTCTTTTCTTTCTGTCTTTTTTTTTTTGCCTGAATGTTAAAGTTAACTAAATGTTGAATTGATATTTGTAAGATTTTGAATGTTTGAATATTTTTTGTTGCCGTGATGCCCTGTTGAATTTGTATTTCACTTATTTGATAGCATGTACTTTTGATAAAATTTGTGTTTTATTATTCTCTTTTAGTGTAAACATTACAATACAACCTATGAATTTGAAGAAAAAAAATTATAAGTTTACTTATAAGCATTGGAGGGTAAAACATAGGATACCTTAAGGCGAGTCAACTGAATAACAATTTATTTTTTTCTACTTTCTTAAATCATTTTCAAATGATCCACTAAAACAGCAGTTACAAACGCTATTTTGATCAATCAAGTATCTCATCGT
Source organism: Maratus michaelseni (assembly GCA_963931845.1). Taxonomy (NCBI): domain Eukaryota; kingdom Metazoa; phylum Arthropoda; class Arachnida; order Araneae; family Salticidae; genus Maratus; species Maratus michaelseni. The sequence goes on along the minus strand of OZ007597.1, from coordinate 110,966,555 downwards.
TCTTAATATAACTGTGACGATTCAAACATGCTTTTCCGTCGACCTTGATTCTGTTAAGACGTTTTTCCAGTCGAATAACAACAAGTAGCAATTGCTTTCATTTTCCACTTTTTCTATTTTTCCTTTAGCCGTAAGGCGAATCTATCTGCGTTGTTAGTCAGTTATATATATATATATATATATATATATATATATATATATATATATATATATATATATATATATATATATATATATATATATATATATACAAACCTTCAAAATTTTCACACTTTTCTTTTTTTAAGAAAGTACCTCTTATTGTAAGTTAGTTTGATTTTTAATAGTGGCGAGCATGAAACAACATTTACTTTAAAGTTAAAAAACTAAATTATATACAAGTTTTATACTTTTGAATAGAAATTTTTGAAGAGGAAAATAAGGAGTTACGTAACGCAATGTTCGTGACAATTTTATTAAAATAGCAACACGAGTGTAGTGTTTGTTATTTAAGTCAAAAGGAAGATTTCGTTGCTCTAGTTTTGCTTTTTTAAGAGATAAATTGTAAGCACTGTTGAATGCAAATTATTTAGGTTAGAGATCCTTACCCTTTTTCACAGGCAAAGATAATATTTGTTTTCTTTCTTGTTTGTATTCTTTTAGTATCATATACAAACAAACATTTTCTTACTTTTTTATGCGACAGAGTTGCTTATTGCTTTCAATAGCCAGAAAAACATAGTATGCCAGAAATATTTCAAATATTTCAATACTATAAACTCAACTAAACTAACAATTGTTTTTTATAAAACAATTGTTGATTTTACAATAACACACTGTTTTTACTTACTGTTTAATACTGCATTGCAAAATAAAATTGTTGACTTTACATAGCATACTGTTTTTACCTACAGTTTAATACGGCTCCATTAAATACAGAGAAAAACTGTTTTCGGTCTAATCCCGCGACTGCGCAGCAGCGTGTCTTGTCTTATTTACGGTTTATTACTGTTAATTTTAGAGTTATTTATTTTATTTTATTTTATTTTATTTTATTTTATTTTATTGTACCTTATTTTTGAGTGAATGCTTGAAAAATATATCAATTAATAAAAACCATACCAATGGAACGGAAAAAAACCATTGTTATAAAGACTATTGTGTTAGGGATTAGGAATATAGAAGATTTTTCATTATCTTCATTTGTTGCAAAAAATGTTATGAAACCTATTGTATACAGGGTGTCCCAAAAAGTTTTAACGCATTCTATTTTTTCACCTCTTGGGGATAAGTAGGCTATGTAAATTTCAAAAATGTTTAAAATAAGGTAGGAAATAAGATTATATTATTGAAATAATCTCCTCTTATATTTTAAAAATGTTACACTTTGTAATTCTTTTAATGACCATTTTAGGCAAAAATGACCAATTAGAAAAATTTCCCTTTTTTTCTCAACAAAACTGCGTACCCGTATTTTAAAATTGATTGAGTTATGCTTAATTGTAAATTGACCATTATGAATGGGGACCATATATCAAAATATAAATGTAAATTCGTGAAATATTACACGAACATGCACTTAGAGTCCTGCACCGATTCGGATAATTCGAGTTTACCAGAATCCGGACCAATGCATGGTTCGGGTCGGGTTGACGCTAATTTGTTTTGTTGCATGTCGGGTTCGTTTCAGATTGACTTTAATTGTTTGGAGTTCGTGTCGATTATGGATTGAAATGTGCCTCTTACGGGGTCGGTTAGGTTAACCAGATTTTTTGAAATTGTCTTGAATGATTTTTCAGATGAAACAAACTATATATTAGAAGATTAATCTGTAAATATATGTTTATTTTTCAACATAAGTAATAAAATTGATATTGGAACTATAATTGTAGACTATTTTTCCATAATTGTATTAAAATAAATTAGTTTTCTGATATTTCGGTTTCAGTTCATGTTCGGGTTAAAGTGTATCGGCTTCGGGTTTCATGTTCACGATTTTTTTTTCTGGTTCGAGTAGGTATTTGTGTTAACTTAAAGTCGAACTTTTCGGTTCTGGTCGGTTATGATAGTTCACTTTAAAAAAGTTACTTGCAACAACATTAGTGGCAAATAACTCGAAATATTTACAAAAGAAAAATTAGAAGAACACAATTATATATTTCAGCTGAAAGAAAAAGCTTAGAGGATGCTTTTTAAAGAGTTAAAACTATATTTGTCTGTTTACATGATCCCCGCTTACATAATGCTTTATTTAGATGTATTTGTAATGCATTTTTTACACATTTTAAAATACTTTTGACCTAATTTAACGCCATCGTTAATTCGTAGATAGTTCCTATTTACACTGATCAAATCATATTTTAAAGGGTACAAAAGAATGCTTTTCAAACTCCCCGGAACAACACCCTGTATATTAAACTCCTATCAAGGCATGAAAAAAAGAACATAATTTATAATTTAAAATTGTTTAGTTCTTTATTGAAGAAGATATGTAAGTATCACTGGAATATATATATTTGCATTGTTTCTTGAATTTAATATTTGAAATTTTCTTGTGTTCATGATTTAATCTAGATAGTATATAAAACTTTGATTTCCAGGACTATATATTATTTGTATCTTGACCTGAATTATTTTAAATTTAAATAATTGTTTTAATTTAAATAATTTAAATTTAAATAATGTGGTGTTCCAAGTAAATTCTTGGAATCCTAATAATATTATAAATCTGATTGTGCGCAAATGTTAGGCTGAAGCCAGCGTCAAAATGGAGCCTTTAATGATCCTGTATTTTTGCATACAGATTGATTATAACCCTCATTTGAACATAGGCTGGTTTTTGTTTATTTTATTCAAATATTTTTCTTAATAATTCAAAATTTCGTTTTTTCATAGAGAGTAAATGGACATTTTTTTCGTATAATATTTTAACATGGTTAAATTTACTTTACCGTTGCTAATACTTTATCGTTGCCAAAACTAATTCAAATTCCGGAATAATAATTTTTAGTCAACAATTTAGTTTCAATTGAAAATGTTCACGTGAAAAATAAAAATGAAATAAAAAAATTAAAGAATTAAAAAGAAGATTAAATAACATTATTAGAAATAAAACGTACTTTTTTTTTAGTTTTTGATAATAATACAAGGTTTCAATATGAGTAACCATAGGAAACAGGCGAATATGACGCCATACATAAAAAATAAAGCGGATATCTTTGATTGGTGAAATAAAATGATTTTGGGTTTTTTTTCTTCGCTTTTTTCTTTTGGTTGGTAATAATTCTTGGCGTTTTACCGTCTGCGCAGGGCTGATATAACTATACAGTATTTTTTATTTAAATCTTAAAAAAGTAAAAAGAAGTTTCAAAAGAAAATGGTCAGCAAATGTCAATAATATGCTCCGCAAAATTATCCATATCGAAAATGATGTCATGGATAGCGAGAAATGTTTATTTTCATTCTTAAAACTAAAAGAAAGAACTCGATTACCTAAAAAAAAAAAAATGACGAATGTTAATAGTTCCATTTTTGTTGATAAAAACTAAAGATTTAATATTATTTCGTTAAAGCAACATAATTTCCCCTATGCCAGTACTGAAATTAATTGCCTGGAAAAGAAAATTAACAAGAATTATGTCATTAAAAAGGGATTTCTCTGCGGGAAAAAGAGGCGTCATATTTGAAATAAAACGGGAATTTTCCAATGTGTTTTAAAATGAGTGTGAATCAATTCCTTACATTAATAATACAAGGATCAGTAAGTATAGAAAGTAAATGTGCTTCACGCCATATTTATAACGAAAAATTTAAATGTTTTTTTTATCTATACTGATTATTAAGCATGAATATCCGTTATATACAGATGAGAATTTTCTGCTAAAAATCGCATCATAATTTTAAGAAAAGGAAAATGAACACGAATCTATGTTTGTATTTTGCAACTACTCCTCACTGTAAAAAATTGCTGCAGTAAAATTACTGCAGCAGAGTTTCCAGGCAATGTCCATAAGAAAACCGGTTTTGTGACTAGATAAACGAGCTTTGTTATTAGATAAACAGTTTTTGCCCATAAAAACATGAAATTTACTGAAATGGACCGTTTACCTTGAAAGGGGGGCATTTCCCGTAAAATTACGGCAGCAATTCACGGAGAATGCCCGTGAATTTACAATTTTCATTTACAGTGCCAGAATATCGAACGCAACGTGATTTACTTTATACCGGTTATCATTGATCCGAGGATGTTACACAAACTGTCAGAATTAAAAAAATTAAATTAGATGCCAAGATTTTTTTTTCTTTTTTGTTAATTTTAACGAAGTTTCTCTAAAAACGGAAAGTAAATTACTCCATATTTGTGTATAAAAAAAGGAGAAATAAAATAGATCTGTATATTTTTTTACACCATTTTCTCATTAAAACTGAAAAACAGAATTGATTTTCACTCTGAATAGATGGTGAAAACAAAATCTTGATTTCAGTAAATTATCCGAAAAATAAAAACATATTTTCACATATTCAAACTTCATGAATCAATCTATTCTGGAGAACAAAAATTGCCTGTCAACATACTGTCATTTAGAAAATAAGATTTGTTTCAGCTATACATTAAACCAAGGAGGCAGAACTGAATTTAAAGAAAAAGCATGTACTATTTCCAATTAATGTTTTTTTGAAGGATGGCTGTTAAAACGTTTCACAAAGGCGTTAAAAGTAAAATTGTTTATCAGGTAAAATTGACATTTGTTTTTACCCAATTCGTCTATTTCCACGATTTTATTTGGCCCTCCTTTTTGCATTGGTTGCAATTTCATTTTCGCGATTATTTGGCACAAAATTTAACTTTTTAAAGACTGAGTTATGTCAAGGTCCCTATAACAAAAAAATACCGTATTGTCGCCTATGAAATGTGATAAATAGTTAGTTAATTTTAACGTTTTTAACTATCGGGAGTGAAATATTTTCTTAATTAATGTATTTATTCTTCTTTTAATGTTGCGTGAACGAAGTCACGGGTAACAGCTAGTTTTATAATAGTTTTGAAAGCGCTGTACTGTTGATAAATTTTTATATTTGAAATCTTTCTTAACCGGTGAAGCTTACAAATCAGTAGCTGGTTTTGCTTTAAAAGAATAAAATTATAAGTCTTGTTTAACCTTATTAAAAGAGAGATACGGAAAACAAGACCAGTTAATTAGTTGTCTTGTTAATAAATTATTAGAAATCGAACCTGTTAAATCTTCATCAAATATTAAGGGGCTCAGACATATTTATGATGAAAGTGAAGTCAGTATTAGGAATTTGCAGTATATGGGTATTGCATCAGATAAATTTGGATATATATTAATCCTTATATTGTTAAAACAATTGCCACATAATTTAGTGGTAGAATTTCACCGAAAAAGGGATCCTAAGAAAATGGGTGATGTAGGGGAATTAATAAAATTCATCAAGTTTGAAATTGAATCTAGGGAGGCTGCAGATCTAGTGTCAGGAATTTCGTTGAAAGGTCAGGAAACGTTTCGTTCGAAAGCTGAATATTCTAAAGAGAAATTTAAAATAAAAAATAATTTCCCGACACAGCTCTCCCAGATATATATTATTTTGTTTGTTCTTTCGACATTACGTTTTTCTGACACCTGCTGATATTACCATTTTTTCATATAATTTAACTTTGAATTCACAAACTTCAAAGAAATTATTATGGTTTAAAATTATTTGAGCATTGAAGGTACATAAAACAAATATTTCAAAAGATTATTTAATTATTAATGTATTCATTGATTAGAAAAAAAATATTTATTAAATTTTATTACATCTTTACACTATAAAGTATTTCAGAAAATTTCCTTATCTAGCAGAAACGTTTCCAAAAATACAATGTAACTTCGTAGCTACCATGATTCCACAAATATTTCTATTACCTTCAGAATGAGTAATCAGATTTTTCGGAAGAGTTGGATTTCGAGGTTTACGAAAACGTTTTTGAAATAAAATGGCTGCCCGTAAATTTTTATTATTTTGGAATCCTATATAGCATATGCTGTTTCTAATTTATGCTCATTTTGAAAGTTTTCAGTGTTGCGGTTAACTCGAAGTCTCACTACATTTTCGTAGATGTTTCTTAAACATCAGGAAACTTTCTGCAATTTTATATAGTGTACGTGCGCAGATACATGCATATGTAAATAAGTGCATAGGATAATATTAATCGTTTTTTTCACAAATGTGTGCATTTTTCTTATCTAATTTACTTTTAAATATTTTTAATAAACGTAATTGAAAATATTTCCTCTAGTTTTAAAATTTTTGCTGCTCAACAAACATTGGTAGAAAATCTGTACATTGTCTGACAATTGCATGTCAATCAGGAATGATTGATAGCGTGTGACAAAGTAATTATTCCATTTAATTTAAAAATCAACGTTTCTAGATTAAATAAATGAAAGAATGAAGGACAACAAAAAATGTAGTGAGTCCTTTGACATAATATTGGCATGAAAATTACTAAGAGTTTTAAGGTATAGGATTCAATCTTTCAGCTTTCTATCGTTGCACTCAGATGGGTTGTCTACACTGCAAAAAAATTGCTGATTTTACGGGTATAATACTGAAACCTGGCCCCCCAGTTGCCAGTTTTATGCTGTAAAATTAACAGTAATAAACAATTAAATAAACAGTAATACACTGCCGCGCAAGCGCTGTAGCGTAATACCTCTTATTTTACTGTTTATTACTGTTAATTTTACGGTATATTACTGGCAGCTGGAATACTAGTATATTATACTGTAAAATCAATCAACAATTTTGTTTTGTTTTTGCAGTGTAGTAGGAGACAAAAATCATTTCTTCAGTAACTGCGGGCTATTGCCCTGGTGAAAATAGCGATAATAAAAAGTCTCATTTGAAATGTTAATCAAGTAACTAATTGTGTATTAACCACATTCCGTGCGATACCTGGCGTAACTATTAGACTTTCGTAGAAGAATTCTCCACAACTGTGTCAGTTCTGTTCTTATAATGATTCTCAAACACTTTATGCGAGGTACGTGGCTTACCGGTCAGAGTCCTTAAAACTGAACTCTCCACAACTCTAAACTGATCTGCATCACTTTCCAAAACATTTTAGGGACTAAATCGCTTAGATTCTCCATTTCTTCGATGGCAATCAAATTCGGGCGGGACTTAACCAGTCCTATCCTAAGTAAATAAAATCATGTCATCCTCAACATCAATCGGCATTGGTTGACTACGGGATGGAAAATAGTATCCACTCTGTCTAAGGCTCCTACAATCCGGGCTCACTCAGGTCGCCATTTAATTGCCCGTAAGAGAAGAACGATTGGCCACGCCGCGTGGGCAACAAAAGGCTTGATGATTCAGTCTGTATTATAGTATCCTAACTCTGTCTGAGTGAGTTTCTCTTTAAAGGGCCGCTTCACTGAAACTCCCCGATCGCGAAATCCCATGTTAACCTATGGGAAAACTCCGAAGCGCGATAACTCATTACCTAATATAATTATTAAAATACGGTTTTAACCATCAGAAAGTAGACGTTAGATGCCAACGTTGTGCGTTTTTAAAAATTGTCTCCGTTAATTTTAAGTATCTCTAAGAAGATGATAAAATTTCATCAAGTGGAAATTTCAAAGTTTATAGGGAATTTTTAAATAGTTAAAATTTACAGAGACAATTTTTAAAAACGCACAACGTTGGCATCTGACGTCTACTTTCTGATGGTGAAAACCGTATTTTAATAATTATATTAGATAATGAGTTATCGCGCTTCGGAGTTTTCCCATAGGTTAACATGGGATTTCGCGATCGGGGAGTTTCAGTGAAGCGGCCCCTTAATACTCTACCAAACTTCTCTTCTAGAATCTTCCACCTAATACATAGAATTTCGAAGCTTTGTTCTGTCCGAAACCTTAAAATAAAAAGATTGGCTATAACCGAAGTCTGATCATATGAGACGCTCCGCCATGGGAAAATAAATTTTCAGACCACCTTCTTTGCATCGGTTCTCACGTTTTACGTTGATTAGGTTTTTCATTAAGTACTGTAAAGATGGATTCTTTACAACAATAAAAAATGACAAATATTTCTGAATCTACGAAAATACAAAATAACCACGAACGAAAATGTACAATAACCTCACCCTAGTTACCCCTGATTCCGGAAAGCGTTTTTTAACTTTAGAAACCCCAGAATTTTTAATATGACTTATAATATATTTATGCAAGATATTTTTGAGATTTAAAGAAGGATTTGAATAAACGAACTTTCTTTTGCTGTCCTTGATTTTTGGAAACGTTACCGGGTGGTTTTTACAGTGTATTAATGAGTTTTTCGAAATCGGAATTTTTTGGTTGCTTTCAATTCTCAAATAAACACTTGTAGCTGCGTGATTGAATTTAAACATGCAAGAACAACAGAACAATATTTATGTTAATGCTGTTAATTGCTTTGTAAAACATATTTTTTGAACATGAAAATGATTACTTAAAAATTGATAGCATCCGTAAAAACGCTATTCTGGAATTAGGAACACTTTCTGGAACACTATAAAAACTACTCGGAAACGTTTGAGAAAATCAATGGCAGGAAAGGAACTTTGTTTTTATAAATACTTCTTTAAATCTCGAAAATATGTTGATTTCTGAGATTTCTAGAGATAAAGAACACTTTTCGGAATTATGGGTAACTCGGAAGACGTTATTACATATTTCTGTTCATAGTTATAATACAGGGTAATTATAATTAAAGTTACACATTCAAAAGTCTGTGAAAAAAGAACCACTGTTCAGAATGACTTGATATTTCATCTGAGTGTACGCGAAGCAATGGGAATTTGTTTTGAAAAGAAAAAAAAATCTTCAAAAATGGACCGATAGATGGCGCTATACTCGTCATAAGATGCTAATTAAAAGACGTGACATGCGCACCGCACATTATACTTGTGATAAAAAGGCGGAGAACGTTTAGTTCCTGTTACTCTGCGTCTGTGAAGGTAGTCATGACTCTATCATTGGAGGATCCGGCTCTGCTTGTGAACCTTTTTTATAAGAGCGGTGACTGTGCGATATTTGCATTGAAGAATTTCCGGACATTAAAGGGTTTAAGAAGCGGTTTTGCCAATGACTGACAAAGAGTGCCACAACAGCATGTCACGTCTTTTAATTAGCATCTTATAACGAGTATAGCGCCATCTATCGGTCAACTTTTGAACTTTTTTCTTTCACAAAACAAATTTTTCATTGCTTCACGTATACTCAGATGAAATATCAGGTCACTCGGACCAGTGGTTCTTTTTTTACAGCCTTTTGAAAGTACAACTCTAATTATGATCACTCACTGTTAAAAATTTGCAGCATACTGTCCAGTCATTTGACTGTTTTTATAGAAAACGGTTACATAATCGTAATTTAATTCTATATTCTGACCATATTATTGCCATTATTATGGTCAGAATACAGTTAAAGTACAGTCATGTAATCATTTTTTATAAAAACGGTCAAATGACTGGACAGAGTGCTGCAAATTTTTAACAGTGCTCTGTACACTGTTAAAAAATTGCAACAAACTGTCCAGTCATTTGACCATTTTTATAGAAAACGGATACATAACCGTAATTTAAACGTATTCTTACCATATTATTGCCCATTTTATGGTCAGAATAGAGTTAAATTACGATTATGTGACCATTTTCTATAAAAACGGTCGAATGACTGGACAGTTTGCTGCAAATTTTTAACAGTGTATATATTGCTAGATTAAGAAATATTTTTATTTGTTTACTGTGTACGAATACTACTAAACATACTTTTCTCAGTACAATGACTGTTGTTCTATAAGTAGAGCTGATTCATAAAGAAATCCAAACTTAGCAAAAACAAATGAAAGCAAAAATGACCTAGAAAGCGGATAACTGCGGCCTTCTAAGCAAATGCCCTTCTCTATATTAATATTCATTTTTATCGTTGGTTTGTATACAGCAATGACATTCGATATTCTAAGTGGTTCTGATAGTCAGACGGTTTAAAAATGAAGTTTGCAATCTGTGAAAGATAATTCGTCTGAAAAAAGGCACATATTAAGTTCTTTTAAAAAACTTAAAATTATTGTTTTCTTTCGTTAAGGCATCAGTGAGATCTCAAATTCCTCTCGTTAATGCTAAACATATGGGCGTGTGATGAACTCGTATTTTAAAAATATTTCTAGGAAAATATTTTTAACTTCTTTTTTTTCTGTATACTGTTCTTAAAGGATGTATCTTTCTTCCTTAGTTGTCAAAATACATACTAAATTTATAATTTTATATGTTAAAATCTTAGCGAAATTGAATAAGATTTTAACACTTCAGATACAATTAAGCATAATATATTTTAGAAATATTTTGTCAACTAAAAGAAAAGGAGACATCCTTCAAGAACAGTACACAGAAAAAAAAAACAGAAGTTAAAAATATTAATTTCCTGAGGAGATATTTTACACATACAAATGCATCACACTGCCATAGGTTTAACATTAGCGAGGATAATTTGAGATCTCACTGATGAACAGCCTTAAGGGGATCAGAAAGATTTGAAATAACGAAAGTTGATTAATGCTTCTGATAATATGGTGCATGAATTACAATTCGTATCACAAAAAGTCACAGCAAACAGAGTTTAGGAACCCTGCGATTAATTTAGAATAATACTTATTTTTTGCGTTTATTTATTTATGTTTTACGGTAATATAAAAATTATTTGTTAAATTGAAAAATAATAATTAATAATCATATATATTATTTCTCCTGTCAACATCCCTTTTTCGCAGAAAATACGAAACGCAGAACAACGAATAAGATGGCATATGAAAGGATTTTGAACAGGCTTCTGACATAGCACACTTAACGTTTCGTTAAACCATGTTTTTGATTAAAATTTGCTGAAAATTAAAAATTAAATCGGCATTGTTTTCTTAAAAGAAATGAAATGTTTTCCTCAAATTATTGTTGCCACAAAAATAAAATACCACATTATATGATGCTCAGCAATTATTATAAAAAACACCGCACGGGTTTATTTTATACTTATGATTAAAAAGCGACATTGAAATTGAAATGTTTAGATTTATATTTCTATGTTCCATGTTTTTCCCGAAGCGGATGACGTCGTCCTCTAATCCAGTCAAAATACGATTGTTATTTTTTTTTTCTCTAGCGTGCCTTTTGCAATCTTGGATCAGTTTTTACTCTAACTTTGATGGAATAAATTAGATAATATTTTGGATTGACTAAAAACTAAATGTTGTTTGCAGATATTTTATCCTTACTTTTTCCTTAGTTTAAACCTGCATCTAATAAATATTTCATATTGATAAAAAATGATACTTCTCTATTATCCCGTCGACCACTTTTCATAACAAAAAACTATTGCCAAATAAACGGGAGAACGTTGCCATTGGAATATCAAAATAAATAAATAAATAAAATATAAGAATTTAAGGACACAATTCTTATTTTAATTAATAAAATAACTAATAAATCAGTAAAACATAATGAAAAATACACGCAAATGTCGAATTAAAAACCACTTGATGATTTAACAAACATGTATAATGCTTCTGACATCAAGTAAACGGGACTGCATTTTTGGCGTTTAATCTTACAGTTTGGCGATAGTTTTTTGTTATGAAAAGTGGTCGACGGGATAATAGAGAAGTACCTAAAAAATATTAGATTTCAGTGTGAAATCCTCGCACGGGCCCTCTGGTAATAATAATAATATTAATAATAATAATAATAACAAAAGCTTTAATATTGCATGAGACAATTAATCTTGTAAAATTAGTTTTACCACAAATCCATATTTAATATTTTTGAACCGTCATTTCTTCTTTATACTGCTTATTACGCTGTTTCTCGATTTGTTTATGGAACAACTTGTCAACCGCTGTGTTTATTTCAAGTCATCTCTCTATATGTTGAATGAGCTACAATTATTATGAAATCTAGGAATGCAATGCGGCATAAATAGATTTGTAAATAAATCGCATGTTCTTATTCAATGAATGGACATAATTAGGTGAATATTCTAATAAAATAGAGCACGGATTACAATTTGCATGACAAAAAAGCCCCGCAAACAGTGTAATACAATCATCAGAAGAGCTGAGTCTCAAGCAGAAGCTTTTCGAGTCATTGGTAATTATTTACCAGTGAACTCCAATTTATATCCTTGACATATGAGATTGGCGAAATTATAACGTTATTCCAAGGTATCCAGAACATTCGGGAAAATACGACTTCTATGCCTCGTAGGATTTCGATTCAAGAATACTTAAAAAAATTTCCAGAGATGATCTTGTCTCACAGGTCGTCGTCTAAGTCACTAAGTTGCCAAGATAATAATCAATATTAATCGCCATCGCACCACACAAAGCTTTGTCCACAAACACGTCCACTTAACCATGGTTCAGTATTAACCCTCTCTACAAGCTGAAGCAACAGTACTAACATTTTCCAAATAGTACGTCAATTTCTTATTAACTTTCCCCATTGTTTTTGAATTGTACGGGAAATATATATATTTTTTAAATGCATCGAAATTGATAAGCCATTTTCGATTACAGGAATTCAACTTAATATTGGCACTTGAGGACAAATATTTCCAATGTCTTAACAATGTGTTACTGGTTTTGAGCAAATATTTGTTGGCACTAATATACATATATGTGTAAAATACATTAATACCTGCTAAAACAAAATGGCAAGGAACCGTTTCAGAGAGGTTTGCAACTTCCACGAAAATGCGACTTCCGTGCATTGTAGGATTTCGAATTCACGAATACTTCAAATTATTCCAGAGAAGATCTTGTCCCACAAGTTATCTTAAAAGTCACTAACTTGCCAAAATAATCGTCAATATCAACCGCCATTGCACCACACAAAAATCTGTCCGCAAACACTTCCACTTAACCATGACTCCAACATTAACTCTCTCCACAAGCTGAAGCAACAATACTAACATTTTCTAAATAGTACGTCAATTTCTTATTCATATTCCCTATTGTTTTTGCATTGTACTGGAAATATATATTTTTTTAAACTGCACCGAAATTGATAAGCCATTTTCGATTACATGAATTCAACTTAATATTGGCACTGGAGAACAAATATTTCCAATGTCTTAACAATGTGTTACTGGTTTTGAGAAAACATTTGTTGGCACTAATATTCATATATGTGTAAAATACATTAATACCTGCTAAAACAAAATAGCAAGGAACCGTTTCAGAAAGGTTTGCAACTTCCACGAAAAAACGATTTCCGTGCATTGTAGGATTTTGAATTCACGAATACTTTAAATTATTCCAGAGAGGATCTTGTCCCACAAGTTATCTTAAAAGTCACTAACTCGCCAAAATAATCGTCAATATCAATCGCCATCGCACCACACAAAACTCTGTCCGCAAACACTTCCACTTAACCATGACTCCAGCATTAACTCTCTCCACAAGCTGAAGCAACAATACTAACATTTTACAAATAGTACGTCAATTTCTTATTCATATTCCCTATTGTTTTTGCATTGTACTGGAAATATATATATATTTTTTAACTGCACCGAAATTGATAAGCCATTTTCGATTACATGAATTCAACTTAATATTGGCACTTGAGAACAAATATTTCCAATGTCTTAACATTGCGTTACTGGTTTTGAGAAAATATTTGTTGGCACTACTATTCATATATGTGTAAAATATATTAAAACCTGCTAAAACAAAATAATAATGAACCGTTTCAGAGAGGTTTACAACTTCCACGAAAAAACGATTTCCGTGCATTGTAGGATTTTGAATTCACGAATACTTTAAATTATTCCAGAGAGGATCTTGTCCCACAAGTTATCTTAAAAGTCACTAACTCGCCAAAATAATCGTCAATATCAATCGCCATCACACCACACAAAACTCTGTCCGCAAACACTTCCACTTAACCATGACTCCAGCATTAACTCTCTCCACAAGCTGAAGCAACAATACTAACATTTTACAAATAGTACGTCAATTTCTTATTCATATTCCCTATTGTTTTTGCATTGTACTGGAAATATATATTATATATTTTTTTAACTGCACCGAAATTGATAAGCCATTTTCGATTACAGGAATTCAACTTAATATTGGCACTGGAGAACAAATATTTCCAATGTCTTAACAATGTGTTACTGGTTTTGAGCAAATATTTGTTGGCACTACTATTCATATATGTGTAAAATACATTAAAACCTGCTAAAACAAAATAGCAATGAACCGTTTCAGAGAGGTTTACAACTTCCACGAAAAAACGATTTCCGTGCATTGTAGGATTTTGAATTCACGAATACTTTAAATTATTCCAGAGAGGATCTTGTCCCACAAGTTATCTTAAAAGTCACTAACTCTCCAAAATAATCGTCAATATCAATCGCCATCACACCACACAAAACTCTGTCCGCAAACACTTCCACTTAACCATGACTCCAGCATTAACTCTCTCCACAAGCTGAAGCAACAATACTAACATTTTACAAATAGTACGTCAATTTCTTATTCATATTCCCTATTGTTTTTGCATTGTACTGGAAATATATATTATATATTTTTTTAACTGCACCGAAATTGATAAGCCATTTTCGATTACAGGAATTCAACTTAATATTGGCACTGGAGAACAAATATTTCCAATGTCTTAACAATGTGTTACTGGTTTTGAGCAAATATTTGTTGGCACTAATATTCATATATGTGTAAAATACATTAATACCTGCTAAAATAAAATAGCAAGGAACCGTTACAGAGAGGTTTGCAACTTCCACGAAAATGAGACTTCCGTCCATTGTAGGATTTCGAATTCACGAATACTTCAAATTATTCCAGAGAAGATCTTGTTCCACAAGTTATCTTCTATGTCACTAACTCGCCAAAATAATCGTCAATATTAATCGCCATCGAATCACACAAAATTATGTCCACAAACACATCCAGTTAACCCTGACTCCAGCAATAACTCTCCCCACATACTGAAGCAAACGTACTAAAATTGTGCAACTATTACATCAATTTCTTATTGATATTACCCATTGTATTCACATTGTATTGGAAGTAATTAAAACAAAATGTATCGAAATTGAGAATTGACTATTATCGGAATTCCAATTTAATATTTGCATATGATCAGAAATATTTGCAATGTCTTAACAATAGGTTTCTTGTTTTGATAAAATATTTGTTGGCACTATTATTACATGTATTCTTGAAATACAATAAAACCTGCAAAACCAAAACCGCAAAAGACCGTTTCAGACAGATTTCGTTTAAGGGATTCATATGATTCTATCGATGCATCATTTGTCCAAATTACACAGACTATGTCACGTAATAACCAGCTTCCACCCATTAGACACGCCCGTAATAGAGCATTGGAATAGGACAAAAATTCAGTTTTAGACAGGTGTTTTTCTTAGTAGGTGCATCATCTTTTATAATTTTGTATTCGATTCGCAGAAGCCATTAATTTTTTCTTTAATGCAGATGTTTGTTTTTCAGAGGTTCCATTTTCATAATATTTATTATATAAATACCCAACATTTCTTAATATTCCACAGAATCTTTCTAATATTGCAATATATTTAGACAATACTGGCTGCTTTCTATTAGGTTAATGATACATTCTATTTTAAGGTTGAAGCATTGAAAAAATATATCATTAAGCAGAAAATATGGAGTGCATTGATGCAGAAAAAGCTCTTTTAATATTAACCTTAAATCGTCATTTATTATCACTTTATAAATAAAGAATACGTGAAATTCGATTTTGAAGGTCAAAAGCATTGCCACTGGATTACTAAGCGCGCTAGAAATAATTTACTAACAATAAGTGACCTCAGGTGAAACCTGATATAGAATGAAAGTGTAAACTCTGTTTGTATTGTTTTGACTGTTATTTAGATTCAATGACAATAGGTTAATGAACTTATTTTTCTAAAACAATGAAGAATTTTACTATGAAAATAAATATGCTGTATTAACACAAAAAATACCGGGAATTTTACTCAAGTTTTATAAAAATATTTCTCACCAGAATTTTTATTTAAAACTATTTAACTTTTTCATTTAACTTATTTCTGTGTGATTTATACTTTATTTATTTTCTGAGGAAATATCTGGTTCAAATCGAAATTTTTTCATCTGGTATCTCTCTCAACTGACCGGTGCGTGGTATATTTAATGTTAAACAATTATACTCTAAGAATTGTGAAGTTCGTTTTAGATCCTATTTTCTATATAAATCTTTTAATTTAACTTAGCATGGTACTTTATTTAGCGAAAATGTAATTTATCTATACTAATAAAATAAAGTTTCGCTCTGTGTGTGTGTGTGTCTGTTGGCGATAGCTAGGAAAATTTAGCGCACCTAGAAGTCTGTAAATTTAGATTTAGGTAGTCCAAACCCTCTCTTGGTGCATTTGACCCTCAGAATTTTAATATTTTGATAATTAGCATAGACATTAATTAGATTCTTATTAGCCATCGCTTCTAAAATGACATCTTTTAAATCAAAATGGCGAAAGAAACTAACCGGCGCATTGGATTTCGAAGCGGAAATGAACGAATTCGAAATTATTTTACTAATTAGCGAATTTTAAGAAAACTAATTGAGATATCAATTTGCATCATTATTCTGCATCAGACTATGTGATTTTTGAAAATTTCGGTCGGTTTTTTTTAAATTTATGCAAAAAACTGCCAAAAATCTGCCGGCGCCAGTGAAAACGATCCGAGAAAGTTTCAGACAGGGATCTGCTTTCATTAAAAACTGAACTACAAAGAGATCTGTTTCTCTGGCCGATCCCTCCATTTAGTTTGCGAAAAGGAAAGGAAATAATTGCCAATTTTTACTAATGAACAAAAATTTAAGTAACTAATTAAGATATATATTTGAAATTGAGGTCGGGAAGGAGTGTCATCTGCCGGCTATTTTAGCGTAGCGTCTTCGTTATGTTCTAATTATCAGAAAAATGGTAATTCTCTTTTTTTAGTGATCGTGTTAATGTAGGTGACAGTGGTTCTTTTGAACAGAAACAGAAACAGAAACCTCCCACTCGTGGACAGCCAACCTCTCGGCATAGGACCTATGAGTCCACGAGGGGAAAACCTATATCTACCAGGAATCCCAGTGTCCAAGGACCCGGAGTCCCCAGCAAAAACAAAAAAAATTCAAAAAAAAAAAAAAAAATCACACGAGCTACCCAATATTGTTTATTGCTGGGTGAGTCCAAAGTTATTACATGTATATAAGTTCTATATGAATATACTGATAAGGTTACATAATATTAAAGATAAATATTTACAGATATTTCCAATAATAATATTGTTTTGAAAAATTTCAATTGTTTTATGCACTAGTCTATTAAGTCTTTTAAAACATAGTTTTTAAAATCTATAGATCTAGAATTGTATAAAGGTTATAATAATTCTTTGATATATGAAAAGTTTTTATTTAGGACATTATAGTTTTTATCTAACTTTTCGTAATTGGAAGCGTCTAATAGCACACGCTGTAGGTTTCTCTTTAATGTTTTATTTTTATTGAAGTTAAAATGGTATTCCATAAGAGGGCAGTTACCGAAGATGTAGTGTATAGGAGTTCCAGGGTTTTTGTCACAAGGACATCTATCCGTGGTTCTTTTACCAATTTTATATAAAAGGCTTGGGAAGCTTCCATGGCCGCTAAGATAATATGCGGCTGATTTCTGAACACATAAAAATTTAACATCTATACCTTATTAAGAATTTTATACGTTTCTCTTCCTTTCGTTGAGTTGGTCCAATCATTTTGCCAATCTGTGATGATTTTGTTTTTAAAATAATTCTTTAGAATGGATTCTGGAAATGGTAAGACAGAGATGTCATCATAATGGTCTTCTGTAATTGCATTTTTTGCGAGAAGGTCTGCTCGCTCGTTACCAGTGGTGCCTACGTGTGCTCTAATCCAGGCTATTTTGATGAATTTATTGGGGTTTTGTAGTAAACTATTGTAGATATTTAAAATTATGGAGTTTCGAGGAAAAATTATCTTGAGTGCATCTAAGGATGAGCGACTATCTGTCAAAATAAGGGCTGATGTAAATTGTGATTGTGTTAACCAAACTATTGCTTCTTGGATCGCATATAATTCGGCTTGGTAAACTGAGTTGATTGGGTGTAGTCTTACTGCATGATCATGGATGAAGTTATTATTAAGAGAGACTGTATATGCACTTGCCACTCCATTTTCCATAGATGATCCATCTGTAAAAATTTTTAGATGATTTTCCAATATTATGTTTTCTGTCAGGTTATCTATAATTTCTATATTTTTCAACTTGTAATATTCAGGAAATTTATAAGTTGCTTCCCGTTGCATAAGATTATTGTATATTATTGTATTGTTGATGTTAAGTAATCTGTTTCCTTGCTTTATCTTATAGACTTGGAATTCGTTTGGTATTTTGATGGTAATTGGAGGCACTCCAGTTAAAATATTTAATGCGTCATTTGAAATACTTCGGTAAGTTCTTATGATGTTTAACAATGCTATTCTCTGAATTGATCTAAGGATTCTGATGCCGTGGCAATTCAAGTTTGGATACCAGAATTCGGAGCCATAAAGAATTTGTCTTTCAATAACTGTTTGATACCAGATCTTCTTGAGTAAGGGACTGATTCCTTTCTTGTAACTGTGGAAACTTTTAAAGCCCGAAACAAATTGGGCGATTTTAGCTTTTAAAACACTTAGGTGCGATTGAAATTTTAATTTTTGGTCTAAGTTCTCTTGAACAAATTATTCATTATATTTGCGGGTATCGGGAAGGAGAGGGTTAACGCCTTTCTCTGAGATTGTAATTATCTTGGGCCCGGGCAACGCCGTGCGGGTTAGCTAGTTTATAATAATAAACTGCTAAATTGTGTGGTTACACCTCATGCCGTAAATTTTTTAAATGTATAAATCTACAACGCATTTATTTATTTATTTTAAGGAAAAAGGGGGTTTAATATAAAAAAAAAAACCTCATCTTTTCAAGTATTTTCTTCTACGATATTCCTAAACAAAAAAATATTACAAAAAAAAAAAATAAATAAATAAATAAATAAAGTACCTAATATAGTATTAATTTAAATTATTTCCTTAAAAAAAATGTTTTACACGTCATCAGAAATTTTAAACAAGAACAAAAAGTCATTCGTCATGCATAGATTATGAAACACTTTCCAACACAGCCAGAAAACTGTAACTAAACTTCACCGTTAAATGAGGTAAAAGAAGATATGTAAGTAAACAGTTTAGAAAACATATACCACATTAAAAAATACAGTTTTCGAAATTACCTTCCAGTGTCAAAAAAGTTGACGAATTATTTTGCGCAGCCCTGTATATGATCAATAGATGTGGATATACAGCATGATAAAATTTAGTTCAGTTAGAATATTTACATTTAGCAATTTTCTTCGATCGATGGAAATGCAATCGAAATCATTTGTACAGCCCTGTATATTATCTGAAGACTTTTATACACACCACATATTAAGCTAAAAGGCAACTCCAAACTCACTCGCAGCAATTACCAACCGTAAACGACAATGTATCTTTTTCTTTGAGTAGCCCTGTATATGAATTTATTTATATTCCGCAAACTTCTATTTAATTAGTCTACTAAATATAGTTCATAAGGAAAATGCGTAACACAATTAAAAACAACCCTTAAGCAATTCACTCCCATAGTTTGCAATACTTACGGATTTCCTTGTGTAGCCCTGTATATGAACAACCGAGTTTATAAACACACACGTACTATGAAAAAATTTAGTTAACTTAAAAACGCAAACCAAAGTTGAAAACGCACTTATCACACATAGATTGTAAATATCGCACACGTACTGTAACCGATATCTTTTGTGTGTCCCTGTAAATAGACGCAATGCCAACCACACTTTCAAGAGAGCAATTTATAGAGCACCTCAGTGATGCATATAATTTCATTATGTTTGAAATAGCGAAGCATCACTAAATTACACTGCAAACGATTTTTCCCCATATAACAATGTGTAACAGAATTCTTTTGTTTGACCCTGTAAATGAATAATTAATGCTTTGCACCCCATATTCCACAAAAAGCATGTTTTAATGCGCTTCATAATTAATATCAATTTCATCATGTTTTAAATGACGTAGCATCATCAAAATGCAATTGAAACCGTTATTTCCCATTGACTGTAATGTAACGGAATACTTTTGACTGTCCCTGTAAAAAAATATAAGTGCTACACACTTCATTTGAAATAAGCAACATGCTATAGTAAACGACAATAACATACAAAAATTTCAGGGTTATCTGAGTATATTTACACGAGTTAGAGCACGGACAGACGGCCAGACAAACCGAAGTCATAAACACTTTTCAACTAAGTTGGAATGTGTTGAAAAGCAGAAGTTTCTGAATGTAGAGCAACAGATCTCAAACAGTGTGCCGCAGCGCAAAGGTGCGGCGTGAAAAGACCTATGGGGTTCAGCGAAATTTTTAAGTCAAGTTGTGTATCAAGATTTTCAATAATTAACAGAAATATCAATATTTAATATCCAACATTTTGCACTAATGCGATTTATTTCGAAATGAGTTTTAGTGACATAAAGTTGCATTATTTGGAAGTTTATTTCTCTGTTTGTATATTCTTTATAAGAATATTAGCAGGCTTCGTCCGCTACGCTGGTCTCTTTCTCAAAAACAATCGTAATCAAAAGAAATACATCGGAGAATTTGATCTTGTATTTTAAGAGAATGTGGATATTACGGAAATCTTCCCTGGTAAACAATCAATCTAACAGTGCAAGACCCAGCAAAATCCATTTAACAGAATCATTTTAAAAGGCTTAAACTTTCATAAATAGATTTATCTGCCACATAATTCTGTAACTAAACAACGTAGAACGCGTGTATGTTTAGAAATTATCATTTGTAATGTTAGAATTTTGGAAGTTTTGGCGCCAAAAACATCGCTAAATTCAAAAAAATATGCAATATCTCACGAACTATAGAACTTAGAATATTGTACTTGGTACCATTTGAATCAGCATACAAAAATACATTAAAATATGTTATCATTTGTCACATAACTATAATACCTGAATTTTAAGAAATTTTTTTAAAGTTTGTTAACCTTTTTATCCCCTTTAGCAATGGAGTTTCAGAAAATCCCTTCTTTCTTTTCTTCCCTTTCTACATCCTAAGAAGTATTTTCCCCCAATTTTCGTGTTTGTAGTTTGTAGGTTCAGTAGTTTGGGATGCGCGTTGATATACTCCCCAATCAGAACATTCATTTATATATATATATATCTAGATAACTCAATCACTAAAATAAATTCAACTACAGACTTTATTTTTTTTAAAACACATAAAAACAATTAAAATTATAAAATAGACGTTTCGTGCACTTTCGTACACCTCATCAGTATTTCGAAACACAATTGCCAAGCCACCAGAACCAAAACAAGAAAAACAGTTAAAGTCACAGTTTAGTTAAAACATTATACTCTGCAGGAATCTGTGCAGCCTCGTTAATAGGAGATTCAGCTAAAACTGTCATCCAACCCTCCAGGAAGATACGACTGCTGTACGCAACATTTTGAGCAGGCAATTTGCGCGTTCTGAAAATCAGGCACATGATCAAAATCCAAAGCATGTGCAACCAATCTCGAGGTTAGAGTGCCTCTATTAAACGAATCCCTATGTTCCTTCAACCTCACATTTAAGGATCGTCCAGTCTCGCCGTTTAATAGAGGCACTCTAACCTCGAGATTGGTTGCGCATGCTTTGGATTTTGATCATGTGCCTGATTTTCAGAACGCGCAAATTGCCTGCTCAAAATGTTGCGTGTACAGCAGTCGTATCTTCCTGGAGGGTTGGATGACAGTTTTAGCTGAATCTCCTATTAACGAGGCTGCACAGGTTCCTGCAGAGTATAATGTTTTAACTAAACTGTGACATTAACTGTTTTTCTTGTTTTGGTTCTGGTGGCTTGGAAATTGTGTTTCGAAGTACTGATGAGGTGTACAAAAGTGCACGAAACGTCTATTTTATAATTTTAATTGTTTTTATGTGTTTTTAAAAAAATAAAGTCTGTAGTTGAATTTATTTTAGTGATTGTAAGTTTTATCCAGACGTAATTATGTATGTGTTTTTAAATATCTAGATAACTGTTTGCCGGAACAGATTTAGCCACTTTATCTTATAACAATGAAAAGAAGTCCCTCGCCTTTTATCGACAGTTTGAATTTCTTCCGTTGCTATAATAACGCGTGTAATTTTAGAAATTATCATTTGCAATGTTAGAATTTTGATATTTTGGCGCCAAATTAGAAAAAAAAAATGTAATATCTCACGAACGATAGGGCTTAGAAGGACATAGTTGGTGCCATTGGATTCAGCATACAAAAATACATTAAAATATGTTATCATTTGTCACATAACTATAACAGCTGATTTTTAAGGAATTTTTGAGTGGAGGTTTTGAAATTTTATTTCTTAGTGCGCCTTTACACCCCCAAGAAGTTTTTTCCCACCAATTTTCATGTTTCTAGGTTCAGTAGTTTGGGCTGTGCGTTCATGATCTCCCCAGTCAGGACTTTCTTTTAGATATATAGATGTATGAGAAACGCGAAAATGGTGTTCAGCAATTGCGGAACAGAGTTTCTGAGAAGTACCACGCGACGTTTTTTTCAGCATCACCTTTTTAAGTGTGGTTTTTAAATAATATCTCGACAAATTATCAAAAAATAAAAAAAATTAACCTCAGTTGTATTCAGACCTGCTTTGGACTATCCTCGTCAAAATTTTCAGACCTCTAAGTGCAGAAGATTTTCCTAGCTATCGCCGACAGACAGACACACATACACACAAACATATTTCTTTTATTAGTATAGATTATAATAAATTATTTTGACCTTTCTTGGCTCTGATACAGCTTTTTGTCTGTGTTAGTAAATACATATATTATTTTCATAATGTTTCTTCATTATCATAATTTTAGTGTGCCGAGGAAGTTTGACCATGGATTTAAATGTGCCCTGAGGTAAAACGGTTGAGAAACACTCTCTAGAGCGTGTAGAAAGCTAACACAATAGTGCAATTTAAAAGAAGAATGCAATCTGTTTTAATGGTAAGTAGTTGCACATCAAAGTTACAATAAACTATCTATTTCACTCTTAGTGAAAGGGCAAAACTGTAATGTGTATTTTGTTTTTAAATTCTAAAAATATGGTATTCCGACATGAAATAAAAGCCTGAACCATATATATAAAGATAAACTTTGAAAGAATTGAACATTTAATTAATGTTTCAGAACTGCTTTAAAGCTTTAGAAATAAATGAATGTAATAAGTATATGTATTACAATCAAAACTACATCTCACTGAACGAGTATATATTCGGGCTGAACAATAAGAGGCCTAGTAAAAGAAATATTACCATTATTTTTGGTGCTTTTATTTATTTATTTTTTTTTTTTTTTTTTGTGCTTGTCCAAATATTACAATAAATTAAATGTATGAACTAAACTTTGAATTTTTCCAATATAAAAGTGATTGTGGTAAGATTTCATTGACGCAGTATAAGGATAAAATATTTTGAGCATGAATCTATTTATAAATAAGTCATTTAATTTTGTGTTTCTAATTGATGGTGCTCTTTTTTATATGTATGAAATTAGTTTGTGATTCCCTGATCTGCCACTTGACAAAAATTACAAAATACACGGAATACTTCAAAATACTTGACAAAATACAGAAATTTGTTTGACTCGAGTATAAGCCGAATATACTCGGGCTGGGCAACCTCGGGCTATGAGAGGACTAGTAAAAGAAGAGTTTCCACTTTTTACCTCGCTGCTGCTTATATACGGTTTCAGCAATTACAATGAATTAAATATAGAAAATATACTTTATATATATATATATATATATATATGCTAAAGTTAATTTATTCCAGCATGAAATAAAAGACTGAACCATTTCTATGAAGATAAACATTGAAAGAATTAACCATTCATTAATGTTTCAAAACTCCTCTGAAGCTTTAGAAATATATGAATTAAAAAAAAAAAAAAAACATGTATTACAATGCAAACTCAAAAAGCTACATAGTAATGTATTTGGAGTTAATTAAGTGGTGCAGTTCTTCGGAGAAAAAACTTAGAGAATGGATCTTTTTATAAATAAATCATTATGGGTTCATTTATTGATTCTACGACATTTCGCTTCTTTTTACATGAATGAAACTATTTTGCGTCTCCTTGCTCAGTCACGTGACAATTACAGTAATCGGTTTACCTAAATAAAGCTTTTAATTATAAGTATCTGTCAAATTAAGGTAATCGATTGTTCTACTTGTACTGTGTTCATCTTTAGTCATCAAAAACTTGTATTGTACGGTGAAGAAAAAACAAAATTGAGATATTCTGAGGATTTTACTTATCCTATTTTAGTTTCGCTCATTTAATTTTTCTGCTTTATATACTACTCATAGGAACAGTATTATTACATAGTATTATCGTGTACATATACTTTTGGTGATATTTACGTAATCATATCATGAGAGTAATATTATGGTTGGTTGGTTGATTATTGACGGCCAATTATCTACACTAGGGATATAGGCCCGGGGGAAATGCCCTTCGTGGGGGTCTTTCTAAGGGAACCTAACCCGTATTTACGCATGGATAAATCCACGGCCCGAAGAAAACCACGAAAACTCCGAACGATTAGGCCGACGGGCGCGATTGGGATCGAACCCAGCACCTCCCATCTACCAGCTTCGAGAGCACAACCTCTCAGCCACTGGTGGGGCGAGAGTAATATTATGAGAGAATATAATAAAACATAATAAAATATTTATTCTTTACATCATCCACTATAACAAGATAAATTATTTATAAATGTATTAATAATGTAGCAATTTTTGTTTATTGTATGATTCTAGTTTAAATGCCGTTATGTATACGAATGTGGAATTATTTGAAATTATACTAAACTTATTCCTTGCTCTGTCAAGTCAAAAAGTATATTGATTGGTTTACTTTATTATTATAAAGCTCATTATTAATCTCTTAATTATAATGTCAAATTAAGGTAATCGGTTTTTCTATAATGTCCCGTTCAGACCGGATATTTAATATATCTTAGACCCCAATTTTGGGGATAGCACATCCCGGAAATAGAGCTCCTGTTCACACCACAAAACTTATCTAAAACTGCGTTTATTTGCATCCTGAGCAAGTCGTCCTGAGATGGACATAAATCACATGTCTTTCCATTCGAATGTTTTTATGGACATCGACAAAAGAAAAGGGAGTCTCAACAAAAGAAAGAGGTGGTCTCCGAGCTGTCAACGGTTCCCGCTCTTGACCTCTGACCTTTAGGCATGCTAAGAAAGTCATAAAAGATGAAAAGGACCGCTTCACCATATCAGACATTGCGACACACAAGAACGGTGTCTATTTGGTTTGGTCCTTTTGATAAATCATTGAACGTTACTGTGTCTGAGATCTAAACAAATGAAAAATGTGCGCATGCGCATAAATTAAAACCAGACTCAACAGCCCGTCTATTATAGGAAGCTGCAGAGCCAATCAGAAGAGCATTAGTGACTGTATCTAGCTATAGAAAGTTCCGACTCACTGAAACTGTTTATGGAACTCTCTCAGTGACTTTGGGTTGGGTTGGGGTGATTTTATGACGGCCAATTATCAACACGAGGGATATAGGCCCTGGGGGGAGTGCCCTCCGTGAGGGTCTTTCTAAGGGGTCCTAACCCGTATTTACGCAAGGTTCGAAGAAAACCACGGAAAACTGCGAACGGTTAGGGCGACGAGCGCGACAGGGGTTTGAACCCAGCGCCTACCGCCTACCAGCTTCGAGAGCAGAACCTCTCAGCCACTCAGGGACTTTGGTGTCTGAGATATCCTTAATATCCTGTCTGAACGGGTATAAAAGTCGTCAAATGAAAGTGAGACAGCGCACAGAGCAACCGCGTTTGAAGAAGCAGTACGCTGCGCATACGATAAAAGAGGGCCTGAGTGGCAACAGTGGTGTGAGGCTATATCAGCGGAACGTGGTATAGTGGATTCTCGTTAATACATCTCCGCTTAAGATGTACTTCTGATTAATGAGAACGATTTCGTTTTCCCCAACATCTTAACTTTGCATTTAATGTTAAGTACATCGCTTAATGCGTACGATTAATCGGATAATGCGGACAATTTGTTTTCACAAACTGACCGAACAGAGTCGAAACTAGTTTTGTACATTATTTCTCCAAAAGGAACTTTGGTGTATCTTTGGTTATTGAGATATCAAAAATTTTTCAGTGATATTGGTGAAGAGAAAGGAGGCATCAAACTCAAACACTCCCGGCCTTCATGGAAACGGTCACTCTACTTTCTCACTGACTTGTCGGACACATAGGTTCCCCAGTATACGGCCACCAGCTGGCGATTAATATCAGCCGGTATATCCCTTCCGCAGTCACAAATCTGGTAATACCTCACTGCTTCTCAATCGTCAATTTTTTCAATGAGAGCGCCACACGCACTGACGCGTCAATTGGACGGGACACAAAACTTCTCCTCCTTCATGCGTGGGTGCCCGCGTATCCGTACAACCACGTGGGACACTCCATTCACGTCTCTAGATGTCTCACTACGTTATCTCAAAGCGGTATATTCAAATTTAAACCGCTTTGGTTGTTACGATGTTTCGTACCTTTTCCTTTGAACACCCATCGTATATTTCTCACAATATTTTCGAAGTAAATTCTCTCTCGTGACTTTATTTCAGTAGGTAAGTACAGTAATTGGTTTGTATAAATGAAGCTCATAATTATAAGTATCTGTCCAATTGAAGTAATCTGTTTTCTACTTGTACTGGACTCATCTTTCGTAATCGAAATCTTGTTTCACAATGTGAGGACAAAAGAAATTGCAATATTCTGGTAGCTCATCTACTTATCCTGTTTCAGTTTTGCTTACTTCATCATATGCTTTATGTATACTCACAGATTCAACATTACTGTACAACATTATCATAAACAAATAACATTCTTTTGTTGATGCCTACGTAGTTATATCAATAGAATATGTAATATATAATAAGATATAATAAAATTATTAATCTTTATGTTTCCTTCCATAATAAAATTTCTAAACATATAATATAGTGTTGATCACGAATCTGGGTGAAGGTATTAATATTGGTAATTAATAGTAACGTAGAAATGAATTAATATTGTTTATTATTTCCAAAACTTATTTATTGTATTATACTATATTCAATATTAATTAATTACTACGTAACAAATAAGCTCATAATGTATGACGAGTGTAAAATTATTTAAAATTATATCAAATAATAATTTTTCTGTTAAAAAAACATCATTAAGTTATTAAACATAGTTAATGTAAGTATTAAAAAAATAAACTTTTCGTAAAATCATTATAGTATCTTCAATGATAGAAAAATATTCTTTTAAAAATTAATAAGCTACAATTCCTATATTTGGATTTATTCAAAATATTTACTGTTAGTCTCAAGTAGTGTCCCAAATCGAAAAATACCAAAACTATTTTATGTGATAAGGTGAAAAATATAATTTCCGAAATTGAAACTCTTTTGTTCTGGCACGTGGCAAGTACAGTAATTGGTTTATCTAAATAAAACCCGTAACTATAAATATCTGTCAAATTAATCGATTTCTCTACTTGTACTGCGCTCATCATTCTTAATCGAAATCTTGTTTTACATTGTAAAGAGAGAAGAAAATTGCAATATACTTGGTTACTTTACTTATCTTGTTTGCTCATTTCATCATATGCATTATGCGCTAACAAAAGAATTATTTTACAGCAATATCTAAAAGAGATAATGTTCTTTTGTTACTACCATGAAGACTAGTATAATGAATCTAATAAAATATAATGAAATAATTAATCTTTATATTATCCAATAGCATGAAATGATTTACTTGTAATTATAACCATTGGCCAGGTATAAAAAAAAAAAAAAAAAAAAAAAAAAAAAAAAACGTTTTATTAAAAAAATAATGAAAATAAAAAAACATATCAGCAAATAATAAAGATTTCAGTGCGAAATTATCGCACGTATCCACAGTTATAGTTTATTACTTTATTCTATACACCTAAAAATAAAGTGTTAAAATCGTCAAAATGTTTGAGTTTTTGATAATCTTGTAAATATGTGTAATAAATATTTATATAGTTAAATATAGATGTATCATTGCAATAGTACAATGAACTAATATTATAAAGTTATATTAAGTAGCAACCATTGTTTCACAGTATCCGCAATAATAAAATTAAATTCAATCGACATTGAAACAGGTAATGGAGTTTGACAATACTTTCTTTAGAAATTAATTAACAAAGATCAGAAAAACAGATCAAACGGCTTAGCCAAATTTGTTCACGAAAAGTCATAAAATATTTTTGTGTTAACACATAATTAAAATATTGTAGAAAATAAAATTAATTAAAATGTTTGCTTTTACTTAAATATGTTTGCCCTTGTCGTCATATTTACGTTTATAAGGTACTGTAGCATAAGTTTTGTATAATTACCTAAAATTGTGATAATGGAGTTTTTGCAAATTCGTTAAGCAAACTTTTGATGAAGATGTATTGTTTAATATTAAAAAATGACTTTTATAATATTCTGGGTTGATTAAATAGATAATCAATCATATATCGATTCAGTCATATTGCTATCGGTAATCATCTGTAATTTATAAAATGCTACCGTCTTTTCTTTAAAATAAGAAAATATTATTTAGCGTGTTTTGAAATGCCCATTACGATTGTTTTTCGCAAAAAGTAATAAAATACCTCTTACGTTAACAAATAACTAATGTACTCTAGAACATATAGTTAGAACGTTTGCTTTTGTTTAAATATATTTGTATTGTTCATAATACAAAAGTTTATGATACTCAAACGATGTGACACATTATGTAAGAGATTATCAAATATTGTGATAACGCAGTTTTTGCAAGGTCACTAAATATTTGCTGAAGATATATGTATTACTATCGATATTGTTAATAATTGCATATAATATCAATATGTTTGTATGTCTTTTCCTGTTCATCCTTTATCTTTTTTTTCAAATTGAGTAGTGATAAAATAACGGAATCTGAAATGTCCATCAACATATTGCCATAACACAAATGCTAAATACAGAATTCGTAATCCAATCCAAGGGAAATTATTTTAAACATGGATGTACATGCACAACTAACAATCCAAAAACAAATGTCTGTACTAAATAATCTTAATATTCCAGAGTACGCGAAATAATTCTCTTTAATAATTAATTTCTCACGATGTGAGTAAACAGTAGTGTTGCCAGGTGCCCTGATTTACGCGGGACGTCCCGATTTTCCGGGACTTCAAGACCTTCACCGCGTAACCACTGCACGGGACGCCAAAGTCCCGGATTTTTCATAATGCACAAATTCTTTTAAATTTCTTTTCGTGCCATTCTATTCGTCCGTATCGAGTGGAAACATATATATATATATCGAGTGGAAACATATATAGTTCGCATACAGTAAAACTTGTGAAGACAGAACCTGTCTATTGCGGAACATTTATTTCTAATCCCTTCGAAAGGAATACCTTACAAATCTACCTGCCTAGACGGAAACCTATCTAGAACAGAATTATTTGACATTCTTAGAGAATCTGTTTTCACAGGTTTTACTGTACTATGTTCAGCAAACCCACCGAAAACATAACCTGTGTATAACGGAATTCTATTAAAAATGTCATTAAATCATTGCCCCTACGATAGGAATACTATACAATTATACATGCTAAATTGAAATTTTGTTTCAATCTTTAGCGATTCCGCTTTCAAAGATTTTATTATTATAGTGAAACTTTCTAAAACGGAGCCACAAAGAACCAGAGAAAAATTCCGTTTTAAGCAGGTTTTCAACCCAGCAAGTAAAATTGTAATGTATTACTACTGTAGAGACCATGAAATCTTTCGTTTCAGACAGGATTTCGTAAGATACAGTCTTCATTTTAATAAAATTTACTATATTTTTATGTTCCGATTTAGAAGCTGTTGTCCCACTTTTTTGTCTCCCTGTCTCACTTTTTGTAACATTGGACCTTGTAACACTGCAGAGCAGTCAATAGCAATTCGTGCTGAAACAATAGAGTGTTTGTGAAATCAACAATCTAATTGAATACTCCACGAAAATTTCAAATTCTTGATTATTTAAATTTTTTGATATAATTACAATTTTTACACCATTTACAATCATAAATACAAACATATGTAGCATTTTCCACACTCGCTACAATGATCGGCCTAAGACTGAAAAACAGTGCGGTGGTTGCATGGTCAATGATATATTAGGAACGGCATAAGTTCAGTGAAAACTAGCAGGTAAGATTTTAACCCGCAGTGACCAGAGCTTTAGAACTTCATGAGAAATACAAATTCAAGTGATCTGAGCAAGATTTTTAACATGCATGCAGTCCGAGTGGTTTACAAGCATAGGTGAATATATTATAGTGGAATTATAGTGGATTCAATACCGCGTACGTGTTTTTTCTTGGCAAGTACTTACTCCAAAAAAGAAAAATGCAAGTTTATTATCAAACTCGTTCTACAGCTGACTGCGCAAGTATCAACAAGAAATGGAAATCTTGGGGATTAGGGATTTCCGTGTAATTATGTCGGATATACGTTCTATTGTAATTATTAAGTGCAGAGAAGATATGGAAGTTCGCAGATGAACAAAAAGCACATTTTTCATTGTGTTGGCAATAACTACGGGGCGTCGTATTCCTGGGATCGAAACTCGATGTTTTGTATGAAATGGAAACTAAAAGAGTTTAGCAAAGTTTCTTTAATAAAAATGATGTCACAACATGACAGTTTATCCATAAACATCATATCACACCCATAGATGATGCGGCAGTTTGAGAAATAGCCCAGGGTGACATCCTTCTTGATAAAGCCAAAAATGTTGAAAACAAACAGTTTGCATTATCGGGCGTGGACGAAGAATTTTAATATCTCCTAAGGCGGCACAGGGGGCGAGAGCAACTTTTTTTGGAAGTTTAACTGCTGGTGGTCGGAGGGCAAGTGTATCTCCAGATATGAAAGCGTGCGCTAGAAAAAACACGCCAAGCGATTTACATTTTGAGCCAAGATAATTGCATTTTTTTGCGTGGGAGCTGTAACCATTACATATACATCATATCAACTTCACCAGGCTAACGAAAAAGACAGGCTACCGCGGTGCATTCCGCTTATCTTTTTTTACAGACCGCTGGAGTGACGTAATGCTCTTTTCGTACACATGCATTGGTGCATTCGAGCATCACGTGAGTCTCGCGGTCTGTAAAAAAAGATACGCGTAAAGTACCGCGGTAGCCTTTCTTTTTCGTTAGCCTCGTCAACTTCATAACTGACGTCAGAGGAACGGAAATCTTTTTTGGCGAAGAGTGCACTTTGGCTAAAAGAGAGTGATTTAGAATTTTTTCCGTTTTTATTGTTTTGGGAACATGGTAAGAAAGATATTTTGGAAGAATGTTGTAAGGGCGCCAGCCAGACGAAATAAGCATCTGGATGCATTATGGAGCCAAAACTGACCATGAGAAAGGAAACATTTTATGCATTGTATAATTTCATTTACATTGATATGTGGGAGAACGAATAAAGTACGTTAATGATAATTTAAAAATAATATGTATGATTTTGACTAAAAGTTTTTCGTTGAAAGAGAAGGACAAAAGGGTGCGCGTTTTAACAGCCGGGAATGTATATGAATTACGATAATGCAGAAAGGGGAAAAATATTTAATGAAATACTTAAAATATAGATTTCTTTAATTTTTGAAACGAATATATATGGTATCTTTACCATAGCAAGGCTACAAGATTCTCGAAAAAACACAATGCGATAAAAGCTCTGAGCCAATCAGAGGGTGAGCTGACGAGCTCCGCTGGCGGAAGGAGAAAACTTGTATAAAAAGGCTATACTTTTGCGGGGAGAACAATCGAAGCGTCCCTATAAATAAAAATGTATAGGCTTAGGATCAAATCGAATGTATTGAAATCGAATGAATTGAGACCGGAAAGACAAGTTACAAGACGTTAAAGCCATTGGAATTTTAAAAAGAAACAAACAAAAAAAAAGTATTTTAATTTGAAAAGTAGTAAATTAAATGTTGGAAAATTTTTAAACATTAATATATATATAATTATATAATTGTTTTTTCACTATTAGAAAACTAAAGATAATTTAAAATATTTTTTACGTAATAGGAAACCTACATGTTCAAGAAAATTTTTATGACTGCGCTCAGGCTCCTGACACAAGTATACATCTACATAAAAATATTTCTCTCCATTCACAAGTATGTCACTTGGGAGAAAGTTTAGTTTTACAACGGGCTATAGAAAAGGATTAAATTTGCAAATATGCAACACCATACACACACACAAAAAAAAAATCGCAATATCTATCACACAATATAAGTATCATTGATAGAAAAATCTTATTGAAAACCTATAACCCATTATTGAAGAATTTGATTTTTCACCCTTTAGAAAGTAACACTTTATGCTCCGGCGGAACTTTTAAGTATGATTAAAGAATATTTAATATATTTAATATAACTGCTTTAACAAATATATCTATCTGTCAATTAATAAAAGCAGATTTTACTTTTCATACAAAATACTTTGCTCGATCACATATAGAAAGCACATCGAAGCAGTTTAAGTTAGATATTTTTTAAATTGGTTATGTTCCCAATCATTTATATAGCTGTAGCTTTTCTCTTATTAAAAATTACAGAAACCTTTCCATTTACTGATAGAATCACAATCTTCTTATTTACATTCTTTTAATAAGAATTGCGATATTTCTATAAGATATTTTTTCTTAATCAAATTATTTTTGTAAACATTTTGCAAAACAGCTATAACACCGATTTATTAAATCAGTTTTAATGAAAAAACATTTACATTTCATATTAGTATTACATAATTTTTCTAATATATCTCCAATCATTATAGAAGATAACTAGTATTGAGGTGAAGAAATTCTTTGATTCATAATTCGGAACATAAAGAGTTAATTAAGATAAGACAATTATAAGTTTCAAATGCTGCGCCATATATTTTCACGAAAGGTCACAAAATACCTCTGCTTTAACAAATAACTAAAAAAAACCTTAAAAAATAACTAAAAAAACCTTAAAAAATAAAGTTATAATATTTATTTTTCTGAAATATGTTTTCATATTTCTCAGACACTGTGACGCAAGCAATGTAAAATTATGTAATGTTGTGACAATGCAGCTTTTGTAAGATCTTTATGTAAACATTTGATAAATAGATATTTCTAGTCTTTATCTAATAATGTTAAAAATCTGTGAACTATAGTGTTAATAATTTACTTCTATAAAATGTATTATATTTAGGTATTCAAACTGTATTTAAATTATTTATTGAGTTATTTTCAAACATCATCTCAGATAAAATCGGTACTGCAATTGATGTTAAATCGTCAGTAACTTAAGAAGATGACGAAAGTCCTTCAGAAAGAAATTAAGAAAAGATTATTAAATGACTAGCAAGCTACGCCCGCTACGCTGGTCAATTTCTTATAACGAACTTTTAATCCAACAAAATATTGACATTTCATAATTCACTTTTATATTTTAACAGAATAATAAGGCCTCTATAATTTGTGACTCGTGCTATAGCCAATATACACGCCAGGACACGTCGCCCTTATCATTATCTTTTTACGCATGAAGGTTTCGCTACGTTACTCCATTGTGAAATTTAGTAATTTTTCGAATTCAATATTTGAAAAATGGCATAATCATTACATTTGAAATTTATATCAAGAAAAATACAATTTTTTACCTTTCAAACGCAGTTTGCCTAACAATTTTCTGACAAATACTTTTCGAGCTACTATTTTTTTTCAGTAACTTCAAATGTTTCGTTTTCCGATATTAAGCTGTGGCAACAATTAGCGAAAAACCCAGTCGTCAGAAACGCATAGTTTTTTTATTAAAGAGGCTGTTGGAACAGGGATTGTCACCACCAATTTGCCACCATCACTTTTGAAATCGGTTCGGTAGTTCTAGAGATTGCATAGAAATTCTAATTTAGAATGTTTTTAGAACGCTTTTCGCTCATTTCACCCTTTTAAATTTCGATTTTTTTTTTATTTTGTTTTTAGAGAGCATTTACATCTTATAAGTAACTACAATGCCAAATTTCATATTTCTGGCTCTTTCAGTATAAAAAAAAAAATCGCAATTTTAGAACGTTTTTCACTCTTGCACTCCCCCCTGGGGTTAGTGACACCGACATAAAATATAGCCTATGTTGAAGCTGGGGTTGTCACCATCAATTTGCCACCATCACTTTTGAAATCGGTTCGGTAGTTCTAGAGAGTCCATAGAAATTGTAATTTAGAATGTTTTTAGAACGCTTTTCGCTCATTTCACCCTTTTAAATTTCGAATTTTTTTATTTTGTTCTTAGAGAGCATTTACATCTTATAAGTAAGTACAACGCCAAATTTCAAATCGGTTCGGTAGTTCTAGAGATTCCATAGAAATTGTAATTTAGAATGTTCTTAGAACGCTTTTCGGTCATTTCACCCTTTTAAATTTCGAAATTTTTTTTATTTTGTTCTTAGAGAGCATTTACATCTTATAAGTAACTACAACGCCAAATTTCAAATCGGTTCGGTAGTTCTAGAGATTCCATAGAAATTGTAATTTAGAATGTTTTTAAAACGCTTTTCGCTCATTTCACCCTTTTAAATTTCGAATTTTTTTTTTTATTTTGTTCTTAGAGAGCATTTACATCTTATAAGTAACCATAACGCCAAATTTCAAATCGGTTCGGTAGTTCTAGAGATTCCATAGAAATTGTAATTTAGAATGTTTTTAGAACGCTTTTTGCTCATTTCACCCTTTTAAATTTCGAATTTTTTTTATTTTGTTCTTAGAGAACATTTACATCTTATAAGTAACTACAACGCCAAATTTCAAATCGGTTCGGTAGTTCTAGAGATTCCATAGAAATTGTAATTTAGAATGTTTTTAGAACGCTTTTCGCTCATTTCACCCTTTTAAATTTCGAATTTTTTTTTATTTTGTTCTTAGAGAGCATTTACATCTTATAAGTAACTACAACGCCAAATTTCAAATCGGTTCAGTTCTAGAGATTGCATAGAAATTGTAATTTAGAATGTTTTTAGAACGCTTTTCGCTCATTTCACCCTTTTAAATTTCGATTTTTTTTTTTTTTTTTTTTTTTTTTTTTTTTGTTCTTAGAGAGCATTTACATCTTATAAGTAACTACAACGCGAAATTTCAAATTTCTAGCTGCTTCAGTATAGAAAAGATCGCAATTTTAGAACGTTTTTCGCTCCTGCACCCCCCTTAGTGGCACCGACATAAAATATAGCCTATGTTGGAGCAGAGGTTGTCACCATCAATTTGCTACCATCACTTTTGAAATCGGTTCGGTAGTTCCAGAGATTACCCCCTACAAACGAACAAACAGACAAACAATCTTTACTGCTTTATAATATTAGTATAGATTTGTATCTGTCCAAAACCAATATTTTCAACAAAAGCCACAAAGTAATTATATTTTAACAAATAACTATTAAACGTTAAAAAGCAAAGTTACAATATTTATTTTTACTTCAATGTGTTAAAATTTTGATAATGCAGTTCACCTTGTAAACATTTGATGAAGATTGCTTAACGTAATAAGTCACTTTGATAAAAATCGGTAAATATTTTTTTGTTATTTCAAGCCGATTCGATATAGTTAATAACTGTACATAGCAATTAATAATAAAACTACATCATTAATTATTTTACTAGTATCATCGATGGTAATGTTTATACTTACCAAACTCAATCATCCATAAATGAAGAATTTGATTGTATTTTCTTTAGAAATTAATTAAAAAATCAATATACGCAAATAAATATTTTCACGGAAGGTCATAAAGTTTCTCATTATTTTACCAAATATCTATAAAACAAGACAAAATTATAATATTTGCTTTTACTTAAATATGTTTCCTCTTATCAATTTATTTACAATTATACTCATGCGCTATGGCGTAATTATCTAAAATCATGTAATATTTTGATAATGCAGTTCGTACAAGATCACTGCATTAACATTTGAAGACATTATATCACTTAATATAAAAATTTACTTCGATAAAATGCAGTAAGTATGGGTTACTTTCAAATAGCATCGATTATAAAATCGCTTCCATCGATGATCAATCATCCGTAATTTAAGAATTTGACTGTCTCTTCTTTGAAATTAATTAGAAAATATCAAACAACATTTCAAAACAAGTTACAACATTTACTTTTACTCAAATATGTTTGCTCTTGTTGAATATTTGCGATTATACTCAGATACTGTGACTGTTATGAACTTATGTAAGATTAACTAATAGTTTGATAATGCAGTTCCAACAAGTTCACTGTGAAACATTTTTTGAATGAAGAAATATCACTTTAGTATAAAAATGTCATTTCTATAAAGTCAATTAAATGAGGGTTATTTTTAAGCATCATTTATTTTAAAATCGATTTTATCGGTAATGCAATCGATGATCAATCATCCGTAATTTAAAAATTTGATTGTCTCTAAAGTTTATTAGGAAAAGATCACTATATGCTTTTTATTACAGAGAATAATTATCTTCAGGAAAATTCTTAAAATACTCGATTTAACAAATAACTAAACAACATTAGAAAGCAAGTTACAATATTTACTTTTACTCAAATATATTTGCACTTATCATTATATTTACGATTATACCCAAATTCTCTGAATATGAGGTAATTTATGTAAGATTAACTAATATTTTGATAATGCAGTTCCTACAAGTTCATTGTGTAAACATTTGATCAATGAAGAAATATTGCTTTAGAATAGAAATGTCACTTCTACAAAGTGCATAAAATAAGAGTTATTTTTAAAGCATCATGTATTTTAAAATCGATTTTATCTGCAATGCAATCGATGATAAATCATATCTGTAACTTAAGCATTTTACCGTTCCTTTTTAAGAAATTAATTAAGAAAAGATCATTAAATGTTTTTCACCAAATTAGCAACAAATGTTTTAAAGAAAAGTCACAAAATATCTTTGCCTTTACAAATAATTAAAAAAATATTAACAAAGTACGATATTTACTTTTGCTTAAATATGTTTGCTTTCGTCATTATATTTACTATTATACTCAGATGTTGAGATTGTGATGTAATTTATGTAGGATTAACTAATATTTTGATAACGTAGTTCTTACAAATTCACTGTGTAAAAATTTCTTGAAGAGATATTGCTATCGATATATTTGGCCCAGTTATATCTGACCTGTCCAAATTTATAAGTAAGTACCTTTTTAGATTACGCAAGAAAACCAAGAGTTAGTTTAAAATATATATATATATATATATATATATATATATATATATATATATATATATATATATACACATCAATTATACATTCAAATAAAGTTTTGTAATTCCTTAACCCCTTGGGGACGAGCGACACGTATACGTGACGGATAAGATGCTCAGAATCCTCGATTATTCCCACCAGTTAATTTTTATCGTAAGCTTTGCCTTATTAAATCTTAGCATTTCTGCAATTCAATTGGGCGAAAATTTCTATTTTGAAAAACCAGTGGTAAAAGATTAAAAATTCTGTAAAAGACGCTCGTCGCGAAGGGGTTAAAAGCGATTCTTTCGTATTAGCCACACGCTAAAGGTTCATAGCCCAAAAAATCGCCAAAGTTTTTGCTACTTACTTGCTTTTTTGATTTGGATTATTTCAGTGATTAAGTACTTAATTCGATTACATATTTGTTAAATTTGTGTTTCATTTATATTATTTTATTTATATATATATTTATTTATTGTGAAGTGTTAATTTGCTTATCTAATAGCAGCTGGGAACAAACGCTAAACTATATGTATTGTTTTAGGTGAAAACGCGTAAAAAAATGCTTGAAAATGATTTAAAAACAATAAAAAAATCAGTAAATTGAGATACACTTTTCAAACAAATTGAATTTAAAGAAATTTGTATCTCTTATTCGACGGTGTAAAAATTAAAATTATGCGATTTTTAGAAGTAGTTAAATGAGCGAGAAAGAAGAAATGGATTGCTTAGATTGTTTACACCTTTGATATGACGTCAACTTACTCACGCACGTTCTTTTGCTTTATAATATTGATTGTCGATCTCTGAATACCGGGATTAAATCTAAGCAATTCTAAAATTCCGGGATTAGAAAATAGTTTCGGGATTGCATTCCCTATTCACAGCACATTAATCGCTGCAATATACAGGGTGATCTGAAAATAACTGGCAAAATTTTAAATTCGTCATAGAATGTGTGTCCGAAAATAGCACGTTTAAACACTGGTGATGACGAAATATGTTAAAGGTGCAATGAAATATTGTATATAAGTGCCAATAGATGGCGCTTATACGCGTCATTTCCAGATACACATTCTATGACAAAAAATGTTTATTTTGTTTCCATCTACCACCCTTTAAAATTTTGCCAAATAATTTCCGATCACCCTGTATTTTCTTCTTCTCATGTCATTGGATTCTGTTTATCATAATAAGCATGAAATTTTCCGACCGTTCAAAACAATTGGCAGCTTTGTCGCTGAAAGATTTCATAAGATTCCTTATTTATGTAGAGGACAAAACGTTTGAAATCTGATAAAACTCTTTTTTTTTATTAATGTTTTTTTAATTCTCCTTTTAGTTAAAATTAATAAATTTCCTGATTATATTTTTAAAACTTCTGAAATTAATATTAGCTCATAAGTGCATAAAATCAGTCTTATTCATTAATATGACTTTATAGGATATTCATCAATCAATAATGCTTTCGACATATACGTGCAGCAGAATACTTAAGAACAATGCAGACATTTACACAGGAAATAGGAAGATGTTCAAATAAAATTGATCAAAAGGTATTCTAATAACAAACTTAACGCGGGGGTGTAGCTCAGTGGTAGAGCGTTCGCTTCGCATGTGAAAGGCCTGGGGTTCGATCCCCCATACCTCCAAGCATTGTTTCGTTTTTAAATTATTGCATGCTTTAATTTGTATATTATTTATACCACAACAATTTTTATTTAAAACAGAAAAAACAAACCGCGATTTAACATTTTACTAAAATTATTTATCCCGCATGATTACAGTTCTAATGCAGGAAGATGATGATTGCCATTCTCCATTTCTTTTGTACAGTGGCTGAGAGGTTGTGCTCTCTAAGCTGGTAGACGGGAGGTGCTGGGTTCGATCCCAATCGCGCCCGTCGGCCTAATCGTTCGGAGTTTTCGTGGTTTTCTTCGAGCCGTGGATTTATCCATGCGTAAATACGGGTTAGGTTCCCTTAGAAAGACCCCCACGAAGGGCACTCCCCCCGGGCCTATATCCCAAGTGTAGATAATTGGCCGTCAATAATCAACCCAACCCAACCCATTTTTTTTGTAGATGAATACCGATGTCCTAATGGAGAAGAAAACAGTCTGAATAATACAGCGCTGCAGGAAAGACAATTATTCTGGACACAGTTTACAATTTTTTGAAATATTTTAATATCTATAGTATAAAGGCGTGACTAAGTATTTAGTAGGGATTCAGAACGACGGTAGAGGTTTGCTTCACGTATGGAAAGTTTGAAATTCTGTTTATGTTCTCTAATAGCATATTATCGAAATGCTACGAAATAAATACGAAGAATAATAAATTGTTTCGCAAAGTTTGAGTGGTATAAAACAGGGAAAAAATAAAAGTGCTTTCAATTTTTGAAGTTGAAACGAAGATAGTCCATAAGATATTCTAATTGCAGCTTTGATAGGGGGGTCTTACTCAGTTGTAGAGCGTTCGCTTTGCATGTGAAAGACCAGGGGTTCACTCCCCCACATCTCCAAATGTTGTTTCGTTTTAAATTATTGCATGCTTTAACTTGTATGTTATTGATACCGCAATAATTATTATTTAAAACGTAAAAAAACAAACCGCGATTTTACATTTTACTGCATTTTTTTCTCTCGCATGATTACAGTTCTAAAGAAGGAAGATGATGAATATGATTGTACTTACCAAGCACAAAAGGAACATTCCACGGAAATATAGATGATGTCAGAAGGAAAACTATCCAGATATTACGTATTTACTTGAATGATAATATATATATACTGAAACGAAACTAAAATGGAAGAAAACAGTGTTAATAATACAGTTGCAAAAAAGCATTTATTCTGGAAACAGTTTAAAACTTTTGAAATCATTTTCATATATATTGTATCAAGGCGTAACTAAGTATTTATAAAATACATTTTAATATATATATTTAAAGCATTGCCAAAATGGGGATTCAGAACAGTGGTAGACCCTTTGTTTCGCGTATGGAAAGTTAGAGGTTCTGTTCTACAATAGCATATTATCAAAATGTTACGAAATAAATTGTTTAGCGCACTTTAAATGGTTTAACCCTTTATCTACCGAATTATGAATCAACAAATTGTTCAATCTCAATAATTATCTTCCTTGATGTCTGAAGATATATTAGACAATTTATATTATAATAATATGAAATTTAGATAAGGTTTTTCATTAAAACTGATTTAATAATGCGGTAGTAATAGTTATTTTTATGAAATATTTACAAGAATAATTAGATTAATTAACAGAGAATGCTGTTAAGGAAATATCACAATTCTTTATCGGAACAATGCAAATAAATGTATTGTGATCCTATCATTAAATGGCCCCACCAGTGGCTGAGAGGTTGTGCTCTCGAAGCTGGTAGACGGGAGGTGCTGTGTTCGAACCCAATCGCGCCCGTCGGCCTAATCGTTCGGAGTTTTCGTGGTTTTCTTCGAGCCGTGGATTTATCCATGCGTAAATAAGGGTTAGGTTCCCTTAAAAAGACCCCCACGAAGGGCACTCCCCTCAACTCAACCCCTATCATTAAATAGAAAGGTTTTTATAGTTGCAAAATTTTCATGTAACAAGTTTTAAAAAGAGAAGATCTA
Organism: Maratus michaelseni; assembly: GCA_963931845.1. Classification (NCBI taxonomy): domain Eukaryota; kingdom Metazoa; phylum Arthropoda; class Arachnida; order Araneae; family Salticidae; genus Maratus; species Maratus michaelseni. The sequence goes on along the minus strand of OZ007597.1, from coordinate 110,925,324 downwards.
CACTTATGTAAAAGGTTGAGAAAAATACCACTTGATAAAATATTTAGCTTTCACTGTTTTGCTGTGCTTTCCAAATGTGATCCAGAAAAGTATTTTGTATAAAAAAAAAACCTTATTATCATTATTAGACAGATTAAAGAAATTTTATACAAAGTTTTCTCTGGTGGTACTTAAAAGTACCGTCAGTAGATAGAGGGTTAAAAAAGGAAAAAATGAACTTTTTAAATTGAAAGGCACATAGTCCATAAGACATTCTAATTGCAACTTTAATATGGGGGTGTAGCTCAGTGGTAGAGCGTTCGCTTCGCATGTGAAAGGCCTGGGGTTCGATCCCCCACACCTCCAATTATTGCTTCGCTTTAAATTGTTGCATGATTTATTTTGTATGTTATTTATATCACAATAATTATTATTTAAATCGGAAAAAACAAACCGCAATTTTAGATTTTATTAAAATTCTTTATCCCGCATCATATTACATTTCTAATGAAGGAAGATGGTAAATATATTTCTCCATTTGTCATAGATGAATATCAGTGTTCTTATAAAGCACAAAATGAAAATTCCACGAAAATATAGACTTCAGAAAAAAAAATCCAATCCAGATATTACGCATTTACTTGATTGATAATATATATTTACTGAAACGAAACTAACACGAAGGAGGCAGTGTGAATAATACAGCTGCAGGAAAGCCATTTATTCTGGAAGCAGTTTAATAATTTCTGAAAATATTTTAATATCTATTGTATGAATACTTCTTCAGCAATGTGGTACAGCGTTTGCTTCGCGTATGGAAAGTTTGAAGTTCAGTCCTTCAATAGCATAGTATCGAAATGATGCAAAATAAGTTGTTTATAGCGTCTAGTCCCTGCACTTTGGTACGATTTCAAAAAACGGATCCCTCTGCGCGCATGCGTGCTTGTCTGATACTTTAATTATTTTGTTCCAAGCCATTTCAAAATGAGTGCGTATAGCTATGTGGTATGTCATTTCTCTTCCGTTCTGTGGTCTTGAGTTCCAATCCCAGCGGCGGAAAGTTTTATTTTTCAGTATTTATTTGAGTTATAAAAAATAATTTGAATAAAAAAAATGTAAAGTTTCCATTTTTCAACATATAAGCGATGGAAAGTTTGAAGCAAAATGGAAATAAATATGAAATTTGGTTATAAATTAATTTCGTTCATTCTAGAGAATGCTGTACAGCGAGTTTCATGCGTCCAGTGATGTTTTTTTTCGGTTAATGTACGCGAAGCGTACATACACAAGTTATTGAACGCGGCAAGGTCATACTTATCATAGTATCAGGCCTCACAATCAGCAAGTTTCCTTTGACCGCATGGTTGTCCTGCTACTAGCGCCATCAATCGTCAGTAATAGGCATGATCTCCATGGTAATAGGAGTATTTACGACACGAAATAACAAGAAATTTTTTCACAGCTCCATTTGTTCTATGCATTTGCTTATGAACTAGTATCGGTAGTATCCACCAGGCGGTGATACTTTCCGGAGAAAGTCAATTAATAAGTTGGCAATTTCCGCGGACATTTTCTCCCATAGACTTTCTCCGGATTGTCAAGTCTGATCTATGATAAGGGAGTCTTGGACCGCGGCTTGAATTAATTTCGTGCATTCTAGAGATTGCTGCAAAGCGAGTTTCGTGTGTCCAGTGATGTTTTTTTTAATGTTAAAAATTGTTTTTCGATGTTAAAAATTCGCTTTAAAATGTTATAAAATCGTTAAAAATCCTTAAAAATTGAAAAATCCGGAGGAAAAAAAATGTATTTTAGTAAAAGTCTGAAATCGAATTTCTTTAAGAATGTTAAAAAAAAAAAAAAACTAAAAATAATGAAAATTGTGAAAGAAAATATTTAGTTATATTACGCTAAATGTTTTAAATCAAAATCCTTTTACGAATTTAAAAAAAGTGCCGCGGAATGGAATAAAATTAATATGGTTCTCGTTGAAACTGGCACGATCCATTTTTTGAAATCGTACCAAAGTGCATGGGCGAGACGCTTGTTAAGTTGTTTGACATGCTTTGAGCGGTATGAAAAAATAAAGGTATCTTTAAATTTTAAAGTTGAAAGGAACATATTCCATAAGATATTAGAATTGCAATTTTAAGAAGGGGGTGTAGCTCAGCGGTAGAGCGTTCGCTTCGCATGTGAAAGTCCTGGGGTTCAGTCCTCCAAGCGTTGTTTCGTTTTAAATTGCTGCATACTTTATTTTGCATTTTATTTGTACGACAATAATTATTATTTAAAACGAAAAAAAAAACGCGAATTTACATTTACTAAATTTTTTTATCCCGCATGATTACAGTTCTAATGAAAGAAGAGGGTGACTATCATTCTTCATTTTTTGTAGATGAATACCATTGTCCCTACTGAGAAGAAAACAATCTGAATAATACAGAGCTGCAGGAAAGACCTTTATTCTGGAAACAGTTTAATTTTTTTGGAAATATTTCAATATCTATTCTATGAAGACGTGACTATGTATTTATACTATAGAAGTATAGATATTAAAATATTTTATTAACGCATCGCCAGTAGGGATTCAGAGCAATGGTAGAGGTTTGCTTCGGGTATGAAAAGTTTGACATTATGTTTATGTTCTCTAATAGCCTATTATCGAAATGCTACGAAATAAATACGAAGAATAATAAATTGTTTCGCAAACTTTGAGTGGTATAAAACAGGGAAAAAATAAAAGTGCTTTTAATTTTTGAAGTTGAAACGAAGATAGTCCATAAAATATTCTAATTGCAGCTTCGATATGGGGGTGTTACTCAGTTGTAGAGCGTTCGCTTCGCATGTGACAGACCAGGGGTTCAATCCCCCACATCTCCAAATGTTGTTTCGTTTTAAATTATTGCATGCTTTAACTTGTATGTTATTGATACCGCAATAATTATTATTTAAAACGTAAAAAAACAAACCGCGATTTTACATTTTACTGCATTTTTTTATCTCGCATGATTACAGTTCTAAAGAAGGAAGATGATGAATATGATTGTACTTACCAAGCACAAAAGGAACATTCCACGGAAATATATGTCAGAAGGAAAACTATCCAGATATTACGCATTTACTTGAATGATAATATATATATACTGAAACGAAACTAAAATGGAAGAAAACAGTGTGAATAATACAGTTGCAAAAAAAGCATTTATTCTGGAAACAGTTTAAAACTTTTGAAAACATTTTCATATATATTGTATCAAGGCGTAACTAAGTATTTAAACTATACATTTTAATATATATATTTAAAGCATTGCCAAAATGGGGATTCAGAACAGTTGTAGAGCCTTTGTTTCGCGTATGGAAAGTTAGGGTTGGGTTGATTATTGACGGCCAATTATCAACACTAGGGATATAGGCCCGGGGGGAGTGCCCTTCGTGGGGGTCTTTCTAAGGGAACCTAATCCGTATTTACGCATGGATAAATCCACGGCTCGAAGAAAACCACGAAAACTCCGAACGATTAGGCCGACGGGCGCGATTGGGATCGAACCCAGCACCTCCCGTCTACCAGCTTCGAGAGCACAACCTCTCAGCCACTGGTGGGGCGTATGGAAAGTTAGAGGTTCTGTTCTACAATAGCATATTATCAAAATGTTACGAAATAAATTGTTTAGCGCACTTAAAATGGTTTAACCCTTTATCTACCGAATTATGAATCAACAAATTGTTCAATCTCAATAATTATCTTCCTTGATGTCTGAAGGTATATTAGACAATTTATATTATAATAATATGAAATTTAGATAAGGTTTTTCATTAAAACTGATTTAATAATGCGGTAGTAATAGTTCTTTTTGTGAAATATTTACAAGAATAATTAGATTAATTAACAGAGAATGCTGTTAAGGAAATATCACAATTCTTTATCGGAACAATGTAAATAAATGTGTTGTGATCCTATTATTAAATAGAAAGGTTTTTATAGTTGCAAAATTTTCATGTAACAAGTTTTAAAAAGAGAAGATCTACACTTATGTAAAAGGTTGAGAAAAATACCACTTTATAAAATATTTAGCTTTCACTGTTTTGCTGTGCTTTCCAAATGTGATCCAGAAAAGTATTTTGTATAAAAACAAAACCTTATTATCATTATTAGACAGATTAAAGAAATTTTATACACAGTTTTCTCTGGTGGTACTTAAAAGTACCGTCAGTAAATAGAGGGTTAAAAAAGTAAAAAAAAATTAACTTTTTAAATTGAAAGGAAGATAGTCCATAAGACATTCTAATTGCAACTTTAATATGGGGGTGTAGCTCAGTGGTAGAGCGTTCGCTTCGCATGTGAAAGGCCTGGGGTTCGATCCCCCACACCTCCAATTATTGCTTCGCTTTAAATTGTTGCATGATTTATTTTGTATGTTATTTATATCACAATAATTATTATTTAAATCGGAAAAAACAAACCGCAATTTTAGATTTTATTAAAATTCTTTATCCCGCATCATATTACATTTCTAATGAAGGAAGATTATAAATATATTTCTCCATTTGTCATAGATGAATATCAGTGTTCTTATAAGGCACAAGATGAAAATTCCACGAAAATATAGACTTCAGAAAAAAAAATCCAATCCAGATATTACGCATTTACTTGATTGATAATATATATTTACTGAAACGAAACTAACACGAAGGAGGCAGTGTGAATAATACAGCTGCAGGAAAGCCATTTATTCTGGAAGCAGTTTAATAATTTCTGAAAATATTTTAATATCTATTGTATGAATACTTCTTCAGCAATGTGGTACAGCGTTTGCTTCGCGTATGGAAAGTTTGAAGTTCAGTCCTTCAATAGCATAGTATCGAAATGATGCAAAATAAGTTGTTTATAGCGTCTAGTCCCTGCACTTTGGTACGATTTCAAAAAACGGATCCCTCTGCGCGCATGCGTGCTTGTCTGATACTTTAAAATTTTGTTCTAAGCCATTTCAAAATGAGTGCGTATAGCTATGTGGTATGTCATTTCTCTTCCGTTCTGTGGTCTTGAGTTCCAATCCCAGCGGCGGAAAGTTTTATTTTTCAGTATTTATTTGAGTTATAAAAAATAATTTGAATAAAAAAAATGTAAAGTTTCCATTTTTCAACATATAAGCGATGGAAAGTTTGAAGCAAAATGGAAATAAATATGAAATTTGGTTATAAATTAATTTCGTTCATTCTAGAGAATGCTGTACAGCGAGTTTCATGCGTCCAGTGATGTTTTTTTTCGGTTAATGTACGCGAAGCGTACATACACAAGTTATTGAACGCGGCAAGGTCATACTTATCATAGTATCAGGCCTCACAATCAGCAAGTTTCCTTTGACCGCATGGTTGTCCTGCTACTAGCGCCATCAATCGTCAGTAATAGGCATGATCTCCATGGTAATAGGAGTATTTACGACACGAAATAACAAGAAATTTTTTCACAGCTCCATTTGTTCTATGCATTTGCTTATGAACTAGTATCGGTAGTATCCACCAGGCGGTGATACTTTCCGGAGAAAGTCAATTAATAAGTTGGCAATTTCCGCGGACATTTTCTCCCATAGACTTTCTCCGGATTGTCAAGTCTGATCTATGATAAGGGAGTCTTGGACCGCGGCTTGAATTAATTTCGTGCATTCTAGAGATTGCTGCAAAGCGAGTTTCGTGTGTCCAGTGATGTTTTTTTTAATGTTAAAAATTGTTTTTCGATGTTAAAAATTCGCTTTAAAATGTTATAAAATCGTTAAAAATCCTTAAAAATTGAAAAATCCGGAGGAAAAAAAATGTATTTTAGTAAAAGTCTGAAATCGAATTTCTTTAAGAATGTTAAAAAAAAAAAAAAAAACTAAAAATAATGAAAATTGTGAAAGAAAATATTTAGTTATATTACGCTAAATGTTTTAAATCAAAATCCTTTTACGAATTTAAAAAAAGTGCCGCGGAATGGAATAAAATTAATATGGTTCTCGTTGAAACTGGCACGATCCATTTTTTGAAATCGTACCAAAGTGCATGGGCGAGACGCTTGTTAAGTTGTTTGGCATGCTTTGAGCGGTATGAAAAAATAAAGGTATCTTTAAATTTTAAAGTTGAAAGGAACATATTCCATAAGATATTAGAATTGCAATTTTAATATGGGGGTGTAGCTCAGTGGTAGAGCGTTCGCTTCGCATGTGAAAGGCCTGGGGTTCGATCCCCCACACCTCCAAGCATTGTTTCGGTTTAAATTATGGCGTGCTTTATTTTGTATATTATTTATAACACAATAAATTACTTTTTAAAACGAAAAAAAACCCGCAATTTTATATTTTATTGAAACGAAATCCCGCATGATTACAGTTCTAATGAAGGAAGATCATGGATATCATTGTCCATTTGTCGTAGATGAATATCATTGTCCTTACAAAGCGCAAAATGAAAATTCCACGAAAATATAGAAAGAAAACTATCCAGATATTACGCATTTGCTTGAATGATAACGTTATATATTTTTTGAAACGAAATAAACATGAAAAAAAAGTGGCGAATAATACAGGTGCAGGAAAATCTTATTCTGGAAACAGTTCATACAATACTTCTTCAGCACAGTGGTAGATCGTTTCTTCGTGTATGGAAAGTTTGTATTTCTGTCCTTTATTGAAATGTTAGAAAATAAATTGTTTGGCATGCTTTGAATGGAATGAAAAAAGAGAAAATAAATGTAACTTCAAATTTTTAAATTGGAAGGAGGGTAGTCCATTAGGCAGGTTTTCGGCCCCAAAAATAATTTAAGAAAAAATTATGTCTCACGTTTTTTATAATTGAATGTTAAGTACATTCAAGTTTAAGCTATATTTTTACCAAATTAGCGATATTTCTGTACTGTTAAGACCTGAAAACTTAAATATGTTCAAAAATATTTTTTTTTTTAAATTGCTTGTTTTTACATATTTGTTGGCATTGATGATAATTTATGACCGCAAAGACGCAACATTAACCCTTAAAATTGTAATAAAAAACATCATGAAGTATAAGACATAGAAAATTAACAGTTTTGCACACTGTGATGTTATGGAAAACAAAACATTACAACAAACAAGTCGTGACTTGCTCATTCGCAAAATCAATCTGCACATCACTGTTTGTTTCCGGTTCAGGTGGAGTTGAAGTGCGTTTGTCATTTAATAATTCTTGGTAAATGTGTTAAAGTATTTAGAAAGTTATGAATATAGTATATTGTAGGATTGCTTGCGTAATATTTAACGATAGTGATATTCGTAATAGATACAAAAAGATAATTATTGAAAAAAAACATCTTATTTTTGTTTGAAAACGATCAAATCAGTAAATGCTACGTGTGTGTAAAACCCTTACGCTGTTCAGTAGGGTAATGTGCCCAAATATGGTATAGTCTCCTAATATGGCACTACCTTATATCTTGTAAAGGAAAAGTCACACTCTAGTGAGAAAATCCTCAGACAATAATTTTCCAAGTTTACTCAACAGGGTGCAGTGCGTTAGCATCATTCTGCAGATTGTAGTATTGATCCTCCACCAGATGTGTTTCACGTGTTGAATGTTTTTAAGGTTACATTTTCAAGAGTATATTTTTTGAGGAAGGTAAGTGATTATGAAATGTTTGAACATGTCTGTAGTTTCAATTTATTTATATTAATGTTTGCCACCTGTTGGTTTGGACTGAAATTAATTTTCTTTTTGTCAATAACTAGTGTTATCAGTCCATGTGGACTTCCCAATATGGTACTACCAAGGATTCCCAAATATGGGTTTAGTGCCATACTTGGACCTCCTCTTTTTTCCCTCCTCTATTTATTTTTCCTAGGAAAAATATGTCACTAAACTTGATGAATGGAACACCAGCTGGATCGGTTTGGGCTTGTCACCCTTCTGGATGGGTTCAAGGAGATATTTTTGCAACCTGGTTAAACCATTTCATTCAGTTAACAAGGGCAACTGATATTAGCCCCGTTTTATTAGTGTTAGATGGCCACTACAGCCGCACTCAAAATGTGGATGTAACAGGCATGGCGCGTGAAAATCATGTGTCTATTTTATCATTGCTTCCTCACTCAACTCACAAGATGCAACCCCTCGACATAGGGTTCATGGCTCCTCTTAAATGTTACTACGGCCAAGATATTGAGACATGACTGAGGGACAACCCTGGAAGGGTTGTGAGAAACAATCAAGTTGGTGAATTGTTTGGGAGGGCATACAATAGAACTGCGACAATGTTGACTTCAATCAATGCCTTTAAAAAGACTGGACTATTTTCTTTTAAAACAGACACATTTTCAACGATATTGACTTCACGCCGGGTAATAATACTGAGGCGTCTTTAAACATAAACGATTCTAATGATTCTTCAGATGGTGCTCTTCTTCAGGCTTCATCAAATTCTCCTGGAGTAGCTGATCAGGATCTTTCTTCCACTAACGGTTTGAACCCTGCTACCACAGTACAACATACTCAAAAGTTCGTGTCACCTAACGATATCTCACCTGTGCCTTCACGACCTGCTCCCTCTTCGTCATAAGATCATGGAAATCCTCACATATTACATCATCTCCCTACAAAAGGATGCTAAGCCAAAAAAGGATGGCAAAACTGCTAAAGAGCAAAAACAAGAAAGAGAAGACAAAGGAAAAATTGGCAATGAGTTTTCCCACCGACGAAGAAAGACCATCGATCTCTAAAACACCAATATTAGGAAAGTCTGCAGCAAAAAGTCGCATTTCGAAGGCCAAGAAGAAAATGACTGGGAAAAGATGTCGAAAAGCTATTCCTATTGAACCGTCTGATGATAGTCTCGATGAAGATGACCTTACCCTGATCGACACAGACTCTGACATGGACCTGGAATCGTTTAGTGAGACAGAAGAATTGAGTGTCCCCTTTGTGCATCCTTCTCTGATGATTGCATAGGATAAAAGTGGGCTTGATACCCCCAGTGCATTACGAGGATTCTGTGGAGAGGTAAACTGACATATATCTGTCCACCTCATATTTTAAACTTCATTTTATCTTTTTTTATTCGTATTATTTTTTTACTTTTATTTCAATTATTTGTTTTCTTCTGTTTTCTTTTATTTCTTCATAACTACTCATTTGAATACTTTTGGTTACCTACCTTTGGCTAGTTATCTTAAGTTAGGAAATTGTTTATGTGATCATCTGCACTAGATTTATTTTATATTCGAGAAAAATACTTTTTTGTAATTAAATATTCTTGTCTCATAAAGTTATTTTATAAGAGAGATTTGACGTTTTATTTTAACATCCTGAAATCTTGATTTACTTTGACATTTTTGGTATGGGTGCCGAATATGGCACTGGGTGTAATATTAGGGACCCCATGTGTACCCTATTAAGAACCCCTTTCTCTGGAACTTGCAAATGACACACGACAAAAGAATTTTTTTTCCCAAGCTGTATTAATTTTTGAAAAAACTTGACCCCAGAATCTTATAGGGAGGTAATGGGTCTACAACTGGTAATTTTTCAGTTAAAAAAGAGTATTCAAAGTAATCCAAAAATTACATCTACAAAAAGTGGTTTATATTTGGGCACTTTACCCTATCTCATTACTAAAATAAATTGATTATCAACAAATCGTGAAAGGTTTTCAATCACAATCTCAACATTCAGCTTCAAAAATATATAATGCTTCTATAAAGTATACCTACAGTTATTCTCCATTGATTTAGTATAGGTATTATTAATACAAAGTAGAAACACGAGTAATAAGGTATTGTTCAAATGTACTTTTCGTTTTATGATACTTAGGATACCTGAGACTCATCGGCCTCATAATACTATTTTCGGCGATTTTATAATAGATGCTATCACCTCCAACTGGTCAGAAAGCGATGAAAAAACACAAAAGAACAGTCTAATAAAGATAAATTTTCTTTTTAGCCCCTTCAATGGCCGCATAGATAGGGAAATAATTTTATTACCCCCGACTTAACTCGGGACAGCCGCTGAAGTGGTTAAACATACAAATAAATTTAAATAAATGTCAGAAAACGTTATTTTGCTATGTGCAAATTTCTTAGTATCTCACTTCATAATTATGAATTTAAACAAAATACTTTAAACTAATGTATCTGTTTCCTTATTTCTTATGACATCACTCCACATAACCACCATCTTACATCTTTATGACACATGCACAGGTAAAAGACATTAAAATCGTTTGGTCGAAAATCCTGTCTTATTGACCTTCATCCTTTTGAATTTTATCATTTTGACATCATAAGTGCACAAAATGCAATTTACAAGTCCACTCAAATTAATAAACACCATGTAACCAGATATCCTTTTAAGTTTATACCATTAATTATTTATAAACAAGATTAGAAAAAAAATCTTGCCACTATCGTTAGAGGCTAGTTATATTTTTTTACAGAAAATGCCCTATTAACATAGCAGAGACGTCGAATAAAGATTCCTGGGGATTCCCCCGATTGCTTAAATTTCGGTTTAGTTCATTTCCTTATTTTATAAGAGGAATTCTAAAATAAATAAGCTGAATATTGTTATTCGGAAATAGAGCTACTCAAATTCAAGAAACCGGTGGAACCATGTAACTATTGTCACTTGATATCTCTAATTATTTCCTGGTGTTACCTCGTTTAATGACAATCGGTGACACATGGGTAAATAAATATGTAGCATTTATTGATGCATATCAGATGTGCCGCATAATGCACTAAAGGGTTAATTAAAAATGTATTTTTACCATACCAAACAATAAATGCGATTTAAGGTGGAGATATAAAAATAAATCAGTGTTCTGTGGTTTTTGTTCCCCCTCATTTTGCCAGTTTACGCCCACGCTTTTCCCATATACGGTAATGAATTTTCTTCTCTGTAATAGCTCTTTTTCCTTCCCAATGACGTAACTGACGGAGGTAAAATGAATTAAGCTTCCTTTAATCCTATTTTTACGTCAAATTAAAGTCCTGAATCGAGTCTATTTTACCCGAACCCTCGGGTCTGATCGTATAACGCGAATTTTTTTCATTGCCTGTCGGGTTCGGGTCGGATTGACTTTAAATGTTTCGTATTCGGGTCGGTTTTAGGTTGAGTTTGATTTTTTTTGAGGTTGGGTTCGAATTAATCCAATTTTTCAAAAAAAAAAAAAAAGAAAATGTCCTGAATAATTTTCAATTAAATAAACTATATATACTTCAATAATAATGAGTCTATATGTGTTCATTTTTATCCAACAAAGATAAAATTGGTATTAGAGATACAATTGTAGACTACTTTTTCATAATTGCATTAAAATGTGGATTAATTTTCTTTCACTTCGTATGATGATGAAGTTACGGAGCGCTGAGGATTCAAGAAAATGCTGATAAAGTTGTGGAATTAGTGAAAAGTTTGCATCGCTAATTATAGAATACACCAGTTTCAGTGAAATGTATATACGAAGAGATATTTAGTGGCATACACTTGTTGTTCCCGCAAAAACCAATAGCACGTCATCCTGGAGTCTGAACTGGATGTTTTCATTTCGAAAAGAAAGAGTCGAGAAGAAATCAACGAAAATTGTCACATTCTCAAAATCCTCTACAGCAGTAAGAATTTCACAACACTTGGAATTCACATCTTGTGATATATCGATAACCAGCGAAGGATGACATTTCAAATTTTTTATCAGGGGTGTGAAGGGAAAATCGATGGCTTATGACTGCATAGCGAAATTTTTGAAGTATTCCAAAGGGTAGCCAGGGGCCAAGGTATTTTATTGAGATGTTGACGGACCGATGACGAGTGGCAGAGTGATGAAAGTTGATAGATCAGCACGCGTTACGATTCCTGTCAAGTGATTTGCATTTTCGAGTGCAGATGCGTGAATTTTCGAATGGGTTACCAGAACCGTTTAGAGCAATCACGTGTTAAATTTATAATTGGCAACACGGACGGGTAAATTTATTTGGCTTACAACTCACTTTGGCTAAAAATGGAAAATGATTCTGAGTTTTGACGGTTATGTGTTATGGGAACGGTCAGGGCAAGGCAATTGTTTTTATTTTATTGAATAGCAGGCCCGAGAATGCTTGCTATGGAGCAAAATGGCGCTGCGGCTTCTTTCAAAGAGCATCTGGGATTTTAGGAAGATGAAAATTTGGCCATGAGAGAAACATTTTATACATTGTGTTATTTCTTTTAAAGCAATAACTGGGAGGAAATACAAGTACGTTAGAGAAAAGTTGATAAAAATAGTTATGATTTTGACTACATATATTTTCGTTGGACAGAGAAAGGAAACGGGTGCGTCTTTAAAGGTCGGGAATATATATTAAATGCGGTAATGAAGAAAAGGGAAAATAAATTTGCTAAAATAATTTAAATATAGATTTACTTTAATTTGGAAAAGAATATATATTGTTTCTTTGCCATACTTCGGATTCGGATTTGATTATTTTGGGTTGACCTTAAGCAGAATTTTCAGGTTCAGGTCGGATACAACCTGAGCCGAGAAGGATTCTACGTGGAATCCCATGATTAAACGGAATACCGGTACCTCTGACACGGCAAGGTATTCTTATTTTTTTCTTTTCCTTCTAATGTCTTTTTCTTTTACTTTTCTTTTTCTTCTAATTAAAGTACGAGAGATTATCTCTACAACTTAGGATAACGAACTGAAATAGATTTATCTGAACTTTTATTTCTTCAGGCATTCATATTTTTATTTCTTCATTACCAGAATGATATACTCCTAAAAGTAATGTTATTTAATTAAGTTTCGTTTGAGAAAGTGTATTGCCATACTAATATTATTACTTATTCCAATGAATAAGATTGTTTAACTAACTTTAAGCTGTGTTTGCTTTTAAATACTTTAGTTCTTATAAAAATAGCAAGCTATAAGAAAACTTTTTATAATTTTTATCCTGATTAAAAATATGTCTTTATGCTAACTCCTCGATGTCTGGTTTCATCTCTTGTGGCACGGCACTTGACAATACAAATTCTCCTCTTCCAGCGTATTTTAAGCATTTGTGACACAGTATTCAGTAGATTATATAGATCATGATGTCCGCCAATTTAAGCCCTTTTTATACTCTTTTATATAAATCAACCTGGTTTTTGTATGTAAAGATTGAATTTTATAATCTTTTTTAACTTACTTCTCGATATGTTTGAATTATAAAAAATTATGTACAAAGGTATATTTCCGATAGCAATACAACATATTTAATATCTTTAGAACTTAATTATAAATTAAGAAAATAATTTTTAAGCCATTTTTCTTTTAGCCCGCCACATGTAATAAATATTCGTTATGGTTACATTTGTACACGAGTTTCAACAATAATGGATTTAATTACGCGCCAAACCATGCTCGTCAGAAAAGGCCAACTGGCTGGAAAACTGCAAAAATGAAAAAACTACAAAAATGTTTTAAGCTCTAAAAAAATAGAAAATTAAATTTAAAAAAATAATAATTAAAAAAATAATTAAAATAATTAAAAAAACATTTTTATTATCAGTAATAATTATTCATGAGTAATAATTTAAAAAAAAACATTTCTATCAACTAACATTTTAATATTAAACTATGATGATACGTTCAGAAAGCAATTTACAAATCCCAAATAGATAGTTTAAATGATAATTTTTTCCTTTCCTGTTGCCATATCTTAAAAAAAGAGGAAATTTTCACTATGAAATCGAACATAATCGGCTTCGGTGCCCACTTCAAATTAACGTACAGTAATGGAATTTTTTTAGAAAAATCATAAATTGGAGTCATGAAATTATATATTCAAGATAAACATTGACTGCTTATAAAAGAGTGTATTTTAGAAAAAAAAAACTATTTTTTACTTTATACTTATTTGTGATTATTAAATATAAATATCATTTGTATATGTCTTTCGAGCCAAGCAAGTATACCATTTCTAAAATACACCTGTACTAAGTCTTTTTTTTTTCTTGAATTGCGTGTGCAATCTTAAACCACCTTTTTTATGAATGTACTTGATTTAGAGCTTCTACACTCTAAAAACGACTATTTCAAAACTGAGCAAAAAATACTCAAATCTGAGTATGTCGCATAGTCAAAATGGCTCCGAATCAAAATTACTCAAGTTTGAAACATGTATATACTCATTTCTGAAACCATGCACACACTCAAGAATAAAACGTCATGTGTTTCTATTTGAGTATGTCCATGTTTCAAAAATGAGTATGAACTGACTTTTATGTACTCATATTTGAGTATGTCCAAGTTTCAAAAATGAGTTTGAACTGATTCTAATCATGTTTGAGTATGTCCATGTTTCAAAAATGAGTATGAACTGACTTTTATATACTCATATTTGAGTATGTCCAAGTTTCAAAAATGAGTTTGAACTGATTCTAATCATGTTTGAGTATGTCCATGTTTCAAAAATGAGTATGAACTGACTTTTATGTACTCATATTTGAGTATGTCCAAGTTTCAAAAATGAGTTTGAACTGATTCTAATCATGTTTGAGTATGTCCATGTTTCAAAAATGAGTATGAACTGACTTTTATGTACTCATATTTGAGTATGTCCAAGTTTCAAAAATGAGTTTGAACTGATTCTAATCATGTTTGAGTATGTCCATGTTTCAAAAATGAGTATGAACTGACTTTTATGTACTCATATTTGAGTATGTCCAAGTTTCAAAAATAAGTTTGAACTGATTCTAATCATGTTTGAGTATGTCCATGTTTCAAAAATGAGTATGAACTGACTTTTATGTACTCATATTTGAGTATGTCCAAGTTTCAAAAATGAGTTTGAACTGATTCTAATCATGTTTGAGTATGTCCATGTTTCAAAAATGAGTATGAACTGACTTTTATGTACTCATATTTGAGTATGTCCAAATTTCAAAAATGAGTTTGAACTGATTCTAATCATGTTTGAGTATGTCCATGTTTCAAAAAGGAGTATGAACTGACTTTTATGTACTCATATTTGAGTATGTCCAAGTTTCAAAAATGAGTTTGAACTGATTCTAATCATGTTTGAGTATGTCCATGTTTCAAAAATGAGTATGAACTGACTTTTATGTACTCATATTTGAGTATGTCCAAGTTTCAAAAATGAGTTTGAACTGATTCTAATCATGTTTGAGTATGTCCATGTTTCAAAAATGAGTATGAACTGACTTTTATGTACTCATATTTGAGTATGTCCAAGTTTCAAAAATGAGTTTGAACTGATTCTAATCATGTTTGAGTATGTCCATGTTTCAAAAATGAGTATGAACTGACCACTATGCGCTCAGTTTTGAGTATGTCCATGTTTCAATATTCTGAGTATTTCTGGTATTTCAGAATTGAAAGCATTGGGTCGTCCTATTTGAAACAAAAAGTTTCATAACAAAGGGAAAACATCGATTTATTCAGATTTGAAAGTATCATTTTTCTCAATTTAAAGACAACTTATTTTGAAATGATACAGTGAAGTTCCATTAGGACGAGCTCTACAGTGTTGATATATCTATCTATTCGCTATAATGAAATTTCGTTTCGATGAAACAGCATTTCGTTATTTGAAATTTTGTTGGGGGAAATCAACAAATTCTTTTATAAAAGGAATTTAAGTGTATCGCAAAACACACTAATGACATTTGACAGCGTTAAATTACACCACAGGGTGTTTTCATCGCACCAAACAATAAATGCGGTTTAAGTTGCAAAAATAAAAATAAATACTCTTCCTGCGTTGTTTTTTCTCCTTTGCCCGTTTACGCCCACTCGCTTCCCATGCGGTATTGAATTCTCTTTTCTAGATCCGTTCTCCGTCTTTCACCATGACATAACTGACGGAGATAAATTGTATTAGGAATACTTTGATTCTTCTTTTACGTGGGATCCTATTATTAAACGAAATACCGGTATCTCTAACACGACAGAATATTTCCCCCCTTTTTTCCCGACAATGCCAATATTAAAGTACGAAGGATTATCTTCCTTATCAGTTTGGAATAATCAACTAAAATTGCTTTTTTTTCTTCATTATATTTTGTTGTTTTGTAGAGATTTTGTGTTTTTTATTGTGAAAATGTTTTAAGTTTTAAACTTATCCGTTTAAGAAATTAGGATATTCTAGATACACGTTTTAACTTTTTCACCAAGTTTTACTTTCGTGAAGATTTTATATGCTTAGAAAACAGTTTTACAGATTATGAAGATTTCAAGGATCAAACTATGTTTGAAATAATCTCTTTAAAAACTTTAAAGAGAAACTAGCTTGTACTTCTCGAAACTTGACGGATTATCTGCTGATTAAAAAAAAAAAAATTTTGATTGATGCTACTTTTTGAAGCTTTATTTTATTTATTTTTTCTGAAAGAAAGTAAAAAACGTCTTTTAATCTCATTTGAGGGCCGCATGAAAATGGAGCATGTGGAACAGATGATTTTTTTTCTTTTACTAGAAGATTGAAAAAAAAAAAAAAAAGATATTTTGTAATTTCGTAGGTGTCCACATTATACCTCATACCTGTATGCGATTCACCCACAATATCCCCCTTGTGATCAGTTTTGTTTGTATAACTTATATGTAGTTTTGAAATGATATTTTGAGATTTTGTAGAGATTCTGACGATTAAAAAAATTAACACTGCAATTTTTACAAGTTCAATGCTGCTGGATATATTCGGAATGCCTAATATATTAGCTATAAAAGTGCTGTAATACTTTACATAAATTTAGTTCGTTACGAAATATTGTTATATGTATTGGGGCTAATCTCTTTTGTTTGTATTTGTAGTTTTTCATAATATATAGTATTTTATATATCTGTAACTTTGTTCACCAGACTGCATTATGTTACCCGTGTTACGGAATAAGCCTCCTAATTAAGATAAGTACTAAAACAAAATAAAGAAATAGTCAACTCCATCTAATAGAACTTACATGTGGACAATCTTTCTGTGCCGCTGACATCTGGTTAGCCGATACTAACGAGGAGAATTTATTGCCTGTTAGAAAAGACTTTATCCGCTAGCCATCTGCGGAACATTTGTGTTAAGTATCATGGGACATTTTCAAAGACAGTTTAAGCTCAACTCCCTTTTTAACGAGACTTTTACTGACTCTCTATTTTATAAACACTTAAATTTGACTTTTAATGATGCAAAATGGCCAATTTTAGATAATGATGTTTATCACGCATATAACCTTTTAAATGTAACACACTTGTTGAGAAAAGCACGTATGTATTTTCATATATATGTTTTCTGCTCACTTCTCGCTTGAACATCCGACTGAGAGGATGCAAAAATTTTCTTTCTTAATTTTTATCTTATATATTAAATTCTTTTCTTTTTCCTTTAAAAGTGTGAAGATGATTTTTCTACTTAGTGCACCACTACAATACGATGGAATACAAATTTTACAGCAGTGTTCATTTTATAGTGAAATAATATAATTTTCCAACGGATACTTCATACAAAATAATATTCACACAACAACAAACAAAGTTGTTAAAAATGGATTTGCTCGGATATACCACTGATGAAGCTACCTAATGGTAAGAATATTCCTTTTACTTCTATTAGAAGTTTGTGAAGAAAAGTGATTAAGTATTTAGCAATAAAATAAATGAGGTAATTAACCGTTCTCACGCCTTAATACTCGTTAGGTAAAATATTGTCTAACAATTGGATTATGAGACTGAGGTCTCATTAGGTAGATAAAATAAAACATAGATCCTCAAATAATAAAGTAAAATCCGGTAATCCGATAAAAGGAAAAAAATATATATATTCAATTAACTTGAAGAAATAAAAAGAAAAGAAAAGAGAAATAATGGCATACGCAAAGGACAGTGCGGCTATTGAAAAACTAAATGCGAACAACTATTCAAATTGGCGATTTAAAGTTGAGATGCTATTGATACGTGAAGAGCTTTTTGAAGTCGTCACGGACGAAGCTCCAGATCCGATAACCGCTGACTGGACGAAGCGAGACCGCAAGGCAAGGGCCTTGATAAATCTTAGTATCGAAGATAGCCAAATAATAAATATAAAGCATCTTAACACAGCTAAAGAAACCTGGACCACTCTGAAAAATATACATGAGCGTTCGAATCTGTCAAGCAAGTTACATCTCCTTCGAAAACTTTATAGTACAAAGCTAAATCAAGGAGGGAATTTAATAACACATATTACCAAATTATTGGAACTTGTAGATAAATTGGCCGGAATAGGAGAAGATATCTCAAATTCACACATATCTGCCATGTTATTATGTTCGTTACCCCCGTCATACGATACATTGATTACCGCGATTGAAGCGAGAAATGAAATTGATTTAACGCCTGATTTTATTAAAGGAAAGCTTATAGATGAGTATACTCGAAGAGTCGAGAATTCGGAAAATTCAGGCAACGGGTTTAAAGCCTATAAAACACAGGGTAAATTAGGTTACACAGATCAAAGAAGAAACAATAAATTTTGTTCGTATTGTAAAATGAAAAATCATTCATATAGCGAATGTTGGTTCCAAAAAAGGAAAAATAATCATACAGTACAACATAACAAACCGTTCAAAAATAAAAACCATTCTACTTCTTTGTGTTTTGAAGAAAATGTACCCGACAAAATCGCGGAACGGCGTGATACAAAAAACAAACTGAAAATAAAAACGTAGCGTTATTGACTGAACAATCGGAAAACAAACAAATATTTATTATTGATAGTGGAAGTTCAAGTCATATTGCTAATTCTAAAGAAATGTTCTTGAAAATAACCAGCAACGAGGAGACAAATGTGACTGTTGCAAATGGTAATAAATTAATTTCATACGGGTCAGGTGAAATAGTAATAAACACTGGAAAACAAGACAGGCAAATTACACTTCGTGACGTATTGTATGTACCCGATATTGAAACAAACTTGCTATCAGCTAGCAGGGCTACTAAAAACGGATGTCAAGTAAATTTCGATAAAGATACGTGTGACATCATACATAATGGGGAAATAATTTTACAAGGTAGATTGAAGAATAACTTATATGAAGTGCATGTAAATAATAATAAACCAGGGG
This sequence comes from Maratus michaelseni, assembly GCA_963931845.1. Lineage (NCBI taxonomy): Eukaryota > Metazoa > Arthropoda > Arachnida > Araneae > Salticidae > Maratus > Maratus michaelseni. Next base: position 110,906,274 of record OZ007597.1, on the reverse strand, counting down.
ATAATAATTACGCGAACATTACGCACACTTGTACAAATACAAGATGTATAGACTTATGGCATAGGCGACTTGGACATAGAAGTTACGATGCAATTAAAACCATTGTACAAAAACAACTTGTAAATGGTATAACCCTAAATTTCTGCAAACACAACACCTATTGTGAGGTATGCATTAAATCCAAAACAAACGATACCCCATTTCCAAAATCGGTCGCATATAGAGCCACAAAAAGGTTAGAGTTAGTGCACACTGATGTGTGTGGTCCGAAAAATACTCCTACCATAGGGGTAAAACGCTATTTCATCACTTTCATAGATGATTACTCCAGATTTTGTGTCATCTATCTAATGACGAGAAAAAGTGAAGCGTATGAAAAGTTAAGGGAATACATTTCGACTGTGAAAAATAAATTTGGAAAATTTCCAACTGCCATCAGATCCGATAATGGCGGAGAATATGTTAGCGATGAATTAGAAGAATACCTCAAGCATAACGGTATTGAGCATCAGCACACAGTACCATACTGCCCGAGTCAGAACGGGATTGCTGAGCGTAAAAATAGGTCACTTTTAGACATGACTAGAAGCATGTTAAGTGAGGCTAACCTCCCACATAGACTCTGGGGAGAAGCCATATGTACAGCCAATCATTTGCAGAATCGCTTACCATCGAAATCCATTAGTTCTACCCCCTACGAATTATGGTTAAACAGAAAACCAAATATAAAATATTTGAAAGTGTTTGGGTGTACCGCATACGCATATATTCATAAATCTAAACGCGGGAAATTAGACGACAGAGCTGAGAAAGGCACGTTCGCGGGATATGACAACCGGTGTAAAGCGTACAGAATATTTACAGGAGACGGAAGAGTAATTTTAGCCAGAACCGTCAAATTCGATGAAAATAACATGTGTAATTCAAATGTTGAGAAAAATGTTGGCACAATTGAGCTGATGTCAGAAACAAACAAACAAGCACAACAAAATAACACTAGTATAGTAGAATTTGATCTAACACCAAACCAAACTGCTCCAGATACACCATCCGCGTCTCAACAAACACAACAACCGAGAAGATCTGAAAGACACAATAGAGGTGTGCCACCGGACAGGTTTGCATATGCAGTCCGGCACGATCCAGTATATGAACCAAAAGGTTGGCAAGATATGCTAAACATTGAGAATCCGCAAGAAAAAAATAACTGGATTGACGCGCACGAGACGAAATAAATTCACTTATGGAAAATGAAACCTGGATTTTGGTGAAGCCACCACAGGGAGCCAAAGTAATTGGTTCCAGATGGACCTACAAGGCTAAATATGATGAAAATGGACAAATAAAGCGTTATAAAGCCAGATTGGTGGCTCAAGGCTTCAAGCAAAAATACGGGATAGACTACGATGAGACATATGCTCCCTTAGTATCACACACCACCTTCAGATGTTTCTTAACTGTCGCAGCTTACAAAAATCTTGCATGGAAAAATTGATGAAGAAGTGTACATGGCACAACCCGAAGGGTATGTGAACGCAAACGAACCAGAAAAGGTCTGTAAACTTCGTAAGGCCATATACGGGTTGAAGCAAGCAGCCCGGGCCTCGTATACAAAAATTACTGAATCGCTTAAAGAGTTAAATTTTATACAGAGTAAAACAGACATCTGTCTATTTTCTAGAGGACAAGGGGAAGATACAGTGTATATAGTTGTATATGTAGATGACATCCTTGTTGCAGGAAGCATCCATTTAATTGAAGATGTCATAAATAAATTAAAAGCACAATACACACTCGAAGATTTAGGGGAAATAAGCAATTATCTTGGGATAAAAATTCAGAAAATGCACAATGGCTTTAAATTAAATCAAACAGCGAAAATAACGGAAATTGTTAAGAAATTTAATCTCGAAGAATCAAAACCATACGCGACGCCAATGGAAACGAAATTCCTAAGATCAGAAAAGGAAGAAAATCCAATGCCCAATAACACAAAATTTAGACAATCGATCGGTGCGTTATTATATATCGCGACAATTACAAGGCCAGACATATTATTGGCAGTGAACATTTTGAGTCGAAAATGTGAAAATCCGTCCGAAGAAGATTGGAAAGGTGTTAAACGGCTTATTCGTTACCTAAATCACAGTAAAGATCTAAATTTGGTAATCAGGAACGAACATCCACCAGTGTTAGAAGTGTACACCGATGCTGATTGGGCCGGTGATACGCAAACCAGAAGATCTACTACTGGAAATTTATACCTATTAGGGAAGAATCCAATACATTGGATAAAAAAGCGCCAGTCGTGTATTGCTCAATCATCAGCAGAAGCTGAATTTGTAGCAGCTGCAACAGCCGTTCAAGAACTTACATGGTTATTAAGACTGTTAGAAGACTTAAATTTAACCCAATCTCTTCCGATTACTGTCTATGAAGACAACATTTCATGCATTAAGATGATCGAATCGGACAAATATACAAATAGACAAAGCATATAGATTTGAAATACCATTCAATCAAATATATGAAGGAAAATGGAACAATAGAAATGTGTTACTGCCCAAGCAAATCTATGATTGCAGATGTGTTTACCAAACCGGAGCCCAAACCTGTATTTCTAGAAAACAGGGACAAACTGAAACTGCAAAGTGTTCTTCATTAGGGGCTTAAGGGGGGCTTTGTTGCCTATGTTACGGAATAAGCCTCCTAATTAAGATAAGTACTAAAGCAAAATAAAGAAATAGTCAACTCCATCTAATAGAACTTACATGTGGACAATCTTTCTGTGCCGCTGACATCTGGTTAGCCGATACTAACGAGGAGAATTTATTGCCTGTTAGAAAAGACTTTATCCGCTAGCCATCTGCGGAACATTTGTGTTAAGTATCATGGGACATTTTCAAAGACAGTTTAAGCTCAACTCCTTTTTTAACGAGACTTTTACTGACTCTCTATTTTATAAACACTTAAATTTGACTTTTAATGATGCAAAATGGCCAATTTTAGATAATGATGTTTAGCGCGCATATAACCTTTTAAATGTAACACACTTGTTGAGAAAAGCACGTGTGTATTTTCATATATATGTTTTCTGCTCGCTTTTCGCTTGAACATCAGACTGAGAGGATGCAAAAATGTTCTTTCTTAATTTTTATCTTATATATTAAATTCTTTTCTTTTTCCTTTAAAAGTGTGAAGATGATTTTTCTACTTAGTGCACCACTACAATACGATGGAATACAAATTTTACAGCAGTGTTCATTTTATAGTGAAATAATATAATTTTCCAACGGATACTTCATACAAAATAATATTCACACAACAACAAACAAAGTTGTTAAAAATGGATTTGCTCGGATATACCACTGATGAAGCTACCTAATGGTAAGAATATTCCTTTTACTTCTATTAGAAGTTTGTGAAGAAAAGTGATTAAGTATTTAGCAATAAAATAAATGAGGTAATTAACCGTTCTCACGCCTTAGTACTCGTTAGGTAAAATATTGTCTAACACATTAAATCGTAATTATGACTTGCAAATGATTTTATTTTTTTTAATGCCCACATCAAATTTGACTCAACATTTATCCTTATCATTTTAAGCTAATTATATTAAATGTACATATTTATACGAGTTTTTATTCATCTGTCATATTTCACTGCTTTGTGAATATTTTCAATCTTTAAGGAAATTTTCAGAAATTAAAATCTTTAGTTATTTAAACAGGGCTCGTATGGGGTCCTGGAATTTTCAGGAAATGTACCAGTATTTTCTTATATAAAAACTCGCCTTATATAATCGCTTGATTACATAAGGCGAATTTTTCTGTAAGAAAATACTGGTAATTCCTCTGAAAATTCCAGGACCCTGTACGAACCCTGTTAAAAATATGTCCTCTTTAGTTGCAAAATACCATTGTCTCGAAATTAACTCTATTTTATATGTATTTGTATTTTTTTTCTAAAGTCATATTTAGTACGAAGATTGGTCTATCCATATGTATTGGAATGCGCAACTGAAATAGATTTGCGTACTTTTTTTAATTACGCCATTATACATCAGTTCCACGTATAATTTTGAATACTTAAAATAGCAATCTATAAATGAAGTTTTTTTTTAAGTTCAATTTGTAAAGAAACGTTCTAATTATTTTTTTTTAAATTTTTAATTTATTAGCTTATGCTTATAGTCACAATATGGTGTCGCATATTTTCACATGAATTATTTTAAGCTACAGAACATTTATACTGACGGAAAAGTATTTTTAAAGAGATTTAAACCTAATGAAGTTGCATCTCAAAATATTCAATGTTCATTACTAAACCACAGAAATTCAATGATTTTTACTTTCTTGTATCTTTACATAAAGGAAGTATTAGACTCATGAAAACTTTCGACTTCCGGTTTTCAAAGGATTTTTACGTTTTTGAAGGTCCTGGACACGATTTGAATTTTTTTAGAAAATGTCTGTCTGTGAGTCTGTGACTCTGTCTGTCTGTCTGTATGTGACAAAAATTTTTGGGCACTCTATCTCACGAACTAATGCACGAAATTTAATAAAACTTTATATTCAGTTAGTCCCTAATATAAATTGGTGCTGATTAGTTTTTGGTGAAAATCGCCTGACAGGTGGCGCTGGTATGCTGCATTTTTGGCGAATTTTGCAATAGCTCTATCTCAAGAATTAATGCAGTTATTTTCATCAAACTTCAGATTTAGTTAGACCTTGTCATAAATAGATGCTGATTACATTTTGGTGTAGATATCCCAACAGATGGCGCTGTCATACCACTTTTTACATTATTTTTACTATAGCTATATCTCAAGAACTAATGCACGGAATTTCATCAAACTTCAGATTCTGTTAGACCTTGACATAAATAGATGCTGATTACGTTTTGGTGTAAATAGCCCAACAGGTGGCACTACTATGCTACTTTTTTCATTATTATCACGATAACTATATCTCTAGAACTAATGCAAATATTTTCATCAAACTTCAGATTCAGTTAGACATTGTCATAAGTTATTATTGATTAGGTTTTGGTCTAAATCTCCCAACAGGTGGCGCTGCTATGCTGCATTTTGCAGGATTTACCTGATTTTAGCAATAGTCTTATCTCAAGAACTAATGCACGGAATTTAATAAAATTTTAGATTCAGTTAGACCTTGATATAAATTGGTATTGATTCTTTTTAGTGTATGCGAAACCTGTGTGAGATAGAAGAAAGTTTTGGGATTGGCACATCCGACTAGTTAATATTTAAAATAGTGATCTAAAAATGAAGTTTTTCTAGGTTAAATTTGTAAAGGAACCTTCCAATTATTTTTTTTTTCATTTTTATTTTCTTAGTTTATACTTATAGTCACAATATGGTGTCCGCATATTTGCACATGAATTATTTTAAGCTACAGAATATTTATATTGACGGAAAAGCATTTTCAAAGTGATTTAAACCTAATGAAGTTATATCTCAAAATATTCAAGGTTCATTACTAAACCATAGAAATTCAATGATTTTTTTGTACTTAATGTTCAATCTATTGAAAAACATTTGCACCGCAAAGAAAGACAAACTTTTCTTAATCTACGAAAATATAATGTAACCACGAACGCAAATACGTACTAATCTCTTCCGAGTTACAAACGATTCTGAAAAGAGTACTTTATCTTTAGAAACCAATCTATTATCGAGATTTAAAGAAGCATGTATAAAAAACAGAGTTTTTTTTTACTACCACTGATTTTCGGAAACATTTCTGAGTAGTTCTTATAGTACGAGTTGTAATATTCCAACTGGACGAAAAATGTTCGGGCCAGGATTCGAACCTGGGATATCTTGGCTAAAGCTGCCATGCTCTACCAACTGAGCCATCCCGGTTGAACCTGGAGGACCTAATTCATCCAGTTAATCGTATTGATCTTGTAGTTCTTATAGTGTCTTGATAAGTTTTCTTAAGTTGGAATACCGGTTTTTAGAATGCTGCCATTGTCAATCAGATATTTTCGGATGCATACTTGAATTTATACGTGCAAGTGTAGCAAAATAATATTAATTTTAGTGTTAATATTAATCAATACAATGGATGCGAATTATCACTTTACTACACACAGCGTACAACCAAAAGTATGAAAGACCGGGGATTGAACCCGGAGACCATTGTATAGCGCACCAAGTGCTTCACCATTTAAGCCACCAGGACGACATCCAGTCTAACATTATCTCACTCTTATATGGTAAAGTTACAACTTCTACAGCACAAGATTGAACGTCAATCATGAGCAAAACTTCAGTGGCATGCATGAGACAAATTAAACCCAGTATCGGTGAATAGTTTTTTTCTAATTAAATTTTCAGCAGAGGTGAAATTACGCTGGGAATTAGTGAATACAATGGATGTGAATAATTACTTTATTACACGCAGCGTACAACCAACTATGATTAATCCCTACGCAAAGCCAAAAGATATTTTTCTACCTTAATATAGCAGAAGTTGTAACTTTACCATATAAGAGTGAGAGAATGTTAGACTGGATGTCGTCCTGGTGGCTTAAATGGTAAAGCACTTTGTGCTGTATACCATGGTACCTGGGTTCGGTTCCCGGTCTGGATATTTTTACACTCTGTTGGTTGTACGCTGTGTGTAGTAAAGTGATAATTGACATCCATTGTATTCTGTAATTCCAAAATTCAAAGCCAAAAGAGATTTTTCTACCTTAATATAGCAGAAGTTGTAGCTTTACCATATAAGAGTGAGAGAATGTTAGACTGGATGTCGTCCTGGTGGCTAAAATGGTAAAGCGCTTGGTGCGCTATACCCTGGTACCCCAGTTCGATCCCAGGTCTGGACATTTTTTCACTCTGTTGGTTGTACGTTGTGTGTAGTAAAGTAACAATTCACATCCATTGTATTCATTAATTCTCAGCGTAATTTCAGCTCTGCTGAAAATTTAATTAGATATTAAATGTTAATATTAATGTTGTTAATTTATCATGTTTGTCAGTAAAACATGTTTGTAGAATGTGAAAATGTTTACTTGAGAAATGATAGCATCCGAAAAATCTATGTTCCAGGTTGAGAAAACTGTTTAATACAGTGTAAAAACTACTTGGAAAGGTTTTCGAAAATCATTGTCAGAAAAAGAAACATCGTTTTCATAAATGTTTCTTTAAATCTCGAAAATATATCTGTTTATGAGGTTTCTAAACATAAAGAACGCTTTTTGGAATTGATTAAGATAGAACCCGCTTAAGACATAGAAATAGGGGAAGCCCGACGTTACTCAGGGGGGACCCCTATTACTCTACCAATTGCTAGGTTATTTACTAAATCCATTTTTCGTATGCTGCAACAATTTGAAAATTTACCATCAAAATTGCGAGTACACAACACTTTAGAAAGAGCAAGCTTCATAATTTAAATAAAAGTTTCGTAAAGGAAAAAATGCATTTTTTACCCTGAGTGAAAAAAATTTCTTAAATATTAATTTTTAAAAGTAAATTTGGAGGCCCCTTTGTATTTCTTTGGGTAAGCACGGGCTTTCCGGGCCTATTCGGTAAACAAGTCCTGGATTAAAGCATTTTTAATCGAGTACGATTAATTTGTTTTTAAAGTAACTTAATCGATAAGATACTTGTAAAATTGTGTCCAACAGTTAAAATATAAATAGTATTTTCTATGCAAGCATATAAAAAAAAATCTAACACTTTTAGTATTGCAGATAATTTTTCGTTTTTGAGTGGCAGAAAAATGCTAGTTACGTAACAAGGACACATCGTAGGTGGATACATCATTCATCATTTGCTGCGAGATCTTACTCATCCTATATGATTAATCATTACGCAAAGCCAAAAAAGATTTCTCTACCTTAATATAGCAATGTAATGTTATGGTGAAATTACAATTCCTTTCAACTTATCATTGGTTTATCCATTATCAAAGTATATTGCTAAAAAATGTATTAAATTATCGGCACAAACTTGAATCATTTCAAAATAATCATTTAAGGAGATGTTGGAATTTAAAAATTATTTTTCAGTGTCAATATTATTCCAACAAGAAAATTTTCAAAGGGGTGTTCCGTACCATAAAATCCATTCATATTTCAAAACAAAAATTAATTTACAAGAAATTAAAAATTTTAAAGTTATTAATTTGTTTTTTTAAATTTTTCTTTAAATGTTCCATGCGTTTCTGTTTTTCACAATAGTTTCTTAATTTTCGCATATTACTTAAACCTTGAAGGGCGGTGGAATATAATTGTTATACCACTTAATTTTAATCAAGATCTGTACCAGAATTTTTGAACAATATTTTACTTTTATATTACCTTTAGTGAAATAATAATGGAAAATTGCATTTCCATATTTTAGAAAATAATTCTGGTGAGTGGTGAGGTTATAATATTACAGACGCGCATTCGGTTTTCCTCTGAAAGGGTTAAAAATACTTTTGTACATTGAAACATTTCATTATTTTTATTAATTATTTAATTATTTGAAACATTAAATTATTATTCTTTGAAACATTTCATTGTGAAACTTTCAAACACACACACACACACACACACACAAAAAAAAAAAAAAAAAAAAAAAAAAAAGCAAGAATGTAGACAAAAAATGCCAGTGAATGATTATTATTTACGTAATTTCTTTCTTTGAAAAAAAAAAAATATATATACATACATGAAATGAATGTGAAAAAGTATGAAAGAATATTGAATGTGAACGAATGTGGATTGATATGAAAGGATAGTTAGTTAAACCCATTCCAAATCAAAAACTAAAATATAAAAATTCAAAGTTTAAAATCCCTAAATCGTGTGTCAAAATTTTAAAGCCCTGCCTTCATTTCTAGTTGCCCCTGTAACTTAACTTTCCTTACGATACATTTATTACGAACAGATATCAATTTTGAATCCTCGTTAAGATTAAAAGTGCTGACGGTAGCGCATCTCTCTTCTCCCGGTGGCTAGATTTTGCATGTTAATTATCTGGGCTGCTTACCCAGATATGAGTCAAGGGCTAATTAGCCAATTAAATTACATTATTTCATAAGTTGCAAAGCGGTCTCTGGCGGTGGTCCGGCCGTATATAATGTGAGGAGCACGTTTTTGCGTGGCTTTTGACTCTAATCACTCTCCACAAAAACTACGGCCAGTATTCTTCGAAGTGCGACGGCATCCTTGCCGTTGTAAGTCCGGCAATTCGCCGAAATATGAACGATAAGACGATGTTTCCCCGGTAAAAGACTCTTCAAACTGTCCCCTGGGCCTAGCTTATGAAGAGACTTGTAATTAATTGGAATAAAAGCTAGTTCCCAGGAAAATGCCTGCTTATTTCTCCTACTTGTGCACGACTACATTAACGATGGATATCTATTACTGGGATGTGTAATAGCGGTGATCGACCGCTCGTTACAGAGAGATCGATGTGTGTTCGTTATATCGAGGTGCTCCCGTTATACAGAGGCGATATCTTACAGAGAGTCTGGTAAGGATGAGAAGGCTCCTGTGCGGGTAACAAGTGTTTTCAACTCTCCAATTCATGAGTTCAGCGTTTCTACCGTAAGAAAACGACTTTCTGATAAACGATTTTCTGAACTGTGGAAAGCGAAATCGGAAATAGATTTATTTTCGGTACAAAAGCAGTTATGAAGATGAAATAAATATCTACAGTCAGTCAATGAAAGAACTCCTGCTTCACTCATTAAGTTATCAAATAATATTCTGTGTTTCTGATCATCTATCAAACAATTTTTTTTTTCTTCCTTTTCATCTCGGATATTTAGAAAACATTTCCTTGCTCATTCAAAAGAAAAACATTTTTTATTACATGGGTTTTCTCCTACTTCACTTTCAAAAGACGGTATCTCAGATGACCTAGTTTGCTGCAGAGAGAAGAGCAAAAAGTGTGTCACAGACAACCACTTGTTTTGTGTTAAGATCAAGGTCAAAGTTCAATGCAGTAACGATCTCCAGCAGAAGGAGGGCTGTTCTTTTTTTTTTGTGTTTCGTTGGTGTTTCTTTCGGTTTCAGTTTAAATGGTGATAATTTTTTTTTTCTTTTTTTTTTCACGTGAGTATTCTGTGCAATCAAATGGATTTAAAAGGAAAAGAAGAAATAGGTATGTTCGATTTTGTTATTTTTTAAGAAGAATTTAAAAGCGGACAGAAACTTTTTATTTTTATTTTTTGAAGCAGTAAGAGAGAAAAACCATTAAACAGAAACAATTAGAAATTTTATTTTTTAAGTGTTAATTTTATAAAATATATTATTATTATTATTATTATTATTATTATTATTATTATTATTATTATTTATTATTTTATTATTATCTCTATGTTACAACTTAAGTGATTAAATGAAGCAGATTATTTTTGTTTATTATTTTGGAAATTTAAGCGGGATTTAATGAAAAATTAAGAAAAAAAAAAAAAAAAAAAAAAAAAAAAGAGGGCAAATTAAAAAAAAAATGATTTTTTCTAGTAAAAATATTTTTTTTTATATTTTGTTTAATGAGATTGTAAAAATAAGTAATAAAATTGAGTGCAGAAGACAAATCCACTCAAGTGGGTGAAGGTGACGAATCTTTAAAGGAAAAAAATACAGAAATTGAGGGAAATGGGAATCCCCTTGAAAGTCCTCCAAATACGGAAATACATGAAAATGCCCCTGTAAATATGAATGGAGCTATCAGTCAAGTGAGCCAACAACCTGTTAAAAATCAGGCCCTAATCCCTGAAATAGAGTCAATTAAAAAGGCCGCTGTAGGTAGCTATGCAGCAAATAGTGAGGAAAAAACAAAAGACCCCGAGATTATCCCGTTTTCGCCGGAAGCAAAGATGATTTTTGCCTCTTGGCTTGCTTATTTTGAAGCTGTATGTATTGAATCCAAAAAAGATGATGTTTGGAAGATAAGAAACATCCAGAAATTTTTAAAAGATAGTGCCCTTACCCTATACATTAACAACTGTCTTAATGTTTTGCACTGGAATGAGTTTGTTTCACTATTCCATGAAAATTTTTCTACCCCAGATACACTATTACTAAGCGACTTTGCTAGTATTCGGTATAAGTCAGGTGATGACCTCAACGAGTACTACCAAAAGAAAACGAAAATGGGTCGTAATCTGGGTTTAGATAACAAATTCATTCTAGAAGGGTTATCCGAAGGTTTGCCAATTTCGATGCAGAGACTTATTGTGACTAATGCCCCTAAAACTGCCACAGAATGGAGAGAATTAGTGTTTAAACTTACTAAGCTTGAAGTAGCAGGCAAGAGTCCTGAAAATAAACCAGACCCAACTCCCCAAAATCAGTTCAGACAATGGCGACCATATCGCCCTAATACCACTGAGCAGAATTTTCCAATGCGATCCTGGAATTATAGATACCCTTATCAAAACCCCCAGAATCGCCCAAATGTGCCTAACCCTCAAAGAACTTTCCAAAATGTGAGACCCTTTCAACCGTCTCCTCCTAGACCAAATATACACTACCAGGCTACATTGCCACCATCGCCATGCCGCGTATGCCTTAATCTTAATATTCCAAATGCTTACCATTGGGTACGAGATTGTCCTTTTCGAAAGCAATCTTTAGAGGCCTCTTCTCTAACCCAACAACCAAACATTCAAATCCAGAATCCAAATCAGACACAAAGTGATTTTTCTGCAAACCCAAGTAGTAACCAATGACAACTAATAGTACCCGGGTACATAGAAAAAAGAAAAGGATCCAAAGAAAACCCAAAGAAACGTCAAATTAATACTCTAGGGATACCGGAAAACTCAATACCATGTTTGATTGACTCAGGAAGCTCGTTAAGTGTCATTCCATTACATTTAGTCCAAAAATTCCAGTTAAACACTTCCAAAATTCGTAAAGGTCTATCGGTCGCTCAAACACAAGGCATTCTCACCTTGCAGGAAAAATGTCGTGTTAATTTGAAAATTGGCCGCATATCCAAATATGTTGATCTTTATGTTATTGATAATAAATTACCCTATACCCTTATTGGACTTAACCATTTCCAAAGTTTCCAGTTAAATATTGATTGTGTTAAGATGCAAATTTTCCAAAATAACCAAAGAGTGCCTCTCCTGAACCAATTACGAAATATTCCAACAGTTAATTCCTTGCACGTGTCAGAACCTAATGAAGATGTCTCAGAAAAGGAAAATGCAGGGATATTTGGTGAAAATTATGAGCCGGAGTTTGTAAACGCCACTGAACCTATCCAAGTTCAGTCTGCACCTAACAAACTGCCTACTCTATTAGCCAAATATGTCGGTATTTTTGCCAAAAATAAATATGATGTAAGATGTGTCAACATGGAACCCCAGAGAATACATTTAACTTCCGACTTACCAATATCACTTAGAGCTTATCGTACTTCCCCTAAGGAAGAAGAAGAAATTAGAGAACAAGTTCAAAATTTGTTAAAAGCCGGTATCATTAAAGAAAGTCATTCCCCTTATTCTTCACCTGTAACCTTAGTTTATAAACGTGAAGAAGGAAAGAAAACTCGGTTGTGTGTCGATTTCCGAAAATTAAATGCCATAACCAAAACAGATGCAGAACCCTTACCCCGAATCGACACTTTATTGGACAAATTGGTGCAAGCTAAAGTGTTTTTCACTCTCGATTTAGCAAGTGGATATTGGCATATACCTATCCACCCTAAAGATACTGAAAAATTAGCTTTTGCCACAACGTTTGGCTTGTTTGAGTGGAAGAGGCTCGCCTTCGGCTTGAAAAATGCGCCCGCGAATTTTAACCGTATCCTTCGAAGAATCCTAAATAAATATAAAATTGCATGCAGTTATTTTGATGATATTATTGTATTCTCACAAAATGAAGAAGAACATTACCATCATTTGGAAATCATTTTTGATATTTGTGTCCAGGAAAATCTTAAATTAAAGCTGTCTAAATGTAATTTTGTTAAGAAAACAATTAATTTTCTTGGATATGAAGTGTCGAATGGTTGTATTACACCCGATAACCCAAATATTGAAACCATCAAGAGGTTAAAACCACCAACCAATGTTAAAGAGTTACAACGCTTTTTGGGATCTATTAATGTTTATAATAAATTCATTCATAAATATGCTGAGGTTAGATATCCTCTAAATAATTTGCTAAAGAAAAATGTTCCTTATGTATGGGACCAAGACTGTCAAAATTCTTTTGAAAAATTAAAAGCAGCTCTAATTCAAAAACCTATCTTAAGATTGTTTGATCCCAAAACACCTTGTAATTTATTTGTAGATGCATCAAGTCTTGGAGTGGGATGTGTTGTGAAACAGGCTGATGAAAATGGTATTTTGCACCCCATAGCATATCATTCTAGAAATCTTCGCGACTATGAAAAAAATTATGCAATTACTGAACTCGAATGTTTGGCAATTGTGGATGCTCTAGATAAATTTTACCATTATTTACATGGTCAAAAATTTGTCATTCATACAGATCATGCGGCTCTCACTTGGCTCAAAAATGTTAAAAACTTAAGAGGACGTCTTTTCCGCTGGTCCCTTAAATTGAGTATGTTTGACTATGATATTAAATATAAAAAGGGCTCCACTAATGTAGAGGCTGATATGCTGTCTAGATTACCTGTTTCAGAAGACCCCCCACATCATACACATTTACTCAACTTGAACGATATCAGAGAAAATCAGAAAAAAGAGAATGTCAAGGTAGATGGTAAAAAATATGTTGAAATTAATGATGTTATTGTGATTAAAAAGAAAAGTTTGTATAAGATTGTCGTCCCCATGGCTTTACGTTTACCCCTCTTGGAAAAAGCCCACACAGATTTTGGACATCCTGGAATTTATAAGATGATAAATTTAATTACAAATCAATATTATTGGCCTAATCTTAATAAAGATATTGAAAATTTTGTTAAACATTGTCATACCTACCAAATCAACAAAAAAAGTAGGCAAAAAAGATTTGGTTTGTTGCAGCTCATGCCCCCAACGGATATACCTTTTGAATGCTTGGCATTGGACTCTGTTGGCGGATTTAATCATTATAATTCGGCAAAGAAATATCTGCATTTGGTCATAGACCATGCAACTCGCTATGTATGGGGTTTCGCGTCAAAAAGTGTAACAACTGAAACTTATACAAACATTTTGAAACAATTATTTCAAACTCAAGTACCAGAAAAAATACTTACTGATAGAAATGGAGCATTTACAGCTTCTAGATTTAAACGTTTTCTTCGTAATTATAATGTAAAACACCGATTAATCTCCAGTCATCACCCGGAAACGAATGGGAAAATTGAGCGTTTGAATCAAACTATTGTCACCAGATCAAAATGTATTGTAAATTCATCACCAACTAAATTACCTTGGACAAAATTTTTAGATGAAGTATTGTATCAATATAATGCTACTCCACATTCTGTAACTCAATTTCCACCTAGTTATTTGCTGTTAGGAAAATTACCTTATGATCCTCTTTTGCCAGATAATGATTATTACCCTCCTGTTGAAGAAGCTAGAAAATTAGCTAAGGAAAGAACAATAGCTTACCATGAAAAAAATAAAATCCATTACGATGCTCGTTTTCTTCCTGTAAAGTTTAAAGTTGGTGACATTGTAATGTATGAAGAATTCCACTATCCTAATACACGTAAATTGACTCCACCATATTCTGGACCATATACTATCTTAAAACAACTATCTGATGTAAGTTTTGAAATTGATAAACCCAGTATACATTTTAAGAGAGATTCTGAAATAGTGCATGCTTCCAAGTTGAGATTCTATAACCCTCCTCAAAATTTAAAACTCTACCATGAATAACCCCCGTCTATCCCTTTCATCTTTCAATTTTTTATTTTTGCTTTTCTATCGTCCCTCTATCATTTTAGTATTTGGATGAGGACCCAGCTGGATGTTAATTTAAAACCCAGCGGTGTAGTTGGCGGAGCAGTTTTAAAGTACTGCTAACCTATTTATTTTTTTTATTACTCATACAATGACAAAACTAGGAACACGTTAGGGGTCCTTCGCTCCGTGGCCTCCCGTCTATAGTCGAACTGTTTTCCCATTTTCTCTTTCCATGTAGAATGGAGAATTTGGCAAAACTGCTTCGCTTTCCCTCTGTAGGTGATTATCGGGCATCCACTTTTCCTTTTTCCTTGTGCAAGAGACACATTTTTTTGGATGGTAATCACCTCAGAGTTTAGAAATCCATGTCTCACTGAGCATGGTGGAAAGGATAGCCTAATTTTTTTTTTATTTTTTGGTTAGAATTTCCTATTTTTACAAAGTTTTCAAGTTCAATATTTTTTTCTCTCCTGAGAATAATTCCCACTAGTGTCCTATAAGCCCAAAGATGCTTGTAAGTAGATATTTTGGAGTAGTAACAGACCTTGTAACTGCTCATAGGACATTTTCATGTTTGTGTTGTTTTTATTACATTTATAGTAATTGTTTTGTCCTATATTTACAATATATTTGAAATATCTTTTATGCTATATTTTTTTAATTTAATGTTTTGAATAAGTGTTTATATCATGTTGAAGTATTTTTATAAGTTTAAGTGCATATTTTAATTGTTTGTGTTTGTAAATAATATAAGTAATTGCCATATTATATTTCTGCTTTAAAGTATCATATTATTTAGTTTTTATTGTATTGTATGTTTGAAGAAAGGTGCAATGTTTCCCTTTCCTGATGAACCAAATATAATCCACGAACAATTCTAACAGGACATATTGGTTAACAGAAACTTTTGAAATGTGCTAAAAGACTTTAAAAAAATAAGCACACAATGTTCTCGCGAGAAATGTTAAAATTTTTTTTTGCTGCAGCTGTGTGTTTTGTTTACAGTATATGTCATATGTTTAATCTTCAGTGTATATCATCAAATAGTACCAGTATTTTATGTAAAAGTAAGCCCAAGCAGTTTGAGAGTCTAATTAGAATTCCGTAGAAAAAAAAAATTCGATAGCCTAGTTTAAAATGAGTTTAACTTATGGGGTTGAGCCCCACAGCCCTTGCTGACAAGTACTGTGGTGCTCATTTTTAAAGGGGGGGATGTGAAATGAATGTGAAAAAGTATGAAAGAATATTGAATGTGAACGAATGTGGATTGATATGAAAGGATAGTTAGTTAAACCCATTCCAAATCAAAAACTAAAATATAAAAATTCAAAGTTTAAAATCCCTAAATCGTGTGTCAAAATTTTAAAGTCCTGCCTTCATTTCTAGTTGCCCCTGTAACTTAACTTTCCTTACGATACATTTATTACGAACAGATATCAATTTTGAATCCTCGTTAAGATTAAAAGTGCTGACGGTAGCGCATCTCTCTTCTCCCGGTGGCTAGATTTTGCATGTTAATTATCTGGGCTGCTTACCCAGATATGAGTCAAGGGCTAATTAGCCAATTAAATTACATTATTTCATAAGTTGCAAAGCGGTCTCTGGCGGTGGTCCGGCCGTATATAATGTGAGGAGCACGTTTTTGCGTGGCTTTTGACTCTAATCACTCTCCACAAAAACTACGGCCAGTATTCTTCGAAGTGCGACGGCATCCTTGCCGTTGTAAGTCCGGCAATTCGCCGAAATATGAACGATAAGACGATGTTTCCCCGGTAAAAGACTCTTCAAACTGTCCCCTGGGCCTAGCTTATGAAGAGACTTGTAATTATTTGGAATAAAAGCTAGTTCCCAGGAAAATGCCTGCTTATTTCTCCTACTTGTGCACGACTACATTAACGATGGATATCTATTACTGGGATGTGTGATAGCGGTGATCGACCGCTCGTTACAGAGAGATCGATGTGTGTTCGTTATATCGAGGTGCTCCCGTTATACAGAGGCGATATCTTACAGAGAGTCTGTTAAGGATGAGAAGGCTCCTGTGCGGGTAACAAGTGTTTTCAACTCTCCAATTCATGAGTTCAGCGTTTCTACCGTAAGAAAACGACTTTCTGATAAACGATTTTCTGAACTGTGGAAAGCGAAATCGGAAATAGATTTATTTTCGGTACAAAAGCAGTTATGAAGATGAAATAAATATCTACAGTCAGTCAATGAAAGAGCTCCTGCTTCACTCATTAAGTTATCAAATAATATTCTGTGTTTCTGATCATCTATCAAACAATTTTTTTTTCTTCCTTTTCATCTCGGATATTTAGAAAACATTTCCTTGCTCATTCAAAAGAAAAACATTTTTTATTACATGGGTTTTCTCCTACTTCACTTTCAAAAGACGGTATCTCAGATGACCTAGTTTGCTGCAGAGAGAAGAGCAAAAAGTGTGTCACAGACAACCATTTGTTTTGTGTTAAGATCAAGGTCAAAGTTCAATGCAGTAACGATCTCCAGCAGAAGGAGGGCTGTTCTTTTTTTTTTGTGTTTCGTTGGTGTTTCTTTCGGTTTCAGTTTAAATGGTGATAATTTTTTTTTTCTTTTTTTTTTCACGTGAGTATTCTGTGCAATCAAATGGATTTAAAAGGAAAAGAAGAAATAGGTATGTTCGATTTTGTTATTTTTTAAGAAGAATTTAAAAGCGGACAGAAACTTTTTATTTTTATTTTTTGAAGCAGTAAGAGAGAAAAACCATTAAACAGAAACAATTAGAAATTTTATTTTTTAAGTGTTAATTTTATAAAATATATTATTATTATTATTATTATTATTATTATTATTATTATTATTATTATTATTATTTATTATTTTATTATTATCTCTATGTTACAACTTAAGTGATTAAATGAAGCAGATTATTTTTGTTTATTATTTTGGAAATTTAAGCGGTATTTAATGAAAAATTAAGAAAAAAAAAAAAAAAAAAAAAAAAAAAAGAGGGCAAATTAAAAAAAAAAAAAGATTTTTTCTAGTAAAAATATTTTTTTTTATATTTTGTTTAATGAGATTGTAAAAATAAGTAATAAAATTGAGTGCAGAAGACAAATCCACTCAAGTGGGTGAAGGTGACGAATCTTTAAAGGAAAAAAATACAGAAATTGAGGGAAATGGGAATCCCCTTGAAAGTCCTCCAAATACGGAAATACATGAAAATGCCCCTGTAAATATGAATGGAGCTATCAGTCAAGTGAGCCAACAACCTGTTAAAAATCAGGCCCTAATCCCTGAAATAGAGTCAATTAAAAAGGCCGCTGTAGGTAGCTATGCAGCAAATAGTGAGGAAAAAACAAAAGACCCCGAGATTATCCCGTTTTCGCCGGAAGCAAAGATGATTTTTGCCTCTTGGCTTGCTTATTTTGAAGCTGTATGTATTGAATCCAAAAAAGATGATGTTTGGAAGATAAGAAACATCCAGAAATTTTTAAAAGATAGTGCCCTTACCCTATACATTAACAACTGTCTTAATGTTTTGCACTGGAATGAGTTTGTTTCACTATTCCATGAAAATTTTTCTACCCCAGATACACTATCACTAAGCGACTTTGCTAGTATTCGGTATAAGTCAGGTGATGACCTCAACGAGTACTACCAAAAGAAAACGAAAATGGGTCGTAATCTGGGTTTAGATAACAAATTCATTCTAGAAGGGTTATCCGAAGGTTTGCCAATTTCGATGCAGAGACTTATTGTGACTAATGCCCCTAAAACTGCCACAGAATGGAGAGAATTAGTGTTTAAACTTACTAAGCTTGAAGTAGCAGGCAAGAGTCCTGAAAATAAACCAGACCCAACTCCCCAAAATCAGTTCAGACAATGGCGACCATATCGCCCTAATACCACTGAGCAGAATTTTCCAATGCGATCCTGGAATTATAGATACCCTTATCAAAACCCCCAGAATCGCCCAAATGTGCCTAACCCTCAAAGAACTTTCCAAAATGTGAGACCCTTTCAACCGTCTCCTCCTAGACCAAATATACACTACCAGGCTACATTGCCACCATCGCCATGCCGCGTATGCCTTAATCTTAATATTCCAAATGCTTACCATTGGGTACGAGATTGTCCTTTTCGAAAGCAATCTTTAGAGGACTCTTCTCTAACCCAACAACCAAACATTCAAATCCAGAATCCAAATCAGACACAAAGTGATTTTTCTGCAAACCCAAGTAGTAACCAATGACAACTAATAGTACCCGGGTACATAGAAAAAAGAAAAGGATCCAAAGAAAACCCAAAGAAACGTCAAATTAATATTCTAGGGATACCGGAAAACTCAATACCATGTTTGATTGACTCAGGAAGCTCGTTAAGTGTCATTCCATTACATTTAGTCCAAAAATTCCAGTTAAACACTTCCAAAATTCGTAAAGGTCTATCGGTCGCTCAAACACAAGGCATTCTCACCTTGCAGGAAAAATGTCGTGTTAATTTGAAAATTGGCCGCATATCCAAATATGTTGATCTTTATGTTATTGATAATAAATTACCCTATACCCTTATTGGACTTAACCATTGCCAAAGTTTCCAGTTAAATATTGATTGTGTTAAGATGCAAATTTTCCAAAATAACCAAAGAGTGCCTCTCCTGAACCAATTACGAAATATTCCAACAGTTAATTCCTTGCACGTGTCAGAACCTAATGAAGATGTCTCAGAAAAGGAAAATGCAGGGATATTTGGTGAAAATTATGAGCCGGAGTTTGTAAACGCCACTGAACCTATCCAAGTTCAGTCTGCACCTAACAAACTGCCTACTCTATTAGCCAAATATGTCGGTATTTTTGCCAAAAATAAATATGATGTAGGATGTGTCAACATGGAACCCCAGAGAATACATTTAACTTCCGACTTACCAATATCACTTAGAGCTTATCGTACTTCCCCTAAGGAAGAAGAAGAAATTAGAGAACAAGTTCAAAATTTGTTAAAAGCCGGTATCATTAAAGAAAGTCATTCCCCTTATTCTTCACCTGTAACCTTAGTTTATAAACGTGAAGAAGGAAAGAAAACTCGGTTGTGTGTCGATTTCCGAAAATTAAATGCCATAACCAAAACAGATGCAGAACCCCTTACCCCGAATCGACACTTTATTGGACAAATTGGTGCAAGCTAAAGTGTTTTTCACTCTCGATTTAGCAAGTGGATATTGGCATATACCTATCCACCCTAAAGATACTGAAAAATTAGCTTTTGCCACAACGTTTGGCTTGTTTGAGTGGAAGAGGCTCGCCTTCGGCTTGAAAAATGCGCCCGCGAATTTTAACCGTATCCTTCGAAGAATCCTAAATAAATATAAAATTGACTTTGCATGCAGTTATTTTGATGATATTATTGTATTCTCACAAAATGAAGAAGAACATTACCATCATTTGGAAATCATTTTTGATATTTGTGTCCAGGAAAATCTTAAATTAAAGCTGTCTAAATGTAATTTTGTTAAGAAAACAATTAATTTTCTTGGATATGAAGTGTCGAATGGTTGTATTACACCCGATAACCCAAATATTGAAACCATCAAGAGGTTAAAACCACCAACCAATGTTAAAGAGTTACAACGCTTTTTGGGATCTATTAATGTTTATAATAAATTCATTCATAAATATGCTGAGGTTAGATATCCTCTAAATAATTTGCTAAAGAAAAATGTTCGTTATGTATGGGACCAAGACTGTCAAAATTCTTTTGAAAAATTAAAAGCAGCTCTAATTCAAAAACCTATCTTAAGATTGTTTGATCCCAAAACACCTTGTAATTTATTTGTAGATGCATCAAGTCTTGGAGTGGGATGTGTTGTGAAACAGGCTGATGAAAATGGTATTTTGCACCCCATAGCATATCATTCTAGAAATCTTCGCGACTATGAAAAAAATTATGCAATTACTGAACTCGAATGTTTGGCAATTGTGGATGCTCTAGATAAATTTTACCATTATTTACATGGTCAAAAATTTGTCATTCATACAGATCATGCGGCTCTCACTTGGCTCAAAAATGTTAAAAACTTAAGAGGACGTCTTTTCCGCTGGTCCCTTAAATTGAGTATGTTTGACTATGATATTAAATATAAAAAGGGCTCCACTAATGTAGAGGCTGATATGCTGTCTAGATTACCTGTTTCAGAAGACCCCCCACATCATACACATTTACTCAACTTGAACGATATCAGAGAAAATCAGAAAAAAGAGAATGTCAAGGTAGATGGTAAAAAATATGTTGAAATTAATGATGTTATTGTGATTAAAAAGAAAAGTTTGTATAAGATTGTCGTCCCCATGGCTTTACGTTTACCCCTCTTGGAAAAAGCCCACACAGATTTTGGACATCCTGGAATTTATAAGATGATAAATTTAATTACAAATCAATATTATTGGCCTAATCTTAATAAAGATATTGAAAATTTTGTTAAACATTGTCATACCTGCCAAATCAACAAAAAAAGTAGGCAAAAAAGATTTGGTTTGTTGCAGCTCATGCCCCCAACGGATATACCTTTTGAATGCTTGGCATTGGACTCTGTTGGCGGATTTAATCATTATAATTCGGCAAAGAAATATCTGCATTTGGTCATAGACCATGCAACTCGCTATGTATGGGATTTCGCGTCAAAAAGTGTAACAACTGAAACTTATACAAACATTTTGAAACAATTATTTCAAACTCAAGTACCAGAAAAAATACTTACTGATAGAAATGGAGCATTTACAGCTTCTAGATTTAAACGTTTTCTTCGTAATTATAATGTAAAACACCGATTAATCTCCAGTCATCACCCGGAAACGAATGGGAAAATTGAGCGTTTGAATCAAACTATTGTCACCAGATCAAAATGTATTGTAAATTCATCACCAACTAAATTACCTTGGACAAAATTTTTAGATGAAGTATTGTATCAATATAATGCTACTCCACATTCTGTAACTCAATTTCCACCTAGTTATTTGCTGTTAGGAAAATTACCTTATGATCCTCTTTTGCCAGATAATGATTATTACCCTCCTGTTGAAGAAGCTAGAAAATTAGCTAAGGAAAGAACAATAGCTTACCATGAAAAAAATAAAATCCATTACGATGCTCGTTTTCTTCCTGTAAAGTTTAAAGTTGGTGACATTGTAATGTATGAAGAATTCCACTATCCTAATACACGTAAATTGACTCCACCATATTCTGGACCATATACTATCTTAAAACAACTATCTGATGTAAGTTTTGAAATTGATAAACCCAGTATACATTTTAAGAGAGATTCTGAAATAGTGCATGCTTCCAAGTTGAGATTCTATAACCCTCCTCAAAATTTAAAACTCTACCATGAATAACCCCCGTCTATCCCTTTCATCTTTCAATTTTTTATTTTTGCTTTTCTATCGTCCCTCTATCATTTTAGTATTTGGATGAGGACCCAGCTGGATGTTAATTTAAAACCCAGCGGTGTAGTTGGCGGAGCAGTTTTAAAGTACTGCTAACCTATTTATTTTTTTTATTACTCATACAATGACAAAACTAGGAACACGTTAGGGGTCCTTCGCTCCGTGGCCTCCCGTCTATAGTCGAACTGTTTTCCCATTTTCTCTTTCCATGTAGAATGGAGAACTTGGCAAAACTGCTTCGCTTTCCCTCTGTAGGTGATTATCGGGCATCCACTTTTCCTTTTTCCTTGTGCAAGAGACACATTTTTTTGGATGGTAATCACCTCAGAGTTTAGAAATCCATGTCTCACTGAGCATGGTGGAAAGGATAGCCTAATTTTTTTTTTATTTTTTGGTTAGAATTTCCTATTTTTACAAAGTTTTCAAGTTCAATATTTTTTTCTCTCCTGGGAATAATTCCCACTAGTGTCCTATAAGCCCAAAGATGCTTGTAAGTAGATATTTTGGAGTAGTAACAGACCTTGTAACTGCTCATAGGACATTTTCATGTTTGTGTTGTTTTTATTACATTTATAGTAATTGTTTTGTCCTATATTTACAATATATTTGAAATATCTTTTATGCTATATTTTTTTAATTTAATGTTTTGAATAAGTGTTTATATCATGTTGAAGTATTTTTATAAGTTTAAGTGCATATTTTAATTGTTTGTGTTTGTAAATAATATAAGTAATTGCCATATTATATTTCTGCTTTAAAGTATCATATTATTTAGTTTTTATTGTATTGTATGTTTGAAGAAAGGTGCAATGTTTCCCTTTCCTGATGAACCAAATATAATCCACGAACAATTCTAACAGGACATATTGGTTAACAGAAACTTTTGAAATGTGCTAAAAGACTTTAAAAAAATAAGCACACAATGTTCTCGCGAGAAATGTAAAAATTTTTTTTTGCTGCAGCTGTGTGTTTTGTTTACAGTATATGTCATATGTTTAATCTTCAGTGTATATCATCAAATAGTACCAGTATTTTATGTAAAAGTAAGCCCAAGCAGTTTGAGAGTCTAATTAGAATTCCGTAGAAAAAAAAAATTCGATAGCCTAGTTTAAAATGAGTTTAACTTATGGGGTTGAGCCCCACAGCCCTTGCTGACAAGTACTGTGGTGCTCATTTTTAAAGGGGGGGATGTGAAATGAATGTGAAAAAGTATGAAAGAATATTGAATGTGAACGAATGTGGATTGATATGAAAGGATAGTTAGTTAAACCCATTCCAAATCAAAAACTAAAATATAAAAATTCAAAGTTTAAAATCCCTAAATCGTGTGTCAAAATTTTAAAGCCCTGCCTTCATTTCTAGTTGCCCCTGTAACTTAACTTTCCTTACGATACATTTATTACGAACAGATATCAATTTTGAATCCTCGTTAAGATTAAAAGTGCTGACGGTAGCGCATCTCTCTTCTCCCGGTGGCTAGATTTTGCATGTTAATTATCTGGGCTGCTTACCCAGATACGAGTCAAGGGCTAATTAGCCAATTAAATTACATTATTTCATAAGTTGCAAAGCGGTCTCTGGCGGTGGTCCGGCCGTATATAATGTGAGGAGCACGTTTTTGCGTGGCTTTTGACTCTAATCACTCTCCACAAAAACTACGGCCAGTATTCTTCGAAGTGCGACGGCATCCTTGCCGTTGTAAGTCCGGCAATTCGCCGAAATATGAACGATAAGACGATGTTTCCCCGGTAAAAGACTCTTCAAACTGTCCCCTGGGCCTAGCTTATGAAGAGACTTGTAATTAATTGGAATAAAAGCTAGTTCCCAGGAAAATGCCTGCTTATTTCTCCTACTTGTGCACGACTACATTAACGATGGATATCTATTACTGGGATGTGTGATAGCGGTGATCGACCGCTCGTTACAGAGAGATCGATGTGTGTTCGTTATATCGAGGTGCTCCCGTTATACAGAGGCGATATCTTACAGAGATATTGAACATTACAAGACACTCGGATTAATGGAGGTTTCTAAATTTAAATGTATATTTATTAAATTACAGTGGAATTTGGATTAAGGAAGATTCCTCATTAGCAACGGGGTGTTATCCCTACATTAAAGAATAACCCATAAGGTTTTATCGATTGAAAAATCGTTTCAAACTCAAACAGCAATTTCATGGCAATATTACATTTATCAGAAAAACTTATAAGGAAATAAAAATGTCGGTTAAATATATATTTTAACATTGGAAATATTTATTAAAAAATAATAATACAATTTTGCTGAGAAAATGTCTTTATTCTGGAAATAATAAAGAATTTGTTAAATATTCTTGGAAGTACTGTGCAACAATGTAACATTAACAAAATGTAAATACCTAAATGTTGAGGTGCTATAGTCATTAACGGCCGATTAAAGAAAATATTAGCTCATATTGCCTTGCTATTATAGTAGTACTCCATTAATGAATTTCCTTAATTTAAAATGAGAATATAACTATCGATGATGAGACCATAAAAATATGTAATAAATTGTAATAACACTATAAAAAATATATAAGTAAATTATAATCCTCTGAATCTAACTAAATATATCCCATAAATAATATAATACAATCACTTGTTAACTTTAAATCAATGTCCAATAATGCTTAAAGTGATAAAAAACATAACACAGAATATTTAAAATACTTTTTTTTTCTTTTTAATATAGATAACATATGTTTCGTTCACAACTATCGGTGACATCTTCAGATCTTATTGATAAATACAAAATTCTCGCATATTTGAAAATAGTAAAACATATACCACGAGATTGCATTAAAAAGACATAGTATGTAGTATATAAACATAGTATGTAGAAAAACAGACCCACTAGAACCTAACCAACTTTCCGGTGTTTATGAAATCCCATTCACCAAGGCAGATGGAACAATACAGTACTATATAGGAATGACAAACAGAAAATTTAAAACAACAATAAAAGAACATATGGCATATATAAAACATGACAGGAGAACCACTGCTTTAGCCAGATAATATAATAAGGAGCAGTTGCAGATAGATTTCAATAATAGTAAAATAATTTTTCAATCAAGAACTTATTTCCCATCCATTATCCGTGAATCTATAGAAATATATTTGCGAAAAGATTGCATTTGTAACGAAACCGTTTCCTTTGAATTAGCTAAAATTTGGCACGCGATGATCGATAAATGGAAAAGCAATAAAAATAAATAATAATTTTTTCACGTTTCCCAGTTTTGGCCAAATTAAGCACCTACTAACTTTGAACATGCGATCTCGTGGTATATGTTTTACTATTTTCAAATATGCGAGACTTTTGTATTTATCAATAAGATCTGAAGATGTCACCGATAGTTGTGAACGAAACATATGTTATCTACATTAAAAAAAAAAGTATTTTAAATATTCTGTGTTATGTTTTTTATCACTTTAAGCATTATTGGACATTAATTTAAATATATCCCTTTAATATCCGCAAATCACATAAAAGATAATCGTAGAGCTCTTTATTTGCTAAATACCTTATCACTATCACTTGATGCTAAATATATTACTGTAATATCCTCTTTATTCCCCCTAGATACTAAAGAATAATCGATAAGGATTTATTGATTCAAACATCGTGACAAACATTGTCAGCGATAAAAGGAAAACACGTGCAATGCAAAAGAACAGAAAAAACGTATTCTTTCAATATACTTTTTACTTGTATTTTCTGACGCACACGGACATCGATCTGACAATCGTAGTATCCGAAGTGTGATTTAAGTGGTGACGAATAACGATAATTAAATATCAATATGAGCTGAAGTATCTTGAGTGATCTTTTTCAATGGGCTGCGATATTATTAGAAAGCTAAGCATTTAAAGAAATGGCCTCTTTAAATAATTTTTTATAAAACCATAATTAAAAAAAGACATTTTTTATCGTGTTTTTTTTTTTTTTTTTTTAAAGCTGTGCTATCATTATACGGGTCCTGTATTTGCAACGAAACACCAATATTGTAGAAATATTGGCAATGAAATAAAGAAAATATCTCTTCCTTGTATCATAATTTACAGCTAATACTCAGAGCGGTCTATGAGCCAATATCGATCAAAATGTGGCAAGTAATCGTCCAATTATCGTCCAGTATTATTTTACTACAATGGATCTATTTATTACTCTGATGACTTTTCAATGGACAAACAGGAAAAAAAAAGGAAAAAATCCTTTACAGCATTTTTTCTTTTTTTTTTCTGATGCATATGGGCATCAATCTAAAAATGGTAGTGTAAATAGTACAATGTATGGCCTCTTTAAATAATTTTTTGTAAAACCATAATTAAAAAAAGACATTTTTTATCGTGTTTTTTTTTTTTTTTTTTTTTAAAGCTGTGCTATCATTATACGGGTCCTGTATTTGCAACGAAACACCAATATTGTAGAAATATTGGCAATGAAATAAAGAAAATATCTCTTCCTTGTATCATAATTTACAGCTAATACTCAGAGCGGTCTATGAGCCAATATCGATCAAAATGTGGCAAGTAATCGTCCAATTATCGTCCAGTATTATTTTACTACAATGGATCTATTTATTACTCTGATGACTTTTCAATGGACAAACAGGAAAAAAAAAAGGAAAAAATCCTTTACAGCATTTTTTCTTTTTTTTTCTGATGAATATGGGCATCAATCTAAAAATGGTAGTGTAAATAGTACAATGTAATTGATGACAGATAATCATAAGGCCCTTGTATTTTCTAAGAAACATCAATAATGTAGAAAAATTGGCAATGAAATAAAGAAAATATATCTTCGTTGTATTATAATTGATAGCCAATATAGTTCAATATATGACATATAAAAACAATATTAGTCCAATATTATTTTTGAATGGATCTATTTACTAATCTGATGATTTTTTATTGGAAAAAAAGAATTAAAAAAATGTTCCTTTTTAACTTTTTTTTTTTTTTCAATTTCTTTTCTTTTCTGATACACACGAGCATCGATCTATAACGATTCTAGTGTCCACAGTGAGATGTAATCGATGACAGTTAATGATAATTAAATTTCGATACGAGCTGAAGTATCTTACGTAATCTTTTTAGCAAACTATTGATATTATTAAAAAGCAGCTGAACATTTAATCAAATGATTGCTTTAAGTCATTTTTTTTATAAAACGATAATAAAAAAATATTTTCTTTTTTTGTTTTTGTGTGTTTTATTAAGTTATGCTATCGTCATAAGGCCCCTGCATTTTCTAAGAAACATCAATATTGTAGAAATATTGGCAATGAAATAAAGAAAATGTCTCTTCGTTGTATTAAAATTTATAACCAATATAGGTCAATACATGACATATAAAAACAATATTATTCCAATATTATTTTTCGAATGGATCTATTTACTAATCTGATTACTTTTTATTGCAGAAACAGAGAAAAAGAAACGTTCTTTTTCAAACACTTTTTCTCAATTTCTTTTCTTTTCTGATACATACGAGCATCGATCTATAACGATTCTAGTGTCCACAGTGAGATGTAATTGATGACAGTTAATGATAATTAAATTTCGATACGAGCTGAAGTATCTTGCGTAATCTTTTTTAGCAAACTATTGATATTATTAAAAAGCAGCTGAACATTTAATCAAATGATTGCTTTAAGTCATTTTTTTTTATAAAACGATAATAAAAAAAATATTTTCTTTTTTTTTTTGTGTGTGTGTTTTATTAAGTTATGCTATCGTCATAAGGCCCCTGTATTTTCTAAGAAACATCAATATTGTAGAAATATTGGCAATGAAATAAAGAAAATGTCTCTTCGTTGTATTATAATTTATAACCAATATAGGTCAATACATGACATATAAAAACAATATTAGTCCAATATTATTTTTCGAATGGATCTATTTACTAATCTGATGACTTTTTATTGCAGAAACAGATAAAATGAAACGTTCTTTTTCAAACACTTTTTCTCAATTTCTTTTCTGATACGTATGAGCATCGATCTAAAACGATTCTAGTGTCCATAGTGAGATGTAATTGATGACAGTTAATGATAATTAAATTTCGATAGGAGCTGAAGTATCTGGCTTAATCTATTTTTGCAAGCTATTGGTATAATTAGAAA
Organism: Maratus michaelseni; assembly: GCA_963931845.1. Lineage (NCBI taxonomy): Eukaryota > Metazoa > Arthropoda > Arachnida > Araneae > Salticidae > Maratus > Maratus michaelseni. The sequence continues at coordinate 110,877,838 of OZ007597.1, read as the reverse complement.
GCAGCTGAACATTTAATCAAATGACTGCTTTAAGTCATTTTTTTTATAAAACGATAATAAAAGAAATATTTTCTTTTTTTTGTGTGTGTGTTTTATTATGCTATCATCATAAGCCCCCTGTATTTTCTAGAAAACATCAATATTGTAGAAATTGTTGGCAATGAAATACAGAAAATATCTCTTCGTTGTATTATAATTTATAGCCAATATAGATCAATATATGATATATAAAAACAATATTAGTTCAATATTATTTTTCGAATGGATCTATTTACTAATCTGATGACTTTTTATTGCAGAAACATAGAAAAATAAACGTTCTTTTTCAAACACTTTTTCTCAATTTCTTTTCTTTTCTGATACATATGAGCATCGATCTAAAACGATTCTAGTGTCCATAGTGAGATGTAATTGATGACAGTTAATGATAATTAAATTTCGATAGGAGCTGAAGTATCTGGCTTAATCTATTTTTGCAAGCTATTGGTATAATTAGAAAGCAGATGAACATTTAATCAAATGACTGCTTTAAGTAATTTTTTTATAAAACGATAATAAAAGAAATATTTTCTTTTTTTGTGTGTGTGTTTTATTAAGTTATGCTATCATCATAATCCCCGTGTATTTTCTAGAAAACATCAATATTGTAGAAATTGTTGGCAATGAAATAAAGAAAATATCTCATCGTTGTATTATAATTTATAGCCAATATAGATCAATATATGATATATAAAAACAATATTAGTTCAATATTATTTTTCGAATGGATCTATTTACTAATCTGATGACTTTTTATTGCAGAAACAGAAAAGAAATGTTCTTTTTCAAACACTTTTTCTCAATTTCTTTTCTTTTCTGATACATATGGGCATCGATTTATAACGATTCTAGTGCCCATAGTGAGATGTAATAGATTACAGTTAATGATAATTAAATTTCGATACGAGCTGAAGTATCTTGCGAAATCTTTTTTGCAGGCTAAAAGCAGCTGAACATTTAATCAAATGACTGCTTTAAGTCATTTTTTATAAAACGATAATAAATGAAATATTTTGAAGTATTTTGAAATATTTCTTGTGTTTTGCTATCGTCATAAGGCACCTGTATTTTCTGAGTAATACCAATATTGCAGAAATATTGGCAAGGAAATAAAGGAAGTCTCTAACTTGTATTTTAATTTATAGCCAATATAGGTCAATATATGGCATATAAAACAATATTAGTCAAATATTATTTTGCTAATAGATCTATTTACCATTCCGATGAGTTTTCAATGCACAAACAGAAAAAAAAACCGTTTCTTTTCAACTTAATATACAGTATGCCCACTAAAGTCTCTTGCCACCCTCTTAACTTCGGAACGGCTTCTGCTATATTCATAAAAGTGGAGTCTAGGTATAGTAAAGTAGCCATGAGTTACACAATGAAACCGCCTACAGCGCCACCTGGTGGAATGCTGTGGAGTTAGCATTCCTATCTCGAAAACGGAAAGAGATAGAGAAAAAAAGTAATTTACAAAGTTGTAGAGTATCGTCGATTTAATACGAAAAGACACCGTGTGGACATTAATGCGAAGAATAGAACGGTTAAAAGGAGCATTTGTTTTTTTGTTATTTCCTACACTGTGACGTGACAAAACGATCTGAGAAAGAAAGAAACAACCAGTTATGAAACAGCAGGTGTGTGCGATCCCTCCACAAACATTGTAGGACATTAAACGACGCTAATACGGACGCTTCTGTCAACGTGTCACCATCTATGCTACAACGTGTGCAACGTGAAATTGAAACAAGGATCCAAATATGCATTGCAGCTGACGGTGAGAAGTTTGAACATCTAAAATAAAGGTATATTATTATAACTAGTTGTTTTTTTCTTTCTAAGATCGTTTTCTCATGTCACAGTGTAGGAAATCACAAAAAGACAAATGTGTGTTTTAATCGTTCTATTCTTCGCATTAATGTCCACAATGTGTCTTTTTGTGCTAAATCGATGATGCTCTACAACTTTGTAAATCCCTTTTTTCCTCTATCTCTTTCCGTTTTCGAGATAGGAATGCTAACCCCGCAACATTTCACCAGGTGGCGCCGTAGGAAGTTTCAATGAGCGGCACATGGCTACTTTACTATACCTAAACACTTCTTTTATGAATATAGCAGCAGCCGTTCCGAAGTTAAGAGGGTGGCAAGGGACTTTAGTGGGTATACTGTATATATATATATATATATATATTATTTTCTTATGCATATATCTATCTAACGATTGTAGTGTCCGTAGTGAGGTGTAATTAATGACAGATAATGACAATTAAATATCGATCAACAGACGTATAGTAATCTTTTGTTGTAAGCTATCGATATTATTGGAAAACAGACTAGATTAAATGTATTTTTATAAAATGACAATTAAAAAATATATATATCGTGTTTTATTATGTGATATCGACAGGAGGGATATTGCGGGATGTAGATTTAAACAAAAGAATATGAACATCTGTTGTTTTAGATGCAAAAAATCTTTAATGCTTTTCATTGGATTTTGCATCGTGTATGATACATGACAGCAAATGCCATATATTTTCCCATGTTGCATGCATTTGCACAATGCGATACACATTCGGAACAATCAGATGTGTTAAGACACTATCATTGTGTACTCGATTACCTTGATGTGTTTATGCTGAATATTGTACAGTTTAATTTACCAAAACATAAGAGTATGTGTCTGGTGTTAAGACTGTTAGTCAACCTAATGTTAATCCTATGGGCGCAGAATGAATTCTTATATTCAAAATATCTCCTCAGGAAAGTAATATTTTTAACTTATTTTTTCTGTGCACTCTTCTAAAAGGATGTCTCTTTTTTCTTAGTTGTCAAAGTATATCTAAAATGTATATTTAATTTTATGTGAAGTGTTGAAATCTTGCTCACAGTTCGTCAGCTTTTAACACATAAAATATTAAATTAAGCATAGATTTTAGAAACATTTTTAGAACTAATAAAATAAGAGACATCCTTTAAGAAAAGTACACAGAAAAAAGAAATTAAAAATATTAATTTCCTGAGAAGATATTTTAAATATAAGAATGCATCCTACGCCCATAGGTTTAACATTTGCTAGGGGAATTCGGAAGTTGATTGACTAACAGCCTTAATGCTAAGATTTCTTTTTTAAATTATATTAAAAAATCTCAAACGTAGAAAATAATGTGAGTTAAATGTAACGTTTTTTATTATTTAGTTAATAAATTTATTTTATTAATTCATAAAATTCAAAATTTAAGTAAAAAATTATGAAGTAATATTTTAAAAAATATATTTTTCTCTTTTTTGCACTACTCAGATACATATTTATTATAAGATATATTGTTTTGTAAATACAGACAAAATCATTTAGTAAAGGGTTTTAAAAATTCGAAAGCAATTCAACAAAGTAATATCTGCCGCAAAATAACTGAACATATAATCGAAAAAAAAAAAGTTAATTTTTTAGAGAATAAATTAAATACCTGAACGATCTTTATTTGCTATTCCGAAGACTTCTTTTCTAGATAAATGAAAAAAAAAGTAACTAATAATAACATATAGTTTATATTTAACTAATAATAACATATATAGTTCTTTTTAGATATTTTTTTTCTGCATACGAGCCCACCCGATATTCACCCGATATTCACCCACCCGAAGCATAAAGTGGAATTCTGCACAGGTAGAAATTTTCAGTCTTGGGCAAGCCTGCCAGGACAAAATCAATCTTGCTCCGGCCCTGCCCAGTGTTTTTAAGCTGAAGTTCGACTCGGGGTCGAGCAGACCTCTAGTATAAATTAAATGTTTTAGATAATTAAGTAAGTAACGATAAACATAATTAAATATCGATATCAGCTTTTAACTCAAACTGAACGTAACTACTCTAAATCTTGAGTGTGGTCAACCATATCGTATAAAGATACAGTCAGACCTCTATATAACAAAGTCGTTAAATAGAGCAAAAATGTTTGTTATATGGAAAATTCGTTAAATAGATATTCATCTATTAAAAGGGTTTAAACTACATAAATGCAAATGTTCAATTAATAAACACTAAATATCATATGAAAAATAAATTAATTATTCTTTTTTGTATCCATATCGATTTGTTTTAGTTACTTTATTCTTAAAATAATAATAATAATAATAATATGACGACATTACACTCCATAAATACACTGTATTTTTAGTTTAAAAAAAATTTACATTTAAAATTAATGCATTATTTTTTTATTATATTATCGTATGTCTGAAAAGAAAGATTAAGTTCGAAATGTCCAGAAATAATTTTAGAAATATAGGTAAGAAGCAATATTAAATCGCATGGAAAACTTCGTTAAATAGAGAATACACGCCGCTATTTGGAGGTTATTTTAGAAGGAAATTCGTAAAAGGTTTTTTCATTTTAAAGAAAAGTTTGTAAAATAGAGGAATTCGTAAAATGGAGGTTCATTAAAATAGGTCATAGACTGTAGTTTCGAAGTTGATAAATACAGAAATCTTGATTATTGAAAAAATTATCGCATACAAATTTCCATGTATTAAATATTCGGAACAAAACTATACTTTTTACATGTAATGCATAGTTTTTCTGTAAAAGGGTCTTTGAATATACTTTATTTATATTTGTGACAGAGTAGAAATAAAAGTATTGGTTCCTTTTACATTTCTTAACAATAAAAGGTACATAAAAATTAAATAAAAATGTCAACATATTATTTTCAAATTTTGTATCACAACTTTATATATCCCAGTCACGACTGCACGTGATTTCACGACGCACTTCTGTGTCGCATGTCTGTTTTCCAAGTTGCATGTCATTATGGCCCAACACCCTGCAATACCCAATAGTAGTAAGCCGCGCCGTTTGGGTGACGGAAGTGACGTCACGAGGGGGCGTGGCCTAAACCGGAAGTGGGGGGGTAGGAAATGGGGGGGGGAATTTTGTGGTGTTGGACGAGGGTAATTTGTTGAGTTGTTTTTTTTTTGCTGATTAGTTTTTTTTTTTTTTTTTTTTTTTTTTTTAGTTTCGGTATGGGACTTTGAAAATTTTTCAGAATTTTTTTTTGTTTTGGTTCGTTACCATGGTTACGTAACAGCGCCATCTGTTGGGGAAAACTGGCAATCTTTTATGATTTTGGCGAATGGCAACGGGCAATTAGTTTCGGTATGGGACTTTGAAAATTTTTCAGATTTTTTTTTTTTTTGGTTCGTTACCATAGTTACGTAACAGCGCCATCTGTTGGGGAAAAGTGGCAATCTTTTCTCGTGAAAGGTGACGGGGGTGGCAACAGTGAGTTACGGTTTTGACGAATGGCAACGGTTATTCAGTTAATTATAATTATTTACGAATTAAGAGGTAATTATTTAGGAGGTGTGTATTTTAACTAATGAATAATTTTAATTATTTCAATTAATTATTTACTAATTAATATTTAGTTTCGCGATTGGACTTATAAATTTTCTCGTGAAAGGTGACGAGAGTTTTCTTTTAATGCCCTTTCTTTTGTTATACTTGTCCCCTCATGCATCCTTTGTTACCAGTTTGAAAATACCTGTTGTCGTATGCAAATACCAGTTTGAAATCCGCACCTGTTTTTGCATGTTGAATGATGCATTAGATAAGCCAAAATTTTCTCGTGAAAGGTGACGAGAGTTTTCTTTTAATACCCTTTCTTTTGTTATACTTGTCCCCTCATGCATCCTTTGTTACCAGTTTGAAAATACCTGTCGTCGTATGCAAATACCAGTTTGAAATCCGCACCTGTTTTTGCATGTTCAATGATGCATTAGATAAGCCAATAGGAAATCAAAGTATTGATGCCATTTATTTTTTACATGTCATAAAGAACCTTATCGAACTAACTTGTTCACTAGCTTGTCTGACTCTGTCCAAGAAAGCGCATATATTCTTCCTTTAAGCTATTTTACATACCGTTGTGTGTAATTATAATTCTAATAGAAAAATGAAGCGATGTTGTGAAAATATGATTTTGTTTGAAGATCCTGATTTTCCTTTGGATGATTCTGATGACAATGTAAGTTTGCTTTTCATATTTATTAAATTTATTCTGTTTCTAATTTTTTATATTAATTTTAATGAACAATTTTTAATCTTTATTTTTTAGTTGTTGGGTGAAACTTCCCAAATATTTCTCGAGAATCCGTTGGATTTTGGCTACGCATCGCAGATATTTGTGGAAAATCCAATGCCATTGCCCATTTATTATCAAGTGGGATCAGGTTTTGAAGTAAGTTCTTTTTCATTTTCTTTTTCGTAGCATATTTTTTAATGATTTTTTTATATGTTTATTCTTTTTTTCTTACCTAGAATTCCCCCAAACCAATCGGAAACGGACCTCCGTTCATTGCTGGTCGACATATTTCTAGCGTTAGTATATCCTTTTTTTCTAATATGATTAAAACTTTTTTATTTCTGTACCTTACATTATTTCATTTTTTCAATATGTTTAAAAATATATATATATTTATTTCTATATTTTACATTACTTTTATTTTTTAGCTGGATAACGCAATTATTTTAACTGAACGGATGCGACGCAGAAATAATAAATACAATGCGGAAGAAATTCATTACCAAGCCCGCATTGACCCGGAGAGGCTTCCCGATGACATACGGGATGTTCCTATGACTGCTGCGGTAGACTCCGTTCGTGAACTGTTTTCATTATTGATTTCGAGAACAACTGAAGGCTTGAATCCAACCGATAGGATACGTTTTTGTATTCTTGCTGACGCCCTGGATAAACCTATTTCAACTAATATGATGTTCGTATCAGAACTCACTGTTGAAAAAGTTATGTCAGCAGTGATGAAAGTTTTACAGTCCAAGGACACCATTCAATTGGATGCCGGGTTCATTGTCCAGGTCATCACGATAGTAAACCCCATAGGTGCGGGGAAAAGAAAAATTTCCAACATTGCTCTGGATCGTTTGGAAAAAAAAATGCATCCTCAGCATCCCGACAGATGAAGAGGGACTTTGCTGTGCAAAAGCAATTCTGTTTGCTAAAGCACATCTCGAAAGAGACACAACAGCGATTAATGCAATGAAACGACGGGACCGCCCGGCATTGATGAACCGTGCTAGAAAACTCCACGAAGACGCAGGAGTCCCAAAAGGCCCTTGCACATTCAAGGAAATTGCTCAGTTTGAAGATTTCTTACAGATGCAAATAGCCGTTTTGTCGTCGGAAAATTGCAATCGAGTAAAATTTATACCTTTTTTAAAATTTATATTTTTATGTCATTTTTTTTTGTAAAAACAAAAATAATAATGTTTTTTTTTTTTTGTAGGTTGTATACAAAGGGGCTAAGAGATCCTTATCAAACATGCCTGAGGGTAAACGTATAAACTTGTGGCTTCATGACGGTCATTTTGACGTTGTGAAGTCACTGAAAGCGTTTTTTGGAAGCAATTTTTATTGCGAAGATTGCGACATTCCTTACCAGCGTGCATACGAGCATCGGTGTGCTGAAGCATGCTATATTTGCTTGAAGAGGGACTGCAACCCGGGTGAACCTCAACGGTGTGATGACTGCGATCGTCTCTGTCGATCGAGTGATTGCTTTGCGACGCACAAGGCTCTGACAGGAAACCAAGAGTTGTCACTCTGCGATCAGGTAAATATTTTTTTTTTATCATTTAAAAAAAAAAAAAATACTGTTTTTGCTATGTTGATATATATATATATATATATATATATATATATATATATATATTCTTTTTTAGGTTTATCAATGCCAAACGTGCTGCAAAGTGATCCGAAGAAGGGATTGCCCCAAAGACTTGCACCGGTGCGGAACAGCCAAGTGTCCTTCCTGCGATCAGTATGTTGTGACAGCGGACCATCTTTGCTACCTACGCCAAGTGGACCCGAAAGATCCGAGTGAGAAGTTGATATTTTTCGACTTCGAAACGGATCAATCTTCGGGTACACATCTTGTCAACTTCGCGGTAGCCCAATATGCTGATGGCAGAGAGGAAATTTTTAAAGGATACACCGCATGCGACGATTTTTGCAGTTGGCTATTTACGCCTCGGCACAAGAGCTTTACTGCGATCGCGCATAACATGAAAGGGTTAGTATGTTTTTACCTTTTCTTATTTTCGTGTATTTTACAGTATATTAATTTTATCCTTTTATCTAATTTTAGGTTCGATGGACAATTCATAATGGAGTGGATGCTCAAACAGGGCACCACACCGGAAGTGATTCCATGCGGGAGTAAACTGATGTCCATCAGACTCAAGTCGTTAGGAATACAAATTATTGACTCCCTTAATTTTTTACCTATGCCCTTGTCTCGATTACCCAACTGCTTTGGTCTTTGCGAGCTAAAAAAGGGATATTTTCCTCATCTGTTTAATATTCCTGAAAATCAATCATATGTTGGTCCTCTTCCGGAAGTGCAATATTACTGCCCAGACACAATGGCACCCGCAGCTCGCCGTGCGTTCCTGTCCTGGCATGAAGAACACAAGGGCGACGTGTTCGACTTTCAACAAGAAATTCTTTTGTATTGCAGGTAAGTACTTGTTTAAATTTCTTTTTGTTTTATTCATATTTATGTTTCGTGTAGTTTCTTTTTGTTTTTATTCATATTATTTTTATTTTTTCAGATCAGATGTCGACATTCTCAGACGTTGCTGCCTTGAGTTTCGAGCTCAGTTTATAGAAATAGAAGGCGTGGACCCTTTTCGGTAAAGTATTTTTTTTTTCTTGTTCAATAGAATTTGATTTATTTAATTTTTTCATGTATATATATTTTTTTCTTTTAGGTATGTGACAATTGCTTCCGTGAGCATGGTTACATACCGAAGCAATCATATCCAGCCCAACACGATCGCCATGGTCCCCGTACACGGCTATGTAAACAGGACAAATTTTAGCCCTGACTCTATCCGGTGGTTGGACTATGTAGCCTCCTCGCAGAATTTACGTATCCAGCACGCTCTCAATGGGAAAGGCGAATGGAAAATCGCTGGAGTTTCGGTAGATGGTTTCTGCGAAGAAACGAATACCGTCTACCAATATCAGGTAATTTATTTTTATTTATTTATTTTTAAATCATGAATATGTATATCCAACATATTGGTTTGTTTATTAATAAATTTTATTTCTTTTACAGGGTTGCTTCTTCCATGGATGTAGCACGTGCTTCAATGAGGATATTCAACATCCCCTGAAGAATACCACCATGGCGGCATTAAGGCAGCAGACGAAGGAGAACGTTCAAAAGTTACGCGTCCGGGGGTACGAGGTCATCGAGATGTGGGAGCACACGTTTCAGCAGATGAAGAAGCAGAATCCTGAACTTCAATCCTTTCTGAAAACGCATTCCTTAAAGGATCGACTAAATCCAAGATATGCATTTTTTGGGGGGAGGACCAACGCCGTGAAACTCTTTCACGAAGGGGACGCGAAGTATGTCGATTTTACTTCGCTGTACCCTTGGGTGAACAAATATTGCGTTTACCCCGTTGGTCACCCCGAAATTATTACCGACAACTTTGAAGACGTGGATCAGTATTTCGGACTAATCCATTGCAGGTCTTGCCTCCTCGCGGACTGTATCTGCCCGTGTTGCCCTACAGATCTCAAGGAAAGCTGATGTTTCCCCTATGCCGCACTTGTGCCGACACCATTCAACAAAGCCCTTGCACCCATTCCGACGATGAAAGGGCCTTCGTCGGAACATGGGTCAGTGAGGAATTGAAACTGGCGAAAAAGAAAGGGTATACAGTCACACACGTAAGTATTTTTTTATGTATATTTTTTAAAATATGTGTTTTGTGTATCTCATTGTTTTTGTATCTATATGTTTTTTTTCTCTTATTTCAGATCTTTGAAGTGTACCACTTTAAGAATACATCCAACACCCTGTTTCGGTCATTCATAGACCGCTTCTTAAAAATAAAGCAGGAGAGCAGCGGTTGGCCAACAGGGTGTGTGACGGAAGAACAAAAGATGGAATATATTCGCCAGTACGAGGAAAAAGAAGGTGTCAAACTAGATCCGGTATGCATCAGCAAAAACCCCGGGCGAAGACAAGTGGCTAAATTAGCACTGAATAGTTTTTGGGGACGGTAAGTTCATTTTCTAATGTAAGTTTTTTCTATAATTATATTTTTTTCCTGTATTCATTTTTTTTCTTTTTTCTAGGTGGGGGATGAATCTTAATAAAGATCAATTGACCTTTGTCAACACAGTACCAACATTTAATAAAATGTTGGCAGATTCAAGTAAAAATGTAAGTACTTCATTTTTTTTTTCTTTCTTTATATAATCCGTCTTAGTCTGTTATTGTTCAATTCGTGCTTTAACATTTTTTTTTCAGATCAAAGACGTATTCCTCCCCACACCGGAAGTGGCTGCCATCCACTGGAATGTTGCCCAGGACTTTGTCGAACAGGACACTTCAACCAATATTTTTCTAGCCGCTTTCACGACAGCTTGGGCTCGTCTCAAGTTGTACGAAGAAATGGATAAGTTGGGTCGGAGTGTGTTGTATCACGACACAGATTCGATCATTTATGCCAGCAATGGTATAAATGATCCGCCTCTGGGCAACTTTCTGGGTGAATTCACCGATGAATTGGATGGAGACAGTATTACAACTTTTGTATCTGGTAATTATTATTTAATTTATAGTTTAATATCAAATGTTATTATTTTTTTGTATACATACTTTTTTCTTTTTTCAGGTGGTCCCAAAAACTATGGCTTCAAAACGAGAGAAGGGAAAACCTGTTGTAAAGTAAGAGGGTTCACTTTAAACTTCAGGAACGTCCAGCTCCTCAATTTCGATTCTATTCAAAAATTAGTATGCGAGATGGATACGAGCAGTACCATTTCTATACGCAATCCAACCAAAATTACAACAGACGGAAAAAGACGAAGAGTCGTCAACAAAGAAGAAACAAAATTGTATAGGGTGGTCTATGACAAACGAGTCATTCAACTTGATCTGACAACCCTACCTTATGGATATTAAAATATTTGTTTTTTGGTAAGTTTATATAAAATTATTTCTTTTCTATGTTTAATATATTGCGAGAGTTATATATATATATATATATTTTTTTTTTTTTTTGAATAGCTAGTTTTATATTCTTTTTTTTTCAGTCTTCTTTATTGGTTACATGAAAAATTTCCAGCAAATCCATATTTTTTCCCAAGCAAAAATGTTAGTTAGTTCTAGAAAAAGTGTAAAAGAAGAAAAATGTTTTAAAATGAATAAAAGAAGAATTTGTTATACAGAAGATTTTGTATGTTAAAAAAAAATGAGCGAATTGTTATGATGAAGAAAAAATGTAACTGTAAAAAAATATATATATACAATCTTAATAAAAAAAAATTTCTTTTTCAAATGACTCTTTTTTTTCTTCAGATTCACTGATTTGAAAAAAAAATCAGATTTTACAAAAATAAAAAAAACACATTAACTTAGTCACACACACATAAACATAGTCACATAAATATTTTTAAATATAAAAATTTTATTTGTTCATAAAATACATTGAAATTTCAAAACATAGTTTTCTACATTTTTAACCAAGGTAATGGTGATATTGGTAAAGTAACATGGTAAGATGATTTTCTTTTTCTATGACGAGGTTCAGGTCTTGCATAAATAACTTTCTGTTCATTCTTTAAATACTTGTTTTTTATAAACTCTTGGGGAAAACTGATAGTATTTAAAAGTTCTTGAAACTGATCAAAAGCAGCAGGTCTTTGACTCCTATCTCTAAGCAAAAAATTTATTAGTTGAATAGCATCTGATCCGATAATTACAGTATCATCTATTTTCAGCTCTTTGTTTTCTGTGCAGGAAATTTTATTTTGTTTGAAAAATTGTATTATTTTTGCAGCAGTTTTTTTTTTGCTTTACAGGAACAGAACTTAGAATTTCATTTTCCATATCACGTGATTTTTCAAAGGATTTCTGGGGAAGTAGTTCCTCGTTGGGTTTCACCGTGTTCAAATCTGGAAATGAAACAAACTTTTGCAAAATCTGAGTATAAAGCTTTGCTTTTTCATCATCCCCTAATTTTCTTTTCAAAATAATCTGAATCTGTTTGTCTAAATCACTTAAATGCTCGTCGGCAAACTCTTGATCTCTGTCAGCTGGAACAAGTCTGAATTTACGAGCGAACTCCATTGATCAAAGTACTGAGCACTGACACTGCAGCAGGAATAAGTATAGACAAAAAACCTTCTCCTTTTTGAACGAGAAGTCGTCTTTTTTTAAACAAAGGTTGTTTTTTATCTCCCAGTCGACGCAATGTTCTTTTATGACCTGATAATCTATTTTTTTGGCGTTTAGAGACAGGTATATTACCTTTTAAAAGATTTAAGGCGCATTCACAGACACCTTTTATAACACTATTGGGACACTTTTTAAGAAAAGCTGCTTTTTGCTTTGTCTTGCTTAACAATTTGAGATGTTCCAATGTCGACATCCTGATTACAAATGATGATCGTTGAGATTAATCTCTCTTTTATATGCATGCCATAAGAAAAAGCTTTCGTCAAAGCACAATGTTTAAATCCGCATTTGTGACAAGAGCAGTTTATCTCTGAAATATTTAATAAATCAATCTTGGGGCAGTTGAAATCATTCAAATTTAAAATCCTTTGTCCAGACATTCGTTCTAAAAACTTTGCTTTTTCTAATCCTTTGGTATAAACATTCTGATAAGAAATAAACAAAGATGAAAGTATAGGCTCTAATGCTGAAAAGGGTAAATCACCACTATTCCATTGCAAACCATGACGGTAATGAGTTAACCAGGCAAACGTCTTTCTTTGTTTGAAGGATAACTGCTCCCATGGATGCGGAGGGCGAAAACTCCAACGAGCATGGTACCCATGTTCCACTGCATAAAAGGCGAGTTCTTTGATAATAAAATCACTCGAATTTATCTGAAAACCCTCGAATTCAACAACAGCGGAAGACATGCTTACTGTATGACGTTCTTTGGACAAATGGTTTAGCGAAGTTCATACACGTAATGTTTATCGTCAGGAAATATACTTGTGCGCAAGCGCAAACTTTCGAAAGAATCTGATCTTAAATCAATAAATAAATAGCTGAAAGGTAATGCAGTAGCATCGTTAAAAATTTCTTGAAAAGCCTTGGTTTTACCAGGAAACATTTGTCTTGCTAAATGCATTACTTGGCTTTTATCTCGGGGATTTTTGTATACTACCATGTAATGGGAATTTAAATTAATATTTCGCATTTCTTTACCGCGATGGAACAAGTTTTGCGTTATAAACATGACTGATAGATTTCGATGATGACTGCCTTTCGTGAAAAGTTTGCTCAATCGCATATCACTGGCTAACTCTGTCATTAAATCATCTATAATAATTAAAGCGTCATGCAGGGAGTTAAGATTAGAGGGTAAACCTTCTTCAAACTTTACACCTTTCATTGAATTGAAAAGGGGTTGATAGCTTCCATAACAGTATATAATGCTTGTTGGCATAGGTTGAAAATATTTATAATCAATTATTTTTTTAACAAATACTGTCTTACCTGAGCCTGTCGGCCCAGCAATCAGAACAGTCGAAGGATGTACTAACTTGAGTAATTCCATGCTTTAAATGAAAAAAAATAATGAAAACTTCGATTTTTATAGTTTTATGAGTATTTTGATGAAATACTTTTATGATTTTGTTAGAAAAAAAAAGAAATTATACATACACTTTTTCTTTTTAAAACTACAAATAAATATATTTTTTAATGTAATCTATCATATGTGATCGGATTAAAAAACAGACGTAAAATAAGACAAATATATTTTTTATTTTTTAAAAATAATGTTTACACCATATCTTTTTTTGACAAATTGATACATTCGAAAATCATTCTTCTTTCTGGATAATACATTTGTAATAGAATTCATACAAAGTCCTTGACATCTTTTTACAAGAAAGAAAATACAATATTGTCCACAGACATTGGACGTTAAACTTTGAAACATTGCCTTGTTCCAGTTTATACGATGATACTTCTTCACAAATCTCTTGATATCTTCTCCATAGGTTTCGGGAGGAAGTCCGTACGAATCAAAAAATTCAAGAGTTTTTTTGTCTTGAACGTAAACTGCCAGCCAATGGGATCCTTTTTCATCATGTTTATCAGTATTGAGAACTAATGCACAGGGAAATTTTCGAATATTGGGTATTTTGTCAGAAGGGTAAACGCCTGCAAAATATCTCGCAGAAACAAGATCACGAGATAAAATTGTATGAATTTGTGATGAATTCATTAGTTTCCAAAATCATACAGAATATTGCGAGATTTGTTGATTTCGATTAGATTTTCAAATTCAGCATACACTAGCAAAGAGACTGTTTGCGCTAAAGTCGTTCCGAACTTAATTTCTAATCTTAAATTGCTATGACGAATAAGATTAAGATGTGAACCATCACATAAATCAGGTGACAAATCAAAACAAAATAAAGAATACCCCTGTGAAAATTCTGATCTTGAAAGATAAAGACCTTTGTTTTCTGCATTCGTAAATAAATTCTGATAAGCTCGAATAAATAAATTGTTTTCAAAGTCAGGTTGCAGCGGATTGTGAGGAACGGGCTGACCGTCGACATAGACGCCTAGGAAATTAATATTGTAATGTTTAAACTCAAAAGGGGACTTTTTATAGTCGCCGTTAAATGCGTCATTATCCACACAAGCGATTACGATGCGATTGGGCATCTGGCCTGTAAAAATATTGTCTTGAACAAAACTCATATTGCCTGCAGGAATGGAATATGCTTTACAAAGCACTCTGTTAATAAGGTATTTGGCTGTTGTTTTTTCTAAGCTTTTAGCATGTCCCAAGACAACGCCAGGACTTACTCGTACTTTACGAACAAATAAGGAAACGTGTTCCAGGGAAACTTTAAACTCCCCTTCACTCGCTAACAAACAAAACTCTGGTTTACTGCGAATCAGTTTAATTTTCACATCTACCATGTTAAGGAGGAGTCTTTCTTGGTGAAACATATCCAGGTGCAATCGACCAATCATATCAACTGAAGCACTAAGTTTAGTCATTTCGGCACGTTTACTAAATCCTTCATTGGGGTTTGCATCTGCCGGATCCAAAACATTCATACGACCAGCAGTATCTTTAAAAAATAATTCTGAAGAAAGTTGAGAAGTTTTTGCATCATAGCCGTGATTCAGTAACTTCTCTATCATGGCTCTGTAAGGATAGGTATTATTACTGGAAGAAACTAGTCTATCGTTCAGACTAATATCAACTTGGGAAAACATAGAATGCAAAAATAGATTGACGGGTCCCACTTTACATTTATCCGCAATGGGTTTACCATCCTTTTTTAAAATTTTCACTTTGACATATAATTGAGTTTGGGATAAATCAAGGTAATCTTCCCCGCTTCCAGAAACATTAAATTCCACAGGTCCTCCATCAGAAACATTGGCTAGTGGGTGAAATTCCACCCATTGACCTCTTTCAATAACTGTTTGAGTAGGAGGAAGATGAAATAATTCTAATTCCGATTTAGCACATTCGGGGGAGTCCTTTAAGAGAAAAGCCATAGTATAATGGAGATGTTATCAATCAAAAATATCACGTCTTTGCACCTTCCGTACTTTTGATGAAATGATGCGTTTCGCCGGTTTACGCTTCCTTTTAAGCTTTCCATGGCCAATCATTTCATCTGCTTTTTGAACTGCTTTTCTAGCTAATTTCTTCCCGGTTTCTTTTGATCGTGTTTTGAGAGACGATTTAAAATTTTCCCCTGATAACACATCATTCGCAACCATAGTGCCTGTTCGTAATGCTTCTTTTCCAAATGTTTTGGCACCACTTATCAAAAACGGCATCGCACTACGAAACAATTTAGCAAAAAATCCGCCTATACCGTATCCTCTCTGCAAAACTGTTCCCCGATAGTAAGGCAAACCTTTTCCTGTTTGCCCTGCATAATAATCTTCGAACTTTTTTGTACAACACGTATAAGGCACCAACATTTTTTGCTGATCCTTCTTTATCACAATCAAAACGGAAAATGAGAAATAATTAAACGAAAGGCTCTTTTATATGATTTGCCGTAAACGAAAATGCAGCGTTACAAAAACTTTACCTCTTTCAAAAGGCACTAAATCTCCAGAATGTAATCTAATATCAATTTGTACCGTTTGGAAGTGCTGACGAATAATTGGTACGTACAATGGTCTTGGATAATGAGCATTAATAATTTCGCCATCGTGTCCTTCAACAGACACAATTTTTAATAGAGGGGCGTGTACATCACCGACGAATTGAGGCTCCACGAGATCACAGTACACATACATCACGGGAAAGGATGATTTTGGGTCGGCCACAAAAGTACTTTGCTGCAATCCTGTATATTCTCCGGGTTGAAAACCTAAAAGTTCTGCTATTCCTTCGTGAAGAATAACCTTTGATTTTTTATCTGTCTTGATTGTAACTCTTTTCGTGACAGAGTGATAATGAAATTCAATCTTATTTTTATGCGATGGTATTGTCATGCTTTTAATGAGGTCCGGTATGGTTTCATAACATCCGGAAGGAACTCTCCTACCTTCTAATTTTCCGTCTCCCAAGTCAAAACCAAACAAATTATTATCGTTTCGAACATTATACCATGTATGTGGATAAATAAAATCGACCAAAGCCATTTCCCATTCACCGTTTAAATTTATGGGGGTGGGCAATTGAGTTGTAAATTGCGATATTTTATTATTGGGGAAAAAGCTCATAGAGCTATCGCTGATAAGTGTGATGTAGAACGACATCTTCGCATGAAATGAAAGGTAAGTATGATGTCTACTTTATTTATATCATTCGAATATCTTCAACCCATGCATTGAACTTTTCCGGATATCCTTGAAATTTCACAAAATACTGAACTTTTCCATTACGCTTTCTTTTATTCAAAACTTTCTCTACAGGGTAAAATCCTGAATCCGAAACCTTTTGTAGTTCTTGTTTGTAAAATGTCCCTTTTATGATTTCACCTGCTAAATCTTTTAATTTATAGACAACAGGCACACGATGTATGATTTTATGAATAGTAAAAATTTCTCGTGTCCAATTTTGTTCGTATCCTTTCTCGAAACGTAATTTTTCCTTGCTTATGCGAACGGTATCGTCTATATTCAAGTCAGATTTGGTTGCAGTGATTTTGTCATTTGCATATAATGTTTTCCAAACCTGACTTTGATTATCAAGGTTCACTGATGCTGGCTCCATTTTAATACTACGATGCCATGTGTGGTTATAACTGTGTGTTAATTTATCGATTACATCAATATATCTCTTTGTATTTTTTTCAGTAAAATACTTCCACATTTTCGTTTTAAGTGTACGATTAAAGCGTTCAACTATTGAAGCTTTTGTGGCGTTATTGGTTGTAAAAAAGTGAACATTCTGCTTTTTTAAGAAAGCCTGTACAAGCTTATTCGTGTACTCCTTACCAGCATCGCACTGCAGCGTTTGCGGCTTACGTTCCGAAAATATTTTTTCGAAAGCTCGTTTAACACCTGGAGGTTTTTTATCTTTTAACGGTATGGCCCATGCATATTTCGACAAAATATCAATACATGTCAGTAAATACTTATAACCGTCATTCAAAGAAGAGAGAGACTGCATATCTACTAAATCAGATTGAAACTGCTCGTTTAAGCCTCCTACTATGACACGATTTCTCGGGAATTTGTGTCGCAAAGGCTTGTGCAAAGTATAAGAATCTTTCGTTTGCAACCATTTCTTTATCTGCTGTGTTTTTACGCGACCTTTTAAAGCACGTTGCAAAGCATTGATACCACCGAAACTGGCTGGCATCTCCGGATCCCGATACATCTGATTCAAAGCTTCCATTGCAACAATGATTATGATCTAAACGAACGTTAAGATTCATCAACAAATTAACACGATGTTCACCGCATAAAAGTTTTACTTAAAATGAAAAGCATTATAATAAAACCTTTAATATATACTTATTTTAAAAAATATATTTCTTTAGGAAAAAAAAGTTTTAAGTCTAGGAAAAAAAGTTGTTGTGTTTCGGAAAAAAGTTTTAAGTCTAGGAAAAAAAAAATTGGGTTTAGGAAAAAAGTTTTAAGTCTAGGAAAAAAGTTTTTGTGTTTCGGAAAAAAGTTTTAAGTCTAGGAAAAAAAATTTTGGGTTTAGGAAAAAAGTTTTAAGTCTAGGAAAAAAAGTTTTGGGTTTAGGAAAAAAAGTTTTAAGTCTAGGAAAAAAGTTTTTGTGTTTAGGAAAAAAAGTTTTAAGTCTAGGAAAAAAAGTTTTGGGTTTAGGAAAAAAGTTTTCTGTTTAGGAAAAAAAGTTTTTGTGTTTAGGAAAAAAGTTTTTGTGTTTAGGAAAAAAAGTTTTATGTTTAGAAAAAAAAAAGTTCTATGTAATATATAAATAAATTGATTAAGCTTTAAGGATTAGGTTAAAAAATATGTTTCAGTAAAAAATTCAAAGTGTTTGTTTGTCAAAAATAAAAAAACTTTAAGCGCGTATTAAAAGTATAGTCAGCTTTGTCAAAAATAACAACAATAAATAAAGTAACAGTATTAAAAGTATATTTTGGATTGTCATTTTCTGAGAAAAAAAAACACTTACTGGAAATAAAGATTAAGAGGATCAGAATTTCAAAAAAAATGTATTTCTATTTTCAGTAAAATAAAACATATGTTCAGGCAAAAATATTGATAGTATCAGAATATAAAAAAAGTTATCCAAAATTAAAAAGAATATGTTCATAAAAATATTTCTATGTGTAGAAAAAAAATATTTTTATCGGATAGGTAAAATATATAGATTATATGTTCAGTTAAAGAAAAAAAATACTTTTATGATTAAAAATAAAAATAAAAATCTGTGTTCAGTAAAAATATTTTCTATGTTCAATAATATGTGTATATATATATATATATATGTGTGTGTGTGTGTGTGATTAAAAAATAAATGTTCAGAGGATCAGAATATTTCTATATATACCCGTTGTAAAATATTCACACCTCCAAAACTACCCGACAAAGATGGATCGTGATACAATTTCTTAAGTTCTTTTAACTTTTTTTTTTTAAGCTATAATATTAACGTGTTTATCCTATTAAGTATTCACCTGAAATAAAATAATCATGTCCAATCTTTTAAATATATACTTATGAACAATATTTAAAAAAAATATATAAACAAGACACAATGTGAAAAGACAATACAGAAGCAAAATATAAACTAGAAATACAAATTTATTCACTATTTTTACATTTGGAATTAAATAAACAATATAAAATCAGCAAATAAATAAATCATTAACAGATTCTTCATCACCAATATATAATTTTTCAATCTTTTCAAACATCGTATTAACATTCAAACTATCAAAATATTCTTCCTGCTCAATTAAAGTCTTAATGTCAAGGTTTTTACTTTTTTCCACAAAGTCCTTCGAAATAAGACGCCAATCTAGATGATACAAAGAAGATTCAAAATATTTCTGAAACTTCTCTGAACGACTAAGTAAAATGTTTTCTGTAAATCTCGGTTCAAAATTTTCACATTTCAAATAGAGTTCGTTTATTTTTAAATCAACAGAATTTAATATGCAGCCAATTAGCGACTCTGTCATGTCGTCAAATGAAGTGGAGTAACCTAAATCAGGAACATTTTGCAATTCTTCATTTACGTAATACTGTAAAGTTTCTGTAATAAGGTTCTCCTTCACTTGCTCCGTAAGGATCGAAGCATTGTGTTTAAGATTAGAAAATTGCATGTCATTAAGTACTACATAATTAGGTAAAAACTGTAACATTAAATTTTTCCGCTGAAACAGTTTTTGAAAAACAAACATTTGTTTGTCACCAACAGTCTGTATTGTTACAGACACACTCTTATTCAAGACAGTCACTTTATCCAGGTTTTCATTTCCTCGATAAGTTAATATTTCTTTACGAAGAAGGTCCCACACTGCAGGTGAAAAAGTAATGCCGTCTTTAGTAGGAGATAAGTCTCCATCGTCGTCAGGTATGAATTTCCGAATATGCACACTTGTAAATCCTTTAAAAGAGCACACTGTAGCAAAGTAATCATCACCAAGAGTAACAAGATCCGAAGGTACGTCCATTTGAGCAAGTCTATTTAAACGTTCATCTTCTTGCTTTTGCTTCAAAGTTGCTTGAAGTTCAATAGCTGCTCTTTTCCGCATTCGTGATTCTAAATTGCAAACATCTGTAGAAAATCGTTTCATTTTTTTATAAATTAAAATAACAGCACTGCAAGAGAACTTCCAAAGTACACTCCACAAGACTAAGTGACAAAATGCAACGCGAAGTAGAAAATCATCAATACAATCGTTGCCAAACCTGAATGCAAAAATTCTCTTCGACCAATCAAAAAATTCGAGCAAGCATAAGAAACACTCAACCTGTCTGCTTGCTCACGTCACAAAGTTCGAAAGCCAATCAGATAGCTCAGATTGTCTGAACAAACGATTGCAACCTCGTCGGTCTGTTCCAGCATGCACGCGTGACGTCATCGACGCCAAATTTTCCTAAAAAACCCCCCTTTCGAAAACTCGATGCCATTCGACAAAAGCGTAACTCGGTGTTGCCACCCATTAAAAGAAAACTCTTGTCACCTTTCACGAGAAAATTTATAAGTCCAATCGCGAAACTAAATATTAATTAGTAAATAATTAATTGAAATAATTAAAATTATTCATTAGTTAAAATACACACCTCCTAAATAATTACCTCTTAATTCGTAAATAATTATAATTAACTGAATAACCGTTGCCATTCGTCAAAACCGTAACTCAGTGTTGCCACCCCAGTCACCTTTCACGAGAAAATATTGCCACTTTTCCCCAACAGATGGCGCTGTTACGTAACTATGGTAACGAACCAAAAAAAAAAAAAAATCTGAAAAATTTTCAAAGTCCCATACCGAAACTAATTGCCCGTTGCCATTCGCCAAAATCATAAAAGATTGCCAGTTTTCCCCAACAGATGGCGCTGTTACGTAACCATGGTAACGAACCAAAACAAAAAAAAATTCTGAAAAATTTTCAAAGTCCCATACCGAAACTAAAAAAAAAAAAAAAAAAAAAAAAAAAAACTAATCAGCAAAAAAAAACAACTCAACAAATTACCCTCGTCCAACACCACAAAATTCCCCCCCCCATTTCCTACCCCCCACTTCCGGTTTAGGCCACGCCCCCTCGTGACGTCACTTCCGTCACCCAAACGGCGCGGCTTACTACTCCCAATGTTTGAGGTAGTTCGATTTTGACAACGCTGTACAATTAATTAGAATGTCAGCTGTGAGGAATATCAATGATATCTTATGTATATTGTTTTTTACTCTCATGATAAAATTTCATGCACACTGTAAAAAAAGTTAGATTTTATTTAATATAGAAAAATATAATATAACCATGAACGAAAATAGACAATAACATCTTCCGAGTTACAAACTACTCCGAAAAGCTTTCTTAATATTTAGAAATATCATAAACTAATGTATTTTCGCGATTTAAAGAAGAATTTATTTAAAAAAAAAAAATCCGTTACGCCTCGGCCTATAGGCACAGGTACATTTTGCAGACGCAGACCGTGGGGCGCCTGTTTATTGGGAATTGCGGAAGAAGGAACTTTTTGCCCTGGTGCGGCAGTTGGGACGGAAAAATTCGAAATCTACCTGTGCCTGTAGGCGGAGCAGGCATAGATTTTTTGCTTTTGTTTTTAATTTTTTTTTTCTGTAAGAATCGGTCCCATAAAAAACTTTTCACTATAAATGTTGTAGATAATATTAAGAAAATTTATAATAAATTTAAGTGGATTTGATATCTTGTGAATTGACGAAGTTATGATTTTTTTTCTTCTGAAACCCCTATTCCCCGACCCCCCTCTTGGGGCCATTTTTAATGATATCAAAAATCTGTCGTACATAAATTTTTGGCCCTTTCCTAGAAGTAATAATAAATTTAAACGGATCCGATATGTTATCGTTTTTTGTTTTTTATTTTCACAAAAATCCCCCCTCCCCATTTCCTACCCTCTCGTCCTATTTTGTCCATTAACGAACTTCGGCGTAGATCTGTAAAAAAATTATCAGAAATTCCAACATAGGGCAAAATGTAATAGGTAGTATTTCTTATGTTCTAAAAACATGCTTTACTGACAAATATGATAAATTACCAACAGTAACATAACATTATAATTAATATTGTTTTGTTACTCTTAAGTATAAATTCAGTTACGCAGCTAAAAATGTTTAATTGAAAATTACTGACCACTGATTTTTGAAAACATTTACGAGTAGATTTTATAGAGTATTTATCAATATTCCCATACCGGAATATTGTTTTTTGAATGTTATCAATTCACAAGTAAACATTTTCATGTTCAACCAACATGCTTTACTGACAAATATGATAAATTACCAGCATTAACTTAATATTAAAATTAATATTATTTTGTTACTCTTGCAAGTATAAATTCAGTTACGCAGCTGAAAATGTTTAATTGAAAATTAATATCATTCTAAAGACCTATATTCCAATTTGAGAAAACTGATTAATACCGCACTATAAAAACTACTCTGAAATATTTCTGAAAATCAGTGGCAGCAAAAGAAACTTTGTTTTTATAAATGTTTCTTTAAATCTAGAAAATAGATTGGTTTATGAAGTTTCTAATGATAAAGAACTTATTTTAATGGAATCATGAGTAAATCGGAAAAGGTTATTGTATATTTTCCTTCGTGGTTATATTGTTTTCCTAGATTAAAAAGCAGTTGTCTCTTTGTACAGTCCAGAGTTAAAATTTGTATGATTATTTATTTTCAAATTTTGGAGACGCGATTTTAATTATCTTAAGGTGCCTGACTACGTACGGAGCATTTTTTTTCCAAAAAAGCTATTTAATTATTTTTTGAACTTATTTTGTTAAGATTATGACTAGAAAATGTGAAAAAAGGTAAAAAATAGTTCATTCATTGATGAAATTTTGGTAAATGGGGGATTTTGTGGAAAAATTTAGTGAAATTTGGCCCAATATGCAAAACACGCTATAGAAAAATATATTCTATGTATCTTAATTGCCTTTTTACACTTTATACTTATGACATTGGTGAAGGCAATGAACTAAAATCTAAGAGATATTTTAAATGTTTCGAAACTTATAGCATATCGCACCTTTTTACATGCTGATTTTCTTAAAATTCATCGATTTCTTTCCACTAAAACATCCATAAAACAAAAAATATTTATTCTAAAATTAAATCTGTAGTTCATTGCCTTCAAAATAGTATAAACAACATGCATTTTAAATTTCATCGTGATATTCTAATAACTTTTTGAGAAATCATGTTTTGCGTATATCACCAAAAATTACATTTCCCAAAAAATGCTTTTAAAGTTTAGATATATGTTTTGCTACAAGAATTTACACATTAATATGCATCTAAACTTCACTGTTTTTATGAGCCATACTCTTTTTTTTAAGTACTAAGCCTTTGTTTAATTCTAGAAGGCCATAGTTTTGCTTCGCCCCTCCCATTTAGTACCTTTAAATAGTACTTCCGGTCCTTTAAACAGTACTTCCGGTTTGAGCGACAGCTGTTGAGTAGTTTAAAAATCGCTACAACTCCGGTTCTATTTGTCATACAATATAAAGAAATACAGTTTTGGAAAGGTAAAAAGTTGGGCTTTGATAAAATGTAATAAAATCATTTTGGCAATTTTGGTCGAAAACCACTTTTTAAACGTAGTCAGATACCTTAAAGATTGCAGGATACTTGCTTATATACCACTTGAGATAGCAGAAAATAGAGTAACATCATCTATATATATATATATATATATATATATATATATATATATATTTCTCTTATGTGGCGCAGAAATAAGGCTGAATTTCTAGTTTAGCGTTTGGCGAACGTAACTTTGACAAACGTAGTTTCCAGAGCTCAAACCAATGAACAGGCTAAATTGGGTAAGATCAGCTTTGCCTCCAAATCCAATATGGCGGCCAGTGTGAGAGCAGTCAAACTCAAACTAGCAATTATTAAAAATAAAATAACATGTACGTAATCCAAAGCGTTTGAGATGATTCCTCATTTTAATTAAGAGTAACATCGTTAATTTCAAATGAATTCTCAGCTCTTATTTATAATTTATTTACGAATTTCGCTCACACGAAAATTGGAGAGAATAAAAATACCAACCACCTAGACTGAACCAGCTGCCATCTATTGCTATCTTGATGAAGTAAAAAATTATTTATTTTCCAAAAATCTATAATACAATGATTGATGATATATATAAACTATTTTCCTATCACGTAGTGTTTTTTTTTTTATTATTAATTTAATCCGTGCTATACAGTTTTATAGGTACAATGAGTTTTAAACTAATTGAGTTTCCAATATAATTTTTTCATAGTATTTAAATGATTTATGCCCACTGGTAGCACCAACTAAATGCATTTTTAATTGCTGTTTCAACGAAGTTTTCATTTACTTTTTCTACATTAAAAAAATTGTCAATTTCATTTGTTAAAATGATTTATGAAGCATTCATTCTGTCTAGAGTTGCTGAGTAAGGTGACGAGCGAGCGAAGCGAGCTGTGACCGCATAGCGTTCCTAATGTGAATTGCGTCGCAATTCACGGGGGTTGGTGAGGGTTAGCGAGCAGGGTGTAGAACCCCTAGTTTTATATTATTGGAGTAGAAAGTTTTTATGGTAAAATTATAATTATGGTACCCTCATTATTAGCTCAATATATTTTGAAATGATGAGATCGTTTACCTAGCATTTATTCATTTCTATAAATGTAAAATTTTCTGTTAGATAATGTTAATTTATTTTGCCACTTGTAACTAACTTTCCCTTTGATATATAAATTCTTCATACTTTTACAATGATTCTTTTTACAAAATATGTTTCACATCTGGATTCAAATGAGCAACAGTATATTGTCTTTTTTAAATAAAGTACTTCCCAGTATATCGTGTGTGGAACACACCTAAAATCACTTGCACGCTAGAACGCATATCTGCAGAGATATTATCAAAAAGGCAACCGGAAGTAAAATGATATGCCCTTCTAATGAGTGTTATTAAAGGTTTCTATTTCAGCTAATTTTTAATCACGGCTAAAATAATTAAATGTAAAAGATTGAATATATCTAATTACATTTTTTAGCAAATCTGAAATTACGCTGGAAATTCAGCGAAATTTCAGCTCTGCTAAAAAATTTAATTAGTTATATATATTCATCTATACTGGGATTTAATTCGTCTCATGCATGCCACTGAAGACGTGTGCTGATGATTGACTTTCCATCTTGTGCTGCAAAGTTACAGCCTTATCAACATTTAACAGTGAAAAATGCTAGACTGGATGTCGTCCAGATAGCTCAAATGCTAGAGTATTGGTGTGTGATACCAAGTGTTCCGGGTTCGATCCCCCGGTCTGGACATTTTTTCATTCTGTTGGTTGTACGCTACGTAGTAAGTGAAAATTCACACCACTGCCATATCATCACATCACAATCACATCATTGTCATATCCTTTGTTATATTCGTTAATTTACAGCGTAATTTCAGCTCTGCTGAAAAAATGAATTACTTATATATATATATATATATGTATGTAATAATAAAAAAAATTTCGCCATTTTTCCTTAATTAATTTATTCCAAATTCTTACAATTCTAATTTTTCCCTCTCTTTTAAAATATCTCTTAAATCTAATTTATATTTTATTCCATAACTTAATCAAAATATTCTTTTAATTCTCATTCTAAAAATCTTAATCTGTTAAAAGCTACACGGATTTGTAAAAACCTTATTCTATTAAATGCAACACTGCTTCTAAAAAGCACCTGCTTAATTTCTTCTTATTTTGAGACATTGAATTTTTATTCTTTTGGAACATTTTGTAATACCATTTTTTTTCTACTTAATATTATCATTCGGCATCCCATCATCCCTCGCGTTTTTCCCGCTCAAGGCTTTTTACCTTTTTAAAATACCGCGTCTAAAGAAAGAGTTTTGACAATACGTCAGGTACACACTCTCTTGGCCTCATTTTTTTAACCATTAGCGAGCAGGCTCCGCCTTTACTACCCCCTTGTTTCCCTTCGAACATTGCTGTCGTTGGGCTAGCATTTTCGCGCTTCTGTAACCTTGAGCAAAATCTTGCAATATTTATACGGTTGCACTGGCTTCGGAGAGAGACTTTTACACGAATTATTATTGTCAACTAGATGCTGTCGCTGGGATTGTCCAAATTGGTTCGTCGGTAGTTGTTCTTCAATAGATCTCAATGTGTTTCAAGTTTTAATAAAGTGAAATTACGTGGAGTTGTTCTTCATATATGTTGTCGAATAAAGCTATTACTCGTCTATCATGTCTTCCTTAATGCTTTAGGAGAAATTCTTCTGGAATTCATTGCCTCTACTCAGCTCGATGGCGATTGCACCTACACTATATTTTTCAAATGTGGCTTGTACTCAGATACGTGTCTTCACTGTTTTAAGTAAATCTAAATAATACCATCTACATTTTCTTGAAATGGTTTTCGTTGACTTCGACTGCGCCAACATATATCTTCTCATCCGGTAAATTTCATGGGGTTCGGGGACTGAGATGTCGTCCTGAGTGAATGATAGAACGAACGTTTGATATATATATATTCACCTATACTGGAATTTAATTCGTCTCATGCATGACACTGAAGACGTGTGCTTATGATTGATTTTCCCTCTTGTGCAGCAAAGTTGCAGCTTTGTCAACATTTAAGATTGAGAAATGGTATACTGGATGTCGTCCGGATAGCTCAAATGGTAGAACCTTTCCCATAAGGGTTAATGTTATAAAATACATGGTTTTCATCGTTCCTGGTAGCTAAACGTCGCGCCAAGCAAATTCAAACCACCCCCATTTGATTAACATTAACGAATCTTTATCTGTTGTTCTTTGGCATATTTTCGCAATCGCCATGACTCTATATTCTAATCTTGGCTGTTAAAATGTAACCGCGATTCAATAATCACTTTACCGCCTCTGCTCATAGAGTTAAGACTTAATTAAAAATCGACTGCGAGACCACCCCATGTTTTTCGGTTGTATCCCGTATATTTTTTATGTGTTCTTGTCTTGGATAAATAAAGCCTACAGTATGCAAAGAATACAATGACTGAACTTAATTGTAGATTAATCTTCTTCCCTTACAGGAATACGTACCTGCTGGATTTTGCGCAGCAACAACTACCATGCTAATGTACTCCTGCCACAATCCGTTGCGAACACCTAGGATCTTTAATAGATACTGTACCGTAAAATAATCTAGAACTAAGACAGTAGACTTTAATCTTAATTAAGGAGATCTTTGAGTTCATTTTCTTTGCACATTTTATTTTACGACACGGACAACACACACAAAATGACAGTTACATGAAATTTAAGTTTCGTACGGTATCGGAGCTCGCTCGACCCACAAAATTGCGGTCCGCCAAAAAAAGCGACCGTCCTCGCTGGTTTCAAGACAGCATCTCATCTCGGGGCCTCTTTGACTTATTTCTCTGGTTTTAACCCCTTGACCGACGAGCAAAAGGGCAAATTTGTAATGTTGTTTTCTGTGTAATTTTTTTTAAATGCTTAAAAAATCTGAATTTTCAAACTTGAGATAAAAAAATTAATTACGTATATAAGTATAATCCTTGAGAGTATCAATCATTACTTGATGTTTTAAAAATGCATTATATTTGTATAATTATATTAATTTAAACAAACTCTGTATTGCTGTGAAACCTAAAGCATAGTGAACGGATATATCAGGTCGCGGCGGTAAGAGGGTTAATTGGATGACCATTTGGTAGTCCTAGCGTCTCATTAAAAAGGTTTATTTTCCATAGTGTCACCCATCCACTTTGCCACCGAGAATATGTACCTCGTTAAAATTGTTTATAACACCCATCTGGAGTTTGTGATGTTTTGATGCGAATGCCGAACTGAGTGCATCTGCAGATCCAATTAAGAAATGTTGAATAATACTTAAGTAACAAAATTTGGCTTCATTCTAGCAAATAGATCGCGTTACAGAGTATGCTGAGCTTCACTTTAATAATGGCCACCCTGTATATATTTTTTCAAAGAATAAATTTTTTGAAGGTTTAAAAGTCTTAAGACCCCTTAAAGTAACCTATAACAATTTTAAAAACATAAAATGAATAGTTTTTTTTTTTTTTTAAATATTTTTTATGTTGAGCAAATTTCTATACATTATGAATTAGCAAATGTTATATGATAAAATAATGGAACTTTGCATCAATCACCATAAAAAAAAAGAATACACAGGACACGTTTCGGACTGGAAAATTTTAACGCATTCTGTGTGTTGTTTTGTTTTTATGGTGATTGATACAAAATTTCATTATTTTATTGTGATTTATCGCCAGTTTGTCGGAGCTGTTTCATCATTTATACGATGTATATGAATGGTATAACTAATGTAAAGTTCTTTTATTACAATTTAAAATACAGTTTTCCACGTCAAGAAATTCTATACGAGCAATTAAACAACGTTTTTTTTATATACAAGTTATAGTTACGTGATTTAGTGATGTCTATGAAATTTAAATGAGACACAGCTTTTTGCTCATTTTAGTTTTCAATATGTCCTTGTCAGTAACATCAATATCACATTACAGGCAAAAAAATATGTCTTTAAATTTTGCGTATAGTTCATTGCAGTTTTAAACGTTCTGTTTATAATTCTATACTTACTTGAAAACAGGTGTGGTTGGGCCTTGGATCTTTGAATTACCCAGACGAACATGTGAGAAATAGGATATAAAGACAGAGTTCATACGTCACGCGAATATTACAACAAAATTTCCAAGACGTCCATTGTATATGTTACATTAGTGTTATCCTACACTCGCTTCGGCAATCATGAAATAGTCTTGCTTTGAATGGTATGTTTACCAGATGGTTCCTTGAATTTTTTGTTCGGTATTTCTTACAAAACAAAAAAGAAAAAGAAAGAAAAATATAAAAGAAAAGAAACGAAAAGAAAGAAAAATAATTACCGTAATTTCCGGTGTATAAGCCGCGGGTAAAATAAGTTTGTTTCAAACCAGAAATATTTTTAAAGAAATAAATTCAAATAAGTGTCAAGATGGAACTCGTTACATTTCATTAATTAAAATTTCCGGTCCGAAACAGATTTATTTGAGCCGCGGCTTATACGCTGGAAATTACGGTAGATATTATGATGATGAAATAAGTATTTTAACCATTAGTTAAAAATGGCTAAATTTTCGGCGATATGGCTCTCCAAATCTACAGCACGTCGAGGTCTGAAAATTTGAGTGAGGATTGTCCAAGGCAGGTCCTGGTACTCCTGAAGCTCAGATTTTTAATTTTTTAATAATTATACGCGATATTAATTAAAAACCGAAGTAAAAAATTGGCATCTCCGACAAAAGCATAGCATGGTGTAGCCGATCGTACCTCTTGAGAGCCGAAGAATGAACGCCAAACGTTCTTTAGCTTGAGCGCCGAAGGACAGAAAGCTATTTTGCATCGGCGTTATTATTTTTTTATACCGCTAACCAGGCCCCTAGCTGCCGTGTATGAGTGCATAGCTTGACGAGTTAGTACCTGGGAGCGGGGCGGAAATCTCCTGATCACAGCATGGCTGTGATCCACCTGACTATAGTTTTGTTGGCATCGCTGCAGTGCTCTCTAGTAGTTTGCTACAGTTCTCTTTGTTTGCCGGTTCAATGTTTCTATTTAACTTTGTTGAATTGGCTGATCGAAAGAAAAGCAAAAATTAAGGAAGAGAAAGTAATTGGTCTCGTAATTTAGAACCTTGATCAGGTGACGAGACCTTCACCTGACTAGGCACTTTCAGAGGTATAATTCACAGGGAACTTGGAGGACTTTGCACCCAAGACGGATTTTACATGAACCAGGCGCGTTTAGCGTACATAGATTTACATATTTGTCATCTCAGTTGGCTTGTCACGCTCATGGGGGATTGTCGCTGTAATGTTTATCGCCTTTTTGGGGGGCTGATTTCACTTTTCGTTTTTATTTGTATCAGGGTTTTTTGCCGTTTTATGGGCTCACCTCGGCGTTATTTGGAAGCGCGCACTGGCAAAACAGTTCATAACACAGAAAACGGTAGACTTATTTTTAAACTTCATTTTTTTACGTTTAAAACGCAACAAAAAATATTAATATTATTCTTTTCAAAGAAACAAAATCAATAAAGTTCGATTTCTTCAATTTATTTCCTCCTTCTCGCCGACACTTCGCTCTCAATTTCAAAGATAAGAAAAAAATAATATGACTCTCTTAAAGCGGAGACTTTCTTCTCTATGACGGTGAAATTAGTTTTTAAAAATACTCATTTTAACTCGATCGTTTACGAAAAAAGTTCGCAACTGCAGGTCACTTCGCGCCTTCCGGAGACACTCTTTTTTACTACGCTAAAAGTAACGAATAGTCGGTATTTCGACACAGTCTTTTTACGCGTTCTTAGCACACCCGATTTGCATCCCCTAAACAAATCTTGAAACATTCGGACGAATAGGAGTTTAAAAAAATAAAATAAAATCTGCAAAATTTCCGCTACGAATGCGAACACGCGGGCGGCTTCGGTTCGTGTTTTTAAGACTAAATATTCATATTTTTAAAAGAAAATTTTACGTAGTCTTCGAAACAAGCGCTTTTACCAATAAATATCAATATTTTTTCGCGAATTTCTTACGAAGGCTACAGAAAAATTATATTTTTAATTCGTATTAATTTCAGAGAATTTGAACGATAACAACTAATTTTATAAACATGTAATGTACGCGACGACCTCCCTCTCTCCCTTTATTTGGCAAACTTCAAAATTAGGCATCTACTCGGGAAATCATAATACGCAAATAAATAAATAAATAAATGAAAATAACAAACCCCACGTACGTTCATTTTTCTTTCCAACGGTGCATTCCGTTTAAAAAAATACAAATATTGACCCTTTGAAACAAATCATCTATCCACGCTTTCTGTTTGAAGTCTTTTTCCAGAGCTACTGAAAATAGAACGCATGTCTTTCTTCTACAGTTGTCACGAAATGTTGTCGTGAACGAGTACTTAAGATTAAACTTTATTTCTACCTAAAAATAAATTTTTAAATGAGAAAATTAATCTTGAAACAATTTAAAAAGTTTTTTTTAAACAATTTTCTACAGCGTACTTTAAGTAATCTGGATCGGGAGGGGAGGGGGGGAGGGTTCAGGCTCTGGTGACAAAAAATGTTTCAAGCTCGGACGGACTCGAATTTTAAATTGTCAAGATCGGGCAATGCAAAA
The DNA here is from genome assembly GCA_963931845.1 of Maratus michaelseni. Classification (NCBI taxonomy): domain Eukaryota; kingdom Metazoa; phylum Arthropoda; class Arachnida; order Araneae; family Salticidae; genus Maratus; species Maratus michaelseni. The sequence goes on along the minus strand of OZ007597.1, from coordinate 110,846,387 downwards.
AGAAAAAAAGGCAGAACTCATCTCTATCGGGTACTACAGTTAAAAATACTTCTGATGAAAAAAACTGTCTTTTTTCCCCAAATATAATAACATACTGTGGCTGACATTATTTCTTCAAGAATATATTCTTCATTTCAATAGGAGAATTATTATATTGAAAAATGTGACAAATTAAAGAACATAAAATATCAGTAACATAAAAAAAAAAAAAAAATGTAGCATGACTTTGACTTTTGATCTCGAAACATTATCAGCCGCGACATTGAAGAATGTAATTTCCTCACTTATCGGTTGTATTATGCAAGGTCTTTTAAAAGCTCGACACGAGATTGTTTGTGTTTGCAAGATTATAAAAACGTGAGAGAACTTCAGAGAATGTCTCTCTGTTATTCAGCGATTCTTTCTTTTTAGATTTAAATAATTAAAATGAACATCCCGTTATTGTTACATGCTTTTTAACACTTTCCAACATAGTTGAAAAGTGTTTATGAATTCAGTTTGTCTGCCTGACGTTTGTCGTATATTTGTCTGTCTGTCCATGCTCAAACTTGCGTAAATCTACTTAGATTGTCATGTATTTAATATATGTTAGGGATGTTTAGTATGACATGTTCAGTATTGAAAATGAAGTGTGTAGTGTACTTATAGTTCGATTACAGGCACAAAATAATTCCTTTACATTGCGGTCTATTGGGATAAATCGTTTGTGGTGTATTTTATTGATCTAATACTATTTCAAATATATTGAATATGATATATGATATCGATCACCTAGTGCACCTGTAATCGAATATAACTATAATCGAAAAATATTTTGTGGTGTATTTTAATGATGTTACATTTTTTCAAACATATTGAAATTGATATATAATATTGATCTTATATTGATATTGAGGTGCACTAGAAAACGCTTATTATAGATTATGTTATGCATAGAATTCATCGTGCATTCACAGGGGAACACAAAAGAATTCGGTTACAGTACTCTCTATGAACCATAATTGCTGGAAGTGCTTTTGCAGTTGCGGTACGCGTTTTTAAATGTAACTCTTTTTTGTATATTACTTGGTGTGTATTAATTCTATAGATCCTATACAGGGCTACACAAAACATCTCGAGTACATTTCCGCTTTTTGACGGAAATTTCTGAAGGAGAATTTTCCACTCTGTTGCACATTTCCTAACTGAACTAAAAGTTGTGTACTATATACTATCATATATACAATTCTATAAATCAGATACAGGTCTGCACAAAAGAATTCTGACTATTGGTGATGATTTCTCAAATTGGGTTTTCAAAATGTGTTATGCGTTTTCCAAATGATTTACTTAGACGAACTTTGAGTCACTCACTTAGAATTATAACACCCTAAACGACTTGTATTCTTTCATTAGATACAAAGTCTGATGTAGCAATATTTCTCTCGTTTGTGAACTATTTTATGTACTGTAATGGATATTTTCGGACAACTATACACTAGCTCAGAACATTGTGCGTCTATATAGTGACATATCCTATATTAACATCACAAATCTTTTGCAACTCCCTGCTTGGGGTGCTTTGTTCACATACTTGTTTGTATTTCCTTTTTTAGCACTTTCCAACCTAGTTGAAAAGTGCTTATGACTTCGGTTTGTCTGGCCGGATGGCCGTATGGCCGTCTGGCCGTCTGGCCGTCTGTCCGTGCTCTAACTCCCGTAAATATGCTCGGATTGCTCTGCAATTTTTATATGTTATTGTCGTTATCTATGGCACGTTCCCTATTTCAACTGAAGTGTGTAGCACTTATAGTTTTCTTACAGGGACACTCAAAAGAATTCCCTTACATTGCGGTCTATGGGGAAAAATCATTTGCGGTTTATTTTAAAAATGTTTCACTATCGTAAACGCATTGAAATTTATATAGATCACTAAGATGCATTAGAAGAAGCTTAATATGGAATAGTAGGTGTATAGCACTTAGAGTTACTTTACAGGGACAGTCAAAATAATTCCGTTACATTACGTCTATGGAGAAAAATCGTCTGCGGCTTATTTAAATAATGTTCCACTATTTTAAACGCATTGAAGTTTATATATATTACTAAGGTGCATTACAAGAGGCTTACTACAGAATAGTGTGTGTATAGCAGTCATCGTTCATTTACAGGGACACACAAAAGAATTCTCTACTGTCTGTTAACAATAATTCCTGGAAGTGCGTTTTAAGTTACTGAACGCGATTTTAATCTTAACTAGCTTTTTGTCTATTACTTGGTGTGTATAAATTCTGTAGATCCTATACAGGTCAGCACAAAAGTTCGCGAACACATTTCCGTTTATTGACAGAAACTCCAGAAGGAGAATTTAAACTGTGCAACGCGTTCCCTAACTAAACTAAAATTTAGCCTCCTATGTATATATACAAATCTATAGATCATATACAGGGCTACATAAAAGTATTCGGATATTTTTCCGAATATTGTATATATTGAAAATTCCTGAAATTACGTTTTTAAATATGTTATGCGTTTTCCAAATTGTTTACTTAGATGTCATCTTTCAGCTTATTAAACGGTAATGATTTGTAAAATTATTTTAGAAGCGTTGGAAAGTGCTACATAATCTATGCTTGACGCATGATTTTTCGTTCTTGTTTTTTTTGTTTTTTGTTCTATATTTAAGAGACTCATGCTGTTTAACACTAGAACTATCAAGGCGGGTCATCTGTTACTCAATATGTGAGTTTCCGCTCGTACATATCACTGTTGTTTTGCGCAATAAAATTTTGAAACAGCCTGACTTTACCTAAATATACAGTAGGGTAGAGCGAGGCACATTTTCGCGGTTTTTTTTCAATGAATTTTCTAATTTTCATGTTTTAACTTACGAAGTTTTAGACATTGTGGTTTTATAAAGCAGTTAATAAAGTCAAAATTTGTGTATTCAGTTGGTGCCCTATTTGTGTTTTTAACCGTTAAAAAAAATTTTTTTTTAGGTCCAAGTCTTTTGCGTAAAATTGCCCCAAGAACGGATCAAGTTTACGTATCACGTGGGGCACATTTAAGCATATTATAAGTGATACCAAGGAGTAAGTGAAATAAATATTTAATCAAATTTAAATGTTTTATTTATAATTTAAAACACTGTTTAAAAATATAAAAAAAATTAAAGAGAATTAATTAAAGAACATTTTATAGGCGAAACTGAAAACATAGGGCTTATTGCTAATTAAAAACAGAAACTATTTAGTCATCTTCATCATCACTGTTACAGTTTTTACAAGCAAAAATAAAGTATTTCCTTTTGCACACTTGTCATGGGACCATCTTTTGCATCTAAGACATTGAACCCAATCTTGTCCTTTTTTGGATTGGTTGTAAGATTTCCAACAATAAATATACACACAGTTTTCATCTTCGTCATCAGATTCATTCACTATTTTCTTTTTTCTAGAGTGTACCAACTTTTTCCCTTTTGCAGTTTTTGGTTTCATCCTTTTTCCTTTGCTGTCTTCTTGTTCTGCTTCCATAGAAACTAGTAAATGTTTACGTAATTTCTTCTTTTTGTTTTGTTGTGCCACCATTTTTTTACTTTTCGGTTCTAACTGAGTCTGAGGGCTTCTTTAACAGGACTATCAGTTAGGATTGCGGACTTCCTCTTTTTCTTCCCTTTCTTGGTGCCAAGCCTTGGTCCTGCCTTTTCAAATGGTCTCAGTTGTTCAAGTGTTGGGTAGTCCACATGTGAAGATGTGGAAGGTCTACTTGCCGGTGGGGCCTCTGGATCAGGAGTTGGTACATCATCAACCTGCAAAAAATATATTTTTTAATTTATTAGGCATACATAACTAAGTAGGCTATAGGCTACGTAAAAAAATACGTATATTTTCATTCTCATTGTGTGTTTTCACGTCCTCGTTAAGCAGGTTAGCCCATTTTTTGCAGTAGTTACCCACTGTCTTGTCATTCAATCCATAAAGTTTGGCAGCCTCTCGAATAGTGTTTCGGCCAAGTCTTACTTGCAGAACAGCATTTTTCATTATTTTGACATCTAACTTGGCTCTGTTAGTTTTTTAACATAATGTCTTACCATTTGTAAAATAAAGAACATTTATTACAGGCTGAATAGTCTTAAAATTAAAGCTGAACAGGCATGAAGATTGATATGATTGTAAGCTATAAGAGACGAATCTGTTACTCAATTAAACGTTAAATGATGATTTACAAAACTAAACATCCTGAAAATACTAAAAAGGTTTGAGACAGTAAGGAGCAAAAAAGCTTCAGGGGCACGTTTACGCAGTAAGAACGTGCGTAAAGATGCCCCGATGTCAATGCGTAAATATGCCCCATCGCCATGTTTAGATTTTATTTTTAACGTGCAACAAAAATTAATAACATTTCTGTTCATACAAATACAGTTCTCGAAAAGGATAAAATTCTGCTAATGTTCATATATTCGTTTATTCTTAACTAAGTATTATTAGTTCACAATAAGTTTCAATAAGTTCAACACAAAATTTACTCACCTTGACAGAAAACAGGTTATCCTTTCCGCATGCTAGACCGAAGCTCGACTGACGTTCAAAAACTTGTGAGAATTCCCGCTAGGGAGCAGCATCAATCTGTCATGACTGGTGGCGCGCCAGTTGTAACTCGTTTCGGAAAAAGTGCACTGCGTAAACATGCCCCATGCGTAAACGTGCCCTGGTCTACCCTATGATGCTTTAACATGAATTTTGTTGAAATCCAACGAATACTTTTTTATCTACAGGTCTGTATCCTAGAATTACCGTGCATAAAATGCTAGTAAAAAATCATGATTTAATTTTTATTCAATTTTAATATTTCATTAATCTGAAGTACCATTATTACTAAATTCAAATTGATAATTAAATGTATATTATTTGAAAGATTTTCTTATTTTACATTTCATGCTAGCTATCAAAATCTCAAAGTATCTATTTTGAAATTAATAATTTTAATTTTGTTTGATGGTATCTAATCATTATATTTCATATTACGTAATATTCTAGAAGCAAAATTTTATTAATCATTAATTACAAATCATTGTTTTAAACATCAAACCTTATTGTGTGTCTGTATCTCCTAAACAAAACAAGAATAACATCAGTAAACTCCATGGGTCCGCTATGACCCATAACGGTATTTCTAGGTATACAAGAAACACGGTAGTTCTAGTGTTATTAATATTCAGGCTCAGTTAGTATCAAGTTAAAGGTACTTGCTTTATGTTAACTGTTTTCTGTGTATGTTGGCTTATTTTTATTTATGTTTCTTGACATTGTCTTGAAAATCTGTCCATTATCAGATTTGGCCTAATTAGTTTTAACTATTTTTTATTCTGTTGGTCCATCACTGATTTTAAGTTAATGTAGAATAGATATTTGTTTTTGCAAATTTCAACGTAAAAGTCCTAAAAAGAAAAAAATCAACTCACAGAAACATTGCATCAGTCAAGGTGAAAGTTGTAGTTATATGAACACTAAGTCTTAATTATTTCTTTTAAATGCTAAAAGATGCAAACCAAAAACATAATATTCAATAAAATAACTTTTACTAGGATTTCCCTCAAAGGGATTAGTGATATTGTTAAGAACGTAGGATTAACAATTACGACATAATGAAAAAGAGAAAATTAAATGATAGCATTACAAAATATCATACATAAATCCATATACACTGTTAAATAAATAGAAAAAAGTACCGTCCATCAGATTTGTTTTTATAACATTTGTCAAATAATCCTTTTTTTTTATCTTATAAAACGCCAAGCTTTTTAAAGTTGCGTAATCAGATTTCCAGCCAATAGCGTATTTTAGCAAGCGTGGCTTAACGCAAATTTAATTTCATTGTTGCAACATTTTCCTTGTGACAAATATTTACATTTGAATTATTTTTTTTCCTCTACCCAAACTCTACCCAACTCTTTACCTGTCTCGCTATCCATCTGTCAATCCGTTCTACCTGTCTTGCTTCCCGTTTAATTACCAGTCTCTCGACACGTCTGCCTGTGTACATACTCCTCTCTCTACCCGTCTGTCAACTCGTCTCTGTGCTCTTCTGTCTGCCCGTCTCTCTATCCACCACGCAACCCGTCTCTCAACCTTTACTCTATATGCCTGTATATAGGTCTCACTACTGGTCTCGCTACCCGTCTCGTGACCCGTCGCTCTACCCATCTCGGTACCCCTCTGTCAACCCTTTTTTTACCTGTCTCGCTACACGTCTACCTATTCGTCTCGCAACCCGTTAGCCTATCTCTGTCACTACCCGTCTCTCTACCCATCTCACTATCCGTCTGTCTACCCGTTTGTTTACTCGTCTCTCTACTTCTTCCCAATAGTTTCACAATTCATTCAATATACAGAAGCCGTTTACCGTTATTAAATACAAGCAGAAGTAATTCATCTAATAAGTGTAATCAGATGCAATTTTTAAAAATACATGCGTAAACCAGCAAAATAATTCATCAGTTTTAGTTTCATAGTTGTTTATATAATTTGGCAATAAATCTCAACTTCTTAAACCCGAATTGTGTCAAGCTTTTTAAAAAAGTCTAAAGGTCCGTATAACTGGGAAGTATCCTCAGGGCTGTTAGATACATGTTATAGTTAAGTGAAAGTTTCATAATCGGGTTTGCAGTTAATTGCTTAAGTCAGAAAGCGTAGCTTAACGCCATTTTAAATTCAATGCTGTAACTTTCTTTTTCTTTTTCATTTTTTTTGAAGAGTTGGTGGAAGGGGGAAAGATTAACAAATATATACATTTGAAACTTTTGCTTTCATGTTTATGTTAGTGTTGTTTGTATTATTAATTAATACTTTGTTTACCGAGCTTCATTCGAAACAAATGTAAAAGACTTCTTCTACAGTTTTTTCGAGTGGAAACTACCGTAATCGGGCCCAAAGCCAATCGGAGCATTTAATATCATTATTGTAACTGTTATAGAGTTAAAACAATGTTGTTGCTAGCTTTATTGTTGTTTGAGACCAGCCTTGCCTGTGTATCTGAATGGGGAAAAGTTCCGTATCCTGTGCCGGTTGGCGCGATTGGCGAAAAAATTAAACATGGTGCCAAAAGCATCCTACCGAAGCATCTACATTAAAAAAAAAAAACATCTCATCTACTTGAGCATCTTACCAAATTTTTCCAGAGAACGGAAAAATATGTTTTTCAAATGTTTACAAACGTACTTTTATTAAACCATGTTTTTGAACCATCTTAAAAACATAAATACGATGCTAAAATAAAATTTTATCGCCATTTTCGAAATTTTAATAAGGAATGAAAATACATAAACAAACATATTTAACAAACCTAAGAGGTATTTTTGGGATAAATAATTGTTATTGTCAGGAGGCAAATTGCAAAAAATTAATAAACGAACGAAAAACATACCTAAATTAAGTTTTGGGAACCTCAGGAAAAAAATATCTGATATAAATAGCATTTAAAATCATTAATTGGAGAAGTGTTCCGTATAAAAATGCAAAACATTATACGCTTGATATAAATATTTTTGGAACATCTGTCGGTAGTGCACTGGGATTGGCGTGATTTTTGTTTGCGCCATTTTGGCCAGAAAACCCCGTTTTTGAGAACCCGTTAGGCCAAGATTGCTAAAACAGCATGCTAGTTTGATTTTCTTATGTTATAAAACACACACAATTTTTATTTTAAGCACACATAAATTATTTTAGGCACAGATGTCATATACGCCCACATTGGCGCGATTTTTTCCCCCCGCCAATTTGGCGAAAACTTTGTTTTTGAATATTAGTTACAAAGATACTTCTCTATTATCCCGTCGACCACTTTATGAACTATTTGATGACATAACAACTACGTATAATGCTTCTGACATCAAGTAAATGGGACTGCATTTTTGGCGTTTAATGTTACAGTTTGGCGATAGTTTTTTGTTATGAAAAGTGGTCGACCGGATAATAGAGAAGTACCGTTACAAAAAGCACGCAATAATAAATGAACAGTTATAAATAATAAACATAATAATATAAATATCACAATGAATCGTAAATATTAACACTTATTAACACATAAACAAAATAAGCGGGTTACCATGTTTGGCATAAAATTGCCATTTTGTTGCAATCGCGCCAATGTGGTGCGTATATGACATCTTTACCTTATTTTATTATACCACACACACAGTGATTAATTTATTATAAAACACACAATATTTAATTTAACATAAAAACACAGAATCTGCCCTACCGAGTTGTTACACGAAGCAAAATCTCACCAAAATCGCCAGGTTGCCCACACATAACATCGCCATTTTAGTACCAAAAAGATACCCCGGTGCGCCTGCGACATTTGTATAATCTTTTTTTAACGATTTAATATTGTCGAAAACATAGATAAAAAGGTAAAAATGTCATTCCCAACTGCCATTACAATTAGCATATATATACAAAAAAAAATCTACAAAACATATGTTTACATAATATTACATCTGCAAAACATAAATTTAGAAAAGGTAACCGAAAGACTGAAGATCGCAACAACCACATCGAAACACTTATCACCAAAAAATAACTCGCCAAATCTACCGGCACAGGATATGGAACTTTTCCCTCTGAATGCAGAATATTAGCTATTTTTATTGTACGATAGGTGATTATAATAAAATTGTTTCATTTCACATACTACATACCATTTGATATATTTAAACTTTTATGTTCCATTTTATAAAAAAAATTGAAATATATTTTATTGGGTACTTTTCAGTTAGCTGGACGCCAGTGATATATGAACAAATACATAGATAAATATATATGTATATACATACATACATATATGTATATAATATATATATATATGTGTGTGTGTGTATGTATATAGTATATATGTATATGTATATATATATATATATATATATATATATGCATATGTGTGTATGTATATATATCACTGGCGTATCTTATACACACAACATGTATATAGATCACTGGCGCCCGGCTAATCGAAAAGTACCTTTTATTGTACTGAATATTAGTGAGTGCATATTTTTTTGCTCCATGCTCCATGAACTTTTGAAATCCGATTGATTACGAATATCTCCCGCCGGTGAAAATGACGTACGCACTAAATTTTCGTCACGTATGTACTTTAACTGTGCTTTTTTTTTAAATCTATTTTTTAATATAATTTCCAAACAGTTTGAAATTTATTATTGGTAATAAATAGACGTCGTTGTCACCTTAATAGGTACCTGCTGTAAAAATTTGAACGAAATCCGTTAAATATTTTTTGAGTTATGCTTGACGAAAGGTTTTAATATCCGCCGTAGCTATATATGGAGCAGAGTAATACTGCGCTGTGTATGAGTCTTCGTGTCACTCAGACAATTAGATTAATGTCAGGTTTCGGCTCACTCTGAGTCATCCTTCTACATTAAAAAAGAAGTAATCTGGAACTGAGCCAAAAACGAAATGGACCAATCAAATTCTGCGTAGATATCCCGGGTTATTCTCATCGCTTTTTTACTAGGGATTTTTTTGAGGAGCTATTACTTTTTCTAGCCATCCTACGGATTCGAAAATCATACCACCAGACGCAAAATATAGCAAGCTTTCAGAAATTAAAAAAATTATCACGGTCGGACAATAAAAACTCAACAAATCCTTAAAAAAGAGTAAAAAATCTTTTAGTGAAAATGTAATTTTTTTTATATTGTTGCCAATTTCTAAATAAGCACAAAGGATTATGTTTTATCTCAAATAAAAAATGTATTTGCGCGAGACTATTAAAAATAATAATGAAAGTTTAAAATAATAATTAAATGATCACGTGTTGAAAGCAGGAAATAAAGAGAATTACGTCATAAAAATTGTGTTTACACATGAATATTAAAAATAAAAAAGATGAATTAAATGAAAATGCATTATAACCAGTTAAATGAAAAAGCATTATAACCAGTTAAATTAAAAAGCATTATAACCAGTTAAATGAAAAAGCATTATAACCTGATTACAGAAGAAAGTCGCCGTTCGTGATATCATCATCATCATCTTTTTAAAACAGGATACATTACCAGGTTTTAAGAGGCTGTGAAATCAGAACGGGGGTTGGTGAGCGTAGCGAGCAGGGGGCAGAGCCCCCTAGTTATAAAAAAAATGAAATTAAATCACTCTCTAAGATCCAGCCGTTAATCATGGGAACATGAGAATAGTCCATAATTGCACGGTCTTTGAAGTTATTGTTTGGAATGCTATCATTTAATTTTTATGTACTTTTTAAAATTACGCACGTTATTTTTTATTTTTACTTAGTTGTTTATTTCCATATTTGTAACCATGGAGTCACTCGAGTCGCAATTTCGGTAAGTTTAAAGATGCTGCATCGTTACATATTGTATTTTTGGGTGTTACTATCTCTATGCATAGTTGCCAACCTCCCGATTTTTTGAATACCAGTAAAATCTTACAAAAATTCTCGCTTTATTAAATGGCAGAAATTGTACGATTCAACAAAACAAATATTTTTTCATAAAAATACTGGTATGTAAAAAATCGGGAGGTTGGCAACTATGTCTATGGTTTCTCTTATTATGGATTTATAATATAGACTGCGGGGGGAAAATTATTTTACTTTCATTGAAATTTATTTGGATGGTTTCTTCTTGATGTTATCTTGCCAAGGCTGTGGTTTTTCTGTTATATTTAATATCAGCTATATGCTCTTTTTTTCTGTAAATAAATTTCCTGCTTGTAATGCCAATATAGTAATTCTTTGATCCGTCTTCTTTAATAAAAGGTATTTCATATACTCCTGAATAATTCTCAAAATTAATTGGGTCAATTTTACTGCAAATAATATTCTTTAATTTCTGCGGGGGTATGGCTATTAAACAGATATTGAAAATCCAATTAAAGATCCAATTAAAAGCGATTTTTATCTACTTTCTGTACACCGGGTAGTATATCGGTCATATTTAACCCACGTACTTCGGTTTGGATTTCCTGGTTTATCTAATAAATGAAATTGGTGGGTATTCTAAGAAAATATTCTAAATTTAAAATATCTAATAGAGTTTCCAATTGAAAGCGATTTTTATCTATTCTCTGTACACCAGGTAGTATATCAGTCATATTTAACGTGGATACTTCGGTTTGGATTACCTGATTTATCTAATAAATGAAATTGGTGGGTAATCTAAGAAAATATACTAAATTTAAAATATCTAATAGAGTTTCCAATTGAAAGCGATTTTTATCTATTCTCTGTACACCAGGTAGTATATCAGTCATATTTAACGTGGATACTTCGGTTTGGATTACCTGATTTATCTAATAAATGAAATTGGTGGGTAATCTAAGAAAATATACTAAATTTAAAATATCTAATAGAGTTTCCAATTAAAAGCGATTTTTATCTATTCTCTGTACACCAGGTAATATATCAGTCATATTTAACGCGGATACTTCGGTTTGGATTTCCTGTTTTATCTAATAAATAAAATTGTCTTTATATAAACAAATTTATTTGAAACAACCAGTATTATACTAATTTTTGCTTTATTTAAAAAATGCATGGCAAACCTAGTGGGAGACATTAAAATAGATAAACATCGAACTGAATGTATTTCTAAAATTGGCCCGTAAAAAAGACCACCAAAAAATTTTTTTTTCAACTTTAAGAACAGTTTAAAATCATTGCTTGCATCATTTCTTTTATAAAAGACATTTTGCTATAATTTTCAACAGCGTCAATAAATACTTTTTCTTTCTGCATTATCCGCAAAATTGCTTTATTTTACGCTTAGTTTATCAAATAAAAAAATGCAAGTCTTAAGTTACAACTTCTTTTTTTTTTCTACAAATGGTTTGCCAAAAGGCATGTTGCCAAACATTAGCGATTCACCTTGTATTTTTGAATGACTCTAATTTCATAGTTTCTAGTAAAAAAAAAAAAAAAAAAAGTCATTTTTGAGTTTTGCGAAGAAAGAAGTTTTGAGAAGACTTTAATCCTACTGAATATACTTTTTATTTAAGTGTTTAGTTATTTTTAAATTAATGATAAAAAAGTTGGAAATTGTACGTTAAACGTGACAAATGAGGTGCGTTCATTTCGTGCTATAACTAGTTTTACAATGTAAAAAAAATTATCGTTATTATTTCAATGAAATAAATTATATCGTCTGCTATGAACGAAATGAGGATGCTTTTATTTTTTCTTATTACATATGCTATGTTTACAGATGCGAATTTTTTTTTCGACACCGGAAAGCGCTGTAAAATTTACCATGGAGATCTTGCTTTGCGAATGGTTACCTCCATGGTTAATACTTCTGTGCTCACGATGAATGAATCTTTTGTTTATTTACTTTAATGGATTGAGATATTTGGCTGTTAACCTCATTTTCACTGAAGTTATCTCAGAATCTATACATTTTTTAATGTAACTCATCTCTGAAGCAAACAATTTTTTTGAACGATCTTTTTAAAAATGTAACTTTTATGCAATTCTATTCGAAAAAATAATTTTTAATAAAAAGGGCCGCTTGACATATGGAAAAACATGTGGTTAGCCCGTATTTGTTTTCCTCAGTCACATGACTTGCGCTTTTATTATATTGATTACGTATGATTGGATTTAATATAATAAAGAAAGCTTTTATTAAAATCTTTTTAAGTTTTGATTCGATTTTCATTAAATTTGAAATGACTCGGCAAAATTCTGCATCGATAATGTATATTAAATTTCAAACCATTCGATTGAGTAGTTTTTGCGGTGTTATATTTGGACGGACTGATGGACGGACCAGACGACGAAGATAGGTGCTTACGTATTTATATAATTACGAACGTACCTAAAAAGTGGTAAAAAATATGTGATGTTATTTAAGAGTTGACTATTTTAAAAGATAAATTTATAAAAACTTTTTTATTCAGTAAGAAAAAAAAAGTTTTGTTGTGTCATGGCTACAATTATTATTTCATATAAGTACTTTTAAATAGAAAAAAAAAGTAATAATAAATATTTTTTTTAAACACTCTTTTAACAGCATTCAATTTTTATCTAAAAAATTGCGCTTAATTTCATGACTGCATTCCAAAATATTTACGTTACAATACGTTAATTTAGCGTGGGCTCCGATTACTAAAAATGCATCACTTTGAAGAAGCTCTTGGTAAAAAGCGCAAACTAGTGAAATTATTTTTAAAAAATTATTTTTATAATGTTTCTTTTTTAAGAAATGTAGATAAGTATTAAGCTATATCGGCTATTATATTAAGATACTGTTATATTAAGCTATTATAAGTATTTTTTTAAATTTGTTTTTCTAATTATTAAACAATTTGTTCTACTTTCACGTGTTTAAAATATTTTGTTGTTGAAGTTTCACAGCCAGCTGACGTATTTTGGCGAGACGTATTTTGGCACATAATTAACTCCATTGATTTTGGAACTCGCAAACAGCTGTAACCATAAAGATCATTCGGCTCTTTATCATCTGCAGTGGGCTAACGGAAAAATGCCTGAAAATTAATTTATCAATTTATAATTAAGTTCTGAAAATATTAAAATATTGTAATGTCATCTGAAACGTACCAGTATACATAATTTTTATATTTCTTTCACATCAAAACTTTATGACACTGAACTTTATTATAAAACTAGCTAACCCGCCCGGCGTTGCCCAAGCGCGAGATAATTACAATCTCAGAGAAAGTCGTTAACCCCCTCCCTCCCCATACCCCCAAATATAATGAATAATTTGTTCAAGAGAACCACCGTCACCTACATTAACGCGATCATTAAAATAAAGAATTACATTTTTCTTATAATTAGAACATAACGAAGACGCTACGCTAAAATAGCCGGCAGATGACACCCCTTCCCGACCTAAATTTCAAATCTATATCTTAATTAGTTACCTAAATTTTTGTTCATTAGTAAAAATTGGCAATTATTTCCTTTCATTTTCGCAAACTAAATGGAGGGATCGGCCAGAGAAACAGATCTCTTTGTAGTTCAGTTTTTAATGAAAGCAGATCCCTGTCTGAAACTTTCTCCGATTGTTTTCACTGGCGCCGGCAGATTTTTGGCAGTTTTTTGCATAAATAAAAAAAAATTACCGACCGAATTTTTCAAAAAGCACATAGTCAGATGCAGAATATTTTTTTACATATGCTCAGAAATTTTCAAATTAATATCTCAATTAGTTTTCTTAAAATTCGCTAATTAGTAAAATAATTTCGAATTCGTTCATTTCCGCTTGCAAATCCAATGCACCGCGCCGGTTCGTTTCTTTCGCCATTTTGATTTAAAAGATGTCATTTTAGAAGCGATGGTTAATGAGAATCTAATTAATATCTAGGCTAATTATCAAAATATTAAAAATCTGAGGGTCAGGTGCACCAAGAAAGGGTTTGGACTACCTAAATCTAAATTTACAGACTTCTAGGTGCGCTAAATTTTCCTAGCCATCACCAACAGACACACACACACACAAAGCGAAACTTTCTTTTATTAGTATAGATAAATTTCAATAAATTTCGGAATGTTGCATTTTAATTTAATAGTATTCCTGCTGATTTGGGAAATCTTGAAATAACTTTGTTAAAAATTCTAGTGGCACACCTGTGTTTTCAGTATAGAGACCCGTAAGAAACGCGTTATAGGGACGCGTAAGAAATTCAATAGATCCGTAAGCGGTGCTGGCAACAGTGAGGTTGAAAATGTGAGTGGATAACAATGAAAGTTTGCCACGAAAATTCCCTGTTATACCGAACCACCATCACTAAAATACGCCAAATATGAATGAATCATATCATATATCGGGTGAACCAAAATTTCGTTAAAACTTTAAAAATTCATAAAAAGGAAGAAATTATGATAAAAAAGTGCGGTTTGCAAGAAAGGGCTCGCTCACAAAGTAGTCGGTGTTTTTTTAACAGAAAAAAATAGTTAAAAATGTCACTGGTAGAGGGCGTTGACGACCCGAAACACAATGGACAGGACAACAGTATGCTTCATCCATTTATTCTTGCAATAATAATTGTTCAACATGACCCCAGAACATTGTACGACACAACTAAGGAGACTGACAACGCCCGTTACAGCTGAATACAACATGCCGGAATGTATTGCAGAAACCTCACGACAGATAAAATCTTTGTGTTCGGCCAATGTTGAAGGTGATGAACGGTACACAAGTGATTTCAAATAGCCCCACAACCTAATTTTCACAATTCTGATTAATCTCTGGCATGTTAGCGCCATCTACAGGTGACTTTTTTAATTAAAAATTTGTTTACTGTAAAAAAATCTGACTACCTTGTGAGCCTTCTCTTGCAAACCGCACTATCATAATTTCTTCCCTTTTTTTATGATTTTTTAAAGTGTTAACGAACTTTGGTTCACCCGGTATATTATTTCTGTTGTCAACATACCTTTCTTATGCATTTACAAAACGCACTACAATGAATGATGTATCATTCGAATGGTTTTTTAGCCGGCTTCTGGCGTTACACTCACATTTTATTAAAACATATTTTTTTATTAAAAATTGCAGTTAATTAAAAATTAAATCAGCATTGTTTTCATAAACGAAAGGAAAGTTTTTTTTTATCAAATCATTGTTGCCACAAAATAAAATACCGCATTATATCGTACTCAACAATGATTATAAAAATAAATAAATCGTACAAAAAAGATAAGGTGGGATATTTTCGCACGTGTTTATTTTATATTTATGATTGAAAAGCAAAATTCAAATTGAAATGTTTAGACGAAAAAGATACCATCAATCGTACAGAAGCAAAATATTGCATATAAATATGAAAACGAGAGAGAATTAATTATGGTACCAGAGTGTATGCAAAAAGAAATAATCCGCGAGATGCATAACAAAGGACATTACGGTGTAGCTAAAACAGAAGCAATTACTGGGCAAAACTTTTACATTCTTAGTTTTCGTAAACAGATCGAAAGTGTTAAGGAAATTGTATCGAATGCATTCTGTGTAATCGAAAGCGAGGAAAGGGTGCAGGACTGCTAAATCCTATCTCTAAACAAAACTCTCCCCTCCAAACTTATCATGTTGATCATTTGGGTCCGATGCCGTCAACCAACAAGAACTACAATTTCATCTTCTCTATGGTAGATGTCTTTACGAAATTTGTATTGTTCTATCCCGTTAAGACAACATCCGCTAAAGAGGCAATTTCTAAATTAAAAATTCAACATGCTATCTTCGGAAATCCAGAGCGAATAATTAGTGACCGTGGCGCCTCTTTCACCTCAAATAAGTTTAGAAAGTATCTCAAAGATGAAAATATTGAACACGTCTTAAATACAACAGGAATACCATGAGGTAACGGTCAGGTTGAGCGAGTACAAGAGACTCTCATATCAATTCTTAGAAAGTTGTCCCACGAAATGCTATAAATATGTACTAATGGTTCAACGAATAATGAATAGTACATGTTCTCGAGGAACTAATTACACACCCTTTGAGCTATTAACCGGAGTAAAAATTAGAGATAAGGAAGATTTAAAAATTAAACAGATCCTTGATGAGGAATATGAGCACGCATTTGAAGAGGAAAGACAGAGCAACAGAGATATCGCAAAACAAAACATACTGAAAATCCTAGAGGAAAATCGCAAATTTTTTAATCGCAAGCGAAAAAAGGAAAAATGCTGTCAAGTAGGTGATTTAGTCGCGATTCAGAAAACCCAATTTGGGGTCGACATGAAGCTACGACCAAAATTCCTTGGTCTTTATAAGGTGATTAAAGTGAAGAGTAACGACGGATATGATATTGGAAAGGTGAGTTACCAAGAAGGTCCAAGAGTAACCTCCAGTGCAGCAGATCATATCAAGCCATGGCTTTCTACCATCTAAAGTGCAGAAACTGTGCTTTTTCGGTGCATTTGTGTGTTTTTCTTTTCTTTTTTTTTTATTTTGTGAACTTTTATTATCCAAACAGTTTGAACAGAATATTGAAATTGCAACTGTGCTCAAGATGCAGACGAACTTTTAACCTGCAAACCAACATATTTACTTATATGCTGTCACCATAGGCTAGAACTTTCAGGATTTTATTTTTTTGATATGATGTTTTAGAATTGTCATTTCTTAGTATTTAGCGACTTAACATTGCTGTTTTTTGTTGTATGTTTTTTTTGTGTTTGTTTTTATAGTATCGTACAGGTTTCATGAGAGTCATTCAGTCTTTGATCTGGTATGCAGAGTAGATATCTGTGAGGTCCCAGATTCGTCAGGAGGGCCGATTGTGGCGCCCGAAATTATTCATCTTAGACCATATGCGTATACCAGATGTAGGCTGCAGCCGAAGGAATCCGATCAAAGTGCAAAATCATGCAGGCTAGGCGCTATTTTTTTTAGCTAGCTGCTGCGAGCCCAGATTTTTAGGCAGATGGCTAAAAACCTCGGACACGGAGAGGACGTCTCTGTGAGCCGCGGGCTTTCCATTGTTTAATTGGGGCGTTGTCCCTCTTAATAAATTTGTTTAGATAGCTGTGAACCACTTAAAAGTAATTGTTTAAATGGTGATTCTTGAATTATCTCACACGTAAATAGTCATCTATTGTCATATTTTAATGAAGAAAGTAATTAAATGTTTAGATTACTCGTAGAAGTATTGGAATCTGTCTTACTGACCGAGACTCATTTTTCTTTCAACTGTTTCGTTTTCACATATATCACTTTCAATATGTTTGAAATAGTATAACATCATTAGAACACACTGCAAACGATTTTTTCATATATACAGGTCTCCCAAATTGTCCGCCAACTGAATACCAATATTTTTTAACAGAAAAATTCATGGTAGGTTTCTGAAACATTTCCGCAAAAATTTACCTCCGAAGATGGTTTATGCAAAATTTGCAAGAAAAATCTAAAAATAATTTTTTTCTAAGAAAATACCGGCATTCAAAAAGCGGACCATTTTGGAGCCTTGTATATACCGTAATGTAAAGGAATTCTTTTGAGTGTCCCTGTAAATGAACTACAAATGCTACACACTTCATTTTCAACACCAGACATTCCATAGTAAACCTCAATAACATATATCAATTGCATGGCAGTCGGAATATATTTACGCGAATTAGAGCACGGACAAACCGAATTCATAAACACTTTTCAACTATGTTGGAAAATGTTAATAAAAGGGACTAATATAAAAAGGGAATGAAAAATATAAGCATATTGTTACACAAGATTTTTCTTCTTCTATTACCAATTTTAGTTTTCAAACGAGGTTTCATGCAATCTTTTATAATTTTCTTCTTAATATATTTTTTTTTAATCCAAGCAAAGGAAAAATCAAATCTTTATCAAAGAAAAAAAGTTTCTTCTATTGAAGAAAATAAAAGTTCATTCTAGTGAAAAATTTCCACTTGAAATGATTAAAGTCGAAAAGAATTCTTGGATGCCCTAAAGAAACAACCAAATATAAAATAGACAATTCCAGACTGAAAATTTTTTCACCATAGATAAGAATGAAAGTATTTAAATGCTCACAAAGTAGTCTTAGCATCTGCTTAAGAGTTATTTTTTGTAACGTTTTCTTTAAATAAAGGTATGACCCCAATTTTCGACAAACCGCATTTGCGAGTACTTCTATTTAAAAAAAGTAAATGTTTATTCCAGTGAAAATTTTCCACTAGCAAGTAATTAAGTCGTAAAGAATTCTTGGATGCCCTAAAGAAACAACCAAATTTTAAAAAGCCCTTTCGGCCTGTACTCAGAGGAAAAGGTAGCTTCCATAGCCTGTGTTTTTAAAAATTCAACTTATTTTACTCAAACACCCGAAGGTAAAATGTTTGGAGCCCGATTCTATTATAGAAGATTTAACCCCGGTTTTCATTAATACGGATTTTGAATGCGAATTTTAGCATGACATTTACAGTATAACAAAAATCAGATTGTTTCAAGATATCAGCCAACCTACAATTTCAAACAGATGTATATCAGCCATTTCGTAAGATAAAGCCAAAACAAAAATGCTTCGGAATCCTTGTATCATTTAACGGAAACAATTTTTGCAATTTATAACTTTTTATACATTTTTTTAAACTTCTGAAAAATTAAAATTTTTTTAAGATGCCGCCATTTTGAAACAAGATGGCGCATGAAGCTGGCCAACAAACACGCTTGAGACCTTGATATGTCCTGTACACATGATCAGACACATTCATATCGGTTAATAAATACGAGAGTTACAGCATAACAAATATTAGATTGTTTCAGAATGTCACCATCATAGAATTTCAAACTGCCATATATAAGTAATTTTTTAAGATAAAGCCGAATGAAAAAATGTCCCGGAATCTTTGTATCACAACCTAACACTCAACGGAAAAAAAAAATCAATTTATAATTTTTTTGTACATCTTTTTAAATTTTTAAAATATTAATTTTTTAAAATGGCCGCCATTTTGAGACAAGATGGCGGATGAAGCTGGCCAACGATCTCGGCGAGACTTTGGTATGTCCTATACACATACTCAGTCAAATCAAAATCGGTTCATAAATAAGAGAGTTACAACATGACAAATGTCAGATATATATAAATCAACATTTGAACGGAGGGTGGTTTTGAGATCTGGGGGTAATGATCGGTGAAAAGATACCAAAATTTTCTGCAATTGCTTTCCTCCGAACGGCTGAAATAGGTAAATTTTTGTAACGAAAGCTATCTAAAAGACAATACCAGACTGAAAATTTTCCACCAGATAAGAATGAAAGTATTTGAAAGTTCACAAAATAGTCTTAATATCTGCTTAAGAGTTATTTTTTGTAACATTATCTTTAAATGATTTTTAACATTAACGTTATTTTTATCTTAATCCCCTGTGTTTGAGAAACCGCATTTGAGATGTTTCGAAATAATAATAACAATACTTGAAATATTATAGACAAATTAAAAGTATTTTTTTTTTTTTGTTTTTTTTTTGCAAAGTTAAAAGAGTTGACTTAAAGTCCTAGACGGGATGGATTGTGCCTGACCTGAACCCGAAATTTCTGCTTAAAATCAACCCGAAACCCCAAATTGAACCCGAAATAAAATTTTAATCAACCAGAGTAAAAGAAAATTAATGTATAATAAATTAATATATTTATTACAGTTATAAAAAAAAGTTTACAATTATATTTCTAATATTAATTTTATATTTTTTATGTATAAAAATCAATACATATATACTCATTAATATTCAAATATATAGTTTTCTTTTCATTCGAAAAATATTCAGGAATTTTTTAAAAAAAAATCAGGTCAAACCGAACCCGACTCGAAAGAGTCAAAACCCAACCCGAACCTGAAACATTTAAAGTCACCGTGAACCGACTCAGGGTCGGGTTGGGTTAAATTGTGATTAAATTGTGTTACCCAATCCGATGTAGGACTCTAAGTAAAAGTTTTCTCACTTAAAGTTAACTTTAACTCTCTCTTGAAACTTTAAACATTTTCTTAAAGTTTTCCTAAAACAACTTTTAGTCCACCCAGTATACGCAAAGCCCTATGTCCTTGTTTGCAATATTCATTATTAAAATCATCGAAATCGTTAACTGACATAAGACATTTATTAGAACTAGATATTTATTAGAACAATTGTTAACCCCAACAAAACACGAAACATTTATTTTTAGACAGTAAAATTTACAGAGCTATATAAAATAAATCACCCGTTATTTTCACTCGTAAATACGGCGGGCGCTCCGAAACATTCTTTTTATGATTTCGGTTACTATATTTAGAAGCGCTATCATTGTCTGTGGTTTTCTCCAAAAACTACATGACTATAAAAAGATATGGCGGAAGTGCTTAAAGGTAAATATTGGAAGGAAAATGCATTTCCGCTCTGAAATCGCTTCCTAGTGAATTATTTTGTAACTGAAACCGAAGATATCAATACATATGCCCTTTTCTTTTTCATTTTTAAAGAAAAATTAATACATGTAATAAAAAATAAAGCTTCAGTTCATAAAATATTTAAATAAAAAGTGCCCAGTTAAACTAATGGCAGTGAGCTCACAGGCTCTTCACACTAATTGTATATTGTACTCTTATTTCAAAGAATAATACCCTCGAAAAATAGAGAAATCGACAATAAATTAAGAAGGGGAATTAGCCCCCGTTACACCTTTTATAATTAACCAATGAACTCCCAAAACTAATCAGGGAATCGCCGTACCACAATGAACCTACATAAAAAATTTGAAGCAAATCGGATAATTCTGCACGAAAACCCATTTATCTAAATTAAGGGGTGGTTTTTTCCCCCGTTCTCTTTCTTTATAACTAACCAATGAACCCCCAAAACTTATCAGGGAAGCATCTTATCACAATGAACATATATACAAATTTTGGAGCAAAACGGATAATTCTGCATGAAAAACCCATTTATCTAAATTAAAGGGGGGGGGGCATTAGCCCCTGTTCCATCTTTATACCTAACCAATGAACATCTAAAACTAATCAGGTAAGCGCCTTATCACAATGAACTATATACAAAATTTGAAGCAAATCGGTAATTCTTCATGAAAAACTCATTTATACAAATCAAGGGGGTATCAGTCACCCGTTCCCCCCTCCCTTTATACTTAACCAATGAACCCCCAACACTAATCAGGAAAGCGCCTTATCACAATGAATTGATATACGAAATTTGAAGCAAATAATTCTGCATGAAAAACCCATTTATCTAAATTAAGGGGGGATTATCCCCAGTTTCCCCCCTTCATACTTAACCAATAAACTCTCAAAACTAATCCTGGAAGCGGCTTATCACAATGAACCTATAAACAAAATTTGAAGCGAAGCGGATATTTTTATCAAGAGTTATCGCGTTGGATACGTACATACAAAACCAGTGGGCACATTAGCTCTCAGGCTTTGATAGCCTGTGAGCTAAAAAGGATAGTTTTTAACATTTTTCAATGTAGTTGAAAAGTGTTTATGACTGGTAGTGCTTTAATTCTCATAAATATTGCTCTGCATTTTTTATATGTTATTGACGTTTACTATAACATGATCGCTATTGAAAATGAAGTGTGTAGCATTTATTGTTCGTTTACAAGAACTGTCAAAAATTATTCCTTTACATTAAAGCCAATGGGAAAAATTCGTTTCAAGTACATTTTGATGGTGTTACACCATTTCAAACACATTGAAATTGTACAAAAGAATTCGAGTACATTTCCAATTATTAGCGAAAATTTCAGAAAGAGAATTTTCCAACTGAACTAAATTTTGCTTGCTAAGTATTATATATGAAAATCTATAACTCATATACAGGGCTGCAGAAAATAATTAGCCTTTTTTTTTACTATGGAAGATAACTGCTAAAAATGGAATTTTAAATGTGTTACATGTTTTCTAAACTGTATATTTACATATCGTCTTTCACCTTATTTAATAGTGAAGTTTCGTTGCAATCTTCTAAATGGGTTGGAAATTGTTTCATAATCTATTCTTTACACATGACTTTTCGTTCTTGTTTTTACTTCTTTTGCCGTTTTTACAACGTTCAAAAATGTTTAAAGATTTTTCTGTTTCTCAATACACATTGCCATGGTAAATACTCATGGTAAATACCATGGTCTCAATACACATTCCAACTACTACGCTTTTTTAAAAGTCAAATAAAGTTATTTGAAGCAGAAATTTTAGGTAATAAATAAAGTAAAGAGCATTCTACGTTTCATTAAATAAAATACTAATTTTATTATTATTATTTTTTGTTTCGAAACATGTTCATATATGATTTTAAAAGACGTAGAAGATGGCAACCATGCATTGCCTATTTCATATAGATTTTAGAGCGTTAAAAAAGAAATCGCTAAAAATTTTTTATCACTCTTCAATTTTAAGAAATTTTATTTTTAATTTTTGAACTATATGGGCATTTATATACCAATTATAATTTTAAATTTATTCTACAAACACACACTTTGACTTTTTACCTGAGTAGAATATATAAAAGAGTAGAAATAAATTTTATTTTGGAAATTTTGTTTATAAGATTCATTAGATTTTACACTAAATTTCATTTATGTTTATGAAATTTCTCTGATTTTTCTATTAAAAAAAATTACTAAAATTTTTCAATATTATAATTTAATTTATATTATTAATTTTTTTAATATTATTTTGATGTTAATATGTATTTAAATTTTATTCAAATGACAAAATTTATATGTTATATTACCCAGTGCAAAAATTTATTAAAATTAGCATCTGTTATGATGACAACTTTTCAATGCCACATTTTTTTTTTTTTTGTCCAGCATTCCTTAAGATATAAAAATTATCTCTACTTTATGTGAAACGGATACAGTGTTCAACAGTGCAATTTAAAGTTTCATTTGGAAAAGATTCTTCTTGAAGACTAAATAAAGTTTCAATATAGTATAAAAGTTTTTCATCTTTTAGAAAATGTATAAATGTATTTCTTTTTAAATACCAATTTTAAAAAGCATATTGAATTTTATCTCTGAACATATCGCATCGATAAGTACTTTTCCTTCCTCCTTGTTTATCCCCCAAGAAGACTGATCGATATATCTAACAAAAATTAAGCTTTATTTCATGAAATTAAAAAGAAAAAAGTTTCTACAGATTATTTGAAAGTTTATTTCAAAAGATTTTTTTTTCTTTCACCATAAAATAGAAAAAGTCAGATATAATATGTCATGGTTTAATGTAATGTAAAATTGTTTTATATATATTATAAAAATGTATTTTAAATTTGAATTTGAATATTCGTGTTTTCACACACAAGTTCTAAAAACTTGTATGTGAAGAAGTTTTCAAAATTTACGTGTTATTAAAACTACCGCTATAGCGAAACGAATAATTTAAATAAAAAAATAATAATTTAATTTTGTAATTTATTTCAATAATTTGTTTCACACGTGTTTAAATTAATTAATTAAAATTAAGATATCAATAAATATATTTAAAATAGGTGGATTTAACTTTGTGCCGTTATATTAAAAATAAATGATCAACGTAAAATGGCACAGATAAAAATATATAAAACGGCAAACAGCTGTTTCGGAGCCCCTAAATTTCCATCATCAGTGACAAATTTTAAAGATTAAAAACCGAATCAAAAGTTTAAGCCATGTGAATATGCTTGCGTCTCCCGCACGCGCCCAAGATTGAATGGAAGATTAAAATCCGATTCAAGAGTTTAACTCAATGTAAATATGCTTGCGTCTCCCGCACGCGCGCTTGCGAGAGACACAAGCATATTTACATGGCTTAAACTTTTGAATCGGTTTTTAATCTTTTAAATTTGGCACTGATGATGAAGCTTTACGGGCTCTGAAACAGCTGTTTGCCATTTTACATATTTTTATTTGTGCTATTTTACGTTCATCATTTATTTTTAATCAATAGATATACTCTCGTAAATATACTCGTAAGTGTAAAGAAAGCTAGCATTTATGTCATTGCTCGATTCAAAGTAAAACGTTTTAATCTATTAGAAAAATATATTTAACCCTTAATTGCATAGTGATGTAAATTTTCCTCACTGTTTATTTAACTTTTAATTAATAAATCAACTTCTTCGCCATTACTATATTTATATAGAAATATTAATCCAGTAAATTTCCCGTGAACTATGTTGCTGAACAACGTTAAAAATCTATCTTAAAATTTCTGGTGTCTAATATTTAATATATGTATAAAAAAAACACAATTGTAAAAGAAAAACTCATGCAAAGAAGGGTTAAAATAAAATAATTAATTTCGCCTTGAATGAAGATATATCCCAAAGTGCCCAGACTCCCTCTTTTTTTTTCGTCTGAAGTAGCTTGTAACAAACAATACATGTAATAAAAGTTACATTTCCATTTATGAAATCTTACGTAAGGATAAGTTTTTTTATTCGTTTTCTATACTTTATATGAAATTTAAAGTATTAGTTTGGGAAATACTTTTTGTTCTTAGTAAAGCATAAAAAGTGAGAACTTATGTCAGAGCTCAGTGTAATGTGAAACGTTTTTATTCTATTAGAATAATATATTTTGCAGAAAATATTTAAATTTTACTTTGAAGAGGACTATGAATACCATCTCTATCCTTTTTCCAAGAAGTAGAAAAAAATTGCTCAATTTTACATATAATGATGAGTTTCGTTTTGTGAAAACTTTTATAAAGATTGTCGGATAATTTCTAACAGAAAATTTAAAGTTTTTGTGTGTGTGTATTATGCGTAAAATACAAAAAAAAGTATTTATAATCAATGGTTGGAGTAGGTATATCTCTTCAAAAAGATTTCCGAAAATCCCTTTTTTATTCTTTCCAGGAAGAATATGATCAATACGTATAATAAAAGTTATATTTCCGTTCATGAAATATTACATAACGATAATTTTTAAATTATAAAGAATATTTTTGTTTTCTGTAATTTTTTAAGAAAGGGAACATTTATGTCGTAGCTTGAATCATTGTAAATGTTTTTAATCTATTAGGAAAATGTATTTTAAGTAAAATATTTAATTTCACCTTCAAAGAAGACATTTAAGTGCCCAGCCCTCTCTCTTTTTTTGTCCCAAGAAGCTTGTAACAATCATTATATGTAATAAAAGTTAAATTGTCATTCATAAAATGTTATAACGATGGATTTTTTTGTTCGTTTTCTCTATTTTACATTAAATATAATTCTTTTCTGTTCTTCGTAAAGCATAAAAAGTGAGTATTTATTTCATGGATTTGTGTATTATGAAACGTTTTCATTGCATTAGAAAAATTTATTTTATATAAAATATTTAACTGTCCCTTTGAAGAGAACAAATCAATGAATACATTCTCTTTCAATTTTTGAAAAGACTAATCAATTCTCTATATGATGTTAAGTTTCATTGCGTGATAAATTTTTAAAATATTGTTGGATAGTTTCTAATAGAAAATTTAAAGTTTTATTTCAAAAAGAATTTTGTGTACATTACAAATGAAGTATTTATTGCATTGTATTTATGTAATGTAAAATGTTTTTAACATTTTCGAGCTATGTATTTAAAAATATATTTAATATTTAAATGTTTTACAAAATGTGAAATACTTTACATGATATTAAGGTGATTTATGCAGCAAAAAGTTAAGAAAAAATTATTTAATCCCCCCCCCCCCCAAAAAAAAAAATGAAATAAATTTTCGAAAATATTTTTTTATTTCTCGGAAAGAATGATCAATACGGATAATAAAAGTTAAATTTCTGTTCATAAAATATTATGTAACAATGGTTTTTATTTCATAAAGAATATTTTGTGATTTATATAAAGTATAAAAAAAGGGAGCATTTATGTCATAGCTCATTTCAACATAAAATCTTTTTAATATAGTGGGAAAATATATTTAAAATAAAATATTTAATTTCGCCTTGAAAAAAGATATGTAAGTCTTCTGTCTTGTTTGGGGTCATGACGCTTGCAACAATCGCTAAATGCAGTAAAAGATAAATTTCAATTCATGAAACGTTACGTAACGATAGTTTCTCTTATTAGTTCTCTGTATTTTACATGAAATTTAAAGTTTTATTTTTAAAAAAATCCATTTTGCTCTCCATAAAAAGTGAGTATTTATGTCATGGGTTAATTTAATATGAAACGTTTTTATTCTATTTAAAAAATGTATTATACATAAAGTATTTAAGTTTCTTTTTGAAGAAAACAAACCAGTGAATATGCCTTCTCGTTTATTTTTCGAAAATGCTGACCAATTCTTCATATAATGTTGAGTTTCAGTTCGCGAAAACTTTTAGAAAGATTGTTGGATAATTTCTAACACAAAAGTAAAGTTTGTGTGTGTGTGTGTGTGTGTGTGTTATACATAAAGTATTAAAAGTGAAGTATTTATTTGAATATATTTATGTACTCTAAAATGTTTTTAATACTTTAGAAGTGTGTATTTTTAAAAGGAACATTGAATGTTTAATTGTTTTACAAAAACTGAAACATTTAACGTATTTTAAGGCGATTTATACAGTAAAAAAATAGTTATAAACAAAATTATATATTAGAAAATATATAAATAAATATATTTTCAAAATAATTTTTCTAAAATATATTTTTTCCCTCAGGAATAATGAGCGATACGTTTAATAAAAGTTAAATTTCCGTTCATATAATATTATATAACAATAGCTTTTATTTGATAAAGGATATTTTATGTTTTCTGTAAAGTATAAAGAAAGGGAACATTTATGTCATAGCTCCTTTCAACCTAAAGCTTTTTTAATCTATTGGGAAGATGTATTTCAAATAAAATATTTAATTTCACCTTGAAAGAAGATATCTAAGTGCCCAGTCTTCTGTCTTTTTTGGGGTCATGAAACTTGCAACAATCAATACATGTAATAAAATATAAATTTCCACTCATGAAACGTTACGTAACGATAGGTTTTGTGATTAGTTTTCTGTATTTTACATCAAATTTAAAATTTTATTTAAAAAATTCCTTTTTATTCTCCATAAGGCATAAAAATTGAGTATTTATGCATGGGTTAATTTAATATGAAACGTTTTTATTCTATTTCAAAAATACATTTTACATAAAATATGTAAGTGTCTCTTTATATGTAAGTGAATATACCTTCTCTTGATTTCGGGATAACTTTTAGAAATATTGTTGGATAGTTTTTAACAGAAAATGTACAGTTTAAAATTTAAAAAAGTTTTTTGTGTGTGTTATATGAAGTTTGTTATTGTGTGTGTTAAAATATTAAAAATGAAGTATTTATTTTAATATATTTATGTACTGTAAAATGTTTGTAATATTTTACAGATGTGTATTTAAAATAAAAATATTGAATATTTAAACGTTTTACAAAAGTTGAAACATATTTAACGTATTTTAAGACGATTTATACAGTAAAAAAATAGTTAAGAACAAAATTATATATTAAAAAATATATAAATAAATATATTTTCGAAATAATCTCTCGAAAATCTCTTTTTTTACTCAGGAAGAATGAGCAATACGTATAATAAAAGTTAAATTTCCGTTCATGTAATATTATATAACAATAGCTTTTATTTGATAAAGGATATTTTATGTTTTCTGTAAAGTATAAAGAAAGGGAGCATTTATTTCATAGCTCTTTTCAACGTAAAACTTTTTTAATCTATTGGGAAAATGTATTTAAAATAAAATATTTAAATTCACCTTGAAAGAAGATATCTAAGTGCCCAGTCTTCTGCCTTGTTTGGGGTCATGAAACTTGGAACAATCAATACATGTAATAAAAGATAAATTTCCATTCATGAAACGTTATGTAACGATATTTTTTTTTTATTAGTTTTCTGTATTTTACCTTAAATTTAAAGCATTATTTGAAGAAATTCTTTTTGTTATTCATAAAGCATAAAAGTGAGTATTTATGTAATTAATCAGTGTAATTTCAAACGTTTTTATTCTATTTAAAAAAAAAAAATGTGTTTTATATAAAATATTTAATTTTCACTTTGAAGAGAACAAATCAATGAGTACCCTCTCTTTCCTTTTTCAAAAAGACGAACCAATTCTCCAAATAATGTTAAGTTCCATTTCGCTGAAACTTTTAAAAGGATTGTTGGATAGGTTCTTGCAAATAATTGAAAAAAAAATTCTGATAACGTTTTCTTGTATGTGTGTGTACTATGCGTAAAGTATTTAAAATAAAGTATTCATTTTAATGGTTTTATAAATAATGTAAAACGGTTTTAGTTCTTTAGAAATATCTATTTAAAATAAAATATTGAATTTTCAAAAGATTTGCAGAAACTACAATACGTTACATACTCAGTAAGAACGGTCAATATATGGAATAAGAGTTAGGTTTCAGTTAATTTATAAAAGCACAGATTTCTTTCTTTCTTTCTTTCTTTCTTTCTTTCTTTCTTTTTTTTTTTTTTTACATTTTTTCTCTTTTTTTCAGGATTTATTTGTAAAAGAATTGCTTGTTCCTCAAAAAATGCAATAACGGAGTATTTATGTCATGATTTTTTGAAATGTAAAAAAATTTCAATCTAACAAAAAAGAGTTTTAAATAAATTATTTTTGCTTTAAATACGAAAAAATAATAAATTCCGAACTCTTTTTTTTTCTATCAATAAAACTAATTACTGGTTTCTATTAAAGGTTAAGTTACAATTAATAAAATTTTCATAAAATATATGCTCTTTAATAAAAATTTGAGAAACGTATTCAATTTCGAAAGTCCTTTTCATTTTAAAAAGAACTTTTTGTTCCCTTAAAAATGAAAAAGGGAACCTTTATGTCGTGATTTGATGTAATGTGAAATGTTTTCAATTCATAACAAAAACGTATTTTAAATAATTTATAATAAATAAATTGCATATACGTATAATAAATAAATTGTATAATAAATACCATCCTTCCCTAAGACACACACAAACTTTTTTGTATTATTATTATTTCAAGAAGAGTGAATAATTCATCTAACAAAATTAATATTCATTTTCTGAATTTTTTTAAAAAATATAGTTAAGAAAAAAAAACAGTAAATTAAAATTTTTATTTAAAAGAAATGGGTTTTATTTTCTTTAATTCTCCGTTAAATATAAAAAAGAAGTATTTATGTCTCGGCTTGATGTAATGTAAAACTATTTCTAGTTTATTGAAAAATTATATTGAAAAATAATGAATAGCTATTCTGAACATAAAATACTGATTATTCTTTCCATTATTTTATTTTATTTTTAAAATATATCTTTTAGAAAATTTTATAAATTGAAGTTTAACTTTTATTAGATGTATTCATTTAATTTCTTGGGGAAAAACGGTAAAATGAGAACGGGTTGGGAAAATTTCAAAATTAATTATTTTTTATCATTAAATATTCATTTAAATAACATTATTTACATAGTCACATTAATTCTACTTAGCATTTTCACAATTTTACAAACGCGATGAATATTCAATATTTTATTTAAAATACATTTTTCTAATAGATTAAAACCTTTTACATTTTAACAAAATGCGACATAAACACCTTTTATACTTTTGGGGAAATTTAAAAATACTTTTTAGGTTATTTTACTTTATTTTGCTGTAAAAAACGTTATATTTTGAAACATGTCATAAATTTCTTCAATTTAGAACAAACATTGTGTAAATTATATGAAATTTTTGTTTTGGATTGAAAATATTTTACATTACCTCAAATCACGACATAAATGCTCCATTTTTTTATTCTTTAAAGGGAACAAAAAGTTTGCTTTAAATGAAAGAAATAAATGAAAATAACCTTCCCCCTCGCAGACACACTTCTATTATTTTTTACTTTCAAGAAAACTGTTCAATGCATCTAACAAAATTAAGCTTTATATAATGATTTTTTTTTTAAAGGATAGGGTTTTTGTTTTGTTATTTTCATAGAAAATTACTATTCTTATTTGAACAAACAAAAAATGTTTTTTTTTTCCCTTTTGTAGATTGGTTCTTAGTCTATTGGAAAATTGCATTTTAAACAAAATATTTATTATCCACTCTGAATAGAAGAAGTGAATTGGAAGAAATTAAATACGACAAAATAATTATTACATGAAAATGAATGAAATGTTCATAAAATCTTATAAGATTATAGCGTTTCTATACAGAAAATTTAATATAACTTATTTTTTTTCCTTTTTTGCTCTACCAAAAGTGTAAAAAAGCAATATTTATATTGTATAGTAAGAAGTAAAAAAAAAGGCAAAAATTCTTTTTATATAAAAATCCTAAATTTTAAATAAATATTGCAATTACCACTTTGCTTTTAATATTGAAATACATTGCATAAGTATACGTAGTTCTATTTTATACGTATTTTAAATAAAATATTGAATTTTCTTTCTGAACAGAAAAAAACAATAAATGTTTTCTTTTCTCCATTCTAAAAAGATAAATAAATATATCTAACAAAAGTTAAGCTTCATTTCATAAATCTTTTAAAATGATAGTTCTTTTACAGAGAAATTTAAGCCTTTTTTTTCTTGTTTTGCATAAAGTAAAACAAGGGCTCTTAAGGTAAAGCTAGGAGAGTCTGCGCACAATTCAAAAGAATAACAATAAAATATCAAAATATTAATTTTTTGCTAAACTATCCATGAATAATTTTTACTTCTTTTTTTTTATATGCATTTCCATTGCTATTTGTTGTTATGTTGTAATTTAATAGAACAGTTGTAATAAAACCAAAAAAATTATTTTGCTCAAACTGTCCTTAAAGGGTTGGTGTGATTGCGCACATGGGTAGGATAGATTGTTACTAATAATAACTGCAATTAAATTGTTAACAATAATAGTTACACTTAAATGACATCGTTGTAAGGTTTTTGTGAAAAAATATTATTGTATTAGGAGTGAATATTTAAATCTAATGATTAAAGAATCAGAAAAAGGAAATAATTTTTAAAAAGTTGAAAAAAAATTAATTAAAGGAAAAAAAATTAAAGAATCAGAAAAAGCAAGTCCAAATAATATTACAAAAGTAACATTAAGTTACTTGATAACACGTTTAACTTAAAATTAGTCCATTTTAATTTTTCATTTTTTAATGTAAATTTACCAATAAGCTGCGTAATCTCTCCTAGCATGGAAACTAATGGGAACAATCCGCCATCTCTCCTAAGTAGCAGATGCGCAAACTCACCAATTTCGGTAAGAGAAATTGCGCAGTCTTTTATATAAACATGGCCGCTACTAAGACGAACCGTTGATGTTCACATTAGATTAGTAGCTTATGAGAAATCGTTTAAGTTTAAAATATTTTGTACTACTGACATTGTATAGAAATTCTGATGAATAGCTATGAAAATTCAAGCACTTACTTTGGGAAAACAAAACAAAATAGCAATGCTTTATCTTAGACACTCAGAACAATCACCGTGCACTTTCAAAGTAGACACTCCACTACTGCTGTTGTACAACTACCTGGATTTGCTGCGCGCTCACTCTACTCCTTCCACCGGAACTTCTATGTGCGCAATCTCTCCGACCGCGCCAACTCTCCTGGCTTTACCTTATATGTCTAGGAGTATTTATGCCTTGAAAATGAGAGTATTTAACGTATTGACTGGATGTAATGTAAATTTTTTGCATTCTACAGAAAAATTTATTTTAAATGAAAATTTATTTTAAATAAAATATTAAATTTTCTTTCTAAGCAGAAGAAATATTTTTTTTCTTCTATAAATATGATTAATCAATAAATGTAAAAAAAAAAATCAAACTCAATTTTATAAAATCTTTTAAAAGGATGTTTTTTTTTTTACCGAGAAAGTTAAGCCTTACTTTAGATTTTTTCCCCCTTGTTTTGCATAAAGTAAAGAAAGGACTATTTATAACTAGGAGTAGTTATGTCTTTTCTTGATGTAACGTAAAAGTTTTTCATTCCATTAGTAAAATGTATTTAAATAAAATACTGAATTTTCTTTCTGATCAGAAGAAAGCAATAAATATTTTTACGTTTTCAAAAACATTGATCAATACGTCTAACAGAAATTAAGTTTATTTTCATAAAATAAATATTTCAAAAGGATGGTTATTTAAGCATTATTTTTATATTTGCCTTATTATTTTGCATAAAATGAGATTAGGAACATTTATGTCTAGGAGTATTTATGTCTTAGAAATGAGAGTATTTATGTCTTGCCTTGATGTATTGTAAAAGTTTTTCTTTCTATTAGAAAAATGTATAGTTAATAAAGTATTACATTTTCTACATGTTTGAAAAGTTAAAAAAATCATTATAGCTCTTAAAACTAGTCCCCATCATCAAGCATGAAACCGAGTATATTTCTGCTAAGTCGGTTTCATCCGCAGTGCTTGGAATATTCTAAGTACTGTGGGTCAAAGGTAACAACGTACTTAGAATATTCTATGTACTGTAGTTTCACCTATGATGTTTTTTTTTTAAATTTTTATTTATGCGCAAGCAACAAAAAATAATCATATTTTCTAAAGTTACATAAAATATTGCTATACAAATTACACTTCCAAATTCAGAAAGAATCATACAATTAAAATTTCTAATTTTTTTTGGCTAAGATGCTTTACACTCACGCAGAAAAAAAAGATAATAATCGGTTAAAAAAAGGAAAAAAGTCGCCAAATTTAGGGGATTTTTTCCTTTAATGGCAACCTAGCCATTGTATTAAGTTATTCGTTTGGCGCAGTCTTGAAAATTGCGCCAACCAAAAAGTCGCCAAACTTTTGTTTACATGTTTGCTTGAGTGTAAAGCATCAGTTCCTTTTTTTTAATTTTAAACTACTAAAATAATCACAAAATGATACTTTTATATGTTTAAAGTGACATACATGATGAAAAATATTGTTTCAATGGATATTTGATGATGAAAAATAGTTAATTTATAAAAATTCCAGCAACCCTGCTTTTTTATGCTTCAAATTCATAATGTAAAGAAAGTTTTGTAATCATGATTTGTGTGGGTATGTGTAAGTGAACACGATAACTACTAAACGGTACTTCTGATATTGTGGCTATGTAAACAAGCATTAGTAGCGCATAGGTAACATCTCCAATTCGAAAGCAGGTGATCCAGCGTTCGAATCCAACCGATTCCATTCTGATTTTTTTCCTACTGGACGCATACACTAATGATCGGAAAGTCTATTAGAGTCATTCCAGATTTTTTATGAATGTGCAAGATTTTAGTTTAAAAAAATCATGTTTCCTAAACTACACAAAATATTGTTTTACAAGTTACTCTTCCAAGTTTACACAGATTTATAAAATTAAAATTTCTAATACAAAATTGATTGACTAAAACAAGATTTTTAACTGTTTAAAGAGATTGTTACATGAAAAATATTTTTTAATTTATATTTAATAATGTAAAATAATTAATTTATAAAAATCTCTCTCCCTTATTCTTCTTTTTTTTTTTCACGAAGAATAATCAGTACGTGCAATAACAATTAAGTTTCATTTTATGAAATATTCTAAAAGAATCATTTTTTTACATAGAATAGAATAAATATATTTAAAAAATAACGTCTTGATTTTCATAAAGTGAGAAAAGAAAGGGGAGTATTTATATCGTGAATTGATATCATGTAAAATGTTTTCAGTCTATTGGAAAACTGTATTTTAAATAAAATATTGTATTTTAACTCTGAACAAAGTAAACTAATAAATGCATTTCTCTTCTTTCCGCTCCCTTTCTCCCGCTCTTTCAAAACGGGTGAACGAAAGCAAAGCTTCAATTTGTGAAATCTTTAAAAGAATAATTTTTTGCAGAAATTTAACTTTTATTTGAAAAGTAGTTTTTCCTTTGTTGTTTTTTGTAAAATATAATAAAAAGAATATATATCTTGACTTAATGTATGGTACAATGTTTTTAAACTATTTGTAAAAGGAATTTTCTAGAAAATATTGAATTTTTAACAGGTTTGCAAAAGATGAAAAATGTTATATGTTATTTAACGGTATATTTTTATCGGTGCCAAATGACACATTTTAAAATATTTCGATTTGTGGTTATTTTATTTATAATTCGTAATTAAGACAATCGAAAATCAATTATAATACATTGAATGCTTATTTTCATATTGTCTTTAAACATTATAAGTAAAATAAACACAAATCCAAACTTTAAAAGATGTCATTTAACACCGGAAGAAACAGTGGCAAATAATATGCATAGTAAAAAAATATTTGCATAAATTATAATAATGCATAATTATTATTAAGATAGATGAAATTTCCAGTTTTTTTCATACAAAAATATAGATTAATAAATGCAGTAAAAATTAAGCTTTCTTTCATGCAATCTACTAGTTAATTATTTACACAAATTTTAAAATTTTATCTCAAAAACAATTTTTATTTTCTCCATAAAATATAAAAAAGGAATATTTATTCTAGTGTAAAAATGAAACATTTTTAATATTTTAGATAATTTATTTTTTAAAACTATATTAAACTTTCGCTCTTCTAAACAGAAGATATGAATAAATGACTCCGCTTCTTTTTTTTCTCCCCTTTTAAGAATGCAATTCTAGAAACTAACAAAAATTAAAATTCATTTTGTGAAATCTTTTAAAAGAAATACCAAAAAATAAAATAGGGGAATTTTTTTTAATATAAAAATTTCATTTGAAAAACAATTTTTTGTTCTCTATAAAGTGTAGAAAGGGAATAAAAGATTTATTTTTTGTCGTAATTTTTGTAAAAATGAAATATTTTTAATATTTTAGATAAATATTTTTAAAATAATATATTGAACTGTCGTTCTGAACAGAAGATATGAGTAAATGCACCCGGTTCTTTTTTTCTCCCTTTAAGAAGACAGTTCTATAAACTAACAAAAGTTAAAATTCATCTTATGAAATTAAAAAAAAAAGAATAAGGTTTTTTTTTTAGAAAATTTAAAATTTCGTTAGAAAAACAATTTTTTGCTCTCTATAAAGTATAAAAAAAGGAATATTTTTTGCCGTTTTTTATGTAAAAATGATACATTAATCTTTTAGATAAATATTTAAAAAAAAAAAAAAAAAACATATTGAACCGTCGCTCTGAACAGAAGATATGAGTAAATGCACCCGCTTATTTTTTCTCCTTTTAAAAAGACCGTTCTATATAAACTAACAAAAATTTTAATTCATTTTATGATATCTTTTAAAAGAACAGGGTTTGTTTTAGAAAATTTAAATTTTCATTAGAAAAACTATTTTTTGTTCTCTATAAAGTATAAAAAGAGAATATTTTTTGCCGTGTTTTTATGTAAAAATAAAATATTAATCTTTTAGATAAACGTTTAAAAAATAATATATTGAACTGTCGCTCTGAACAGAAGATATGAGTAAATACACCCGCTTCTTCTTCTTCTTTTACTTCTCCTTTTTAAAAGACTGTTTTATAAAATAACAAAAATTAAAATTTATTTTATGAAATCTTTTAAAAGAATAGGGTTTGTTTCAGAAAATTTAAAATTTAATTCAAAAAACTTTTTTTAAATTCCCTATAAATTATAAAAAAGGAATATTTATTGCCGTGTTTTTACGTAAAAATTAAATATTTTAAT
Source organism: Maratus michaelseni (assembly GCA_963931845.1). Classification (NCBI taxonomy): domain Eukaryota; kingdom Metazoa; phylum Arthropoda; class Arachnida; order Araneae; family Salticidae; genus Maratus; species Maratus michaelseni. The sequence goes on along the minus strand of OZ007597.1, from coordinate 110,810,338 downwards.
CTTTTAAATAAGTGTTTTTAAATTAATATAGTGAACTGTCGCCATGAACAAAAGATAGGAGTAACTGCCTCCACTTCTTTGTTTTCTGCTTTTAAGAAGACCTTTCTATAAATTAAAAAAAGTTAAAATTCATTTTATGAAATCTAAAAAATAAATAAAAATGGATTTTTTAATAGAAAATGTAAAGTGAAAAATTGAAAAATATTTTATTTTATTTTATTTTATTTTATTTTATTTTATTTTTATTTTATTTATTTATTTATTTTATTTTTTGGTAAAGTATAAAAAAGGGAGTATTTATTACTTAATGAAATGAGAACGTATTCTAATACATTATAAAAATGTACTTTACATAAAACAATGAATTTTCAAAACGGGCTTGCAAAAGTTGAAACACGTTAGGTTTTGGTATACTGGGGAAAAATTTAATTTGAATAAATAATTAATAATGTCAAATTAATTAGATAAGTTATTATTATTAAAAGTGTTATAATTTATTCAAAATATTTCCATCTTTTCATTTAATATGTAAATTTCTACACTGTAAAAAAATTTCGTAAAATTTTCGTAGATGTACCGTAAATGAACGGTACTTGTACCGATATCACTCTTTACGGTATGAGTACTGATATACTTCTAAGGTATATTAAGCGTAAGAAAAATCGTATATGTGCCATTTCGATTATAAACGGTATTTATACCGTAAAATGATTGTTTTTCAGAAAAAAATCGCTATTTATACCGTAAAATAATTATTTTTCAGTAAGGAAAAAGCTGGTAGACCCACCTCCGTGCACGGCTATTGGTCACAAAGTTGCCAGTATATGTACCGTAATTTTTTACAGTGTATATTATGACAACGCTTACTTAAGCAAAGAATCAAATCAATTGTGGTGAAAATTCATTTAACGCTCCATATAATTAACCCATTAGATTTTGAATTTATCTCAAAATCCCTTTTCTTTCTTTTCTTTTACAATATGCTTCCAATTAACAAGAATTTTCATAAAGTGTTTATTTTCACTAAATAACATATTTCATGATGTAATAATATAAAATTTGGTTTAATAAAACGTTACAGCAATGTTTGCAATCTTAACCCTCTTAGAGGCGAGTAACTGTGTTTCCGTAATGTTGAATTCACACAAAAATTTCCGTGAAATATAGGTGAAAACCGTTCTTTTAATTGTAAACTGTAACAGATTTTTTTTTTTACATTTAATATATTTTTTTGATTGTCCACTAAAAATACCAATATTGGCCTCGCGCCAGGAGTTAATAGCAGAAGAACTCGCCAAAGACCGGTATAGACTGCAACCTTTTTTATTCTGATAATTTCAGTGGTTTAAGTGCGTAGTTCGATTACATGTCTTTTAAATATATATTTATTTATGTCATTTATTAATGAAGTGTTAATTTTTGTTTTAGAATATAAGCCATAAACCAATGCTGAAGTATTTATATTAATTTAAGTGAAGACGGATTTATCTTTCGTAATCGTCTGTGCGTAACAAAAATACATTTTTTTTTAAGTCATCCTTGAAATTTGATTTGTTTTTGTTCAAGCAAATTACTATATGGTTCTCGAACAAATTGCATTTGAATGTAGATATTTTACCCTATATAACGATGTAAAAATTAAAAATGTGCGATGCTTAGAAATTTAAAAAAATTGCAGTAGCAAAAATCGCAAAATCCAAATTTCATCGTCAAGTGTTGCCAGTCGCAAAAAGACGTCAGCGTTCGCATGGACACGTTTATCCTTTATAATATAGATATCCAATAAGACGTCATCAATTTTTGTTTCCGAGTGCATAATGTTAGGTCATTTTGTTCAAAGAGTTTAAGGGAAAAGGCTTTTTACTAAACTAACTTGTTTTCTTCTTGTTTTAAAAAATGAGGTCGTGATTTTTAATGCCACCTAAAATAAAGTGGTCTAGTTTAAATACTCTAGTTTAAAAGTCAGGTAAACAAATTCAGAAGGATTTTAAATCTACTTACAACAGCGGTTGTCAACCTTGCGCCTGTAGGCCCAACTTCACCTCTCGACCTTATATTTTGTGTCCAGGATAAATTTATGTGTACAAACACTTCTGAGTTATGAGTATTTAAAAATTTTCTGTATGTTTGAAACTTTCTATGTATGAATATATTTTTTCCACTTATTGAATAGTGGAAACTAGAAATATCTTAATCAGTTCAGCTTTTTTTTTTTTTTTTTTTTTTTTTTTAAATAAAATTATTTATAATAATAGTGTGCGTAATTTAAAAAAGTATATGAAAATTAAATTATAGCATTTCAAATAATAACTTCAAAGACCATGCAATTATAGAATATTCTCATTTGTTTTTGATAATGGCTCGAAGTGAGCCGACACATGTCAACAATCTAATAAAAGTTATTTTACTGTACATTACGTTTTTAGTTTACACCTTTTAGTATTTAAAACCAAATAAATTTAAATGAAAGTAAAATAATTTTTCATTCCAGTCTATGCTATTCATCCATAATAAGAGAAACCATAAAGATAGTAACACGCAAAAATACAATATGTAACGATGCAGCATCATTTAACTTACCGAAATTGTGGCTCGAGTTACTCCATGGCTACAAATGTGGAAATAAGCAACTAAGAAAAAATAAAAGATAATGTGCGTAGTTTTTAAAAAGTACAGGAAAGTTAAATGATAGCATTTCAAATAATAACTTCAAAGACCATGCAATTATAGAATATTCTCATTTGTTTTTGATAATGGCTCGGAGAGAGCCGACACATGTCAACAATCTAATAAAAGTTATTTTACTGTATATTACGTTTTTAGTTTACATCTTTTAGTATTTAAAACCAAACAAATTTCAATGAAAGTAAAATAATTTTCCTTTCCAGTCTATACTATCCATCCATAATAAGAGAAACCATAGAGATAGTAACACGAAAAAACACAATATGTAACGATGCAGCATCATTTAATTTACCGAAATTGTGGCTCGAGTTACTCCATGGTTACAAATGTGGAAAATAAACAACCAAAAAAATAAAAGATAATGTGCTTAGTTTTTAAAAAGTACAGGAAAGTATAATGATAGCATTTGAAATAATAACTTCCAAGACCGTGCAATTATAGAATATTCTCATTTGTTTTTGATAATGCTTCGGAATGAGCCGAAACATGTTAACAATCTAATAAAAGTGATTTTACTGTATATTATTTTTTTAATTTACTCCGTTTATCATTTAAAAGAAATATAAAATTACTTATGATCAAAATATTAAAAGCCTCACTTGCTTTGAAAAAGACCCCAATATTTTTTGAATTACTTTAATTATTTGTATACTTTTGTATTATTTGTATTTCATTACTTGTATTAAATAACTTTGGTTAAATTTTTTTTTACTATTTTCACAGTAAACTTTTTATTCGTATACTTCTATATCCCTCAAATATCTCTATAGATGATTTTCTGTACGTTTATGTACAGCTCTCGATACACGCACATGTAAGTATATGTGAGTGTGTGTGTATGGGAATAGATGCTCCCACAAAGATAGTTAAATATTTCTAATGTGCATGTTGTATTAAAAACGTTGCTGACACCTAATTTAAAACATTCATAAAAAATCTTAGTTCTGCTCTCATTCAAGGCATCTGGCAAGGTAATTCGATCTCACCTTCACCTAAACAGCTAATCAATTTCATTTAATTCAATTCCATTCAAACAAACTCCAATTTTCTTCTTCTATTTCCTTCATTTTTCTATATCTTTCACTCATAAATGATTTTTAAAAAGTTCAAAATTTTAACATCATTTTGTGAATTGATTGATCAGACTTTTGATACCGTGCATATAATATTTATTTTTCAATTTCCAAGTTTTTCTTTTTACATATTTTAATATCCAACACTGTGCCACAAATTTCTTTACATAATTTCTGTTTAACAACATGTTCAAACTTTGCGGATAATTGGACTTTTTAACAAGTTAGATTAAAAATGTATGGGAAAGCAACATTCTACTGTGCTTAGTTGACATATAACACATGTGACGTTAGACAAGTATATTCGTTAAGTACGGTAACAAGAAGAGTCTAGTTTTACATTGTATTATGCTACTTCTTCACCATCTTTGTGGTGTTGGTAACCTTCTGCCCTCGTAGCATAAAGAATTATTTGAAGGTTTGATTTCTTCTTGTAGCTAAACGATAAACATATAATCAAGATAGCATCAGCTCTCATTAACATTTACATCAAATGAATGAAGGAAAAATAATAATATGAAAAAGAACAGTGATTAAAATCTGTGTAGTGATTCAAAAATTATGGAGGAATGTACATGAAAAATAAATATTGTCGGATCGGAGGAATTTTCATTTCCTGAAGTCGACCGAGTGTCGGTCGTGATTTTTTTTTTTAACTCGTTCTAATGTAATTAACTAGATTTCAAATCCTCCTACTTTAACCCTTTAACGGATAAAGCACTTCAATTGCTAAAATGTTGAAATAAATGATTGACACCAGAAATTATGAACAAATTTGTTTGTATATAATAAAAAAAAAAAAGGCGATATTTCACATACATAATAAATGGAAAACATTTCTATTAAAATTCTGCTGTCATTGTTGAATTTCGTAATTAAAATTTTTTGGTTTCGTAGGGAAACCAATGTCCGTTAGAGGGTTAACCCTATCAGGGGCAAAGTACTTTCAGTACTAAAATGTTGAAATAGATGACTGGCACCGGAATTTGCAAAAAAATTATTTAGAAATAAGAAAAAGGCTATATTTCACATACGTATTAAATGGAAAAGATTTTATCAAAATTCTGGTGCCATTGTGGCGTTTGGGAATTAAAATTAAGTTGTTTCATAAACATACCACTGCCCTTGAAAGGGTTAAAGGCTAAAAACACTCGGAATCGTTCTAAAATTACTTGAAACATTCAGATAAATGTTCATTCCTTACACTCATTCTAGACATCTGGTAAAATAATTCGATCTTACTCTCGTCTATATCGCGTATCAATCTTTAATGCTATTCTTTTCACCAAACCCCATTTTTTCCCCTATTTTCCCTCATAAATGATTCACGAAAAGAATCAAAATTTTATCATCCCTAGTGAATCGTTTGATCGTACTTTTGATATAGTGTAGATAATATTGATTTTTCAATTTGCAGACCTTTTTCTTTTTTTATATATACTATATCAAACACTACGCCACTCTTTCCCAAATTTCCATATAACATCATGTTCAAATTTCGGGGATAATCAGATTTTTTTTCTTTTAATAAATTAGATTAAAAGTGTATGGGAAAGAAATATTCGACTGTGATTGTTGATACCATAACATACGTGACGTTAAACAAGTATATTCTTTAAATACGGTGACAAGAAAAGTTTAGTTTTCATTGTATTATGCTTCTTCTTCACAATCGTTGTCATGTTTGTCACATTCTTCTATCGTAGCGCAAAACATATTTCAAAATCAGATATGTCTTCTGGTTCAAGCTAGACGATAGACATTCAGACAAGATATCTTCTTGTTCAAGCTAGACGGTAGACATTCAGACAAGATGGATTCTTCTTCAAGCTAGACGGTAGACATTCAGACAATATGTCTTCTTGTTTAAGCTAGACGGTAGACTTCTAGACAAGATATCTTCTTGTTCAAGCTAGACGGTAGACATTCAAACAAGATGTCTTCTTGTTCAAGCTAGACTGCAGATATTCAGACAAGATGTCTTCTTGTTAAAGCTAGACGGTAGACATTCAGACAAGGTGTCTTCTTGTTTAAGCTAGACGGTAGACTTCTAGACAAGATATCCTCTTGTTCAAGCTAGACGGTATACAAATCAGACAAGATGTCTTCTTGTTCAAGCTAGTCTGTAGACATTCAGATGAGATGTCTTCTTGTTCAAGCTAGACGGTAGACATTCAGACAAGATGTCTTCTTGTTCAAGCTAGACTGTAGACAGTCAGACATTATGTCTTCTTGTTCAAGCTAGACGGTACACATCTAGACAAGATATCTTCTTGTTCAAGCTAGACGGTAGACATTCAGACAAGATATCATCAGATCTCTTTAACATTTACACCAAAACACCCGAAAAAGGAAAACGACTTAATTATTAAAATTGGTCAATTGATTAAAATATTATGAATGAATGTACATGAAAAATAAATATAGCTAAATTGAAGTAATTTTCATTTTTAAAAGTCTTTTAAAATGTGCACGTCATGAAATTTTTTTTGACACAATCTCGATGATTTAAACGTAGGTTGGCTAAGGTAAAAAATACTAAAAAGGACATCGAACTTTCGTATTTTTTTAAATGTGCAAAGTCAAGAATATGGCACTGGACGCAGAATGCAGTTATTTCTTTAATACTTTGTAGCGTACTAGAATAATTTTGACACAATTATTCAAATTGGTAAAGAACTCATATGAGATGTAACTTTCCCAACTGGGCGAAAAAGTCCGGGCCAGGATTCGAAACAGGGACCTCTTGGCTGAAGCTGACAATGCTCTACCAACTGAACAACCCCGGACGAATATGGCTGAACTTATTCATCCAGTTAACTTTATTGATCATCTGGTCTGATATCTGAATCAGCTTAACAGAATAAATCGCAGGTCATGGGACCTCCAGTAAGCGCTGGAAACGAGATTACACTTATGATAGTTATTTTGTTCTCCCAGGAATTATAATATTTCGTTGAGAATTTTTAAGTAGGAATTAAGAAATACTCAGAGCCGTGATTGAAAAATACCATGTGAAAGGAGTCCAAGATTGCACATACATAGACGTTTATTTGTGTAGAATCCAGGTTCGTTGGAGATCGCAATACAAGGCCGGCTAACAATCGCCGGTGGCTAGAGAGGAGGCAAATCAATTTTACATCTTCTTCTTACACAGGGCAAGAGCTGAATCCCTCTCGAGAGCTGTTACAACTTTCTCAGCTCGTATGAAGCATTGGCGAAACAATAGCAATAAAATTAGCCAAAAATATCTATTTCTGGCGATACAATACAGCGAGGAGACACATGTGGTTTTTATCCATTAGTATTAAGTGAATGGGATTACGTCAGAGAGGAATTATGAATTTTTAACGCCAGTCCGATTAAAACCGCATATTGGAACCCGGTAAATTTTTGAGGGAACCCAACCTAAAAGGTTACTATCTAGAACAGGAAGATGTGAGCTAAAATTATCCCAAACAGGCGCCGGCATACCATATATGGCAAGTAAAAGGCCATGGGAATAATAATAAGACGAAATAACTTTTATATGCTGTGAGAAATGATATCAGATGATGATCCGTTAAAATACAGATGTAAAGTGCATCTGTGAACAAAGATTTCAAACTGTTGCTAGGCACAAAGCTGTTTCTTTTTCTTTTTTTTTTTTTTTTTTTAAAGTAGATGAAAATGTGGTCAGAAGATTTTAACGAGCGAAATAAAATGAGAGCTTACATTTTAGGCAACGGAACTGAGAATAAATAATTTTGTGACCCGACAATTAAATTTCAAGTTAAACAGGAACCAAATACTTTAAAGTTGGGGGAGGGGGGATTTAACATATAAATTGCATTCTAATATATGAAGTTAAATCTCCTTCATAACACTAGATTAATTTTGACACAATTATTCAAATTGGTAAAGAAATCATATGAGATGCAATTTCCTAGTCCGGGATCAGTTGATAGAGCATTGTCAGCTTCAGACAAGAGATCTCTGATTCGAATGCTGACCCGGACATTTTCGCCCCGTTGGGAAAATTACATCTCATATGTAGCGTAGTTACGCCACTAAACATTCTAATATAAATTTGCTAATTTGAGATTCATATATTTTAAAAGATTAAAACATGTAGAAGCGTTTAAAAATTTCTCATATGATTCAGAAATGTTCTCAACACTAACCTCATTCAAGACATTTGGCAACATAACTCGGGCTCATTTCCATCTATACCGTTCATCAATCTTCAATGCAATTCCTTTCAGCGAACTCCAATTACTGTCCACCATTTCCTTCATTTTTATCAATCTTCATTCCTAAATGATTCACAAAAAAATCAAAAATTTTATCATCACTTTGTGAATTGTTTGATCAAACTTTTGATACCGTGCAGATAATCAGTGCAGATATTTGATACCGTGCGTGAAAATCAGTATGATTTTCAGTTTCCACGCTTTTTTCTTTTTTATTCTTTTATTTTACTAGGGAGCTGAGCCCCCTACTCGCTACGTTCACCAACCCCCGTTCTGATTTCACAGCTTCTTAAAACCTGGTAATGTATCCTGTTTTAAAAAGATGATGATGATGATATCACGAACGGAGACTTTCTTCTGTAATCAGGTTACAATGCTTTTTCATTTAACTGGTTATAATGCTTTTTCATTTAATTCATCTTTTTTATTTTTAATATTCATGTGTAAACACAATTTTTATGACGTAATTTTTTTTATTTCCTGCTTTCAACACGTGATCATTTAATTATTATTTTAAACTTTCATTATTGTTTTTAATAGTCTCGCGCAAATACATTTTTTATTTGAGATAAAACATAATCCTTTGCGCTTATTTAGAAATTGGCAACAATATAAAAAAATGACCTTTTCAATAAAAGATTTTTTACTCGATTTTTAAGGATTTTTTGAGTTTTTATTGTGCGACCGTGATAATTTTTTGAATTTCTGAAAGCTTGTTATATTTCGCGTCTGGTGGTATGATTTTCGAATCCGTAGGATGGCTAGGGAAAAAGTAATAGCTCTTCAAAAAAGTCCCTAGTAAAAAAACGATGAGAATAACACGGAATATCTATGCAGAATTTGATTGGTCCATTTCGTTTTTGGCTCAGTTCCAGATTACTTTTTTTTAATATAGAAGGATATTCAACACTACGTCACACATTTCTTTTCCTAATTTCTATATAACAAACCTCTCGTTGCCATCGGGAAATGATAAATAATCGCGATTTCTGTGCCACGTACGATAGCGTAATATATATATATAGACAATATGTTCAAATTTCGTGAATAATCAGACTTTTTTTTAGATTAAAAGTGTATGGGAAAGCATTATTTGACTATAATTAATTGACATATAAAACACGTGGCGTTTGACAACTATATTCGCTATGTGTACACTGTAAAAAAAATATTTTTCAACAATTACGGTACATAAACTGGCAACTTTGTGACCAGTATATATACCGTAATTTAACTGGACGGTATATGTACAGTAAAGTATTTAAAGTATATGTACCGGCTGCACTTCATCCTCTTCTCAGGCCTGCACGCATTACGTAACAAGAGCAAGAGCATCACTTCAAGGGTTGACGTACACCAAGGCGGGGCTACCAGCTTTTTTCTTAGCTTTATTTTATGGTATAAATAGCAATTTTTTACTGAAAAACAAACATTTTACGGTATAAATACCGTTTATAATCGAAATGGCACATATACGATTTTTTACGCTTAATATACCTTAGAAGTACAACTCATACCGTAAAGAGTGAAAACGGTACAGGTTCCGTTAATTTACAGTACATCTACTGAAATTTTTTTACTGTGTAGCAAGAAGTAAAATCTAGTTTTTCATTGTACCGTGCTCGTGCTTCTTCTTCATCATCGTTGTCATGTTGGTCACCTTTTTCCTTGAATATGAAGTGTAATGAATTATTTCAATGTCTGACGTCTTTCTATTCAAGCTGAACGGTAGACATTCAGACAATACATCATCTGATCTCATTAACATTTACATCAAAACATCCGAAAAATGAAAAAGAATACTTATCAAGATGTCTGTATTGATTAAAAAAATTATGAGTGAATGTACATGAGAAATAAATATCATTAGAATGGAGTGGTTTTCAATTTCAGAAGTTTACTAAGTGTCAATTACGATTTTCTCGATTTTTACGATAAACTCGTGCTAATGTAAATCGGTTGATTTCAAATTCTCCTATTTTAAAGTCGGGAAAAAACTCGGAATCAATCTAAAATTTCAGAAAAACGCTCATTCCTACCCTCATTTATCTGGGAAAATAATTCGACTTTTTTAACAAGTTAGATTTAAAATGTATGTGAAAGCAATATTCGACTGTAATTAGTTGACATATAACACACGACGTTAGACAAATAAATACGTTAAATATGGTAAAAAATAGAGTCCAGATTTTTATTGTATTAATGCTTCTTCTTGACCATCGTTGTCATGTTGGTGACTTTCTTCCCTCGTAGCGTAGTATAAATAATTATTTCAAGCTCAGATGTCTTCTCGATCGAGCTAGACAGTAGACATTCTGACAATATCTCATCCGATCCCATTAATATTTCCATCAAAACATCTGGAAAAAAAATAATAATTATCAAAATCTGTGTACTAATAAAAAAAATATGAGTGAATACGTACATGAAAAATGTGATTAGATTGGACATTCAACCTTGAAAAAACTTTCATTTTCAAGGTCTTCATTTGTCTTCTCGATCGAGCTAGACGGTAGACATTCTGACAATATCTCATCCGATCTCATTAATATTTCCATCAAAACATCTGTGAAATAAAAATAATAATTCTCAAAATCTGTGTATTAATAAAAAATTATGAGTGAATGTACATGAAAAATGTGATTAGATTGGACATTCAACCTTGAAAAAAACTTTCATTTTCAAGGTCTTCATTTGTCTTCTCGATCGAGCTTGGTAGACATCCTGACAATATCTCACCCGATCTCATTAATATTTCCATCAAAACACCTGGAAAATAAAAAAGAATAATTATCAAAATCTGTGTATTAATAAAAAATATATGAGTGAATGTACATGAAAAATGTGATTAGATTGGACATTCAACCTTGAAAAAACTTTCATTTTCAAGGTCTTCATTTGTCTTCTCGATTGAGCTAGACGGTAGACATTCTGACAATATCTCATTCGATCTCATTAATATTTCCATCAAAACATCTGTAAAATAAAAATAATAATTCTCAAAATCTGTGTATTAATAAAAAATTATGAGTGAATGTACATGAGAAATAAATATCATTAGATTGGACAGTCAACCTTGAAAAAACTTTCATTTTCAAGGTATTCATTTGTCTTCTCGATCGAGCTAAGACGGTAGACATTCTGACAATATCTCATCCGATCTCATTAATATTTCCATCAAAACATCTGGAAAATGAAAAGAATAACTGTCAAAATCTGTGTATTAATAAAAAATTATAAGTGAATGTACATGAGAAATAAATATCATTAGATTGGACAATCAACCTTGAAAAAACTTTCATTTTGAAGGGTCGGCTAAATGTCCGTCATATTTTTTTATAAATCGTTCTAATTGTAAATGAGTTGATTTCAAATCATTCTATTTTAAAGTCGAAAAAAAAAAGAACACGGAATCAGTCTAAGATGTCTTGAAACATCCAGAAAGACGTTCATACCTATCCTAATTGAAGACATCTGGCAAAATAATTCGATCTCACCCTCACCTATTCCGTAAATCAATCTTTAACCCGATTCTTTTCAGCAAACCCCAATTTCCTTCTTCCATTTCCTCCATTTTTACCTATCTTCACTCATAAATGATTCAGAAAAAAGTTGAAAATTCTGTCATCAGTTTGTGAATGGTTTGATCGGACTTTTGATACCGTGCAGATAATATTGATTTTTCAATTTCCAGGCTTTTTATCTCTTCTTTGATATCCGGCACTACGCCAAACAATTCTTTTCGCAATTTGTAAAGTTTGAAACGAAATGAAAAGGAATATTAAGAGAAAATATAGTTGTTTGATTTAGATCTTTAACGTATGCTTAATGATAGAAGGCATAGAAATTTTAAAATATTAATGAGAGTTGTAGTAAATTCAGCTGTTTTATCTGATCAATATTGCCGATAACATTGAAGTTACACAACATTGTGTATTAAAAATGCAGTTAAATAAACTTCCATAACTTCAAAATTTCTTTCTGATTCTTTGTTTCCCATTGTATGTTACATTAAATGTTATATATAATAGTTCTGGAAAATTTATAGAGAAAATACATTTGTTTGAGTTGTTACTTTAATAGATGTTTTAAAATTATAATGAAACTTCATAATGATCAGAGGAAAGTATTCATGAATATAAATACATTGAATATGAATATAATAATGTAACTTTTAGTAAATTTAACTGTGTCTTGTGTTTTTTTATGTCTTATCTAGAGCTCATAGCGCATTTGATTAAGTATGATTTTATAATAAAATACGGAACTATTTATGTTTTAAAACATTTTAAAGAATTTGCATTCAGCTCTTTTATCAGCTCAGTATCACCGATAACATTGACTGTGACGTAAAGTCGTGTTTTAAAAATATAGCGAATGTACTTCTGTAACATCAAAACTTCTCTTTGATTATTTGTTTCACATTATTATGTTATGTAAAATAGTTACGGAAAAATCAAAGAAAAAATACATTTGTTTGGATTGTTACTTTAATAGATATTTAAAAAAATAATGTAACTTTTAGTAAATTTAGCTGTGATTGGTGTTTTTTTTTTGTGTCTTGTCTAAATTTCATAGCGCATTTGATTACATATGATTTTATTTTAAAATATTGAACTATATTTAAGTTTTAAAACATTTTAAATCATTTCCATTCAGCTCTTTTATCTGCTTAATATCACCGATAACATTGACTATCACGTAAGGTCGTGTTTTAAAATTATAGCAAAATGTGCTTCTTAACATCAAAATATTTCTCTCTGATTATTTGTTTCACATTATATGTTATGTAAAATAGTTACGGAAAATTCAAAGAAATTATGCATTTGTTTGAGTTGTTACCTTAATAGCTGTTTTAAAATAATAATGTAACTTTAAATAAATTGAGATATTTCTGCTTTTTTAATATCAGAGCTAAAAGCACATTTGATTACGTAAGATTTATTTATAAATAATGCGCTCTTTGTGTTTTTAAACTTTTCAAATCATAACTTTAGTTTTTATGTTACTTCGGGTATTATGTAATGCATTAGAAAATATAAAAAAACACTAGCAAAGAAAAATAATAATAATAATAATAAATACAGATGTTTGATTGGGATTTTTAAAGTCCTTAAATATAGAATGGCATAAAAATTTAAATCATAATGATTTAAGTAAATTCAGCTATTTTATACGCTCAATATTCCCTATATGTAATTGCATATTAAATAAAATTGCATTTTAAAAATATATTAAAATGTGCTACCGTAATATTAAAACTCATTTTTGGTTCTTTGTTTTGATTTCTACGTGACACTAGATATTACAATAAAATAGTTCAATGACTTTTATAATGAAAAACATTTTGCTTGATCTGTTACTATAATAAAAGTTTTAAAATAATAATGGAAAATTCAGTAAATTCAGCAGTTTTATTTGATAGATATAGCTGAGAGACTGACATATTAAACGAAATTACATTTAAAATATTGTACTGAAATACACTTTGTTAAATGTAAACCCTCCATTATATTTTTTGTTTCAAATTTCATTTTACTTTAGATAAAATAATTAAGAGGAATTCAACAATTTAAAAAATTGGAGTGACACCACTCGATTTTCCGAACATTGGCGTTACGTGTCCCGAAAGTAACAAATATAAATATATACAGGGTGTCATTGACAAAAGTCATTGACACATTTTAAAATTCAATAAAAGATCAAACAATTGGCGTAGGAGAGTGCAGTTTAGACGAAAATGTTTCTTATGATCTAAAATTTTATTTAAGCAAAAAAAAAAAAAAAAAAAATTTCAAAAATTTTTCATAAATGACGCTATCAAATAGGTAGAATGCCTATGCATAACAATGGCAAAAGACGCACAATATGTATGCACAGTTTTTGTCCAAACTATGGCAACCCACTTTCCAGAAGTTAACAATACTCATCTATCCATCCTCACTCGTCCAATCGAACTCAGAAGGGCCAGTATTGTTAATTTCTGGAATGTGGGTTGCCATAGTTTGGACAAAAACTGTGCACACATATTGTGCGTCTTTCGCTGTTGTTATGTATAAAGCCATTCTACCTATTCAATAACTTTCCAGAAGCAGCGCCATCTATGAGAATTTTCTGGAACTATTTTTTTATCTGCTTAAATAAAATTTCAGAACATAAGAGCCATTTTCGTCCAAACCACACTCTCGTACGCCAATTGCTTGATCTTTTAATTGAATTTTAAAATATGCCAAGAACTTTTGGGACACCCTGTATGTAACATTTTGACTAAAGGACTAAATCACCTGAGTCAAACATTTCGACTCAATGGAATTGGTTGGATTCGAACGCTGGACGTCCATTTCAAAAATAGAGATGTTATGTCTGCGCTACAAATGCTTTATTTCATCGCCGCAATATTTATCATTTATACTCTGTCACATTTCTTTGGTGATTTTTCCTATAAAATCGGTTGTAAAATGGTTGCAAACTGGTTTAAAAATGGATTAAATATCTAATCGGTCGGCCGATTTGTACGAACAGTTTATGCTACAAGCTACAGTGTTTTAGAACATATTCTCCAAATGGGAGTTTTCTCGAAAGTTACATTTGGGGGTTATTGTTTTCAAATCATCGAACATAAATCATCATTAGAATAATTTCCTTACACTATGCGTTTTTAAAAAATATATTTTGGTTCATTTCTTACTTCAATAGATGTTTTAAAATAACATTGGTATTTTTAAAAAATCCAGCTATTTTATTTAATCAGTATAGTTGATTACGTAAGAGTTTAATTTAAAATATTATACTTGAGATTAATTCCTTAGATTTAAAACTTTGTTGTAATTTATCGTTTCAGATTTGACGTTGCTTCGGGTTTTATATAATGCCTAAGAAAATAAAGAAGAACTTTAAGTGAAAATACAATTGTTTGATATGGTTTAATGAGAGAGCAAAATTGCAGCTGTATCAACCATCCAGTAGAATTGGTAGATTGACTTACTGAAAGCAGACTGGTATTTTAAAAGACTATTGTTATGCATTGTATTAAAATCGAATATTTTTTTTATTATTGTTTGCTTTGTATTCCGTACTATGTGCACTGTTAAAGAAAATTTACCTGAAATAATAGAGAATCTACTGGTCATTTCATCTTAATTTCACTGGAAATTCATCTTAAATGTTGTGCAATTTTACAGGATACTTGTAAACCAAGATTCTGTTAAAAGACCGAGAAAGAATTCGGGAAATTTACTATATACTCTGCATATTTGCAACTATAAAAACACTTAAAACAATGTAAAGTTACGCGAAAAAGTAGAAGACGGTCGTGGTTTTGTTTTTCATACTTTAATCAAATTGTAACGCATCATATGTGAGTGTTTCGTTCCGATGCAGTACAACAGAAGCAAACAATTTTTAAAAATATATATAGGAGAAATTTACTGTCACAAAATTTAGCAATACATCGGAAACTGCTGCACTACACTATAAAGAAAATTCGTGAAAAATGGAAAATATCCTGGCAGCAAAGTTGACGTTATACCGCTCTTTAAATTAAAAAGACTTGTTTACGCACAACATTAATTTATTGAGTACCATCACACACGGTAAATATATATCACAATACACACAAGCAGTTCTTTGAGAGTTTTTTTTCGTAATGTTCATATCAGGACGGCCAGGGTTCGTATCTGGACGAGTCAATTTTCCATCTTTGCCATAAAAAGTTTCTCTAGGAGAGAGAGAGAGAGCTACTCTCTTCTGGACGACTCATGAGCAATACTTCTTTTTAGCCCCTGGAGGCTTGTTTATATGCACTACTGAAGTTAAGTGGACTTGTAGTGGACTAAGAATGACTTCAAGTACCTAAGAGATAACGCCTCATTTATGTCTATATAGTGTCACACTTGAGATTCTTTTAGTGAGTTATAGTTTTTATAATGTCAGAGAAGACCATTATCGGAAAATGGATGTTCGCTCGAGAAGGTTTATGAGCAACATATGGAAATCAAATCTACACTCTTATTTAATTGAAGGAGGGGAATATTTAGGAGCCAATATATATTTTATTGTGTTCCAATTAGCCGTAATTAAAGAAACTAAGCACAAAACATTACACCGTCTATTCTCCGTTTCTTCACCAAAACTTTAGTTTGGTATTACCCCGTATTCAAGAAGGACGGTTTCTACTATTGAAAACAGGATATTTCTGTTTTTAGAAATAAATGTGAGCAATAGAGTACAATTTTTAAAAAATCAAAATAATTATTATATGCATTTATGCATTTTTTGAATCGATTGCATTGATGCAGGTATTTGTATGGTAAATCATCACATCTGTTTTTTATCGCCTTGCCTTCTTCCGGAATCGAACCTTGACACTTGCCATTAGAGGATGAAAGTTCTGTGTTTTATACCACCTGACAGCATCCAATGACTTTGGTTATAGGCCAAAACATCAATTACAAAACTTTAACTGGAATGTTTCCATTTTCTCTCAATTGAAAAGAAACATTTCCATTTGTCTGTCTCAGAAGCAACAGTTCCTTTTTTTACCGTTCAATAAGTATGGTTAAAGAGAAAATTTTCCGTTTATTTTGAGAATATTTCCCATTTTCACTCAAATCAGAAAGAATCGACAAAAATTTAATATAAAATCGTCCGTTTATATGAGAAAATTTTTTACAGTGTAAAGATTTAAATTGAAATTAATCATATCTTTTGTATTCCTCTGTACAAACTGTCCGATGTAACTTATTTCACCATTCTATAAGAAACGTGTTAGTTAACTTATCATCGAGATTCCTGATAGGATATTCTTTTAATAAAGAAGTCGTGTAAGCTTACCGAGAGTCTATTTTCCTTTTCAGTTTTTTTACAGAAATTTTGAACCATGATTTGTGTAGTAAATAACAATGTAAGAAAATTTTTTAGGGAAGATGCAATTATTAAATTAGATACTTTGTCATATTCTTAATGATGAAATTTCATGCAATTTTGGAAATAGGGGTGGAAGATTAATCAAATGTAGCTTTTTTAGAATGTATTTTAAAAATCTACTTAAATGTATTTCCTTAGATTAAAAAAAAAATTATTTATTCTTTATTTCCGATTTTATGTAACAATAGATGCTTTATAAATTAGTAAAGGAGAATTTAAAGAGAACATACATTTGTTTAATTTGTTTCTTGAATAGATGTTTTAAAATAATTATGGGAGTATCAGAAAATTGTGTAGATTTATTTATTCAGTCGACCTAATAGTATAGTGGATTAAATAACATTTATTTGAAAATATTATACTTTAAAGGTGTCCTCTGTTTCCAAATTTTATTTTAAATTCATCATTTGTAGTGTAGCGTTAATCATATATTGTATAATGCTTAAGGAAATAAGGAAGAAATTTAGGAAAAATGGTATGAATTTTTTCATTAATAGATTTTTATAACATAATAATAACATAAAAAAAGTAGCAGTAATATAGTACATATCGAAGTATGTGACGGGTGTTTTTGGAACAGAAAAAAAAAATCTATGGGTGGGAGAGACGTGCAGTTTGCAGATTATTATTTACCTTGTGAGGGGATTTTGTATGGATGAAAAAAATATAATTCAAAATTTAAAATGTTAACAGTAGAGGACAGTGCTACGAGTGTACAATTTTGAGAGGGTACAGTATTGTTTAATGAATTACAGTGCTAACTTTACTGGTAACTAAAGCGCAATCATTGTTCAGAAATATACAGGGTGCCCATAATTAAAGTGACAGTACTCTGCCTGCTCTATAGTGCGATCTAATTGCGACAATGGAGCCAAATTTTGTGTTATGATTAAACAAGATACAATTAAAAAATTTGTTAAAAAAAATTAAAAATATAGTTTTAAAAGTTATCGCTATATGGAAATGTGGCGCTGTGTAATAAAAAAAAAGAGTTTAAAAAATGCAGAATCAATACTGAAATAAAATTAACGGGCTAAATAAAAATTAATTTTATTTGAATATTAATTCCGAATGTTTTAAACTCTCTTTTCCATTACACAGCGCTACTTTTCCACCTAACGGTGACATTTGGAACTAAATTTTACTCGGAACCCTTCGTCCTCCGTCTTGTTTAAACATAACATAAAATTTGGCTCCCTTCTTGCAATTACATCGCGCTATCGAACAGGCTGAGTGCTGTCACTTTAATTATGGGCACCCTGTATATTTCTAAACAATGATTTGGCTTTAGTTACCAGTAAAGATAGCATTGTAATTCATTAAACAACATTGTACCCTAGCAAAATTGTACACTCGCAGCACCGTCCTCTAGTGTCAACATTTTAAATTTTGAATTATCTTTTTTTCGTCTATACAAAATTCCCCCCGACAAGGTAAGTAAGAATCTGCAAACTGCTAGTCTCTCCCACCCGTAGATATTTTTTTCATCTATACAAAATCCCCTCACAAGGTGAATAATAATCTGCAAACCGCAAGTCTCTCCCACCCATAGATTTTTTTTTTAATCGCTTTTTACTTTTGTCACAGAAACAGTTGTCATATACTTAGATAGATACTATATTACTATCATTTTTTAATTGAAGAAACATTCAAATACTATGCAATATTTCAAAAAACTGAGACACTAAAATACTTATATTTAATTATAACGAATTGTAATTTTTTAATGCAATTCGTTATAACTAAGCAATGCTGTTATTTTTTTTTTAATAATTCATACATTACCACGACTTCAAAAACTTATAACAATTTAATTGAAGAAACATTCAAATACAGTAGAACTTCCCTTTAACGAAGCCCCTATTTAACGAAATTTTCTGCATAACTTACACTTTGAACACCATTAAAATATAAATTAATCTCCATATTACGAAAAATATATTCTATATAACGAAGTTTATTCCACTTTTGTACTTGTACAGAATTCACACTAAGAGGTTGCTGTTGTGATGGATATGCGAATTTATTTCAGCGGATTGTAAGAAAATGAACACATTTACATTTTCATTCTGCTTGATGCTAAATAAAACATTTTTGTTTCACACTAAAAAAAAACAAAAAAAAAACACTTGTTTTCATTACTCTCCCATACCGAGACTCTAGCTCTGACAGTTGGGGGAAGTCAAAATCCTCTTTTTACATTCAATGATATAGAAGATTCAGTGACGCAATGCCGTCAGATGCATTGAAGCAAAAAATATCAATTGCAGTCACACAGTTACCATTCTGACATTCCTTTGTTGATAGACAACTGCTTTGTATATCCACAAAAATGTGCTTCAAAATGCAAATCGAAGAACATCAAATTTACTTGTGTTCCTGCCAATACAACTTCTAAACTTCAGCCATTACTCTAAGAATAATAAAAAATCTTGAAGTACATTATCGAAAGAGACAGAAAAAAGACCATGTAGTGAAAACATTAGTTTGAGAACCTGTGTATCAGAGCTGATGAAAACTTGAGATGTCACGTGATTTCATCGACCGTACGCAACTGTTTTGCAAAAGACGGCTTCATAATTGAAACTGAATCAAATGCTTCTGAATCCAATACCTGTTTGTCATATCTGAAGGAAAAATTTCATGAATTTAAGTTGATTTCTATTTAACGAATTTTCTTCATAACGAAATTTTTAAGTGTAACGATGAGACTTCGTTAAATGAAAGTTTCACTTTATTATGCAATATTTCAATAAACTAAGACACTAAAAGACTTGCTTAATTATAACGAATTGTAACTTTTTTAATACAGAAATACTGCTATTTTTTCTAATAATTCATACATTAACACGACTTCCAAAACTTATAACAATTTATTTGAAGAAACATTCAAATATTATGCAATATTTCAATAATCTAAGACACTAAAATACTTACTTAATTATAACGAATTGTAATTTTTTTTAATACAGAAATGCTGTTCTAATAATTTCTATTAATAATCTTCCAATAATATTTTTCTAATAATTCATACATTACCACTACTTCAAAAACTTACAACAAATATGAATAACAAATAAATTATTTTTTATAATATTATATTATCTTAATGTATATTTCTTCAAAAGACCGCCTAATTTATTGTAAATAACACATCTATTGCATTTCATTTTTAATATATCCTTTAAACGTTTTGTTTAATGTACAGTAATTGTTTTAAATGCAATGCTTCCGTGAAATGCTTCCAAAACACCAGAACTGAGTAATCCTGTTAATATTTGTCATGTACCATTATGTCTGTTCCGTTTGTTGAAATAAATAAAAGACGAACTTTCTCTGGCTCCTTTACAAATGTTTCTAGCGTGATGGTCGCCAAGCTACATGAGGTCCTGAAAGGTGGCATCATGCCAATAAAAGTTTTGAAGCTGCCGCATTCGTTGAACTTCAAATGCTATCTATCTATGCTATTTAAACCTGACTTTATGTCGTCTCTATGTAATTCACACCTACTTCTCCAAGAATATAACGAATTTTGATCTAAAACGATTATTCTTTAGGATTCGAGCATCTTACAATAGCTCTCGAAATTTCTAAATTTAAATTAATTTTTTAGTGTTTCATTTTTTAATTTTTAATAAAAGTTTTTCAATAAATTTTGAAATGTCAAATGGGTTGTTCTGCCATTGTATATGATTATGCCATTTCGATTATTCTTTAGGATTCGAGCATCTTATAAAACCTCTCGAAATTTCGAAATTTAAATTAATTTTCTAATATTTCTTTTTTTAATACTTAATAAAACTTTTTCAATAAATTTTAAAATGTCAAATGGGTTATTCTGCCATTGTATATAATTATGCCAATTCGATTATGCTTTAGGATTCGAGCCTCTTATAATACCTCTCGAAAATTTTTAATTTAAATTAATTTTCCAGTTATCCTTTTTTTAATTCTTAATAAAACGTTTTCAATAAATTTTAAAATGACAAATGGGATATTCTACCATTGTATATGAATTAAATTATTCTACTTCAATAATGTATGGTCTTCTAATATTAAATGGTCTCAGGGGTCTTACTTTTTCGCAAGAAGTGAAATTTAACATCTTGTCACATTTAATTTTATTTCTCCTTCCCTATAAAACACAAATGCATAAAATGTTTACCACTGATGGCTTATGTTCTATATAGCATAAATATTTCAACATTCCACAACTAATAAAAAAAAATGTTTTATTTACCTATTATATGTAGTATAGGGTAAGTCTTGTAATCGTTTTAAAAATCAATTTTTTTTTTTTTTTTTTTTTTTTTTTTTTTTTGTCGGATTTACACGTTTCAGACACTGGAGATACCGAAAAACATATTTTTTGAAAAAAAAAAAAAAAAAAAAAAAAAAAAAAAAAAGAAATTTCCGTCTGTGTGTCTGTAAAAGCTCTATTTCCCGAACAAATTGAGATACAGACTTGAAATTTGATACGCACTTAGTATGTAATAATGAGAAGAAGCCTATTGAATTTCAGTAACCTCGATTATCCGGAACTATTTTTTACGGACTCTCGAAATATTCGTTCTGATAAAAGGTATATAAAAATTTTCGAAATTGTTTATTTTAAGGAGTGAATATAAAAGACAATACAAAATCATAAATTTTGAATAAAGAACGAAGTCTATCGGATAATTAGTTGCCGAGATATTTGTAATCCTATTTTCCACACTCTTTTAATTTTCACGACCCTGTATTTGATTCAAATTTCAATTCAAAGATATATTTTAATTGGAAATGAGATGCTTAATCCGATGTAGTAAACTGTTAGTTAATATGACTAACATTTTTGGAGTTATAAGGATGTTACTTTTACGCAATTCAGTAACAGAGTATTTAAAGTTTATGACGTCATCAAGCCAGGATTTTATTCGAATTGCAATGCATTTTATAAACATATACATACATATTAAAATGATCGAAAGTAGAACTTTTCCCAATTAGTATGGCTTGAGGGAGGTAATTTTCGTCTCTTCTAGTGAGTATCTTCTGATGCTAAAAATTCGTGGAAACTGACATATAACAAGTTCTAATAAAAAAGTTTAGTTGCAAGCATACATTGAAATGTCATAAAATTAAAAGAATCTTTAACAATTCAATTTAATTTTCAAAAACTAAAGGTGTGCAATTTTTTAATTTAATTGAATAATCGCTACAAAATGTGATGCGCATATATTATTATTCCGATTAAAAGAAAATTCGATATGTCTGTGTTAACAAAAACCCGATTATAGTTAACCAAAACCCGTCATGTATGGTTTAGATGATTAATTATCATTATCCCAGCGTCGCGAACTGATATATTAGTTCACTAAGATGTTGGTTTCACTGCAATAGAAGCATTATTTTAATTAATATTATTCTATTAATATAAAACAGTTTTAAAGTACTGAGCAATGATTAATACTGTAAACTCTACAGGATTACATTCATATACGTAATTGTGTTTTTTATACCATGTTGGAAAACTCTTCTTTTTATTCATTTAAAAAAACTACAGAGAAAACAACTTTACAATTTTCCTTTTGCTTGGCGGTCAGAGGGTGAGAATATGACTTAAAACATAATTATAAATCAAATTAAAAATGTGAGAATATTTATAGAAAGTAAATAAATTTTTCTTTGTTGTATATGTTGTCTTATACATTACATTATTTAAAGCATTGTACCTATGAATAGAACTCCGTTAATAAAGTTATATCTAAATTTCTAACAGTTTTAAAAAGCTGTCAGTGTTTTAAGGAAATTGATTATAACGAAGTCCACGTATAACGAATAATTTTCACCTTCCTGCAGCTTTGGCATAAGTTGTTTCTAATATTTAAAAATTTGCTTAAATGGTACAGTGTTTTTATAGGTGCGTTCCTAATTATACTATAAATACTTAGTACGTATAATCGTCTTCTGGTCTGTCCGTTTGTATGTCTGTTCGCATATAGCAGCTCACAAACGACCTAATCGAATGGTTTGAAATTTAATATATATAATCGTTGCAGAATTTTGTCGAGTCATTTCAAATTTTATGAAAATCAAATCAAAATTAAAAAATATTAATAAAAGTTTTCTATATTCTATTAAATTCTATCATACGTAATTAATTAAATGCTAGCCCATGATATGTAAGGATTATAGGTCGCCATGGTGATTACGTCTTATTTAAGATGGAGTCGTATTATTTCCATATTACAGAATTTAAAAATCGAATTTGAATACTAAAATTGTTTAATTATAGAAATCATATAATCTACCGACTGTTTTTTGGATAGATGTTTCCGGAGAAATAGATATTAAATGGAAAAAGAGTCTGGATTTCAAGTTCTGACATTTTCAAAGCTAAGCTTAAGTTTTCCATTGAAATTTTCAGTAAATGTCAACAAAAGATAAAATGTTGCCAACTTAAAATGTACTTATTTTATTACGGAAATGAATCATACCATAATAACAAATGATATAATTAACTTTTTCAGTGAAATAATAAGGATGATTTTTTTTTTTACTTTGTCTTGTATTGGATATTTGCGCATTGTATAGTTTTATTGTAACAGAATGGTAATTAATTGAAATCTGCATATAAATTAATTTCTGTATTCATGCATTTTTGTAGAGTGCAACAGCTTTGCACCAAAAGCTGAATATTTATCAAACTAGTTATAGTACGAATGCACCTCATTTGTCACGTTTGACGTACAATTTCCAACTTGTTTTTCTTCACCTATGCATAAGAGTGAACAGCTATTGCACCAAGATATGAAAATGTACAAAACTAGCTATAGTACGAACGTACCTCATTTTTTACGTTTGGCGTACAATTTCCAACTTGTTTTTAAGTTAAATTCCTTACGTACACAAAATCTTTTTATCGATTCTATTAATGCAGACTTTTATCCCTTTTTTTTTCTTTTACACACCTAATAGCAATTCGAGACGCAGACTTGGCAAAGAGATTTAGTCTTTACCCATACATTTGCTCCTTTGTTACTATTTAAGCTAGAAATAGTGGCCATGACAAAGGGCTCAACAAGTGCATGCATAAAAAAGGGACTCCAAATCAATTCCCAGTCTGTGGTTTTTGAAGGCTAAATCCTCTCGGAAAACTGCCAAGAATATCGTTTCTCTTTTACAGTCTCGTGTTCAACGAATTAAAAGCTTTTACTGAGATCATGTACATATATTTGGATGGTTTAAGGCAGTCCTACTGAACCTTTTTTTTTTCTCGCGGGCCGCAAACATACGTGTAACTAGTCGTTGGGGGCCACCGTAATACTTACTCATCATGGATATGCAATATAAAATATGAAAATGAAATATGTGTAAGCTATTTATAAATGCATTGCAATTGGAATAAAATAATGGCTTGATGACGTCATAAACTTTAAATACTCTGTTACTGAATTGCGTAAAAGAAACATCCTTATAACAAATTGGTGTACCGAAAATGATAATCATATTAACGACCGATTTGCTACGTCGGATAAAGCGTCTCATTTCCAATTAAAATATATCTTTGAATTGAAATTTGAATGAAATACAGGGTCATGAAAAATCGAAAGTTTCGCCATTATACTCGAGTCATTGTTTTATAATATCCATATCGGTCAATAAAGGGGACTAATGCAATAATGTGACATAGTTATCGTTCAACCGCTTTTTTGTAACTTTTGAGCTGTGGCACGATGCATTATCTTATTGGAAAAGGGGTTTCTCCCTTACTAAACGCAACTATATGCCAAAATTTGTGTTTTGTAAAATATGGGAGTACACTTTTAAGTTCATTTTCCTAGAAAAAATAACTAGATTAGTCTTACCTTAAGCTGAAATAACACCAAAAACCATGAATCTACTGTATTTTTACGGCTTCATGCAACGTTTCTATTCCGCTACACATCCTATCAGTATTAACGTATGACTTCAGGCGGATGCTAAATGGTACAATATTGATGGCCTTAAAGTTATGTTAATACTGGTGGAGAAATGGAAATCTTGCACGGCGTCGCGTCGCGCGTCGTCCAAATAAAAGGAAATCAGCCATTGTTCGGGGGACTGTGTGAGCCCAAGATTAGTCTAATTTAGCTTTTTTATTCAAATATAATGAACTTAAAAGTGTACACAGGTATTTTAGAAACACAAATTTTGGCATACAATTACTTTTAGTATATGAAAAATTCGTTTTCGAACAAGATAATGCATAGGGCTATATGTCAAAAGCTAGGTTCAATAATAAGAATATCCCATTATTTGATCGGCCAGGTTGATCGAAAGATAAGAACATTATAAAGAAAAATAAATAGAGTACAATCGTGAAATTTTTTTTATGTAAATGGAAAACAATATTCATGCATTACAGTTCTTCCGGGAGCTATTTACAATCCCTAGGCAGCTATACCCACATCATAACTATAAAAAAAATTACAAGCATGTGGAATCGCATGACTAAGTGTCTCCAAAATAATCATCTCTTATTAAATTCTATCTATTCTAACTTATAAGCAGTGCCCTTAAAATTATGCATAATTATAAGACCTTTAAAAAAATTAATATTTTTTCCTCTTTTATATATATATTTTTTAAATATTATTTTTTTTAAATAAAAATGAGCAATGCAGTATTCTCTGGTTTATGAATACATATTATATAATATTTATTAATACTGAGAATTGTATAAAATTTATTATTCTTTACAATTTTTAGTGTCACTATAATTTCGGCCAGAGGTGGGGGTGTGATACATTTTTATAGTGTCTCTTCTCCTCAAAGCTCCGTTTAGAAATTTTTCTCATGGGCATTGTTTGCATCTGCTTTGTATATAGCTACTAGCCAGCTAGTAGTATGTAAGCATATTGAAAGGTGTCCATGATGTCTTTGTGAATAAGTTCTCGGTCTCGGGCTCGGGCTTGTGCTCATCTCTATCGAATAGAACAGTTCTGAAATAGCCACATAAAGCAATTATGAAGTACGGAAACGAAATTTTGTGTTTCTTTCTGTTCTGTGTTTAAAGCGTTTCTTCCTATCATTAGCTATAAAAAAGTTACTGACACTTCTAATTAAGGCGGTTATTTTGACTCACCTTGTATTTTATTTTGGCAGAACTTTTTACATAATGACTTTTTTAAATCTATACATTCTAATTTTAACATTTTTGAGACTCGTTCATAATCATTCATACTCTCTTGTTTAAATATATATATATATATATATATATATATATATATATATATATATATATATATATATATATATATATATATATATATATATATATATATATATACTGCACAAAATATACTATAAGAAGATATAAATAATTTTTCGGAAAGAACAGTTTACCAGAAGATGAAAAATTTTACTCAAATGATGTGTCTACATCATTAGTGACGTTTGACACGTCACTTTTTATGCCAAAGAGCAGTGAACTTTAACAATGCCACGGCAAAACGCCTCATATTGTCAAAGAAAAAAATATTCTTATCTCAAGGGAGTTTTGTGGAATAAAGAAGACTTTCTCATTACGAAAATAAAAACTAAGAAACACGATGAAATTGTAAGAAACGGATTGCGTGAAGAGTTCTGTAAGGAAAATGTAAACCTAGAGGAAAAATTGAATAAACAATTGCGAGCAGAAAAATTAAAAAAATAAATAACTAAGGTTTCATCTTTGCAGTTTCACATCTTATTGTATTGTTGTAACTGCGACCAGGCGATTTAATGTAATCATTTTTTTTTAATGGTTTGATAACACTACGACTATTTCACACATAAGGCGCCTGGACATAAAGTCAAGACTGAGGCTTCAAACTGTAATATTGTTTGCTCCGGTTATCATTCTGGTTTAGTTGAAGCAAAATGTTTTATTTAGGTGTCCTGGGTTTCGTTCCCTAAAAAATAACTATTTTCAGTTCAGCTGTGGTTTTTGATCCTCCAGAAATAGTAATAATTTCTGGGTTTTGATTCGGGTCGGTTTATTTTTAACAGTTTAATTAGCTTATAAGTTTAGTTAGCTAGTTATTATTTCTGATTTAACATGTGACATACCTTCCATTATACAGTTAAAGATTAAAAGTAAATGGTGTTGATGGTTTGTATTTTAATTTATCTTTTAAATAATTGAAATTTTACTACTTGAGTTTCCGAAAATAAAAACGTTTTCAAGGTTCAGTTCAGGAGCAGAAAAATTATTTCAGTTTAGTTCCGGAACTAAAAAAGCAACTTAGCTTCAGTTTCCGCCTTTCGTTCCCTGAAAAATAAGTTTTCGGTTCAGCTGAGGTTTTCGATTTTCCAGAAATAATGGTAATTTCTGGTTTACTGTTAGGTTCTGTTTATTTTTAGCAGTTTAATTAGCTTCGGCTTACATTATTTCTGATTTAATATTTGACATACCTTCCATCAAACAGCTAAAGATTAGAAGTAAATGATGTTGATGGTTTGTATTTTAATTAATCTTTTAAATAATTGACATTTTACAAACTGATTTTTCGAAAATAAAAACCTTTTCAAGGTTCAGTTCAGGAGCAGAAAAATAATTTCAATTTAATACCGGGACTGAAAAAACAACTTAGCTTCAGTTTCCGGCTTTCGTTCCCTGAAAAATAACAGTTTTCGGTTCATCTGCGGTTTTCGATTCTTCAGAAGTAATGATAATTTCTGGTTTATTTTTGACAATTAAATCAGTTTCAATATAGATTATTTCTGATTTAACATTTGACATACGTCACATCAATAAGTTAAAGATTGGAAGCAAATGATGCTGATAGTTTGTATTTTATTTAATCTATTAAATAATTGAAACTTTACAAACTGAATTTCCGAAAATAAAAAAAGGTACAAAGGTTCAGTTCAAGAGCAGAAAAATAATTTCTGTTCAGTTCCGGAACTGAAAAAAAGCAAATTTAGCTTTAGTTTCTAACTTTGGTTTTGGCAGAAATGACGTTTTTTTTTTCTCTTTCGTTTTCATTTCGGAACCGGTTCGAAGCCTTGATAAAGATACACTTGTAATTACAGCTTAAAATACAGGGTCAGACCAAGAAGAGCTGCCAATCTATAAAGTTTATAGTTCTGTGCTCTACCGGTATGTAGTATTAAAAAGGATAAAAAAAAAAAGTTACAATCTACTATATATATAAAACACAAACGGAAATTTCGTTCCGTTCCTTTATAACTCGAGTTCTGCTGAATGGAATTTGATGGAGCTTGCACTGTTGGATAGATAATTTTTCAGGGAAGGATTTAGTATATAACACATAGTTCTACGTATATTAGTTATAGAATTATGATGGAAAGTTCTGTTATTTTGGACGATAAGGTTACCATAGGTCATTTTTTGGCAACCATTATCGTTGGCGAAAGAATTGAAACGGCAATATTGGAAAATAATGCAAACACATAGAAAAATTCTGTTATTAATTTTATTTAAAATCCCCCCTTCCCCGCAAAAAAAAGAAAAAGAAAGAAAAAAATTGTTTTAATGAGGCATAATATTTAATTTAAATCCCAAAAGAATGTTTGTAATGCTTAAAAATATTTGCAATGCATTAGATTGCAATTCAGATTAAGTCAATATTTGGCGATTTATCGTTTGCGTCAGGTTAACAAAGATGCATCTGATAATATGATTTAATAAAATATGAGTAATTTTTTTTTCTTTTTTAACTGTTATTTTTTATATATATATAACTCCCATATCGTGTGTCTTGCAGGAGGAACTAGCAGATGTAATTGTAAAAATGACTGCATTTGAGTTACATGTTATTTGTTTATTTACGGTTTTGATTTTACTTTTGTCGCCAAGCAATGCGATTTTAAGCCAAACATGCATAAGCGTGACAACAGCTTGAGCGGTATTAGCAATAATAGTGTTTTTTCGTGTATACAAGATCCTTTTTGGAGTAAATTTTTATATTCAAGTGCAAATTATATAAATAGCAGTTATTGTTATGAATATGGGATCAAATATTTAAATTTTAGTGAATGTCTGCCACTCAAACACATATTGTAAAATAATTAAATTTTAGACAAAAATTTACTACGGAAACATATGCCGGTTTGTTTTCACCAAACATATTATTTTTATAGCCTCGAACTCAGACCAGCAAATATTGTTTATTCTTTTATTTTTATTATTTTTTTAATATATCGCCAATTTCACTTTTAGAAATATTCACTGTTTCAAAAGTTATGAACGAAAGAATATTCTTAAGGAGATGTAGCAGCTAAACATAATGAGAAATTAATTTATTTCAGCGTGTTATTACGTTCTTTAGAGAAATGCAAAAATATCTTCGGTTTAAGTATTCACCAAATATAATATTACTAATAAACATTTTGCATAAGTAACTTTATCATTGTCAGTTTTATTTAAGGTATGGAATTTTGTTAATGAAAGATCTATAATTGAATTTACAGTAATTTGACATTTCTTAATGGCGCCTAAATAACTTCGTTTTGTAACTAACTCTGGTACATTAGTAACCATATCGTTTCAGGCAATTCTAATGTTTGACGTCAAACTTGGATATTGGCAAGATTATGGAAGATTAGGAAGATTTTATTGGATACAAACTAGAGGTATATTCTTCGACCAGAGTTAATCATTGGGTTTTTTTGTCAGATTAACAGTTACACGAATGCAACTGGTCTAAAAAATGGAAAGACAGTGAAAATGGCGTCATTTTAATTTTATTCATATTCAGCTTTAAAAATTCACTTTTTATGTTATAGTGTGAAGTCTCGATATATCGTAAGGAACATTTCTTCTTAAAAATTGCCGAGGTATAATGGTGCAATGCGTGTGCTGCAATAATCGTAAGTTCGTTTCCTGTTAAAATAATTAATCCATACAAGAGGCATTAGATGAAATCAGGTCTTGTTATCCATGGAATTATTTATATTAAACCAACACATCGACAAAAGAAAACAGAGAGGGTGGCCTTCGCTTATTCTACCAAAAATTTTACATCTTTATCCGACAAAAGCGAGAGCAGATCTGATCTAATTTTACAGATACATTATCGCCAACATATTAGATGTAACATGCCAATCCGTACATTTCTAGCCAGGCATGAACCGTCAAATTTTGACAGTTAGCAATAAACCAATATTGAGCATTTTTGAATAAGAAATGAAAGGATACCATAATTTGGCGGAACATCAATTTTTGTGACTTTTTAACTTACACCCGAGCGTTGTTTTGGGAAAATTAGGCATGTGTTATTACAATCTAACGAAAAGAGTTTATAGTGCATATTTTTGCAGCAGTCAAATTATGAAAACGGTGCCTGCATTTAACACAAGATACGAAGAAAGACAAAACAACATATGTTACGGTCATCTGCAGTACATTAATATTCGAATCGAAACCGCATGAGAGTAACGTACATTTAATGTTACGAAGAAATATCTGGGAGCATTTTAGCTATAGGAAGAAATGATTGTTTTTCGGATTAAAGAATAAAAAGATTTTGAATACAGAAATTAATTCACATAGAGAAACTTGAAGATAGGAAAATTAAATTTTAGAGTAAAACACAAAATATATATGATTCTATATCATATATGTTTCACCATTTTTTTAAATATGAAAGTTAAACACTGTTCTTTATGTGCAAACAATTTATTACAATTTTCACTGTATTTACTCTACTGGAATCGAAATATGAAAAACCGTAGTAGACTTGCCAGAAGAGGACGTATATTGCGAAATATAACGTAACATAGAGTGAGATTGTACTTACGTTAACCAGAATCTCACATGGAGACAAGAAAGAGGGACGGAGTTCAAGAACTTACAGACGAAAATGAATCACGCGAACATTATTTAAGTTCAATGGTCAAGCAATGAAATAATTGTAATTCTTTCTCTTTTAGTAGTATGTTGACTAGAGAACATGTTAGTTCCTGTTGTCATAATCTCATAATGGCCTCATTTCCCTACCAAACTCTACTATAAATGATCAACTAAATGAGTTGCTTCTTTTAGCCCCAATTTTGTCCAATGTATGATATAATGTAACGCAATGTCGTTTACATCGTTTACAGCAATATTGAATGAAAATCTAGGTGAACGTCCCTATTGCTTTAAAATACATGTTCAAATCCATTGATATAATTCGTTTGATTCAAGGTTCGTTTGAAAATATTTACTAAGGCAGCATCTGTAGGTGAAAGCGGGCGTAGCATGCTAGTTTTATATATAATTTTTTATTCTTGACATATAAACATATAAGCCAATAAATATATAATGGACAATTAGACATTCAAGTCATGACAACTTTAGATAATGTACAGACTCTGTAGCTATGGTGTTAGTCCAGTAAGATTAAAGTTCAGTCTTTGGAAGAATTGAATCATCATTTAATGACCAGTCTTTGGAAAGATTGAAACATCAATTAATTTCGTCACTGGAAGAATTGAAACATCAATTGAGAGGGTAGGGGCAAGAAAGTGTCAAGCCCCAGTTTTGGTGAAATAAATCTAACACTGTAACCAGTTATGAATAAAATCTTGTGTGGATAAATATACACTTAAAACACCAACGTTTAACACACAATATCATAGTACAATGGACAGACATACGTTTCGTGAGTAACTTGGATTCACATCCTCAGTGTAAATAAAATATAATTAAACATTATGGTATCCCCCCAAAGACATGAAATTGAATCGAGAAACCTAAATGAAAACAACAACACACCGAGAATCTCATCCCGCATGAGCCACCAATCAGATTAAGCCGGAAGTGATTCACTATGACACAGTAACTCAACCCAGAAAGGTGAAATGTAAGGTACCCTTGAAAAATTATTGAGCAGGGAGTTACCAAATTTATGAATATAAACTGCCTCAAAGTAGTCTAAATCTAATGGAGTGTTACATTTCTTAATAATAGTGGCTGAATCAAAGTTAAAATTATGTCCCTCACTCCAACAGTGACAAGCAATAGAGGATTTTTGTAATTCTTTTTTCTTAATATAATTTCTGTGGATGTTCAGAATTTTCCGAGTTTTGAAGGGAAAAAACATACGTAAAAATTCCGTTTCTAATACGGAAAAGTAACACGCAGCACTGTTGCCGGTACACCCCTATGGTTTGAAGAAAATGTAGACCTAAATTGGAGAATTTCAGGTATATTTTATGTTAGATTGGTGAGTTTTCCACATTTTGCGGGGAGCAAAGCAAATCAAAGCGGAAATTTTCATGTTTTAACGAAAAAAGGCAACGGACAAATTTGTTCAATTCACGGATTTTTTTGAGAGTGCAGCGCATTGTTCTTCATCGACATCCCCTGTTCCGTCTTTGAAGGCTTTGTTCCACCTAAACACTTGAGCGTTGGACAAAGAATCCTTTCCGTGGGCTTTTTGTAACATGGCAAGCGTCTCAGTAGTCGATTTGTTTATTTTTACACAAATGGCTCATCGCATAGAGATAGTATGCTAAGTATTAAGTATTCAGTATATGAAGATAACTTGAAAATAAAAAAATATTTATTTTTCTTAACAATCTCGCACGTAAGCAAAAAATCGGGTAATAAAGCAGAATTTAAAGAAAAAATCTCGTCTGTATTTCTAATTATTAAAATTACTTTAGAAAACATTAATACAGGGTTCGTACGCCTTAGAACATAGAGGATTTCAATACCAGATTTCCCATAATCTTATTTAATGAAGAAATTCTGCGTTTAAATATGGCGACCATTATTTAGAGAAAAAATCTGGTATTTAAATCTCCTGAATCTCTTTAGGTGTATAAACCTTGTAATAATACATCGTTAGGAGAGAGGGATTTATAATATAATCTATTTTTAAACCATCATTAAAATATCGTCTTTCAAATTTACTTACCATTCTAAATGAGTATTTCTATTTCTGGCAACTCTATGCTGTGTTCATATAATATCTCATTCTATACAAAGTCTCTTTTGTGGGAATTGATTGCAGTGCAAGGAATTTTAATACTCCGTTAAAACAAGAAATAAGTACGATTAATTATATTTTGAAATCTCAGAAAAGTGATAGTAGAGGAGGCTACAGCGCAGAGTTAGAAATTAATAGAATCCCATAAAATGTTCTCTTTGAATATGCTTTGAAATTATTATTTATCACTATTTTCTAAAACTTTTTAATCGTTTCATAAAAATCTACCAGCTTATTAAATGCCCATAAAAAATTAGTTTAAAAAAATACAATTTATATTAAACGACAAAGTTGTTACTTTGAATCACCGGCAGAACATCGTGTCACTTAGGCTTCAACTTCACCGATCATGAAAAGAGACATTTTTGTAACGATTGGTGTATAGATTATGAAAAATTCTTCATTAATCATTATTGCTTTCATTTCTTAAAAGAAGGGTTATTATATCTGTCCCATGTACAGAATTTTGCTGTATGGAAATTTGTATGTATATTTTAAATGTGCAAGAATAATTTATGTAAATATATAAAATGGATGTAAGTTTATAAGACGTAACAGATTAAATTATAAAGAAATGCATGTAAGTATAGCGATAATGAATACGAAGGTAACTGTGAAATTTTTGAGAGAACCGCAGAGGATATTTGAGAACTCACGATTTACCATAATTATACATCTTCTTAGTCAACAAGATTGAGAATCGAATTTCTTGAACAAATTAACATCAAAGTGATAGAACATCCTCCCTGTTCTCCAGATCTTTATATGTGTGACTTTTGACTATTTCTTAATCTAATAAAAAAATTCATGGACATTGTTTAAATTCCAAGATGAGATGGATCTATGAAAGGATATTTTTTTATTGATTTCAAGAAACAGATGGCTTGAAGCAGGACCGTAGACGGAGACAGGATGGGTTAAGCGAGACCCCTCTCACCTACCAACTTCTAGTCATCATAATCTTTCAATACTTAGATTACTAATAAATACTAATAATTATTGATTCGATAATAAATATAACAGGATAATAAGAGATTTTGCACAAATTGTCATTTTTTATTAACTTTCAAGATAAGAGTTAGTATTTAACCCATACGTAGTTTTGGAACGGATTCTTCGATTTTGATTAATTCTTTTTTTTTATTGGAACGGTCTCGTTTGGATGATTTTTCCAAAAAGAGCTAAAACATTAATAAAAAAATGAAAATTTGAAAAAAAAAATGACAGTTTATGGAATTTTGTTTTATTATCAAAATTTTTTATTATCACTCATTTCAATCAAATTATATTTTTTATTATCAATTATTTTTTTATTATCATTTTATTATCATTTTATAATTATTTTATTATTATTTTTTTTTATTATCAATATTATTTTTTTACTATCATTTTTTTTATTAGCAATTATATACTTTTGTAAAGTAATTGAAATTCCGCTCAGTATATCGCCGATATCGTTTTGAATTTTTAAGATATTTGACTGGCCTTTATATATGAACTGCTCTATAATAGACTACTAAATATTGGAAAAATACTTTTATTATCGTTAGCGCATGCGCAATTAAAAAGTATTTTACTCAAATGCTCATAATACAACAAATATTTAGTATATTTATATTTTAAACAGAGTAAGTTATTTCTACTGCATTTTGTTACATTTTCTAAAAGAGGTATTAAATTTGGCTGAAAACCCTGTATGCTACGAGGATGGATCCAAAAAAAACAGTTACAAGGGTAATAAAAAACTATTTATTAACAATAGACAGAAAATACAAAAGGGAATTAAGTGGCATACTTACCGATAATTTTTTCACATAATCACTAAATATATTTAGGCATTTATCTGAATGCAGGACCAACTTGTCTAACCGGCTTCATAGAAATCACGTCCCATCCCATTCAGCCAGTTCTCGGCAGGTATTTTCACATCACTGTCTGAACATAACCTTGTTCCAGGTAAGTGCTTCTTCAATTTCGGAAGAAGGAAACAGTCACTGGGTGCGAAATCTGGGCTGTATGGGTGGTGGTTCCAGACTTCCCACTTTCACTTATACAACAATTCTTGAGTTTGCCACACATTATGGGGCTTGTCATTGTCATACAGAAGGATTACACCATCACTCCACATGACACACATTCTCTGACCATAAAAATCGAATCATGGCTCGTACCACCAAGGGAGACCACTTTTCTAAACGTCTTGTTATTTCAATCGTTCTGACGTGTCTGCGAACTTACGCTACATAACCGCTATAAGACAACTTTCTATCTGTCTCCACTCGGGGGGAAAATATTCCTCCCACAATAATTACTTTTCAAATGCTGCTGCTTGTAACCTTTTTTTTCTGGATCCACCCTCGTATAAACAAAAAATATGCGGAAATTTTCCAATTTATTTTAAAGAAACCGTTACATTTTCTACGTGCTATACGTTCTATTGCTGTACAAATAAACACGTATGTTGAACAAGGTCTACATGGTCATTTGCTACAGATACCAATCATTTCGATAATTTTACTTTACAGGGTCATCGCAAATATTATTTTTTTTATTCAATTTGTTGTTGGTGCCCTAATTGCCCTCGTGATCAAACCTTCGCTGACAAATATGAGGTCAAACGTGCTCTTTATATTCATGAAGTTTCAAAAGAATTTGCCAAGTATTTCTGTAGATATTCGACAAAACATCTAAAATTGAAAGTCTTCGGTGAATTTTGGCTATATTGCGTATCACACTGAGATGATTGCATTGGCGCCGGTGGGAGTTGAACCAGGGATCTCATGAGCAGTAGGCGAGAGCATTAGCGTCAAGCCAGTTACTATCAGCTAGTAACTCGCTTTAAACTGTTCATGTGAGATAGGATCGCTACACACTCCATCCCCAGTGAGGAAAACGTCTTGTTGACGTCAGATGAGCGGTATGCACTCGTGAGTGATGCTGTCGTAGGCATATGTAATGCGCGGAATAACAGGCTTTGTGCTGTGATTTTGCTAGTAAGGGATGATTTATTTAGTGCTGCCATCTATAGGTTATGAAATGAGTTGATTGTTGTTGTTGAAGGTTGTTGAGTGTTTGTCCGGGTCACCATTGAGGTGATTGCATTGGCGCCGGTGGGAGTTGAACCAGAGATCTCATGAACAATAGGCGAGAGCGTTAGCGTCGAGCAAAAGGCCAAGACAGTTACTATCAGCTAGTAACTAGCTGTAAACTTTTCATGTGAGGTAAGATCGCTACAACACTATTAAAATTCTTTTGAAAAATAAAATAATAGCAATCATGATAAGTAAATATCCACTCTCTTAACAGGAAAAAAACTTATGTTATTGGACATAAACAATATTAGAGAAAGTGACACCCATTGAGATTTCACGCAGAAACAAAACTTCAGTTTATGTTTAAATCACTATTAAAACTAGGGCATCCAACCCGGGCTTCACGTGATAGAGAATATATGTGAAAATCATTTTTTTTTTAATTGAAAACTCTAATAGATTTCTTACATTTAATAAGATTTTTAGATTTCCTCCTAACAACACCAAACAGCATTTTTATGTGAAATATGTTAATTATATATTCAAATGAAATTTTGAAATTTATTAAAAGCGGTAATTTCGTATTGGCCTCGTGCCAGAAGTTAATAGCCGAAGAAAATCGCTAAAAACTTCGTTATATACAGCACTATTATTATTATTATTATTCTGCTAATTTCATCGGTTTTAAGCGCTTATTTCAGTTACATGTCTGTTAAATTTGTGTTTTGTTGTACTATTTTACTTATTGCTTAATGAAGTTTTAATTTTGTTATTGAATATTAGCTGGAAAAGAATGCTGAACTTTTTATATTGATAAAAGCGCAAACGTATTAATATTTTGAAATCGTCTGCCAGCGATAAAAATCTCTCTCTCTATAAAAAAAAACTAACGATTTGGAAATGGACCAATGAAAATCTGCGTAGATATTCCGGGTTATTCTCATCGCTCTTTTACGAAGGACTTTTATGAGAAGCGATTGCTTTTTTTCTAGCCATCCTACGGATTCGAAAATCATACCACCAGACGTGAAATATAACATGATTTCAGAAATTCGAAAAATTATTATGGTCGGACAACAAAAGCTCAAAAAATCTTTAAAAATCGAGTAAAAAATCTTTTATTGAAAAAGTCACTTTTTTATATTGTTGCCAATATCTAAATCAACGCAAATAATTATGTTTTATCTCAAATAAAAAATGTATTTGCGCGAGACTATTAAAAACAATGATGAAAGTTTAAAATAATAATTAAATGATCACGTGTTGAAAGCAGAACGGGGGTTGGTGAGCGTAGCGAGCAGGGGGCAGAGCCCCCTAGTATATGAAAAAAAAGTTTGCTTGAAATTTAATTTAAATGAGTAAATTGCGATAAAGTTTTCAAACAAATTACATTTAAAAGTAGATTTTTTTCCTATATAACAGTGTAAAAATTTAAACTATTTTAATTTTGCTATTGAATATTACCTGGAAATGAATGCTGAACTTTTTATATTGATTAAAGTGCAAACGGATTAATATTTTGTAATAGTCTGCAAGCTATAAAGATAGATTTAAAAAAATATGCTTGAAATTTAATTTAAACAAGTAAATTGCTATACAGTTTTCAAACAAATTGCATTTGAAATTAGATTTTTTTCCTGTATAACGGTGTAAAAATTAAAAATGTCCGATATTTAGAAATTTAAAAAAATGCAATAGCGAAAATCGCAAAACCAAAATTTCATCTTCAAGTGTTGCCATTCGCAACATGACGTCAGTGTTACGCACGGACTCGTTTGTCCTTTATAATATACAGGGTGTAACTGAAATGCTTCAACAAACTTTGAGGGATGATAGTACTCATGAAGACGAACAAAAAATGCAATGGAACATGGGGTCGCAAATGACGTTCAACCCCTTCAGGGGCAGTGGTATGTTTATGAAAGCGCTTAATTTTAATTCCAAAACGCCATAATGGCACCAGAATTTTGCTAAAATCTTTTCCATTTAATATGTATGTAAAATATAGCCTTTTTCTTATTTACAAACAAACTAGATGGAACCCGTCAAAACTTGACGGAATAAAATTAAAATAACAATATTAGTAAAATAAGCTTCTTTATTACATAAGAATGGGTGCTTATGAAACAGTTTTTCAAATATTTTATTTTAAAAGTTTTTTCCCCCAGGGAATTACAGTACTATTTCCGAAGCAAACTCCAAACAAACAATCCGTAAACAAAATGCAAATCAGTTTGACATTACCGCCATATTCCCCACGGCAAGAAAGAAAATTTCCTGGACCTATGAAGTATCATACAAATAGTATATACCGGGTGTCCCAAAAATGACTGATGGATTTTAAAATTCAATAACTTGCAAACAGTGACAGATATTTAAAAATTATTACAGGAGGGTTATGTATGATGTCATGAGTTTTTTTACTGTGATTCTTGATTTTAGTTCGAATTTCAAACAATAGATGGCGCTAACAGTGGTTGGCGCTCATCCGAGGCAAAAACTGACGCCACTCAGCAATGATGCAAAGGAAGGAGATTAAGGCTGTGGAGTGGGTCTCATTCGGCAGTACAATCTTGCTCTTAGGCCCCGATTCTGAACTCATTCGATATGATTTCAATGTGGAGTCAGTTTCGGCCTCAAAAGAGCGCCAACCGCTGTCAACGCCATCTATTGTTTGAAATTCGAACTAAAATCAAGAATCACAGTAGAAAAAACTCCTGACATCATACGTAACCCTCCTGCAAGATTTTTTTTAATATCTGTCCCCGTTTGCAAGTTATTGAATTTTAAAATCCATGTCATTTTTGGGACACCCGGTACCTACGTTCATCTCATATTCAGTCAATAAAAGAACATAGTAAATGAAGCACACATCTCCTCCCATAATAAATTTAATATTACCTAGTTGATATTAGCTAATGTCAAAAGATTGGCAAACCACAGAGTTCAGAAAATAAACGCTATGCCTGGCAAAAATGGGAGTTGTCGACTTCAAGACGTCATAAGCAGAAGTAAAAGTTTAATTGAAAATTACGGCTAATTAATTAAGTTTTCAAACAAACGCATGCACGATAACAAATCTGTATCCAAATATCTTTCATTTAAAAAAAGAATGGTGTAATTTGATGCAGTAGTTTGTTCTCACGGATTGTCGAAAGAAATCGCTTAGCGTTTTAAATATATAGATGCTGACAGACAATTGAATCCTGACGATAGAAATGTGATTTTTTTTTTCAAATTTTCCTTAAAAACATAATTTAATCACAATGTTGTCTACATTATCGATTGAAATAAAAGATAAATTCAATTTCAATTTGAAAATGACGAATAAAAAAAATCAATAATCCCTATCGGGATCCTTTTCAATTTTTTTCCCTTTTTTGTCAAAATTCAAAATATTTTCAGTTTATAAATTAAATTAAATGCTGACAGACGATTGAATCCTGACGACAGAAATGTGATTTTTTTTTTTTCAAATTTTCCTTAAAAACATAATTTAATCACAATGTTGTCGATTGAAATAAAAGATAAATTCAATTTCAATTTGAAAATGATGAATAAAAAAAATCAATAATCCCTATCGGGATCCTTTTCAATTTTTTCCCCTTTTTTGTCACAAAAAAGCTGAGTAATTAGTTGCCATCATTACAGAAACGTCATTAAATTTAGAAAAAAAAAATAATATCTCGAAAACTAATTCCAATTTCAAAATTCTGTTACCAGTTTTGACATCCGCGGATTTTTATGGACAATTGGTATTAATTTCACCATTAAGCGTTTAATATTTTAATTAAAATAGCCCTGAAACATAATCAGTCGTTTAATCAGTCGTTTCATAAATTCGTTTCATAAAATCGTTTCATAAAATCGTTTCACAAATTCGTTTCATTAGGATTTTATATATATAGGGTAGATTTTTTTATAAATTCCGGTGCCAGTCATTTATTTCAACATTTTAGTACTAAAAGTAGTTTGCTCCTAAAAGGCTTAAAGGATAAAAATAGAGAAAATGCGTCCGAAAATGGACTGGCACCGGAATTTACAAAAAAATTGTTTGTAAATAAGAAAAAGGCTATATTTCACATAAATATTAAATGGAAAAGATTTTAGCAAAATTCTGGTGCCATTGTGGCGTTTTGGAATTAAAATTAAGTGGTTTTTTAGACATACCACTGTCCCTGAAAGGGTTAAATGTCATTTGCGACCCCGTGTTCTATTGCATTTTTTGTTCATCTTCATGAGTACTATCATCCCTCAAAGTTTGTTGAAGCATTTCAGTTACACTCTGTAGATAGTGACATTAAAATATTATCACGATTCAAAAAGCATTCATCTATTCTTTTCCATTTTCATCTAATTCCGCGTTTTATACTGTGAAATTTTATCTGAATTCATGGAAATTTAATTATTAAGCAAAGTGGAATCTGCATGATTTTATTATTCGTTGATATCTGGAGAAAATTATATTGGAGCAGGTGACAGAACATACTTCAATGTGGATGGAATCTATCAATATGTGCTCACAGAATTTCCGAAAGTGATTTCCATTAGTTTATAAAAGTTTTCTATTTATTTTATGAAATCTATTTAAATCTAATTAGTCAAACTAGAATGAGAATTAAAAAAAATATATATCTACTATTTGTAGCGTACTATGTGAAGCTACTATACGAAGTACTATAAAAATATTAAACACCAATAGAAAAAGAAACATCAACTATCATATTTCAATCTGTACTTGCTTAGTCGCCTAATTTTCTGCAATTCATGTTATTTCAAAAAATCTCTGTTGGAATATATTAATTTGGCGTTTACCTCGATTATGGAAATTCACCGCTTTCATTTACGCTTGGTAGAAAGAGAGATTTGGTGAATTTATTAGAAAAATTATAAGTTTTACTCTATTTCGTTTTTAAGATATGGCAACAGGAAATCAAAACCATTATGTAAAATCATATTCAACATTCAAAAACATTTTTGAACGTATAATAATCATTTAATTAATATTAAACTATAAATTCCTAAAAGCATATTTTTAACAGGGTTCCCAAATGGTCCGCTTTTTGAATACCAGTATTTTATAAGGAAAAGTTTCATGGTTGATTTTTACAACATCTGCAACAGAAATATCCTTCGAGGTTGTTTTCAAGACGATTTCCAAGATAAATGTAAAAAAGAAAAAATTTCTTAGAAAATACTTGTATTTAAAAAAACGGACCATTTGGGAACCTTATATATATTACCTTGTTTATTTTTTATTTGTATTTTATTTCCTATTTTTTTGTGTTTAAAAAAATATTTTGTTGTTGCAGTTCGCACATTTTACTCAGCGTAGTTTCGCTTAATAATTAACTCCATTGTTGTTGTAACACGTATACAGTCGTAACTCTAAAGAACTCTCGGCGATTTATCATCTGCAACCGGCTAATGGAAAAATACCGAAAAAAACTTTTATATTTACGTTCCAAAAATATTCAAATATTGTATTGTCATCGAAAACATACCCGTGTACTATTTTTTTTTATAATTCTAGCCTATTAGAAAGTGAGTGAAAAATCTATTATAAAATTCCATCTTTACATATAAAAACAAAGTAAACAAGTTGGAAATTGTACTTCAAACGTAACAAATAAGGTGCGTTCGTACTATAAATAGTTTTATAAATATTCATATCTTGGTGCACTAGCTGTTGCACTCTTATGCGAAAATGAATGAATACCAAAATATAATTTTATGTGCAGATTTTCATATTATAGATATTAAATTTATTTTATGAAATTAAGTTTCATTACACTTTTACAAACAATTAATTACAATTCTGTTACATTAAAATTATACTATGCGCAAATATCCAATACAAGACAATGTACAAAAATCGTCGTTATTATTTCAGTGAAATGAATTATATAGTCTGTTACTATGATTTGATTCATTTCCGTAATAAAATAAGTACATTTTTAATTGGCAATATTTTCTCTTTTATTGACATTTACTGAATATTTCAGCTTTGAAAAATTCAGAACTTGAAATCCATATTTAGACGCTTTTTCCA
Source organism: Maratus michaelseni (assembly GCA_963931845.1). Classification (NCBI taxonomy): domain Eukaryota; kingdom Metazoa; phylum Arthropoda; class Arachnida; order Araneae; family Salticidae; genus Maratus; species Maratus michaelseni. The sequence continues at coordinate 110,768,392 of OZ007597.1, read as the reverse complement.
TTTAATATCTATTTCTCCGGAAACATCTATCCAAAAAACTGTCGGTAGATTATACTATTCCTATAATTAAACAATTTTAGTATACAACTTCGGTTTTTAAATTCAGTAATACGGAAATAATATCACTCCATCTTAAATAGGACATAATCACCATGTCAACCTAGAATCATTACCTAGCATGAGATATCATTGAATTAATTACGTATGATAGTATTTAATAGAGTTAAGAAAACTTTCATTAATATCTTTTTAAATTTTGATACGATTTTCATAAAATTTGAAATGACTTACAAAATTTTGCAACGATTATATATATTAAATTTCAAACGATTCGGTTGAGTAGTTTTTGCGCTGTTATATGCGAACAGACAGACAGACTTATGGACCAGACGACGACTATAAGTGCTAACGTATTTATGTAATTACGAACGCACCTAATAAAAGTGTGTAATTATTTTAATGTTTAGAAATATAAATTTCCTTAGAAAGGGATGTTCATTAAAATTCCCTGCTGAAATATAGTAGTTTATTGTGCAAATTTTAATTAATTTTTAAATCATTATTTAAATTTTAACCTTCAGATTTTCTGACTATCCAAAAGACATTTAATCATTCTGTGAACCTCTCATGAAATATCGTGTTTTATATAAAGACACTTTAGTCTGAATTTGTAGAAATTTAATACTCCAATTAGATAGAATTCTGTGCAATTTAATTATGCATTGAAATCCAGTGAAAGTTATGGTGAAGTAGGTCACAAGGCGGAGTTTAATATGAATGGAATCTATAAATATGTGTTCTCAAAATTTCTGAAACTTATTTTCATTAGTTTTTAAAACTTTTCTCTTTATTCTATAAAAAAGCTGATTAACTTATTAAAGCATTATAATTGAAACTAGTCGGCTGTGCCAATCCCAAAACTTTCTCATACAGGTTACACATACACATAAAACGTATCAACACAAATTTATTAAATTCCTACTATTAGCTCACAATCTCTATATATATATCTTGTTGGAATTTTCAATCGTTAATAAAATATTTTCTATTCATCCATTCAAGTTCAAATACATTTTTTTAAACTTGTACTGGATGACAATTGATGTTAATACAGTTTTTTCAAATATTAATTCATTCATTAAATTTAATTAATTAATTTTAATTTTATATTTCATTTCTGTTCAAAAGTACAGACTCACTCCATATTTATAGTCTCACCTTCACACGTAAAAAGATAATGGGGCTTGGTGTTCACGGACGAAGATCAGTCGGCTCGCGGGTAAAGGAGACTATAAATGTGGAGTGAGTCTACACTTTTGAACAGAAATGAAGTATAAAACTGAAATTAAATAATAAAATTTAATTAATTAATTAATATTTGAAAAAAAACTGTATTATCGCTAAGTGTAACATCGCTATGGTACTTTATTGTGAAGTTTGGTAATTTTTGAAATTCAATATTTGAAAAACGGCATAATCATTAGATTTTTAATTTATATCAATAAAAATACATTTTTTTTTTTAAATCTTTCTAACGCAGTTTGTCTAACAATTTTGTGAGAAATACTTTTCGAGCTATTAATTTTTGGTATTTTAGCTATTTATTTTTTATTTAATTTTTAATACATTTCAAAAATTTCTCTTATGTAAGATATTTAGCAGGATGTAAATTTAGGAATAAATACCGTCAGTGGCGAAGCGTGTAGATCGCTGGAAAAAAAATTCTATTTGACCTAAGTAGGAATTGACTTTAAAAAAAAAGTTTTTATATTACTTGTATAAAGTTCTAACTGAATCTAAAGTTTAATTAAATTTCGTGAAAGAGTTCTTGAAGTATGACTGTAGCTAAAATCGTGTAAATTCTGAAAATTACACCATATTTGTCACCTGTTGGAAAATTCAAACCAAAACCTAATCAACAACATCTTATGTCAACGTCTAACGGAATCTGAAGTTTGATGGTAATTCATGCAATAGTTCTTGAGATATAGCTATTGTGAAAATCAAGGAAAAAGTAAACATAGCAGCGCCAACTGTTGGGCTATTAACACCAAAACGTAATCAACATATATTTATGTCTTAGGTCAAACAGAATCTGACATTCGATAAAATTCTATGCATTATAAAAAATAAAAATATATAGAAAAATCCATATAATACGAACGTCAAGTTCACCTATCAAATTTTATAAAACACTATGTAAACACATTGATAATTTACGTTACTATCGAGGTGCAATAAATCAAATCACAGTTTTAAAACATTAAAACTATTAGATGTTAAAAATCCATGAGCTTTCGGCTAAACATTAGCCTTCCTCAGATGAAACACCAGCAGTCGAGAGCTTCTCGACTGCTGGTGTTTCATCTGAGGAAGGCTAATGTTTAGCCGAAAGCTCATGGATTTTTAACATCTAATAGTTTTAATGTTTTAAAACTGTGATTGGATTTATTGCCCCTCAATAGTAACGTAAATTATCAATGTGTTTACATTGTGTTTTATAATTCTATGCATTAGTTCTTGAGATATAGCTATTGTGAAAATCATGAAAAAAGTAGCATAGCCGCGCCACCTGTTGGGGTATGTACACCAAAACGTAATCAGCGTCTATTTATATCACAGTCTAACAGAATTTGAAGTTTGAGGAAATTCCGTGCATTAGTTCTTGAGATAGAGCGCCCATAAAATTTTTGTTACAGATAGTCAGAGTCACACTCACAGACAGACCTTTTCTAGAAACAGTCAAATCATTGTTCAGGACCTTCTAAAACGTATAAATCCGTCGAGAACAGGAAGTCGTAAATTTTCATGAATTCAATACTTTCTTCTTGTAAAGATAGAAGACAGTAAAAATCAGGACAGGTGCGAGTCGGACTCGTACTATGAGGGTTCCATAACGCCATGTTATGTAAACGTTACAAAACATTCCGTTATAATGCGTAATTTGGCGTTAGTACCGAATATGGAAATTCATGAGTTGGTCACGTAACAAATCGACATAGATTTTTAAAATATTTTTTTTTGGTTACATGTGCTATAAGACCTTTTTCCGTCCCAACTTTTAAGGTTCTAGATGAACCGGAAATACATTATAGGTTTTACTCTCAAAACCTATAGGGTACTTCCAGTTAACTTAGAACTTTGAAAATTTGGCACGAAGGAAGGTCTTATATCATGTGTAAAGGAAAAAATCCGAATATCATTAATTTATAAATCTATGTCACTTATTACGGGATTTTTCATAATCGGAATTTCCAAAGCGAGACTATAAGGGTTCCGTTTATTCCTTTTCTGGTACGGAACCCTAAAAAAAAGGATATTGATTATGTAGTACATATCACAATGTTTTCCATCCAAAAATCATTAATTTGTAATTCTATGTCATTTATTACAAGATTTTCCATAATCGGGATTTACAAAGCGATACTATAAAGGTTCCATTTATTCCTTTTCCGGTACGTAAACCTAAAAAAGGGATATTTATTATTTAGCACGTTCCATAATTTTAAATTATTAAAACTCCGATTACCGAAAAAAGGACTATATAAGAATTATGAATAGGATCCATGTATCCATGTATCCATGTATCCCATTGTATCCATGTGTATAAATATTTTGAATTACCAAAACATTACAAATGAACTACTGATTTATAATGAGTATACTAATAAACTAGGGAAGCGCATGCTAAACCTGCACAAAATTCAGCTGAACGAGAAAACATTCATTGATGTCGTGAAGTAGACATTGATAATTTCTAATTTTGAAATGAACATTAACACATTGACAAAACACATTTAAATGCTATAGCTTTGGTAAAGTTCCTGGCTGTCAAAAACTACGCCCAACAGTAGTGAAACCGGAATCTTTCATTGTTATTAAAATCTGTTATGTGTGTTTAAGTGTATTGCTATAATCTGTTCCATAATTATTTTGTCAAGATAGACTATCTTGAGTCTGATTACTTCAATGTTTCAACTTGGAATTCAATTACATATCTGTTAAATTTGTGTTTTATTTATTGTGAAGATGTTGACTAGGTGAAAACATATTTTTGGTTCAATTCAGGATAAAATATTACATCTTGGAAAATCGTTGAATGGGCCATGTTTGTAAATAGAAAATGCGTCGTTTAGGAAACAACGCATTATTTCTTTAAGATATGAGATACTTGAGAGGTGACCTCCGCCTTCAGCAACGATTAAGTTGTTTTCAGCACGAGAGTCAGATATGATCTGGTCAAATTTCGGAGTGCATTTTGCGCACCGACACATTGTTTTTGGCGCGAATATACATGTGTATCGAACAGTAATCGCCATAAAGAATTTATAACAGTTAGGCTTCTGGCATATTATTTTAGAGGGGGGAGGAATGAAAGGTTTGCAATGCAAAACGCCTTAGGGCCATTTTTTGTAAATTTGCCGGCAACCCAATGAATGTTATGAGAAAATAGAGCATCTGTGGTTTTCTGGAGAAGAATCACATGCAGAGCTAAAAAGAATTTTAGCCATTGGGAATTAATTAAAGACAGCATTTACATTAACGAGGAAGTTATTGTTCTGCATGGACAAATGTGCAGATGTAAACCATTTTATATTTATCATTAAATTTTACAGACAGAGAACAAAGTTGAAAGGATACTGAAAATATCTAACGTACATATTGAATAATTTGCAGCTGCATTTATATGCAGTAAATGAAACGCTAATATATATGATGAATTCCAATTACGCTTAATCTTTAAAATAGAAATGGTTTAAGTAAAAATAAATTAATCTTTAGGAAACATAAGGGAACTATAAATTTACAACAATAATGAAAATATGTATATGATTTTCATCATATTTATATTACTCTTTTATTTATTAATGAAGTTTTAATTTCGTTATGGATTATTAGCGGGAAACAAATATTGAGCTATTTATATTGTTTTAAGTGGAAACGTTCCAATCTTCCGTAATCGGGCTCCACGTGATACACATACATTTTTTTCCCTAAACACTCATGGAAGTTATTTTATAACCAACAAAATATCAGTAAATTTAGATACAGTTTTCAGAGAAATTGTATCTAAAAGTACATTTTTCTCCTATTCGATAGTGAAAAAATTGTAATTGCTTGATATTTACAAGTTAATAAATATCAAAAAAGCGAAATATATTATTTATGTTATTGCACTGCGAATATGACGTCAGCGTTACACACGGACATGTTATTTTTTTGTAATATAGATAATGTTCATACGCAGTTTTTTTTTTTTTTTTTTTTTTTTTTTTGTGGTAACAGGAAAAAAAAATGGATTTGTAAATTTAAAAAAAAAAAAGGATAGCGCCATTCAACGTTAAGTATTATGGAAATTATTATCTATAATTATTCCTGAAGGACACAATTTTTGCCCGATTTTTCACCATAACGGCCATGATTTTAGATGAATTAGATGGTCATTGGTCGAATAGTTTAGAAGGAGATGAGTCACAAAGTAACAAGTCGCCAATGGCTAGACTTTTATTTTTATTATTTGCAATTTTTTTCCACATGACAAAAACGAACAACATTTTCTGTTGGGTTCAATAAATTGGTCTTGGTAGTCGGGAGGTTAAACTAAGTATAATAGCACAAATCATGACAAAGTCATGATTCATAACTTTCCTTAGTGAAATAAATAGTTTTTAATGTATTTAGCGTGAAAAATCTGTTACAAAGCTGTTATCATTGTTCCGACTCGGAAGTAAATTGACTCCACCTAGCAAGCTATCTGTAAAACATTCGCTCCACCTAGCGTAGCGACCATTCTGTTCCAAAGGCATTAAGTTGTTGGACCGAACAAGCGTCCGCAGACATTTGTAAAATTCCACCTAAATCACGCGGTGGAAATTAACCAAAATCAATTATAATTCATTATCTAAGTAATCATACTCAATTTATGTTTGTGCGTTCATGTTATGACTGAGTCGTAATAAAAACAATTAAAAAGAACGTCATCGTCTACAGTCCATTGCATTCAAAACATGTGGTCCGTCGAGCCGGATTCGAACCAGCGACCTATGGATATTCGCTATGATGATGTTAATGGCTGGAGTACGGATCGATACGGATATGTGATCGTAATGTGACTAAAAATCACCGCAATAACTCCACGGGAACGTTTCCTGTAAGAAGTCAGCATAAATGTAAACAAGAATAGAGAAGAGTCCATAGCTCCTTGCAAGTTTTATTTATTAGGGACTTGACTATGATGGTAAAGTTTGGGAGGTGGTCTTTTGACATCAAGTGAACTACAACCTCTGTTAGCGGAGGTTAAGAGAAATCTGAACTACTTTCAGAGATGTACATGTGTGCCAGAAGTCATCCCAATATCGACATATTACACGTGCATTAATTTTTATCGCCATTCGGAATTTTATTACGGTTTAGAATACAGTAATCCCTTAACATTCACGAGGGTTAGGTTCACGGAAATCTCCGCGAATGTCAAAATCGCGAATGTTGAGACTATCCTCCCGTGCATAAAAGGGGGTTAGGTTTAACGATATTTTTAATGGAAAAAACAATTAAAATGTAAATAGTATATTTATTAAATATTAAAAATACATACTCTAAATAAGTTTGAACAATTATAAACATATTATAAAAAGATTATTTGATGTTTGATGGTTGAAAAAAACTAGTAATATGTGATTGCTTGGCAGAAGAGTTCTTTTGTTTATGGATTTCCATGTAAGTAAAAGTCGCAGCCTCAATTTCTTTTTTAAATTTCAGACTCCTCACTAGCGAGGGATCACACACTATCGCTTTATCAACAAGTTGTAATTTTTAAATTTTCGCGACACTTTTTTGCAGAAAATATTTCACCTGCAAAAAGAAAAAATATAATTTTAGAAAATTTAGTAAAAAAAAAAAAATACATAAAAAAAGACGCTCACCTCCAGTTTCACAATACCTGCTCTCGTCGTCTGTTTCATTGTCTGGTTCTGTAATTTTTTCTTCAAGGATTTCTAGAAGTTCTTCAGTAAGTCCATCATCATCGGATATTATCAGATCTTCCACATCTTCTCTCCCCATGTCGTCAAAACCATCAACTCCGACCTGATGAGCCAGTTTCACAATTTCTTCAAGAGGTTTGGAAATTGAAGGCATTTGTTTTTCTTTTTGTACCACTTGGAGCCAAATATTTCGCCAATAAGAATTGATTGAACTTTCATTAAGTTCCATCTATGCTGCATCAATTTCGGCAATGCAATCTGCTATGTTGAAATTTTTCCAACTCAATGTGACTGTGGCTTCTGAATTTACTTCAATGTATTCTAAAATTCTTCTAAAAATCTTCTTGTGCAGTATGCTTTGAACGCAGCTATGATTCTTTGGTCTAGCGGTTGGATCAGTGAAGTCGTATTAGGGGGTAAAAAAAAAAACACTTCGACGTCGGGATGGGCATCTTTTAAACTAAGTGGATGTCCAGGAGCATCGTCAATGAGGAGTAGAACTTTAGATGAAAGGTATTTCTTCACCGCATGAATAAAACAATCATTAAACCATTCCAGAAACGAAACGCTGGTTACCCATGCTTTGGTATTTGCTCGCCAGAAAACAGGCAACTTGCTTTTATCTTTACCTTTGAGAGCACGAGGATTTTGCGATCGATAAATTAACATCGGCTTTACTTTAAAATAGCCTCTAGCATTGGTACACAACAGAAGAGATACCCTATCTTTTGCTGTCTTAAAGCCTTTCTGTTTTGGCAAGAAAAGTTCTTTTCGGCATTTTCTTCCAGAACAAGTCTGTCTATACGGCATTAAATACTTGTTCTGGAACATATCCGCCTCTTTCAATAATTTTTGTAAGTTCTTCAAGAAATTTTTCAGCACTTACATGATCCGCAAAGCCAATTCGCCAACTAACTTTATGTTGTGTAAACTATTCCTGTGTTTAAAATTTTTAAACCACCCTTTACTTGCCTGGAAGTCAAATAAAGTCTCATTCTTTACTTTTATCACGTCAAATATGTTTTTAGCCTTGGCTCGTATCAAAGCTGAACTTAGCGGCACTTGCTTCTGGTTCATATCTTCTATCCAAATACTTAAAGCATTTTCAGTTACTTCCAATGACTTATTCCGTAGTTGCGATACGGTTTTTTCACTATTCTGTGCACTTGTTGAGACGCTGTCTCTTATAGCCTTTTCGTTTTTTTAATTGATCGTACCTTAGATTCATTAATATTAAAATAACGACCGACCGCGCCCGCTCTTTCTCCCATTCGCAACTACTCTAAAATTTTAACTTTTTCGGAAAAGTTCAAAACTTTTTTCACTGTTTTAGTTGTAGACGACATGATGAAATTTCTCTTTTTTAGGTTTACTAAACACTGAGAATAAAACATTGACAGGGGAATAGAAAGAACAAATGTATTCTTGGGGACTTACGTAATTCAAACCCAAACGATAAACAGAACTTAGAAGGAGCATGCGCATTATATACTTCGAAGAGAAAATTTGGGTTTTAGTCTTTCTATATAAATAGGAGAAGTACCAAGCTCGAACAAACAAAAGGGGGATAATCTATTTTTAGCATAAAATCATGTTTCAGGTAAAACAAAGGAAGTTTACTTTAAAAAAATATATATTCTTTATAAAAGGAAAATCCGCGAATAACCAAGTTAAGTATTCGCGAATGTTGAAATGTTCTTCATTTTATATTTCGCGAATAATCAAAACTCGCGAATGTTAAGGGATTACTGTATATCAATGTTAATTTTGCGTAGGAAATAGAGAACAGAGATGCAATGTTAGGCGCGTTATCAAAATATAGGTTTTAACGGAGCAACCCTGAGGCGTGGCCTGGGAAAGCGGAACTTATAATTTTAGGATGTATAAAGTTATTAATAAAAAAAATGCAAAACAAGCAGTTGAAAAGAATCTAGATTTGCATTCCAGATGCAACAGACAATTGAAGACTGCCAGAATAAAGGCGCCGTGATCTAAAACATGAGTGAATTTTAATAGATTTGCGGAACGGACATTTCTAATAAAAGAATACTAGTGTATCAATGTATATGCGAAATAACCGTCGTAGCATTTTTAATTTAGAAGGGAAATACTTTTATGCGGTTAACAAACGCTGCAGAATAAATGAAAGATTACGTGCACATGATTAAATAGCATTTATCGTGGGATAGATATGACTTTACTTTAGAATGAATAGAATTTAAATAAAGATATAAATTAACTTTTTAAAAAATTAAGAAATTATAAATTTTGAATAAAATTACAAATATATATGATCTCTACATCATATTCGATATTTCGAAATATTGTTCACGTATTTGCTCCAATTTGGTTTGGAGGCTTTCGCTTTTTTTTTTTTTTTTTTTTTTACTTGGAAGCTGGCTCATATTTGTGGCCTGAGAAATTGTATTACGGGGTAAATTATTGTCTAAAATTGAGGAAATTTTCTCGACTCCGGAATCAGCGGTAATTAATAAAACAATCATTATGATTTCTGACGAAAAATACATTTTAATTTATTTTTAAATCTTTATTAAAATACTCTATCCAGTACATATTCAGTTATTCAGTGCCATTTTCATCTAATTCCGTGTATTATATAAAGTATATTTTGTCTAAATACGTATAAGCATAATACTCCGATTAAATAGGATTATGTGCAACTTAATATGTTGAAATCAGAGAAAAATCATAATGGAAAAAGTGAAAGGACAGAATTTAATATGATCGTAAACTATTAATGCATGGTCTCACAATTTCTGAAAATAGTTTTCATTATTTTATATATATTTTTTCTATTTATTCTGTTAAAAGCGCTTTACAATAAATTAGTGAGAGAGGGTAAACCAATCTCAATTTTTTTAAGCAAATAAAAGATGGTTTCTAATGCTTTAACGTGAAAATTCTTTTAGAAACTGATAATCATTATGATTTAAATGGAAAAAAAATTACTTTATTTTAAAATATCTATTAAAACCCTCTAAGCGGTTTGCCCGTATTTTTCCGTTTTGCAAAAGCAACTTAAATCGGCTGTTGATAAAAATATTTTTAAAAGAGTTGTATTTTAAGATATATGTAAAGAAACACACAAGGAAAGAAAATTTATATTAGCATTTTTTTTTTACGAACATTTTTATGAAAATGCAGGAAACCCTTCACACGCTCAGAGGGTTAAATTATTGATATTAAAATCTGCCCACGAACCAAAATACAGTCATTCATCTCGTGCTCTTTTCATGTACTTGATTTTTTTATTAAAAAAAAAAAGTATTTTTTATCAATTCCTGGAAATTTAATACTTTTATGAATGAAAAATCTGTGAGGTTTAATTACACGTTAAAATCTAAAACAATTATGGTGGAAGAGATGACGAGATAGAATTTAACATGATCGGAGTATATTAATGTGTGTTTTCAAAACTTTTCAAAATGATTCTCATTAATTTATAAAACGATTTTAATTACTCATTTAAGTTTAATTAGTAAAGGTTTCACAAAATATATATATATATATCTATATCTATATATATATATATATATATATATATATATATATATATATATATATATTCATTATTTCGATGGTACCATATCATTAAATATTAAAGAACCATAAATCATGATAAGTCTATGTCAACTTTCTGAAGCCAAATATTTGTATTACAAGAATTTATATGTGTTTTCAGAACTTTTGAATATCATTTTCATTAACTTATAAAACGTTTTTGTAATTTCTCTTTTAATTTTAACTAATGAAAATTTTAAAAAAATTAAGAAAATGTATTCGCTATATCGAGAGTGCAATACAATTAAATAGTAAAGAACACAAAATAACATAAATCATGACAAGTCTATCTCAACTTTGTGCATATTTGCATTACAAGAATTCATGGGTGTTTTCACACTTTTTGAAAATGATTATCTTTAATTTATAAAACGTTTTCTAATTACTCTTTAAATTTAATTAGTAAAAATTTCACAAAAATAAAAAAAATATATATTCATTATATCGAGGCTGCCATATCATTAAACAGTACAGGAAAACAAAGTAATATAAATCATAAGTCAATCTCAACTTTATGAAGAAAAATATATTTGTATTACACGAATTCATACGTGTTTTCAGAAAGTTTGAAAAAGATTCTCATTATAAAACGATTTTTAATTACACTTTTACATTTAATTACTAAAAGTTTCCCAAATATTAAAAAAATATATTCACTATTTTGAGGGTAGCATACTATTACATATATAAAAGAACACAAAGTAATAGAAATCATGATAAGTCATCTCAGTTTTGTGAAGCAAGATATTTGTATTACACGAATTCACGTGTGTTTTCAGAACTTTTGAAAATTATTCTCATTAATTTATAAAAAAAAAAAAGCCTTACCGGGAGGAAAAGGCAGCTTTTCATAGTCCATGTTTTTAAAAATTCCACTCATTTTACTCAAACACTCGAAGATAAAATGCTTGGAACCCGATTATAGAAGATTCAATCCCGGTTTTCGTTAATACTGAATTTGAATGCGCATTTCTGGATGAGAGTTACATCATAAAAAAAATCAGACTATTTCAAAATGTCAGCCAACCTAGAAATTCAAACTGCCATATCTCAGGCATTTTTTAAGATATAGCCAAAACAAAAATTGTTCCAGAAACCTCGTATCACGTTCTAACACTTAACAGAAACAAATTTTTCAATTTGTAATTTTTTTGTACATGTGTTTGAATTTTTTAAATTTTTTAATTTTTTACCTGGCCATCATTTTAAAACAAGATGGCAGATGAAGCTGGCCAAGGAACTTGGTCGAGACCTTGGTACGCCCTACACACACTCAGTTACATCCAAATCGGTTCATAAATAAGAGAGTTACAGCATGACATTTATATATATATGTATAGTGAAAATAGTAAACTTTTTTTAAAAAAACTTTTTTTGGAGCTTTTACTAATAAAATTTAAAGGAGTAATTAAGAACTTTTAGGTAGCTTTCAATACAAAAAGCTACCTATTGCAGATGCTCGGAGGAAAGCAATTCCAAAAAATTTTGGTATATTTTCACCGATCATGAGACCCAGACCCCAAACCGCCCTCCGTTCAAATGTTGATTTATATATATATCTATCTCTCTCTCTCTCTCTATATATATATATACAGTTAAATATTAAAGATTACAAAATAACATAAATCATGATAAGTCTACCTTAATACCTTAACTCTGTGAAGCAAAATATTTGTATTACAAGTATCACGCGTAAATACGTTTTAGTTTAGTTTAAAATCGCAATTAAATTACTGGCAATTAAATTTGTTCACGATTAAAAAAATATCCAGTTATTCTACGCTCTTTTCATCTAATTAATTATCCATTTTATATAAAGTCCCATTTATCTTACATGAAAATTTAATTATCGAATGAAATAGGGTACTGTACAATTTAATTATAGGCTACAATCTGAGAGTAATTTTTTGTCTTTTTGGTGTTAGAAGCGGCAAGACATTGTTTTATATGAATAAAATTTAATATGTATTCTACTAATTTTTGAAAATGATTTTCATTATTTATTTAAATATACATATTTTTTTTATTTAGCCCTTTGGAGATAGGTAATATAAGGTAAAGCCAGGAGAGATGGCGGGAGATTGAGCACATAGAGGTTCGGGAGGAAGGAGTAGAGTGAGCGCGCAGCGACTCCAGGTAGTTGTACAACAACAGTAGTGGAGTGTCTACTTGAAAGTGCACGTTGATTGCTTTGAGCGTCTAAGATAAAGTATTGCTATTTTGTTTTGTTTTCCCAAAGTAAGTGCTTGAATTTTCATAGCTATTCATCAGAATTTCTATACAATGTCAATAGTACAAAATATTTTAAACTTAAACGATTTCTCATAAGCTACTAATCTAGACTAACAGTGTGAACATCAACGGTTCTTTTTAGAAGAGGTCATATTTAAATAAAAGGCCGCGCAATCTCTCCTACCGAAATTGGAGAGATGGCGCAGTGTTCCCATTAGTTTCCATGCTAGAAGAGATTGCGCAGCTTATTTGTAAATTTGCATAAAAAAAATGAAAAATTAAAATGGACTAATTTTAAGTTAAACGTATTATTAAGTAACATAATTTTATTTTTTAATCTTATCTGGACTTGCTTTTTCTGATTCTTTATTTTTTTTCCTTTAATTTAAATTTTTTTAATCGTATTTAAAATTATTTCCTTTTTCTGATTCTTTAATCATTAGGTTGAAATATTCACTCCTAATACAATAATATTTGTTCACACAAACCTTACAGCAATGTCATTTAAGTGTAATTATTATTGTTAACAATTTAATTGTAGTTATTATTAGTAACAATCTCTCCTATCCCTGTGCGCAATCACACCAACCCTGTAAGGACAAATTGCGCAAAATAACTTTCTTGGTTTTATTACAACTGTTCTATTAAATTGCAACATAACAACAAAATAGCAATGGAAATGGATAAAAAACAAATGAAGTAAAAATTATTCATGAATTGTTTAGCAAAAAAAATTAATATTTGGATTTTTTAATGCTATTCTTTTGAATTGTACGCAGACTATCCTAGCTTTACCATTTTGTTTATACGACTTAAGTTGAATTCTAAACCACCAAATTGCACCCAGAATTTCTGAATAAAATTTGCCTCAATATGTTCATAAATTCCCGTTACATTCAATCCTTTCAATATCCTAGCAACAGAAAAAATAGTTTGTTCCTGAAAGTGTTAAGTAATTTCCTGAATTTAATTGATAATATAAATGTGAATATTAATAATACATATTCCTTATTTCAAGCATATCGCAGTATTAAATTATTTAAAAAAATAATATTAGTTATGATATGTTATGTTTAATCTTTCGTATGAAAAAAACTTTAAAGTATAGTTTTGAAACTTTTTATCATAAAAAATCTTTTTAGCTACGATAACCATTTACATTTCACGTAGAATTAGAATTTTATTTCATTTTGAAATCATCATTCAAATAATGGCATTCAAATATGTTCATGATTAAAAAAGAATTCAATTATTTCATGCCTTTAACTCCGTGTTTTATATAAAGCCTCTTTTGTCTGAATTCGTGTGAATTTAATAATCCACTGAAATAGGATTCTGTTCTGTTTAATTATAAGCTGAAATCTGGGGAAAAAATTTAGCGAATGAAATGGAAAGACAGAGTTTAATTTGAATGGAATCTTTTAATATGTGTTTTCATAATTAATTAGAATGATTTGTATTTGTTTATACAACTTTTCTTTTTATTCTATAAAATTTGCTTAAAAGTGATAAGAAAAATTATAATGTACGTGAAAAAATTATTTATTTGTTTTCAAATCAATTTGTTCGTAAATTACGATTACCTTCAATCATTTAAATATCTTATCAACAGAAATATTTTAACCCTGAAAGAGTTAAAAAGCTACCTAATTTTTATTGATAATATAAACGTGAGTATTAATAACACATATTCCTTATTTTAAGCATAGCACAGTATTCAATTTTTGTAAAAAAGTAATATAAATTGTGATAGGGTATGCTAAACTTCCTTATGATAAAAATTTTCAAAAGTATATTTTTGAAAATTTGTATCATAAAAAATCTTTTTAAATACGATAAATATTAAGGTTTCACGTTGATTGAAAATTTCATTTCACATAGTCTCACGGTCAAAAAAAAAAAAAATCCAATCTAACTCCGTGTTTTATATAATGTCTCTTTTGTCTGAATTCCTGGAAATTTAATACTCCAGTGAAATAGTATTCTGCTCAGTTTAATTATAACGCTGAAATCTGTTGGAAATGTTATGGTAGATGAAATGGAAAGACAAAGTTTAATATGAATGGAATCTTTTAAAATGTGTTCTCATAATTACTTAGATTGATTTTCAGTAGTTTATAAAACTTTTATTTTTATTCTATAAAATTTGCTTAAAAGCGATAAGAAAAATTATAATGTACGTGAAAAAATTATTCATTTGTTTTCAAATCAATTTGTTCGTAAATTACGATTACATTCAATCATTTCAATATCTTAGCAACAGAAATACTTTAACTATAAAACAGTTAAAAAAGCTATCTAAATTTAATTGATAATATAAGCGTGAATATTAATAACACCTATTCCTTATTTTAAGCATATCACAGTATTAAATTTTTGTAAATATATATATAAGTTATGATAGGTTATGCTAAACTTCCTTATGAGAAAAATTTTCGAAAGCATATTTTTGAAAATTTGTATCATAAAAAATATTTTTAAATACGTCAACTATTAAGATTTTACGTTCAATGGATATTCTATTTAATTTTTAAATCATTATTCAAATAATTACATTCAAATATTCTCACGATTAAAGAATAATTCAATTATTTCTTCCTTTTTTTTTTTTTTTATCTAACTCCGTGTTTTATATAAAGTCTCTTTTGTCTGAATTCGTGGAAATTTAATACTCCGGTGAAATGGGATATTGTTCAGTTTAATTATATGCGGAAATCTGGGGAAGCAATATAGTGGATGAAACGGCAAAACAGAGGTAAAAATGAATGAAATCTTTTAATATGTGTTCTCATAATTACTTAGATTGATTTTCATTATTTTATAAAACTTTTCTTTTTATTCGATAAAATTTGCTTAAAAGCGATAAAGAAAAGTACAATGTACGTGAAGAAAATAACTTATTTGTTTTCAAATCAATTTGTTCGTAAATTCCGATTACATTCAATCATTTCAATATCTTAAACCTGAAAGAGTTAAAAAGCTATCTAAATTTAACTGATAATATAAACGTGAATATTAATAACACCTATTCCTTATTTTAAGTATATCACAGTATTAAATTTTTGTTAAAAAAAATAATATAAGTTGTGATGTGTTATGCTAAACTTCCTTATGAGAAAAATTTTCGAAATCATGTTTTTGAAAATTTGTATCCTAAAAAATCTTTTTAAATACGACAACTATTAAGATTTCACGTTCAATGAACATTTTATTTAATTTTTAAAACATCCTTCAAATAATGACATTCAAATATCTTACAATTTAAGAATAATTCAATTATTTCGTGCTTTTTTTCTATCTAACTCCGTGTTTTATATAAAGTCTCTTTTGTCTGAATTCGTGAAAATTTAATATTCCATTGAAATAAGATTCTGTTCATTTTATTTATATGCTGAAATCGGGGGGGGGGGGGGGGGGTGGATATAGTGGACGAAATGGAAAGACAGATGTAAAAATGAATGGAATCTTTTAATATGTGTTTTCATAATTAATTAGATTGATTTTCATTAGTTTATAAAACCTTTCCTTTTATTCGATAAAATTTGCTTAAAAGCAATAAAAAAAATTATAATGTACGTAAAACAATTTATTTGTTTTCAAATCAATTTATTCGTATATTACGATTACATTCAATCATTTCAATATCTTAGCAACAGAAATTCTTTGAACCTGAAAATGTTAAAAAGCTACCTAAATTTAATTGTTAATATAAAAAGCGAGTAATAATAACACCTATTCCATATTTCGGGCATACAACAGTATTAAATTATTTTAAAAAGTAAGTTGTGATACATTATGTTAATCTGTCTTGAAAAAAATATCAGAAGTATATTTTGGAAAATTTGTATCACAAAAAATAATTTTAAATATGATAACCATTAATATTTCACGAAGAATCAACGTAATACTTCATTTTTAAATCATTATTCAAATAATGACATTAAAATATTCTCATGATTAAAAAAGAATTCAATTATTCCGTGCTTTTTTTTTTATCTAACTCCGTGTTTTATATAAAGTCTCTTCTGTCTGAATCCGTGGAAATTTAATATTCCATTGAAGTAAGATTCTGTTCATTTTATTTATATGCTGAAATCTGGGGGAGAAATATAGTGGATGAAATGGAAAGACAGAGGTAAAAATGAATGGAATCTTTTAATATGTGTTTTCATAATGAATTAGATTGATTTTCATTAGTTTATAAAACCTTTCCTTTTATTCGATAAAATTTGCTTAAAAGCGATAAGAAAAATTATAATGTACGTAAAAAATTTATTTGTTTTCAAATCAATTTATTAGTAAATTACGATTACATTCAATCATTTCAATATCTTAGCAACAAAAATTCTTTGAACCTGAAAGTGTTAAAAAGCTGCCTAAATTTAATTGCTAATATAAAAAGCGAGTAATAATAACACCTATTCCATATTTCGGGCATACAACAGTAATAAATTATTTAAAAAAGTAAGTTGTGATTCATTATGTTAATCTGCCTTGAAAAAAATATCAGAAGTATATTTTTGAAAATTTGTATCATAAAAAACAATTTTAAATACGATAACCATTAATATTTCACGAAGAATCAACGTATTATTTCAGTTTTAAATCATTATTCAAATAATGACATTAAAATATTCTCATGATTAAAAAAGAATTCAATTATTCCGTGCTTTTTTTTAATCTAAATCCGTGTTTTAAATAACGTTTATTTTGTCTGAATTTGTGGAAATTTAATATTCCAGAGAAATAGAATTCTATTCAGTTTAATTATATGCTGAAATCTGGGAAAAAATTGGGGGACAGAGTTTAATATAAATGGAATCTTTTAATATGTGTTCTCATAATTACTTACTTTGATTTTCATAAGTTTGTAAAACTTTTCTATTTATAACATAAATTTTTATTAAAAGCAGTGCGAAATATTATATTGTACGTAAAGAAAATAATTTATTTATTTTCAAATCAATTTCTTCATAAATTCCAATTACATTTAATCATTTCAATATCTTAGCTACAGAAGTACTTTAACCCTGAAAGAGTTAAAAAGCTACCTAAATTTAATTGATAATATAAACGTGAGTATTAATAACACCTATTCCTTATTTTAAGCAGAGCACAGTATTATTTTTTTTATTAATATAAGTTGTGATAGGTTATGCTAAACTTCCTTATGAGAAAAATTTTCAAAAGTATGTCTTTGAACATTTGTATCATAAAAAATATTTTAAAATACGATAACTATTAAGATTTCACGTTGAATAAAAATTTCATTTCATTTTTAAATCATTATTCAATAAATGACATTCAAATATTCTCACAATCAAAAGAGAATTCAATTATTTCGTGCCTTTTTTATCTAACTCCCTGTTTTATATAATGTCTCTTTTGTCTGAATTCTTGGAAATTTAATATTCCAGAGAAGTAAGATTCTGTTGAGTTTAATTATACGCTGAAATCTGCGGTTATTAAGGTGGAGGAAATGGAAAGACAGAGTTTAATATGCATGGAATCTTTTAATACATGTTCTCATAATTGCTTAGATTGTTTTTCATAAGTTTGTAAAACTTTTCTTTTTATACCATAAAATTTGCTTAAAAGCGGTAAGAAAAATTATAATGTGTGTAAAGAAAAGAATTTATTTATTTTCAAATCAATTTGTTCATAAATTCCAATTACATTTAGTCATTTCAATATCTTAGCTTCAGAAATACTTTAACACTGAAAAAGTTAAAAAGCTACCTAAATTTAATTGATAATATAAACGTGAGTATTAATAACACATATTCCTTATTTTAAGTATAGCACAGTACTGAATTTTTGTAAAAAAAAAATAATATAAGTTGTGATAGGTTATGCTCAACTTCCTTATGAGAAAAAATTTCAAATGTATATTTTTGAAAATTTGTATCATAAAAAATCGTTTTAAATTCCATAACTATTAAAATTTCACATTGAATGTAAATTTCATTTGATTTTTAAATCATAAATGTGTTCTCATAATTACTTAGACTGATTTTCATTAATTTATGGAATTTTTCTTTTTATTCTATAAAATTTGCTTAAAGGTGATAAAAAAAAATTATAATGTACGTGAAGGAAATATACATATATATTTTAAAATGCAATTTGTTTGTAAATTCCGATTACATTCAATCATTTCAATATTTTAGCAACAGAAATACTTTAACCCTGAAAATGTTAAAAAGCTGCTTAAATTTAATTGCTAATATAAACGTGAGTATTGATGACACCTATTCCTTTTTTCAAAGGTTAAGCAGCATTAAATTATTAGAAAAAGTAAACTAAAAATAATAATGTAAGTTCGGATAGATTATGTCAAAGTTTTTTAAGAAAATAATACCAGAAGTATATTTTTGAAAATTTGTAGCATAAAAAATATTTTTAAATACTATAACCATTAAGATTTCACTATTTCATTTTGAAATCACCATTCAAATAATGGCATTCAAATATGTTCATGATTAAAAAATAATGCAATTATTTCGTGCCTTTTTTATTTAACTGCGTGTTTTATATAAAGTCTCTTTTGTCTGAATTTGTGGAAATTTTATATTCTAGTAAAATATACCTCTGTTTAGTTTAATTATATACTAAAATCTGGGGTGAAACTTTAGTGGATGAAATGGAAAGACAGAGTTTAATATGAATGGAATCTTTTAATATATGTTCCCATAATTACTTAGATTGATTTTCTTAAGTTTATAAAACTCTTCTTTTTATACCATAAAATTTGCTTAAAAGCGATAAGAAAAATTATAATGTGTGTAAAGAAAAGAATTTACTTATTTTCAAATCAATTTGTTCATAAATTCCAATTACATTTAATCATTTCAATATCTTAGCTACAGAAGTATTTTAACCCTGAATGAGTTAAAAAGCTACCTAAATTTAATTGATAATATAAACGTGAGTATTAATAACACCTATTCCTTATTTTAAGCATAGTACAGTATTAATTTTTTTTTATTAATGTAAGTTGTGATAGGTTATGCTAAACTTCCTTACGAGAAAAATTTTCAAAAGTATAATCTTTGAACATTTGTAACATAAAAAATATTTTAAAATACGATAACTATTAAGATTTCACATTGAATAAAAATTTCATTTCATTTTTAAATCATCGTATATATTATTTCTCCTGTCAACATCCCTTTTTCTAAGAAAATACGAAACGCAGAACGACGAATGAGATAGCTTATGAAAGGATTTTGAACAGGCTTCTGACATAGCACACTTAACACTTCGTTAAAACATGTTTTTGATTAAAATTTGCTGATAATTAAAAATTAAATCGGAATTGTTTTCATAAATGAAATGAAATGTTTTCCTCAAATTAATGTTGCCACAAAAATAAGTTTCCGCATTATATCGTGCTCAGCAATAATTATAAAAGAAAATGTCAAATAAAGATTGCTGCACGTGTTTATTTTATATTTATGATTAAAGAGTAAAATTTAAATTCAAATGCTCAATTTATTTTTCTTTGTCCCATATTTTTCCCGAAACAGATGATGTTATCTTCTAATGCAGTTAAAATACGATTGATCTTTTTTTTTTTTTTTTTTTTTTTTTTTGCCTTAGCTGTCAGCGATCAGTTTTTACTGTAACTTTGATAGGATAAATGAGACGATATTCTGGCTTTAATATATAAATTTAAAACTTGCATCTAAAAAGTACTAAAATGCGGTGCGAAATCTTTGCACGGGTCCACTGGTTATTCAATGAATGACATTCAAATATTCTCACAATCAAAAGACAATTCAATTATTTCGTGCCTTTTTTATCTAACTCCCTGTTTTATATAATGTCTCTTTTGTCTGAATTCTTGGAAATTTAATATTCCAGAGAAGTAAGATTCTGTTGAGTTTAATTATACGCTGAAATCTGTGGTTATTAAGGTGGAGGAAATGGAAAGACAGAGTTTAATATGCATGGAATCTTTTAATACATGTTCTCATAATTACTTAGATTGTTTTTCAGTAGTTTATAAAACTTTTCTTTTTATTCCATGAAATTTGCTTAAAAGCGGTAAGAAAAATTATAATGTGTGTAAAGAAAAGAATTTATTTATTTTCAAATCAATTTGTTCATAAATTCCAATTACATTTAGTCATTTCAATATCTTAGCTACAGAAATAATTTAACACTGAAAGAGTTAAAAAGCTGCCTAAATTTAATTGATAATATAAAAAGTGAGTAGTAATAACACATGTTCCTTATTTTAAGCATAGCACAGTATTTAATTTTTGTAAAAAAGTAATATAAGTTGTGATTGGTTATGCTAAACTTCCTTATGAGAAAAACTTTCAAAAGTATATTTTTGAAAATTTGTATCTTAAAAAATCTTTTTAAATACGATAACTATTAAGATTTCACATTGAATAAAAATTTCTTTTCATTTGTAAATCATCGTTCAAATAATGACATTAAAATATTCTCAAGATTAAAAAATAATTCAATTATTTCGTGCCTTTTTTATCTAACTCCGTGTTTTATATAATGTCTCTTTTGTCTGAATTCTTGGTAATTTAATATTCCAGTGAAGTACTAGAATTCTGTTCAGTTTAATTATACGCTGAAATCTGTTTAAAATGTTATGGTAGAGGAAATAGAAAGACGGAGTTTTTAAAAAAATGGAATCTTTTAAAATGCGTTCTCATAATTAGAGACATTGATTTTTATTAATTTATAATTTTTTTCTTTTTATTCTATAAAATTTGCTTAAAAACGATAAGAAAAATTATCATGTACGTGAAGAAAGTAATTTATTTATTTCCAAATCAATTTGTTCGTAAATTCCGATTACCTTCAATCATTTAAATATCTTATCAACAGAAATATTTTGACCCTGAAAATGTTAAAAAGCTGCCTAAATTTAATCGTTAATATAAACGTGAGTATTAATAACACCTATTCCTTATATCAAAGGTTCCACAGTATTAAATTATTAGAAAAAATAATGTAAGTTGTGATAGATTATCTTAAATGTCCTTATGAAAATAATACCAGAAGTACACTGATGTCCAAAAAATAAGGGGCAGTAACGGACAATTTCGATTTCAAACGTTTTGTTGAATATCTATTTAAATTTGTGACGAAATGCCCTTGAACTTTGAGGATGTAAAGAACATGTTTAACTGCATGTTTTTCAGTGAAGATTTAGCCCCGAGGAAAATTAGGGGGGGGGGGTAATAATAAATTTAATACTAAAATAATATTTGCGTTCCCCAAAGAAATAGAAAATTCCCAAAATGGTCCGTCACTGTAGCAAATGACTATGCAGGTCCTGTTCAACGTTTTTATGTATTTTTGTAAGAATAAGTAAATTCATAATAAATTATTTTCTTCAAACATATTATAATTTTTCTTATCGCTTTTAAGCAAATTTTATAGAATAAAAAGAAAATTTTATAAATTGATGAAAATCAATGTCAGTAATTATGTGAAAACATTTTAAGAGATTCCATTCATATTAAAAGTCTGTCTTTCTCCTCCACCATAACATTTTCCACATGTCCTTGAAGATGATAATGTTTCTGTAAAAAATTCTTTTTTTTTTTTTTTTTTTTTTTTTTTTTTGTAGCATGCAGAATTTTTAACTGAATTTAAAACCACTTTCCGAAAACTTGACAAAGAACAGTAGAAATAGTATAAGGCAATTAAAAGATGAATATACTGAATGTTTGTTGAGATATGGGTATTCGTGTGAAATAAATTTTAACTGCGCATGCGCGAACTATACCAAAGATTATTTTTCTTGATTTGGTAGACAATTCTATAGAGCAACTTATATAAAAATTCCATTCAAATATCACAAAAATTCAGAAAGATAGAAGCGATATAGTGAGTTGCTTCCTAAAAGTAGCTGGATTATAAAGGATTTACCTCCAATTTTTCATTTAGCTCACTGTATCGCCGGTATCTTTCTGAGATTTCCCGATATTTGACTGGTCTTTTTATATGAGTTGCTCTATAGAATTAGCTACCAATTCATGACAAAAAATCTTTGCTGTAGTTTGTAGTATATACAAACACCCATATCTCATCGAATATTCAATATATTAATCTTTTAATTGCAGTATACTATTTCTACTGTTCTTTGTCAAGGTTTCGGAAAGTGGTGTTAAATTCGATTGAAAACTCTTCACGCTATAAACAAAAAACATTTGAATTTTTCAGATATGTTAACATCTTCACAAATATAACGTGCTATGCTTACATAAATGCACACAAATTTTGAACAGGATCTACATAGACATTTGCTATATTGACAAACTATTTTGAGCATTTTCTGTTACTTGGGTGGTCGCAAATTTTATTTTATTTTTAAAATTATTACTGTCCCCCCCCCCTTAATTGTCCCCACGACTGAAAATTATGAAGTCAAACATGTTCTTTACATTCTTGAAGTTCAATTACAATTCAGATAGAATTTCAGTAGCTATTCGACAAAACATCTAAAATAAAAAAATCGGTAACCTGTCCTTTAATTTTTGACATCAGGGTATATTTTTGAAACTTTACATCATAAAAAATCTTTTTAAATACTATAACCATTAAGATTTCACGTAGAAAGAACATTTTATTTCATTTTTAAATCATCATTCAAATAATGACATTAAAATATTCTCACGATTAAAAAATAATTCAGTTATTTCGTGCCTTTTTCATCTAACTTCATGTTTTATATAATGTCTCTTTTGTCTGAATTCGTGGAAATTTAATATACCAGTGAAATAGGATTCTGTTCAGTTTAATTATACGCTGATCTGGGGAGAAAAATTGTAGTGGAGAAAATGCAAATACAGGGTTTAATATGAATGGAATCCCTTTATATGTGTTCTGACAATTACGTAGATTGATTTTCATTAGTTTATAAAACTTTTCTTTTTATTCAATATTTTTTTTTCTTAAATGCGATTAGGAATGTAAAAAGAATTAAATAGTATACTTTATCGTTAAAGTATTAAACAGGACAAAATAACATAAATCATGATAATTCAATCTCAGTTTTCTTAAACGAAAGAATTTCAAATAATTTGAAAAAGTAGTTCTCAATCTTTTTCATCTCGCGGCACACTCAATTCTAAGGTTAAACTCTCGCGGCACACTCAAATCTATTGTTAAACTACCGTGGCACACTAAACTGATGATGATTGAAATCCTATGAAAGACATATACAGCGTGTCCAGAAAGTCTTTCTTTCGCTATACATAACATCGCTACATATCCACTATATATAAGACATACATGTGAAACTCGTGCCAAAATGTTGGAAAACAAACTAAGTTTGTTTTTTTTTCCCAGGTTTGCACTGTGGCCGTAGTGCAGCAGTATCTAGAAAACCGGACCACGTCCGGAGAACTTGCCGACCATCAACCTCAGTGTGATAATGTTGACTGGGTGAAAACATATTTTTGGTTGAATTCAGGATAAAATATTACATCTTGGAAAATCGTTGAATGGGCTGTGCTTGTAAATGGAAAATGCGTCGTTTGGGCAACACCGCAAAGTTCTCCTCCTGCAAAATTTTATGCCGGGACACATTAAAGACAAGGAGTAATACATGGAAAATGTTATTTATTTCTTTAAGTATGAGATACTTGAGAGGTGCCTCCGCCTTCAGCAACGATTAAGTTGTTTTCAGCACGAGAGTCAGATATGATCTGGCCAAATTTCGGAGTACATTTTGCGTGCCGACACATTGTTTTTGGCGCGAATATGCATGTGTATCAAACAGTCATCACCAGAAAGAATTTATAGCAGAATATATCATATGCTTCTGGCATATTAATTTAGAGGGGGAGGGGGAATTAAAGGTTTGCAATGCAAAGCACCTTATGGCCATTTTTCGTAAATTTGACAGGCAACCCAATGAATGTTATGAGAAAATAGAGCATCTTTGGCTTTTCTGGACATGAATCATTTGCAAGCTAAATAGAATTTTGACCGTTGGGAATTAATTAAAGACTGCATTTGCATGAAACAAGAAAGTTACTGTTAAGCTTGGACAAAAGAGCAGATGTAAAATGATTTTATATTTATCATTAAGTTTTCCAGTCATAGAATAAAGTTGAAAGGATAATGAAAATATCTAATGTACATATTGAATAATTTGCAGCTGCATTTATATGCAGAAAAGGAGGATACGTTTTTGCGGTTAAAAAAGATCCGACATAAAAATTACAGAAAAGAAACGCTAATGTATTTGATGAAATATAATTGCTTTTACTCTTTAAAATAGAAGTAAAAAAAAGTTTAAGTAAAAAAACAAATTAATTAATCTTTAGGAAACACAAGGGAACTATAAATTTAGAATAATAATGAAAATATGTATATGATCTTCATCATACTCAGCTGAAAGGGTGGAAGTAGAAGTCCCAAGAAATTAGTGCGTACGGCCTCACGTGAATTACAGATGCCAAAAGAGTCTCGCGATACCAGAGGAAACACTGAGTTTTTTTCCTGATTTGTGAACGTTTCCGGTTTCCTGGACATTGACAGTGCTACACTACTTCAACGTTTCGGAAATCTGCAACAAAAGCAGAAAAAAAAAACATTTTGACACCAGTTTTCACATGTCTATCTTATATATAGTATACGAATAAATTTTGTAATCATCGAAAGAATTTTCGGACACCCTGTGTGTTTTAAGATAAAGCTAAACAACGTTAAAACACACAAATTCAAAACCATCCCAACATTAAAACCACATACGGTCGTTTCAAGGATAACCCAGATCCCCTTCATCAGTGTAAAACAGAAAAATAAATAAAATTAAAGGATTCAAAGAACTACGCTCTGCTATAGCCCTGAGTATTGGCCTGTGAACTGACCAAAAATAGCAAAGGCAAGATATTGGTCAGTTCACAAGCCAGTACTATGGGCTATAGCTGAGCGTGGTTCTTTAAACCCTTTTAATCTTTTTTTTTTCTGTTTAACACTGAGGAAGGGGATATGGGTTTTGAAACGACCACATGTGGTTTTAATGTTGGGATGGTTTTGAATTTGCGTGTTTCAACGTTGTTTAACTTTATCTTATGTCTCTGTACTCACACAAAGTGAACATTTTCTGGCTACCCTGTATGTCTTTTTTTTAATTTATTTAATAACACAAACAAAATGTTCCATCATAAATGCACAAATTAAAATATTTTGGTATTATTTTTATTAAAAATATTTTTTTAAATATCTTCTTTAAAAGATAGAGTTTTCAGAAGGCCATACTTGTAAATTTTCTTTCAAGAATCTAGCCGAATTTATATTATGTTTTCAACATTTTTCGTTGCAGAAAAGCTTATTTCTCGTAAATGTAACATTAAAAATGGATAATACTTTTGTAATAACTGTAAATTTGCAATTGAGGAAGAAACAATACATTATAATGCGTTTTTTTTTTTAAACAGTTTCCATTGCAGTTTTCTGACATTTCTTATTAAGAATATTCAAACACTGAAACAAACTTGGAAAGAAATGCAACTTTATGACATGAAACTTCATTATATAGTAAACTTCAGACGTTAAAATGTTGCAATTAAAAGTACTTTTATTAGTTCGCAGAATCTTGATATAACATTACTGAAAATTTTCGCGGCACACCCGAGGACCTTTCAAGACGCACCAGTATGTCGAAGCACACTGATTGAAAATTGCTGACAAAAACATATCTTTTGGTACTTTTCCACTATAGAGGTCTTGACATTTTTTTTTAAAGCTTGGAGCAATTTGGGATTCATAAAGTGAAATTTGTTGCCAAATGATATAAACAACTATGAAAATAAACTCTTATGTTTGTTTATATAGGAGTTTATATACATATATATATGCTATGTCATTTCATGGTATATATATTTTTATGTTGCTTTAATTATTAATTTTTCCATCTTATATCTTATTTTTAACATAGAATTATTCATTAATACATCCATTACTTTAATGTAATTGGATATTCTATTTATTATTTATTAATTAATTTCATTTATTTATTATTTAACAAATTGCTATCACTTTAGATAGTATATGGTTTAATTTTTAAATATTAATTTTCATCCAATGCTATTTTTATTCAGCGTATATTCACTTTTTACCCTCATAGATGGCAGCACCATGGTTTCTGTTGCTTTACAATAATATTCATATTATTCTAACACCTATTCTGGCAACATGGTAAATCATTTTCTAAAACTAAATTTGGCAACATGCAATGATTTTTTGCATTTCATTCCCTCTATTTGGTTGTGTTCATGTGTGGTTCATGTGGTGACAGGTATCTTTTTTAATCCACATGGATTATGTACTTTATGACTCTATTTCAAGTTTTATCTGTATATTATAGGTATGGTTTCTTTCCTTTTTAATATTGTATTTATTTTTTAGTTTTTCACAGGTTTGATTCATTGTTTATGAGTGGTAGTCCCAAAATCATATTCTTTAGCAATGTTATGGCTAATATGATGATAAAACCACTCATTTTATTTGTGGTATTTAGGCATTTGGGACTTGATAATTCTGTCTAAATTCATGAATTTCATTACATTCTTTCAATTTCATTTATTAAATTTTTAATTTAATTTCTTCTTCTTTTAAATAAGTTTTTGGTATCTATATTCAGTGTGTTGTGGAATACTTTCATTGTCAACTAATCAAATTATTACATACTTAATCATTATTTTCTAGTTTAAGTTGGTGTTATGGTAATGTTTCATTTATGGTTTTATATATATATATATATATATATATATATATATATATATATATCGTATATATAGATAGTTATATATATTATTATTTTTTTATATACTTATGCTTATTTATATATACTTACTTTTATATACTTATGTTTGTAAATAAAACAGATAAATGGCTTCTTTATGTTAAATGACTTGTATAAATATTGAAAAAATTGCTTGTGTATATGAAACAGTGAATAGGTTGTCAGAAAATATGTTGCCAAATTTCTTTCTCCCGCCAAAGCAATTTCTCTGTCTCGCGAAACCCTTATTACTGGAAAAGTATCTATTTTATTTTTAAACGAAATTGATTCAGTTGCACGTGAAAAGAACATTTCAGTTTATATATAATTAATCAGTAAAATACTGCCATTTAAATCTTACTATGATTTAAAATACATTTAGCCATTCCATGCTATTTATTTCTGAGTTTTATAAAAAGTCTCTGTCTGATTTGATCGGAGTTTAAGGAAATTTCATATTTCATTAAACAGCAATCTGTGCGATTTAATTATACGTTGGAATCGTTGAAAACTTTTGCTGAAGGAGGTGACAGAACAGAGCTTATTTTGAATTGAACATAATATGTGTTGTGTGAATTTGTTCTGAAAATAAATTTCGTTAGCAGAACCCGGATATTGTTGATACGGAATATGATAAAGATCATATACATATTCTCATCATTATTCTAAATTTATAGTTCCCTTATGTCTCATAAAGATTAATTTATTTTTACTTAAAACCTTTCTATTTTAAAGATTAAAAGTAATTTCATTTCATCAAATATATTAGAGATTCTTTTCTTTCATTTTATGTCTAGTCTTTATTTAACCTCAAAAACGTAATTTCCTTTCCATCTTTCTTTCTGGCGAAATTGTTCGATACCCATGTATTTTGGCGCTGTAATTAAAGTGTTGGCGCACAAATGTACTATTGAATAAATGCAGCTGCAATTATTCAATAAGTATACATTAGATATTTCTCATTTATCTTTTTAACTTTATTTTCTGTCCGGTAAATTTTATGATAATTATAAAAGGGTTTTTACATCTGCGCTTTTATCCAAGCATAACATTAACTTCCTTGTTTTATGTAAATGCAGTTTTTGATTTCTTTCCAACGGCCAAAATTCTATTATCTCTTCAAATGATTCATGTACAAAAAATTACATCTTCCCGCATTCTCATAACATCCATTGGGTTGCCTGACGAAATTACAAAAATTAGCTATAAGTCCTTGCATTGCAATCCTTTCATTTCTCCCCCTCCCCCTCTAAATTAATATACCAGAAGTCTAACTGCCATCAAATTCTTTCTGGCGAAATTGTTCGATACCCATGTATTTTGGCGCTGTAATTAAAGTGTTGACGCACAAATGTACTGCGAAATTAGAATAGAACTTATCTAACTTTTGTACTGAGAAGTTTGTAATATTGATGGCGTGAGGTGGTACTGGTTCTGAGTGCCGGGGGGGGGGCGCCTCAATTTTCAACTCTCATTTTGTTCAAATAAAAAACTTTCCATGGATATCATTTGCTTATTTTATATTTACTTGATAAGCATCTTTACACGGGAGGAGAACGATGGGTTTTGTGTTAAAACAACGCTATCTTATTTGTACGATTTTACGTTCAGAACGGCCATACAGCACATGGACTTGAAACTTCTTTTATACGGAACTTCCAAAATAACGATAAAAAATTATGCAAAAAATGTATTTAAAAAAAGAGTTTCTTACCATTTTCAAGAAATATTCTTTAAATACTTTATATTTTATTGAAATACTTTAAAACTATTTCTACCGACGTCAAATGACACCTTTCAAAATATTTTGATTTATGGTTAATTTATTTGTAGTTTTTAGATTTAAACAATCACAAATCACGTTTAACACATTGAAGACTTATTTTTATACATACTAGCTTTGAAATTACAAATAAAAGAAATATAAATCAAAACTTTAAAAAGGTATAATTTGAAACCTGCAGAAATAGTGTTGTAAAGACTTCGGGGATTAATGAAATGTTGATCTGGTAGCCGTGGCGCCCGAAGCATTACTTATTTCATTAGAAGAAAATATTTTATTCAACAGAACAAATACAGTTTATTCTTCTAAGAGTTTTAGTTTCATATATTAAATACTGATACGAGTGAGTTCGGTGAAATTTTAAACTATTGGGATTAAGTCCTAAATCTTTGCTTCAGATAGTGGGTTCAGTCTATTCTTTCAGTGAAGCTGTTGCGTTGGACCGGGTGTCCAATGGATGTCGACTCGAATTCTCTCCGGGATTCCTCTCTTTCAGACAGGGCGTCTGTTTCCTCCGGCTTCCCCTGCGCTGCTCGTTTCTCTGCAATCCTCGGCTTTTTAGGGTCACGTCCTACCCTTTTGCCTCCAAATAACCATCTCCCTCTCGTCTTCTCTTCTTCCTCCAGCTTCAGAAAAAAGGGGGGCGGGGAAAATTCGTCCAGGCCTCCTAAACTTACAGCGGCCTATCATTGCTCATATCTCGTTCTCATTCACAGATTTAAAGGACTTCCCTTGGAGTCAGACAGTCTGTGGGAAAACCTTTACATCTGCGACCTCACAAGTAGAATAAATAAATCGTTAACGTCGGATAGTCGCCATGCAGTCTCAGGTATTGTTCATAAAATGTCCACACCATTCAGCATAGGAGATTGATCGTTTCTTTAGGTTAGGCCCGACAACTTGGGGGACCTGTGGTAACGGTTAAAAGAGGTACCTTCGCTGGGATATTTGGGAAAATGTCACAGCATTACCCCCTCGAGCAGATGAGATTTTTCAAACATTTGGAAAATCTTACATCATTGCTGGTGCGCTAGCCTTCCATACACACCCAACACACATGTTAATTCTCAATAGAGGCTTACCTTAAACATTATTATTCACAAGTTTATAATACACTTTACAAACTCACATCGTTAAATTAAATTTCAATATTCATTGCATGATTCAAATACACAATTATTTCAATTACAAAATGAAAAACTATATACAAAATTACTGAGTGGAATATTTATTTATTCCAGTCTACTTAAACAGTCTACATGTGGAATTTGGTATACCTGGCCGATAACCTAACGACCTGCGAATATCCTGCCTTTTTCCAAAATCTCTAATTAATCGGAAATCATTTCCGATGTTGTTTTTCAACTGTTTAACATCGCTGTCTTTGGTTTCGTTATGCGGCGATATGTATCCTGGGGTTTCTAAACAATTAGATCCGAAAAACGTTTTCTGTTTTCTTCCCAACGCACAATGACGGTTTACCCCTTTTGTTGTTTTCTGTCCCGAAGATTTAAACCTAAACTCTTCCTTTCGCTTTAAGACTGTGTCTTTATTTTTTTCCTCAGGCTTACTTTCCCGGATTTCATTCCTTAAATAAGACACCCTCGCTCTTTCTTTATAACCCTCTTCCTTCATCCTTGATTTGGGTGCCGCACGGATCGGGGTCGTCGCGAATTTCGTTTTAATGGAAGAATCACAATGCGTTACTCCTGCACGTTGGCTAAGGGGGAAGGGAACAAAGCCTTTCTTTTCCTTCCTGTCCGGTTTTCTCACTTCGTTCTTTTGATAAGCCGAAACTAAGCGGTTCGTGGGGTTTGGGGAATTGAGTGGTCACTCCTGTGCCCTTTTTTCGGTGCTGCCCTCCCAAAGCTAACAGGCGGTTTCGGTTTCATTCTGTCTAGCAAATTTTGTGTTTTGCTTCCCAATAAATAATAATCCATTTCTATGTCTGCATCGACAACACCTGCTCTAGTCCTAATTCTTTTTCCTAAATCACACAGATTAAGCTCTATTTCAACGAGGGGTAGACATTTTAAATCATTTTGTAACGGTTGTTTTACCCACACGACTCTTCCTGTGTATTGTTCTCAGGTCACCTGGTTGGCACTAATTAAATCTAGCGACGTAGCCGTGTCTCTAAAAATTTTCATTTCTTTCCCATTTATAATCCCTTGTGTTAAATAGGGCTGGAACATTTCGTTTAACTCATCGAGGTCAGCCAACCGATTAACCACTTCAGGTATTTCACTACTCCATTTTAGTTCGGGGCAAAATTTGCGGATAGGAGAAAAACTACCACAATGGAAACAAGACCTGTCTTTTCGCTTATCAAAAATTACATCTCCATCTTTTTTTATCTTCCCTCACCCTCCAATTTCTTTTCATTTCCGCGTTTTGGGGTTCTGTCTCTGGTCTATCAACCAATCTGTTTCCCTCAACCTGTTTGCCGTTATTTGAATATCTAGGCGAGGACTGTTTCATCTCTGTTCTTCTAACCGCCTCATAATGATCTAGTTTTTGGGTTAGATCCAAGGGCGTAATTAAATCACTCCAAGAATCTATGAAATGTTGTCTCATTTCACTAGGGACTTTTCGCTTCATCTGGTCGGATATTATCAGATCTCTCAGTTAACTAAATTCGGTCACCTGAATCCCTTCTAACCACTGGACAAAATAATTAGTTATTTCGTAAGCGAATTCTTTCCAGCTCTTTTCTGAAGCCCTATTCGTCGTCACGAATTTAATTCTAAAATCTTCCGCGCTGATTCGGAATTTTTCTAACAATTTCCTCTTTACGAATTCGAAATTATCTGCCTGCTCTGTAGGTTCTCTCAAGATTACTTCTGATAACTCAAAAGGTAACATACCCATCAAATTTGTAACCCATTGACTTTTCTCAATTTGGGCTCTCGAAGCTTGTCGCTCAAACAAGTCCAAATATAAAGAAATTTCCGTTTTTCCTAATTCAAATTTCGGTAAAACATTTTTTAAGATAATTTTTGGTTCTTTCTCTATCTGGCTAGAAGATAATGTAATTGTATCACTTTCACGTTCTGCTCTGATTTTAGCCAATTCAAATTCTTTATCGGCCTTGTCTTTATCAAGACGAGCCTTCTCTAGCCGATCCTCCTCAAAAATTTTCAACTGGCTTAGGGCCATTTGTTCTTCATAGTCGGGTGCCTCCATTATTTTTTTAACTAATTTGGGAATCGTATCTTTAGGCAAAACTTCTATTTCTAATTCCGCAGCTAAAGACTGCAAATCACATCTTCTGAATGTTGCTAAATTCGACATGTTCACAATTTCGAAATCCTAGCACAATAATTTACCCTACTCTATTTCATACATAAATGCGCTGTAAAAATTCATAATTTTGACCCCACCACACAATATAAACAATAATTACAAACAAATAAAATACACCAAAAAACATAAATTCATGAAATTTTGACCGCAGGTCACAGATTTTTAAAATTTTGAATTACAAGCAAACCAATTCCACATATAGGCTACAATTTGCCAAAAAAAAACATATATATCCTTAATTTGACTGAATTACTGACAGACCTCAACTTAATCTAACAACTTATTTAAATTCGAAATTTAATTCCTAAGCAATCTTCAACATAAGAGAACAAACACATTAAAAATTATGGCCGAAAAATACAATTATCATAATTTGCTTTTCACTAAAAAAAATTTTTAATTAAAAAAAAAGATTAAAAGAATTTTTCAATTACTAGAAACAAGATGAATTTAAAGTTTGTTACACTTTTCCTTTACCTTCAACACACAAAAAACATCTGTTGGTAATTAATATTTAAGATTTTTACTTATATTACCGAACACAAATAATTAAAGAAAAATTGCTTCCTGTCCAAAATTAAAAATATACACACTAAGCCTCCACTGAGAATAAAACAAGTGCTCACCTGGGTATAGCTCTGTCTGCGATTCTCGGCGGTGATTCTGCTTTCTTTTCTCTCCACACTGTCAGCAAAGTTCGGATGCTTCTGGTTCCTGGTTCAGCGGATGCAGTTTCAGATCAGCTCGGGTCTCTGCC
This sequence comes from Maratus michaelseni, assembly GCA_963931845.1. NCBI lineage: Eukaryota > Metazoa > Arthropoda > Arachnida > Araneae > Salticidae > Maratus > Maratus michaelseni. Next base: position 110,734,976 of record OZ007597.1, on the reverse strand, counting down.
TTGGCTTTGGTGGGTCGCTTTGGGTCGATGGGTCTTCCTCGATTCGGCGAGTTGTGCTCCTCTGTCCCGAACCTGTCTACGGATCACAGGATTTTGTACGAATTCGGCGAGTTGTACTGCTCTGCCCCGATTCGGTATGTAGATTCAGGTTCCCAACGGCTGGTGTAGATTGTGAAGAAATTCGGCGAGTTGTCCTACTCTGCCCCGAATTGATAAGACTTAATGACTTTCGTTTCTTTTCACTACTTTAATAATCCCACCGCTGCCACCAATCTTCTGTAAAGACTTCGGGGATTAAGGAAATGTTGATCTGGTAGCCGTGGCGCCCGAAGCATTACTTATTTCAATAGAAGAAAATATTTTATTCAACAGAACAAATACAGTTTATTCTTCTAAGAGTTTTAGTTGCATATATTAAATACTGATACGAGTGAGTTCGGTGAAATTTTAAACTATTGGGATTAAGTCCTAAATATTTGCTTCAGATAGTGGGTTCAGTCTATTCTTTCAGTGAAGCTGTTGCGTTGGACCGGGTGTCCAATGGATATCGACTCGAATTCTCTCCGAGATTCCTCTCTTTCAGACAGGGCGTCTGTTTCCTCCGGCTTCCCCTGCGCTGCTCGTTTCTCTGCAATCCTCGGTTTTTTAGGGTCACGTCCTACCCTTTTGCCTCCAAAAAACCATCTCCCTCTCGTCTTCTCTTCTTCCTCCAGCTTCAGAAAAAAGGGGGGCGGGGAAAATTCGTCCAGGCCTCCTAAACTTACAGCGGCCTATCGTTGCTCATATCTCGTTCTCATTCACAGATTTAAAGGACTTCCCTTGGAGTCAGACAGTCTGTGGGAAAACCTTTCCATCTGCGACCTCACAAGTAGAATAAATAATTCGTTAACGTCGGATAGTCGTGCAGTCTCAGGTATTGTTCATAAAATGTCCACACCATTCAGCATAGGAGATTGATCGTTCCTTTAGGTTAGGCCCGACAACTTGGGGGACCTGTGGTAACGGTTAAAAGAGGTACCTTCGCTGGGATATTTGGGGAAATGTCACAGTGTTAAAAGGATACTGTCAAATGTTGTACTTTAAAATTTTTATCATGGATGTATTTTTTTCTAAAGATATAACGCGCGGAAGTTTTTTTAGACTCGATTGGACGAAGAATTTCAAATGAGGGCAACAGTATATAATGAGGCGTTCCAAAAGAGAAAAAAAGCATTTTATAAGTGCACAAAGAAGATGTTGAAATGAATTCTTGTGTTTTATGTTAGAAATTTTTCCTAAGAAGTATCTTATCTTAAATATTTAACCTGCGGAAGCATTTTTAGATGCTGTTTAACAAAGAATTTCAAATGCGGGCAACAATACATAATGAGAGCTTCCAAAGACGAAAAAAAATATCTTTGTCTATTTTCTTCATTTTAGAAGTGCACAAAAGAGGTGTTGAAATGCTGTTAAACTGAGTTTTTGCGTTGTATTTTGAAATTTTTATCATAAAAGTATTTTATCCGAAAGATTTAACTTGCGGAAACAATTTTAGATGTTGTTGGACGAATAATTTCAAAGGTGGGCAACAGTATATAATGCGATGTTTCAAATAAGATAAAAAGTAATTTGGGCTATTTTCCTGCATTTTAGAAGTGCATAAAAGAGATCTTTTAATGGTGTTCAAATTAATTTTTGCGTTGTATTTTAGAATTTTTATCATAAAAGTATTTTATTCGAAAGATTTAACCGAATGAAGCTTTTTTAGATTCTGTTGCACGAAGAATTTCAAATGTGGCCTATACATGGTGAGATGTTCCAAAAAACATAAAACAAAATCGTTTTTTTTTTTCACATTCCTGCATTTTAGAAGTGCACAAGGGAGCTATTTCTTAGTTCCAACATGAGCTATCGAGAGTGGAGGTGGAAGAAAAGTGAAAGAATGGTGAATTGAAATATGGAATAACTATTCAGTTTGAAAAAGAGGCATTCAATGACATTAAATGGATATTGCTCATTGTAGCATGTTTTGAACAAAGATGGTAAAAGAAAAGCACATTCATAAATTATTTATTAATGATTGCTTACTTTGATCCTATTGAAACAAGTTATGCATTTTTTGCTATTGAGAATATAACCCTTATAAAATGTCACTATTTTTCAAAAAAAAAAATTACAAAACCCAGAAAATTTACAAAATTATTTTTAATCTGCAGAATTACCTCGAAAATATAAAAAGTTGACCAAAATCTAAACGTGTCTGAAAAAAACTGTAAAAAAATGATTTAAAAAGCGAAAAGACGGAAGAGTACAAGAAATGAAAAAAAAATCGCAAATGGGGTCTTGTTTCTAAATTTGTATTTATAAATAAAGTGAAAATTATTATAAGGATTATTAATAATGGATATTATTAAATGCATAAATAATATTAATTATTAATGGCTAAATATTTTTTTATTATTATTGCAATAATTAGGTCATTATGAAGTAGACCTCAAGATCAAAGTTAGACTCTTATATGGAATACTGGAGATAATGGCGTATTTTTTCTAGTTCAGCAACTCCTGTTCACATTATTTTGAACCGTTTTTACATGTGGGAATACTAAGCATATGTAATTAGCTGATAAACGTTAGAACAGTTTTTTTTTCTTTTGTATAATCCGAATATCATACGATCGTCAATTATTAAACAGTGTTTAAGACTGAAAAAATATTTCTTGGATATATTTTTGAATAAAAAACTTTCAGATATTTTATTTCCAAAAGATAACTTGTAGTTCCTGTACTTCGTTAAACGCTTCCTTTTTTTCTTTAAATAACACATTTCAGGAAACATATATTTTCCGCCCCTCCCCCCCTCAAATAAAGCATCGCAACTTCGTGTTTTCAAAGTTTGCTTTATTTAGCAGCCCAATTTTATTCAAAAGATGACAACCAGCTGACCGCTTTAAAATTATTTGCTTTTAAAGAATATTTTTTCGAACAAACACGTACGGTACTGTCACGCAAGTTATGAAAAATAGAAATATAAATGATTTAAAAATATTTGAAACTGCTTTTAATAAAAGATTATCTCTTTTTTAAAAAAAAATACGAAATAAATTAATTTTACAGAGCACATCGCATTGTAAAGGGAGATTAGAGCAGTTTCAGAACTTTCTCGAGATAGCTTTATTTCAGAAGGGAAAATTTTTCTTTTGATCTTGTTGTTTATATCTGAGAGGCAAATGATACAATTTTATTTGAACATATACAGGGTGAATCTAAACTCTTGGGCAAAATTTTAAGGGGTGATAGTACACATCAAGACAAACAACATTAAATAGGAAACTAAGGGTCCCAAACGTCTTCCGAAGGAGATAGGCGCCATTAAAGTTTAGGGTCTAAAATTTCAAATGATTATAAAAAAATGGAAAAAATTGGTCGATTCGTTTGCGGTTTTTGCCCCACCAGTGGCTGAGAGGTTGTGCTCTCGAAGCTGGTAGACGGGAGGTGCTGGGTTCGATCCCTATCGCGCCCGTCGGCCTAATCGTTCGGAGTTTTCGTGGTTTTCTTCGAGCCGTGGATTTATCCATGCGTAAATACGGGTTAGGTTCCCTTAGAAAGACCCCCACGAAGGGTACTCCCCCCGGGCCTATATCCCATGTGTAGATAATTGACCGTCAATAATCAACCCAACCCAACCCACTCGTTTGCGGTTTTCGCTAAAACTATTCTTTATGTCAGTATTTTCTTAAAAATTAATTTTAAAGATAAAGTTTTAAAAATGCCGATAGAGGGCGCTTTAGACTTTGGAGTAACGAAAAACTATTTTTTACCGTTATTTTTTGTATCTCATTAAATGCTTTCAAAAGCTTAGACTTAAACTTAAATTTTGAGCTCAAAATCTGAATCGTTGGGAGTCACTAAGTAGCGCAAACCGAACTGCGTTCAGGAGTTGAAATTTGAAGCACCTCCCTCCCTCCCTCCACTCCTGAACACAGTTCAGTTATTCCCTATCTTGGTGTCCTAGAACAGGCAGAAACAATATGAGTTGTAATTTTCCAACTGGACGAAAAATGTCTGGGCCAGGATTCGAAACTGGGATCTCTTGAAGCTGCCATGCTCTACCAACTGAGCTATCCCGGTTGAATCTGGAGGGCATAATTCATCCAGTTCATGCCGGGATAGCTCAGTTGGTAGAGCATGGCAGCTTCAGCCAAGAGATCGCAGGTTCCAATCCTGGCCCGGACATTTTTCGTGCGGTTGGAAAATTACAACTTTTTTAATACATTTCAGTTTAAATAACATTTTTCCTTAGAATTTTGAGCACACATATAAACAAAGTTATTCCTTTATATTTAGGATGAATCTGTGAAAGAATTGGGAAAAAAATCATTGGAAAATACAAAGGAAATTAATTATTCCTTTTAATCTTTGAAGATATTTATTCTTCCATGCTTCTTCATCTTTGGTTGTTAAAAGATTGTTTGTTTCCAACATTGACTTTTTCTCTAACTCTATACTCAATTGTGTCCCTCAGATGAAAAGTCATATTTTCTTATATGAACTTTGTTTTGAAGATACTTGATGCTTTTCCAGTTCGGAACGTTATGCTTCTTCAAAAGAATTTGGTTAAATAATCGCATAATACCTCTTTTTCTCCCTAAAAAAGAAGAGAAAACGAAGATGGCTTGCTTTTGTGAAAGTCCATCATTGGGAGTATATGAAATCTATGACTATTTTTAGGTAGTTTTTATTACAAAAAGCTACCTATTGCAGCCGTTTGGAGAAAGGAATTTGAAAAAATGTTGGTATTTTTTCATCGGATCATGACTCCTAGACCCCAAATGATTTCTTTACCAATTTGAATTATTGTGTTAAAATTAATCCAGGCAGAAACTACTACCCCCTACACGTAAAATAAACGATAGTGTAATGACAAAATTAAATAGAAAATTTATTCATAACAGACATGAGCAATTTCTCCGCGCAAAATAAAAAGAAACAATTTGATGTATGCATGTAGTGCGCAATATGAATGAAGGTTGACACGTAGAAAATGGTACAAGCATGATGTTCGTGAGGAATCACAAAAACTGCTCGAAAGAGTGCCTATCAGCAACGATGCAGGCCTCACGCCGACGGCGGAGGGAGTTGCGAACATTAGCTAATACCCCGGCATCTCCCGGATATCACCTGCTACGACGGCAATCCTCGCAACCAGGTCCTCGTCGGAGTCGACGGTAAAAAATAGTTGTTCATTACTCCAAAGTCAAAAGCACCCTATATCGGCATTTTTTAACTTTATCTTTAAAATTTATTTTTTAAATAATTTTTTTATTTAATTTTGCCATCCTTCTATCGTTTATTTTACGTGTAGGGGGTAGTAGTTTCTGCCTGGTCTACGACACAAGATCGGGAATAACTGAACTGTGTTGTGGGGGGTTCAAATTTCAACTCCTGAATACAGTTCAGTTTGCGCTACTTAACCACTTCCAATGATTCAGATATTGAGCTCAAAATTTAAGTTTAAGTCTAAGCTTTTGGAAGCATTTAATCAGATACAAAAAATAACGGTAAAAAATAGTTGTTCGTTACTCCAAAGTCTAAAGCGCCCTCTATCGACATTCTTTTAACTTTTTTTTTAAATTTATTTTTAAGAAAATACTGATATAAAGAATAGTTTTAGCGGAAACCGCAAACGAATCGATCAATTTTTCCGTTTTTTATAATTATTTGAAATTTTGGACCCTAAACTTTAATGGCGCCTATCTCCTTCGGAAGACGTTTGGGACCCTTAGTTTCCTATTTAATATTGTTTGTCTTGATGTGTACTATCACCCCTTAAAGTTTTGCCCAAGAGTTTAGATTCACCCTGTATATATTTTTTAATTAGCCAAAGTACTCATTAATGATAAATTTATCTCACTTTGAGAATGTTGTAATGGCAAGGCTTTAGCAAATATTATTAATTATTATTCATTTCTTTGCTTAACGAGTTAATTTAATGTTGACATTTCTATTTTAATCAAATTTGACAGTTATTTTTTAGCTTTTGTGAATGTTTTGACAATTTTTTGGAAAGTGTCTAAACTGTGATGACTGATACATTCTAAGAAATCAAATTCCTTGGGATGGAGAGAATGAGGTGAACAAATAACAAATGCCCCCTCCTCCCCCGCCATCACCACCACCATCACCCCTAGATTTCTTCAATCTCTCCCCTGGATTCCTGGCAACTGATTCTGCAAAATCACCTTAAATTATATTCGGCAAATATTTCATGGATATTGTCACAATTTGATGTATTTTTGAGATGTTATAATAGCGTGAATACAATCAAATTAGCATTTAATAAAAATAACAAAGAATTTATTAATAACAAGATTATGAATAGCATCAAGTTAAATAAAAATTGGGGTTCGTTGCGTTTTCAATCAGACGTAATAGATGATACCCGATCAGCAAGTAAAGTATGATTTCCAGCATCTTGTTTTTCCGACACAGGTTCAGCCTTTAATTTGCCCACAGACTGTACTGAACATAAGTTTGAATTATTCGCTGCTATTCTAAATAACTTTGTCCCTCATTACTAGTGGTCAGCTGGTGCTGTCTATACTTACTGTCTATAAATATTCTAAAGTTTCTCAGGAATAATAGGTTCACGATGACATTTAGTTTTCTCACTTCGTAAAGGTACCAACGTATGCACGAGGTCTCCCTATAAAAGTTAAATCTTAACTTAAGGCGGTTCTCAAATTTCCTTATCTATAACGCAAAACTTTCTGACAGATTTTCTGACTAATTTTTAAACATAAAGGCATAAAATTGGCAGGCCCGACTGTTGAAATGATTTGGAATCGAATGATGTTTTCCATTTTTTGATAAATAAATTACTTTTCGCGTTATGAGAAATTGTTGTCGCGTGACGACATATTTTTCTTCTTTTCCCTGCTGTCGTGTCTGGAAATTCAGTTCAAAACGCCAACTTTGACAGTATTTTCTGAAAGATCTTCTGCGTTTGCCAAAAAAAGGAGAACACCCTTCGATTACATAGTTTCTAAATAAGAAAACCGGCCAATGTTATGCATTTGCGAAAAAAAAAAAAAGAAGGAATTCAGAAATGTGTCAAAAATTAGCTCCACTGTATTGGAGAACAGCCTCAAGAATTTCTTGTCTGAAAAATGACTACCTGAAGTTTTACCTGACCCTTTATGTAGCTGATGCTTTTTTTCTCACCTGAGCTCTAAGAAATTCAACACTCATTAACTGAGGGTCCGTAACCGTTCTTAATATTTTAATAGCAGAATGCCGTGATTCCCTCTCTTTGGTAAAAAGTGAAGACTGAAGAGCAACCACTCTTCATTGGTTAAAAATATTAACTATCTCATTTAATGCATCCAGATTATTTTTCGACTCCTGGAGAGTTGAATCTAGGGGGAGGGGGGTTCTGCTGTACGTGTAATAGCAAGATACAGCAGCGCGATGCGCGTCCTCATGATATCATGCGCGCAATGATATACGGAGTAAAGGAAAAGAGATAATTCTGTAACAGACTAGTCAGTTTCTAATCTTGTATATAAAAAGCAGAATCTGTTTAATCAATAGTTAAAATTTTATGTTTATACATAAACTGTTTTTGAAGATACACTACTTCAAACTTTGAATGTTTTTGCTGATTTTCGGCGACTTTAAAAGGTAGAAGACCCCTTCGCTTTTACTTCATTTTTTTTTACTTCTAAACAATACAAAATTTCACTTTTTATACCGTCAAATACGAAAAAAAAAATATGTTCTTTCAAAGGCAGTTTGTTTTAAAACTGTATCTCAATTTATCGAATTTTAATGGTTTTACAATAATTTTCAAGCATATATATTTTTTCAATCTGTCTTTATCGCGTGCATCCCGACTACGAACGATTAACCCGTTTTCAATTACAACAATATAAATAGTGTAGCGTTTGTTTCCGTCTAATATTCCATAACGAAAATAAAACTTCATCAGTAAATAAATAAAATCATAAAATAATATAAATAAAACCATAAAATAAAATAAATAAAACCATAAAATAATATAAGTAAAACCACAAAATATTACAAATAAAACACAAATTTAACAGACATATAATTGAACTACGCGCTTCAACTACTGAAATTATCAGAATTAAAGAAGCTGGTGATTTATTGGACTGTTAACTACTCGTATTCGCCCAATACGAAAGCATAGCTTTTAATAAATTTCAAAGCTCTATTTGAATACATGATTGATATTTTTTATATAAAAATGATTTTGGGATATGTTAGTGGGCAATGAATAAAAAATATATATATTTATTGTAAAAAAAAAAAAAAAAAAAAAAAAAAACATAATTTTTATGTATGTTCTTTAACCCGGGAAATACAGGTTGGATCCAATAGTTATTTTAATTTTTAAAATGCAAATAAATAAATAAATAAATAAATACGATGCGAATTTTTTAACGACCAATGACATGAATTAAGTTTAATGTTGCCATCACATAAAACAAATTCTAACTTTAAAATTAATTTTAAAAAATGGTCATTTATTTTTTGTGACGTTTAGAAAATTTTGAAACAAGTGAGCTGATATTGTTTATACTTTTAATATTATACAAACTAATAATACAATTGCTGGTTCAAATATATTTATTTTTTCAATTCGTTAAATATCATAATGGATGGAAGACGGAATTGCTTCGCAATATCGAGTCAACACTAAGCCAACATTTAAATCGTTAAAATAAACAGGTCAAATAAAATTATGTGTGATCTAATATTACTTTTGTCTATATTTAAAAATAATTCACAGCTATTTTAAATGGTATCTTACGTATCTCTTTCAGTGACCATTGTTCTTATAAGTATTATAGTCCAAAAATAATTTAATGTGTTAATAAAAAAAAACTAGCAAAGGAGCTTGGCGTAATCTTATAAAAAGCAGACAACTTCCTTCTGACAAAGCGTTGTGACAACATCGTTTTCTTTTATGAATGATGGTATTTAAAATGACAAGACAATGCAAAAGCATTATAGTTATAACTTTACTTTTCACGATTTTTGTTTTCCTGCACTGTTTTTTTCTATATTGGTTAATTTTATGATAATTTTTTAGTTGCACAACGATATGCGATATGAACGCAAATTGTTCTTAAAATGAAGTCTAACTCCCTTTTTTTTTAATCCACATATTTTTAGAAGACAATCGAATCAACTTTGAGTTATCACTCCTGATTCCTGAATCAAGTTTGTTCATGAACCAAATTTTCCGAGTTCTTATGAGCAGTAAATATTGATTTTAAAAAGAAGAAAACTCAAATTGTTTTTAAAACGGAGTAGCACACTTTTTTCTTTAATCCATATATTTTTATAAGACAATTGATTAAACTTTATCACTCCTGAACTAATTTTATTCATGAACCAGAAATTTCTAGTTCTAATAAACCGTAACTAGTGTTGTTTTTAACAAGAAGAAAACTCAAATTGTTTTTTTTTTTTAACGGAGTGAAACGCCTTTATTTTAATCCATATACTTTTAGAAAGCAATTGAATCAACTTTGAAATATCACTCTTGAACCAAATTTGCTCATGAACCAGAATTTCCGAGTTCTTATAAACCGTAAATATTGTTGTTTTTAAAAAGAAGGAAACTCAAATTGTATTTTTTTTTATAAATGGAGTACCACACTTCTTTTTAGTCCATGTATTTTTCGAAGGCAATTGAATCAACTTTGAGTTATCACTCTTGAACCAATTTTGTTCATGAACCAAAATTTCCGAGTTCTTATAAACAGTAAAATATTGTTGTATTTAACAAGAAAAGAAAGCTTCAAAATCTAAAAACTGCTCAAAAGCTAACATTTTGATAGAGTTTTTCCAAAGAAAAGCTTTAAAAAAAATTCTATCAAAATTTTAGAAAAGATTTCAGTGATTCTAATTATTACCATTGGGAAAAATCTTACATGCCAAATTTACAAAAATTAAAGCAATGCAAATGGGCAAAGAGAGGGCTGTCAATTAAACAAATAATTTTAAATATGCAATAACAAATATTTCAATTTTTTCTTTGGGTTGGGTTGGGTTGATTTTTGACGGCCAATTATCTACACATGGGATATAGGCCCGGGGGGGAGTGCCCTTCGTGGGGGTCTTTCTAAGGGAACCTAACCCGTATTTACGCATGGATAAATCCACGGCTCGAAGAAAACCACGAAAACTCCGAACGATTAGGCCGACGGGCGTGATTGGGATCGAACCCAGCACCTCCCGTCTACCAGCTTCGAGAGCACAACCTCTCAGCCACTGGAATTTTTTCTTTGGAAAGTGTTTCTATGAATAAAATATTTTTTTAAATGTACCATTTCCGCCCCCCCCTCCAAAAAAAAAAAAATTAAAAATAGCTGCAAAAATTATTGTTATCTATTGCCTATATGAATGTATATGATGAAGATCATATACATATTTTCAGTATTATTTAAAATTTATAGTTCCCTTGTGTTTCCTAAAGATTAATTAAATTTTTATTTAAACCCTTTCTATTTTAAAGATTAAATGCAATTATATTTCATCAAATACATTAGCGTTTCTTTTCTATCATTTTTATGTCTGGCTTTTAACCGCAAAAATGATCTTCCTTTTCTGCAAAAAAATGCAGCTGCAAAATTATTCAATATGTACGTTAGATATTTTCATTACCCTTTCAAACTTTGCTTTCTGTCTGGAAAACTTAATGATAAATTCAAAACGTTTTTACATTTACGCTTTGGACCAAGCAGAATATTAACTTCCTGGTTTCAATGTAAATGCTGTCTTTAATTAATTCCCAACTGCCAAAATTCTATATGCTCATCAAATAATTCATATACAGGAAGCCACGTCTGACTTCTTTCTCATAACATTCATTAGATTGCTGCTCCAAAAATTACGAAAATAGCAATAAGTAGCCAGGCATGGCACTCCTTTGATTCATTCCCCCCTGTAAATTAATATGCCAGATGCCTAACTGTCCGAAATTCTTTCTGGCGAAAAATGTGCGATACACATGTATATTTGGTGTGGAAAACAAAGCATCGGCGAGAATGTATTGTAAAAATTACAGCAGATCCTTTTTATCTCGGGTACGAAGAAGATCTAAACTTTCATGATGTGAACTGCGTTCTGAGTGCCGAGGGGGCCACCTCAAACGTTCAACTCTCTTTCTCTCAAAATAAAAACATTCCATGGAAATCATCTGTTTATTTATTCTTCTTGTGATGCATCTTTACACGGGAGGAGAACTATGGGTCATCTGCAAAAATAACGACGCAATGTTATTATGCTTATTTCCTTCCGAAACGGCAGAAGACACTTGGACTCGAAACATCGCCATAGATTCTTGGTGCCGGACTTATAAAGATGCAATAATGAGAGTTGTAGGGGGTCCCCTGAATATTTTATTCCCTGTACGTGATGTGATATCTTTTAAAGACCTTATAAACTAAATATTTTACGAACTTTAAAATGCTCCGGATTAAATTATTCAACGAATGCTTTCGTTCTGATAAGGACACTGTCATCGATTCTGCTGGCCTGCCGAATGCACTGGAGTGCTGCTTTTTTTTTGCGGCGGACTTGAATACCGGACGTATCCTGATCGACATGATACCTGTACAGACTTTTGCGGCTCCCGGATTTCAGCGCTTCTCTGGTTTCTGCCTAAGGCCACTGTTTCTGTCTCTAAATTTAAAATAAAGGGAAAACCAAGATTCGTGCGCCCGTTAAGCTCTCCAATTCAGATTTAAAAAAAAAAAATAGAACTGATAAGAATGCTGTTTTTTTTGTTTTGTTTTTTGCGGACTAGTACCGGATTTGTGCCGATGAATGCATGACTGTTCCAGATTTTTTTGGATCCCTGGACGTGTAAAAAAAAACTGAATATTGTTACTCCATAAAGTGACCGTTGATTTACCAATATTTTTCGAGCAACTTTTTGGGACATTTATGCGTGCACGTAAAATCTACATGGATATCCCCTTGTTTATTTCTCGCTGTGCGAAGTATATTTTTCCTGCTGGATGTATGTGGAATCTGCGTGTTAATTCGCCATGTACTACGAGACGTTCCTTCATTTATGCCGGAGATTTTTTATACATTTCCTAGTACTTTCTAAGATGAAATAAAATACCTTCGAACTATAGTGGAATCATGGAATTTATGAAGATCGCCAGTCTGTGCTTTTTCTCCTCATCGAAGATGTGCTGTTTCGTTTGATGTATCATATTCCATTCCGGACATCAGCTGCGCTCCACAGAATTTTATTGTGTTTTTTTTTTTTTTTTTTTTTATCGCGGTGCAAAAAAAAGAAGATATATTTATTCTCTTTTCGAAAATGTCTAGTTCAAGAAGGTGTGTAAAAGCGTGATAAAAAAAAATAACAAGGCGTGACAAAAAAAATAACAATAATAGAGTGTTTACGTTTAAAAAAAAAAAAAATGGACATATCCTTTTATCGTGCATTCGAAGTAAGAAAGATACTTTTATGTTTATATATTCGCATATATGCATAACATTTCACTTATATTTATAATTTTTAAATAATTTTAGATACTTTAAATTTAATATCAAGCTGATTTGTTAAAAGTAATAATAATAATAATAAATCTTTTTGTAGCTTATGCAGACATTTTAACTAATAATTTCGATTATCTGTTATATTTTGGAGATATTTTGTCATGCATATGCATATTTTATGCAATATTTTATATGCATATTTATGGGACTAGATATGATTTAATATAAAATACATACTGCTTTTCATAGAAATATAGTTTTGAACTTACAATTTTATGCTATATTGGAAAAGATTTATATTCATTTTTCATAAAATATGTTTTCGTAGAAGCTTGAGGAATGATTTTGTGTTATCATATTAATAATAATAACAGTATTATTACATTATTATTACATAGTAAACATATTAATAATGGTAAACAAGAAATATAATTTTTGTGATTTTATTAAGTTTTATTTCAAGTATAAATAAATGTTGCAGTTATTTTCATTTTTTCTTTAGATTGCACACTTTTTATGCATATTGGTTTTAAGCATTTGTAAAGATTTTATAAGTTTTAATACTTATGTATAGACATATATAACATTTTATTACTGCTCATATTAAAATCTAAAAGAAAATTTTTGCCTTGCAACAACATGGACAAATGAACAAAAAGGCAACTGAAATAAAATTAAAATTTTTCATAATAGGTTCAGAAATAAAATGGGTTTTTTCAGTGATTTACTGTATGCAGATTTTACTCATGTTTAATAACTGGTACAGTTGATATTTTTGAATATATATACTATTTTAACATTTTATATTTGAATTTTTATTCACAACATGTAAATATTTTAACGTAAGTAAAGTGTATATTTTTAATGTTGGTTTCGAGAGGATGGTTATGAAAATTCATGACTAGATAATAGTATTGTTTTGATGGTTTTTATTGCAGTCATTTCTTTAAGTGCTTTATTCAGTTGTTTTTGCGTAGAAATATTTAAAATTTTAATTTGCTGAATTTTTACTTCTGATGGAGTGATGACATATTTCTGCTTTTATTGGTCAGGTTTATATTTTTACGGAACAAAATTCATAATGTTTGATTTTTTTTTAAATAAATTATCATTCCTGTTCCTAGCTCCCTACAATTTCACATAGAAATTACATTTCAATTCGATATATTTCTATTGATGTAAGATATAATTCAGTTATATTTTTCCTCATTTAAAAAAATATATATATTAAATGTATAATATTCATGAAGGTAAATTTACAGTAAGATATAGAGTTTTTTCGTGAGTGTAGTTACTTCTGTTGTAGGACTATTTTCTAGAGATGGCCCTATGACTGAATGTTATATTTCATGTCTGAGGTGAGTAAGATGGCCACTTAATCTTCTCGGATATGCAATGTTTTTACTTACACTCATGTTAAAATAATAATAATAATAATATTGCCACAATAACTTAAATTTAAGGTCTTTACTTTTACCTTCCTGTATTTTTCAATGTGGCGGTAATTTAAAGTGTTTATTTCTAATTATATGTTAATGGTAAATATTTTAATATCATTTTTATTGCATTAAGATATATATGTACTTTGAGACTATGGTGCGTATTAAAGCTTTGTGCCGAAATTTTCCATAAGAAAAAATCTCTTATTTCAGTTCGTTGATTAAAAAACTTCATATTCAAAATTTAATTTCCCCAATGTTATTATATAATATGATATGGTCTGGCATAAATTTTATTTACTGTTTGTGTGCATAAAAATAATAATAATAATAATAATAAAAGTTGAGTATGTTTATGGTTATAAAAAATATTTTTTTTTCTTTCAAAGATATGCTCAATTATACTCTAATTGTGCCTCATTTTTTTTTTTCCAATTTGATATTCAAAGGTACAATAACATGGTGACTGAACGTCAGTTAATCATGAAAATAAAATTTTAACTAGTATATGTGCATTTATATGTTTTCTTATATGTTATATTTTGCTTAAATTTTCGAGATTTTGTTGCTTTTTGTACAAAATGAATGCAATGCATATGGACACCTAATATTTCTGCGATACTGTCATATGTCCATTCAAACTTTTATAGATATGCCATATTCACTCTTATCTTCGTTCATTAAAAAAAAAAAAAAAAAAAAAAAAGGAAAAAACATTCTTGTACTTCATATATATTTTTAGGTCTTCTCATAGACAACATTTAAAATTTTAATGTCTTGTTACAGTCTGTTTACATTTTACAAAGATTTGTTTTTAAAATTTGGTTCAAGATTTCAAGCATACTTTTAATATTTCATGCATTCTTATAATTCTTGATTAAAAGAGATTATACTTCTACTTCATCGAATAATTCTAAATTCCATTTTTAATTTCTGTGTTTCATTTTTAAGTGCAAGTATGTCTTTCGTTAATTGATTTCTGCAGAATTAGTCAGTGATTGTTTTCATATTGGATTATACTGAGTGATCATTGAATATGGTTTGGTGTGAAATATTTCCTACATTTTTAAAATTTTGATATCAGATATTATTATTTTTACTTTATTGTTTAAATTTTTATTCTAATTTCACAATTCAGATTTTTTTTTTCTATTTTTAACATTGTATATTGTATGACATTTCACTTTGCTATGTCGGTTCAATTCATTTTATTCTTACCTACAGTTACTCATTTCCTTCTATAATTTTTGAAATGTCAACAGTTTCACACGCCTTAGTTTATTTGGTCGTGACATTTAGTTCTACTGTCGTACTCAGTCGTATTTTTCCAGAATTTTTCTACTATTTCTTTCAACAAGAGGTATTTTGTGAGTATTCGCTGATATTTGAATTACACAGTTGTACAAGGGTTATTTACATTTTTTTCATTTCAAGTACTAGTGGATATTTGCGCAATCCTTCTTTTCGCACATTCTTGCACGCAGACTTGTATTACATAGCCGTACAATGTTTTCTTCTAGTACAAAGATTTTACAAAGTTTTTCACCTATGAGTTCTGCATGTGAGACTGTAATTTTTCACACACATTTATGTGGGTTTTTTCTTTCCTATATACACTTTTCTTTTCAACTGCAGGTTTGCTACAGGTTTGCATACATTGTTCTGTATAAAATGTTGACTTATTTTTCTCCTCATTTATATATCAATTCACATTTCTACTGTATTTTTTGCAAATTTTTCTCCTTTTTTTACACACTTGTTTCGGAATTTCTTTTACATACTTATGGTGTATAAAGTTCAACGACAAATTGTTCTTTTCTTCGATTCTGTATTTGCACACATTTCCAGTTGGTTCATTATGTTTGGCATCTTTTGTAGCCAGAGTTTTTCTTTTCTTCTTCTCCATTTTACACACATACACATTTTGTTGTACTCAAAATTGCTAGGCACAAATGGTTATTTTGGGTACATTCTACACACCGTTGAATCTTTATTGCAATTTTCGTATTAAAAAAAAAAATTCTTGCATTTTATCATACTTAAATTTACTCTACCAACTAATATTTTTAGAGAATTGACATTTTCTGCTCATTTTCTTCGACGTGTAACAAGACTATTTAATTTTCTCTTTGTTCATGACATATATTTTTGCAATATATTAAAAATAATAATTAATTATTACAATATTAATTGTCCTGTTATTGTTAATTTTTTCCTTTTAGGTCACATTTCATGTACTTTTCTTATTTATATCATTATAACATGTTTGTAGTGTTTAAAAAAAAATGTATATACACACAGAATTAACATGCACCTACCAATGCCACTTGTGTCATTGTCGATATGTTGGTAAATATTTTTCATATCAATCTTCACAATATTTTCTTTTAACGTATTTTCAGGTATTCCAAGCCCACATTTTTATAATTTAGGTCCTCGAACATAATAAAATATTAATATTTATGTAAAATTTTTCTGTTTGTCAAGTTCATGAATGCCCCTTAATCATGGTACAGGTGTATTTATGCCTATTTGGTTTGTAGAATAATTGTAGTATTATTTTTTTGTTTTTATGTGACATGGCTGGACCATTTTTATGTTTTATACTGCAGTGCTGCAAGACTTATATATAATTGGCAAATTTTAAAATTTTTCTTGCATAGTACTTCTAATTTAAATTTAACAATTTGATTTTAAAAAAAACAGTGTTTATTTTTTGGATTGGTAAGTAATTATTTGGTATATGTGATTTTCATGAAGTACTCCATATTTTACACTTACACAAATGCTTTTTGCAGGCTTTTCATATGCAAAGGTTGTCAAGATTCCTTCATATGGTCGACGATAAGTCTTGCATACATCTCTTTTTCTTCTTTTACACATGTACTTTATTGTATCACAAAAAAAATAATGCGCTTACCTTTTCACTTCTCTTTGGCATTTTAAATTTCATTTGTTCACATAGCTTTATTTTTAAATTCAAATAATAGTCTTTAAATTTTATTGTTAAAAAAACTATAAATTTTATTTATTTTTCCATATTTACAATTGTCACTTTTGCTCACGTTGATAGGATTTTTTTTTAAAGTTAGGTATATAGTTGCAACATGTACAGCAATTTCATTGGCTATACAATTTTATACCTCAAGATATTTCAGATTAACATATCTAATTAAGTATCTAATTATTTATGACTAGTTTTTTTTATTTTTAAAAGCATTATCAGAGTTACTCTTTACATTTCTATCAAACACAATCAAAGTTTGTATTTTCAGTTTAAAGCTTTCATGGCAATTGACAGTATCCAGTAAAAATTGTATAGTTTCAATATCAAAATACAGTGTTCATTTTTCTCTAGTTGAATGTAAATATTGGTGGTGTTTTATTTCTGCACACAGTATTTAGTACAAGTGCATATTTTTTTTCTTTTTTCTTTTACATTTTTATATGTTATTTTAAAAATATGTATTTTATTCATATGCTGATTTTTAAGATTTTATCAGCACTTCAAGATATTATTTTGTGTTGATGATTAAAAAAAAAAAAAATTAATATGAAGGCCAAACAACTGCCTCATCAAATTAGCCTGCAGGTAAATTTTTATCATGATCATGTGTAATAACAATTGCTAGCATTATATATATTTATGTGTACACCTTAAAAAATATATAGCATTATTATATATTGGCCATTTCCTTTATCCGTCTTTTAGGACGTGTCTTTATTAAAATAAAAGGAAAATATTAATTGTGTCTGCATTTTGGAACTGTTTTGGCTATACGTATATATTGTATAAGCAGACAAGACATTTGAATTTGGTATACCTTGCACAACAAAGTGCTAATTTTTTTAAATCAAGTACTTGTTTATATTTTTATATTTGTTTTATATGATTTTTATGTGTTTATTACTTATTTTTGTATGGTGGTCTCCCAGGCTTTGAAATGTTTGTTTTATGGATATTACAGTTTGTTTTCAGTGTGTGTACATGTGTATCGCAACAAGGTCAGCATTTTTTTTCCTATGAAGGGGGAGTATATGTATATGATGAAGATCATATACATATTTTCAGTATTATTTAAAATTTATAGTTCCCTTGTGTTTCCTAAAGATTAATTAAATTTTTATTTAAACCCTTTCTATTTTAAAGATTAAATGCAATTATATTTCATCAAATACATTAGCGTTTCTTTTCTATCATTTTTATGTCTGGCTTTTAACCGCAAAAATGATCTTCCTTTTCTGCAAAAAAATGCAGCTGCAAAATTATTCAATATGTACGTTAGATATTTTCATTACCCTTTCAAACTTTGCTTTCTGTCTGGAAAACTTAATGATAAATTCAAAACGTTTTTACATTTACGCTTTGGACCAAGCAGAATATTAACTTCCTGGTTTCAATGTAAATGCTGTCTTTAATTAATTCCCAACTGCCAAAATTCTATATGCTCATCAAATAATTCATATACAGGAAGCCACGTCTGACTTCTTTCTCATAACATTCATTAGATTGCTGCTCCAAAAATTACGAAAATAGCAATAAGTAGCCAGGCATGGCACTCCTTTGATTCATTCCCCCCTGTAAATTAATATGCCAGATGCCTAACTGTCCGAAATTCTTTCTGGCGAAAAATGTGCGATACACATGTATATTTGGTGTGGAAAACAAAGCATCGGCGAGAATGTATTGTAAAAATTACAGCAGATCCTTTTTATCTCGGGTACGAAGAAGATCTAAACTTTCATGATGTGAACTGCGTTCTGAGTGCCGAGGGGGCCACCTCAAACGTTCAACTCTCTTTCTCTCAAAATAAAAACATTCCATGGAAATCATCTGTTTATTTATTCTTCTTGTGATGCATCTTTACACGGGAGGAGAACTATGGGTCATCTGCAAAAATAACGACGCAATGTTATTATGCTTATTTCCTTCCGAAACGGCAGAAGACACTTGGACTCGAAACATCGCCATAGCCTATATGAATGAAAATGAGAATAATTTATTTGTAACTATTGCCTATGTAGATTATAATATGATTCAAATTTATTTAAATGTTTTATTTGTCAAAAATTGTTTCACTTGCGATGGTTGATTTTACTAAGAACCTCATAGCGTCTCTTATGAATAGCTTTTTGAAAATCTGTATAGGTTTAAAATTATTACGCTATTAAAACATTTAGAAATAACTTCTTACAAACAATTTGATATCATTACTTTTAAGAAACACCAAAAACTAAAATCTATACAAAGCTATCTAATATTAAATAATTGTAAAAATCTCCCAATAGCTTTTAAAAAGCATTTTATTAGCTTATTTGATGCTAATACGGAATTATCTGTATCTCAAAAGTAATTTCCAAAAAAAATTAAAGTACACATTGGGGGGGGGGGGGGGAAGAGAGGCAGACAAACCCAAAACAGTGTTTTCAGATCAGGAAATTATTTTATACAATAGAAAACCACTTTTTTTACTAGTATTCTTCACGGAATGTCTGTCATTAATTCAAGATAATTTACTGTCCGAAAATAGGGGAAGAGAATTGTCATTAATTAAAGTAATTTACTATCCTGAAATAGTGTAAGAGAATTTAAACAAAAAAAAATTTGCTAACTTGACAATACTGATTGAAAATCGCAAATGTTTTCCAGCTTTTTCCAAATATACTGTTCAACAAATATACTGTCCAAAGATTATTTGAAAAACCCTTATGTACAAAAGATAAAAGATAGATATATACATCTTTATCACAAAATTCCTCTTCTATTTTCAAAGATCGAGTTAAAAGGTTCAATTACATTTTTATCAGAAAAGGAAAATCACGTGATCATAATTTTTCAGACTCCCGATAACTTACAGGTAAAGTATAAGAAGACCATTAACCTGTATTTGAAGTATTGCGTTTTTGCGTGACATGTAATGTTCAAAGAAAAAACCATTAAAACAAATGAATTCTGACTACGGGTGATCGTATAACATCACTCAAGACAAAAGTTTTTAACTTCTAGTTTGACTGATTGCTTTTTATTTTATTGTAATGATGTCACATAACTTTTAATATAGATAAAGAATTTGTCCATAAGTTACACTATGTAACTTATTGAAATAATATTTATTCAAGTATATGTTAGGTTTTATTTATATTTATTAGTAAGAGTTATAAGATAATAATTGAGGGGGTCGGGGCAAGAGAGTGCCAAGCCACATTTTTGAGCTTCTGAGATATTTTAGTTTGAAAATTTGATCAAATACTCAAATCAAGATGTATTACCTAAAGTTTTTTCACCAATGTCTTAGTAACATCTGAGACATTCTAAGTAACAATATGGAATTACTTTAATGATATTACTTGTACGTTTTTTTGTAAAATAGCTATCTTCATTGGGGGATAAACATCTGCGGCAAAAACGAAACCTGGGACATATGTTTCAACCAAGTGACATTAGAAACAAATTATATGTTGGATATTATAATTTACAATATTAAGCAATAGATTACAGTGTTAGATTTATTTCACCAAAAATGTGACTTGGCATTTTCTTGCCCCAACACCCTCAATTAATATGTGGTAAAACAATTTAAACTGACATAACTTCTAATTAAAATCTTTTCTTTCTTTTATTTTATAATAATGATCTGACATAACTTTTACTGTAGTTTTAGTTTCAGTAACTTAAATAAGTTGTCGAATTAATACTGTTTCAAGTATATGTTAGGTTTTAATTATATTTGTTACTAAGATTTGATTAGTAAGACAACAGTTAATAAAACGTTAGTAAAACAAATGAATTCTCTGACTGGGGGACATCATATAAACATCACCAAAGAACAAAAGTTTTAACTTATAATTAAATAATTAATGTCTATAAAAGTGTTAATTAATTTGCTAATTATAATGTTTGAAGTTATGCTTCTTAAGGTGTTTGTTTTTAACTTAATATATTACAATGACGTGACGTAACTTTTTTTAAGAATGACAACTAATTACATATAGCGTAAACTAATTATGTAAATATACTGATCAGCTAACTAATTTACATAGCAAAGAGATAGTTAGCAAAACATTAGTACAATTTTTTGACTGCGGGTTGTCACATACCATCATATAAGACAAAAGTTTTTAAAGTCTGCTTTATTGATTTTCTTTTATTAACGATAAACTCCTATATCTTTCCCTACAACCTTTTCTGTTTTCTCATTAAATTTGTAGTTCAAATCTCCCAAAAATATTAGTGAAACCTCTGCCAGTCTTTGCTTCAGTTGAACAGTTTCACTTTTTGTCTAGTATTTCATACGGGATCGAAACACTAGTAAAATATTTTGACTGCAGGTGATCACATAACAACACGTAAGACAAAAGTTTTTAAATTCTACTTTTCTGTTTTTCTTTTATTAACGATAAATTCCTATATCTTACACTACGGCCTTTTCTATTTTCTCATTAAATTTGCAGCTCAAGTCCTCCAAAAAATATTAGTGAGACCTCTGTTGTTTGTTGTAAACAACTTGTGTCATTTACATACTTGAGACCTCGATAGGGTGTCATTTCTGAATTGTACATTCAACCTGTCTCCACTTTCATTTGGTTTGACATTTTCATTTTTCGAAAGTTTAATAATTATACTTTGTGCAATCGCCAGCGTTGGGCAGTATAAAAAATACATGTATTTGAAATATATTTTCAAAATACATTTGTATTTTGTATTTAAAACAAGTAAAATGAAAGTATTTTGGTAATGTATTTTGTAATTCTCCTTTCAAGTACTTCATATTTTCAAAATACTCAAAATACATTTTTTCCAGATTTCAAACTGTCATGTGTAAACCGCAGATCAGCGATTTGCAAAACAGGGAAATATATGCCTGTCTGTTTTGTCTAGTCTTCCAATTCGTTTCTGGGCCCCACCAGTGGCTGAGAGGTTGTGCTCTCGAAGCTGGTAGACGGGAGGTGCTGGGTTCGATCCCAATCGCGCCCGTCGGCCTAATCGTTCGGAGTTTTCGTGGTTTTCTTCGAGCCGTGGATTTATCCATGCGTAAATACTGGTTAGGTTCCCTTAGAAAGACCCCCACGAAGGGCACTCCCCCCGGGCCTATATCCCATGTGTAGATAATCGGCCGTCAAAAATCAACCCAACCCAACCCAATTCGTTTCTGGAAAAAGAAACTGTAACATCGTTTGAAGCTTCATCATACATGAAAATATTCATATATCATTTTTTAATTTTACTTGTAACAATTATGTGCTTGCTATATAAAACTTTTTCTTCTATAGACTGATTTTTTTTTAATCAATTTTGCTTCTTTACTTTGGAAATTTACAATTTCAAACAGTTTAATCAGTTTTGCAAAGGCCCAGTAATTTTTAAATTTCAAAATGTATTTTGTATTTTCTTTTTTTTTTTAATTATGAAAAGTATTTTGTATTTTAGATTCTAAAATGAATGTATTTTGTATTTTGTATTGAAAATGTTTTTTCAAAGTATTTTTTCCAACTCTGGCAATCGCACTACACAGTAAACTGGTCGTTGGGGGTCACCGTAATACTTACCCATCATGGATATGCATAATATAAAATATTAAAATAAAACATGTGTAAACTATTTTAAAAAATGCATTGCAATTCGAATAAAATCGTGGCTTGATGACGTCATAAATTTTAAATTCTCTATTACTGAATTACGTAAAAAGGTTGTATCCAAATGTACTAGCTTATGAAAGTTGACTTAATAAGAATGAAGTGTCTCTTCTCTCATTCTATATTTGATACAACCCCTCATCTTTTTGCTTCCTTTTGGGAACAGCGAATTTCAAGCTTATTCTATCGACTATCACTATCAGAATTTCCAAGCTATGTTTTTGAAACTTTCACAAAAGTTGCTATATATATTTAGCTAATATATTATGCACAGTATATTTTGATTGCATTCGCGCATGTGCAGTGAAACAATATTTAGTGAACCTGCTCATTTTTCATCCAATATTTATTATTTTTTTTAATTTTGATTGCAGGGTATTGTATATAATGTTGTTTGTCATCTATCCTGAACAGAACATTATTTTATATTAAAAACTCTGAAAATTATAAGCAAAACACTTGGTGAAATTTGGGATTGTTTTTATAAAAACCTTAATTTCTCCACGAGTATACGTGCTATCCTCATAAAAATGAACATAGTTTATTAACAGAAGCCTCCTAAGCATATGTTACCGTTTCAACGCTTTTGGGATATTAGATTTTACAGGATTATCCAAAAGATATTCGTTTTTCTTCAGTTTGTTGACGGCCCTCTATGGAGTTTCGGGAAAAAATCTTCACCGAAATATATGAAGGCAATTATGCTGTTTACACGCCTGAAGTTTCAGGATAATTCCTTATGTATTTTTCTAGATATTTAACGAAACGTTTAAAATCGTAATCAGCGTCTATTTATGTCAAGGTCTAATAGAATCTGAAGTTTTTTTAAATTCAATGCCTTAGTTCTTGATCTATAGCTATCGTTGAAATCGCGAAAAATGCAGCATAGCATTGCCACCTATTGGGCGATTTACACCAAAAACTAATCAGCACCAACGGTCCAACTGAATTTAAAGTTTTATTAAATTACGTGCATCAGTTCTTGAGATAGAGCACCCACAAAATATTTGTAACATACAGAGATACATTTACTAAAGACAGTCAAATCTTCGTCGAAAGACAGTCGACAGGACTCGAAGACAGTCGACAGGACTTTCTAAAACGTATAAATCCGTCGAAAATTTTAATGAATCCAATAATCCTTTCTTCTTGTAAAGATAAAAGTAATAAATTAATCTTCATGTTATTTTTTATTTATATCTATTAAGATAAGCTGTGATTAGTAAGCTAAAAATTACTAAACCATTAGTAAAAGCAATTAATTATGACTGCCGGGAATCATATAACATCACTAATTTTTAACTTCTATTATTCTCTTTTTCTTTTTCCTTTTTTGTTATAATGATGTGACATAATTTTTCATCGAAGACAAAGATTTAGTTTCAATAAAGTTATGTTAAGCATATTGCTTCAACTTAATGTTAAGTTTTAATTATATTTGTTAGTACACTTTGTTTAGTTAGGCAAAAGTTAATAAAATATTATTAGTATACTCCATGAATTCTGACTGAAGATAATCATATAGGCACTCTAGGCAGAAGCTTATATGTTCTATTTTCATTGATTTTCTTGTATTTTATTGCAGTGAGATAACTCTTTTGAAGGGACGATAATTATCTCTCTTTATTTATTCTTAATGTACTTCTTCAATTTCATGTTAGTTTTACTTATGTTTATTAATAAGCTTTGATAAGTAAGCCGAAAGTTAGTAAAACATTTGTAAAACTAGTCGGATGTGCCAATCCCAAAACTTTCTTTTATTTCACACAAGTTTCACATACACCAAAAACGAATGAGCACCAATTTATGTCAAAGTCTAACTGAATCTAAAGTTTTATTAAATTCCGTGCATTAGTTCTTGAATTATGACTATTGCTAAAATCGCGTAAATCGTGAAAAATGCAGCCTAGCAGCGCCACCTGTTGGGAGATTTACATTAAAACGTAATTGACAACAGTTTATGTCAACGTCTAATTGAATTTCAAGTTTGGTGAAAATTTGTGCATTAGTTCTTCAGATATAGCTGTGAAAATCATGAAAAAAGTATAGCAGCGACACATGTTGGGCTGTTTACACCATAACGTAATCATCGTCTATTTGTGTCAAGGTCTAAAAGAATCTGAAGTTTGATGAAATTATGTGCATTAGTTCTAAAGATATAGCTATCGTGAGTCTTGAAAAATGTAGCATAGTAGCGCCACTTGTTGGGCGATTTACACCAAAAACTAAACAGCACCAATTTATATCAGGAACTCACTGAATCTAGCGTTTTATTAAATTCCAGGCATTAGTTCTTGAGATAGAGCGCCCACAAAATTTTTGTCACATGCAGACAGACAGACACAGTCACAGACTCACAGACGCACATTTTCTAAAAACAGTCAAATCGTGTTCAGGACCCTCTAAAACGTATAAATCCGGAAGTCAATTTTTTTCAAAAATCCATTACTTTCTTCTTGTACAGATAGAAGAAAGTAAATAAAGTAAATTGTGACTGCGGATGATCATATAACATAATTAAGACAAAATGGTTTTGACTTCTAAATTGATGAATTTGCTACTATTTTAATATAATGAATGATGTTGCATAATTTATTCTAGGGATAAAGGATTAGTTTTGATAAATAATGCTAAGTATATTGTTTCAAGTTCATGTTAGGTTTTATTTAATTTTATTAGTAAGAATTGATTAATAAGACAAAAATTAATCAAAACTAACAAAAAAGGTCTTACATGTGCGCATACTCAGGAAAAAATTACAGAATATTCTTCTCATGATTATATATACGTTTTAAAAAAAATTTCTGCGGAACCCCAATAGAACGTCCGTAAAAACTTTTGAAAAATTCGTGTTTCTGGCGATTTATCGCTGGTTGGATTGGCGCAATGACATAATAAAAAAAAAAAAAAAAAAAAAAAAAAAAGAGCGCTTATGTGAAATCTTCTTATAGGAAAAACTTTTTCTACTCTTCATACTGAACTAGTTTAAGCAAGTTTAACTTAAATAAATACACTTTTATAACTACAGTTTTGCCATATACATTCATACGTATACATAAAGAAAATTAACGATGGTTTAGAAAAAAATTTAAATTGATTAAAAAAGCTTCAAACTAAAAAATAATGTCCGATTCAAAGCACTGTCCATTTGACTTCGATATTGTTAGTGTCGGAGACAACAAGAGAAAAGTATTGTTGACATGGAAGCAACGATTTATTCAATATCGAAATGTATAATGGGAGCGTTTTTAATTGGACATTTACTGTTAAAATACACTTAATACTTATCCAGCAGGCGAAACCGTGAGAAATTAAATAACTTCAGCAATTTTCCAAGTCGCTTGCATTTGGCCAGGAAAAAGTGTTGCTAGCCAAATCGCGTCCAAATACTCAAAAGTTTTTTTTTTTTTTTTTTTTTTTTTTTTTTTTGCAGATTATCTACTGGGATACCGCTGCTAAATTTGACCGATCCTTTAATATGTACATGAGTATTAGCAATTTTTTTTTCAAGCTCTTTAAGAAGACTCAAGTAAAAAAAAAAAAGTAAGTAAAAAAAATGAATCATGACTAGGGCATTATTAAATAGTAATCAGTTTCTAAAGGATATGAAAGTATTTTAGCTTAATATGCATATCACATTAAAATCTCTAGATCATATACAGGGCTGCACAGAAAATTTTAAGATATTTTCTATGGGCGGTAATTGCAGAAAATAAATTTTCAAATGCATTATGCCTTTCCCAACTGAGTTAAATTTTAGCAACCCATGATGTGTATATAAATCCATAGATCATTTACAGGGCTGCTCAAAAGAATTCCAATAATTTACACAACACTGGTGCTAATTGATGAAATTCGGTGTTCAACTGTGTTAGGGATTTTTTTAATTGTTTATTTAGATGTCTGGGTGGGGCTAGTTGATCTAAAGCCGAAAAGTAGGCCTCCCCGCCCGATTTGACTTTGATTTTGTTTATTTAGATGTTAGTCCACGAGGCAGCGTTAATGTTTTCCAACAAATTTTAGCGTTAATGATTTCGGTGTATATGATAGATTATATGGCATAGATAACGAAACTATCAGACAGCTGGTCGGGGAGGGTGGGGTTGTAGCAACACCACACAGCTCGCTGCAATGTGATATCTGTGCCAACACAATTACTGCTGTTGCCCCCACTCTTGAGCATGATCAGGAATGGGAGTGCCATTCTATGGTGCGCCAGCTAACTGTCAATTTCATCATCTGTACTACATAATCTGTCATATACACCAAAATTATCGACGCTGAAATTGGTTGCAGAAATATGACTCTACCTCCTGGACTATAAGTCGTAATTTCCGGAAATTAATTTTATTTTTTTCTTAAAAATTACTTGCATTTAGTAAAAGGAATTTCATAAGATGTTATCGATGTCATCAGCAGCTGAATTTAATCATACAGGATTTTATTTTATTTTTCCTTAATTTTATTTTGTTTCTCAAAAAGAATTCATTCAAAGCTGTGAAGAGTTATCAATACATTTACGCTTTTGTTTCTATGATGAAATCACATGCGTGTAGTTTGGATATCATTTTATCCTACATTATTACCACTGTGTTGTAACTTCCTAACTATTTTTAATGCAATCTCGACGTGGATTTGGAATTAGCGAATAATAGTAGACTTCTGGTGATTTATCGGTTAAGGTTTGCGTATAGATTATAGTGATAAAACACAGAGTTAAAGGCCATTGTTTCTTAGATAAGAGAATTTTGAACAATGTATCACGAAAGTTTCAAATGCTGCATTACATCAATTCGACATTTATGATAGTAAAGTATTAAAAGTGAAACAATTTAACAATTGAAGATTGTAAATCATTGCATAATAATTTGGTTAGAAACACAAAATTTTGTTATTAGTATATTTGTTATTTTATAACATCATCATAAAATTAAATTGATTACCAATATTAGGGAATCCAACCAGTGCAATCATAGTTATGGTTACAAAACATAGATGAAAGCTATTCTTTTAAAATTGAAAACGCTAACATATTTTTTACATTTAATATACATTTTAGTTTGGTCACTAATAACATCAAAAAGCATTTTTATATGAAAATTATCAATAATGTATTGAAATAAAGTGTTGAACGTTATTAAAAGCTATGCTTTCGTATTGGTCACATACCAGAAGTTAACAACGGAAAGAAATCGCCAAAATTTTTGCTACTTACAGCAGACTATTTTATCGTAATTATTTCAGTGGTTTAAGTGTGTAGTTCGATTACATATTTGTTAAATTTGTGTTTATTTATATTATTATATTATTGATTTATCTTTTGATGAAGTTTTAATTTCGCTTTGGAATATTAGCTGGAAACAAATATTGAACTAATTATATTGTTTTAACTGTAAACAGGTTCCATAATCAAGCTATCCGTGATAGAGATAGACTTTTAAAAATTTTATGCCTAAAAATTATTTTAAAAACCATAAAAAAAAATCAGTAAATTAAGATACAGTTTTCAAACCAATTGCGTTTGAAAGTGCATTTTCCCCCTCATTCGACGGTGTAAAAATTTAAGTTGTGCGATGTTTGGAAGTTAAACAAATTTCAGTAAAAGAGAAATTTATTGGTCAGGTGTTGTCACCGTCAATATGACGTCAGTATATGACAAATATAGTTATTTTACAATTGTTCATATTGTTATTTTGCAATATGATCTTAAAATTAAATTTATTATCAATTCTAGATGAATGGTTTTTATTTACCAATCTCCACTAGAAGGACAACTGTACTCATTTCCGAGTGTCTTAACCCTTTCCGTTTGTAAAATGATGAAATAATAGACTAACACCAGAATTTTCAGATGAATTCATTAGACAATACAAACTTACTTATTTTCCGGCACTTAATAAAAGGAAAGTTTTAATTAAATATTCTTGGTGCCGTTTGTCGGTTTTGGAATTAAAATTAGGTGTCCTTTTTTGTGGACACCGCCCGTTAAAGGGTTGACAAATGGATATGTAAAAAATATGTCTAGAGTTGTTTGTTTCTGTCTCTTTTTTTACTTTCTTCTATCGTTACAAGAAGAAAGTATTGGATTCATGAAAATATTCAACTTTCGGTTTTCAACGGATTTATACGTTTTAGAAGGTCTTGAACACGATTTGAATGTTTTTAGAAAATGTCTGTCTATGAGTCTGTCTGTCCGAATGTGACAAAAATTTTGTGGGCGCTCTATCTCAAGAACTAATGCACGGAATTTAATAAAACGTTAGATTGTGTTGGTTCCTGGTATAAATTGGTGCTGATTAGCTATTGGTGTAAATCGCCCAACAGGTAGCGCTGCTATGCTACAGTTTTCACTGTAGTTATATCTCAAGAACTAATGCACATAATTTCATCAAACTTCAGATTCTGTTAGACCGTGACATAAATAAATGCTGATTAGGTTTTGGTGCAAATAGTCCAACAGGTGGCGCTGCTATGTTACTTTTTTCATGATTTTCACAGTAGCTATATCTCAAGAACTAATGCACAAAATTTCACCAAACTTGAAATTCAATTAGACGTTGACATAAACTGTTGTCGATTGCGTTTTAATGTAAATCTCCCAACAGGTGGCGCCTCTATACTGCATTTTTCACGATTTACGCGATTTTAGCGATAGTCATAATTCAAGAACTAATCCATGGAATTTAATAAAACTTTAGATTCAATTAGACCTTGATATAAGTTGGCGCTGATTCGTTTTTGGTGTATGTGAAACCTGTGTGAGATAGAAGAAAGTTTTGGGATTCGCACATCCGACTAGTTTTTAAATGTTTGTGAAAAACTGAATTGTGAATTCATTAAACAATTCTGTATTTCTGATAACATCAGATATGTTTGAATATCATTTCATAGCAATAAACTTCCACCAACTTTGTCAAAACTTTTTTTTAAATTTCAGCAGTCGTAATTTTGTTTCTCTCCATTTTTAGGTGCGTTCGTAATTATATAAATACGTAGCACCTATTGTCGTCGCTTGGTCCGTCC
The DNA here is from genome assembly GCA_963931845.1 of Maratus michaelseni. Classification (NCBI taxonomy): domain Eukaryota; kingdom Metazoa; phylum Arthropoda; class Arachnida; order Araneae; family Salticidae; genus Maratus; species Maratus michaelseni. The sequence goes on along the minus strand of OZ007597.1, from coordinate 110,705,350 downwards.
GTCTGTCTGTCCGTCTGTCTGTCCGTCCGTCCGCATATAACAATGCCAAAACTACCCAACGGAATTGTTTGGAATTTAAGATATATTATCTTTGCAGAATTTTGTCGAGACATTTCAATTTTTTTAAAAATCGAATCAAAACTTTAGGAGATATTAATAAAAATATTTATTTAGAAATTTGAATTTTTTTTTTTTTTAATCGGTGCTTTCTTGTTAGAGGAGCTTTCGAGGTTGAATCGTCAAGCGACCGAGATACTTATTTTATGACAGAAATTAATATGCAGTCGATATACTAATTCATTTCACAGAATTAAAAATCATCAAGATCTGAATACTTATATAACTAGCTATAGTACGAACGCACCTCATTTGTCACGTTTGACGTACAATTTCCATCTTGTTATCTATAGACGAAATTTCCATTCTTTTTCTTCACATTGCTGTTGGAAGAAGTTTTATAGCTTGTCAGTAGTCAGTACACGGTCATGAATCTCCACATATTCTTCAGCAACTTTTTCTTTATTTCCACGTTACAATCATAAACAGCTGCCACAATATATTTTACCAATATGTGTACTTTATCTAAAGGTTTTTCATTACCATAGGAAGAACACAGTTTAATCCATGCTGCTTTGGGCAACTTAATTGCCATTTCTTCCAAAGCCGTTAGAATTAGCCTAATTGCGCTGTCACAATGTTCAATTCTTCCTCCCACAATTTTCTTACTGGAATGTCTCCTTTAAAGATCATACTCAAAATATTTTGGAAAAAAAAAATGCTTATGAAACCACTCATGTACGTTATAAAGGATCAGTCAATTTGGTTGCGGAAGTCCAGTAGAAAATTTGTAAAGAAATAAAATTATTTCGAGTTGGCCTCAAAAAAAGGGGTGATTTGGCAAGCAACACTTTTTCTTCGCCAAATTCAAGCGATTTTAAATCATTTGAAAATTGCTTGTTAAATGAGTGTTTAAATGCGCAGTACTTAATGAATTTAAACTTAAACTATGAAATAGTTTACATTATTATTTCTATAAACTTATATAATATATAAGTTGCGTGTTGCTGCAATTATTTAATTTTACAAGTTTTCACCATCTGGATATGTTTTAAGTGTATTTTAAAAGTAACTGCCCGATTAAGAACGCTGTCGTTATAAATTTCGGAATTGAATAAGTCGTAGTTTCTACGGAACAGTACTGTTCTCTTGTTGTCTCCTACACTAACAATATCGAAGCTGAATTAACAGTGCTCAGATTCGGAGCTTAATTTTGTGCTTGAAACAAGTTTTAATCAATTTTAATCAATTAAAATTTTGTTCTAAGCCGTACAATAAGATCATTAAATTACGATATGTAAAATGGATACATATAAAAGTTTATGGCTGTATATAAATGAATATGACAAAACAGCAGTCATAAAAGTTTATTTATTTAAGTTAAACTTACTCAAACCTTAAACAAGTTCCCTATGAAGGGTAGAAGAAGGTTTTCTTTAAAAAATATTTGTCATAAAAGAGTAGCTTTCGAAATTTCACTGAATCGTCAATAGACGATAAATCGCCAAACATAAAAGAAAATATAATTTTTTTTCCGGGCGCTGTATCGAGGTTCCGCAGGAATTTTTTATAGACATATACGTCCTCATGACAAGAATATATTGTAATATTTTTACAAATTTTTATGAGTATGCGCTTATGGAGACCTTCCTTGTTAGGGTTATATTCGTAGCCTTTCACAGGGTTCGTACAGAGTCGTGGAATTTTCAGAGAAAATACCAGTATTTTCTTATAGAAAACTCAACTTATATAATCACGCGATTATATAAGGCGAGTTTTTCTATAAGAAAATACTAGTAATTTCCCTGAAAATTACAGGACCCCGTACGAACTCTGTATTCAAGCATTTCAAAGCACTTGGTAAAGAGTTTCCTTATGTAAATATTTTTAAATTTTGCAATTATCAGCTGCTCCTTAGATGATTCAGATATGTACTTTTGGAAGCAAAACAAATCACCTTGATAAAATCTAAATTTTCTGGTATCTCTCCATGTAAGCACTTGGGATAGCCAAATGCGTTATCCAAGGTTAAAATGTCATTTAGAGAGACTGCTTTGCTAAAGAGGTTGTTTGATAATTGTTTCAAACACTGCGATAATATTCACTAAATTTTATTCTTGTATCCCGGACTCTGTTGTTTGATTTCCACAAAGCAGTGCGATTTATTCAGATAAAACTTTTTCAATGCTCGGAATTTCTTTGAGTGGTAAATTAACATTGGTTTTAACTTCATAGCCTCCATTTGTACTTACTGCTAAAAGTAATTTTAATTTATCATTCATTACTTTGTAAGCAGGAAGTGGTTTTTTTTTCTTTTTTTGTGATAATTGTCTTGTTAGGCATTCTCAACCAACACGATCTATTTATCAATATATAAGGGTCGCCCAAATGAAAGTGGCGTTGCTGTAATAACTCCGTCATTTGAAGAGAAAGATTATTGCGCATGCTCCTATAGAAAGCGCAGAGTGCTGGAAATGCATACGATATCGCCAGATCCCGCCAGATGCGTGTGTGGGAGCGTGGGAGCACGTTAAAAGGCATCGTTTGCATCATGGATGTTTCCAAACGGTGTCAACGCGCGGTCGTGCGATTTTTAACAGCGGAAAATGTGAGTTCTATTGACATCCATCGTCGAATGCAAAATGTGTATGGCACGGAGTGTATGTCACACAGATCAGTATTCCGATGGTGTAGGGATTTTAGTAGTGGAAGAAGCAGTACATCCCCCTCGAACATCTCTCTTACAGCCCAGATCCCTCGCCACGTGACAACCACATCTTCGGTCCACTCAAGAAAGCTCTGAAGGGACGGCGATTTGCCGACGATAATGAGGTTCAATATGCCGTTGAAATTTGGTTCCACAACCAATCCCGGAGCTTCTTCACCCAGAGTCATCCACTCATCGTCTTGTTGACCACTGAGGCATTTGTTTCAACCTACAAGGTGACTTTGTCTAGCCTATCTGTTACGTATGTATTACTTCTTGTCTAGCCTATCTGTTACGTATGTATTACTTCTTTCTTTTGTATACTGATTTATATTAGTACCATTAAACCATTTCTCAAACCGACTGTAGTGCCACTTTCATTTAGGTGACCCATATATATATATATATATATATATATATATATATATATATATATATATATATATATATATATATATAATAATGGCAGAAGCTTTTTCTGGAGGTTTTCGTTCGTAGGAAGTGGACTTAAAATGCGTTCAGAAAGTTAGTTGAAGCCATAGTTATTCACGTAGAGATACACGAAGCAGCATAAGTTAAATAAACGTCACAGAAAGTAGCTCTTCCAACAATAATTGGCGATAAAGTGTAATGCATCTGAATTATTTTGTGTTATCCTGTAACAGAACTTTAAATGTTACATTGCATATTTTCAGTGGGGAATCTGCCGGAGTAAGGCTTGGTAACATATATAAATTTCGTAGAGTTTCAAGTAAATAATGACACTAAGTTGCATTTTCAATAATTACCACCCATAGACGGTAGTGTAATCGAATTCTTCTACGCAGCTGTGTACAATAACTATAAATGCTATATACACCCTCTTTATGCAATTGAACTATGGGTAACTGCAACAACATACTAAAATTACACTACAATCTGTGTTCTACAAACTCCGCATTTAACATATATTGTTTTCATAAATTTTTACATATATTCGTTATTATTTTTGCAGTCCTGTGCAATAACTATAAATGCCTATATACACCCTCTTCAAGAACAAGCATGCTGTCGGTAATTGCAACAACATTCTAAGATTACATTCCTGTCAGCGTTCATACTAACCCCGCATTTAACACATATTCGTTTTATAAGCATAGTTTGTTTCTACAGTGGCTGTCAGTTGCAGCTTTCAATATCGTGTATTTTAGGACCCAATAAATACAACTTCATAGTTATTAAATTAATAGATATTATTTAAGTAGAAACAACGATGCAGCATACATGACATTCACATTGTAGAACCAATCATCAACAGATACAGTACGAGTCTGGTCTAGTGTTATAAAGTTACATGGTTACAGTTACATGTTATACAGTTAACATGGTTACAGTTAACATTGTTACAGTTACAATATTTATTACACAAATATAACATGACAGTGACCCATTTACCATATATTCGTTTCATAAATTCGTACTCTTTTGTGTTGTCCTGTAAAATAACTATAAATACTACATACACCCTCTTCAAGAAAAAACATGATGTGATTGACTGTAACAACATACTAAAATTACAGTAGCGTTAGCGTTCTATACAAACGCAGCATTTAACATATATTCGTTTTATAAATTCGTTTCATAAATTCGTTTTATAAATTCCCTTCATAAATTCGTTTTATAAATCCCTTTCATAAATTCGTTTTATAAAATTGAGACATTAGGTATTTGCATGTATAGTGTAGATTTAATTAATTATTTGTTGGATGAAGTTTTAATTTCATTCTAAAGTTTTAGCCGGTAGCAAATGCTGAACTATTTATATTGTTCAAAGTGCAAACGAGGTTATTTTTTGTAACAGGGCTGAAAACCATATAAAGATAGATTTAAAATAATAATAATGCTTGAAAATTATTTTAAAATCAATAAAATATAAGTAAATTGAGCTATAGTTTTCAAACAAACTGCATTTGAAAGGACTTTTTTTTTTTATTCGACGGTGTAAAAATTGAAATTGTTGAATATTTAGAAGTTACTCGCGCACATGTTTTTGCTTTATAATATACATATTTGTTATTTTTGTAACAACATATATGATAAAGATACCATATATATCTTTTTCAAAAGTTAAAGAAATCTATATTTTAAGTATTTTATTAAATATACTTTCCCCTTTCTACATTATCGTAACTTATATACATTCCCGGCTGTTAAAACGCGCACCTTTTGATCATTCTCTTTCAACGATAACTTTTAGTCAAAATCATACATATTGTTTGTAAATTACCATTAACGTACTTTATTCGGTCTCCCACATATCAAAGGAAATGAAATTATACAAGGCATAAAATGTTTCCTTTCTCATGGGCAGTTTTGACTTCATACGGAATCCAGATGTTAATCCCGTCATACTGACGCCTTATAACATTTTTCTAAAATATCTTTCCTGCATTTTCTCAAAACAACTAACCGCCGAAATTCTATTTCACTCTCTTTTTAGCCAAAGTGCAATCTTCGCCAATAAAGATTCCCCTACCACTGACGTCAATTATGAAGTTCATCTGATGTATATGTAACGGTTACAATTCCCACGCAAAAATACAATACTCTTGGCTCTAAAAATGTAAATGGTTTGGCGTATTTTCAACGCACGCTGTCATTATCAAAAAGTCACTTTCCTCTCTGATCTCCGCGATGTAACATCTCTAAAATAATCTGGCCCCTTGGCCACCCTATGGTACCCTCCTAAAGCACTTTCCCACTTTTTAAAATTCGGATATGCAGCCTAAGTTCTCGATATTCTTACTTCGCTCCTCTGTCAAAAATTTGGATTGTCACCCCATCATACAAGATGTGATTTCTTGTACCCATGGATTATTAACTGTGGAATAACTTCATGGATATGTCTTATTTTCATCGTTTTAAAATAAAGAAAAGATGTTTGTCAAATACTTCTTGATTCTTCCTCGTCGAAACAAACTTTTTCCAGTTCTCAGCAGGATGTCGTCAACTTGAGTTATTACGGGAAACAACATATGCAATTCACTATACGTCACTCGGGACCTAAATGCTTATGTCCCACCGAAAACAATTTTCCTATATTTCAGATGCCTACAAATTCTTCGACCATTCCCATACTCCGAACCATTCTTGATTCTACTCCGAAGTTTCTCTATTTCTTTTCGATATAAGATGATACTGGTGATGCCTGAGTGGATGCCATTTCTGGTCCTAGATTTATTTTGCGTATTTTTTTTTTTTTTTTTTTTTTTGTTTTTTAATAGGCATGAATATGGAAGAGATATACACAAAACTTTAAAAGAGGTGAAGGAAGTGCATGAATTGCAAAAATTTAAAGTGTCATATATTCTCACCAATATGATAAAAATGACATGAGGGTATAGATACACCGGTGAAATACACAAGACCAGATACACAAAAGAGCAAAGAGATTACTCAAAGCAGTGCATACTTAAAGTATAAATTAAAATATCATATCATAAGATCATATTTAGAGTATTTACCATAATATATTATTAACTTAGAGTTAAAAACTGAATGCAACCCAAAATGTGAATAGAAATATATCAAAATTTAAAACACATAAAAACTGATAATTTATTATTATTTTTTTTTTTAAAGATTAAAATATTTAAAACCTTAAAGATCTCTTAAAATGTTAAGCAGTGTTTTCAAATGCATAAAAATATAACAAAATAATAAAACAAAGCAAAATTTTGAATAAAAATTATCAGTCATGAAAAATTTCAGATGTAAAATGAAATTCAGTACCATTTTAACTTTGAAAGATCTCTGACAGTTAGAAATAATCTGCATCTTACCTGTACGCCACAAATATACAAAACTACACTTAGAAATATTTAAAATATAAGCTTTATTAAATATTTAAAAGTTCCAGCAGTGGCTTTTTTTTAAATTTAATATATATTACAGTTCTTGCACTGTCAAAACATATCCATCTTAAATATGAACATATCATTTGAAATTACCATAGAAAGCTGATTTCATAAAATTTAAAATTTTAATAAAAATAAGAATTTTCTGCTTTTTCGTTTCCCTTTTTTTTTATATCAACACATTAAGAATAAAAACTCTTACCTGTAACACAAGTAAATATCCATTGTATAACAAATTTCAGAAAATACCTAGCTATAAAAAAAAACCACCGAAAATAATATACATATTTTTTTGTTTTAAATTACCACAGATGAAAACGGATTTTGTGATTTGTATCACTATGAATAAGTATTCCTTTAACACAATTGAAGTTTGGAGGAATGAATAAATTTTAACCGGAGATCAACAACATTGCAAGCTCAGTTATTTTCTTCTTACTTTATTGTTACAAGGCAATTAAAAACAAAAAGTTTTCGTTAAAGCTGATGGATAGGCATTCAATAACCTTGAATTTTTATCGAAACTAAGTTAGAAAGAGTTTTCCGATTATAAGAACCGCAACGCATGATTAGGAAGTCAATTCGAGGAGCACATTGAGTTTCTTGGTGTTTTTTTTTTTATGCCGAAACACAATCAAAGTTTCTCGTGTTTATACGATGAAACCACACAGTGCATAATCATGAGTAGAAATTCACTAAAAATTGTCGGCATATTTCACACATGTAAACTGGAGAAATTTAATCGACGAAGAAAGATAATATTTTTGAAATAATGAAAGCATATGTATAATCGGTTGAATGAAGTTATAATCTTAACACATTGGAAAAATTTTAAGTTGCACCACAAGGACTGCGATAAAAATTTTGCTGATCTATCTGGCTTGGGTAATTTGGAAGCACGTCTGTAGCACACTTTCAAGTCACAGAATAATAGTTATAAATTGAAAGTACTTAATTGTATAGCTAAGGCAGGGATCACAAGGATTTTTTTTAATTTTTTTTTTTTGAAGGCGTATTTATCACAGGCACAGGTTAAAAAAACTGCACAAAAAAATCCTAGGTTGAAACAGTTTATCACTTACGTGGCACGGAAAAGGCATATTTAACTAACATGAAGCACAGGACAAATCCAGGAACATATCGAAGATGTAGAAAAATTCAGGCACTTTTCGAAGGTGTAGACACTAGAGGAATCACGACAGCAGCAAAAAAAATCCAGCACATTGAGTAGTTGATATAGAGTTCCTTGGCGCACACCCTATGGAAATTGTTTTGTGAAAAATCCAGTTCATCAATATTAGGCACCAATCTTATATCGAAAAGAAATAGAGAAACTTCGGAGTAGAATCAAGAATGGTTCGGAGTATGGGAATGGTCGAAGAATTTGTAGGCATCTGAAATATAGGAAAATTGTTTTCGGTGGGACATAAGCATTTAGGTCCCGAGTGACGTATAGTGAATTGCATATGTTGTTTCCCGTAATAACTCAAGTTGACGACATCCTGCTGAGAACTGGAAAAAGTTTGTTTCGACGAGGAAGAATCAAGAAGTATTTGACAAACATCTTTTCTTTATTTTAAAACGATGAAAATAAGACATATCCATGAAGTTATTCCACAGTTAATAATCCATGGGTACAAGAAATCACATCTTGTATGATGGGGTGACAATCCAAATTTTTGACAGAGGAGCGAAGTAAGAATATCGAGAACTTAGGCTGCATATTCCGAATTTTAAAAAGTGGGAAAGTGCTTTAGGAGGGTACCATAGGGTGGCCAAGGGGCCAGATTATTTTAGAGATGTTACATCGCGGAGATCAGAGAGGAAAGTGACTTTTTGATAATGACAGAGTGCGTTGAAAATACGCCAAACCATTTACATTTTTAGAGCCAAGAGTATTGTATTTTTGCGTGGGAATTGTAACCGTTACATATACATCAGATGAACTTCATAATTGACGTCAGTGGTAGGGGAATCTTTATTGGCGAAGATTGCACTTTGGCTAAAAAGAGAGTGAAATAGAATTTCGGCGGTTAGTTGTTTTGAGAAAATGCAGGAAAGATATTTTAGAAAAATGTTATAAGGCGTCAGTATGACGGGATTAACATCTGGATTCCGTATGAAGTCAAAACTGCCCATGAGAAAGGAAACATTTTATGCCTTGTATAATTTCATTTCCTTTGATATGTGGGAGACCGAATAAAGTACGTTAATGGTAATTTACAAACAATATGTATGATTTTGACTAAAAGTTATCGTTGAAAGAGAATGATCAAAAGGTGCGCGTTTTAACAGCCGGGAATGTATATAAGTTACGATAATGTAGAAAGGGGAAAGTATATTTAATAAAATACTTAAAATATAGATTTCTTTAACTTTTGAAAAAGATTTATATGGTATCTTTATCATAACATATTAAATTTATTACCAAAACTAGATGAGCGGTATTTAATTACCAATAGTCACCAGAAGGACCACTGGATTTACTTCCTAGTTTTTTAACAAATTGATCTGAAAAAATATGTCTAGAGTTGTTTGTTTTTTCTATCTTTTTTAAAAAGTTTCTGAAAACTGCATGGTCATTTCATTGAACAATAACATATTTCAGATAACATCAGATATGTTTGAATTTTATTTCGTAGCAACATTTCGAACTTCCTCCAACTGTGGCAAAACATTTTTTTTTATTTCAGCAATCACAACTTTTTTTTTCTTCTCCGTCTTTATCTTTAGATGAAGCTATCATTCTTTTTCTTCACATTGCTGATGGAAAAAGTGTTATAGTTTGTCAGTAGTCAGCTATGGTCATGAATCACCACATATTCTTTAAAAAAAAATTTCCTCCTTTTTTTCCCGAGTTACAATCATAAACAGTTGCCAGAATATCTTTTATCAATTTCTATCCTTTATCTGGAGTTTCTTCATTACTATAGCAAGCACGCAGTTTACTCCATACTGTTTGAGCCCTTTCATTTTCATTTTTTACAAAGTCTACGCAATTAATCTAATTACTGTGACATTAACATTGTTGAAGTCTTTCTCCAAAAATGTTCATAAGGTTATGTTGGTAGCCTCGTATTGCAGATGGAAAAAGTCTTATAGTTTGTCAGTAGTCAGTTCATGGTCATGAATCTTCACATATTCTTCAACAACTTTTTCCTTTTTTTCCCCCCAAGTTACAATCATGAACAGTTGTCACAATTTCTTTTACCAATTTCTGTCCTTTATCTGGAGTTTCTTCATTACTATAGCAAGGACACAGTTTACTCCATACTGCTTTGAGCCATTTCATTGTCATTTTTTTTCCAAAGTCTATACAATTAATCTAATTGCAATGACATTGACAGTGTTGAATTCTTTCTCCAAAAATGTTCTTAAGGTTACGTTGGTAGCCTCATAAATTTCAAAACACTTGGTAAAGAGTGTAAAAATTTAATGTGCATGTAAAATCTTATGTAAAAATTTTAAAATTTTGCAATTATCAGCTGATTTTTAGGATGAATCAAAAATGTACTTTTGGAAGAGAGAAAAATTTTATGATAAAATCTAATTTCTATATCTTCATATGTGCGCTTTGAATGTCCAAATACGTTATCCAAAATTAAAATGTCTTTTAGGTAGACTGTCTCGCCAGATAGCTAGTTCGAACATTACGCGAATTCAGTCACTAAACTGATGTTTGATTTCCACAAAACATTGGGATTGGTATAGAATAAACTTTTTCAATGCTTGGGGCTTCTCTGAAGGGTAAATTAATATTGGTTTTACTTAACAGCCTCGACTTATACTTGATACTATTAATAATATTAACATATCATTCATTATTTTATTATGGCCAGGAAGTGATTTTTTTTCTTGTGTGATAAATGCCTCGTTAGTAACTCCCAACACGATCAAGTCTTATCACTTTAACTATAAAACTTCAAAAATGAAATCATTTGTATCTTACTCCTATATGATTCTTTTTATCTTCTGAAGACATTTTTAAAAATATCCAATTTCTTCAAATGAGATTGTATGCGTGGGAGTGATGTTTGACGGAGAAACCTCTTTATGCCGTTAATAATCTCCAAGTGTTGTGAAAGAACATGTTAAAAACCAGACCCCAATTAACTGTAGTACCTCAAGTGATGAACGCAGCTGGAAACCAAACCGAATAAAACCAGATGGACCTTATGTCGAAACTATTCAACTAAGAAATACTCCACATTGCCTCTTCAACCTTCAATCTGATACCGCGCGCGTGAACTCAATAACAAACTTTCTCAGTATCTAAAATGTAACCGTACCGTAAAGAAGCCCATGTAAATATGATGTAAATATCTCAAATTTAATGTAAAATTGGAGCATTTTTATGCAGTCTCCAAACGCGATATAAATGTATGTATAAAGCCAAGAATTTCAATAATAATATTATATTCAAAGGAAAAATGGATATCTAATTACTTCACGCCAATTTGTTATTTCTACTAATATTATTTCTTATTCCAATACAGCGACACGATGATTATTCAAAAGAATAAATATCAGGATAACACTGTGGATAATTCTTAGCGCGAAGGAAAATTTCAGGTAAGCTGAACTAATCTTTTTTACCATTATCAAAAGATGAAAATGTAAATTAAAATATGAAGACTGATATAACAATTTATAAAGATAGAAAATTTATTATGCTACCGAAGGTTCTCAAACAATGTTATTTCCAACAAAATAGTCATTATCAGAGAAAGTTTTGCACAAACCTAGAAATATCAGGAAGTTATCTGGGAATTTCAATGTAGAGTATTTGTGACCATCCTGTGTTATGTATCAGAAATATCATTCTTTTAACGTTGACTAAAAAATTTTAACACTGACCTGGAAATATGTTAACACCGGGGAATTTTAATAGGAGATATATGTGACCACCTTGCAATAACATATTTTTGTTTTGTGAAACTACGAAAGTAGTAACAATAAAGCTCATTTTTAAACATTAAATCCTACTGTTATTTAAACTATTTTGAAATAGTGCACTCGAAAACACATAGTCATGTCTCCTAACTTCCGGCTAATATATTTTTTATTTTAATGTCATTTATCGGAGAAATCCATATTGCATGCCTAATGATAATTTTTTAGTTTATTTTTAACTGAAATTCTAGGAATAGAGCAGAAAAAAATTGATAAACCGGAAAACGTCAAAAATTGCCAAATCTGATTATGCATATTGTAATTTAGTTTCTGCAACCTTTGCAATGCTTCACTTGATTTTTTTTCTCCCTAATCTGACATATTTTTGCATCATTTCTTGATAATATGAAGATAGCACCCTATCATCTTTATGTGATAATTTTGTCGGAATCGGAAATAATTCTTCGATAAGTTGAAATGACGCAGAAATATTGTTGAACTCCTGGACTACTGTATGATCCATACAGACTTTGGAATTAATTGGATTACTGGATAAACATTGCATTAAAGGATACTGTCTGATTTTAAACATTCTTTGATTAAAGTGGTAGTGCTATTCTTCTTCTTTGTGCTATTTGGGCTTCAAATTTTTATTCTAAGAGAGGTAAGAATTTTTCTCCTGTATTTGATATAGCTTTTTTAAGTGTTTATGATTTTATCAGCATATTCTTTACGATTTTAGCAACTAAAAATCTCCCAGGATCTAGATAATTACATTTTAGAACAATTTCACAGACAAATCTTTCTTAATATACGAAAATATAATATACTGGTGTACATAAATTAAAGGGCAGTGATCAATTTCAGACATTTTGTCGAATATCTTAGGATTATATGGGATTTTCTCCTCAATTTTTCAATTATTGCTGTAACTTTTTGAGTTTTCGCGATATTTCACTAGTATTTTTGTATGAGTTGCCCTATAGTATTGACTATCAAATCATGACAAAAAATCTTTGCTGTAGTTCACGCATGCACAGTTAAAATTTATTTCATAAAAATACCTATATATCATCAAATATTCAATATATTAATATATTAATCACGGTATACTATTTCTACGATTTTTTGTCAAGTTTTTGGCAAGCGGTGTTAAATTCGGCTGAAAACTCTGCATGCTATAGAAAAAAACCTTTTGAATTTTTCACAGAAACGTTAACATCTTCACGAATATACACGCTATGCTTACATAAATGCACACAAATGTTGAACAGGACCTACATAGTCATTTTCTACAATGACAGACCATTTTTAGCATTTTTTGTTACTTGGGTGATCAAAAATATTACTTTATTATTAATATTAGTACCCCCCCCCCCTAATTGTCCTCGCGACAAAATCTTCACTGAAAAACACGAAGTCAAATATGTTTTTTACATTCACAAAGTTCAAGGGCAATCCGGGTATTTCCTCACGAGTTTCAGTAAGATATTAGACGAAACGTCTAAAATTGGTCACTGCCCCTTAATTTCTGGACACCAGTGTATAACCTCTTCCGAGTTACGCACGATTTGGAAAAGCGTTCTTTATTTTTAGAAACCTCAGAAACCAGTAGATTTTCAAGATTTAAAGAAACATTCTTTTGCTTTCAGAAACGTTTCCGAGTAGCTTTTATTGTGCATTAATCAGTTTTCGCCTACTGTAATATCGGTTTTCGGTTGTTACCAACCCTCAAGTAAACACTTTCAGCTGCTTAACTAAATTTATACAGAATAACAAAATGATATCATTTTTAATGTTAATGTTCTTTATTTACCATCTTTGTATGTTAAACGTGTTTGTTGAACATGAAAATGTTCACTTGGGAATAGATAACAATTGATAACAGCCTATGTTCCGATGTGAGAAATCTGACAAACTGACAAACTGAAAACACTGTAAAAACTACTCGGAAAGGTTTCCTAAAATTACGGGTAGAAAAAGAAACTTTGTTTTTATAAATATTTCTTTAAGTCTTGAAAATCTATTGGTTTCTGAAATATCTAAAGATAAAGCAACGCTTTTGGAAACATAGGCAACTCGGAAGAAATTATATTACATTTCCGTTCGTGCTTATATTATATTTTCGTAGATTAAGAAACATTTGTTTTCTTTTACAGTCCAGGCCCAAAAAATAACACATTATATTTCTCTGTCTGCATCATTTTAGTTATTTTTAATGTTTTTAGATCCGCTGCGCTGTCATTATAAATGCCACTTTTCGTCTACCAAGTAAAGTTTTTCAGCATAGCGAAAATGAATATTCAGGAAAATCACACCAGATCTACGAGAATTTAAAAAAAAAAACTTGATTGACAAAAAAGTCTATATTTTATATTTTATATTTTATTGATTTTTTTATCTATATTAATATATTGATTATCTATATTAATATATTCATATTTTTATATTGTTATTTTTATTGATTGCTACATTTATCATAACCGTCACAAAGTTAAAAATCATTTTATGTTTTATGTTCCCTTTCGAAGCTCAGTTTGCGGCTGTTTCTCCTTGGCACTGCTTTCGACTGCTCTGTACGCAGCAAACTATGGTAGTCTGTTGTTTATTATATTGATTGGTATCTGGTGTGTTTATGACTTAATTGATAGTTTACAAATTGGAAATTCTGGCCCTAAATTTCTAATTGAACCACGGAAATTCCCAATTTGTATCAAAACTCTACTTGATTGAATTTGTTGAATATTTCTCCCAAAATCAGCACAAAATAATACATAAGAATCAACATCCTCTTTAAAGCAACAAATTTATATGTAGCCCCATGTTAATAAAATAGCACAAATATTGTCTTCATTTACTAAATCTTTCGGTTACATTTTTAGACATATGCGTCAATAATATTTTCCAGTTTAAGTAAAAACCACATTTTGTACAAAAAAGCACTAACTAATAATTGTTACTCAGAGATTCTTTCATAGAGACAGTATAGATATATTTTTCAAAATCTACACAAAAATGACTAATTCCGTTTAATCAGGTTAAATTTTGAAACTATGCAGTCAACAGACGTCGTTTCTGTATTGCAATATTGGGTTTTTCCTTTTAGGTTAAATTGTGAAATTATGCAGTCAACAGACGTCGTTTCTGTATTGCAACATTGGGCTTTTCCTTTTAGGTAGATTTCGTAAGAAATACTACCTATTACATGCTCCCCTATGTTGGAATTTCTGAAATTTTTTTGCAGATTTACGCCGATCATGACTCCCACAACCCAAAACGACCCCCAGTTCAAAACTCTATCTATCTATCTATCTATATCACTTTTTTATGTACACGATAACTTCAATAATTTGCACAAATCTCTTCCAAACTGATACATAAAATCAAGGGGCATAAAATCTCGTTCGAGTTCGTTAATGGGCAAAATGAAACCGGGGGGGGGGCTTTTTGTGAAAACAGAAAAAACCCATAACTTCTTAATTATGGTACGTATCGAATCTGTTTAAAGTTATTATTACTTCTAGGAAATGGGCCGAAAATTTATGTATGACAGATTTTTGATATCATTAAAAATGGCCTCAAGGGCGAAAATAGGGGTTTAAAAAGAAAAAAATTTATAGCTTCGTCAATTTCTCAAGATATCAAATCCGCTTAAGTTTATTATAAATACTCTTAATATTATCTACAACTTTTTTATTGACAAGTGTTTTATAGGACCAACCCTTACAGCAAAATAAATAAATAAATAAATAAATAAATAAAAAACCCACTGGCTTCGCCAACAAACACATGTAGATTTTGAAGTAGGCGGTCCCAATTACTGCATCATGGCAAAAAAGTCATTTCTTCTGTAATTCTGAATAAACAGGCGCCCCCCGGTCTGCGTCTTCGAAATCTACCTGTGCCTGTAGGCCGAGCCGTCAGGGATTTTTTTTCTCTATTCTTTGTGGTGTATTAGGTGCTTTATGAAAGCTGCAATTATGCTTTGAAAAGCTAGCTAAACAGAATTGGACCGTCAGGGATTTTTTTTCTCTATTCTTTGTGGTGTATTAGGTGCTTTAT
This sequence comes from Maratus michaelseni, assembly GCA_963931845.1. Lineage (NCBI taxonomy): Eukaryota > Metazoa > Arthropoda > Arachnida > Araneae > Salticidae > Maratus > Maratus michaelseni. The sequence goes on along the minus strand of OZ007597.1, from coordinate 110,689,735 downwards.
GAAAGCTGCAATTATGCTTTGAAAAGCTAGCTAAACAGAATTGGACTTCCGCTTAAAGGGGAATTTCATGCAGTTTGAGCAATTTGCAGTCTGTCACATATTTGAGCCTGAAATCTCTAGATCAGTATCTACGCTCTGTGAAAAATCATAGAATGCACCCGCCCAATAATTTTGTCATCGAATAGTATGTGTTTGAAAGACTTACTTTTCTAGAAAAAAAAATCTGAAAAATAGCTTTATCCTTTTAATAATAAGATAATTTGTGCAATTTTGAAGTTTAGAATCTTCATACATGAACAGAAATGTGAAACAAACTTTATGAGTTTTTGCATTCAGTGTAAAATCATAAACAGAATTGACTAAAATTACGAGTCGATTATTAAAAATCAAACAGTAGAAGTTCTTTCATTCATTAGCTACATTAGCTACTCACTCATTAGCTGATTTTATACAAAATCAGCTTTAATTGATTATTTTCGATATCTAGTTTGTTAAATTTTGCTTCGGTAAAAATCATATAAAAGCACAGAATAGAATCTACAGCTTTATAATTGTGTTCTAATAGTAGGCACATTTCTATTGTAAAACTACACTACTTCTGCAAATTAATAAAAATCAATTATCCAATTTATTCAGATAAGTTGCTCAATTTTGAGGTTTGCAGGCTCTGTTCCGCTTTTGCTTACTTTTTCACATTCGATTACAGAAATCACCTGTTATATAGACTAAAGCTGCAAATCGATTATTAAGAGTCAGGAATAGAAGATATATTTATATTCACAGATTATATTTCTTATCGAAAATCAACTATAAAATGACTAATATCGAAAAATAACTAATGTCGATTACGGTTAGCTATATTAGACAAATTTAAATTTTTAAATACAATAGGACAAAAAAAAAATGTTGCAACAACAACATATTTTTTCCCTTAGTATTCATAGACGGTCTAACAGACATGAATACATTTTAAGCAATATTCAACAGCAAATTAGTAAATAAAACATTTCAATTTTTCAAGGCTTCAACATTTCAACAAAGCATTAATCTATTATACATATTTATGAAATAATTTAAACACATATTTATGAAATAATTTATACACGATACTATTTCTGAAATAATTTATACACATACTATTTATAAAATAATTTATACACATATTTATGAAATAATTTTCCTAAAAATCGGCTCATTCTATCCAATAATCAGTTAAATTGTGTAATTTTGAGGTTTACAGGTTCTGTACAGAAGTAGCAAACTTTTCATCATTTCTTCCCATCCGGTCATAGAAATCACAATTTTTATAGGCTTAAGCTACAAGTCAATTATTAACACTCATAAATGGACACAGATCATATATCTTATCAAAAATAAACTAAAAAAGGACTAATATTGAAATATGATTAATGTCAATAACGGTTAATTAAATTAGAAAAATTTGAAGTTTTTAAACACTTCTATGCTGCAAAAACAATATATTATTCCCTATCGCCTTCATAGACGATCTGGAAGACAAAAATATTTTTTTTTAATACTAAACTGTAAATTACTAAATAAAAACTTAAACAAAGTATGAAACTATACAGATATTAAATAATATTATATTCTAACAAGAATCTATTACAATCCTTTCAAATAATAACACTATTTCCTAGAATATTTTCTAAAAGTAGTGTCTTTATTATAGAATATTTTCTTTTTCAATAGCTTAGTTCTGTAAAATAATATTCTACTTCCATACAGATATACGTTTTTGTTGACATATAAACTAGTCGTTGGAGGCCACCGTAATACTTACCCATCATGGACATGCATAATATAAAATATGAAAATAAAACATGTGTAAACTATTTATAAAATGCATTGCAATTCGAATAAAATCGTGGCTTGATGGCGTCATAAAATTTAAATGCTCTATTACTTAATTGCGTAAAATAAACATCCCTTATAACTCCAAAATTGATAATCATATTAACTAATGGTTTACTGCGTCGGATTAACCGTTCCATTTCCAATAATTTCCGATAAATTATGGTTATTTGATAGAATTAGTACATATTTTGTTAAAAATCAAATGTTGATGATTTTTATTAAAAAAGCTTCCTTTATTAAAAACACTAATATACGTCTACTACATGTATATATATTTAAATTTCTTGTGGCAATTACGTCAATTTACAACAACAACAAAAATTCCGTTGAATTTTAAAACGTTATGTATATTAAATAATTAATTTTAAAACTTAATGCAATTCCATATTACCACACATTAAAAAAGTTATTGATGTAAAACTGCACAGCATAACTTTACATAATGTACTAGAAATGTTTGAAAAAATATGAATGATATTTTTTTAAATATTTTATAATATACCCAAGGAAATGTTTTAACAATCTAACACCATTAATCAGCCTTTGAGAATACAATATGTTATCTCAAATACAGGAAATTAATAGTTGAATAATATCATCATTAAGGAATTATAAAATGTCATCCTTAAAAATAAATATTATTCAAACAAAAATACTTTTTCAAAAAATTTATAAAATTTTCAATTCAATAGAAAGTTATTATGTATAACAAAAGTGTAATCTAAGATTCAGATGTACTTTAAAAAAAAATAACATAATTTATTTTTAAATATATCTTTAATTGAAATTTGAATGATATAACAGGGTCATGAAAAATCGAAGAGTGTGGCAAATAGGATTACAAATATCTCGGCAACTATTTATCCGATCGACTTTATTCTTTATGCAAAATTTATGTTTTTGTATTGTCTTTTATATTGACTACTTAAAATAAACAATTTCGAAAATGTTTATATACCTTTTATCAGAACGAATATTTCGAGAGTCCGAAAAAAATAGTTCCGGATAATCGAAGTTACTGAAATTCAATAAGCTTCTTCCCATTATTACATACTAAGTACATACCAAATTTCAAGTCTCTATCTCTATTTGTTCGGGAGATAGAGCGTTTACAGGTATGGGGAAGTTGTCGTGTTCCTTTATGCATATGATAGAAATTATCGTGGCAAGTAAGTTCAGGGGGTGATTATTGAGAAGATGTCAAAGTTGGCGAATCCTTTGAAAAGACCTAAAGGATTTACTTTTACGGAGTGAAACAATTTGTTAAAACAAGAAGGTATAGTGGCACTTGGTTGTTTTGGCAATCCGCAGAGTGCGTTTCCTGGGTACTGAAGTACTAAACTGGAGTGTAGTTTTCCCTTATATTTTGTATGGTGAAGCAAGGAAGACGAAAATCACATCACTAGAGTTAATGTTCTTTAATTGGAGAAAGATGTCCCACTTCACAATCTTCCATAATAGTAATATCTTGATCAATCAAAGTTTCAGATTTTTTAAAAATGAATCTGATGAATATTGGTGAGGTGACATTTTAAATTTAAAGTCAGGGGTGAAGAACACAAACATAATCCAAAGAATAATCCAGAAATGCTGTTGAACGGGTCCGATCAAGTTCACGTAATCCAAAGAGTTTTAAGAACATCAAGGTGATTTTTCGTTATAAAACCAAAGGGTGGCCAAAGGGGCCAAGACATTTTTAGATGTTTATGAGATGAAGATCAGAGGGCAAGTGTTCTATCCGATATGAAAGTGGGCGCAAGGAAAAACACGCCAAGCGAGATACATTTCAAGCCAAGAGAATCGCATTTTTTTTGCGTGGGAAATGTAACCGTTACTTATATACATATCAACTTCATAATTGACGTCATTGGAAGGGAAAAATCTTTTGGCAAAGATTGCACTTTGGCTAAAAAGAGAGATTACGAATCTTACCGTTAATTGTTGTTATGGGAACAGGGTTTTCAAGGAATGCTGCAAAGGCGCCATTGGAATGCTTTAAGCATCTGGATACAATATGCAAGACAAAGCTGACCATGAAAAGGAAAACATTTTATGCCTTGTATAATTTCATTTCTTTTGATATGTGGGAGACCGAATAAGTACGTTAATGATAATTTAAAAACAATATGCATGATTTTGACTAAAAGTCTTTCGTTGAAAGAGAAAGATAAAAAGGGTGCGCTTTTTAACAGCCGGGAATGTATATGAATTACGATTATGCAGAAAGGGGAAAATATATTTGATAAAATACATAAAATATAGATTGCTTTAATTTTTTGAAAGGAATATATATGGTATCTTTACCATAACAGGCACACACATAGACACACACACTGACAGAAGGACGGCAATTTTTTTTTTCTAAAAATATATTTTTCGAAATCTCCAGTGTCTAAAACGTGTAAATCCGTCTTTTTGAGATTTTCAAAACGATTACAAGACTTACCCTACACTACGTATGATGGGTAAGTAATAAAAGAGTTGTAGCCTAGAAATTTTCTGACGAAATATATATATATATATATTAAGTTACATTTGAATCTTAGATTACACGTTGTTATACATAATAACTTTTTATTGAATAGAACATTTTATAAATTTTTTGAAAAAGTATTTTCGTTTGAATAATATTTATTTTTAAGGACGACATTTTGAAATTCCTGAATAATGATATTATTCAACTGTTAATTTTCTGTATTTGAAATAACATATTGTATTCTCAAAGGCTGATTAATGGTATGAGATAGTTACGAAATTTCCTTGGGTGTATTATAAATTATTTAAAAATATATATTATTCATATTTTTTAAACATTTCTAGTACATTATGTAAAGTTATGATGTGCAGTTTTACGTCAGTAACATTTTAAATGTGTGTTAATATGGAATTGCATTCAGTTTTAAAATTAATTATTTAATGTACATAAAGTTTTAAAAGTTAATGGAATTTAATTTGATTTTCAACAAAATATATGCTAATTCTATCAAATAACCATAATTTATCGGAAACATTAAAATAAAACTAGTATTCGAATAATCATTTTCTAACTTTGCATTTCAATAGAAAAGTTTTGGAAAATAATAATCTACTTCTCTGACTTCCACATAGGGTCATTCCACAGTATTTGGCTTCACAAGTTTGAAAAAAAGTTTTATAAAAAGTTAAGTGTAATACATCATTTTAAAGCTTTAAATCTCTTCTATTAAAATTTATCCAAAATATTATATTTTTTAAAATCAAATAAAAATTAGAGCATTATTTTGCAGCCATATAGAAAAATTTGGTCATAGGTCCCATACGTAACAAATAGCATTGTCCCGTACGTAACAGAAATAATTAGCTTTCATTAATTAATGACGCAATTTAAAAAAATAATTTTAAAGTTAATTAATAAAATGTATATTTCTGCTTCTACTCATTAAATTTATTTGTGAAAATATTAAATAAATTCAGAGCAAAATCCAAATTGCTAGAGGTATTTTTAAAACAACTTTTTGTGATGTCACGTACGTAACACAACTTTATTAATTAAAAATATATATATGTATTGGCTCAAACAAAAAGAAATTTCATAAGAATCTAGTTGAAGTGATATATAATGCATTAAAAATAATTGCAAACTTTCTCATTTATATTTTGATATTGAAAAAAGTACAAATATCTCAAAAATTTGCTGTGAAATGTGTCCCGTACGTAACACATGAATACTGTGGAATGACCCTATAACTTTCTCTTGTTACGTAAATAAAATCAAAAGCTTAAAAGAAAATCTTAAAATTTTTTGGTCGCAAAAATTGTGAAAGTATGTTTGCAATTAGATTATACATTGTTATACACAATGTCTTTTCATTGATTTGAAATACCTTCCTAATTTCATAAATTCTATCGCGAAAGGATTTTCTCCTGAATAATATATTATTGGAGGGCGTTACTTTCACTAATCTTTGAATAATGGTCTTGTTCAACCATTTATTTCCGTATATTTATAACAATATACTGTGTTCTAACAAACTGAAAATAATGGCGTGAGAATTTCCGAACATCTGCATATCTTTCGTTTTTTTGAGTGCATTATAAAAAACTAAAAAGACTATTCGCTATATATAATATTTTAAATATTACATACACAGAATCTCTCCAATTTATTGCATTCCCTGGCTAATGTTAAACATATAGCCGTAGGATGCATTAGTATATTTAATTATATTTCCTCAGGAAATTAATATTTTTAACTTCTGTTTTCTGTGCACACTTCTTAAAGGATGCCTCTTTTTTCTTAGTTATCAAAATATTTCTAAAATGTGTGCTTAATTTATAATTTTATGTGTTAAAATCTTAGCGAAACTGAATAAGATTTTAACATTTTCACATAAAATTAAGTGTATATTTTAGAAAATTTTTGACATCTTTTGACAAAATTTGCGACAAAGAGACATCCTTTGAGAAGTGTACACAGAAAACAGAAGTTAAAAATATTAATTTCCTGAGGAGATATTTTTAATTTACGAATGCATCCTACGCCCAAAGGTTTAACATTAGCGATGGAATCGAGAAGTTCACTGACGAACAGCTTTAATATTAGCTTGAAAAACCTTTATGATCGAACTGAACATTTTTATTATGTAATGTTTCTCTCTCTCTCTCTCTCTCTTTTTTTTTTTTTTTTTTTTTTTTTGTTGTTTGTTTGTTTGTTTGTTTGTTTTGTTTCAAGGCACAAGGCCTAATTTTACGTTTAACGAAATACATGCAAATCCTTCAAATAACTATAATAAAGTTAGAAAAAAATATTCAAATAGCACTTTAAGTCAAGTAATCATTTCTAACACAATTTGTTTCGACAATGGATTTTCCGAAAATAATATCCTACTACTTTGATTGCCATGTAATTTTATTTTATTGCAATGTTTCCTTAAAATTGGCTTGAAAAAGCTTCATGCTTAAGCCAAATCTTTTGCATTATGTTATGTCCGCTTTTGAAATTTTTTACAACGATTTTGTATGTATGTGTAGAGTACATCGTTGTAAAAAATAGCAGCAATTCTTATGATTAATGCTATTATTGCGTAAATAACAACGTTATAGCATGAGAATTTATATCTGAAAGTCAGATTACACATTGTTGTATATATATAAATTTCACGTTTTGCTTTGAAAACAATTTACAAATTTTATCTTTTTTTTTTTTTTTTTTTTTTTAAGGATTTTCTCTTAAATAATATATCTTTAGAGAACGTAGCTTTCTCTAATCCTTGAATAATGGTCTTATTCAACCATTTATTTCCGCATATTTATAACAATATAGTGTATCGTAATAGACTGAAATAAGCGGTTCGAGAGCGTTCCCACATTTATATATCCGGCATTTTTTGGGGTGTAATATAAAATACTAAGAAATTCATTTTTATATTCTTTTAAAATATAAGTGTAGATATTGTAAGGTTAAGGTTATGCTGTGCAGTTTTACATCAATAAAATTTCCCAATTTGCGTTAATAGAAAGTCTAGACAATAATGAAGTTTTAAAATGTAATTGATTTATTTTTCTTATAAATTGACGCAATTGATCTAGTAAACAAAAGAGTTTAAATGCAATTAAAATTTTGTATTTAGGTTCTTTTCAACGTTGCATACGTATCACATAAAGTTAAATCGACAAAGTTCTTGTTTCTGTTTAACAATACTGTAATAACTACTAACTCAATATAGATATTTATTTATATATTCAGTGATATGTATATATATACATATATCGTAATATTTATTATATTATTTAGTATATTTATAATATTTATGTATATTATGTATATAAAAAGCGAATCACATTAAGGTTGAAAATTTATTATATAATATACATTAAGTTTTAACATTTAATGGTTTTATACTATTAATATATCTATGTCCGTTATTTTTACAAAATATTATATATTATTACCAATAATAATATCAATTACATTGATTGCTGTATACTTTTCTTTCGTAAATAAAAACATTACAGCATAAGAATTTTTAGTCGTCATATTATCTTAAAAGTATGTCTGAAAGACAGGTTAGCTATTTCTGTGTATAATTTCCATTTATTGATTTCAAAATGTACAAATTTTATAATTTTTTCAGAAGGGATTTTGCCCTGAATACTATATAGTTGTAAGACGCCGCTTTCTCTAATCTTTGAATAATGGTCTTATTCAATCATTTATTTCGGAAGATTTATGACAATGTACCGTACACTAATAAGCTGGAATTAAACGAGTGAGAACGTTCTGATAAGGTTCTACATATTGCACTTATTTATGTGCATTATAAAATACGAGAACATCATTATTTACAGTAAAACCTCTAAACATCGGACATCTCAGGAGCGTGAAATTTGTTCACTAATCAGAGGTGTTTGCTTTACGGTGGTAAAAATGTACAAATATATAAATATTGAGAATCGAAAAGTGTCCACAAAATAGAGGTGTCCGATATTCGGGAGTGTCCGTTATGGAGCTTTTACAGTATATTTTCTAACATATATTCTATATTTTTTCTACGTGTACGTTATGTTATGTTATACTGTATAATTTTATATCAATTACATTTTTAAATTTTCATTAATGTAAACTTCTGATAATTATTGAAATTTTAAAGTTTGATTGATGTTTTTTTTTCTTTTTGTGTGAGTGTGCGTAAATTGACGTAACTGGCATAATTAGCTAAAATATAACACAAACAAAAATATAACTCTCAAAATGTCATTAATATTTAAATTTATATTTATATTTTTTCCTATCATGAAATACATTTGGAATAATGATGTGTTCTATACATATGTTTCGTTCCCACAGTACAATAATACACAAATATTTTTTTATTTATTTGTAGTACATACATATTCGTTTTCTTAAAAAAAAAAAAAAAAAAAAAAAAAAAAAAAAGTCCGTTACATTTTTAAAAAGAAAATGACCAACTTTGAATTTTAACAAAATAGTATATGCAAAACCTTTCAAACAAACTTAATAATATAGTTTGAAAAAAAAACTAATTAAACCAACACTTTAACTCGAGTAATCAATCATTTCCTAAACTTTACGGTTCAACAACAATTTTTTGGAAAATAGCATTCTACTATACTTTGATTGCCATATAATTTTCTTTTATTACACAAATAAAAAAGCTTCATCAAGAAGGATTTTCAATCCTAGAAGTCTCTTAAAAGTACATCTCAAAGTCAGATTACCTATTGTTGAAGATAATTTCTATGGGGGAGTTGTCGTGTTCCTTTATGCATATAGAAGAGTTATCGTGGGAAGTAAGTTCAGGTGGTGATTATTGAGAAGATGTCAAAGTTGGCGAATCCTTTGAAAAGACCTAAAGGATTTACTTTTACGGAGTGAAACAATTTGTTAAAACAAGAAGGTATAGTGGCACTTGGTTGTTTTGGCAATCCGCAGAGTGCGTTTCCTGTGTACTGAAGTACTAAACTGGAGTGTAGTTTTCCCTTTTATTTTGTATGGTGAAGCAAGGAAGACGAAAATCACATCACTAGAGTTAATGTTCTTTAATTGGAGAATGATGTCACACTTCACAATCTTCCACAATAGTGATATTTTGATCAATCAAAGTTTCAGATTTTTTTAAATGAATCTGATGAGTATTGGTGAGGTGACATTTTAAATTTAAAGCCAGAGGTGAAGAACACAAACGCGATCCAAAGAATAATCCAGAAATGCTGTTGAACAGGTCCGATCAAGTTCACGTAATCCAAAGAGTTTTTAAGCCATCAAGAGGATTTTTCTTTATAAAACCAAAGGGTGGCCAAAGGGGCCAAGACATTTTTAGATGTTTATGAGATGAAGATCAGAGGGCAAGTGTTCTATCCGATATGAAAGTGGGCGCAAGGAAAAACACGCCAAGCGAGATACATTTCAAGCCAAGAGAATCGCATTTTTTTGCGTGGGAAATGTAACCGTTACTTATATACATATCAACTTCATAATTGACGTCATTGGAAGGGAAAAATCTTTTGGCGAAGATTGCACTTTGGCTAAAAAGAGAGATTAAGAATTTTACCGTTAATTATTGTTTTGGGAACAGGGCTTTCGAGGAATGCAGCAAAGGCGCCGTTTAAATGTTATAGACATCTGGAACAATATGCAAGCCACAACTGACCATGAGAAAGGAAACATTTTAAGCCTTGTATAATTTCATTTCTTTTGATATGTGGGAGACCGAATAAGTACGTTAATGATAATTTAAAAACAATATGCATGATTTTGACTAAAAGTCTTTCGTTGAAAGAGAAAGATAAAAAGGGTGCGCTTTTTAACAGCCGGGAATGTATATGAATTACGATTATGCAGAAAGGGGAAAATATATTTGATAAAATACATAAAATATAGATTGCTTTAATTTTTTGAAAGGAATATATATGGTATCTTTACCATATATATATCACCCCTTCACAAGATTTTGAAAAATTTAGAATGTCACCCTGTAAATATAATACAAAATATCAAAGCAGAAAAATAATAATAAAAATAAAATAAGTATGCATACAATAATGTAAATAATAATATGTAGTACTACAATAATATCTTCATATTAGTATGATAAATGGCCATACATTTTTCAAATTGCAGCAAAATATACTTTTAAAGTCTTTGAAAAGTCTTTTATCCATATTAGAACTAATGTTAGCTGCAAACATATTTTTTTTGTTTGTTTTCTTGCAAGTTTATTCATTTTACAATATGATGGTGCACCTATATAAATAAACTCTTAATTGTTCATTTTTTTTTTTTTTTTTTTAACACAGTCTTTAAAAAGAGTTCAAGAATGAAAAATTACAGCTGCATTTTTCTTTGAAGGTTTTCTCACGTGATTTTATTTATCAACAAACATGAGCATCATAAATGAGTCTTTAGTGCACAAAATTTTTTGTATTTGCTTTAAAAGTTCACAAGTTTGCACTATATTATTAAAAATCTTAAATGAAATGTAAATACAAAAATTTCAAAATAAAGAAACACAATTACAATTATACAATGATAATATAGAGATTATAAAGATTATAAAGATACATATATAAAATATTAAACGTAAAAAAAGTTTACGTAAAAAAAGACACAGGAGAGATAATAATGATGCAAGACATGGGCATCGATAAAAATATCTCCCCTTAAACTTGTTGTAATAACAAGGAAGAGACCGCAGTTTAGGACATTGGTCATATTCGGGACAGGGCGTATTTAGGGTGAGGGGTTTATTTTTGGTAAACCCCCCTTGCTCCGCACATATTTGGAAACTCCGCCTATGATTGGAGCGACTCGGGTTCATCTACGGGTTTGAAAAAAATAGTAAAATTGGGTATACCAATTTTAACAAAGTTTTGCTCTCATACACAATGGAATAAAGACCCCCACATGGGTGATAATTTTGAACGGGGCTTATTCCGCAAGGGCGAATAAAAACTAAAAAAAAATGAAAAATAAATCAAAGTTTTTTTTTTTTATTTAAAATTTATAGCTCCCTTATGTTTCCTAAAGATTAATTAAATTTTTATTTAAACCCTTTCTATTTTAAAGATTAAAAGCAATTATATTTCATCAAATACATTAGCGTTTCTTTTCTATCATTTTTATGTCTGGCTTCTAACCGCAAAAATGATCTTCCTTTTCTGCAAAAATACAGCTGCAAAATTATTCAATATGTACGTTAGATATTTTCATTATTCTTTCAAACTTTGCTTTCTGTCTGAAAAACTTAATGATAAATTCAAAACGTTTTTACATTTACGCTTTGGACCGAGCAGAATATTAACTTCCTGGTTTCCATGTAAATGCTGTCTTTAATTAATTCCCAACTGCCAAAATTCTATATGCTCATCAAAATAATTCATATATAGAAAGCCACATCTGACTTCTTTCTCATAACATCATTGATTGCTGCTCAAAAATTACGAAAATAGCAATAAGTAGCCAGGCATGGCACTCCTTTGATTCATTCCCCCCTGTAAATTAATATGCCAGATGCCTAACTGTCCGAAATTCTTTCTGGCGAAAAATGTGCGATACACATGTATATTTGGTGTGGAAAACAAAGCATCGGCGAGAATGTATTGTAAAAATTACGGCAGATCCTTTTTATCTCTGATACGGAGAAGATCTAAACTTTCATGATGTAAACTGCGTTCTGAGTGGCGAGGGGGCCACCTCAAACTTTCAACTCTCTTTCTCTTAGAATAAAAACATTCCATGGAAATCATCTGTTTATTTATTATTCTTGCCATGCATCTTTACACGGGAGGAGAACTATGGGTTATCTGCTAAAAAAAACGACGCAAAGTTATTATGCTTATTTCCTTCCGAAACGGCCAGAAGACACTTGGACTCGAAACAACGCCATAATTTCCATATATTGATTTGAAAACACAGTAAAAATTTTATAATATTTTTCAGAAAGGCTTATCTCCTGAATTATATATTTTTGGAGGACGCCGGCCGCGTACTCTACTCCTCGAATAATGGTTTTGTTCAACCATTTATTTCTGTAGATTTATGATAATATACTACATCGTAATAAGCAGAAATTAATGGTGTGAAAAAGATTCTGCTAAAAATATTCTGCATCCTGCGTTTCTTTCTGTTCTTTGTCAAAAGAAGAAAATGTAGGAAAAATCAATATTGACGTTCTTTCTAACTTTATGCGTGTGTTAAAGTTAATTATTTTTTTTTTCGGACAGTTTTCTGCTTTAATATTATTCTTAATTTTTTAATGTAAAATTTAAAACATTATTAAAGTTTTTAAACTTCATTGGCTTTTTGTTTTTTTAACACATATTAACGTATCTAAAGTAAATTTTAAAATTCTATTAAAATTTCAAAAAATAATCTACGTGCTTAAAAGTATATCTCAAAGTCAGATTACCTATTGTTAAAGATAATTAATTTCCATATATTGATTTGAAAACACCTTAAAAATTTTATAATATTTTTCAGCAAGACTTTTCTCCTGAATTATATATTTTTGGAGGACACCGCGTACTCTACCCCTTGAATATTGGTTTTGTTCAACCATTTATTTATGTAGATTTGTGATACTATACAACATCGTAATAAGCTGAAATTAATGATGTGAACAAGATTCTGCATCCTGCATTTCTTTGTGTGCTTTGTCAAAAGAAGAAAATATAGAAAATTATTATTGACGTTATTTCTAACTTTATACATGTGTTAAAGTTAATTTATGATTGGAAATTTTATTTTCTGTTTTTGAAAGTTTTCTGCTTTAATAATATTTTTAATTTTTAATGTAAAATTTGAAATATTGTTAAGGTTTTTAAACTTCATTGGCTTTCTGTCTTTTTTAACTTATATTAACGTATTTAAAGTAAATTTTAAAATGTTATTAAAATTTCAAAAATTAATCTACGTACTTAAAGGTATATCTCATAGTCAGATTACCTATTGTTAAAAATAATTTCCATATATTGATTTGAAAACACCTAACAAATTTTATAATATTTTTCAGCAAGGCTTTTCTCCTGAATTATATATTTTTGGAAGACGCCGCGTACTCTACTCTTTGAATAATGGTTTTGTTCAACCATTTATTTCTGTAGATTTATGATAATATATTACATTGTAATAAGCTGAAATTAATGGTGTGAAGAAGATTCTATGAAGATTCTGCATCCTGCGTTTCTTTGTGTGCTTTGTCAAAAGAAGAAAATTTATAAAAATCATTATTGACGTTCTTTCTAACTTTATGCGTGTGTTAAAGTTAATTTTTTTTTTTTCAGACAGTGCTCTGTTTAATATTATTTTTAATTTTTTAATGTAAAACTTAAAATATTATTAAAGTTTTCTAACTTCATTGGCTTTCTGTTTTTTTAACTTATATTAACGTATTTAAAGTAAATTTTAAAATGTTATTAAAATTTCAAAAATTAATCTACGTACTTAAAAGTATATCTCGTCTCAAAGTCAGATTACCTATTGTTAAAGATAATTTCCATATATTGATTTGAAAACACCTTACAAATTTTATAATATTTTTCAGCAAGGCTTTTCTTCTGAATTATATATTTTTGGAAGACGCCGCGTACTCTACTCTTTGAATAATTGTTTTGTTCAACCATTTATTTCTGTAGATTTATGATAATATATTACATTGTAATAAGCTGAAATTAATGGTGTGAAGAAGATTCTATGAAGATTCTGCATCCTGCGTTTCTTTGTGTGCTTTGTCAAAAGAAGAAAATATAGAAAATCATTATTGACGTTCTTTCTAACTTTATACATGTGTTAAAATTAATTTATGATTGGAAATTTTTTTTTCTGTTTTTGAAAGTTTTCTGCTTTAATATTATTTTTAATTTTTTAATGTAAAATTTGAAATATTAAAGTTTTAAAACTTCATTGGCTTCTGTTTTTTTTTTTTTTTTTTTTTTTTTTTTTTTTTTTAACGTATTTAAAGTAAGTTTTAAAATGCTATTAAAATCTCAAAAATTAATCTACGTACTTTAAAATAATTATTTTTTTAAAAGTATACAGACTAAAAATGTATAAATTATTCCGCTATGGTACTTTATACATTTCTGTCTTTGCCAAAACGTTTGATGTCAGCTTGTCAATGTGATCCCCCTGACCGCCGAGCAAAAAGGCTAAATTCTAATGTTGTTTTCTCTGTATTTTTTTTTTTTAAATGCTAAAAAAAGATGACTTTCGACACAAGATATCAGAGCCTTAATTACGTATGTGAATAAAATCCTTGAGAGTACTAATCATTACTCAGTGTTTTAAAACTGCATTATATTAATTAAAAACAAGAACGAAAAATCATGCGTCAGGCATACATTATGAAACACTTTCTATGATAGAAATTATCGTGTTCATTTATGCATATAGAAGAGTTTATCGTGGGAAGTAAGTTCAGGGGGTGATTATTGAGAAGATGTCAAAGTTGGCGAATCCTTTGAAAAGACCTAAAGGATTTACTTTTACGGAGCGAAACAATTTGTTAAAACAAGAAGGTATAGTGGCACTTGGTTGTTTTGGCAATCCGCAGAGTGCGTTTCCTGGGTACTGAAGTACTAAACTGGAGTGTAGTTTTCCCTTATATTTTGTATGGTGAAGGAAGGAAGACGAAAATCACATCACTAGAGTTAATGTTCTTTAATTGGAGAAAGATGTCACACTTCACAATCTTCCATAATAGTAATATTTTGATCAATCAAAGTTTCAGATTTTTTTAAATGAATCTGATGAATATTGGTGAGGTGACATTTTAAATTTAAAGTCAGGGGTGCAGAACACAAACATAATCCAAAGAATAATCCAGAAATGCTGTTGAACGGGTCCGATCAAGTTCACGTAATCCAAAGAGTTTTAAGAACATCAAGGTGATTTTTCGTTATAAAACCAAAGGGTGGCCAAAGGGGCCAAGACATTTTTAGATGTTTATGAGATGAAGATCAGAGGGCAAGTGTTCTATCCGATATGAAAGTGGGCGCAAGGAAAAACACGCCAAGCGAGATACATTTCAATCCAAGAGAATCGCATTTTTTTGCGTGGGAAATGTAACCGTTACTTATATACATATCAACTTCATAATTGACGTCATTGGAAGGGAAAAATCTTTTGGCGAAGATTGCACTTTGGCTAAAAAGAGAGATTAAGAATTTTACCGTTAATTATTGTTTTGGGAACAGGGCTTTCGAGGAATGCAGCAAAGGCGCCGTTTAAATGTTATAGACATCTGGAACAATATGCGAGACAAAGCTGACCATGAAAAGGAAAACATTTTATGCCTTGTATAATTTCATTTCTTTTGATATGTGGGAGACCGAATAAGTACGTTAATGATAATTTAAAAACAATATGCATGATTTTGACTAAAAGTCTTTCGTTGAAAGAGAAAGATAAAAAGGGTGCGCTTTTTAACAGCCGGGAATGTATATGAATTACGATTATGCAGAAAGGGGAAAATATATTTGATAAAATACATAAAATATAGATTGCTTTAATTTTTTGAAAGGAATATATATGGTATCTTTACCATATATATATCACCCCTTCACAAGATTTTGAAAAATTTAGAATGTCACCCTGTAAATATAATACAAAATATCAAAGCAGAAAAATAATAATAAAAATAAAATAAGTATGCATACAATAATGTAAATAATAATATGTAGTACTACAATAATATCTTCATAATAGTATAATAAATGGCCATACATTTTCAAATTGCAGCAAAATATATTTTCAAAGTCTATGAAAAGTCTTTTATCCATATTAATACTATTGTTAGCTGCAACATATTTTTTGTGTTTGTTTTCTTGCAAGTTTATTCATTTTACAATATGATGGTGCACCTATATAAATAAACTCTTAATTGTTCATTTTTTTTTTTAACACAGTCTTTAAAAAGAGTTCAAGAATGAAAAATTACAGCTGCATTTTTCTTTGAAGGTTTTCTCACGTGATTTTATTTATCAACAAACATGAGCATGATAAATGAGTCTTTAGTGCACAAAATTTTTTTGTATTTGCTTAAAAAGTTCACAAGTTTGCACTATATTATTAAAAATCTTAAATGAAATGTAAATACAAAAATTTCAAAATAAAAGAAACACAATTACAATTATACAATGATAATATAGAGATTATAAAGATTATAAAGATACATATATAAAATATTAAACGTAAAAAAAGTTTTCGTGTAAAGACACAGGAGAGATAAAAATGATGCAAGACATGGGCATCGATAAAAACATCTCCCCTTAAACTTGCTGTAATAACATGGAAGAGACCGCAGTTTAGGACATTGGTCATATTCGGGACAGGGCGTATTTAGGGAGAGGGGTTTATTTTTGGTAAACCCCCCTTGCTCCGCACATATTTGGAAACTCCGCCTATGATTGGAGCGACTCGGGTTCATCTACGGGTTTGAAAAAATAGTAAAATTGGGTATACCAATTTTAACAAAGTTTTGCTCTCATACACAATGGAAAAGACCCCCCACATGGGTGATAATTTTGAACGGGGCTTATTCCGCAAGGGCGAATAAAAACTAAAAAAAAAAGAAAAATAAATCAAAGTTTTTTTTTGTTTGTTTGTTCAAAAATCTAAAAATATTTCCATAGACACGTTCTAGAGTGAAGAGAGCATAAAGTCACATTCGGGATAAATATATATTGTTTCGAAAATTAAATTCTCAAAATAACAATTCATTTATTTTAAGTTATTTAAAAATTCAAAGATTAAATTAAAAGGAAAATGAGATAATTAATTTGATTTTTTTTTTTTTTTTTTTTTTTTTTTTTTTTTTACAAAATGCTAAGTATACTTACAAATGCAGAGAGTGTTAATAGAATTATCAAATGTTTAAATTTATAACAATACCTATTATTCTTAATTTATATTATCTATATATTTTATTTATTTATTTATTTATCCATTTATTTATGTATTTTTATTTTTATTTTATTTTTTTTTAACAGGATTTTAAATTATACGAACTTGGTAAACAAGAATACGGGTGGAAAAAAAAATCTTCTGCCAAATAAACAAGTTCTGCAGTACTGCTACATAACACATAAACAATGGACCAGCCATATCACAATAAAAACAAATAATACAATACTACATAACATACATGCATAAATACACCTGTTACCATGGATAAGGAGCATTTATGAATCTGGCAACAGAAAATTTTATATTCATATTAATATTTTATCACCTTTCGAGGACGTAAATTATAGGAATGAGCACTTTGTTCAATATTGTTATTACTAGGAGTATTGTTATGAACATTATGATAATTTAAGTCAAATAAATGGTTATTTCTAGGAGGCGCAAGTAAAAGTCTGTCAATATGAACTCTGAAAATTGAATTGTTAATATGAGAATTCAGTTGTTGAATTGAAAAAGAAACAGGTGAGTGTTTCTTTACAACTACATAAGGTCCTGTATACCTTGGCTTAAATTTATCTGATGATTTTAGGTATACAATGTCTTTCTCAGCAATTGGCCTGAGTTTTGCCTTTCTTTGATGATATTCGTTTCTCTTAATTTGAGATGCTTTTATGTTGTCATAAGCTTTGTTGTAAATACCATTTAAATCATGAAGGAGATTGTAAAAGTCTACATTTTGGTCTAGAAAGGGTTGATTAGCATTTAAATCATATGTATCAAATATTAGAGATAATTCGCGTCCAAAATGTAAAAGATTCGGAGAGAAAGAAGTAGAAGAATGTTTAGAACCATTGTAGAGATTTTTATGAATAGCAATGGCATTTTCAAAGGAATGTCCTTCTTTCATTAAAGTATTGATTGAGTATTTAAGAGATGTGTTTATCCTCTCGCTTATAGAATTGCTAGCTGGGTGTGAGACAGAAGAGTGATTTATTTTAATACCTAGAGTATTATTTAAAGTATTATACACATAAGAACGAAATTGGGGCCCAAGGTCTGATAATACGCAGGCAGGGCGCCCGAAAGTTGTCATATAGGCAAATAAACACTTTACAATTTTAGGTGCAGTTGTATTGTAGAGAGGGTACAGTTCAATATGTCGAGAAAAATGATCCGTAACTGTGAGAATAGTTTGACCGTTTTTAAAAGGACCAACAAGATCAATTGAAATGGTGTTTCCTGGTTGTTTAGGGGTATATGTTGGTTGAAGTGGGGCATTAGGTATACGATGATGTTTAGCCTGAAGACATAATAAACAAGAAGATACATAATTTAAAGTATCGGTGTACATACCTTTCCAACAATACCGTGAAGAGAGGAATTCATATGTTTTAGCTAAACCAAAATGAGATAGATGGGATATTGTTAAAACTTTAGGTTTTAAAGAATTGGGAACCATAATTACATACACGAAAGTATTATCCGCAACATTACTTTTTTTTAACATTAAAACTTTAGAATCAGGATGAATGAAATAAGATGGAAATTTTTTTGAAGAACCTGATTTTAAAATCTCTTCATATATTGGAGCTAATTGTGAATCTTTTAATTGTTCTTGGACAAAAGTTTCATTAGAAATTTCAAGCAAAGCATCTTTTTTATTTTCACTATTAATGACTAAGCAATTCACAATTTTGTTGTTGTTATTTTCCTCAAAATCATTTTCAACAATAGGTAATGCCTGTTTATCTTCAGAAATGAGATTAGGATTTGAATTCAAAGTTTCAATATTTTCTTCAGTAAATTCGCATCGGGATAAATAATCTGCTAGAACATTAGAAACACCTGGAATATGTTTAAAAGTAAAAGTGAATTTTGATAGCTGCATGAGCCAGCGAGTGGTGATATCTGCCGGATTAGTGGTTTTTTTGTATTTATCAAGAGGTTTACTGTCCGATAAAATTATGAAAGGACGATTATAGATATAGTAATTGAAAGCATTTACAGATTTTACAATGGCCATAAGTTCTAACTTTAAAGCTGGATATTTCTTTTCGGAGGGTTTGAGAGATTTTGAGAAGTATGAGACAGGAAGCAACTGATTATTATGCTCTTGTAATAATACACCAGAAATAGCGATACCCGAAGCGTCCGTGTTCACGTAAAATTTTTTGTCCCAATCTGGTAGACGTACCATTGGTGGTTGAAAAAAGATTTTTTGAATATTATGAAACACATTTTGATGCACCTCTGTCCATTTAAAAGTTGAGGATGGTTTTGATAAGTCTATGAGGGGCTGAATAAGTTTAGAAAATTCTGGAATTAAACTCTTATAAAAAGTAGCTAGTCCTACAAAACTTCTTACCTGCTTTTTTGTTTTTGGAACAGGAAATGACTTAATTTTTAGAATATTAGCTTGAATTGGAGAAATAGTGTGGTTATGAATATGAAAACCAAGATAATCAATATTATTCTTGTGAAAAGAACATTTAGAAGGTGACAAAGTCAAGTTGTATTTTCCTAAGATTTCAAGAATTTTTGTTAGTTTATCGTACGTTTCCTGAAATGAGTTAGAGCCAAAAATTAAATCATCTTGATAGGCATAAATTCCTTCTAACTGCATTTCATCCAATAAACTATCCATAAGTGCTTGAAAATATGCACTTGCATTTTTTAATCCAAAACAGAGTCTTTTATATTTAAATGAACCGAACATAGACGTGAAAGTGACCTTATCCTGATATTCTGAAGGAAGGTCAATTTGATGGTAGGCCTGTTGGAAATCAAGGGACGTGAAAAATTTATATTTAGATAAGTTGGAAATAATATTTTGTATTTTAGGGAGAGGGTATGAAGAAGATTGTACAACTGTGTTTAACATCCGTAAATCCAAGGCAAGACGAAATTTTTGTGTACCTGATCCATCAGGTTTTTTTCTGACAAGAAGGATTGGACAAGACCATTCCGAACATGAGCGTTCAATGATACCTGCATCAACTAATTGGTTTATTTGTGTTAATGCTTCTTTTTGAAGTGCTTGAGGAATTGGAAAAGGAAGTGTTTTAATTGGGAAATCGTTAATAAATTTAATGTTTGGTTTAAATTTATCAGTATGACCTAACGTTTTCATAGATTTTGAGAAAACAGCAGAATTATTCAATAATAACTCTTTCAATAGTTTAGCTTCAGTATTCGGTAAGTGTTGTAAATTAAAGTCATCTTGTGAGAGATCACGTTTTCGTTGATTCAAAATATCAGTAGAAGCCTGAATGAAATTTACAAATTGTTTGGTTTCTTCTTTGAAATTACTTTTAACAGCCTCTAGCTGTTGGGCATCTTCCACAATCTGGTCAATTGGCGTTAAGAAACCAATATTTGCTCTTTTATTTACATGAACATTTTTAGTTGTCATATTTTTTACATAAATTTTAAATTCATGTGGGTTTGATTTATCAGTCTGAATAATCGAATCAAAAGCAAGAATATCTTTTACAAGCATGTCATTCTGAAATAAATATGGGGTATCATGAGAAATTTGTTTTGCGCGTACAGAAATACATTTTACCTCATTTGGAGAAATAACCAGTTTGTTTACTAGACAAACATTATGAGAGATATCAGTTTGTACATTTACGTTATGACATTCCGCTGATTCTGAGTTATCATCTATGTAGATAAAGGGAATTCTCAGATTATCAAGTTGCATTATTTTGTTACCTAGATCTAATGTGATGTTAAATTTCTCAAGAAAATTTAATCCCAAAATACCATCAAATTTATACTCTTTAGGAATGTCAACAATGTAGAAGTAATGCGAAAAGTGTTTTTGTTCAATTTTGAATGAAATTCGAATACATGCTGTAAAATCTATCTTAGAATTAACTGTAGTTAAAGTCACATTAGTCCCTAAACGTTTATACTTAAGCACATGTTTAAGCTTATCAAATAACTGTACAGATAAGAGGCTAGTTGTACTTCCAGTATCCACAAGTAAAAAGGTATCTTGTTTTGCGATGGAGGCCTTTATAAGGGGAAGAGTGGGAGAGTACTTATTGACATTCAAAAGAATTTCATGAAAGGAATTACCGGTCGGTGTTGTATCAGTGACACTGTGAGAATCAATAGAATTTTGGGGAAAATCAGTTTGTACAGCTGTTGTATTTGCAATGGAAATATGCTGAGAAGTTTGAGAACCTGTTGAATTAACCAGTCTCTCAGCCGACAATTTTGGAAGAGAATTATCAATGTAAAAACATTTATCACTGTGTTCTGACTCATTTTCACATGCAGACATACACTGGTCAGCCTTAGCATACGTCTCTAGGGGTTTAAATTTTT
Organism: Maratus michaelseni; assembly: GCA_963931845.1. NCBI lineage: Eukaryota > Metazoa > Arthropoda > Arachnida > Araneae > Salticidae > Maratus > Maratus michaelseni. The sequence goes on along the minus strand of OZ007597.1, from coordinate 110,668,119 downwards.
GTTTTGTGGAAACCTGTCATTTCTATCACTGTTATATTTACTAAATTTTTGATCATAACGCGCGTTCGCTCTTTGCCATCTGAAACATTTCTGCGCTATATGCCCAAAACGAAAACATAACTGGCAACAATCATTATTTCTGGCCCAATTATTTTGTCTAGTTTGTGGCGCTCTATGAAATTTTGACTTATAACGAGCCTGAAAGTTTTGTCTGTTGACATGTTTACATTGTTTTGGAGACTCCGATTTTCTTGATGTTTGAGCAAAATTTAAGTTATTAATTTTCTCCGTTAATTCCTTAATTTTACTTTCTAATTGATTGCATTCTACATGCGCCGAACTGCTAGCAGACAAAACATTGTTATTTATGAAAATCTCTTGTAGAGATTGTCCCCTGTCAATTGCTTTATCATATGTGTTGATGCCTTCTTCTTGCAATTTAATTTTAATGTCCGAAGGTAAACAAGATATTAATCTAACGTATTTTATTTTATTTAATGCGTCTTTGTCAAAAATTTCGGGGTATACCTTTGCTACAAGCACATTAAGTCTATGAGCAAAATTTTTTACTGTCTCCTGTGGTAACATAGTTAAACAATTCAAATCGTTTAAAGTTGCAGCCGAAGAATTCTGTGAAAAGAATTTTTGAATGCGATCGCGAATAAATTCAAAGTCTTGTGCGTTATATAGTACAGGGTCTTCAAGATAATATTTTTTGGCGGGACCTTTCAGTTTAGTTTTAAGATAATCAACTGTTTGTTCATTAGTTATTTCCTTAATTTTCTGATAAGTTAAAATTTGGTTAAAGAAATGGTTAAGTAATTCGGGGTCGCCGTAAAAATCATCAACAACGTACTCAAAATTCTTAGAATTAGCCATGATGATATCACCTTAAAAGTTTAACTTTTTTTTTTTTTTTTTTTTTTTTTTTTTTTTAGACACAGGTAAAATATCATAAAATAAGCAAAATAAAAAAAAGCAACAATTTTAAACAAACCACACTTGATAATTTATTTAAAAAATCATTAAATATTTAATCATAGAAAACTTCAAGAAAATTTAACTAATAAAAAGATTGGTTTTAAATACTGAAAAAAATATATAAGATAGTAAAATAGAGCATATGAGAAAAACATATTTTTCCGTCATAAAATTGTCATATAAAATGCAAAATAAAGTCTCTATGAGTGTAAAAGATCACTTTTATCTTACCTGTACCTAATAAAACTTATTATAATCTATTAAAACCTTTTTGAAATATTTACAGTATAAGATTTTTATTAAATAATTAAAAGTTCAATTTCTTTTTTTTTATCAACCTTTTACAAGAAAAATTCTTACCTCTGAACATATCCATGCGCTTTTCTGCAAATAATATCAATATAAAAAAAGCACTGCAAATTCTTAACAAAAACACTGAAAATCCTTAAAAATAAAAGAATGATATCTTTTATACTAATCTTTCATTACCGCGTATTCTCAAATCACTTTTAGTATTCTTTCTTTGAGTCAGAAACAATAAGAAAAACTACGATGAAAAATATATTGTGGTTAAGTAGTATTTGGAACACATGAAATCATTTGATGAATGAATAAGCGTCGAAGACCAAAGTTCTTCCCAGATAATGATAATTCTAGCTAGCACAGCGTAATTGGGAATCGAATTATTCAGTATTCTTTTAGTTCACAGTTACACGGCAATTTGAAAAAGTTTTTCGATGATTGTGGAAAGAATAAATAAAAAGAACATAGTAGAAGTTCACGATAAAATAGGATATTCAATGTAGATGCGGGCGCAGATTTTATGAATGAAAAATCACTCATTGAAGAAAACCACATGTTCAAAAGCACTTGTTGAAAGGCCTAGATTGCAGGTTCTCGAACTGCCGAAGAAAAAAAAGCACAAAAATGCACGTCTTATACGATGAATATATTTCACAATAGTACTTTGCGTACACCTTATGGAATAAATGATTCAGGAAAAAAAAAAGGTTTCTCATCCTAAGAGCTCGGATATCTTTAGTTATATGATCCACATTTGCATATCTCACGGAAAATGGTTAAGTTTGAAGATAGTAACTTTTGATGATGAGTAAAAGAACAATCACAAGCAGCCTCCAACACAAGCATTTTCAGAATGAAAAAAATAGTCAGAAAAGTTGCAAATTAAAAGTTTTGTTTTTTCGTTTTGTGGCCCCAATGACACACCCTTTAGAAATTGTCGTGCGAAAACGATCACATCCAGTTCAAAAGTCCGGCACCAATGCATATGATAGAAATTATCGTGTTCATTTATGCATATAGAAGAGTTTATCGTGGGAAGTAAGTTCAGGGGGTGATTATTGAGAAGATGTCAAAGTTGGCGAATCCTTTGAAAAGACCTAAAGGATTTACTTTTACGGAGCGAAACAATTTGTTAAAACAAGAAGGTATAGTGGCACTTGGTTGTTTTGGCAATCCGCAGAGTGCGTTTCCTGGGTACTGAAGTACTAAACTGGAGTGTAGTTTTCCCTTATATTTTGTATGGTGAAGCAAGGAAGACGAAAATCACATCACTAGAGTTAATGTTCTTTAATTGGAGAAAGATGTCACACTTCACAATCTTCCATAATAGTAATATTTTGATCAATCAAAGTTTCAGATTTTTTTAAATGAATCTGATGAATATTGGTGAGGTAACATTTTAAATTTAAAGTCAGGGGTGCAGAACACAAACATAATCCAAAGAATAATCCAGAAATGCTGTTGAACGGGTCCGATCAAGTTCACGTAATCCAAAGAGTTTTAAGAACATCAAGGTGATTTTTCGTTATAAAACCAAAGGGTGGCCAAAGGGGCCAAGACATTTTTAGATGTTTATGAGATGAAGATCAGAGGGCAAGTGTTCTATCCGATATGAAAGTGGGCGCAAGGAAAAACACGCCAAGCGAGATACATTTCAAGCCAAGAGAATCGCATTTTTTTGCGTGGGAAATGTAACCGTTACTTATATACATATCAACTTCATAATTGACGTCATTGGAAGGGAAAAATCTTTTGGCGAAGATTGCACTTTGGCTAAAAAGAGAGATTAAGAATTTTACCGTTAATTATTGTTTTGGGAACAGGGCTTTCGAGGAATGCAGCAAAGGCGCCGTTTAAATGTTATAGACATCTGGAACAATATGCGAGACAAAGCTGACCATGAAAAGGAAAACATTTTATGCCTTGTATAATTTCATTTCTTTTGATATGTGGGAGACCGAATAAGTACGTTAATGATAATTTAAAAACAATATGCATGATTTTGACTAAAAGTCTTTCGTTGAAAGAGAAAGATAAAAAGGGTGCGCTTTTTAACAGCCGGGAATGTATATGAATTACGATTATGCAGAAAGGGGAAAATATATTTGATAAAATACATAAAATATAGATTGCTTTAATTTTTTGAAAGGAATATATATGGTATCTTTACCATACTTTCCAACACAGCCAGAAAACTGTAACGAAACTTCACCGTTAAATAAGCTGAAAGAAGATATTTAAGGAAACAGTTTAAAAAACATATAACACATTAAAAAAACACAGTTTTCGAAATTACCTTTCAGTGTCAAAAAAGTAGTCGAATTATTTTGTGTAGCTCTGTATATGATCAATGTGGATATATAGTATGATAAAATTTAGTTCAGTTAGAATATTCACATTTAGCAATTTTCGCCAATCGATGAAAATGCACGCGAAATCTTTTGTACTGCCCTGTATATTATCTGAAGACTTTTGTACACACCACATATTAAGCTAAAAGTCAACTTAAAACTTACTCGCAGCAATTACCAACCGTAAAAGACAATGTATATTTTTCCTTGCGTAGCCCTGTATATGAATTTATTTATTTATATTAGACAGACTTCTATTAGTCTACTAAATATAGTTCAGCAGGAAAATGCGTAACACAATTAAAAACTACCCTTAAGCAATTCATTCCCATAGTCTGTAATACATACGAATTCGCTTGTGTAGCCATGTATATGAACAACCAAGTTTATAAACACACACGTACTATGAAAAAATTTAATTAAACTTAAAAGCGCAAACCAAAGTTGAAAACGCATATATCACAAATAGACTGTAAATATCGCACATGTACTGTAAACAATATATTTTGTGTGTCCCTGTAAATAAACGCAATGCACACAAGAGGGCAATTTATAGTGCATCTGAGTAATGCATATAATTTCATTTTGTTTGAAATTGTGAAATATCACTAAATTACAGTGAAAACGATTTTTCCCCGTAGAACAATGTGTAACAGAATTCTTTTGTTTCACCCTGTAAATGAATAATAAATGCTTTGCACCCCATATTCTACAAAAAGCATGTTTTAATGCGCTTCATAATTATATATCAATTTCATCATGGTTTAAATGACGCAGCGTCATCAAAATGCACTTGAAACGATTATTTCCCATTGATTGTAATGTAACGGAATACTTTTGACTGTCACTGTAAAAAAAAAAAAAAAAACTAGAAGTGCTACGCACTTCAGTTGAAATAGAGAGCATGCTATAGTAAACGACAATAACATACAAAAATTTCCGGGCAATCCGAGCATATTTACGCGAGTTAGAGCACGGACAGACGGCCAGACAAACCGAAGACATAAACACTTTTTAACTAGGTTGGAAAGTGTTAAAAATGCTTCTATCGCAGTGAAACCTACAGCTTGGTGAACGGATACGCTGCAGTTCACGGTGCTAGGGATAATTTTAATACAGAAAATATCATAAAGAAAAGTCAAGTTATATAAATTAAAATTTTATTTATTTATTTATTTATTTATTTATGAAAAGAAAAAAAGGGCTTTTTAAAAGGCTTTCTATTTTTCTTTCAATTTAAAATTTTTGACCTAAATATTTTTTTCTTTAAACTTGAGTATTTAAACTAAGAAATATATTTAGTCTGGAGTACGCAAAACATGATGAGAACTTATCCTAAAAACCCAAATTTTCACAATAACAACACCAAGTGTTTTTCTTCAATCTCATATGTCACGTCTTTTTACGCTAGAATTGGTTTCAAAATTTTTCGAAGTTTTTTTACTCTTTATTTCTTAAGATTATAAACAGTTGCTGTGCCAACGAGTGCATTTGCACTGCATTTTCGCTGATAAGAAAAAGTGACCAGCTTATAAATTCCCACAGCTGACTTCTTTTTTTAACTGATGACTGAATTCGCGAAAAAGTATTTTAATATCTTGATCCGTTATCATATTTTCTGCTTTTATTAACCTGACATATGACTCAAGACCTAAAGATTTTGTAAATATTGACGATATCGGTTTATTTTATGAAGTTTCTCTTTTTCTGAGTGCTTATGAACTAAAGGGAAAAGTAAATATTGTTGTAAAATATATTTCATTATAGAAATATATCGCAATTGTACTTTTTTTTTCTTTTTTATGTGTATGCGTATTTATTTAATGCCCGTTTTTATTTCCATTTTTTTTATCTTTTATTTCCGTTGAATAAAACAATTTTATTGAGACCTCTTCAATATTTCATAAATGCATCACAAATCAGGAGACAGCCAGGGCAGGCCGCAGAATTTTACCTTTGGATACCAAACGGGAAGTCATTCGGTGAAGTAGGTCAAGAATTGTCCAGGTTTAAATTTTAGAACTCCTAATGTTAAATTAATTTTTAATCGTTGCAAAGTAGATTGCAATGCGGGTAGTTTCTTAAGCATAACTCAAAAATAATTGGCGGAATGAGCTATAATTGTTGTTTCGCATATTTAAGTCTTCTAGAAATCGATTTTTATTAAAAGATTTACAGGTTACAGTTCATATTTATTTCGAAAATTAATTTTTAAAGTAGATACTTTTTTAAACTATATATAAATGTGCATTGTATTTAACGTTTTTCCAAGTAGATTAGCACAACAGCTTTGGTGGAATACTGTGATGTTTCTCGTGGAAAATTGCATTTCTAGACCATTAAAATAAGCATAAAATACAAAATCTTCCGAGGGCAGGAGCATTTTGATGCTCTAGGAAGGAATTTCCCCGCACATACATGAATTCAACACTGAATTTCGTAATGTGTCAGTCATAGATGGATGCTAATATGTAAAATGAATGAATACACATAAGTGAGGAAAGTGTCTATGTAAATAGGGATATTACGAGGTGTGCAGTATTAAAAATAAAGGTAATTTTAAAACTAAAATGTATTTATTAACTTTAAACACTCTGGCGCAAAATTAAGATTTCTCCCTTTTTTCTTTTTTTTTTCTATTTATGTTAACTCGCTACTTAAATTTTCATACGCTGATACATTTTTGTAATGAACGTCTGATAAGGTGTCTGTTACGGCTTTCCTTGGTCTTGCAGACGACTTTTGCGCATTCTATTGTAATTTTGTTTTTGCCGCATGGCATCAGTTAGTCTCTCCAGCATTTGTTGTGATATTCGCACGAATAATTCAATATGGAATAAACGGCATAATGGAGCTATTTTATTAGCTAAAATGACTATGGGGTCATTAAATATCGCAATAAGAAGTCATTTCTTTATCATAGTAAGGTTAATATAATTATGTTATTTATTAATGATCGTAAGAATAATATAGTTATGTTCTTCAAGTGGTACTGTCCACTCATTCATTATGATAGTGTTCGAAACTGACTATGGTGTCAGCAAGTTGGATTTAACCTAATGTAATGTAAATATGTATATAAACATTTTAGTAATTTAGAAACTCTTTTCATTATTTGCATCAATGCATTACATATTTTCGTAATACAGTCCACTCAATCAATAACTTTAGCGCAACGTAAACAGTGTCAAAATAAAATTAAAAACTCTTTGTAAATTTATTAAAACATGAAACATATTTAGTAACTCTCCACTTAACATTTTTTTTTCATATAGAAGAGCACGATGATTGTTCGTAAATAACATTACCATTATATCAGTTACTTATTTTTAAATAAATATTGAACACAATTCATTATTGTTTTGCTTGAAATATGACTAGTTTTACCAGTTTACGTAATCTGTCAATCATGCCGTGGGTGTATTAAAGAGAACAAAAGGGAGAAGTTATGATAGAAGGAGAGAATAATACTCGTCACTCTGACCTTTGAAAGCTGCATGCTTCACTTTTTTTTGTTTTCTTTTTTTTCTCTAGTTAATTAGTTTTTCGTTTGTTTAGTCATAACAGTGGCACTCTTCTACGTAAGGAGTCTAGAAATAGAAATTATAAGCATATTTCGTTCTAAAATAAGTTATTAGTGTATGTTACATAACCAAGCAAAATTGGCAAGGAACAAAAACTTCCGTTACGTTTTTAAAAGTGTTTTTGATAAAAAGCAGTGTTAAAACAAATATTTCTCTTAGTTTAACTCTTGAAAATTCTTCCATCTAAAATCGTCGCAAAAGATTTCATTCTGCAAAGATTTTATGTATATTGATGATAATGAAGCGGTTATTTGAGAAAGGCGAATTAGATGAAGCAGTTTTATTTATTTTATTAAATTTCGAAAATTCTTAAGTTTAACGCTTTTTCTTAAAATATTTTGAAATGAATTTCTGCAGTATATTATTGATCTTTTTTTTTTCTTTTTTTTTTTTGTATCACAGTTCTTTATCGATGTTTTAGTTTTTAGTAGACGGAAATGTATATTGATGGTAATAAAGGAGTTATTTGAGAAAGGCGAATTAGATGAACCACTTTTATTTATTTTTAGGTAGCTTTCAATACAAAAAAGTATAAAGCTACCTATTGCAGCCGTTCGGAGGAAAGCAGTTCCGGAAAATTTCGGTATATTTTCACCGATCATGACCCCCAGACCCCAAAACCACCCACCGTTCAAATGTTGATTTATATATATAGATATATCCACATATATATATATATATATATATATATCTGACCTATGTCATACGATAACGCTCGTATTTATAAATCAATTTTGATGAAACTAATTGTGTGTATTAGCTCACCAATGTCTCGACAGAGTTCGTTGGCCAGCTTGGTCCGCCATTTTGTTTCAAGATGGCGGCCATTTAAAAATTTAAAACTAAAATAAATATACAAAAAAGTTAAAATTCAAATTTAGTTTTTAATTAAGTATTAGGCCTTGATACGAGGATTCCAGAGCATTTTTTGGTTTACCTCTATCTTAAAAAACGGCTGAGATAGAGCAGTTTGACATTCTAGGGTGGCTGACATTTTGAAACAAAACAGCACATTAACGCGATTACTCGCAAATTATTTTCTTTCATTGTTGTAATCATTTTCCCAATCATACGCATAAAACTATATATTCATATCCGTTAGCGCCAAATTCTCGCCAAACTTGGCGACATTTGACGAAATATCGCCAAATTTGGCGACCAAAATAAGTCTTCATAAATGAAGCCAATTTGGCTATTGCTCAATAATTTGGAAAATTTCTTATTCAAATTCAGTATTAACGAATCTTTTGTAACCGTTTCTTTGCATTTTAACTTGCTGTTTTCGTGTAACATTAGCTAAAAATTTAAAACGAAGATATATGAAAGCTACCTTTTCCTACCGGTACAGGCCGGAAGGACTTTATTAAAAAAAAATTTTAATCATTGTGTAGCTTATAGAAACATAGAAATGTATATTGATGATATTGAAGCGGTTATTATAGAAAGAAGAATTTTAAGAAGCAGTTTTATTTACTTTATTAAATTTTAAGAAAACTCTTAAGTTTAAAGCTTTTCTTTAAAGCAGGGATTCCCAAACTATGGTACGCGTACCAGTACTGGTACTCGAAGCTCTGGCTACTGGTACGCTAAAGTCTGATACTGATATGTGAAATGAAATACAGCATTATGAAATCAAAAACGGCTTAAGTTTATAACCCAGAAAATTTTCGAAAGCTATTTTCATTTTTTTTTTGTTACTAGATTTTTAGCACAACATATCTATGTGGATGTACTTTTTCTTCAAATCTTTATATCAAAAACAAATACAGGAAAGAACTAAATATCGAATCTGACTTACGACTAAAGCTAACTAATATTCAACCAGACATGAGGAAGCTGTGCTTGATAGATCAAGCTTACTCTTCCCATTAACGATATTAGGTAATTACTGCAATAGAGCTACGTTCTATGTATGAATCAGTAGTACTAGTAATGTAATCATGCATTTTGAAATACAGTAAAACCTGCTAAGACAGAATCATAAAAGACCTAGGCACCTAGGCAATATTCCGTTTTAGTCAAGTTCTGGTTTTGCAGTGTTTTTTAAAATTAGCTTTATGTTCATTACCTGCCGGTACGCGGAAGTATGAGTTTCGATTTAGTGGTACGACTGTCTAAAAGTTTGAGAACCCCTGCTTTAAAGTATGCAATAGCATAGGAAAATATTTCTTAATATGAATTGTTGCGCTATAATATTGGTTACATATTTTGTATCATAATTTTTTTATACCATACTATTTGTGATTTTTAATATATTTAGACATAACATCGCGACTCCTGTAATATGTACAGAAATAGTGTTTATAAGTTAGTTACAAGTGTTTGATTTTTTAATTCTTGTTTTAATTTATTTAGCCGTTTATTAATGACCTTGGTCCTTAATTTATTTTAGCACCACGAGTAAACATTTTCATGTTCATCAAATATATTTTACATACAGATATGATAAATTAACAGCATTAACATTTAATTTAAAATTAATATTATTCTGTTCCTTTTGCATGGATAGCATAAATTCAATTACGCAGCTGAAAATCTTTAATTGAGAATTGATAAAATCTGAAAAACTGATATTCCGGTTTGAGAAAACTGATTAATACACAATTAAAAACTACTCGGACATGTTTCCGAAATTCAGTGCCAGCAAAAGAGCTTAATACTTATAAATGCTTCTTTAAATCTTGAAAATATTTTTGTTTATAAGGTTTTCTAAGGATAAAGAACTGTTTTCGGAATCATGGGTAACTCATAAAAGGTTATTGAATATTTTCGTTCATGATTATATTAAATTTTCGTAGATTAAGAAACATTTGTCTTTTCTTACAGTATTACAGTTACACGACAACTTCTTATCTGGGGCCGTTAAGCCTTTAGCATTTCCTCCTGTTTTATTCAGTTCATATCTGATGCAGAAAATACACTTTTTACGAACACAATGCACAAACCGTGGTTGCAGTTAGCCAAGTTGGAGAATTTTTTTATTAAATATCTATAATATCTATCACTGTCTGTAAATATCTATCTGTTTTTTTTTTTTTTTTTTTTTTAACAGTGCATCATTTATTTATTTTTTTCATTAATTTATATAAAGTTAATGTAAAAAGAAAAACAAGAATGAAAAATCATGCGTCAAGCATAGATTATGAAACACTTTCCAACACATTCAGAATACTGCAACAAAGCTTCAGAATTTGCTGAGTAAATAATTTAGAAAAAGAAATGACGCAATTCAAATTCCAATTTCAGCAATTACTACCAATATTCAAACAAAATATCTGAATTCTTTTGTGTAGCCCTGTATGTGGTCTATAGATTTGTATATATATATACAACACTGCTGACATTTACTTCAGTTATGTAAATACATAGCACAACTGAAAATTCCTCTTCAGCAATTTCAGTCAATAAACGGAAATGTACGTGATCTTTTGAGCAGCACTGTATATGATCTATAAAATTTATATGCACCAATTAATATGCAAAAAAATTGTTACATTAAAAAACGCGCATAAAAACACTGAAAACGTGCTACCAGCAACTACTGTTCGCAGACAGTACTGTAACGAAATTCTTTTGAGTGTCCCTGTAAATGAACGATACATTCTATGCACAACATATTCTACAGTAAGCGCCTTGTAGTGCACCGTGCATTGATATGTATCGATTTGAATACGTTTAAAATAGTGTGAGATAATTAAAATATGCCGCAGAGACTTTTTTCCTATAGACCGTAATGTAACCGATTTTTTTTTAGTGTCCCTGTAAAAGAATCATAAATGCTAGACAGTTCATTTTCAATACCAAACATGCCATAGTAAACTCCAAAAACATATTTCAATTTTAAGGCAATTCAAGTATATTTACTCGAGTTAGAGTACATGGACAGACGACAGACAAACAGACTAACCGAATTCATAAACACTTATTCATAAACACTTATGTTAGAAAGTGTTAATAAAATATTTGCACTAACTAGGTGTTAGTTTAATAGTATATAATTATTTATATTGCAATACAGAAAATAATAAGTTTTTAAATGCATTGTTCATGCTATGATATGCTATGTAAGTTATATAAAACCGTTCAATTTAAGAAAATCTTTTAAATAATCATTTTATAAAGTATAAATACAAAGGAAAATATAAAGAAAATCATGGCTAACTATATTTTAGTTTAATGAGAAATAATAATCAATATTGTCTTACAAAAAATACTTTATAGAAACTTTTTAAAAATTTTTAATCATGTTACACTTTTTCATGTGTTTGGGAGAGAAAATTAAAAAGGCTGACAAAAAGAATCTTACTAACTATGCCCTAATTTAATTATAACTATCAATACTTTGGAACGACAAAATTATGTTTAAAAAAATTCCCATGTTATTTTATAATTTAACTAAAACCGTTGAATTTAAGTTTTTTTTTTTTTTTTTTTTTTAATACTGGTTTTAGATGAAAGAAGTGTAAAAAGAAAAACTAAGTTTAATAAGGAAAATTAATCAATATTTTAGAGTAAAAAAATCTCTTTCTAAAAAAAATTCCACTTTTAGTTATGTAATTTAAATTAATTAATTAGCCTAATTCTTTATCGTATTTCACCTTTTCCTGGATTTTGAATGATAAGAAAGACGAAGAGAAAAAATAAAGATGAATGTAAATATACCTTAATCCAATTTTCAATAGTTTAAAAAATATAAAGAGAAAGGAGAAACGAAAGAAGTAGAACAAAAAGACATTTTTAACTATCATAACTAGTTAATTAGATTAAATTATTAATATATGTTAAAACAAGAAAGAAAAATCGTCAAATATAGATTATGAAACACTTTCCAACACATTCAGAAGACTGTAAAAAACATTCATCGTTTAAGTAAACAATTTTGAAAACACATAACACTTTTGATAACACAATTTCAGAAATTACCACATAACTATCATATTTTTTAACTATCATAACTAGTTAATTAGATTAAATTATTAATACATGTTAAAACAAGAAAGAAAAATCGTCAAATATAGATTATGAAACACTTTCCAACACATTCAGAAGACTGTAAAAAACATTCATCGTTTAAGTAAACAATTTTGAAAACGCATAACACTTTTGATAACACAATTTCAGAAATTACCATATACTAGGGGGTGAGGGGGGGGGTCAATTTACGTTTGATAGCTTCGTTCACTCGCCACTTTTTGCAGCAACTCTAGCCAGAATAAGTACTACCATAAACATTTTTTTAACATATGAAATTAAAAAATTTTCTTAATGTAAAAAAAAAAAAATAGTTGCAAACTTTGTTGAAAATATAATTAAAAATGCATTTATTTGGTACTACTAATGGGCATAAATCATTTTAACATAATGAAAAAATTACCTTCGAAATACAATTAATTTAAAACTCATCGCTCAGCACGGCATTCATTTTGCCTATAATATTGCATAACACAGCTTAAATTTATTTAAAAGTCTTTGAAAAACTCTTACGCAGACGCTATGTATGCAGGGCCTGTTTACCGAATAGGCCCAGGAAGCCCGTGCTTACCCAAAGTAGTACAAAGAGGCCTCAACTTTACTTTTTTAAATAAATTTTTAGAAAGAAAATTTCAATCAGGGTAAAAAAATGCATTTTTTTCCATGTGAAACTTTTATCAAAATTAGGAAGTTTGCTCTTTCTAAAGTGTTGTTTACTCGAAATTTTGATTTTAAAAATTCAAATTGTTGCAGCATACGAAACATGGATTTAGTAAATAACAAAGCAAGAGTAATAGGGCCCCCCCCCCCTGAGTAACATCGGGGTTCCCCTATTTCTATGTTCTAAGGGGGCCCTGTATGTATGACGCTAACAAACGTTTTCTGGTGTGTCTAAAAACAAGTCTTGATCAGAAAGCTGATTCGCTGAATGTAGCACGTCACCGTAAAACGAAACAATGAGAATCATCGCTGCAGAAACTATGGTTGTTGCCAAACGGCATTCTACAGATTCAGCTTTATTTTTAAGCCAACGTAATAGAAATATATATATAGATAGTCGAAAAATCCTCCGAATTTTTTTGTTCATCCCTGTATATAATCTATAGATTTTTATATATACTACGAAGTATGCAAAAATTTAGTTCAGCAAGGAAACGCATAACATTTGAAAATTCTCATTCATAAACATCCGTCAATAAGCGGAAATGTACTCGGATTCTTTTGTGCAGCCCCGTATATGATTTATACGCTCCAAGTAATATGCAAAAAAATAGTTAAATTTAAAAACGCATATCCAACAATTAATGCTTATAGACAATACTGTAACCGAATACTTTTTTGTGACCCTCTAATTGAATGCTAAATGCTATGCACGCCCTATTCTGTAGTAAGCATCTTGTAGTGCACCGCAGTGTTGTATATCAATTTTAACATGTTTGAACTAGGATAACTTTATTAAAATATTATTAACGGTATTTTTGTGAGTGCCCCTGTATATGAACTACAAACGCTACACACTTAATTTTCAATACCAAACATACATCAATAACATATATCAATTACTTGGCAATCCGAATCTGTAAACTGAAGACTGTTTTTTTGTTATATGTATATACTTTCTATTTCCATTTCAGTGGTTTTAGAAAAACGGATTTTCAAGCGCATATATATATATATATATATATATACTGAAATTGTATCAGAGACCGTATTAGACAATTTGGGGAACAACATGGATTCCCTAACTCATACACACACGCACACGTGCGCGCACACTCTCATTTACTTGCAATTTGGGTGCACTGCAAAAAAAAAAAAAAAAAAAAAAAAAAAAATACAGGTTTTTTTAATCTAGGAAAATATAATATAACAACTAACAAAATATACAATAACCTATTCCGAGTTACCTACCATTCTAAAAACGTCCTTTATCTTCAGAAACCTCAGAAACCAATACATTATCGAGAATGTTTGATTTTAACAAAGAGATAGACACGATATTTTTTTTTTTTAACCTTTACAAAAACAAAGTTTTTTTAGTCGCCAATGACTTTCGGAAACGCCTCCGAGTAGTTTTTATAGTGTATTAATCAATTTCTTCAACCTGGAATATAGGTTTTTCGTATGCTATCAATTCTCAAGTAAACATTTTCAGGTTAAACATACGTGTTTTACATACAATCATGATAAATTAGCAGCATTAACATTAATATTAAAATTTATATTATTTTGTTACTATTGGATGCATAAATTCAATTACGGAGCTGAAAATGTTTAATTGGGCAATAGTACTATCCTATAACGGATATTTCGGTTTGAAAATACTGATTATTACAGTATAAAAACTTATCGGAAACGTTTGCAAAAATTAGTGGCAGCAACGGACATTGTGTTTTTTTAAACATTACTTCAAATCTTGAAAATATTATTCTGTATTAGAAGTATTTTCATTTTTTAATGCTTTAATACCAAAGCATGTAGCAGGCACTTTTTCACCCCTATTGTTGAACTTAAAATGTTATTTAAGAGAATACATGTCCCTCTATATTCTATAATCACACCCAGAAAAAGGAATTGATTAAAGCTACAAAACATGTTTTGTTGAGTACATTTTGGTTGTTTTAGCAAAATTCAAGTAAAATTGAACCATTTTACTTGAATTAACAAAACATTTTTTTTGTTGATTCAAACAAAATTTCCATTGACCTGTATTTAAACAAAAAGTTTTGTTGGGTCAACCAAATTTTTGTTGATTCAACAAAACTTTTTTCTGGGTGCATACAGGCTTCTTTCTTTCATTTTTAGGTCTCACGTAAAGAGTGATGCAAATGTTAAGATTTTATGCATCTTAAGGCGGAATTTTAAACTAGGCCTTAAAACCAAAAAAACTGTCTTCAAAACTCGTGCAGCTAGAGGCCAGGACAAGAGTAGTGTCCGGACAGTTCAAATCAATTGGAAATCAAATCCAGAAGTGGCAGGGGAATTTTGACCAGTTGAAGAGATAAAAGATGAGAATACATTTCTCCACAATAAATGCTGATGTTAAAAATTGACAAAACTACGTATTCAAACATTAATAATTGTTAAATGAGTAGTTTTGTTAATTTTTAGCAGCAAAATTGATTGTGGAGAATGGATTCCCCTCTTTTTTCTCTTCAACTGGTCAAATTCACCTATCACTTCTGGATTTGATTTAAAGACTGAAGTCCCCTTCCTTAAAACGTTTGGATTTGTTTTTAACTGTCCGGACAACTATTCTTGTCCTGGCCTCCAACTGCACGCGTTTCGAGGACAGCTTTATTGGTTTTAAGGCCTAGTTTAAAATCATGCCTTAAGAAATTATTGATATATGTTATTGAGGCTTACTGTGGCATGTTCGGTATTGAAACCCCTGTCGTGCTCGTCGACTTAACCGTTCGGAGTTTTCCGTGGTTTTCTTCGAACCTTGCCGTAAATACGGGTTAGGATCCCTTAGAAAGACCCCCACGGAGGGCACTCCCCTCTTGGGCCTATATCCCTCGTGTTGATAATTGGCCGTCATAAATCAACCCAACCCAACTCGGTATTGAAAATGAAGTGTGCAACACTTAGAGTTATTTTACAGGGAACTCAAAAGAATTCCGTTACATTGCTGTCTATGGGGAAAAACCATTTTCGGTTTATTTTAATGATGTTACACAATTTCAAACATATTGAAATATATATATATATATCACTGATTTGCACTACAAGAGACTAATTATAGAATGTGGTGTGCATAGCACTTATAGTTCCTTTACAGGAATACTCAAAAGAATGCCGTTACATTATGGTCTATGAAGAAAAATCGTTTGCAGTTTATTTTAATAATGTTTCACTATTTCAAACATATTGAAATTGATATATATCACTAACGTGTATTACAAGAGGCTTACCAGCTTACTATAGCTGTCATCGTTAATTTACAGGGACACACAAAAGAATTCGGTTACAGTACTGCTTATTAATCATAATTGCTGGGAATGCTTTTTCAGTTTCTGAACGCCTTTTTTAAATTTAACTCATTTTTGGTTTATTACTTGGTGTGTATAAATTTTATAGAATGTATACAGGGCAGCACAAAAGTTCTCGAGTACATTTCCGTTTATTGTCGGAAATTGCAGAATGGAAAATTTAAAATGTGCTACGCGTTTCCTAATTAAACTAACATTTAGCATTCTAATTAGTATATATATAAATCTATAGATCCTATACAGGGCTGTACAAAAGAGCTGAGATATTTTTCCGAATATTGTTGGTAATTCCTGAAATTGGATTTTTAAATATGTTATGCGTTTTTAAAATTGTTTAGTTAGATATCATCTTACACCTTACGGTAAGATTTGCAAAATTATTTTCGAAATGTTGGAAAGTGTTACATAATCTATGCTTGGCGCATGATTTTTCGTTCTTGTTTCATTTAAAATTAAATAGGGACAATTTCCTGACATTTGTATATTTTAAAGAGATTTATAAGTAATTTTAATGTTGATTAAATCCATCCAGTGTATTAAATCCCATTAAATTATTCTAAATTATGTATTAAAATAATTCTGAACCATTCTATTTAGAAATAGGTTCATTATGCTAATTAAAACTTCCCACGAAAGAGAGATAGCGGGGAGAAAAAGGTAATTTTACATTTATATTCTCTTTTCATCGTTTGAAAAATGATGAATTAGTGCATGAATTAGCGACATAAAAATAGCTTAAAAGGAAAAAAAGTGAGCAATTGAATAAATCTTTTATTAATGATGTTAATAACAATTGAAAGAATCTGAAATTGTGCAAATGGCCGCTGTTACCCTTTTTTAGGTGCGTTCGTAATTATATAAATACGTAGCACCTATAGTCGTCGTTTGGTCCGTCCGTCTGTCTGTCTGTCTGTCCGTCTGTCTGTCCGTCCGTCTGTCTGTCTGTCCGCATATAACAACGCAAAAACTACCCAACCAAATGGTTTGCAATTTAAAATATATTATCTTTGCAGAATTTTGTCGAGACATTTCACATTTTATTAAAATCGAATCAAAACTTTAGGAGATATTAATAAAAATATTTATTAAGAAATTTGAATTTTTTTTTTAAATCGGTGCTTTTTTGTTATAGGAGCTTCCGAAGTTTAATCGTCAAGCGACCGAGATACTTATTTTATGACAGAAATTAATCTGCAGACGATATAATTCATTTCACAGAATTAAAAATCATCTAGATCTGAATATTTATATAACTAGCTGATACATATATATCTGAATATTTATATAACTAGTTAAGATATTTGTATGAACAGTGTCATAAAATATATACTTAACTAGCTGTTTAACCCGTTCTACGCACGGGATATCATGAATTTAATTCTAAAACGTGCGTACGAACACACCTCGTTTGTAACGTTTGACGTACAATTTCCAACTTGTTAAATATTTGTTAGTCTTATAGATACGTGCGTGATCGCACTGAATTAATTTCTGTAATTTTGCTTATTTCTCTTATTTTGTAATTCGTATGAATAATAATAAGTTTTTTTTTTTTTTTTCTAAGAGTTACAAAGACTTAGCGTCAAGCGTAACAAAAGAATAAAAAATAAATTAGTTGCTGGAGATCAGTGTAAGATGGGAAAAAGATTAAAAGTCTAAATAGATTTAAATGCGCATGATCGTTAAATTTTCGTAACTTTGATTATTTCTATTATTTTGTAATTGATATTAATAATAAAAAGTGTGGTTTTTCTAAGAGTTACATACTTTTTACTAAGTGTACTAAAGAAATAAAGAAGAAATTAGTTGCCGAAGGTCAGTGTAAGATCGAAAAAAAGAATAGAAATAAATGAAAGAGAGTACCAAGATTTTTATTAATGAAAAATATCAGTCATATAAGGTTTAAAGATTTAAATGTGTATGATCGTTTTGAATAAATTTTAGTAATTTCGATTATTTCAACATCATCACGAATAACAAACAGTGTATATTTTCAAAATAATAATAGTAATAATAATAATAATAAAAACAGCGAAAAATGCAATTTGCAAAGTACAAAAGAACGGATTAGTTGCTGAAGATCAGAGTAAGATTCTGAATAAGAATAAAAAAACAAAAATAAAAATGCCGTTTATTATTATTATTATTATTATTTTAGAAAAGTATATGCATTACAGATTTAAATGCGCATGATTGCACAGACATTTTTGTAATTTCTGTTATTTCGAAATTAGCATGTAAATAATAAATATTTTCCAAAAAATTATAAAAACACCGAAAAGTACAATAAACCTCTAAATCTAAAGAATAAATTAGTTGCTGAAATCAAATATTCTGAAAAAAAAATGAAAGTGAGGAGGTTTTTAATAATGAAAAATACGAGAAATGTCAGTCTTATGGATTTAAATGCGCGCGATCTCACTGAATGAATTTTCGTGATTTCTGTTACTTCAAAATCAGTATAAAGAATAAATAGTGTATATTTTCCAAAAACAAAAAAAAAAAAAAAAAAAAAAAAAAAAAAAAAGGGAGAAAAGTGCAATAAATGAAACATCCTCTAAAGCAGAAATTAGTTGCTGAATATCATAATAAGATTATGCAAAATTGAAAGCATCGAAGATAAAAATGAAATAAAAACAAAAACGTTGGAAGGAAAACATTAAACTTGATCTTAAATTACTTTTCTCTGATTGAATGGTATTTTTACTTTCTGTATATTACACTTCTTTGTCATAAATAAGAATAATATTAATATTTCAAAGAGGTTAAGGATTTTACAACATAATGGCAACAATATTGTATTTTAGCAATATTTGAAATTATTTTAGAAATATTATGAGCAATATAAAACTAGTCGTTGGGGGCCACCGTAATACTTACCCATCATGGATATGCATAATATAAAATGTGAAAATAAAACATGTGTAAAACTATTTATAAAATGCATTGCAATTCGAATAAAATCGTGGCTTGATGACGTCATAAACTTTAAATGTTCTATTTCTGAATTGCGTAAACGAAATATCCTTATAACTCCAAAAATGTTAATCACATTAACGAACGGTTTATTGCATCTGTTTAAGCATCTCATTTCCAATTAAAATCAATCTTTAAATTGAAATTTGGATGAAATACAGGGTCATGAAAAATCGAAGAATGTTGAAAATAGGACAAATATCTCGGCCACTCTCGGCATTATCCGATCAGCTTCATTCTTTATGCAAAATTTATGTTTTTTTATTGTCTTTTATATTGACTACTTAAAATAAACAATTTCGAAAATTTGTATATACCTTTTATCAGAACGAATATTTCGAGAGTCCGAAAAAAATAGTTCCGGATAATCGAGGTTACCGAAATTCAATAAGCTTCTTCCCATTATTACATACTAAGTACATACCAAATTTCAAGTCTCTATCTCAATTTGTTTGGGAGATAGAGCATTCACAGATACACACACACACACACACACAGACGGACGGCAATTTTTTTTTTCTAAAAATACGTTTTTCATAATCTCCAATCTCTGAAACGTGTAAATCCGTCAAAACATTTTTTTTTCGATTTTCAAAACGGTTACAAGACTTACTACGTATGATGGGTAAGTAATAAGGTAGTATGGTAAATTTCAGATATATCAACGTGCTTTACTTTTAACAATTAATTATTACTTAGCGTCCATTAGTGTGCAACATCGCGTTGGGTAACCCGATTTTACCTTAACCCGACCGACCCGCGGTTCGGTTCGGATCGGGTGGACGATCATTTCTCCCGTCGCAAATTGGGTTGACTTTAAATGTTTTGGATCGGTTTCGGTTAAGTTTTGGCTCTTTCGGGTAGATTTCGGGCTGACCCGATTTCTCAAAAGAAAGTCTTGAATATTTTTCAAATGAAAAACACTATATATTGGAATACCAATGAGTGTATATATGTGTTCATTTTTATACAACAAAGATAAAATTGATATTAGAGATACAAAAGTAAACTATTTTTTCCACACTTGTATTAAAATATGGATTATTTCAGGTTCGGTTTTGAATATTTCGGGTTCGGGTCAAGTTTCAGGTTAACGAAATGTGTTTTAGGTTCGGGTTGCTTTTAAGCAGAAATTTCGGGTTTCGATCGGGAAAACGACCCATGCAGAACTCTATCGCCGATTTTCTTTTTTAAAAAAAGTTGGATTATTTTTTTTTCTTTTATTAATCTATAAATAAATCATACCCGAGATAAAATTTAACCCACTTAGTAATTTCCATTTACTATAAAAAACACTTTATAATTCCCTTTATTGTATTAAAATTATTCAAAACCGTTCAATTAAAAAAAAATATTCATTATGTCAATTCACAAACTTCTCACAGAAAAGGGTTAATGCGCAAAAAGGGTTAATTTTAAATTTATATTCTCTTTCTACTCTTTGAAAAATATTTGTGAAATGAATATACTCTTAAATGAAAATATTTTTGAAATGAATTAGCGAAAATGAATTTGAATTAAATGAATTTAAAAAAAAAAATAGTTTAACAAAATCAAGAAAAGAACAACTCAAAAGTTATCCAAACCATAACAACCCACACTACCGCCTGTATAAAGTAGGCGATACTCGCCTTTACTATATATTGGAATACCAATGAGTGTATATATGTGTTCATTTTTGTGCGCTTAGACACAAAGTAAAGTAAACAAACATTAGCTTAGGAATAACGGTAAGCTTTTAAAATTTTTATGGCAAAATCCTCTCGACCAACGAAATTTTTTTCCCCGTATATCCCCATTTTCTTATACAGACATCCTACGATAATTGCATCAAAATCACATAACATGCATAATACACTGCTCAAAACAATTAAAGGATATTGCAGTTTTAGGTGGATTTTGTATCTGGGAAACTTTTTAGCTGATTGATACATGGTCGACAGACATAGTAGGTTATATGAGAATAAATTGCACATGTTTGGCAGAAAAAAATGCATTTTATTGCGCATTTGTGTACAAAAGGAAAAAAACACAATTTGTGCATATGAGAAAAAAATAATAAGAAAAGGTGTTTTCTTCAAAGAAAATCATTTTCAGTAGGGGGTATGGTTTCCACGGGCGGCCAGCAACGTTGAACACCTTTGAGGCATGGACTCAATGAGGCTATTAATGACGAGTTGGGGTATTCTGCCCCACTCCTCCAGAAGAGCTCTTTCCAGTTCTTGGAGAGTTTGTGGGGGTTGTTGGCGGCCAGAAACTCGTCTTCCTAGAGCGTCCCAAACGTGCTCGATTGGATTCATGTCTGGAGAACACGCTGGCCATTCCATTCGAACGATTCCTTCCTCGAAAAGGAAATCCTCCACCAGGTTTGCACGATGTGGCCTGCAGTTATCGTCCATTAAAATGAAGTTATCTCCGATTGCTGCAGCGTAAGGGACTACAATAGGTCTGAGGATCTCATCCCTATATCGGCGACCAGTCAGAGCTCCATCTCGAATGATGTAGAGGTCAGTGCGCCCGTCAATGGAGATGCCACCATACACCAACACTCCTCCACCGCCAAATCTGACACTTTCGTGCACGAACGCAGGATTATTCCTACTGCCACGGTCCTTCCAGATGAAAATACGCCTATTATCCGGATGCACAGAAAAACGGGACTCGTCAGAAAACAGAATATTGCTCCATTCATTTCTCCTCCAGTTGACATGCTCGGTTGCCCACTCCCGGCGGTCGCGACGATGCCTTGATGTTAATCTAACACATACCATCGGTCGGCGAGCATACAGACCTACAGCATGGAGCCGGTTTCGGACAGTCTGAGTTGAAATCGTGGTGCCTATAGCCGAGCGAAGGTGTTGTTGGAGAAGAGTAGCGTTCATGTTTCGGTGTCTCCGAGCTGTTAACGCTAAATACCGATCTTCATTGGGCGTTGTTGCCCGTCTACGACCTTGCCCTGGTCTTCGGCCTGCACATCCACTCTCCAAAAAACGATTCCAGATCCTGGAAATGACACTTTGTGACACTCCAATGGCTTGCGCTACTTCGGCTTGAGTTTGGCCCCCTTCTAACCTACCAACAATTCTCCAAGCTTCTGAATCTGTCAAATGACTTCGCTGAGACATCGTACTCATCGAAACAAAGCAATCACTGAATGCCGATCATCCTTGTCTTCATTCTCTTTTATCCAGTTGAAAGTCAAATTTCATTCGCTGCCGCTGAAGGGACGTTTTTGAAGTCGAACTCAAAATTTGCATACTCCACAGTTTGAAAACCAGAAAAATTTGCATTTGTGATTCTCTTCTTCTATTTTCGGCAAAAAAAAATTCGTTTATATCTTTATTTTATATAAAACTTCAAATATCCTTTAATTGTTTTGAGCAGTGTTTAATATTCACAATGTTCCGTTCATTTACATTGTAAACATGATTCCTTGCATAAAATAAGACATTTAATAAAATAATATTATAAATATCTCCTAAATGTAGAATAAAAATTAAATTACCCCTCCCCCTCAAAAAAAAAAAAAAAGAAAAAGAAAAAGAAAAAAGAAAAGAAAAGAAAGAAAGAGCGAAAGAAAGACCTTATGCGACGCATGCAACACTTCGAGTTGTTGCGCCAGCTAGTAAATCTTTAATAAATGCATCTAATATCATTCGAAAAAGGTAAAAGAAAAAAAAATCATACCCAAGATGAAGTTAACCAACCAAGCAATTTTAATTTTAATGTAAAAACTATTTTATAATTCACTTTATTGAATTAAAATTATACAAAACCCTTCAATTTAGAAAAAGTTTAATTATGCTAATTGACTTAAAATTTTAATTAAAAGTCAACTGTGCTAATTGCAACTTTTCAAAGAGGATTAATACGTAAAACAGGGATAATTTTTCATTCATATTCCCTTTCTAATCCTTGAAAAATGATCAAAGGAATGAATTAGCGCGATAAAAATAGCTTAAAAGGAACAATTCAAAGGGAGAAAGAACAATTCAAAGTTTAGAAGGGGATAAATCCTTAATTAATGCTTCTAATAACGATAGAAAGGACGCGAAATTGTGCAAATGATCGCTTTATTGCTTTTTAAAAATATTTATCAGTCTTAAAGATTTAAATTCGTATGATCACTTTAAATTAATTTTCGTAATTTAGATTATTTCTATTATTTCATAATTTTGTATAAATAAAATAAATTGTATTTGCTCTGAGAAATCCAAAATAGCAGCAAAAGGTGCAGTAAACATCTAAAGAATAATTAGTTTTTGATGAGCAGAATAAGAGTATGAGTGGATAAATAATACACTGTAGAAAATGGCAAAAATTACAACAAAATTCGTTGTATATTTATGCACTCAAAGTTACAGCATTTTTTACTGTAATAAAAATGACTTTTAATATCTTTATTTTTCAAATCTTACGTCAAAAAATGATGCAATCATGCTGATTTTACTGCAAAAATGATTGTAATAAAGCTAAATTTTACACCACAATTTGGATGCATAAAATTACGGCAAATTTCGCTGTAGTTTTGCCACCTTTTTACAGTGCGTAAAGAAATAAAATGAAATAAAAAGTCAAAAGTTTAGAAAGAAAATATTAAATTTTTATTTAAGTTGTTTTTACATGATTTCATGAAAGGTTTATTTTCTTGATATAATCCTTCACTTTCATAATTAAAATAACAATCATGTTTAAGAAACAATAAATATTTCCAAGTCAATAATAATGTATTGTAACAATATTTGGCCAGTTATATGGAGAAATATTGGAGCAATTGGGTTATACAGTACACTCTCAAAAACATTCCGTCAAAAATGTAAACGTACAGGCAGCAAGTTGCCAGAACACTTTTGTGAATGGAAGAGAATTTTCTGTTATTTAAAGAAATGTCCGTATTTTGAATGGAGAATTTTAGGTAATTTTTAATTTCAGTTTGTGAATTTTTCGTGTTTTGAGGAAAAAAAGATATATACGTAAAAGTTTCGTTTTTATAAGAAAAAGTAACACACCAGTATTAGTTGCTGGAATACTCCTGTGATTTGACGAAAAAGCAGCAGTTGGCGATTGGCAGATTTATATTAGTTTTTATATTAGAATGGTGAATTTTCTGTATTTTACAGGAAATTGGTAAAATCAAAATGGAAATTTTTATGTTTTAACGAAAAAGTAGCAACGGAATAAAATCTTCAATTCACAGGGTTTTTTTTCTTTTTTTTGTAGAATGTAAATTTCTGTTATATTTACATGCTAACTACATATTACTTAGCACCTATTCCTTTTTTAGAAAATTGATACATTTTCTATGAAAATTATACCTGCGTTGAAATTTAACTCATTTAACAATGTGTTCTCTTTATGCAAAAACCATTTCACAATTCGCTTTTTTTTTTTGTGTGTGTTAAAATTATTCAAAATCACTCAATTTAGAAAAGGTTCATCATGCTAATTGAAACTTAAAAAATAAGTTAATTTTCACTCATATTCTCTTCCTTTATGAATTGAGAGATAAGAATAGCTTAAAAGGAAGAAAAAGGGAGCAATTCAAATTGAATAAATCTTTTATTAATGCTCCTATTAACGATTAGAAGAACATGAAATTGTGAAAATGGCCACATGCTTTTAAAAACATGTTTATTAGTCTTATAGATTTAAATACGCATGATCAGATTGAATTAATTTTCGTAATTTCTGCAATTTCTATAATTTATATTATTTCGTTATTTGACAAATAGTAAAAAAAGGTTGTTTTTTTTTTTTTTTCAAAAATTATAAAACGCAGAGAAATATATAATAAGTATCGGACTTGCAAAAAATCAAGATTATGAACAAATAAAGAACAATTAAAGAAGGGTGAAAGAAAAGTAATAAAAGAAAATGTTAGAAGAACAATGCCAAACATTTTCTTATCTAAATTTTGATTGAATGTTACTTTTGTTTTCGGAATTTTATACTTCACTATCACGATAAGAATAACAATAATGTTTAAAAACAATATATATACCTCCGACATAAAGTCAATAGAAATAGATTATTTTTAACACAATTATTGAAACTGGTAAAGAAATCAAATGAGTAGTAATTTTCCAACAGGACGAAAAATGTCTTGGCCAGGATTTGAACCTGGGATCTCTTGGTTGAAGCTGCAATGTTCTATCAACTGAGCCACCCCGGTCGAATCTGGTGGACCTAATTCATCTAGTTAACCTTATTGATCATAGCATCTGGTCGGATATCTGAATTAGCTCAACAGAATAAATCGCAGGTAATTTGGAACGCCAGTAAACGTTCAGTAATTACACTATATTAATTCACTACCTCCTTAATACTAATAATAATAACCTTATTGATCATTGCATCTGGTCTAGTTGGAAAATTAGAACTCATATGATTTCTTTACTAATTTGAATAATTGTGTTAAAATTAATCTAGTGTAATCACGTATCCAGCGTTTACTGGAGTTTCAAATTACCTACGATTCATTCTATTGAGCTGATTCAGATATTAGACCAGATGCTACGATCAAATAAGGTTAACTGGATGAATTAGGTCCCCCAGATTCGACCGGTATGGCTCAGTTGGTAGAGCATACCAACTTCAGCCGAAGGATCCCAGGTTCGAATCCGGGCCCGGACATTTTTCTTCCAGTTAGAAAATTGCAACTCAATGGCATTGTATTATAGCAATATGTGTCAGTTCTTTGCCGGAACATTTGAGCAATACTATACACTGTTTAAATTTTGCCTGAACAATAATTTTAATTGATCCTGACCATAATATGTTCAATAATATGGTCAAATAACCGTTATTTACAAAAATGGTAGAATGACTGGACAGTTTACAGCAAATTTTTGACAGTGTAGCTATTAAATTACTTCTTTAGTAAACTTTAGATATATTAACCCGCTTTATATTTAGGAATTAAATATTTTTTATCGCCGATTCCACTTTTAAAAGTCGACTGATTTAATCTTTTTTCCTTTTTTATTAACGACAAAAATCATATCAGAGATGAAATTTAACCCACCTAACAATTTCTATTAAATATAAAAACCATTTCAATAATTAACTTTATTGTATTAAAATCATTCAAAATCATTCAACTTATAGAAGAAGGTTCATTGTGCCAATTGAAACTTCTCAATAAAGAAGGATAACGCGAAGAAAGTGAAAATTCTTTCATTCATATCCTCTTTCCACTGTTTGAAATATGATAAAATGAATAAATTAGCGAGATAAAAGTAACTTAAAAGGAAGAAAAAAAAGCGAGCAATTCAAAATGAATAAATCTTTATTCGATGCTTCTAATAACGATTGAAAGAACGCAAAACTGTGCAAATGGCCGCTTTATTGCTTTAAAAAATGTTTATTAGTCTTAGATTTAATTCTGTATGATCGGATTGAATTAATTTTCGTAATTTTGATTTCTTTTATCATTTCATAATTTGTTACGATTAATAAAAATTGTATTTTTCTCAAGAAGTACAAAGCCAAACTGATAAGTGCAATAAATCTTTAAAAAAGAAATTTCCGATGTATTTACAGGCAATTTAAAACTTATAGCAACGTTTCTACTTTTTAAATGTACATAGATTTAACTTTCTTTTTTCTAACATTATCTATAAAAATCATACCTGATTTGAAATTTAAGACACGTAACAGCTTTTATTTGATGCAAAACATGTTTCACACTACGCTTTCAAGCATTAAAATTATTCAAACCCATTCAGTTTAAAAAAAGTTTCATTATGTTAATCGAAGATATTCTCTATAGGTCGATAATGCCCAGAATGAAATATTTATTCATATTATTTTTCTAGCGTTTTAAAAATGAGATAATAAATGAAAATTTTCAATAAAAGTAGCTTTAAAAAAAAAGAAAGAAAAAGGAATAATTGATATGGATTAAAGTTGTAATAATTCCTACAAATAAAGGTTAAAACTATCTGAAACTGCTAAAATGGCTGCAGGTATTACTTAAAAAGTATATTTATTAACCCTATTGAATTCAATACGCAGTTATGAAACACTGGCATAGTGAAATAAAAAAGCTTTATCATTGCATAATTTTGGCCCCGGGATCGTGCTCGGGCTACCCCAATACTTTTATGTCGAGACACAGCAGTTGTGAAACACTGGCATAATGAAATAAAAAAGCTTTATCATTGCATAATTTTGGCCCCGGGCTCGTGCTCGGGCTACCTCAATACTTTTATGTCGAGACACACCAGTTGTGAAACACTGGCATAATGAAATAATAAAGCTTTATCATTGCATAATTTTGGTCCCGGGTTCGTGCTCGGGCTACCCCGATACTTTTGTGTCGAGACACATCAGTTGTGAAACACTATGGCATAATGAAATAAAAAAGCTTTATCATTGCATAGTTTTGGCCCCGGGTTCGTGCTCGGGATGCCCCGATACTTTTGTGTCGAGACACACCAGTTCAGAAACACTGGCATAAATAAAGAAAAAAGCTTTATCATTGCATAATTTTGGCCCCGGGTTCATGCTCGGGCTGCCCCGATACTTATGTGTCGAGACACACCAGTTCAGAAACACTGACATAACGAAATAAAAAAAGCTTTATCATTGCATAATTTTGGCCCCGGGTTTGTTCTCTGGCTGCCCCGATACTTTTGTGTCGAGACACGCCACTTCAGAAACACTGGCATAAAGAAATAAAAGAGCTTTATCATTGCATAATTTTGGCCCCGGATTCGTTCTCGGGCTACCCCGATACTTTTGTGCCAAGACACACCAGTTCAGAAACACTGACATAGAGAAAAGAAAAAGCTTTACCACTGCATAATTTTATTATTGGCCTTCCATTTTCACAAGATCTAATTTTGAATGCAAACTACTTTATTCAAAACAGATTAAAGCAACAAAAAACCCCATTGTTCATGTCTTTATCAAAGAACAGGAGAAACAGTTCTATTTATTTTTATACTTAATATGTCGTTGTCAGAAAGATATCCAGACAAGCGTAGGTGTGTATCCTACGCATATGAAAACCGCAATTCTGTTTACTTTAGATCACATCTTTTTGCATTTACATAAATAAAAAATACCAAATTCAGAAATGAGAAAGAGTAATGGAATATTTGCATTTAATACATAGGTTCGTATCATAGAGCCGGTTTCCAAACTTTTCACATTGCAGAACCATTGAAGCAATATTCATATTCAAAACAGTCTCTATTATAATTATAATAATTTTAATGATAATTTTTTTAGAAAAGCACCAAAAAGATACCGATTAATATTAATTTCCACATATAAGTTGCCAATAATGACCTATAATTTGTAAATTTATAAATTGTAACATAGAACAATTTGCATAAAAAATGTGTTTTGAAATCGTTAATCTTAATCTGTCGAGGTCGATAAAATGATTCCCAAGCTTGTTTGGGAACTAAACAATGGGGATTTCACGTAATTCTGACCACTTACCTGGGGGACATAGCACCACAGGACCTATGGTCAAGAAACAAGAAAGCCGGAACCGCAGGACATGATCCTTTATGGATGGCAGTGCCAATTTTTTTTTTTTTTTTTTTTTTTTTTATCATTGGGAAAATGGTTGTTGTTTTCAGTCGAGAATGGACCTCTTGGCGTCGTCGTCACTTTATTTTTTTAAGCGTTTTTAACGTAATTCTTTATTTTTTAAGCGGTTTTAACAAAATTCTTTATCTTTTTAAGCGATTTTAACGAAATTCTTTACCTTTAGAGGAATTTTTCTTTGAATAGGCAATAAAAAATGCTTAAAATCGTTACAAAAATGTTAAAGTTACAAAAAGAATAGATGCAAACTATGAGATATGAAAAAAAGCCGAATCCAAAAATTGACGTCGGATGAGAAATCATCTTATAAAACAAAACACGTATTCTTCAACTTTAATTTCCTCAAAATACCTTTAGCTCAAATATCAGTCTAAACAAGAGTTAAAGTTATTGTAAGAAGGACCCTACAAAATATTAAGGAATATTGGTTAACATATATTGGTTACCACTTTCCCTTTACCTACACGACTTAATGTTACTCAATAGTATTCAGTTGCTTCTCTTATCAACCTACTCGTTTGAACAATTCTTCCAGACAGTATGTTGTTAAACATTATTATGCAACGTTTATCGTTTGCTGGTTGAAACATCGGCGACATCGACATGCGATGATGGAAAGGCGCATTGCTTACAATCGAATGACGAATGCATTCAACGCTGTCAGGGGGATGAATATTTTTGAATAATTAATACTTTTAATGAATTTGGAAAGAAAAATTAAGCTTTCGGAACATTTTCCAAATGGTTGTTGTAATTTGTTAAATTACAATTTTTTTTTCAATCTTTAAGGGAACTGGGACAACTAAGAAGTAGGAAATTCAGGCTATTTATATTATAATGGACAAACGTATTCTCGAATGGCAACACTTGACGATGAAATTTCAGTTTTGCGATTTTTGCTACTGCAATTTCTTTTAATTTCTAAACATCGCACATTTTCAATTTTTACACCGTTGTATAGGGAAAAAATGTACTTTAAAATCAAATTTGTTTGAAAACTATCTAAATTGACTGATTTATTATGTCTTTTAAAATAATTTTCAAACATGATTTCTTTTTTTTTTTAAATCTATCTATGGCATGCAGACGATTAAAAAAGATTAACTCGGTTCCACTTAAAACAATATAAATAGTTCGCATTTGTTTCCAACTTAATATTCAATAACAAAATTAAAACTTCATCAAGCAATAAATAAAATAATATGAATAAAACATAAATTTAACAGACATGTAATCGTAAACCGCTAAAATTATCAGAATCAAAAAGGTTACTGTAAATAACGAAATCTTTGGCGATTTATTCGGCTATTAAGTCCTGGCACAAGGCCAATACGAAAGTATCGCTTTTAATACATTTCAAAACTTTAATTGAATACATAATTTATATGTTTAACATAAAAATTCTTTTTGATGTTGTTAGTGCGTGGGCAATCTAAAAAAATATATTAAATGTAAAAAAAAAAAAAAAAAAAAAAAATTAGAGTTATCAATTTTAAAAAATGGTTTTCACCTGTATTCTCTATAACCTGGGAAGCCCGGGATTGATTCACTAGTTCTTTTAAAGTCTTTATCTAGTTCAGATATGCATGCATCCAGGGGTCGGAAAAACTACTTTTTATTTGTAGCGAACTACAACTACAACTACTTTATGAAAAATGTAGTTAACTACAACTACAACTACTTTTTTTTAAAAGTAGCGACTACAAACTACTTTTCAAAAGTAGTCACTACTTCGCTAATTTTTGCTACTTTAGTTATCTATCATCGCTAATTAAATACACCGCAAACGATTTTCCCACATAGACCATAATGTAACAGAATTCTTTTGAATGTCCCTGTAAGCGAGATATAAATGCTATACATTTCATTTTCAATACTGAACATTATATAGTAAACTTCAATAATATATAAAACTTCCATAGCACTCGGAGTATATTTACGAGAGTTAAAGCACGGGCAGACAGACAAAGCGAATTCATAGACACTTTTTAATTATGTTGGAAAGTGTTAAAAAGAGGACATTTGAAAACAAAAATTGTGATAATCTTACAAATTTATGAGAGTGATATGGCACAGTAGCGCTTAAGGTAGTTCTCAAATTCCTTGCTCAACAACGCGAAACTTTCTGATACATTATTGGACTCATTTTTAAACACAATGACATAAAATTGGCAGGTCTCACTATTGAAACGATTTGGAATCAAAATGATTTTTTCATTTTTTGATAAATAAATGACTTATCGGTTTATAAGCGATTCGTGTCATGTTTTTTCCTTTCCCCTGCTGCGGCGTCGGAAATTCGGTTTATAATGCCGACTTTGACAGTGTTTTCTGAAAAATCTTCTGTCTTTACCAAAAATAAAATAAAGAACAGTGGAACACGTCTTTCGGTTACAAAGTTTCTGAATAAGAACACCTGCATTTTCATGCGTTTCCGAACAAAAATGAATAAAGAATATGTCATAAAGTCGCCAGTTTGGATTTTAGAACGACCTTAAGAGCGGATAGCCCTTGGTAAATTTGAATATACATTATTTTTTAAAATTAGAGCTAAATAGTCCTATTTCTTTACAATTTAAATCTAGTTCCTGAAAGCAATTTAAATATTGAACAAGATCATATAGACTTGCATAAGTTAAATCCTAGCTTCTTTTCTTTTCCTTTCTATCTCTTTTTGTTTGTTTCCCTTTGAAAACCCGAATTTCAACATACTGGGCTTTAGATTCATTCTGGAGACAACGATAGAGATATTTCATTAAAACACCAAGCTAATCAATATCAAATCAAATATAAAAAATATAAATCAATTATTTTAGCGATAAAAAACCTGTGCAGCTAAAGTAAAAATAAATAGCCATAAAAATAAAATTAAACATTCTTAGGCGTTTTTTAAAATTTATATTTTTATTTCCAATCACCTTTGTTTTATCTGTTGGAATCTTCAAAAGGAAATATGCAGTAAATTAATTTATATGCATACATTGGACAAATATTTCACAACGATCAAAAGACGTATTAATAAAATAAGTTTTTGCGGTAATAAACAGTTCGATAAGAATATTTTTGAATCAGGGATCTTAATTCGAAAATACTCTTTTGAATGATTTAGGAATTTTAGTGAATAACGATTTAGATATTCGGTGCGAGATGCGATCCAGTAATTATTATTAATAAAGAAAATGCTAACTCACCTCTATGTTTAACTTCAAGTTGTAAGCAGATGATTTTGATACTGATAACTTATTATTAATTGGACAAAGTTTACATGTTACAGAATAATTATCACTTTCTTGTTGTTCTATAACGTCAAAATATTCATTATATGCGACCAGGACAGTTCTATACTGTTTTTGTCTGTCATTCTATTACATTAATCTCAAAAGAAGCATCCCCACATTAAAACACAATATCTAATAATGAGTCAGAAGACAAAGGGTTGGCAGCAAGAAAATTAATTTTTTTGATGAGTGAGTACTTTGCGGTTTTATCTGCAAATCCAGAAAATAATAGATCACGGGCATGCTGACACTTTACGTTTCAGCTGCTAGTTTGTTTGAGGACAGAAATCATTCCTTCCTAGTGCACTTTTAATAATAAAATGTTGTACTTGTTCTTTTTCTGTGCTTTCTCGAATATATATATATATTTAATTAGAGTTCTAACGATTTTAAACTGGCAGGAAGCTAGCAGAGATTTTGTTCGAAGGGGAATATTTTAGATGATTGATTATTTATTTAATGTTACCGGACAGCAAAGAATACGGAACTTAAAAAAAAAAAGAGTTTTAAATTTTGTATATAGAGATGTGGGGGAGATTTTAGGGGAAGGGGGATAATTTATAATACTGTATATTTATCGTATCTACAGAGCACGATTTAGGGCAGAAGATTTTTTTTATATGAAAATAAAAATAACTTAAAGATTTTAGATTTATTTGTATGCTGGGGGGGGGGGAGAGAAAAGTAAATTGTGGGAGGTTAGGGGACAATTTAGATGGTTACTTATATATTATTATTAGGTAGAAACGAATGCGACCTTTATTTATTTTTTATTTTTTAATTAAGAGTTTTAAATATTTGAAACTGTATGCTGGAGGAGGGGCAAAAAGGGAAGTCTAATTTTGGGGACAAGGAAATAATTTTTGTTTATTGTCATTAGAGAGCAACAAATGGAATGAAAGATTTTATTTTTGTATAAAAATAAAGATTTAAAAATATTTTTAACTCTTTTGTATTCTACTAGAGCAGCCATACTCAACCTGCGGCCCAGCAACCTTCTATGTGCGGCTCGAGACACATAATCTAAAACCCTATTTATAAAATTAATTGAGGTGTATAAAAAGTTTTTAATATTTTCACTGCTCTTTTATATATTTTCATGGGAAGGCAATTTCCTGTTATTTATAATTACTAATTTAAAATTACCTTAAAATATCCTAAATGACGTTTTCTTAGTCAAAAGTTCTTTTTGCATGTAGTTTTGCTTGTGCTGTAGTAGTGTATACATTTCAATCCTGAACACTATTCCAAACATTATTCCAATTTAATTTAATTTCCACTATATATTTCTACATTAAAAAAAAAAGTTTTTGCACTAGAAAAAAATTACTTGATTTTTTTTTGAGTATTTGGAATTGCTGCATTGTTTTAGTAATACGTATTGTTAGGATTTGGTGTTAGGGTTTGATAAGCGATGTCCTAACTTAAAGTAAAAATAACTTTCATTATAACTAAAGATTATTTAATCTTTTCAAAAGAAATACACAAATAATTAAGGTACAAATAAATAAGGAAAAATGCAAGCTACATCCTTGCGTCAGATTAGAAAAGTGAGTCGCTGCAAGCGAAGTCGGGAAAACAGTCCAGAGTGTCAACAACTTATCTTGTTGCCACAAACGTGAAGGTAAAAAGTTCTTGAAAACACCTGTTGCCACTAACACAAATTTTATCTTTTCCTTGCCATCTGGTGGAGGATAATGGAAAGTTCACCACAGTACTCCCCCCCCCCCCCCCCCAAGTGCCTGAGGCACTGAGTTCAGAGGTACCGTGTGTTGAATCGGACACGACGACCAGAACGAGTTGTCACAAGAGTCTTTTGAAGTGGATCTGTCTTCACTGGGTCAGGTCGGGAAGTTGAGGCATTAGCTTGTGAAGATTGTTCGGTACAGTGTTGTGGTATAGGCAACTGCTGGGTAGTTGGGGTGGTGGAGAAATCAGAAGTTTCTAAGAAGGCGGGTTTCAGTCTATCAATACTGATAACAGTTTGTCTGCCATTCATGTTGATAGTGAAAGTCTCGTCGCCTCTTTGCATTACACTGAATGGACCATCATAAGGACTTTGAAGTGACTTCTTTACAGCATCATGCCTCAAAACACATGAGTGCATGTTTTGAGGGACGGGTGAACAAAAACAGCGGGCTTGGCATGTGCAGAAGTTGGAGTAGGTTTTAATGAATTCATGGTGTCTCGCAATGTTTGTAAAAAGTCATGAGGTTGGATATCAATTTGTGGGTGGTCGATCATTTCACATGGGAGTCTTAGTGGTGCACCATAAACGAGCTCAGCACTGGTGCAGTCGAGGTCTGCTTTGAATGAAGATCTAAGTCCAAGCAAGACAATAGGGAGTGATTCAGTCCATTTAGATTCATGGCATCGAAGTGCTTGTTTTAGGGAACGATGGAATCGCTCAACTAAACCGTTGCTTTTTGGGTGGTATGGTGTTGTGCGGGTCTTCTGGATACCCAACATCTTATTAAGGATGGAGAATAGGTTGCTTTCAAATTGTCTGCCCTGGTCTGAAGTTATGAGGGTAGGGATTCCAAATCGTGAAATCCAATTTGCAACAAAGGCTTTTGCAACAGTTTCTGCATATATGTCAGCAATAGGAATTGCTTCAGGCCAGCGTGTAAAGCGATCTATGCAGGTGAGTAAGTACTGGAAACCATCTGATGGTGTTAGAGGTCCCACAATGTCGATGTGCACACGGTCGAATCTGCGGTGAGGTAGCTGAAAACTTTGGAGAGGGCTGGATGTGTGTCTAGACACTTTTGCTCTTTGGCACTTTATACAACATCGAGTCCAAGTGTTGATATCTTTTGACATAGACGGCCAAACAAATCTAGATTGGATGAGTTTTTTGGATGCTCTAGTGCCTGGGTGTGATAAGTTATGCAGGGATGCAAAAATACTTTTGCGAAAATCTTTGGGTACATAAGGTCGAATTGTATCACAGCTACTGTCACAGTATATACTTAAGGTTGGAGTCACTGCAACAGGTTTCAAACACAAGGAGATCTTGTCGCTCTTTAACAGCTCTTGCAGCTCGACATCATGTTGTTGAGCTTCTGCAATTGTAGCCAAATCAGTTGACTGAACATTGACAGAATTTATTCTTGACAACGTATCTGCTACTACATTGTCAGAGCCAGGGATATGTCGAATATCCGTGCAAAACTGGGAAATGAAATCCAGCTGTCGGAGTTGACGTGGAGAAATTGCATCAGAGTTTTTAGTAAATGCATGTGTTAAAGGTTTATGGTCAGTAAATATTATGAAATTTCTGCCTTCCAGGTAATGCCGAAAATGTTTGACAGATAAATAGATAGCGAGAAGTTCTCTATCATATGTGCTATATTTAATTTCTGTTGCACTCAGTTTACGGGAGAAAAATGATAGTGGTTTTGTGCCACTTTGAGTTAAGCAATTTAATGCTGCCCCCAACAGCAATGTCAGAAGCGTCAACCATTAAGTGGAGTTCATGGTCTGGTGCAGGATAAACGAGGGTTGTGGCATTGGCTAAGTCCGATTTACACTGAGTGAAAGCAAGAAGTGCCTCGTCAGTCCAAGGGACAGGACGTTTGTCATTTTTCTTACAGTCACGAAGTAAATTGTTAAGAGGTGCTTGTTTCTTAGCTGCCTTTGGCAGGAATCGTCGATAAAAGTTTAACATTGCAACAAAACGCTTTAATTGTGAAAGTGTTTCCGGTTTTGGGAAATCATTTATTGTAGACACTTTTTCAGGGAGGGGTTGAACTCCCTCTGGTGTCACAAGACAGCCAAGGAACTTTACCGAGGATTGTCCTAGAACACATTTGGTGGGATTAATTTTTAAACCATGTAAATTCAAACGGCTACAAACTTGGTCGAGATGTCTAATATGCTCAGCTTCATTAGCAGAAGCAATCAAAATATCGTCATAATAAGGTATACAAAACTCTAGGTCAGATAGTACCTCATTTATAAATCTCTGGAATGTTTGCCCAGCGTTGCGTAGGCCAAAAGGCATGTAAACAAACTCAAATAAACCGAATGGTGAAAAAATAACATTTACTAAAAAATACGAATAAATTGAAAAAAGCTTACCGCTACCATGCCAACAAAATCGATTACTGACCACATCCCGGTAAATTATAAGATCACATACGCCGTTTACTTGATCCGTGTGAGATTCGGCATTATCAGGACAAAATCAAACACATTTTGGCGAAAATATAAATCTCCTTGCAGCACCCAGATAATAAGACGATGTATTCTTGCAAAATTGCATGCTTCAGTACGAAATCATATTGCGATGTAAAGCAATTTCTCGATCAGCTATGCATCTTCTCGATCCGATGCGTGTTCAAAACACGAGGGTCACCAGTGTTAGGATTTGGTGTTAGGGTTTGATAAGCGAAGTCCTAACTTAAAGTAAAAATAACTTTCATTATAACTAAAGATTATTTAATCTTTTCAAAAGAAATACACAAATAATTAAGGTACAAATAAATAAGGAAAATGCAAGCTACATCCTTGCGTCAGATTAGAAAAGTGAGTCGCTGCAAGCGAAGTCGGGAAAACAGTCCAGAGTGTCAACAACTTATCTTGTTGCCACAAACGTGAAGGTAAAAAAGTTCTTGAAAACACCTGTTGCCACTAACACAAATTTTATCTTTTCCTTGCCATCTGGTGGAGGATAATAGAAAGTTCACCACAGTATCATATAGCTAATAAGGCTTAGTAGGGTTGGATATCTGTCGCAGAAGAAATTGGCAGCAAAAAGTTTTTTACCACTTTCTCAAAACAACAATCCTAGCGGCATTTGCAACAGAAATCTATATTTTTTTTACATTATTATAGAAGCGTGCGGCGGCCCGCCTAACGTCGCAAATATATGTTTGCGGCCCGCGAGCAAAAAAGGTTGAGTCTGGCTGTACTAGAGGGAAGAGTGAATTTGAGAGGTTAGGGATAATTTAGATGATTTGTGCTTAGATAAATCCGTTCTTTTTCTTTTTCTTTCTTTTTTAATAAAGATTTTACATTTCTTTGCTTGCTGGGGGTGGGAAACAAAAGGGAGAAAAAATTAGTCAGATAAAGACTTAACATAGCCAGACGACTATATTTTGGTAAAAACAATCGTAGTCGTATAAAAATACATTATATTGAGAAGATTTCTATGGATTTAAATAACAATACATGAAGTTTCTGACACCCAAACTGTAAAAATGACAGTTAATTTGTGACCGTACTCGTCGTCTTATGGAGAAATGTATGACACTGCAACTGAGATTTGTCGGTGACATTCGCAAATTGTTGCAGAGAACATATTTCGCACAAAAGAAACGAGTTATGGTCATGTGATTTGAAGATTGGTAATATTTTCTTCCCTCCTAAAGTAGCGTCAAAAGTAGCGTCGATGCTCGCTACAAACTACTGATATTTTGTATCGCGCTACTCGCTACACTACACTTTTTTTAATGTAGCGCGCTACACTACAAACTACTAGAAAAAGTATCGGCTACTGTAGTTTCGCTATTTGTAGCGCGCTACTTCCGAGCCCTGCATGCATCATTATATTTTTTTTTATCTTAGTTTAGTAAGAACTTTATAAATAATTTAAGATAAAAAAAATAATTACTATTTAGGTTTAAAGATAAATTTAAAATACCAATATAAACAAACGTATTTTTTCCTCGAGAAAGTTATGAGGTATTCAATTTGGTACACTTTTATAAAAAAAAATAAATAATGGAAATCTTACCTTTGAAATCTTGTGTGATTATCAAAAAATACTTGATATTGTATACTGAACCTATTTTAATCTTTATCACATATCCTTAAAAAATTTAAATCTTGTGGAGTTCTATGTTCTAATGTACTTAGAGCGCCTAAACCTAGAGCCGTTTCTGTTAATATCGTACGTCTTCAGACAATGCATGAGGTTACAACAACAAAACCAGCAATATTTTTTGCTTTATTTATTTTATTTGAGTCAGGCTAGCCCTTGGATATACCTTCCCACCTAGTTGAACTTGTTTATTTTATTTAAAATAAACAAGAAAATCTGTAAATCTCTGTACTCTGAACTCTGGAATACTCTGGGCACTCTGAAAATCCGGTTGGAGATTATTTCCAAAACATTTAAAAAATTCCGTTATTTTTCAATTAAAATATTTTGCAGCACGATCCACAATAGTTAAGGACATTTTTGTTTATCATTTACAAGTTTAGTGTCATTAACCTTGTATTTGTAAAACCTTAATTTGAAATTATTATATATCCGGAAGTTGAAATCTGCAATTCGTTGTACCTCTTTTGCATGGTTTCATTCCTGATCGTTCCAACAAACTTGCTTTTTCTACGAACGGAAAAAATCATTTGTTTTTAAATTTTAATCTCAAATTTATATTTAAAAAAATTATCAATAATTGTAAAAATAATTTTCCTTCTTCAGTACTTTTCTTTTCGAGAATGTAAATAATTATTGTTATCCTTTGTTTGTATTAGTCGCCTTGAACTAAAAGCAATGTCAATGGCCGAGCTAAATTCCGCAAAAGAATTTATCATTTATTTGGTTGGTAAAACAAACAGGCTTTCCAAAACGTTAAATTTAATTTTTATGGCATGAATTTTACGTTAAATGTGCATTTTGTGACAAATAAAAAAACGATGGGTTCAGCTCAAACCCAAGTCTGGGTCCGAAACGGGTTTGCGGTCGATTTTTATACTATTCTTCGAGCTCGGGCTCAAAGTGTAAATTTTATTCATTCACAAATTGTAATAAAAATAAAAGTTCCCAGTTAAACTGATGGCATTGAGATCACAGTCTGTTCACACTGATTGTATATTATACTCCTATTTCTAAGAATAATGCCCCTTGAAAAATAAGGAAATCGACAACAAACTTTTATACCAAATGTGAAGCAAATCGGATAATTCTGCATGAAATACCCATTTATCTAAATTAAGGAGGGGGATTAGACCCGCCCCCCCCCCTTTTATATGAAACCAATGAACCCCCAAACCGAATCAGAATAAACCTGCACACCAAATTTGAAGCTAATCGAATAATTCATGATGAAAATCTCATATGCATGAAAATCTCATTTACCTAAATTAAGTGAGGGTATTAGACCCACGTTCACCCTCTTTATACTTAACCAATGAACCCTCAAAACTAATCAGGGAAGCGCCTTATCAGAATGAACCAATATGCAAAATTTGAAGCAAATCGGATATTTCTATCAAGAGTAATCGCGTTTACGTACATACAAAACATGCGGGCACATTAACTCTCGGGCTTTGATAGCTGGTGAGCTAAAAAGAAAAACAAATTGCTATTTGAGAGAAACAGGAATATATTCTACGTTTCATAATGTATTTTACAATCCTCTAAAAATCAGTTTGAAAGGATATGAATTGTTATTGATGTGATATAAGAAGGAATATTCTATCTGATACTGAATCCTTTGCACAGTCAGTGTTAGTAACATAAAGAAACCATGTGTTATCCCTTGTATATTCTCGCTTTCTGTTTGATGTCCTTTTCCAGAATTATTATGAGAAAACAGAACTCATGTCTTTCTGCCATAGATGTACAATCTATATATTTAAAACGAAAACAGCATTCTGTCAAATCCACATGAAAATCGTCTCTTTGCGCATGCGTCAACGTTTTTTTTTTTAAGGGCTTCTATCCTCAGAAACGGTTAAACCTCATTGATTAACCCAACCCTCACCTGTTTAGCCTAGGGAATTGAAAAGGTTTAATTGAAAACAGTCGTACCATTGCATTGAAAGCATAGACCTTCTAATATATTTTTGCTCTGAGGTTGAAAGCTAAAGCTTTTTTTTAAAGAACTCATGTTTTCACTACTAAATAGGCATATTTTTTCGCAAAATTTTAAAGAGAGTTTGGATGCTGTTATATTTATAACCTATTGAAATTGCATAGAGTTCGGAAGATGAGAACTACCTTTTTATTGCTATGTTAAAGGAGCCGTCGCGAAAGCAAACAAACAAACGAGAAGAAAACATTTCTTTTACAACTAGATAACAATATTTTCTCACGAAATTTTTACACGGGCGGTAAAACCGTTTTATTTATCACCAATAACGATTTCAAAGAGTTCGGACAAAAAGAACTTTTTGTTTTAAAACTATGAAACAATCCTACGAAAAAAAAAAAAAAAAAAAAAAAAAAAAAAGAGCGCTTTTATCACTATATATCGATACTTTTTTGCGAATTTTTCATTTAAAAATATAATTTCATACAAAATCGGATTAAAGATATAAAATAATAAAAACTTGTTTTTTATTTATTTATTTATTATCACGGGCCCGGACAACGCCGGGCGGGGGTCAGCTAGTGATATTTTAAAAGAAAATAACAATTGTGACTTTTGCAGATTTCTGCCAATGGTTGGTTATAAATAAAAAAATTGTTATTTTAAACAGATATTTAGACCCCGAAAGAATTAAATTATTTCTGTAAACACTTGACCAACGTAGTTGTAAATTGTTTGACTGCAGTTTGTCTATCTGCTCGTACTCTAACTCTGGTAAATATACTCGGATTGCTATGCAATTTTCATGCGTTATTCAGGTTTACTGTGTAATGTTTTCTATTGAAATTGAAGTGTGTGACATTTATAGTTCCTTTACAGGGACACACATTATAACTATGTTACATCATGACCTTTTGGAAAATTGTTTGAGATGCGTTTTAACAATGATCTGATATTTCAGGGAGATATCCTAGGCAATTACAATTATTTTAAGATATTGAAATGGAAAAAAGAAATTTCCTTTCCATTGGTTTAACTTTAGCTTGTGAAAATCATGGCGACAGTAGTGTAGGATCTTAGTGCATATAATGTGACTGTGAACGTAATGCGCAATGTGACTAAATACGAAACTAAGGTGAGAGTTGTGAACTTCTTTTATTTCGGTTGCAGTTTCATTTTGAAGATACATTCAATTTCGGAAAATTGTCAGAATGCTACTGAAAGCCACATTAAAAAAAAAGTATATAAAGATACAACGTTAAGCATCGATCTCAGATATCCTATGCAAAAAGAATTATTTAAAGTAATTGAAATGCAAAAGAGAAATTTCTAAAAAACACTTTCATCGGTTTAACATTAGCTTGTGAATATCGTCGAGTGACTATTGTAGGCTCTCAGTGCACTATAGTGTGACTGACAATACAAAACTAAGCTGAGAGTCGTGAACTTCTTTTATTTCGGTTTCAGTTTCATTTTGAAGATAGATTCAATTTCGGAAAATTGTCAGAATGCTACATAATCCGACATTAAAAAAAAGTATAAAAATTACAACGTTAGGCATCGATCTCAAATATCCTATGCAAAAAGAATTATTTAAAGATATTGAAATGCAAAAGAGAAAATTCTAAAGAACACTTCCATTGGTTTAACACATCGATCTCAGATATCCTATGCAAAAAGAATTATTTAAAGATATTGAAATGCAAAAGAAAAATTTCTAAAGAACACTTCCATTGGTTTAACATTAGCTTGTGAATGTCTTTGAGTGACTAGTGTAGGGTCTGAATGCACTGTAAGTGTGACTGACAATACGAAATGTGGTGTTGAAAAGTATATTGTAATGTACTGTTTGCTGAACGCAGTCATCGAACTCAGGAAAAACTGTCAACAAGAACGAAAAATCGTGCACCACAGCATAGATATGAAACACTTTCCAACATTATTGAAATATCGTTAAAAAATTTCATTTTTGTCCATGTATTGTAATAAAACATCTAAATAAACATTTAAAAAAAATTACAACGCAGTAAAAATTCAATAACAATTGCAACAACATTAAAATGCAATAAAAACAAATTTTCCCCATTGACCGTAATGTAGCAGAATATTTTTACTATAATTGCTACTTATTCTATACTCTATAGGAAACATGTTGCCGTCTACTTCAGTGATTCATATCAATTGTGCTATATTTCAAATTGTGTAACATCTTTAAAATGCACTGAAAATGATTTTTCCCCATTGACTCTAATGTAACGGAATACTTTTGAGTATCCCTGTAAGCTAACTATAATTATATACGCACTTCATTTTTAATATGAAACATTCCATATGGGAATCCTCAATAAAATATACCAATTACATGGAAATCCGTGTAAATTTACTCGAGTTAGAGCACGGACAGCTGGATGGACGGACAGACAGATGGACTGCGACAAACTAAACTTATAAACACTTTTCAACAATGTTGAAATGTATTAAAAATTAATATGATAAATACTGAAAAATCAGATTATATATACTATGTTAGTTAAGTCAAACAACATATCATATTTCACGTACATTTTTTTTTCTTTTTTCATTTAGACAATTTTGGGGGGCTCGGAAAAATCTTGTTTGTGCAGCATAAAAAAGTGCGTTTTAATAAGGTTTCGCTTACTGGTCATATCTGTTCTGTAATCCAGATGCATTAAACCAAGGTTATAGCGTCCTGGTATAATAAACTCTATCTTCATTCATTGTTTTGTATCCTGTTTTTTTTTTCTTTTCTTTTCTTTTTTTTTTTTTTTTTATGTCGGATCATTTGTAGTTCCATGTTGTATTAATGCAGGAGGAAATATTTCGTGTTTATTTGTTGAAGTACAGGGTGTTTCTAAATGAATATCAGAGTTTTAACGCTTTGTAGTATCTATTATATAAAACTTAAAATTATACTTAATACATAAAATGAAAGAGCAACTCAAACAGTTTGTTGGTACCTGTGCATGCACCTGCGTATAGGCAATGTTTCTTTCGTGATCCGTTAGAAAGCGCTAATACCGAAAATGGCGACTAGTGAACAGAAAGCATTTTGTGTTCTGCAGTTTGCAAATACCAAATCTGTAGTTACCGTGCAACGTGCGATCCGGATAAAGTTCAGATGTGATCCCCCAGCCAGCTGTTGCAACAATTACCCCACAAACACTAATTAACATTTGGGAAGAACCGAGCTATCGACTGGATGTGTGCCGTGTGACGAAAGCTATTGAAGTGTTTCTATATTAAGCTATATTAAGTTGTTCACATTGAACACTTGTAAGCTTGTAGGTAAAACTGTTTGAGTTGCTCTTTCATTTTATGTATTAATTATAAGATTAAGTTTTATGTAATAAATACTACTAAGCGTTAAAACTCCGATATTAATTTAGAAACACCCTATATTGTGAGCTGTATATTTCATTTTAAAAAAATTATCTCCGTTGTTTATATTGTTAATACTTCTGAGAAAATAATTCAAATTTTTGCTAAAATTATTAGATAAAAATGTGTACTTTATAATAAAAATGTTAATTAAATAAAATTACACAATTACATTCATTCTACAAAGCAAGATTGGGCAAATATTGTTTCTATTGACTATATCTTAACCAGCATTGATTATTATCTTGGCCAACATTGGAGTTATTGGTATGAAATTTGGTTCCAACTGTGAGGTGTTTATATTTT
This sequence comes from Maratus michaelseni, assembly GCA_963931845.1. Taxonomy (NCBI): domain Eukaryota; kingdom Metazoa; phylum Arthropoda; class Arachnida; order Araneae; family Salticidae; genus Maratus; species Maratus michaelseni. Next base: position 110,624,648 of record OZ007597.1, on the reverse strand, counting down.
GCCAATAATATTGCAAATATACTGGCAAAGAATAATTCACCATTTCATTGCTAATGCAAAGTCACTATTTTTGCAACATTGGCGTTTCATTGCAAATATTTCTAATGTGAAGTCAATATTGTGTACAATATAAGGTCAAAAGTCACCGGACACTTTCGTTTTTAGACGTTTTGTCGAATAACTACAGAAACGCACAATGTTTTTTTTTTTTTCTTTTTAAATTTAGACAATTTTGGGTATGCTCGGAAAAAACTTGTTTGTGCAGCATAAAAAAGTGTGTTTTAATAAGGTTTCGCTTACTGGTCATATCTGTTCTGTAATTCAGATACATTAAATCAAGGTTATAGCGTCCTGATATAATAAACTTTATCTTCATTCATTGTTTTGTATCCTGCTTTCTGTTATTTTATTTATTTATTTATTTATTTATTTATTTTATGTCGGAATATTTTTAGTTTCATATTGTATTAATGTAGGAGGAAATATTTCGTGTTTATTTGTTGAAGTATATTGTGAGCTGTATATTTCATTTTTAAGAAAATATCTCTGTTGTTTATATTATTAATACTTCTGAGAAATTAATTAAATTTTTTTCTAAAATTATTAGATAAAAATATGTACTTTATAATAAAAATGTTAATTATATAAATAAAATTACACAATTACATTCATTATATAAAACAATATTGGGCAAATATTGTTTCTTTTGACTATATATTAACCAGCATTAATTATTATCTTGGTCAACATTGGAGTTATTAGTATGAAATTTGGTTCCAACAGTGAGGTGTTTACATTTTGCCAATATTGCAAAAATACAGTCAAAAAATAATTCATCATTTCATTGCTAATGCAAAGTCAATATTTCTGCAACATTATCGTTTCATTGCAAATATTTCTAATTTGAAGCCAATATTGTGTACAATATAAGGTTAAAAGTCACCGGACACTTTCGATTTTAGACGTTTTGTCGAATAACTACAGAAATACTTGACGGATTTTTCTGGATATTCGGAAATATAAAGAACACTGTTGGCTTCATATTTTCAACGGAGGTTCGATCACGAGTGTAAATAGGGGACCAACAATAAATTGAAGAAAAATAATAGTATTTGCGATCACCCTGTAAAATAAAATGCTCGAAATAATCTGTAGCTGTAGCACATGACTATATGGATCTTTTACAATGTTTGTATTCCTTTTGTGTAAAAATAGCATGCATATTCATAAAGATATCAAGATTTTTTAAAAATCAAGAAATTTCCGCAAGTTTATTTTTTATCGCATAGAAAGTTTTCGACCAAATTTAACGCCACTTTCAGGATACTTGATAAAGTACAATAGCAATAACATATTACAATTAGAAAATAAATACATTAAATATGTGATTAAATATGAGCATTTGTAGGAAATAATTTATAACTGCGCATGTGCAAACGAACAAGATTTATTTATTACTTACCCATCATACGTAGTATAGGGTAAATCTTGTAATCGTTTTGAAAATCGAAAAAATTTTTTTGACGGATTTACACGTTTCAGACACTGGAGATTCCAAAAAACATATATTTAGAAAAAAAAATTTGTCGTCCGTCTGTGTGTCTGTGTGTGTGTGTCTGTGTGTCTGTAAACGCTCTATCTCCCGAAAAATTTGAGATAGACACTTGCAATTTGGTATGTACTTAGTATGTAATAATGGGAAGAAGCCTATTTCATTTCAATAACCTCGATTAACCGGATCTATTTTTTTCGGACTCTCGAAATATTCGTTCTGATAAAAGGTATATAAAAATTTTCGAAATTGTTTATTTTAAGAAATGAATATAAAAGACAATAAAAAAAAATAAATTTTGCATAAAGCATGAAGTCGATCGGATAATTAGTTGCTGAGATATTTGTAATCCTATTTTCCACACTCTTCGATTTTTCATGACCCTGTATTTCATCCAAATTTCACTTCAAAGATATATTTTAATTGGAAATTTGACGCTTAATCAGATGCAATAAACCGCTAGTTAATAGAATTATTATTTTTGGAGTTATAAGGAAAAACCTCTTTCAAGCAATTCAGTAATCGAGCCTATAAAGTTACGACGTCATCAAGCCACGATTTTATTTGAATTGCTATGCATTTTATAAGTAGTTTACACCTTTTTGTTTTAATATTTTACATTATGCATATCCATGATGGGTAAGTATTACGGTGGCCCCCAACGACTAGCTTTATTATTTATTTATCTTTGGCATAATTTATTAGACAACTATACACGGTAACTCATATACAAAAAACCAGTCGAATATCGTGAAAATTCAGAAAAATAGCGGCGATAGAGTGAGCTAAATTTCATTTGCTTTCTGAAAGTAGCTGAATACTACAAGATTTTCCCCAAATTGTCATTTTTTATTTTTATTTTTTATAGATACTTTAGTTTTCGCTGTAAGAATAATTAGAACGAAGCCATTCAAACAAAAAACAATTATCAAAATCGAAGTACCCAATAGAAATCTATACGTGTTGGCATATTTAAATAATAATTCATTTGTTGGAAGTCTGTTAAAAATAACAATTTATGAAAAATCCGTTATTATCCAGCTATTTTTAGAAAGTAATTGAAATTAAGCGCACTATACCGCCGATGTCTTTCTGAAATTTCACGATATTCGACTGGCCTTTTATATGAGTTCACCTATATAGTTGACTAATAAATTATGCAAAAGAATTTTTGTCACACCCGCGCATGACCAGTTAAAAATTACTTCATATAAATACTCATATTTCATCGTATTTTTAATATATTTAATTTGTAATTTTACTATATTGTTTCTAGCGTTAAATTTGGTTGAAAACCCTGCAAGCTTTCAACAAACAAGTAATATAAAATATATATATATATTGAAGTCAATTCCTACTTAGGTCAACAAAGAAAAAAAATGTTAGTTACTTTTTATTAAATAATTACAATTAATATAAATATGTATATACATATGACAGAATCACAATATTAAATCGCAAAATAGAAATTAAATTTAATTAATGAATTAATATTTGAAAAAAACTGTATTAGCATCAAGTGTCATCCACTACAAGTTTAAAAAAATGTATTTGAACTTGAGTGGGTGAATAAAAAGTATTTTATTAACGATTGAAAATTTGAAAATATAAAACTAAAATTAATGAATTAAATTTAATTAATGAATTAAATTTAATTAAAAACATAAGTTGGAAATTGTACGTCAAACGTGACAAATGAGGTGCGTTCGTACTATAGCTAGTTATATAAATATTCAGATCTTGAGGATTTTTAATTCCGTGAAATGAATTATATCGTTTTCAGATTAATTTCTGTAATAAAATAAGTATCTCGATCGCTTAACGATTAAACCTCGGAAGCTCCTATAACAAGGAAGCACCGATTTTTATATAAAAATAAAACTAAAATAATTAATTTAATTTAATTAATGAATTAATATTTGAAAAAACTGTATTAACATCAAGTGTCATCCACTACAAGTTTAATAAAATGTATTTGAACTTGAGTGTATGAATAAAAAGTATTTTATTAATGATTGAAAATTTGAACAAGACATATAAATATATAGAGGGTGTGAACACTAATAGTAGGAATTGAAAAAGAAAAAAAAAATTAAAAAGCCTGCAGAAATTACTTGACTTTTTTAATGAAACTTTTATATTTCCATGAATATACATATATTATTCTTACACAAATGAACATATATGTTGTAAGAGATCCACATACGTAGTCATGTGCTACAACTACGAGTCATTTTGAATATTTTTTTTTTATTGGGTGATCGCAAATATTATTTTTTTTTAATTCCATGTGTGTCTTAATTGCCTTTGTGGCCTTCGCTGGCCTTTGTGCCTTTGTGCCTTGTGGCCTTCGCTGAAAAATATTATATATAAAACATTTTCTGCATATTCATGGAAATCCTGAAGAATTCGTCTGCATTTCTTTACATATTTGACGAAACGTCAAAATCGAGTATCCGGTAAATTATGGCCATATAGTGTATTCAATAGTAACATTTCATTGCAAATGTTTTCATCGTAAAACCAATATTCAACCAATAATAATAATTTATTGGAAGTATTTTCGATGACTGCAATATATATCCCCAATGTAACTAATATAACTAGTATTAGTTTACTATTAGAAATGTTGTGTTGAAATACAATAAATTTGAGAAACTGAAACTGTCTGTAACGGAAAAAAAAATCATGCTTCTACAGAAGGAATGCTATGTATTTATACCTGCTAAAGGCGGAACCTTATCTAAAAGAAAAAGAATTTCTTGTTCCTATCGATTTCGTTTTCAGAGGTTTTACTGTATATGCCGTTCTTAATACATGATGTTTTTTTTTGCCTTTGATCACTTTCAGGTTCGAAAAAATCTTGTTTGTGCGGCATAAAAAAAGTACGTTTTAATAAGGTTTCGTTTATTAGTCATATCTGTGTTCCAGACGCATTAAATCAAGGTTATAACAAATTGCGTGCTGGAATATATATTGCTTTATTTATCATTTTGTATCGTGTTTTTTGTTTCATTTTTTTTCATGTCGTATTAATTTTGAGTGAAATATTCCGTGTTTAATTGTTGAATGACATTGTTATACGTCTAAATACATTCCTTATTTAAATGAAGTATTTACATTGTTTGTATTGTTGATACTTACACGAAAAAAAACTAAAAGTGTTGCTAAGAGAAAAATATGTACTTTGTATTAAGAATTTCAACTAAATAAAATTACGAAATTGTATCTTTAGTAACAGAACAATACTGTACAAATACTTTTTCTATTGGTTTATGTATTTTCTAGCATTTATTATATATTCGCTATATCTTGACCAATATTGACATTATTAGCATGAAATTCTACTCCAGCATTAGGATGTTAACATTTTGCCAATATTTCAGAAATATTGGCAAGAATAGTTCATCGTTTTATTGCCAATACAAAGCAGATATTTCTGAAACATTGGTATTTCATTTCAAATATTTCCAGTGTAAAATAAATACACTGCTCAAAACAATTAAAGGATATTTGAAGTTTTATATAAAATAAAGATATAAACGAAATTTTTTTTGCCGAAAATAGAAGAAGAGAATCACAAATGCAAATTTTTCTGGTTTTCAAACTGTGGAGTATGCAAATTTTGAGTTCGACGTCAAAAACGTCGCTTCAGCGGCAGCGAATGAAATTTGACTTTCAACTGGATAAAAGAGAATGAAGACAAGGATGATCGGCATTCAGTGATTGCTTTGTTTCGATGAGTACGATGTCTCAGCGAAGTCATTTGACAGATTCAAAAGCTTGGAGAATTGTTGGTAGGTTAGAAGGGGGCCAAACTCAAGCCGAAGTAGCGCAAGCCATTGGAGTGTCACAAAGTGTCATTTCCAGGATCTGGAACTGTTTTTTGGAGAGTGGATGTGCAGGCCGAAGACCAGGGCAAGGTCGTAGACGGGCAACAACGCCCAATGAAGATCGGTATTTAGCGTTAACAGCTCGCAGACACCGAAACATGAACGCTACTCTTCTCCAACAACACCTTCGCTCGGCTACAGGCACCACGATTTCAACTCAGACTGTCCGAAACCAGCTCCATGCTGTAGGTCTGTATGGTCGCCGACCGATGGTATGTGTTAGATTAACATCAAGGCATCGTCGCGACCGCAGGGAGTGGGCAACCGAGCATATCAACTGGAGGAGAAATGAATGGAGCAATATTCTGTTTTCTGACGAGTCCCGTTTTTCTGTGCATCCGGATAATAGGCGTATTTTCATCTGTAGGGACCGTGGCAGTAGGAATAATCCTGCGTTCGTGCACGAAAGTGTCAGATTTGGCGGTGGAGGAGTGTTGGTGTATGGTGGCATCTCCATTGACGGGCTCACTGACCTCTACATCATTCGAGATGGAGCTCTGACTGGTCGCCGATATAGGGATGAGATCCTCAGACCTATTGTAGTCCCTTGCGCTGCAGCAATCGGAGATAACTTCATTTTAATGGACGATAACTGCCGGCCACATCGTGCAAACCTGGTGGAGGATTTCCTTTTCGAGGAAGGAATCGTTCGAATGGAATAGCCAGCGTGTTCTCCAGACATGAATCCAATCGAGCACGTTTGGGACGCTCTAGGAAGACGAGTTTCTGGCCGCCAACAACCCCCACAAACTCTCCAAGAACTGGAAAGAGCTCTTCTGGAAGAGTGGGGCAGAATACCGCAACTCGTCATTAATAGCCTCATTGAGTCCATGCCTCAAAGGTGTTCAACGTTGCTGGCCGCCCGTGGAAACCATACCCCCTACTGAAAATGATTTTCTTTGAAGAAAACACCTTTTCTTATTCTTTTTTTCTCATATGCACAAATTGTGTTTTTTTCCTTTTGTACACAAATGCGCAATAAAATGCATTTTTTTCTGCCAAACATGTGTAATTTATTCTCATATAACCTACTATGTCTGTCGACCATGTATCAATCAACTAAAAAGTTTCCCAGATACAAAATCCACCTAAAACTGCAATATCCTTTAATTGTTTTGAGCAGTGTATTATTTCTGTAGTTGTAGCACTGTATTACAAATATTTTAATTGTACTTTCAATATTTATCTAATATCGGTATTTTATTGGATGTTTTTCTGATTAATGCAATATTGGCACATATAACCAATATCAGTTTGCTACTATGTATATTAACAGAAAGATATTTCATACTTTATACATGATGCTTTTTCACATTTTCTAGCAAAGTTAAAAAGTGTTTAAAACTTCGGTTTGTTTGTCTACCGTTTGTCCATACTCTAACTCTCATAAATGTATTCAGAGGGCTATGTAATTGATGTATGTTATTGAGGTTTACTATGCCATGTTCGCTGTTGAAAATGAAGTATGTAGCATTTATAGTTTCGTTTACAGCGACCACTCAAAAGAATTCTGTAACATTAGGGTCTATAAGGAAAAATCGTTTGCGGTGTATTTTAATATTGTTACACTATTTCAAACATATTGAAGTTGATATGAATTTAAAAGGTGTACTAAAACATGCTTTTCATAGATTATGGAGCGGAAAGCATTTATCATTCATTTACAGGGTCACACAAAAAATTCGGATACACAATCGTCTACGGGAAAACTGCTTGCAGCGTATTTTAATGATGTTATACTATTTTTAAAATAATGCATTTTATATACATTATTGAGGCTTAATGCAATATATTTGCTGTAGAATATGCGCTGCATAGCATTTATCGTTCATTTACAGGAACACACAAAAGATTTCAATTACAGTGCAATTCTATTAGCTGTAATTGCTGGAAATGCGTTTTCAGTTATGGTATGCACTTTTAAGCTTAACTTTTTTTTTCCTTCGACCAATTTTAGGTTCGGAAAAATCTTGTTTGTGTAGTATAAAGAATGCAACTTAAAAAAATCCCTGACGGCTCGGCCTACATGCACAGATAGATTTCGAAGACGCAGACCGTGGGGCGCCTGTTTATTGGGAATTGCAGAAGAAATTACCTTTTTGCCATGATGCGGCAGTTGGAACCACCCTGTTTCGAAATCTACCTGCGTCAATTAGGCGAAGCCGGCAGAATTGTTTTGTTATTATTATTATTATTATTATTATTATTATTATTATTATTTATTTATTTATTTATTTATTTATTTATTTTTAGTCCTATAAAAAACTTGTCAGTATAAAAGTTGTAGATAATATTAAAAGGATTTATAATAAATTTAAGCGGATTTTATATCTTGTGAATTGACAAAGTTTTAAATTTTTTTCTTCTGAAACCCCTATTTCCTCCCCCTTCTAACTCTTGAGGCCATTTTTAATTATTTCAAAAATCTGTTCTACATAAATTTTCGGCCTTTTTCCTAGAAGTAATAATAACTAACGGAATCGACACGTATCATAATTAAGAAATTATGGGGATTTTTCTGTTTTCACAACCCCTCCCCATTTCCCCCATCCTTGGTTCGATTTTGCCCATTAACAAACTTGACCGAAATTTCATGCTCCTTGATTTTATGTATCAGTTTGAAGAGATTTCTGCAGAATTTTTGAAGTTATCGTGTCCATAAAAAAGTGATATATATATAAAGTTTTGAACTGGGGGTAGTTTTGGATTCTGGGAGTCATGACCGGTGTATATCTGCAAAACATTTTCAGAAATTCCAACTTAGGGGAGAATGTAATAGGTAGTATTTCTTACGAAATCTACCTAAAAGTGCGTTCCAATTAAATTCCGTTTATAAGTCATACCTCTTCTGCGATCTAGACGCATTAAGTCAAGGTTGCAGAAAATGCGTGCCGGTCTAATCAAGTTTCAGCTTAATTCATTGTTTTGTATCGTTTTCTTTTTTCCTTTTTTTTTTGTGTCGTCAGAACATGTGTAGTTGTATGTCGCATTAATGCTGCAGGAAATATTCCGTGTATATTAGTTGAATGATATTGTGATCTGTATGAATGTATTTCTAATTTAACAGAAGTATTTTAATTGTTTGTAATGTTAAATTTGAGCAGTAAAAATATTATTTTTAATGAAAATTTGTGCGAACTAACATTGAATATTGTAATATTTAACATGTTAATATAACATCATTTCATTAAAATGTTGGCTAATTTTTCAAATAATTTATTTTAATAGTTAATAATTCACGTTAATATAGCCTAATTTAACTATTCTAATTATTTCATTCTTATTTATCTGTTATTTATTTATTATTATTATTCATTTCTGCAGGTTATAATTTTTTTTAAATTAATCATTATAATTATATTCATATACTCTATAATCTAATTTAAATTAGAATTTTTCAATTATTCATTTTTTAGGTGCGTTCGTAATTATATAAATACGTAACACCTATAGTCGTCGTCAGGTCCGTTCGACCTTCCGAATATAACAGCGCTATCCAATCGAATTATTTGAAAATTAATATATATAATCGTTGCAGCGTTTTGTCGGATCACTTCGCATTTTATGAAAATCGAATCAAAAATTAAAAAGATTAGTAATAAAAATATTTATTAAGTAAAAATCGGTACTTCCTTTTTATATAGCAGCTTCCTGGGATTAATCGTCAAGCGACCGAGATGTATCGCCATGTTATCTGACATGTATGATGTTATAGTCAGGGCTTTACAAATTTGATAAAAATCTGGTAGCCAGCAAAAATTTCTAGTCGCCAGTACAAAAATACTTACCTTCAACTCCCCCCCCCCCTTCACCGTTGTTTTTGAAAAAGCACAAAAGAAAATTACTATGAATTAAAAAAGAGTTTAGAATTACTAGTTACATAGTTTAGAACAGTACATAATTATACTAACATATAAACAAATAAACACCCTAACATTTAACCCATATAAACCAAGTTTTCTAATGAAACTTAACAAAATTATATATCTCTGAAAAAAAAAAAAAAAAAATCTGTAAAGGTTGAATTAATCTGCAGGTTCGGAAAATGCTGATTGCCGAATGCTTCAAATGTCTGGATAGTTGAGTACTCCAAAATCTATATCTGATGAGGGAAGCATCGATGAAATAGTGAAACAGGAAAACAATTTTTTGCCTATTTTCCAGTCGAAATCGGTCAAATAATTCTGATTTTACTATTTTAAAATATGCATTTTATGAACTCATTTTTGCCAGATTCGAAATAAAAGTTACAAATGTTTTTTTGCTTGCATATAATTTCTAAGTTTTAATATTTTGGGACTTTTCAACATCTATAATGAAACATCTTATGAAAATTTTTAGTTAAGATTGTGATTAAGATGAATAACAGATGCTGCTATTGACAGAAATTGTAGACAACTATAATTGTAAAAAAATAATCTTTTTTATACACCTAAACCGGCTTAAATAATAAAAAACTTTACGTGCTTGTAAAGTAAATCCATCTATGAGAAATATCAAAACTAATTAAGTTTGCAAAATAACTCAAAAGTTATTATGTAAAATATATGCATTGCTAAAACAACCATTCACGCTCGTATTATGTAATCAAATTAGCCGGCTTGGGGGGGGGGGGGGTTATTTGGATTCAAGAATCTATGATAAAAATTTGAGGATGAATAAAGTAATAATAATCATATAAATAAAAACTTACCCTTCTGAAGTGCAATGAATGATTTGTTCTGGTTCATTTGGTTTTGACTGTTTGCCATCATTAATTAATAATGACTTTACATTGCAAATATAAATACAAATATCAAACACTTGCCTTCAACATATATTTCGTTTAATTTAAATATGAGCTATTTTAAAAAACTGCATAAATAAACAACTCTCGACGTTTCGACTATTCTTCATAACCATCTTCAGGAGATTATTCTCATAAAAACAAACAGCGAAAAATTAAATACGTGTTACATAATTGAGAAAAATGTTCAACTGAGAAATGTTCAACATTTTGTAGCATTATATGCAATTTTAGATGCCGTCACAGAGGCTAGATTATCACGATTTCTTACTGTTTTATTGAAACCTCCCCCCCCCCCCCCCCACCTCTTCCGACATTCTAAACACGTGCCATATTACCTAGCTATAACGGAAAAGAATGACGTTTTCGTGCATGAGGTGGGAAATAAAAGCATTTTAAACTTAGCTCTTCTATTAAAAGTATGATATAAGAGAAAAATCACTGCTTGCTGCATACGAGTAATGATGAGGGTGGGTGTAAGGGTTTGTGTTCATTACTTAGGCCATTTTTTTTAATATGTGTAAATAAATAAAATAAATAAAAAATACATAAAAAGCCAGATTAAAAAATGTGGTCGCCAGACAGAAAATCTTGGTCGCCAGTGGCGACCTGGCGTCCGCATTTGTTAAGCCCTGGTTATAGTCATATATGACGTATATGACATTTTATAACTTCTATGACCAAGTTATAGTTACACTCTTCATTCTATTAAATACTATCATACGTAAGTAATTCCTTGATAGGTAATGATTCTAGGTTGCCATGATGATTACGTCATATTATTTCCTTCGAGGCTAAGGAAAAAGACAGGCTACCGCAGTACATTCCACTTATCTTTTTTTTACAGACCACTAGAGTGACGTGATGCTCTTTTCGTACACCTGCATTGATGGATTCGAACATCATGTGACTCCCGCGGTCTGTAAAAAAAAGATACTCGTAAAGCACCGTGGTAGCCTTTCTTTTTCGTTAGCTTCGATTTCCGTATTACTGAATTTAAAAACCGAATTTGTATACTAAAATTGTTTAGTTATAACATTCATATAATCTACCGACAGTTTTTGGTTAGATGTTTCCGGAGAAATAGATATTAAACGGAAAAAGAGTCTAAATATGGATTTCAAGTTCTGAAATTTTCAAAGATAGGCTTAAGTTTCCCATTTGAATTTTTAGTAAATGTCACCAAAAGATAAAATGTTGCCAACTTAAAATGTACTTTATTTATTACGGAAATTAATCATATAATAACAGACGATATAAATATTTATAAAACTTGTTATCCCAACGCACCTCATTTGTCACATTTGACGTACAATTTCCAATTTGTTTTATCTTCTCTTCACTCTTTGTTTTTTTAATAAAGTATTGGTGATTGTAATTATTGGTCGTTTGAAATATATAAACATTTATATTCTCTACCGCAGGGTCGTCGAACCTTTTCACATCTGCGTAGTAATTTTATACAAAAAAGATTTTACGTGACCATGACGTGCTCCCAAAAAAAATTTAAATTAGTGAATCAAAATTACTTTAATTTTTGTTTATTGAAATAAAAAAAATATATTTGGGTAAGATACGTGTAGGTATTACACTGTAATAAATATAGTAAGAATTATATTTTAGAAACTAATAAAAAGGTAAATGCGATTTCTTGTATTGTATCTTGGATGCCAAATAATTAATACAGAGGGTGTTCGCACATTCTTTAGACGATTTCGGCGTTGTTTTTTTAACGTTTAAAATATGAATATTCTTAAATAATCTATATGATAATCTTTCTGAAATAATCTATATGATAATCTTGTTTCTTGATTCTAATTCTGCGTAATTCTTTTGATGATAGAAGGTTTTTTGTAAAATTTACAGGGTTATTGCTTCCCATGCCTCTTTAAAAACTTTCCAGATTCGAGCAATCGTTGTGGTTTTGCGCTTTGAAAGAGCTCGTTTCAGCAGACCAAATGCACTATAAACGATAAGAAAAACGTCAGGTGACTTCTTAGGAATATATGTTGAAAGGTATAAATGCAATACCTGTGTGAGTTTTTAATGTTTTCAACGAATACAGCGGTAGTTTTTGAAGTATGAGCGGTAGCTTTGCTTTGATGCAGTTTCACCCTTTAAAAGTCGTTGAAATAAAGAAAATAGCGTTTTTTATGTAAATATCGGATGTAACGCATTCTCTTAATAATATAATGAATTGATTGTAATATTTTTGTCCAATATTCTTATTTTCCCATTGTAAGATAAATATGCGACAGTCATAAATCCTTACCTGAAACTTCGTTTTCAGCCTTGAAATGGGCTCTTTTTTAGGGTTTCGTTCATCTCACGAAACCCTATTGCTCCCGCTCCGTTTTCTGTCTGTCACAGAGCCATTCTCGAAAACTATGTAACTTACAGAGTTGAAACTTTGTGTATAAATCAGAATATCAGCTGTGAAGAGCTGAAAATATAAAAATTTGAAAAATTCGTATCATTTTAATAAATAGAGATAAAAAACCATATTTCTAACAGCCTTTTCCTATTAAATTTAAACTTTTTTCGTTATAGCCAATGCCAAAAATTAAAAATCCACGAAGAAATTCTTTCTACAATAATTAATTTTCTATCAGACGATTTCCACGTGAAAAATGAAATAAAAAGTTTTACCAAATGAAAAAAAAAAAGATTAATATGAAATAAAATTGATTGACGTCATAGTCGTAATAAAACGGAAAATGTCTAAGATTTCTCAATAATACAAGGAGTATGTGTAAGTACACAAAGCTGATCAATATCACGTCATTAGAGAATTTAACGAAAATCTGACGGCATATGGGAAGTTTAACTAATTTTTCAAATGTTTGAGAATAATACAAAGCTAGTATCAATATAAATAATAGAGAATAGTAAATATATGAGTTTGAGGTTTGAGAAACATATTGAATCGTGATAAAAATCCGATTATGGAAATATTCGCATATTTTAATATTTTGAAGGTGTGCAATCTGTTTAATTTTGAAATTATTTTTTTAAATATTGCATTTAGTCCTTATTACGGATATTAGTATGACGGAATATAATAGCGGGATTGGCCCGCTATCCGGCTGGTTTAGATATTCCAAAAAAGGAAAAAATAGACCGATAAATTTTTACTTTATAAAAAACATGACTTTTTTTTTTCTTTTTGCTAAATGAAATTTGTTTGAATTTATTAAAGAAAGGATAAAGTGTTTTGAAAGGAATATTAAACGAAATCCTTTGAGCGATCTTCGATCACACTTACACACTTGTTTATTTTGTTTTTTTCATTTTGAGTCTTTTTACTAAGAATAAGTACTGATTTTCGGGATAGCTCTCTCCAATTAATACTGATGTTTATTTTGCGCTTAGAAATTTTTTAAACTATGCGCTTTACAATCATTGTAAACTTTCAAATAAGAATATTTCTTTTCGGAAAACAAAAAAAAAAGTATCCTCTGACTCACAGCTTGTTTGAATGCGCCATCTTGATAGAAGAATAAATTTGAATGCATCAAACAATAATATGAATTACAAATAATAAGTTGTTGAAAGAAAGTTTTCCTCTAAAATAATTCCATTTTTTAAAATCATTAATCAAATTTGTCTAAAAATTGTACGAACAGCCTCTGTACATTCTCCATATGATAGTTATTTTTAAGCGAATGCAAGCTGAATTGGATGATCTGACATTTGGTTGATATTTGAGTTTTTCATATTATTCATTTACGAAAATAATGACTCACAGGCTTATGTATGGGGAGAAATTGTCAAGATGGCGAATTTCATACCAAGTAAATGGTTATTTTGCGTCATAGTATTCAAACAAATTGAAATGTATGCAAGTGGATAATATGACGCAAAATAATCATTTACATAAATTTTACTTATGATTTTGGATAATGTGGTACAAAAGATAAATCAATTTATTGAAATAAATACATTTCAATGCATAATATAGGCTCAGTGAAAGTAATATATTTAACAGTGCATTGGAAAATTAAAACTATTGTTTGTATGTGCAAAGGTACTTTAGAAGACAAACCAAAAATAATTTAAATTGAATTTTAAAGCAATCCTATTAAATTCATGTGAAGGTGTCACTCGAATTTTGATATCATTTCTTTTAAAACCCATATTTTGAATTCAGGAGAGATGTGAATGAAAAAGCATCAGCGAATGAATTTTATATATCTTTTCACGTTAAAAATAATAATTGCATCTGTGAATGTAAATAAAACGAAAAATAAAATGAAGTTATTATTATTATTATTATTATTATTATTATTATTATTATTATTATTAAAATAGGTCACTCAAATTTGATATTATTCCTTTTAAGACCCGTATTTAAAATTCTTAGAGCCAAAAGAAACTGCTGCGTCACAACTTTTAACCCGTTAAGGGTTTTTGTACTGATTATTATCACGACTGTCTAGTGATTTATGCTCCTGAGTACCTGAGATTAATGATTACTTTAAATTCTATTTTAAGTCTTTAGTGCTCTTAACCCCTTGACAAGTGCGGTTGTTTATTTTTGGACCACTTAATTTTAACCCCTAAACGCCACATTGGCGCCAGAATTTTGGAATGCAAATTTCCCTTTCATTGAGTAAGTGGAGAAAAGTTTTTGCTTATTTTGAAATAAATTTGTTTGTAAATTCTGGTGTCATTCAATCATTTCAGCATTTTACGAATGGAAGTACTTTGACCTTAAAAGCATTAAAATAAAAATAAGCTGGCAGTGTACCCGCGAGTATTTTCTTATATTAATTTCATATTCCTAGTAATATATTTATTTTTAAAAAAAATATTTTTCACATCACTCCATATAATTGAAATGAACTCCAATCAACGGGAAAACGTCCCAACTATGAAATAAATACTACAAAATGTTTCTAAACTGAAAACAATAAAAATCTGCCTCTTCTGCGCCGGTATATAATATTAAGTATATAATAATTAAGAATAATAATTAATATAGGATAATTAAGTATAGAAAAACTAAAAAATTAAAATCCTCTCTGATGCGTAAATAAAATCTGCGAATAAGGCAGGTTTGTTTTTTCCTATAGTTCATTTGAAATAAATATTCAGTTATAATCTCTAGCTTATCTGCATTTGATGTATACAATTTAATATACACTTAAACGATTTTAGTAACTTTATTTTAAAATTAAACTAATGCAATAATTTCGCTAAATTATGCTTTCAAAAGTAACTTTTTAAATAGTTCAAAAGGAAAGCCATTTATTTTGTTATCTTCCTTTAAATCAGCACAAATAAATTGAAGACAAAAGTGTTATTTCATACCGGCTTTTGCATTTTAAACAAAACTTTTTTAATGAACATGCATTTTCTTTTTTCCGCTGAAAAATTTTAGCTTAGTTATCGTTTAGCTTAGTTAATCGTTCTCAAAACTCATTAATCACTCAAATGGAGCTAAACCGAATTCAACAGCGAAATACAAAATGGCTAGCGGAACATTTGGCACGTTGCCAGATACCTTCAACACACTTTTACTAGCGTGAAGGGAAGAAATTTTTCCATGAAGTTAGAACTACTATATTAAAATAATAATTTACTCCAAAAAATTTTGCAGAGAAAAATTCTTACATGAAAAGAGAAAAGTTTGTACTTTTCTTTTCTCATATTTAATATTGAGATCAGCAGTTTTAATTTTTAACACTTTCCAGCAAAGTTGAAAAGAGTTTATGAATTTGGTTTGTCGGTCTGACCTTTTTCTAATTCGCGTAAATATACTTGGATTTACATACTATTGATATATGTTATTGAACTTTTATTGCTTATTGCAGTATTGAAAATGAAGAGTATAGCGTTTATAGTTCGTTTACAGGGACACTTAAAATAATTCCGTAATATTACAATTTATGGGAGAAAATAGCTTGCAGAGTATTTTAATAATGTTACACTATTTCAAACGTATTGAAATTGATATATATATCATTGAGATGCAGCACAAGATGCTTACTATAGAATAAGGTGTGCATAACATTCAGCGTTCAATTACAGGGACACAGAAAATAATTCGGTACAATACTGTGCATTAACAATAATTGCTGGAAGTGCGTTTTCTGCTGTGGTACGTGTTTTTAAATTTAACTGTTTCGTTTTTTGCATATTACTTGGTGTGCATAAATTCTATAAATCCTATACAGGCTTGCACAAAAGATCCCGAGAACATTACCGTTTATTGACCGAAGGAGAATTTTCGCCTGTGCTTAATTTTAACGTACAATGTAGTATGTATGCAAATCTATAGATTATGATGTAGAAATCATATATAATTATCATTTTGTTCAAAATTTATAATTTCTTAATATTTTCTAAAAGTTAATTTATATCTTTATTTAAATTCTATATATTCTAAATTAAAGTCATAACTATCCCATGTTATATGCTATTTAATCATGTACACGTAATCTTTCTTTTATTCCGCATCTTTCATTAACCGCATAAAAGTCATTTCCTTTCCAAATTAAAAGGCGACGACTGTTATTTTAACATGTACATACTCTATAGTATTCTTTTAACGGCAATCTCCGCTCTGTAAATCTATTAAAGATTACATATGTTTTACATCTGCGGTGCCTTTTTTCTATCAAACTTTAATTATGCGTTGTACCTAGAATGCAAACAGTGCATATTTTCCAACTGCCAATCTTGCATTTCTCATTAAAATCTTTTCACACCCTATATTACATTTGCTCTGTCTCATAACAATCCGCAGGGTTGCTCTTATAAATCATGCCATTTTGGATGTATTTTGGACGTATTGTATGCCTGCCTTGTATCTCCCACGCAAAATTAATATAGCTATCTACTAAACCGTCTTAAATTCCGAATGGCAATTAATTTGATACACATGCACATCTGGCGAAATTGATGATGAATGTTGACGCACATGTGCACCGCAAAAATTGGTAAGACTTCACCTAGCCACTGCATAGAGAAATCATATTATATTTGTGTGTGAAAGCACCACCTCCCAATTTCAACATATTTTTGTCATAGTCCGAATAAAAATGAAAACCTTGCAAACACCCATGGACTCTTCATTGTTTTTCCATTGCATATCTACTGATTTTTCTACAGGAATACGATCCCTAGGTTAGCGGACAACGAGAACCCAGTGTAAACAACCCGCTATGTGTCTATTACGGCCGTGCACCTGATAGATGCTTTTCCAGCCGTGCATCCAAACGTAATCATCGAACACAAAAGCCCAAACATCCGTACCCAGGCTTACAACTTCATAACATGTATCATATATGGGACTTCACAATAGAATTCGGATATTTTCCCGATAGAGAATGTGCATGTGACGTCACGAAGTCGTAAAGAACGAACGGTAGGCAAAACAAACGCATGCCTACTGTATAGTTAGCTGTGTTATGTGCTTATTATTATTTTTTTAATTAATTATTCATATAATTTTGCCTTTCTTAATTGCAGCGGATAGCCCAAGGTAAGTCCTGATGCACCTGAGGCTCGGATTTTTAATTTTTTGAGACCCCGGCCCCCTGGGGCCCCTTTAAGATTTTTGCCCTAAATGATTAATAATTTACCCAATTTTTATCCGATCCTCTTCGTTTTTGGGGCCTTTTTTCCGTTTAGCTTTCAACCCCATTTCTACGTTCTAGTTATGACCCTGGCCCCCTAGGGCCTGGTACGGGGCCCGTTGAAGTTTTTGTTTCCTAAACTGATAATTACTTGCCCGCTTTTAATCCGATTTTCTTAGTTTTGGGGGTCTTTTCTTCATTTAGTTATTTCCCCATTGCTATTTTCTAATTAGGACCCTTCATCTTAGGGCCCTGCTCAAAACTATCGACTGGCCCCTTTTTGGGCACCCTACTATAGTTCCCTTAAAAATCGTCCGATTCACTAACTTTTTTTTTCTAACAACTTAGAACTTCCAGCTACTACATGAACAACAAAAACAAAAAAAAATTCGGTGAAGATCCGGGCCCCCTGGGCCCCTTGAAGTTTTTGTTTCCTAAATTGTTAATACCTTGTCCCCTTTTAATCCGATTTTCGTTTTTGGGGCCATTTCTCCATTTAACTTTTCCCTCATTTCTTTCCCCCATTCCAGTTAGGAGCGTTCATCTTAGGGCCCTGCTCAAAACTATCAGCTGGCCCCTCTTTGGGCCTCCTACTATATTTCTCCTAAAAATCGTCCGATTCACTAACTTTTTTTTTCTAACAACTTAGAACTTCTAGCTACTACATAAACGACAAAAAAAAAAAAAAAAAAAAAAAAAAAAAATGGATAAGATCCGGGCCCCTCGAAGTTATTGTTCCCTAAATTGTTAATACCTTGTCCCCTTTTAATTCGATCTTCGTTTTTGGGTGCGTTTTCTCCATGTAGTTATTTCCCCATTTCTACATTCCAGGTAGGACCGTTTATCTTAGGGCCATGCTCAAAACTATCAGCGGCCCCTTTTGGGCCCCCTACTATAGCTCCCTTAAAAATCGTCCAATTCGCTAGCTTTTTTTTCTAATAACTTCTTAGCATTTCCAGTTACTACATGAATGACCAAAAATTTCTCGGACAAGATCCGGGCCCCTTACGTTACCCATAACTTCTTAATTATGATACGTATCGAATCCGTTTAAAGTTATTATTATTTCTAGGAAAAGGGCCGAAAATTTATATATGACAGATTTTTGATATCATTAAAAATGGCCTCAAGTGGTTGGGGGGGGGGGGGGAGAGAATAGGAGTTTAAGAAGAAAAAAATTCATAACTTTGTCAATTCACAAGTTATAAAATCCGCTAATTTATTACAAATCCTCTTAATATTATCTACAACTTTTATATTGACAAGTTTTTTTTATAAAACCAACCCTTACAGAAAAGAAAAAATCTTTGTGTGCTCCGCCTACAGACACAGGTAGATTTCGAAGTGAGCGGTCCCAACTGCCGCATCATGGCAAAAAGGTCATTTCTTCTGCAATTCCAATAAATAGGCTGCCCACGGTCTGCATCTTCGAAATTTACCTGTGCCTGTAGGCCGAGCTGTCAAGGATATTTTTTTAAATATTAATCTTCTTTTTCGACATCAACTTACGTTTACTCACCACAGCCGTAAATTAGAAATCGCGTTACTGTTAAAGGAAATTCTTTAAATTTACAGGGGTGCATATTCCACCACCTGGGGACTCCTTTTTTTATTGGGTTCTAACTAAGGGCTCGATTTCAACAGGGTTTGGTTCATTCGACTCGATATTGAAAACTTGAGGGTTTTTTTATTTTATTTTTTATTATTTATTATCACGGGCGCTAGTCAGTTCGTTATTAATAAATGTTTGGTTCGATTTTGAGTAACTGGATATCATCTTTTGTTACAAAATGTTATTTTTCACAAAAATATAACAAATTTCAGAAAAATAAATTTTATTTTTCGCAAAATGCCCCCCTCCCCCCCCCCCCAAAAAAAAAAACTGCATCGACACCTGATTAAATGATTAATTTTTAAATGGTAAGGGTTTTTTTTAAAAACATGGCATCTATTTTTTTTAGATTAAATTATATAATTCTCTTTTACAAAGAGTAAAATGTTTCTTAAAAAAATATTGCCCTTAGTACTTCATTAAATGTTTCATATAAGTCAATTTTTTGTTTTGTCCTGTTTTTATAAATATTATTAGAATAGTAAAAATATTTTTTTTAAACCTAAGTAGTGTTTATTAAGTATAAAAATTATTTCAGCTAATAAAACCGAATTCTGACAAAACTTATGCTTCATTTTCATAGATTTCCTTGTCATAATACAACATGTTAAAATTATATAAAAGTGTTTCAGAAAATAAGCAGTTTTGATTTGAGAACACTCATAGCTATCATTTTAATCAATCATTTAATCTGAATATAATGAGATTTGTAAAAAATTTCCGATTAGCTCAAGCAATAAAAAGTTACCTTACGAACAAGAATAACTTGAACTACAAGTAGAAAAAAAAGTAGTAAATAAAACATTAACTTTACGACATAATTAAAAAAAAAAAAAAAAAAAAAAAAAATTAAAATCTTTCTTCTACCAGCCACAACAAGTTAAACCCTTCTTGAGCTCTTGAATTCTTCCCTGGAAACTTTTTAAAATAAGTTTCAATATCTGATGAAGCAACCGATGGCCAAAAAGCCAAATCTGCTTTCCAATCTGCATCCACAATAATATACGGATCATCTAAAATAATAATACTATTATTCGGTTTGACAAATCTAAGCTTTGTTAAATAATCTTGATTAGCAACAGAATCTAAGTTCTGTGCATAATCTGATAAAAGAAAATTGGTTTTTGAATAAATATGATCCATAATTGAATGCAAAAATATCGCTTTCTCATAGGAAATCGTAGGAAATAGCGCATTGAGCGGGAAATGTTTTGCCTACCGAAGAGGCGTGGTCTAGTGAGGAACCAGTTTGTTGACAAACATGCACATTCTCTATTGTTGGTGGCAATTCGCGAAATTGGGTTTTGAAATGTGTTATGCGTTTTTCAAATTGTTTGCTTAGACTTCATCTTTCGCCTTATATTAAACAGTGAAGTTTTGTTTAAAGTATTCTGGACGTGTTGGAAAGTGTTTTATAATAATTGCTTGAAGCATGATTTATCGTTCTTGTTAGTTATAAATCAACAAATAATTCAGTATTCTGTTTTCTACAAAATTTATTATTTTGAAAAATAATCTTTCAGAACAATTGCACGTAATATTCATGGAATATAAAACAACCGCAAAATAACGAAGAAATAAAAACATAAATACACATATTTACCAACAAAATCCTATTTATTTCACTATGAAAATCTCCTATCGTGTCCAACAAAATCACAGTCTACTTTTAAATGACTGCCAAAAAAACAGAAACTAATTTTAGAAATGTGTAACGATGATCGCAATGACCAGCACATACTGCTTTTGCTTTTATTGCTCTTACAACACTTCTAAACATCACATAATTTCAATTTTTTCATCATCAAATAGGGAAATAAATGTACTTTGGAATGAAATTTGTATAAAAACATTTAGCTTAATTTAGTGACTTTTTATGGCTTTTTAACACTTTCCAACCTAGTTGAAAAGTGTTTATGACTTCGGTTTGTCTGGCCGGATGGCCGTCTGTCCATGCTCTAACTCCCGTAAATATGCTCGGATTGACCTGCAATACTTATATGTTATTGTCGTTATCTATAGCCTGTTCCCTATTTCAACTGAAGTGTGTAGCACTTATAGTTTTTTTACAGGGACACTCAAAAGAATACCGTTACATTACGGTCTATGGGGAAAAATCATTTGCGGTTTATTTTAATGATGTTGCACAATTTCAAACACATTGTAATTGATATATATCACGAATGTACATTACAAGAAGTTTAATATGGAATAGGGTGTGCATAGCACTTATAGTTACTTTACAGAGACAGTCAAAAGAATTCCGTTACATTACGTCTATGGAGAAAAATCGTTTGTGGTTTAATTAAATAATGTTTTACTATTTTAAACGCATTGAAATTTATATATATCACTAAGGTGCATTACAAGAGGCTTACTACAGAATGTTGTGTGTATAGCAGTCATCGTTCATTTACAGGGACACACAAAGAATTCTCTACTGTCGGTTAACAATAATTCCTGGAAGATCCTTTTAAGTTGCTGAACGCGATTTTAAATTTAACTCACTTTTTGTCTATTACTTGGTGTGTATAAATTCTGTAGATGCTATACAGGGCAGCACAAAATTTCGCGAACACATTTCCGTTTATTGACAGAAACTCCAGAAGGGAATTTTAAACTTGTGCTACGCGTTTCCTAACTCAACTAAAATTTAGCATCCTATGTATTATACATACAAATCTATAGATCATATACAGGGCTGAATAAAAGTATTCGGATATTTTTTCGAATATTCTATATGTTGAAAATATATGTTGGAAATTCCTGAAATTATGTTTTTAAATATGTTATGCGTTTTCCAAATTGTTTACTTAGATTTTATCTTTCTGCTTATTAAACGGTAATGATTTGTAAAATTATTTTGGAAGTGTTGGAAAGTGTTACATAATCTATGCTTGGCGCATGATTTTTCGTTCTTGTTTAATAATTTTCAAGGAGGAATTTCTTTTTTTTAAATCTATATCAACATTTATTTTCTACAAAAAAAAAAATAAAAAAAAATAAAAAATAAAAAAATAAAGAAATAAATAAAGAAAAGCGAAAAATAGCTGGTGACAAAAGAATTGCAACAATTAATAACGCCAGAGCAAATAAAAAAGAGCTTTCTTTCTTTCTTTTTATTTTTGTTCATTAATCTCCCGTAATTGGGTCCACTTCTAAGCGTTGCTTTCATGATTGCAATGTCCTTTATTGAAAGTGAATGCCACTAAAATTTTAAGCAGCACTTTTGCGCCAAATCACGTTTGCTTAAATACGATTACTGAAGATTACTAAAGATTACCCGATTATTGATCATTAATCAGAAGATCTGATTAATCACAAAATATGGCGTTAACCTGAAATCTGTCGACGAAAAAAATTAATTCAATTTTCTAGTTTTTTTTTTTTCTTTTTTTTTTTTTTAAATCAAAAGCAAAATAATGAATAATGTAAAATTTTACATGCTTTACGTTTTTTACATAATTGTCTCATTAAATATGCTAAATATTTTAAAACAATATTCACTCGGAACTTATTGGAAATATCGCTTGTAGCAAATTTTCTCTAATTTTGTCTATAATATTCATGCATTTCAAATCGAATTTTTTTAATTTATTAAAAGTAAAAATAATGAAACAATATAAAAGTACATAAAAACATTTAAGAATAAATGTTCATTAATTAAGTAGAATTTGGCATAAATTTTTTGTAAGTTTAATTATTAATATTATGTCTTAAAAAATTGAAACTAAAATTTTTATTGGTGGTTTTTGAAAATATCGTCTGTTCTCCAGAAGTTTTCTCTAATTTCTCTATAATAATCATTCCTTTCAAATCGATTTTTTTTAATTTATTAAAAATAAAAATAATGAAACTATATTAAAAAAGAACTTAAAAACATTTAAGAATAAAAGTTCATTTAATTAAGTAGAATTTGACATACTTTTTTCTATAAGTTTAATTATTAATATTAAGTCTTAAACAATTTAAAATAATAATTTTATTGATGGTTTTTGAAAATATCGTCTGTTCTCTAGAAGTTTTCTCAAATATTTCAGCAATGTCGGCAATTGCATTGTTTGTTCTTTTCAAAATCAGCCTTAAACATATGATCATGGTGATCAAAATTCGAAATTCCGAGATTGAATCTGAGATAAGAAGGATTTAAAAAATAATAATAATAAAATAAATCCTAATAATATTATAAATCTCATTGTGTGCAAATGTTAGGCTGAAGCCAGCGTCAAAATGGAGCATTTAATGATCCTGTATTTTTGCATATAGGTTGATTATAATCCTCAAATTAACATAGGCTGGTTTTTGTTTATTTTATTCAAATATTTTCTTTAATAATTAAAAATATCATTATTTTCATAGAGAATAAATGGACATTTTTCCATACAATTTAACCATTTTACTTTATCGTTGCTAGGGCTTTGATCGTTGCCACAAAAATAAAAACACGGAAAAATAATTTTTCCCCAACAACTAATTTTCAATTGAACGATTTTCGCGTGAAAACTGAAAATTAAAAAAATTCAAAAGAAGGTGAATTTCCGTGATATTTGAAACAAAAATATGGAGTATTTGTTATTATACATGAAGTATGAATATCGGTTAAAATAAAAAGATATTTTTCTGTCAAAAACTGCGTTATAATTAGAAGGAAAAGTGCAACAATAATTATATTATTAAAAAATAGATTTCGCTTGGACCATGGAACTATGAAAAGGATCCTCCTCGGCTTGGACAAATATGACGTCATAAATAAAACAGGTATTTTCAAATATTCGTAATAATACAAGGAGCATGAATATCAATGTATAATGAAAGTAAATAGATAATGGACGTAATATTTAAGATGAAAAACTGAAATATTTTTTATCGATACTGATTAATAATTAGTTTGAATACCAGTTACACACAAATGCGAGTTTTCCGCTAAAATTTACGTCCTGATTGCCAGAAAAAGAAAATTAACAAGAATTGTGCCATTTAAAAGAGATTTCTCTGAGGAAAATGTGACGTCATATTTGAAATAAAATGGGAATTTTCAAATGTGTTTTAGAAGGAGCGTGAATCAATTCATTACATTAATAATACAAGAATCGGTAAGTTTAGAAAGTAGATGAGTTTCACGTCATATTTAAAACGAAAAATTTAAATATATTTTTTTAGCTTTTTTTTTAGCTAGCTATTATTATGCATGAATATCAGTTACATACAGATGAGAGTTTTTTGCCAAAAACTACACCATGATTATTAGGAAAATAAAAATAACCAGAGGGCCCGTGCGAGGATTTCGCACTGAAATCTAATATTTTTTAGGTACTTCTCTATTATCCCGTCCACCACTTTTCATAACAAAAAACTACCGCCAAACTGTAACATTAAACGCCCAAAAAGCAGTCCCATTTACTTGATGTCAGAATCATTATGCATGTTTGTTACGTCATCTAGTGGTATTACATTCGACATTTGCGTGTATTTTTCATTGTGTTTTACTGATTTAGTAGTTATTTTATTAATTAAAATAACAATTGTGTCCTTAAATTCTTATATTTTATTTATTTATTTTGATATTACATGAAAACAATGCCATCAAAGCTACTAAATCAGAAAAACACAATGAAAAATACACGCAAATGTCGAATGTAATACCACTAGATGACGTAACAAACGTTCTCCTGTTTATTTGGCGATAGTTTTTTGTTATGAAAAGTGGTCGACGGGATAATTAGAGAAGTATCATTTTTTATCAATATGTAATATTTATTAGATGCAGGTTTAAGCTTCTAAAGAAAAAGCAAGGATAAAAAATATCTGCAAACAAAATTTAGTTGTTAGTCAAGTCAGAATATCATCTAATTTTTTCCATCAAAGTTAGACTAAAAACTGATCCAAGATTGCTAAAGGCACGCGCGATAAAAAAAATTAACAATCGTATTTTGACAGCATTAGAGGATGACGTCATCCGCTTCGGGAAAACCATGGGACTTAGAAATATAAATCTAAACATTTCAATTTCAATTTCGCTTTTTAATCATAAGTATAAAATAAACGAGAGCGGTGTTTTTTATAATAATTGCTATGAGCATCATATAATGTGGTATTTTATTTTTTTGGCAACAATAATTTCAGGAAAAACTTTCATTTCTTTCATGAAAACAATGCCGATTTAATTTTTTAATTTCAGCAAATTTTAATCAAAAACATGTTTTAACGAATTGTTAAGTGGGCTATGTCAGAAGCCTGTTCTAAAACCTTTCATATGGTATCTCATTCGTTGTTCTGCGTTTCATATTTTCTGAGTAAAAGGAATGTTGACAGGAGAAATAACATATATAAGGATGATTACGAATCTATTATATTAAAATCTAACCGCCTGTTTGTATTTCGCAGAGGATGTCATAAACTCTCAGAATTTAAAAAAATGATTTAAACTCCGAGATATGATTATTATTATTATTATAAATTTAACGAAGTTGCTCTGAAAATGGCAACTAAATTATTCCAATTTTGTGTATAAAAAAGAAGAAATGAAACGGAATAATATTTTTTTTCTCATTAAAATTGAAAAAAAGAATTTATTTTCAATTTGAATAGATGTTGAAAGAAAAAAAAATCTTGATTACAGTAAAATTTTTTTTAAAATAAAAACGTATTTTCACATATTCAAACTTCATGAGTCAATTTATTCTTGAGAACAAATATCGTCTGTCAACATATTTTCATTTAGAAATAAAGATTTTTTTTTCAGTTATAGTACAGCGCCTAGAATATACGCGCTGTAGTTATAGATTAAATCAAGGAGGCAAATTTAAGCTCCTTGCATTTAGGTCTACAATTATTGCTCCCTATTCACAAGAATTTAATTTAATGAAAAAGAATATACTATTTCCATTATCTTTGAAGGATGGCTAATAAAACGTTTCACAAAGGCGTTAAAAGTAAAATGGTTTACCAGGTAAACTTGACATATGTTTTTACACAATTCGCCGATTTCCACGATTTTATTTGGCCCGCCTTTTTTGTTGGTTGCAGTTTCCTTTTCGTGATTATTTGTCACAAAATTTCACTTTCTTAAAACTTAGTTATGTCAAGGCCTCTATAACATAGAAATAGTGTATTGTCTCCTATGGAATGTGATCAAGAGTTAGTTAATTATTTACGTTTCTAATTATCGGGAATGAAATATTTTGTTTAATTAATGAATCTATTCTTATTTTAGTGATACGTGAACGAAGTCACGGGTAACAGCTAGTAAATAAATAAATAAAGAGAGTGCAAGTCTAAAATTAGAAAGTGAGTCTTTTTTTCTTTCTTTATTATTATTATTATTATTATTTTTTTCATTTTCTGCGCATTTAAAATATACGAATTGGTTGGTGTTTGAATAGAACTTCTTCGATTCTACTTCAAAATGTTGTTTTTGCATTTCAGTTAAGTATGAAGCAGTTTCATATAGTATTAACTAATGAGATAGAACACTTTTATAGAGCGCATAATAGTAATACAATAACGATCACAATGCCATTAGTGAGAATCGGTAATAAACTTCTGCGGGCGCACGCGATAGAAATAGATTTTTTTGTTTAAATTCATGTTTGAAAATTATTTTTAACCCCATAAAAAATCAGTAAATTAAGATACGCTTTTCAAACAAATTACATTTGAAAGAACCGATTTTTTCCTATTCGATCATGTAAAAATTGAAATTGCGCAATGTTTAGAGGATAAAAAAAATTGCAATTATCGCGAAATTTATTGGTTAGGTGTTGTCACCGTCAATATGATGTCAGCGCTACTCATGGGCATGTTTTAATTCTTTCCAACATAGTTGAAAAGTGTTTATGAATTCTGTTAATCTGCCTGAAAATTTTTTGTCTGTCTTCCCGTGCTCTAACGTGCGTAAATATACGCAGATTGTCATGAAATGGATATATGTTATTGAGGTATACTATAGCACGCTCGGTATTGAAAATAAAGTGTGTAGCGTTTAAAGTCCATTGATGTTTATTGTTCATTTACAGGGACACATAAAAAATTCAATTACAATCGGTACTATTTATGAACAATAATTTCTGGAAGTGCGTTTTCAGTTGTGCTACGTGTGTTTAAATTTTCTAATTTGTTGCATATTACTTGTTGTATATAAATTTTATCGACCATATACAGGACGACACAAAATATTTCGAGTACAATTCCGTTTATTGGTGGAAATTGCTGAAGGGGAATTTTCAACAATATTATTCCTTTTCTAACTGGACTTAATTTTAGCATACTATGTATACAAATCTATACATATATATAACCCAGAATAGAATAGTTTCACAATAGAATTCGAATATTTTTCCGATTGTTGATGGTATTTCCTGAAATTGGGTTTTCAAATCTCTTATGCGTTTTTCAAATTCTTTGCTTAGACTCGCAATGTATTATTTAATACTAGCTGTTACCCGTGACTTCGTTCATGTAACATTAAAAAAAGAATAAATGCATTAATTTAGCAAAACATTTCACTTGATAATTAACAACATATATAATTAACCAAAGCTTTATCACATTTTATAGGAGATCATACGGTATTTCTTTGCTTAGGGGCCTTGACATAACCCAGTATTAAAAAAGTGAAATTTCATGCCAAATAATATATACAATCGCGAAAATGAAACTGCAACTAATGAAAAAAGGAGGGCCAAGTAAAATCGTGAAAATTGAGGAATTCCTCTTCGTAAAACGAAAAACAACACTGGCAGAATTCTTCTATACAACAGTGCATTTTAGATCGTATTTGGTGTACAATTTGTATATGTGTGCATTGCTAAATGGGCATTATTATATTGTTTATTTGCATAGACATATGTTATATATTTCTTACTACATTATCTTGTTTATGTATATACTAAATTAAGTGCTTCACGCTAAGTGGAGTAAATAGTGAACAAACTGCTTGTGGATTTTATACATTGATAGCTATTTCACAAAGATATAACAATCTGATGCGATTCTAAATTGTAAATAAAGGTTGCTAGAAAGTACTTTAAATTCTGCCCAATTTAACCTCGATATTTTCTCTATCGCGTCAAGAACACTATAAGCAAATAAATACCGACGACACAAATCTGATGATCTAAATTTACGTATTTTTGTTAGTATATATAAGATTATTTTAATTTATTTCATGCGCTTGAAATTTTTTACGCTTTCTCTAGGGTTAGGTGTCGAATAAATGTACATTCTTGTTATTTTATTTTGCCATTTCTATTTATTATATTTTCCATTCATTCCATTTATGGATACTGATTTAATTTACATATTCGTGTCAAAGAATATTCTTTAAAGTTATTATCAGGATTAGGATAGGATACGATTAGGGTTAGGATTGGGAATAAAAATTGAACGACAATGGCATGACCGATTCAGGTTTAAAGTATGAAACAGGATGTCTATTTA
Organism: Maratus michaelseni; assembly: GCA_963931845.1. Taxonomy (NCBI): domain Eukaryota; kingdom Metazoa; phylum Arthropoda; class Arachnida; order Araneae; family Salticidae; genus Maratus; species Maratus michaelseni. Next base: position 110,595,784 of record OZ007597.1, on the reverse strand, counting down.
CATCATGAAGCAATAAGAAAATTCGAAAATTATCGGCTAATATTTTTTAATATGTTTTACAGTCATAGTTGACATCAAAGGTGAGCGGGGAAATGATCATCTAAAATACCATTAAGTGTTTACCACGCAAAAAACAAATCTGGTTGCAACAATGTATTTAATTTTGCGCCAAATTTCACTTGATAAAAAAAAAAAAGGCAAATTGACTATGGACCTAATTTTAGACTCCTAACCTTCCTATTCTCGGAAATTTTCTACCTATATGTAAAAAAAAAAAAAAAAAAAAAAAAAAAAACTCTACTATATAGAACGCGCTTTCACGTTTATAATGTTATGAATTGTCACAATCGGCTTGTTCAAGTTTACACAATTCGGCTGGAAGAAAAGATTCATTACTTTTTTATTTCTTCTTTGCTTTTGCATTACGCGAATTTGTTGGTAAAATCGATTTTCTTTTCGATAACATTGTTGTTTTTTGAGTTTAAAAAATATTGTAATTTTACTTAAACATTGCTTTAAAATCTATGCAATTTTTCTTATCCTACAAGACTTTACAAAAATATATTATGAAACAACTTTAAAAAAAGCTATATTTAAAAACGACAACAAAGTTTTTCCTATTTTAAAACTAAAAGAAATGTAATATTAAATTCCGGTTCGAAACGACGATTTACAAATGTGTTTCGATTGTGGGAAAATGATAGAGGAAAAATGCTGTTACTTCGACATAATCATATTAAATCTTTAGCTTTTATGAGAAAAGGAACTTTCTTTTAAAAATTATAGTTATTTTTATTAAGATTTTCTGATTTTCGATACGGATAATTTTGCGATGCATATCATTGACATTTGCCATCCAATATTTTTTTTTTTTTTTTTACTTTTTAAAATTTAAATTAAAAATATGGTAACTTTATGTTAGCCGTGTGCAGACGATAAATCGCCAACCTATCCCATCATTTGTATTGAATTAATTAAAAATATAAATATTTCACTCATTTCATTTAAAACACAGAACTTTAATTTACAACACATACATTTAAAATACATATATTACGTACATTTAAAATAATTCTTTTCATGTGAAAAAGAAAAAGAAAAAAAATAAGAGAAATTAATCACAAATAATTTGATAACCCAAGATCATTTTATTTTAACATCAAAACAAATCTGTTTTATTTTTCTATATATGACATCATATTCGCTTCTTTTCCATACTTACTCGTATTTATGCACTTTGTATTATTATCAAATATTTGAAAATGCACGTTTTATTTCTAATATGACATTTCATATTCTGTTTAATTCTTAAATAATTCATTTCCTTTTCATTTTTCACATGGATATTTTTCACTTGAAAATAAATTGTTGATTAAAAATTATTACTCAGGGGTTTTATTTCATATTGGCAACGATAAAGTATTAGCAACGGTAAAATAAATTTAACCATTTAAAAAAAAAAGCTGCAAAACAGGGCACTTTGGCCCAAACCAAGCAAACCAACCAACCATTTTAAAATATACGAAAAAATGTCCATTTATTCTCTATGAAAATAATGAAAATTTGAATTATTAAGGAAAATATTGAAATAAAATAAACAAAAACCAGCCTATGTTCATATGAGGGTTATAATCAACTTATATTCAAAGATACAGGATAATTAAATGCTTCATTTTGACGCTGGCTTCAGCCTAACATTTGCACACAATCAGATTTATAATATTACTAGCTGTTACCCGTGACTTCGTTCACGTATCATTCAAAGAACAATAAATACATTAATTAAGCAAAATATTTCATTCCCGATAATTAGAAACGTAAATAATTAACTAACTCTTTATCACATTCCATAGGAGACAATACAGTATTTCTTTGTTATAGAGGCCTTGACATAACTAAATTTAAAAAAAGTGAAATTTTGTGACAAATACTCACGAAAAACAAACTGCAACCAATGAAAAAAGTCGGGCCAAACAAAATCGTGGAAATCGGCGAATTGTGTAAAAACATATGTCAAGTTTACCTGGTAAACCATTTTACTTTTAACGCCTTTGTGAAACGTTTTATTAGCCATCCTTCAAAGATAATGGAAATAGTATATTCTTTTTCATTAAATTAAATTCTTGTGAATAGGGAGCAATAATTGTAGACCTAAATGCAAGGAGCTTAAATTTGCGTCCTTGATTTAATCTATAACTACAGTGCGTATATTCTAGGCGCTGTACTATAACTGAAAAAAAAAAAATCTTTATTTCTAAATGAAAATATGTTGACAGACGATATTTGTTCTCCAGAATAAATTGACTCATGAAGTTTGAATATGTGAAAATACGTTTTTATTTAAAAAAAAATTTACTGTAATCAAGATTTTTTTTTCTTTCACCATCTATTCAAATTGAAATCTTTTTTTCAGTTTTAATGAAAAAAAATATATTATTTCGTTTTATTTCTTCTTTTTTATCCACAAAATTGGAATAATTTAGTTGCCATTTTTTAGAGAAACTTCGTTAAATTTACAAAAAAAATAAAAAACAATAATAATCATATCTCCAAATTTAAATCATTTTTTTAAATTCTGAGAGTTTATGACATCCTCTGCGAAATACAGACAGGCGGTCAGATTTTAATATAATAGATTCATAATTATTTTTATTTTCCTAATAATCATGGTGTGGGTTTTGGCAAAAACCTTTCATCTGTATGTAACTAATATTCATGCATAATAATCGGTATAGCTAAAAAAAATATTTAAATTTTTCGTTTTAATTATGGCGTGAAACTCATCTACTTTCTAAACTTACCGATTCTTGCATTATTAATGTAATGAATTGATTCAGCTCCTTCTAAAACACACTTGAAAATTCCCGTTTTTTTTTTCAAATATGACGTCACTTTTTTCTCAGAGAAATCTCTTTTAAATGGCACAATTCTTGTTAATTTTATTTTTCTGGCAATCAAGACTTAAATTTTAGCGGAAAACTCACATTTGTGTGTAACTGGTATTCAAGCTAATTATTAATCAGTATCGATAAAAAAATATTTCAGTTTTTCATCTTAAATATTACGTCCATTATCTATTTACTTTCATTATACATTGATATTCATGCTCCTTGTATTATTACGAATATTTGAAAATACATGTTTTATTTATGACGTCATATTTACCAAGCCGAGGAGGATCCTTTTCATAGTTCCATGGTCCAAGCGAAATCTATTTTTTAATAATATAATTATTGTTGCACTTTTCCTTCTAATTATAACGCAGTTTTTGACAGTAAAATATCTTTTTATTTTAACCGATATTCATACTTCATGTATAATAACAAATACTCCATATTTTTGTTTCAAATATCACGGAAATTCACCTTCTTTTGAATTTTTTTAATTTTCAGTTTTCACGTGAAAATCGTTCAATTGAACATTAGTTGTTGGGGAAAAATTATTTTTCGTGATTTTATTTATTGGCAACGATCAAAGCCCTAGCAACGATAAAGTTAAATGGTTAAATTGTATGGAAAAATGTCCATTTATTCTCTATGAAAATAATGAAATTTTTAATTATTAACGAAAATATTTGAATAAAATAAATAAAAACCAGCCTATGTTCAAATGAGGATTATAATCAACCTATATGCAAAAATACAGGATCATTAAATGCTCCATTTTGACGCTGGCTTCAGCCTAACATTTGCACACAATCGGATTTATAATATTATTAGGATTAGGATTGGCAACGATAAAGTATTAGCAACGGTAAAATAAATTTAACCATTTAAAAAAAAAGCTGCAAAACCGGGCCCTTTGGGCCAAACCAAGCAAACCAACCAACCATTTTAAAATATACGAAAAAATGTCCATTTATTCTCTATGAAAATAATGAAAATTTGAATTATTAAGGAAAATATTGAAATAAAATAAACAAAAACCAGCCTATGTTCATATGAGGGTTATAATCAACTTATATTCAAAGATACAGGATAATTAAATGCTTCATTTTGACGCTGGCTTCAGCCTAACATTTGCACACAATCAGATTTATAATATTACTAGCTGTTACCCGTGACTTCGTTCACGAAACATTAAAAAAAGAATAAATGCATTAATTTAGTAAAACATTTCACTTGATAATTAACAACATATATAATTAACCAAAGCTTTATCACATTTTATAGGAGACCATACGGTATTTCTTTGCTATAGGGGCCTTAACATAACCCAGTCTTAAAAAAGTGAAATTTCATGCCAAATAATATATACAATCGCGAAAATGAAACTAATGAAAACTAATCGTTGGGGGCCACCATAATACTTACCCATCATGGATATGCATAATGTAAAATATTAAAATAAAAATGTGTAAACTACTTATAAAATGCATTGCAATTCAAATAAAATCGTCGCTTGATGACGTCACAAACTGTAAAGGCTCGATTACTGAATTGCTTGAAAGAGGTTTTTCCTTATAACTCCAAAAATAATAATCCTATTAACTAGCGGTTTATTGCATCTGATTAAGCGTCAAATTTCCAATTAAAATATATCTTTGAAGTGAAATTTGGATGAAATACAGGGTCATGAAAAATCGAAGAGTGTGGAAAATAGGATTCCAAATATCTCAGCAACTAATTATCCGATCGACTTCCTGCTTTATTCAAAATTTATGTTTTTTTATTGTCTTTTATATTCATTTCTTAAAATAAACAATTTCGAAAATTTTTATATACCTTTCATCAGAACGAATATTTCGGGAGTCCGAAAAAAATTGTTCCGGTTAATCGAGGTTATTGAAATGAAATAGGCTTCTTCCCATTGTTACATACTAAGTACATACCAAATTGCAAGTCTCTATCTCAATTTTTTCGGGAGATAGAGCGTTTACAGACACACACACAGACACACACACAGACACACAGACGCACGGCAAAATTTATTTTCTAAAAATATGTTTTTCGGAATCTCCAGTGTCTGAAACGTGTAAATCGGTCAAAAAAAATTTTTCGATTTTCAAAACGATTACAAGACTTACCCTATACTACGTATGATGGGTAAGTAAAAGGAGGACCAAGTAAAATCATGAAAATCGAGGAATTCCTCTTCGTAAAACGAAAAACAACACTGGCGGAATTCTTCTATACAACAGTGCATTTTAGGTGGTATTTGGTGTACAATTTGTATATGTGTGCATTGCTAAATGAGCATTACTATATTCTCTATTTGCATAGACATATGTTATATATTTCTTACTACATTATCTTGTTTATGTATATATTAAATTAAGTGCTTCACGCTAAGTGGTGTAAATAGTGAACAAACTTCTTGTGGATTTTATACATTGATAGATATTTCACAAAGATATAACAATCTGAGGCGATTCTAAAATGTAAATAAAGGTTGCTAGAAAGTACTTTAAATTCTGCCCAATTTAACCTCGATATTTTCTCTATCACGTCAAGAACACTATAAGCAAATAAATACCAACGACACCAATCTGATGATCTAAATTTACATATTTTTGTTAGTATATATAGGATTATTTTGATTTATTTCATGCGCTTGAATTTTTTTACGCTTTCTCTAGGGTTGGTGTCGAATAAATGTACTTTCTTGTTATTTTATTTTGCCATTTCTATTTATTATATTTTCCATTCATTCCATTTATGGATACTGATTTAATTTACATATTCGTGTCAAAGAATATTCTTTAAAGTTATTATCAGGATTAGGATAGGATACGATTAGGGTTACGATTAGGAATAAAAATTGAACGACAATGGCATGACCAATTCAGGTTTAAAGTATGAACCAGGAAGTCTATTTACATCATGAAGCAATAAGAAAATTCGAAAATTATCGTCTGATATTTTTTAATATGTTTTACAGTCATAGTTGACATCAAAGGTGAGCGGGAAAATGATCATCTAAAATTCCATTAAGTGTTTACCACGCAAAAAACAAATCTGGTTACAACAATGTATTTAAGTTTGCGCCAAATTTCACTTGATTTAAAAAAAAAAAAAAAAAAAAAAAAAACGCAAATTGACTATGGACCTAATTACAGACCCCTAACCTTCCTATTCTCGGAAATGTTCTACCTATATGTTAAAAAAATCTACTATATAGAACGCGCTTTCACGTTTATAATGTTATGAATTGGCACGATTGGCTTGTTCAAGTTTACACAATTCGGCTGGAAGAAAAGATTCATTACTTTTTTATTTCTTCTTTGCTTTTGCATTACGCGAATTTGTTGGTAAAATCGATTTTCTTTTCGATAACATTGTTGTTTTTTAAGTTTAAAAAATATTGTAATTTTACTTAAACATTGGTTTAAAATCTTTGCAATTTTTCTTATCCTACAAGACTTTACAAAAATCTATTATGAAACAACTTTAAAAAAAAGCTATATTTAAAAACGACAACAAAGTTTTTCCTGTTTTAAAACTAAAAGAAATGTAATATTAAATTCCGGTTCGAAACGACGATTTACAAATGGGTTTCGATTGTGGGAAAATGATAGAGGAAAAATGCTGTTACTTCGACATAATCATATTAAATCTTTAGCTTTTATGAGAAAAGCAACTTTCTTTTAAAAATTATAGTTATTTTTATTAAGATTTTCTGATTTTCGATACGGATAATTTTGCGATGCATATCATTGACATTTGCCATCCAATATATTTTTTTTTTTTACTTTTTAAAATTTAAATTAAAAATATGGTATCTTTATGTTAGCCGTGTGCAGACGATAAATCGCCAACTTATCCCATCATTCGTATTGAATTAATTAAAAATAGAAATCTTTCACTCATTTCATTTAAAACACAGAACTTTAATTTACAACACGCATACATTTAAAATACATATATTACGTACATTTAAAATAATTCCTTTCATGTGAAAAAAAAAAAGAAAAAAAAAGAGAAATTAATCACAAATAATTTGATAACCCAAGATCATTTTATTTCAACATCAAAACAAATCTGTTTCATTTTTCTCTATATGACATCATATTCGCTTGCTTTCCATACTTACTCGTATTTATGCTCTTTGTATTATTATCAAATATTTGAAAACGCACGTTTTATGTCTAATATTACATCATTTCATATTCTGTTTAATTCTTAAATAATTCATTTCCTTTTCATTTTTCACTTGAAAATAAATTGTTGATTAAAAATTATTACTCAGAGGTTTATTTTATATTGGCAACGATAAAGTATTAGCAACGGTAAAATAAATTTAACCATTTAAAAAAAAGCTGCAAAACCGGGCCCTTTGGGTTAAACCAACCAAACCAACCAACCATTTTAAAATATACGAAAAAATGAACTTCTTTTGAATTTTTTTTATTTTCAGTTTTCACGCGAAAATCGTTCAATTGAAAATTAGTTGTTGGGGAAAAATTATTTTTCCGTGTTTTTATTTTTGTGGCAACGATCAAAGCCCTAGCAACGATAAAGTAAAATGGTTAAATTGTATGGAAAAATGTCCATTTATTCTGTATGAAAATAATGAAATTTTTAATTTTTAAGAAAAATATTGATATAAAATAAACAAAAACGAGCCTATATTCATTTGAGGGTTATAATCAACTTATATGCAAAGATACAGGATAATTAAATGCTCCATTTTGACGCTGGCTTCAGCCTAACATTTGCACACAATGAGATTTATAATATGATTAGGATTAGGATTGCTCAGTATAATATTAATAATGGTTTTCGCCGTTTTTGTATCATCCAAATTTGAATTTTTGAATTTGTGTTTCAATTACTAGTTCTCTAATCTCAAAGTAGTATTTGATTTGTGTTGATTTTTTTCTCTACATGTACGCATATTCCTATACTAGCTGACATGCCTGGCGTTCCCCGGGTCTGTGATAATAACCTTGAAAATACCTAAAATCAATGTTGAATGATTTTATATTTTTAAATGAAAATCTATCCAAACGAACTGAAGAACAGTCGTTATGGTTATTGCCGATTTAATGTCGATTTAATTTCTGACGTTTTGATATATTAAACTTTCAATTCGGAACAAAAGTTCCTGAGGAAACCTAAATAATATAAAACGCTCCCCCACCTTTCCTCTTTTAAACTCAAAATAATATATAGTATTGGCCAATTATTAGTCCCATTCGAAAAAACATTCCAAAACCTTGTTTCTAAGATGATTATATTGAAATTAAATAAAAATATTGCACTCGTGGCATCATAATTCACTTTTATATTTTAACAGAATAGTAAATCTGTTACAATTTGTGACTCGTGCTATAGCCAGTATACGTCAGGACACATGGCCGTTATTATTATTTTTTACGCGTGAAATTTTCGTTATGGTACTCTATTGTGAAATTTGGTAATTTTTGAAATTCAATATTTGAAAAATGATATAATCAGTGGATTTGAAATTTATATCAAGAAAAATACAATTTTTTACCTTTCTAACGCAGTTTGTCTAACAATTTTCGGACAAATACTTTTCGAGCAATTAATTTTTTCAGTAACTTCAAATGTTTCATTTTCCGAGATTAATCTGTGGCAACGATTAGCGAAAATCCTAGTCGTCAGCAACGCATACCTTTTTATTAAAGAGGATAATATGTTATTCCTTATTATTCATAGTGCTATAAAACATAGCACTTGTATTTTCAGATTTGTTTTCTGGCATTACTGCTGACTTAAACTGTGTTAACTGTTTACTGCAAATATCCCTATATAATCATTCAAGTTTTTCCCCACATAAGTCTTTTTATACACTCGATGCTACTATTCAAACTATGATCACTTTTTTGTCAATATCGTATTTATTAATTGTTTATTGTTTACTAAGAGAGCTATTAGTATTGTTTTGTATTTATAGTTTTCTCTCAATTTAATTATTATCTTGTAAAAGCTCTACATCTCCTTATATATATTTACAATCACAATTGTTCATTAAGCCCATTATTGTATCTAACTTGCCCCGTCCATTATAACTGGATAGCTCTGTGATTGACACTGTAATTTTTGACAGTTAATTTTCATTAGTGAGGGGTCCCTTTCCTGGGTGGTCCTTCCGGGCATGGCTCCGTGGGCTGGGGCCTTGCCGCATAGTAAATAAACCTTCTGGGCGGGGCTAGATGAGCTTAAGCCAAAAGGTAGGCATCCCCGCCCGGTTTGACCTTGACCTTGTTTGCTTAGACATCATCTTTCGCCTTATTAAACTAAATTTGTGTTACAGTACTTTGAATGTGTTGAAAAGTGTTTCATAATCTATGCTTGACGCATGATTTTTTGTTTCTGTTGGTTTATAAAATAGATTTTCTTTTCGGCTCTCATAGAACATATTCCTTGTGGTGGCAGATATATTTAAAAAAAGTCCTTCCGGCCTGTACCGGGAGGAAAAGGTAGCTTTCTTATATCTTCGTTTTAAAATTTTAGCTAATGTTACACGAAAACAGCAAGTTAAAATGCAAAGAAACGTTTACAAAAGATTCGTTAATACTGAATTTGAATAAGAAATTCGCCAAATTATTGAGTAATAGCCAAATTGGCTTCATTTATGAAGACTTATTTTGGTCGCCAAATTTGGCGATATTTCGCCAAATGTCGCCAATTTTGGCGAGAATTTGGCGCTAACGGATATGAATATATAGTTTTATGCGTATGATTGGGAAAATTATTACAACAATGAAAGAAAATAATTTGCGAGTAATCGCGTTAATGTGCTGTTTTGTTTCAAAATGTCAGCCACCCTAGAATTTCAAACTGCTCTATCTCAGCCATTTTTTAAGATAGAGGTAAACCAAAAAATGCTCTGGAATCCTTGTATCAAGGCCTAACACGTAATTAAAAAATTAATTTGAATTTATTTTGAATAATATTTTTGATATATATTATTTTGAATAATATTTGAATAATATTGAATAATTTTGAATAATATTTTTGAATAATATTTTGAAAAATATTTTGAGAAACATTGCTTTAATGTTACTTTTTATTAGGGTTTCTTTCATCTCACGAAACCCTATTACTCCCGCTCCGTTGTCTGTCCGTCACAGAGCTATTCTCAGAAACTATGTAACTTACAGAGTTGAAACTTTACGTACACATAGCTGAATACCAGCTTTGAAGCTCAAAATATTAAAATTTGAAAAAATCCTATTATTTTAATAAAGAGAGATAAAAAACCAAAATTCTAACAGCCTTTTCCTATTCAATTTAAACATGTTTCGTTATAGCAGTTGCCAAAAATTAAAAATCCACAATGAAATTCTTTCTATAATAATTAACTGTCTATTGAACGATTTCCACGGGAAAAATGAAAATGAAATAAAAAGTTTAACCCATTGAAAAAAAAGATTAATATGAAATAAAATTGATTGACGTCATAGTGGTAATAAAACGGAAATTTTCTAAGATTTCTCAATAATACAAGGAGTATGAGTATGTGTATGTACACAAAGCAGATTAATAATACATCATTAGAGAATTAAAAAGAAAATCTGACGTCATATAGGAAGTTTAACGAATTTTTCAAATGTTTGAGAATAATACAAAGCGAGTATCAATATGAGTAATAGAGAATAGTAAATATATGAGTTTGAGAAACATATTGAATCGTGATAAAAATCCGATTATGGAAATATTCGCATATTTTAACTTTTTGAAGGTATACAACTTGTTTAATTTTGAAATTATTTTTTTATATATCGCATTTATTCCGCATGACAGATATTATTATGATAGAATATAACAACGAGCTTCGCCCGCTATCGGACATGTTCAGATTTTCGAAAAATCGAAAAAAATAGACCGGTAATTTTTTTACTTTATTAAAAACAAGACTTTTTTTCTTCTTTTGAAAATGAAATTTATTTGGATTTGTTAAAGAAAGGATAAAGTGTTTTGAAAGGAATATTAAAAGAAACCCTTTAAGCGATCTTCGATCACACTTACCCACTTGTTATTATTATCAAAGTATCACATCTTCTTTATGTTCTTACGGTCTTCTTTGAAATGCTGTTCACAATTTCCCACAGTGAGATTTAAAGCCTATGAAGGTCACTAACTTTCCAATACACACTTTCTTGAACTTCCTTTTTCCGCGTAATATAACCCAATGAGTATCCTTAGCAGTCATTGTTCTGGCATCTGAACAAAATTTCAAATGTGATCCGAGGATTTTCTTTACGTCTGGTCTACCATCATTATTTCTTATAATTTTTTAAACAGAGTTTTTTAATGCTTTCAATCACTGGAAAAACGTGTGATTATAATAAAAGCATGCGAAATATGGAAAAAAAAAACTGTTGTTGAAGTGATTGTTGTATTATAGATAAAGTAACAAGTGACCTTTGCTATTTCGTTCGTTGAAAAAATCTTTTTTATATCTATTGTACACATTGGAAGTTGCTGCGTATATGTATGTATATGTTATAGGGTGGATATAAGACGGATATAAATATGTAAGATGCATGTATCTCTATTATAAAGTAAAAATATGTTCGTAAGTGACGCTGGCGTCATATTGACTGTGAGAACACTTGACTAATAAATTTTGCTTTTACTGCACTTTTTAGGTGCGTTCGTAATTATATAAATACGTAGCACCTATTGTCGTCGTCTGGTCTGTCCGTCCGTCTGCATATAACAACGCAAAAACTACCCAACCGAATGGTTTGAAATTTAAGATAGATTATCTTTGCAGAATTTTGTCGAGTCATTTCAAATTATATGAAAATCGAATCAAAACTTTAGGAGATATTAATAAAAATATTTATTAAGAAATTTGAATTTTAAAAAAAAATCGGGGCTTTTTTGTTATAGGAGCTTCCGAGGTTTAATCGTCAAGCGACCGAGATACTTATTTTCGTACAGAAATTAATCTGCAGACGATATAATTCATTTCACAGAATTAAAAATCATCAAGATCTGAATATTTATATAACTAGCTATAGTACGAATGGCCCTCGTTTGTCGCGTTTGACGTGCATTTTCCAACTTGTTTATATCTATTGTACACATTGGAAGTTGCGGCGTATGTGTGTATATGTTATAGGGTGCATATAAGACGGATATAAATATGTAAGATGTATGTATCTCTATTATAAAGTAAAAATATGTTCGTAAATGACGCTGACGTCATATTGACTATGACATCACTTGACTAATAAATTTTGCTTTTACTGCATTTTTTAGGTGCGTTCGTAATTGTATAAATACGTAGCACCTATTGTCGTCGTCTGGTCCGTCCGTCCGCATATAACAACGCAAAAACTACCCAACCTAATGGTTTGAAATTTAAGATATATTATCTTTGCAGAATTTTGTCCAGTCATTTCAAATAATATGAAAATCGAATCAAAACTTTAGGAGATATTAATAAAAATATTTATTAGGAAATTTGAATTTAAAAAAAAAAAATCGTTGCTATTTTGTTTATAGGAGCTTCCGAGGTTTAATCGTCAAGCGACCGAGATACTTATTTTATTACAGAAATTAATCTGCAGACGATATAATTCCTTTCACAGAATTAAAAATCATAAAGATGTGAATATTTACATAACTAGCTATAGTAAGAACGCACCTCATTTGTCACGTTTGACGGACAATTTCCAACTTCTTTTTATCTTCTAAACATCACACAATTTCAATTATTACACAGTCAAATAGAGAAAAAAGTGTTTTTTTTTTTAATGCAATTTGTTTGAAAACTATTTCTCAATTTACTGTTTTTTATAGTTTTTAAAATAATTTCCAAGAATGATTTTTATTATTATTATTATTATTATGAAAGATTAATTCGTTTTGCACTTAAATCAAAATAAATAGTTCAACATTTGTTTCAGGCTAATATTCCATAACGAAATTGAAACTTTATTTATAAATAAATAAAATAGTAAAGTAATATAAATGCAAATTTAACAGACATGGTAATCGAGCTACGCGCTTGAACCAATGAAATGATCAGAATAAAAACGTCTGCTCTAAGTAGCAAAATATTTGTTAATTTCTACTACTTTGAACTCCTGGCATGCTGCTAATATGAAAGTCTTGCTTTTGATAAATTTCAAAACTTTATTTGAATACGTAATTGCTAATTTTTCACATAAAAATGATTTTTGTTGTTGTTAATGAGCAATCAAAATATATATGTTATGAAATGTAAAAAAAAATCTGTTAGAGTTTTCAGTAAATATATATATATATATATATATATATATACAGTGGAACTTCCATTTAACGAAGTCTCATCGTTACACTTAAAAACTTCGTTATGAAGAAAATTCGTTAAATAGAAATCAACTTAAATTCGTGAAATTTTTTCTTCAGATATTATGGTAAAGATACCATATATATTCCTTTCAAAAAATTAAAGCAATCTATATTTTATGTATTTTATCAAATATATTTTCCCCTTTCTGCATAATCGTAATTCATATACATTCCCGGCTGTTAAAAACGCGCATCCTTTTTATCTTTCTCTTTCAACGAAAGACTTTTAGTCAAAATCATGCATATTGTTTTTAAATTATCATTAACGTACTTATTCGGTCTCCCACATATCAAAAGAAATGAAATTATACAAGGCATAAAATGTTTTCCTTTTTATGGTCAGCTTTCATGTCTTGCATATTGTTCCAGATGTCTATAGCATTTAAACGGCGCCTTTGCTGCATTCCTCGAAAGCCCTATTCCCAAAACAATAATTAACGGTAAAATTCTTAATCTCTCTTTTTAGCCAAAGTGCAATCTTCGCCAAAAGATTTTTCCCTTCCAATGACGTCAATTATGAAGTTGATATGTATATAAGTAACGGTTACATTTCCCACGCAAAAAAATGCGATTCTCTTGGCTTGAAATGTATCTCGCTTGGCGTGTTTTTCCTTGCGCCCACTTTCATATCGGATAGAACACTTGCCCTCTGATCTTCATCTCATAAACATCTAAAAATGTCTTGGCCCCTTTGGCCACCCTTTGGTTTTATAACGAAAAATCACCTTGATGTTCTTAAAAACTCTTTGGATTACGTGAACTTGATCGGACCCGTTCAACAGCATTTCTGGATTATTCTTTGGATTATGTTTGTGTTCTTCACCCCTGACTTTAAATTTAAAATGTCACCTCACCAATATTCATCAGATTCATTTAAAAAAAGCTGAAACTTTGATTGATCAAAATATTACTATTATGGAAGATTGTGAAGTGTGACATCTTTCTCCAATTAAAGAACATTAACTCTAGTGATGTGATTTTCGTCTTCCTTGCTTCACCATACAAAATATAAGGGAAAACTACACTCCAGTTTAGTACTTCAGTACCCAGGAAACGCACTCTGCGGATTGCCAAAACAACCAAGTGCCACTATACCTTCTTGTTTTAACAAATTGTTTCGCTCCGTAAAAGTAAATCCTTTAGGTCTTTTCAAAGGATTCGCCAACTTTGACATCTTCTCAATAATCACCCCCTGAACTTACCTTCTCACGATAATTCTTTCATATGCATAAACTTCCAACGATAAACTCTTTCATAGATATGACAAACAGGTATTGGATTCTGAAGCATTTGATTCAGTTTTAATTATGAAGCCGTCTTTTACAAAACAGTTGTGTACGGTCGATGAGATCACGTCACATTTCCAAACTTTGCCTCAAGCTTTCATCAGCTCTGATACACAGGTTCTCAAACTAATGTTTTCACTACATTGTATTTTTTGATAATGTATTTCAAGATTTGTTATTATTCCTTAGACTAATGGCTGAAGTTTAGAAGTTGCATTGGAAGGAACAAAAATAACTTTGATATTCTTCGATTTCATTTTGAAGCACATTTTTGTAGATGTATCATCGAATGTAAAAATGGGATTTTGACTTCCCCCAACTCTCAGCGCTATAGTCTCGGTGTGGGAGAGTAATGATAACAAGTGTTTTTAGAGTGAAAAACAATTGTTTTATTTAGCACCAAACAGAATGGAAAATATTTATATGTGTTCATTTTCATACAATCCGCTGAAGTAAATTCGCATATCCATCGCAACATTAGTTTGAGTTCTGTACACGTACAAAAGTGGAATAAACTTCGTTATATAGAACATATTTTTCGTAATATGGAGATTAATTTACATGCTAATAGTGTTCAAAGTCAAAGTTTTACAGAAAAATTCGCTAAGTAGAAAACTTCGTTAAATAGGGACTTCGTTAAAGGGAAGTTCCACTGTATATATATATATATATATATGAAATGTAAAAAAAATCTATTAAAATCTATTAGAGTTTTCAGTAAAGAAAAAAAATGGTTTTCCATGTTTTTTAACCCAGGAAACCTGGGTTGTATCCCCGTGTATACTTGCAATAAGATTACATGTAAGTATAGAGATAACATATATGGTGTATTCAAAAGGAATGTAATTTAAAATTTAAAATTTACCAATTACTCTAGCAATAATGTAGGGTTTTCTTTTTAAGTTTTTATTTAACAATTTACACATCTTTTTAGAATTCTGACGGACGTCTTCAAAATGCTGTCCAAAATTTCCCCCAATCAAATTTTAAAGCCAATGAAGGTCACTAACTTTCCATTAAAAACTTGAACTCACTTTTTCCGTGTAATGTGACCCAGTGAGCCTCTTTGACAGTCATTGTTGTGGCATGTTAACAGAATTTCAAATGTGATCCGAGGTCATTTTACTCTTCTTTTATCTTCTATCTTTTTTTTCGTTGTATCTAGATTTACATCTTAAGCTGTCATCTTAAATAGAAATATCACAATAACAGTGTAAAATAAGTATTGGAAGAAGTGCGTAAGTTAGAGATCATTTAATCATAAATGATTCATATTGAACCATTTATGATGAACCATTAATAAGATGATTTCAAATCATTTCTGTTTCAGTTGGGAAGTTATAATTAAGAAAGAAAGAAAAATCATACATAACGCAAAGATTATAAAACCATTAGTAACCAATAATCATTAATTATACAAATGGTTACTATAAAACTATTAGTAACCATTAGTATAAAACCATTAGTAAGTTGATTTCAATGTTTGTTTTGTTTCATTTGGAAAGTTATAATTAAACAAGAAAGAAACACTATATATTAAGAAAACAATAATACTGTAAAATAAATATTAGAAGAAGTACGTAAGTTAGAGATCATTTAATCATAAATGATTCATATTGAACCATTTATGATGAACTATCAATAAGATGATTTCAAATTATTCCTGTTTCATTTGGGAAGTTATGATTACGAAAGAAAGAAAAATCATACATAACGCATAAATTATAAAACCATTAGTAGTAAGCAATAACCATTAATTATACTAATGGTTACTATAAACTATAAGTAACCATTAGTATAAAACCATAAGTAAGCTAATTTCAAGGTTTTTTTTCATTTGGAAAGTTATAATTAAACAAGAAAGAAAAATCACACATAACGCATACATTATAAAACATTTTCTAACACTATCAGAATATAGTTTCGAAACACCATTTTGTTTTTCCTACTATGAAAGGAAACATCTAATAATACAAATAAACAACTTAGGAAAGACATAACGCAGTTGAAAATCTATTTTCAGTAGCTACCGTCCATATACATTTATGTAATTGAATTATTTCCTTCAACCCTGTCCCTGTATAAGATCTTTATATTTTTATACATACCACAAAATATTCTAAAATTTAATTCAGCCTGAAAATACATACACAATTAAAAATGCTTTTCCGACAAATATTATCTATTAGATGATAATGTATCCGTATCCATTTGTGCAGACATGAAACATGTATATGAACTTTTCATATACTTCATAATATACTCACACGATATAGTATAGAGAAATTTAGTTGAGTTCCAAAACACAGTTCAATACTCACTTTTAGCAATTCCCGCATCAATATAAGCTATTATTATTTCGAATTCATCTGGACATCCCTGTATATACGGTCTGTATATTTTATGCACGCTGCAACATATACTAAAATTTAGCTAATCTTAAAACGCATAACAGAACTAAAAAAGCATTTCTTGCAATTAGTTCAGAATTGCTATTACAACTGAATTATTTTTGCGTCTAATACCTTCCCCCCTTATCCGTGGCCCTGATAACATATATCAGTTTCATAAAACCCGCTTCAAACAATCACTGCAATCGAGTGCTTTTCTTTGTCCGTGTAAAGGAACAATAAATGCAACGCATTTTTTAATTTATTTTAATAATCCATTAGGAAATATCTTGGATGCACATCAATAATGCATATAAACTTTGTAATGTTTGACGTAATGTAACCACATTAAAATGTTCTTCAAATAATTTTCGCACTACACCTTATTGTATCTGAATTCTTTTGAGAGTCCCTGTATTACGTTATTACGTATAATGTTTTTAAAAATAGCGTATCTCCGTTTTCAGTGGCGAAAAACGCTGAAAATCCATAAAATCTAATCATATTAGCTTTCTTCTTAGTTTTCTTTCCGTAAAAGAATAGCATTTCTTTTTATTTGTTTGTTTTAATTATTAGAGGATGGAAAATGTTTTTTTAATTTATTCTATAAATAACTTATGGGGCCCAGGACCGTGTAAAAATTTTAATTTTGTAACTTTTACAAAAATAATTACTTTGATATAAATTGCTTTTTAACCCCTTCGCAACGAGCCGTTTACGGTGTCGAATGGGTAATACGTAACACCGTATACGAAGAAATCTAATATGTGCCGTTCACGGTGCGCAAAATCCTTGAATTTGAACACCAGTAACTTTTTATAGAAGTTTTCGTCTTATCTAATCACAAGTTTTAAGCGATTAAATAGGAAATAAAATTCTATTCGGAAAAACTGGTGCCCAAAAATTAAAAAAAGTATAATGGACACTCGTCTGAAAAGAGTTAGTGTGATAGAGAACAACATTTGACACAAATTTTGCAACTAAAATTATACCCTAAAATTTACGGTTTTGGAACTAGCTATTAATCAGCCGTAACAGAGAATATTCTTGTGTACAATTTTACATTGACATAAACGAGGTTACTGTAACGAATATCCACAGTTACAATAAATGCATTTAAATTTATTGTTCCGAATGTCAGTTGAATGTTTCAATTAATTGTATTTTCTTCTTTTGGATTTAATAAATAAGTGTTTTTATCACACTTTTTAGACGTTTTTAACACTTTCCAGTTGACAGGTGTTTATGAATTCGGTTTGCATGTCCGGCTGTTCATCTGGCCATTCTGTAACTCGCGTAAATAAATGTACTCAGATAGCCATGAAATTGATACATGTTATAGAATTTCACCATGACATGTTCGAAATTAAAAATTAAACGTGTAGCATTTATAGTTCGTTTCCAGGGTCACTCAAAAGACACTCTATGGTCTATTGAGAAAAATCGTTTTCAGTATATTTAAATTATGTTACTCTATTTCAACTACATTGATTGATACTGATATACATAACTGAGGTGCACTACAAGAAGCTTGCTATAGAATATCTTGTGCGTAGCGTTTTATCGTTCATTTACAGGGACACACAAATTAACAAATTAACAACTAACACAGGGACACACAAATTACAGTACTGACTATCAGCGATAATTGCTACAAGGGCGTTTTCAGTTGAAGTGTGTGTTTTTAAATGTAAGTAATTTGTTACATATTACTTGGTGTGTATAAATTCTATAGATCATATACAGGGCTGCACAAAAGAATTCGAGTACGTTTCTATTTATTGACGGAAATTACCGAAAAGAAATTTTCAACTGTGTTATGTTTTTCTAAATTAATTAAACTTTAGAATTGTAGTATATGCAGTATATATACAAATCTATATATCATATACAGAATTTCGCAAAATAATTTCAATACATTTCTGGCTGTGGGCGGTAATTGCTGAAATTGAGTTTTCAAATGTGTTATGCATTTTCCAAATTGTTCTTTTAGATATTATACGGGTAAGTTTTGTTACAGAATTCTTAATATGTTGAAAAGTATTTCATAATCTTAGCTTGATGTATGATTTTTCTTTCTTGTAATTTAACTTAATCGTGTATTTAAAAATGGAATTTTGTAATCGATTTTTCACTCATTTCCTCATGTGTTAGCGTTCTAGAAATTATGTACAGTTGTATTTTTCCAATGACAATACATTCATATTTTCATATTTTCAGAACTTATTTGTCAATTGATAGATCAATTGTAATTAAAGTTTGATTATAATTTGAGAAAACAATTTAGAAATTCTAGATAGTTTGAATAATTTTCCGACATGATTTTTTTAAATCTTTTACCACGTGACTCAGCAATAAATATCTATTTGTTGCAATAATGTAAAGTAACATTTGCAGATAAAAATGCTTCTTATTTCTTTCCTGTTGCCATATTTTAAAAAGAAACTGAGGAAAAATTTATTTTTTTTTACAACAATCCATTCACTTAATATATGGTTTTACCTAAGAATGCAACATCATATAAAAAAGCGTGATTTTGTTCGTTGTCATTTAACATTCCGAAGATTTGTGTTGAGTGGTTGAATAATAGTAGGAAGCGGTCTGTAGATGGAGCCAAGAGCGGTGTTAAAATTAAAAGTATAGCGGGTGTTGTACCTTCTTTCACATAGTGACTGTTCAGACTCTCTGGTGTTTATGTACATTGTGTTTGTGGTTTGTGTATATTCTGATGACGATTTGATGAACAAATCGAAACATGTAAATTTTAAATTTTAACATCTTTACTGTTTATATTGATATGTTGACGTCTTTTAAGCAAAGTAAAAAGTGTTTCAGTGTATATTTTAAAAGCGTGATTTATATATATATATAGGGTGATTCTGAATTCATCATCAATATTTGGTGGGCAGGTAGGGAATAGGAAAAGAACACTATTTCACATAGGAAAGCATAGGCACAAACGAACGCATGACGGTGTATAGAGGGCGCTTTGTGTCCGCATCTCCCATGAACGCGCATAGCTGTCTGCCGTGTGCAGCCAGTCGTCATTCGACAAGGTGACTTCGCAGAAGTAACATGAACCGGTATACGTTTCAAGAACTTGCAGATATGCATCTCACTTACGGTGCCGCAGGAGAAAGCTGTCTTAGAGCTAGGCAAATGTATGCAGAGCGCTACCCCAACCGGCGCGTGCCACAGCATCAAATGTTTTCACGTGTTCATCGACAACTGTGCGAAACTGGATCATTTGCTGGTATTAATGTTGATCGAGGCAGCCGCCGATCAACACGGACAGTTTCAGTCGAGGAAGCTGTCCTACAGTCTATCGAAGAACAGCCAAGTTCTAGCACACGAGGTATGGCTCGCCAGTTTGGAGTTTCACAATCAACAGTGTGGCGGATACTAAACGAGGAACGTTTACATCCTTTTCATTTGCAAAGAGTGCAGTTACTGGAAGCAGAGGACTATCCCAAGCGTGTTACTTTTTGTCAGTGGTTCATGCAGAGAACAGCCGTTGATCCCAATTTCCCAACGTATGTTCTTTTCACAGATGAAGCGTCCTTCACTCGTGAAGGTGTCTTCAACACACACAATTCGCATGTGTGGGCTAATCAGAATCCACACGGTACGAGAGTTAGAGCTGCGCAACAACGCTTTGCCGTCAATGTGTGGACTGGGATCGTCGGCGACTGTTTGCTGGGACCGTATTTACTACCATCCCGTTTAGATTGCGCAAACTACCTCATATTTCTTCAGACTGTGTTACCGGGTCTTATGAACGAGGTTCCTGCTGTTATTCTCCGGCGAATGTGGTTCCAGCATGACGGCGCTCCAGCACATTTCGCAAATGATGTGCGTTGTTACCTGACCAGAAAATTTGGAGCTCAATGGATTGGTCGCGGTGGACCGGTTTGTTGGCCACCACGGTCACCGGATTTAACTCCAATAGACTTCTTTGTATGGGGTGCCATGAAAAACATGGTGTACGAGACCCCTGTTGCCAGTGCTATGGACCTTGTAGCACGCATATCGGTTGCCGCCGCAAACATCCGGGAAACGCCAGGCATATTCCAGAAAGTTCGGTTGTCCATGCAACGTCATTGTGAGGCATGTACTCTAGCAAATGGTCAGAATTTCGAGCACCTCTTGTAAGTCTGTACAAAAGATGCACAAATAAATGTTTTTTCTCTTACCACTTTCTTGTTATGTTTTCTTTCCATCATTTAACCGGATTCATATTGCCCTACTACATGACGTCTGCGCCCATGCTTTCCTATGTGAAATAGTGTTCTTTTCCTATTCCCTACCTCCCCACCAAATATTGATGATGAATTCAGAATCACCCCATGTATATATAACATGAATTTTAAATTGGGCGTAGGTGATTCCAAATTCATGGGACAAACTTTAAAGGCTGGTACAGGACACTGTAACAAGCAATTTTTGTATAGGAAAGCAGGGTCGGAAATCCATTTATATAGTAAAAAATACAGGGCGTCTCACTCCAATCTGAAGTCGCGTTTTCGTTCATAACTTTATTAGTAGTGAAGACACTTTAACGAAATCCTTACAATACGCTTACAATTCATAGAAAGATGAGTCTGTTGCAAATTTTGTTAAAATATCTTCACTACTGTTAAAATTATGAACGAAAACGCGACATCGTATTGAAGTGAGACGCCTTGTAATTTTTGCTAAATAAATGGATTTTTGACACTGGTTACCTATTACAATAAATTATCTTTACAGTAGGTTGGTACAGAACACTGTAAAAAACATTTATTGTATAGGAAACCAGGATCAAAAATTCATTTATTTAGTCAAAATTACAAGGCGTCTCACGACAATCTGATGTCGTGTTTCGTTCATAACTTTAACAGTAGTGAAGATATTTTAACAAAATTCGCAACAGACTCATCGTTGTCTGAATCGTAAACATATTGTAAGGATTTCGTTAAAATATCTTCACTAATGTTAAAGTTATGAATGAAAACGCGACTTCGGATTGGTGACTTTATATGGACCCTGTATTTGTGACTATATAAATGAATTTCCGACCCTACTTTCCTGTACAAAAATTGTTTGTTACAGTGTCCTGTATCAACCCTCAAAGTTTGTATGTATACTATGAATTTCGAATCACCCTCTTCTCTTTCTATTGTTAACAAAGCTTTTTTTTCGGAAATTTTTATATTTAATGTGTTTTTTTATTGAATTTTTATTGTTTTGAAATTTTCTCTTTTGATCATGATATATTATTACCCATATTGAATTTTTTTTTAAATATGAAATTGCATAAAAATGTAATCAAAGTTTTAAAAAACTGAATAATTTTGTATGATTTATTGAAGAAATTTGATACAAAATTCTGAAATAACC
This sequence comes from Maratus michaelseni, assembly GCA_963931845.1. Lineage (NCBI taxonomy): Eukaryota > Metazoa > Arthropoda > Arachnida > Araneae > Salticidae > Maratus > Maratus michaelseni. The sequence goes on along the minus strand of OZ007597.1, from coordinate 110,573,470 downwards.
AATGTCTGGACTTTTATTTCTTTCATAGGAGAAAGAGAAATTGTAAAATTGATGTTTTTTTTTTTTTTTTTTTTTTTTTTTCCCGAAATGTAGTATTTTTTTCCAAAATCTCGGAGAGAAAATGAGATTTTGATGAGGAGTAAGTCTAATGCATATACACAGTTCCTTTTCTGCGTATTATATCAGTTCCTCTGGTTTGTTTGCTTTTTTAAAAAAAGTTTTTCCAAGAAATATTGCATTTGCCAACGTGAGAAATGATTCCACAACAATGAAATCAGTAAAATTTTAATCTTGTTGAAGTCGCTGGCAAAAGTTTTTTATTCGGCATTTTTTACTTTTTTCTATCTTTACAAAAAAAAAAAAAAAAAAAAAAAAAAGTATTGGATTCATGAAAATTTTCGACTTTTGGTTCTTGAAAGTCTTGAACACGATTTGACTGGTTTTAGAAAATGTCTGTCTGTCTGTATGTGACAAAAAATTTGTGGGCACGCTATCTCAAGAACTAATGCACAGGGTTTAATAAAACTTTATGTTCAGTTAGACGTTGACATAAGTTGTTTCTGATTAGTTTTTTGTGTAAATCGCCCAACACGGGGCGCTGCTATGCTGGATTATTCCCGGTACAAGATTTCAAATACAAAAATTCCCTTACAAAAATTTCTTAAAAGAATTCTATAAAAAATATTTATAGAAAACGCATTACAAAATCCTATAGAATTATGACTCATTTTTCTATAAGCTAGTTTAACCGAAAGCTATAGAAATATCTGTAGATGTTCAATAGAAATGTCTATAGAGCTTCTATAAAAATATCTATCGATAAAATATACAGTTTCTATAAAAATATGTATAGAATTTTATTTAGAACCCAGATGGTCACCCTCTCTCGATGCTGCTTGACTTCAATGATCGGACGAAGAACGAGTACTTACAGCATGACACAAACATTGACAGTCTCTGAACTCTTATTACACTTTTTCAACTTTATTTCTTTTATGATTTACATACTCAATCATCATAGTCTTGTAAAAATATTTAAAGTCTAATAAATTATTATTTATTAAAACTGAAACAATTGTTTAAATATTTATATTTCAGATTAAAATATTTGAATAAAAATTACAATGTTATTAGTGAATAAAATTTATTAAATTAGATGGATGGTTTTATAAATTTAACAGCAAATTAATAAATTATTACAAAATTAACCAACAAATTAAGGCATTATAAACAAATTAATTAATCATAATTTAATTCAGTAGTTTGACTCATATAATGTTACGTTGACAATTTAATCACACTATATTAGAATTGAATTAAATTATATATATATATATATATATATATATAATTATAATATATATATCTAATCATATTAAATATATGGAGTACAATTATATACTAAACTGATGTATTACGAAATTAATTATTATTTTTTAATTTTAACATATAGTTCTAAATAAATTACTACACACATAAATTTTAAAAGAACAAGAAATATTTTTTTAATAAAAAAAATCTATAGAATCATTAGTCTATAGAATTTAATTCTATAAGATGTATAGTACCCTATAAAAAAACTGTTCTATGAAAAAAAAATTCTATAGAACTTCTAAGAATTCTATAGAAACATTTCCTTTAGAAAAAGTATTCTATAGAACTCTTTAAAACTCTATAGAAATAGTATTCTATAGAATGGCTATTCTAGAACTTGTAAAGAATTTTGTAGTGTTCTATACAGCTCTATGAACTATTTTTGTAAGGGTGAACTGACTTCTATGTGCTTATTTTTGAGTATTTCCATGTTTCAAAAACGAGTTTGAACTGATTCTAATCATTTTTGAGTATGTCCATGTTTAAAAATTAATATGAACCGACCTCTATGTGCTCAGTTTTGAGTATGTCCATGTTTCAATATTCTGAGTATTTCATAATTTATAGCATTGGGTCGTCCTATTTGAAACAAAGCGTTTCATAACAAAATGAAAACATCGATTTACTCAGATGTGAAAGTGTCATTTTTCTCAGTGTTGAATTCCATTATATACAGGTTTCAGTTTGGCAGGTACTTTTCACTTTTTGAAAGGTTTTCTTTTTAAACTTTTGGAGAAACTGTTTCCTTGAAAAATGTATGATTGTATGCCACAAACTTAAACACACATTTTTAAGTCGCCGAAATCCCAAATTACTGAAAGAAAAGTAGCGTCTAAATTAGGAATCTCAGCAAAACTTTTATATAAGGATCATACAAACCTTCCTCCCAGAGGGTATTTTTGCTGTTTTGTTAGAGAAGATTGTGGGGGAGTTCCCCCTGGGCCAATAATCTGCAGAAAATTGGAAAACTTCGGTGGAGGGACATTTTGGAGGGAGAAAGAGGGAAATTCTCCCCGGGCCAACTATTGAATTCATGACTGTTCTTAGTCAAAAAATCAATTTCTGTGTGAATTCGCAATTTTCATTCAAACTTAACTTCCATAAGAATGAAAAATCACAGAGTTAACTGTTGCACTCTCAATATTGCTTTACAAAATTACTCTTTCTGTTAACTGTTTGCTTATGATGTAATCGCAATCAGGAATTTTAAAGGTGTACAATTAGGTTTACAACTCTTTCTTCCTTTTTTCAATTAAAAAATATAATAATATATGTAATAATGTAATTTATAATAAAATGCATAAAAATATAATATTATATATAATAAATAATAAAATAATAATAGTTTAAAACAGAAAAGAAGGTTAGACATATACCGTTAGACATATACCATGAGATATACCATGGCTTCTTCATGTTAATAACACTGATCGTGCAAAGGCTTCATGACCAAATAAGAATATTTCTCTTTATACCTCATTAATAACAATTCGTTTCCTTTTCAAACTGATTTTTATAACACTTCAAGAAACTTAGAATATATTTTTGTTTCTCAAATAGGATTTTTTTTCCTTTTTTCAATTTGTGAATAAAAATAATTCTCACTATGAGCCCAGACCCTCCCCCACTCTCGAAGATTGGTATAAAAATGGAGCCCGACTCCTTTTCGATCCCAGGTCCGGGATCTCTACTGCTTACTGAAAGATTGGACAGGCGTGAAGTAGATGAATACTTATTCCATAAAACATGCAACAGTCTAAAACTGAAACGTCAATATTTCATACTAGCCGATCCCGCGCAGACCATCTGCTCTCTAGTGCCTACTCTTTTAAATACATGCATATTAGAATACATGAATTTCAGCATTTATAAGTTTAAATACTTCGCATAAGAACTTGTCCACTTAAGACTGGGTACTTTGAAATAATATATATATACTAATGGACCCGTGTGACGATTTCCAACTGCAGTCTAATACTTTTTAGATGCAGGTTTAAACTTATATTAAAAAAAATAAGGATTAAAAATATCTGCAAACAACATTAGTCAAGCCAGATATCATCTCATTTATTCCACACAATTTATAGTAAATACTGATCGCAGATAGCGAAATCAAATAAATAAATAAATAAATAAATAAATATATCAATTGTATTTTAACTGAATTAGAGGATGACATCACCTGTTTCGGGCGAAAAAAATACGTATTTGCTAATTAGCACTTTCCAACCTAGTTGAAAAGTGCTTATGACTTCGGTTTGTCTGGCCGTCTGGCCGTCTGGCCGTCTGCCGTCTGCCGTCTGTCCGTGCTCTAACTCCCGTAAATATGCTCGGATTGCTCTGCAATTTTTATATGTTATTTTTGCCATCTATAGCATGTTCCCTATTTCAACGGAAGTGTGTAGCACTTATAGTTTTGTTACAGGGACACTCAAAAGAATTCCGTTACATTGCGGTCTATGGGGAAAAATCATTTGTGGTTTATTTAAATAATGTTTCACTAATTTAAACGCATTGAATTTTATATATATCACTAAGGTGCATTAGAAGAAGCTTAATATGGAATAGGGTGTGCATAGCACTTAAAGTTAATTTACAGGGACAGTCAAAAGAATCCCGTTGCATTACGTCTATGGAGAAAAATCGTCTGCGGTTTATTTAAATAATGTTTCACTATTTTAAACGCACTGAAATTTATATATATCACTAATGTGCATTACAAGAGGCTTACTACAGAATATTGTGTATATAGCAGTCATGTTCATTTACAGGGACGTACAAAATAATTCTCTACTGTCTGTTAACAATAATTCCTGGAAGTGCGTTTTAAGTTACTGAATGAGATTTTAATTTTAACTCGCTTTTTGTCTATTACGTGGTGTGTATAAATTCTGTAGATCCTATACAGGGAAGCACAAAAGTTCGCGAACACATTTCCGTTTATTGACAAAGTCCAGATAGAGAATTTTAAACTGTGCTAAGCGTTCCCTAACTGAACTAAAATTTAGCATCCTATGTAGTATATGTACAAACCTATAGATCCTATACAGGGCTGAATAAAAGTATTCGGGTATTTTTCCGAATATTGTATATGTTGGAAATTCCTGAAATTATGTTTTTAAATAGGTTATGCGTTTTCCAAATTGTTTACTTGGATGTTATCTTTTAGCTTATTAAACGGTATGATTTGTAAAATTATTTTGGAAGCGTTGGAAAGTGCTACATAATGTATGCTTGACGCATGATTTTTCGTTCTTGTTTTTCATATAAAAATGATTTTTGTGCTGTTAGTGAGCAATCTAAATATACAGTATGCCCACTAAAGTTCCTTGTTACCCTCTTAACTTCGGAACGGCTGCTGCTATATTCATAAAAGTAGTGACTAGGTATAGTAAAATAGCCATGCGCTACTCAATGAAACCACCTGGTGGAATGTTTCAGAGTTAGCATTCCTATCTCGAAAACGGAAAGAGATAGAGAAAAAAAGTGATTTACAAAGTTGTAGAGCATCATCGATTTAGTACGAAAAGACACATTGTGGACATTAATGCGAAGATTAGAACTGTTAAAACACGCATTTGTCTTTTCGCGATTTCCTACACTGTGACGTGACAAAACGATCTTAGAAAGAAAAAAAGCAACCAGTTATAATAATATACCTTCATTTTAGGTTTTCAAACTTCTCACCGTCAGCTGCAATGCATATTTGGATGTTTGTTTGAATTTCACGTTGCACACATTGGAGCTTAGAGGGTGACACGTTGACACAAGCGTCCGTAATAGCGTCGTTTAATGCCCTGCAATGTTTGTGGAGGGGTCGCACAGACCTGCTGTTTCATAACTGGTTGTTTCTTTCTTTCTAAGATCGTTTTGTCACGTCACAGTGCAAGAAATCACAAAAACAAAAACAAATGCGTGTTTTAACCGTTCTATTCTTCGCATTAATGTCCACAAGATGTCTTTTCGTACTAAATCGATGATACTCTACAACTTTGTAAATCACTTTTTTTCTCTATCTCTTACTGTTTTTGAGATAGGAACGCTAACTCCGCAGCATTCCACCAGGTGACGCTGTAGGCGGTTTCATTGTGTAGCGCATGGCTACTTTACTATACCTAGACACCACTTTTATGAATATAGCAGCAGCCGTTCCGAAGTTAAGAGGGTGGCAAGGGACTTTAGTGAGCATACTATACATAGATTATATATTCATAAATATTTCATTGAAACATAAATATATTTATTTTATTTAAGCCCTGTAAAGCATAAGCAGGAATTAACACAATTCATAAAGGTCTAAAACGTGTTTCGAAGAATAAATAATGAGTGAATTTCAAATTTTCTCCCAACCCTTTTACATTCAATAACATCACACACAAATATAAATAAATAAATAAATAAATAAAAAATGTATTTCTTCAATTTTCAAAATACTCTTTTCGTTTCACTTGATAGATGTGAAATCATTTTTTCTTTTCAAATCAATATTATATGAATGTTATTTTAGACGTCAAAAACTGAATATCTGAGATGAATATCAAACGAATATTAAAATTTATATTTCGCGGACAAACACACTGTGAAATTGGTTTTCGAATTTAAATTAAGTTTCCAACAAAAAGAATTCGTTTCCTTTCTTGAAGCTTCGTTTTTATTTAAAGTATTTAATGCGTTTTTCTATTGATAAACATTACCAAATGCAGTTTGCAATTTCATAACTTCTAGTCGATTTCAAAATGTTATTTCAGCGAACGTTGTTTGGCACATAAATAACTCCTTCTGTGTTGTGTCTCGCTTACAGCTGTAACCAGGGCTTTACAAATTTGATGAAATCTGGTAGCCAGCAAAAAATTCTAGTCGTTAGTGAAACATAATCACGCCTTCCCCCTCCCCCGTCATTGATTTTCACAAAACAAAAGGTTTTTTTTTTTTCTAAATTTATTCAGAAAAAATAACAACAAGCATAACTAGAATTATTAGTTACGTTAGTTTAGAATACTACATAATTTAGAAAGATAATATGTAAGTTTCCTGATGAAACTCACCAAAATTATATATCCTTCTATATATAAAAAAAAGTAATGGTTTAAAAATGGACCAATGAATATCTGCGTAGATATTCCGGGTTATTCTCATCGCTTTTTTACTAGGGACTTATTTGAGGAGCTATTACTTTTTTTCTAGCCATCCTACGGATTCGAAATTCATACCACCAGGCGCGAAATATAACAAGCTTTCAGAAATTCAAAAAATTATCACGGTCGGACAGTAAAAACTCAAAAAATCCTTAAAAATCGAGTAAAAAATCTTTTATTGAAAAAGTCATTTTTTTATATTGTTGCCAATTTCTAAATAAGCGCAAATGATTATATTTTATCTCAAATAAAAAATGTATTTGCGCGAGACTATTAAAAACAACAATGAAAGTTTAAAATAATAATTAAATGATCACGTGTTGAAAGCAGGAAATAAAGAAAATTACGTCATAAAAATCGTGTTTACACATGAATATTAAAAATAAAAAAGATGAATTAAATGAAAAAGCATTATAACCTGATTACAGAAGATAGTCGCCGTTCGTGATATCATCATCATCATCTTTTTAAAACAGGATACATTGCATTTACCAGGTTTAAAGAGGCTGTGAAATCAGAACGGGGGTTGGTGAGCGTAGCGAGTAGGGGGCAGAGCCCCCTAGTCTCTGAAAAGAAAAAAAAATAAGTAAAAGAAAAGAAATATTGTAAAGGTTATAATTAAACGGCATGTTTGGAAAATGCTGTTTGTCAAATGCTTCAAATGTCCGGATAGTTGAGTGCTACAAAATCTATATCTGATGAGGGGGCCATTGATAAAATAGTGAAGCAGGAAAACAATTGTTTGCCTATTTTCCTGTCCAAGTCAATCAAATTATTCTGATTTCAGTATTTTAAAATTTGCAGTTGATGAACTTATTTTTTCCAAATTGAAAATAAAAGTTAAAAATATTTTTTATTTGAATATAGTCTCGAAGTTTATTTCTTAACTAGCATATAACCCCCGTCAAAAATGACGGAATGTTACGTTTCATTTTCATAAGACTTCATACAAACAAACAGCATTAAGATGTTATGAAATAATATTCAATCCTTTGATATAAACAACGCCATTCCCGAAGGAAATAAACTGTTTTGATTGAACTTCAATAGTTTAAAGATTTCACTATAAAAAATTCTGTAAAGATTAAGAACGATAAAATCTTCAAAACATTATTTAGATCAACAAAGTTGTTTAAACACCCATTGCTGGGTTAACACATCTCCGGGCCCGCTAGCGGCCCCCTAATTATATCGGGGCGGTGCCTTCATACAAACCTCGTATAAAGCTGCTCTAATATTTCACGAGGCAGTGCTGCAAAGCATATTTTTAAGCGACATTAAAAATTTCGAGTCATTTCGGCAATCTACGTCGTTTTGACCTTTTAAACTGCCCTGCTATATCAGAGTAAACATTTCATTATTCAAATTCCGATTTCACAACTGTATACAACTGTAATAAATTTCGATGATTAAAATAATTTCTTTTATTTTATTTCTTGATTAAATCGCATCTATTAATTGTATATGACTGATCAGTTTTTTCACTACAAATTTACTATGTTAAAATTCAAAATTTTATATGCATTGATATAAGTAATACTTGTTGTACCACAGTATTACATTATATTCCTTATATTTTAATTATGTTTGATATAAAATATTCATTTTATTTACAATGCAAGCAAAATTGATTAAATACAGAACAAAGTGCAATTTCGACAGAAAGTTTATTTGCCAAAATAATAATTAAATAACTTAAATTTTAAAAAGTTTATCTCAAATTAAATTCTGATTTTTTATAAACATGCTTAAAGAAATCTGTGATAAATTTTGATCATTAAAGATCACCTTTTATTAAATAAGTATTTTTTTTTAATTCTCTTATTAAATTACAAATTTATTTTCACTACAAAGTTTCTACTGTGCTAAAATACAAAATTTTATTTCATTGATATAATTAATATATGTAGTACACGGTATTACAATTACATGTTCCTTATATTCTAATCATTGATATAATTAATATATATAGTACACGGTATTACAATTACATGTTCCTTATATTCTAATTACATTTTATAAGAAATACAGTGACCTCTCACTTATACGCGATGTTCAGTAATTACTTTTTGTACCACTATTTTAAAACAGTAAAATTCGATTTATAAATTCTGCGATTAAATAAGGAGAAAATTACTTTAAATAGGAACTGGTGCTGAAAAATAATCACAGTGTATCGCGTATAAGTGAGAGGTCACTATAATCAATTTAAAATTTTGTTTATATTCATCTCCGATAGATGGCGATAAAGGCTCACGAACGAACGAAGTATTTTAGTAAGTTTCAATCACCGAGGATGGTAACTTATTCCGTTTGCGATCGCTTTCCGAACGGTTGCATTCATGGTTTAATATTTTAAACGTTCACGACGAATGAATCATTTGTTTGTTTATTTTCATGGAACAATAAACCTAATTTCAACTGAAGTTATCTCAGAATATAAACATAATTTAATGTAAGCCATCTCACAAACATTAATTTATTTTGAAAGACGTGATTTCAAGTAGGATAAATTATCGTTTAGTTGTTATATATGTTAGAACAGAGTCTTCATTAAGCCTAACATGGCGTTTAACTACGGTCAATTCGCAGATCAGAGTGGTGCAGCCCGGATTGGTTACAGACAGTTTCTCGCCTTTGGATTTTATTATAAGTAAGATATTGAGGGGTGGGGGGTTACCGGTTGTGCTCATTTCTTGGGTGAATTTTTATACAAAAAAGAAAAAAACGCCACAAGATTAAAACATGGTCGCCAGATAAAAAACCATAAGCCATTTGTCAAGCCCTGGTTGTAACCATAAACGATATTTAGCGATTTATCCTCTGCACCCGACTCAGGGAAAAATGCCTTAAAATTAATGTATTAATTTATAATTAAAGTATTAATTTATTAATGTATTAATTTATAATTAAAGTATTAATTTATTAATGTATTAATTTATAATTAAAGTATTAATTTATTAATGTATTAATTTATAATTAAAGTATTAATTTATTAATGTATTAATTTATAATTAAAGTATTAATTTATTAATGTATTAATTTATAATTAATTTATACTAAAAATATAAAATGTAATTGCATAATAAACACACTTATGTACATATTTTTATAATTCTAGCTTATCAAGAAGTGAGTTAAAGATCGATTACAAAATTCCATCTTTACATACATAAACCAAGTTAAGTTAAATAAAAGAGAGTAGAAAACAAAAATAAATAAAAAATTTACTTTTTCAATTTTTAGCACATTCTATTCTTTCTGTTTGATGTTTTACCCGAAGAAATAAAGCATCATTAAAAAAAGAAAAATCCAAATTATTTAAATTTCATTTTTGACGTTTGAAACTGAAGAACTGAAATGAATATTGCATTAATATCAAAAATTTGAATTTAGTAGGGAGATACATAATATATGCTTCTCGATTTTAAATAAGGGGTTCGTAAAAATGGATCTGTTTTCTTATTTTTTGGGTTACATATTCATTTAACCCTTTCAGGCGCAAAATACTTTCAGTACTAAAATGTTGAAATAAATGACTGGCATCGGAATTTACTAAAAAATTTATTTCGAAATAAGAAAAAGGCTATATTTCATATGTACATATTAAATGGAAAAGATTTTAGCAAAATTCTGGTGGCATTGTGGCGTTTGGGAATTAAAATTAAGTGGTTTCATCAACATACCACTGCCCCTGAAAGGGTTAAGAGCCTACATCAGTCATGAGAAAAAATGCGCAAGCTAATGTTAAGTCTATGGGAAGGTTCTTGGCAGATTTCTCGCTCGTATTTTAATATTTTTAAATGATTTTTTTTTTTTTTTTTTTTTTTTTTTTTTTTTGCATACGATAGCTGAGGTTGATCTCTAATGTTATTAGTTTTTACTTTTTTTAAATTTTGGTTACAGTTATTTTATAAGCGGACATTTTCAATTTTGGAACCGGTTGGAACCGGTTCTGAAAGTGAAAGTACACTTATATAAACAACTGGAACCAAAATCGAAAAAGTAAAAACTGACAACGTTAGTGATCGACCTCAGCTATCCTATGCAGAAAACATCATTTAAAAATATCAAAATGCGAGCCAGAAATCTGCCAAGAACCTTCCCATAGACTTAACATTAGCTTGCGCTTTTTTTCGCATGACTGATGTAGGTTCTTAAGTATTGTTTTAGGAATATTATGAATGTGTTTTCTCTCAAAGATGATGGAGCTTCTTAACTTGCAGAAAGATTAGAAAACATATTACAATCAAGTCTCTTTATAACGTAATTCCATATAAAAAAATTCTATATATAACGAATTTTTAGCAGGAACGGTCACTTTTTCCCATGATAACATTAAAACTAATCTCCATATAACGAATGATCTATTATAATGATTCATTCCCATAACGAAATTTTCCAGAAATTTTGCTTCATTTGTTCAGAGAAAGATTCAAAACCACGTGGAATAAATTTTATTCACTGATTCTTGGTTTATCTTTCAAACTTCTACCTTGTGCTTTGATTTGTTTATCAAGTTGATTTTCACAAAAATTTTGCGAAATTAGTTTATCTATCATTGTTGATCTTGAAAATGTCGCCGATCGAGGGTACGAAACATGTTGATCTGTTTATTAAAAGGTATTTATAAGCCTTTATGTGTACTGTTATCACTTTAAACAAATACATTTCCACTTTACTGATAATAAGTTAATTTTTTTATAATTGTTCGTTCCTTGTTAAACTGTGAAAATTTTTTACGAGGGTGTAACAGTTTTGAAATCGAAACAACCAAAAATTACAACGTTCTTCGCCTACAACAAATGTAAATTTTCCTTATGCGTTTTTACTTACCCATCATACGTAGTATAGGGTAAATATTGTAATCGTTTTAAAAATCGAAGAAAAAAATTGACGCATTTACGCGTTTTAAACACTGGAGATTCTGAAAACATATTTTTAGAAAAAATAAATTGCCGTCCGTCTGTCTATGTGTGTGACTGTAAAAGCTCTAACTCCCGAACAAATTGAGATAGAGACTTGAAATTTGGTATGTATTTAGTATGTAATAATGAGAAGAAGCCTATTAAATTTCAGTAACCTCGATTATTCGGAACTATTTTTTTTCGGACCCTCGAAATATTCGTTCTGATAAAGGTACATAAATTTTTTTGAAATTGTTTATTTTAAGGACTAAATATAAAAGACAATAAAAAAAAACATAATTTTTGCATAAAGAATGAAGTCGATCGGATAATGAGTTGCCGAGATATTTGTAATCCTATATTCCACACTCTTCGATTTTTCATGACAATGTATTTCATTCAAATTTTAATTCAAAGATATATTTTAAATGGAAATGAGACGCTTAATTCGACGCAGTAAACTGATAGTTAATAGGCATTTTTGGAGTTATAAGGATGTTTATTTTAAGCAATTTAGTAATAGAGCATTGAAAGTTTATGACGTCATCAAGCCACCATTTTAAACCCTTTATCTACCTCTATTAAACTATTCATATTCGTTTATTATATTGTATATTATATATAAGATTATATGTTATATATTGTCTATTATTATTGTTCATTTGATTAAATATTTGTTTAGAAATCGAATGTTCGGTGATTTTTAAGTGTATAGATTTGTATAATTATTTATATGAATAAATCTCTTAAAAATATTTAAAAATACGTTTAAATTTTATTTTGGATTTGCAATGCATTTTATAAATATTTTACACATGTTTTATTTGCATATTTTATATTATGCATATCCATGATGGGTAAGTATTACGGTGTCCCCCAACGACTAGTTTTACTATGCTTTCAAGTAAATGTTTATTTTCTGTTTTTGAAACTGTTTAAATAACTAAAAAATACAATATTAAGTTAATATTTAGAGTTAAATATTTCAAAATATTAATTAAACACCTCAAAAACTTTTTTTTTTACAAAATTTACACATTAATTTAAGAATTTTTTATTTATTCTCTATATAACGATTTTTTTGACTGGAGCAATCAATTTCGTTATATGCAGACTTGACTGTAGTTTAAAACTTCGTGTTCATAATCCTAAATGCAGAATTTTATAAATATAGCTGTTGCATGTCTATGAAGTTTTTTACCGAACTAATATCTTAAGTCTGTTTGCAATTTTTAAAAAGCAATATTTTTTCCATTATATATTTCTTAAAACAACAACCAAATCTTGAAGTCAAAATCTATTTATTTATTTCGCTTTTAACTCATGAACGCAACAAAATGTATTCTAAGAATAAATAATCTCTATTTCAAAACACTTTCCTACACTTTTAGATTCCATAACAAAAAATAAATTACAGATTTGGCTTTTTTTAATTTTAACCCCCTTTTTTATTTCTATTTCATGTTTCATTTCATTCCCTAAAATTGATATCTTTTAAAAAAATCAAGATAAAATAAATTTTATTTTCGACATCAGAAATTGAATAGCTGAGATGAATTTTATATGAATTTCAAAATTTATATTTCGTGGACAGACGTGTAGTTAGGATGCTTCTTGACTATAAATAGGGTTTTCGTGAAAATCGATTTTCCTTCTTCTTTGGGCTTCATTTAGCGTTCTGCATCGGGTCGGGTGAAGTCGATTCTATTTTCTTTCTTCTTCTTCTTCTTCCCTTTTTTTTTTTTTTTTTTTTTTTTTTTTTAGATTTTTACTCTTTGGTCAGGTTCGGACTGACCCGATTTTTCAAAAGAAAGTCCTGAATATTTTTCTTCAAATTAAAAAAAAAAATTTGGGTAAAAAAAAAAAAAATCTTATGTTACTAAATTTTTTTTAGTATATTTGTATTTTCCAGAATTTTTTAGTAACCGGTATTATAAACCGTAATCGTTTCTAGCTGTTTTCTAGTAATTCTTACAGATTTTGTTGTAACTGAGTAAGAATATAAAACAAAAAATTAATAATTGTAAGGATCAATGAGAAAAACAATTTTTTTTAATAGATCGACCCATTTTTTTTACAGTGTATATTTGAATATTTATGAGTGTATATGTGTTCATTTTTATTAAAAAAAAATATCTAATTGATAAGTTGACGAAATTTTTTGTCGTTGTCTGTCGGGTTTTGGGTTAACTTTAAAAAGAAATTTCGGGTTCGGATCGAGTAAAACCCGGTCAATGCAAAACTCTTGTTTGTTTTTAATTAAAACATTTTGTTTTGGGGCTTATTTATAAGTATGGTTTATTATTCACAAAAAGTTATGTATATGATCTATATATATGATTTCGCAACTTTTACAGGGTTCACACAACACCGGGTCTATTAAGAATAATAGAGCCGGTAATAGAGCCGGTGTTGGTTCACACGGTATCTTATTTTTTTATCAATTTTTTCTGAAAAGTAATTTTTGCCTTGTTTAATCGTAGAACCTTGAAATGAAATAAGGCGAAAATTACTTTTAGGAAATAGTGGTATTCAAAACTAAGCATTCGCACGACACTTTTTAAAATAAACTAAAGAAATACATTAATTTCAAATTTCTTGTTCATTATACTAAATGCTTTTAAATATATTGCATATATGTATGGCGTTTTCTATTGAGAGATTAATTGGACTTTTATGATGAATTATTTTCTATCATGCAGGATAATTCTAAATAACCTTAAAAAATTATATATATATATATAGTTATTATTGAAAATTAAAATACATTGTAAAGACAATGAACTCATTTTCTTATATTATTTTATATTATATTTATTTTATTACTATTTTATACATCTAAAAATCCATTTTCTGTGAAACGCCTGCTTTTTCTCGTTAGCTATTTCAAATAAAGAAAGTTACATATCATATAATGTTAAAACGTTAAAATCAACAGCAAAATAATTAACGGACTATATTTATTAGTTGCATCAACATAATGTATAAAATATTAACTTGGTAAGATGTAATCTATATTATTCCATGTGCATTTCGAAAATCCATTATCTGTGTTTCCCTTGTAATATTTTAGAAATGCATAAAATGTGCTGCCAAAACAATATATTCAATATCGACAATACAGCAAAAGCAAGCAACTTATAATTTATTAATTGCTTTAATATAAATACAAACTCTATAATATTTAATCAATACTATTTCATGTACATTTCAAAAATCCATTTTCTGTTTAACACCTGTTTTTTCTTAATATAGTACTTAAACAATGTGTAAAATGTAATGCTAAAAAAGTCATTCAATATCGACAATACAATAAAAACGATCGATTAACAATTTAGTATTTGTATCGACACAATTAATAAATTATTTACTGAGTAAAATTTGATTTACCTTTTTTTATCTACTTCTAAAAATTTCTTTTCTGTTAAACATCTGCTTTTACTCAGTCGATATATCAATGAAGCATAAAATACATTGTCAAAAGAACCATTTCAATATCGACAATACAATAAAAGTTTTCAATTGACAATTTATTATTTGTATCAATTCATTAATAATAATTAAAGCTCAGTTAAATCGATATTATTTCATGCACTTTTAAAAATCTATTTCCTCTGAAACATTTATTTTTCATCAGTAGTTTTTTTTTTCTTTTTCAATAATGCATAAATAATGATTCATCTCGTAAAGATTCGTAAATTCATGCCACAAATATTACCACATTTTATATTAAAACAAGAAAGAAATATCATGCGCAACTCATAGATTATAAAATAATTTCCAATATTAACAGAATATTATTCAGAATTTTTTTTTCAATAATGCATAAATAATAATTTATTTCCTAAAGATTCGTAAATTCACGCCACAAATATATTACCACATTTTATATTAAAACAAGAAAGAAAAATCATGCATCACGCATATATTATAAAACAATTTTCAATATTAACAGAATATTATTAAGAAATTTCATTTTTTCATACATTGAAATCGATAATAGTCAGTCCTGTACCCGACTTATTTTATTAATTATAAATGCTACGCACTTCTTAATCTAAGGAAAACATGTTGTAGAGCACCTCAGTGATTCTTTTTAATTTCATTATGTTTGAAGCAGAGGTCGGAATTAGCGCGCTACAAGTAGCGAAACTACAGTAGTCGCTACATTTTATAGTAGTTTGTAGTGTAGCGCGCTACTTTTTGAACAATGTGATGCAGCGAGTAGAGCGAGACAAAAAATCAGTAGTTTGTAGCGATAACCGACGCTACTTTTAACGCTACTTCAGGGGAAAAATGTAGTATTCTGCAAATCACGTGACCGAAACTTGATTCTTTTGTGAAAAATTTATTCCGCTGAACAATTCGTGAATCTCAGCTGCAGTGTATAACAACGCAACGCATGGAAGTCATAGATTTTTACCATTGACACTTGCTGTTAAAATCAAGTACTAACCCACCAAATAAATTAATTTTCTTGCTGGCAACATTTGTTTATTTACTCGTTACTAGGTCTTCCTGTTCTAACGCTACGTTTCTTATTATTCGGAATTGCTTTATTTACAGATTTAAATATTGTTTGCATTTAGAGTTGTCTCTCTGTAATTTTCTAGACTGTAATATATCTCTTAATTTTTCTACGAAATTTCTAATGTGTGTATAAACTAACATCTTGGAGACAAATACAAAACATTTTCTTGTATGTTATTTTTCTTAATATTTTAATCCCCACGGTTATGTCGCATTTATTTAATTATATCCTGGCAGACGCGATATAACGCGGGGTCGCTTTATTATTTAATCCGTTTCTTCAATTTCTAATGTAAATTGAACCCTTTGCCAAAATCTGAAAGTAGCGAAGTAGTGACTACTTCTGAAAAATAGCTTGTAGTCGCTACTTTTTAAAACAATTAGTTGAAGTTGTAGTTAACTACATTTTCGATAAAGTAGTTGTAGTTCACTACAATAAAAAAGTAGTTTTTCCGACCCCTGGTTTGAAGTAACATAACATCATTAAAATGTTAGAGATTTTAAGAGTTAAAAGATTTTTTCCCCATACATTATAATGTACCTAGAAATCAGTCCTACTAAAGATTTATTACATTAATTCTACGAAATCCACAAAACATACATTCTTTATCTGTCTAAGTATTTTTTGCTTCACAAAACCTGAATTGCAGGGAAAGTATAAATATGTTTTTCAAAGAGTTGGACAAGTTATTTGTAAACATAGTAAATAATTAGCAGAAACATTGAATTTATACAGCGTGAATGGCAAAACCCGTTTCTGTTGTTCTGGCCACAGAGTAAGGAGATTTAAACAGAGTATCAACTGTCATAGACTTCAATGGTAACTTCTTTAACATGGGATTACACATAGACAGTGGCGATAGCTGCGGATGACGCAGAAACTACGGCCATAACAGAAGCGAGGTTTCTAATAATGGCTATATATCGCTTTCTTGGCGACAAATGAGGAAAGGGGAAAAAAACGGCGACTGCTTGTTGCTGCTTGTTTTATAAATCTTATTTTTGATATTATTTAACATCGTACAATCCGCAATTATTATTTTTTCAATTGCATGCATATTTATAAACATATAAAAATCTTCGAATGTTCCAGAAATTAGAATCATTAAATTAAACATGGTGTTATACAATGATAGTGTCAAATTCTGATGAATTGCTTATTCTTTTAATTTTAAAAATAAACAGGTATTCATCAGCAACGAATAAATTAAAGTGGAAAGTAAAAATAAACGCTTTTAAAATTTGTAAAAAATATGAAAATAAGATGTTTATATTTCCCGAACAGATGCAAAAACATTTTCAAATATTTTAAGCAATTAATTTCTTAATTCTATTAAATTTATCAGCAAAATTTTAAAGGAAATCCATATCGAAAATTTAGCATTCATAATTTTACGTCTAAATCCATTATGCAAACATTCTATTTTCATTTCAGATAAAAATTAAATTTGAAAAATCGTCTGCATCCCCATAGGAAAGCATTATGACCTAAAAAAAATGTTCTATATTTTCCGAACGAATGAACCAAATTTAACCAAAGGCTATACAGCTAATTCCGGATACCTGGCTAACATACCAACTAAAAATCAACCTAATCGGACCTTTTTTACGGAAAACAGGCAGATGGAAACCAAAAACTTTTCGCGTCTCCACAGTGAGCCTTAACATGACGTTTCGGTAAAAATCTGTCAACACTGAATATATATAAAATATTTCAAACATTACGGAACTTGAAAAACAAGAACAAAAATAACACATGAAAATAAATCATAACTTACATTTTGAAGAATTATAATGACCTATTTGATCTTCAAAGGGTAATTTTAATAATAAATATTAATCAAGATTCAAAAATCAAATAGTGAACGCCGAAAATTTGCACTTATGCAAATAACAACAGCAAAAGGAGTCAAGCTGAATAGGGTTACAATTAAACGGAAATCACAAAAAAAAAAAATCGCCAAAGCGATGATTTAGTTTATAAGTCATCCGCTGCAGTCGCTCTTTTCAGGCGAAGTTGGATCTCTGTCCTTACTCTGTGGTTCTGGCTTCTTGTACTAACGCAGCATTCCGCGATTGCCATATAAAATAAACATCTCTAATCAACATCAAAGGATTAATTTTTTTTATCACTTTTGGTGTGTATTTTAATATTTTGGCCTAGTTATTAAAAGTAATTTTTTATATAATTAATCATGTTTTCTGCTTATGATGTTTACATTTGTAAGCTGTAATATTTGAACGCGTAATACTCGCGATTACCATAGGATATTTCAAATCTTTAAAATAAACTATCCTAATATACCAAATCCTGAAAATCAATCCTGTCACAGATTTATTACATTAATCCTGCGAAATCCACAAAACAGACATTCATTATCTGTCTAAGTACTTTCTCCTTCACAATATCTGCAATGCAGTGAAAGTATTTTCCAGTGAGTTAGACACTGAAATTTTTCTGCCCTGGATAATCACCGACTGTGACTGATCATATGATATTAGGAATAATCATCAAGCATGTAATATTTTACAAGTTCCATTACCTAGATATGCTTGAATAGCTTTTCCTTATCCATTTTAAATCTGTGATGAAAGTATTATTTGTTTTTCTTTGTGTAAGGACATTCTTCTCTTAAGTTTAAATAACGAACAATGTCACGTATTAACTAATTGGAGTAATTACACATACAGAAGGTTTCAAAATTATTTGTACTAATGTTTTCAGATGATAAATACAAGTCACGATAAACACCTTTTGGGTACTTACGCATTATCCGGGCCAGGTCAGATACAACTGCGCCAAGCATGGCGCCAATTATACTAATTACAAAAATCTTCATATTTTGACAACTATATCGTTTATTTATTTATTATAGTTCATAGTTTATTTTTTATTATAATTTATAATTTATAGTTTATATTTTTATTAAAGTTTATAGTTTTGTGTTATTTAATTATTAATGCTCATTTATTATATTTTATTTATTTATTTATTTTATATGAACTAAAATTTTCGACCCCCCCCCCCTCCAAACCCCTTCAGGGTGAAGTTTTCAAAAATCCTTTCTTATTGCTTTCCTAGTTTATAACAATAATCTACTGCTTAAATTTCGTGATCCTGACTTTAGTCGTTTCAGCAGGGCGTTGATGAGTCCGTCATGTGTTCTCTCTTTATGTAATAGTTATTAAGGGACTGTGTGGGGGCTCCCGCTGTGTGAAGGAGTCACCACCTATCGTGGCGACCATGTCATCGCCTCTCTTGGTATAATCGGTGTGATGCGCTGATGGCGGTGCACCGACGCGACGCTCGTAACGCATATGGAGAGCAGCCTCCGGTCGTGCGTATTATATGTCCCTCAGGACATGGGTACAGCGGTTGAGACGCTGACGGGCGCAACTCAGTTTTATCATTTTAAAAAATTTTATGTATTTAATAATGTTAATTACTGTTTTGAACATGATTGACAACGATATACAAGATTGGCAATTGGCAACCATTTTTGGCGATCTATCTCCTGGCCCGGATAATACGTAAGAACCAATTTGAGTATAGAAAACCTGGGCCACAATCCACTTATTCGGTCAAAAATACAAATATGTCTTATTGCATGCCGAATCGGGATTTTTGTTAAGGGGGACATAAAAGTTTGAAATATGGAAAGTTTACTGAAGTTTGATCGCATATTAAGAAACCTGTAATTAGTTTAGACTATGCGTTCTTTTTGCATTTATTTATTTATGTTTTACAGAAAAAAAAATAGTTGATAAAATGGAAACAAGGACGAAAAATCATGCGTCAAGCAAATATTATGAAACACTTTCCAACACATTCAGAATACTGTAACAAAACCTCACAGTTTACTAAGTAAACTATTTAAAAAACGCGTAATTCATTTGAAAACCAAATTTCAGAAATTACTACCAATATTCAAACAAAATATACTAATTATTTTGTGCAGCCCTGTATATGATCTATGGGTTAGTATATATACTCAGGGTTCGCACGCTCTTAAGCCACGCCCTATTTTGTAAGGACTCTGCCACCAGTATAATTGAAAGATCATTTACTTCCTAATGGTATTCGAGATTCATTAGGAAGAAGATAGTTTTATGCGATTACTGGTGGAAGAGTCCTTACAAAATGGGGCGTGGCTTAAAAGCGTGCGAACCCTGTATACTGCACAGTATGATAAAATTTACTTCAGTTAGGAAATACATAGCACAACTGAAAACTCTCCTTCAGCAATTTCCGCCAATAAACGGAAATGTACTTCAGATCTTTTGAGCAGCCCCATATATGATCTATAGCATTTATATACACCAATTAATATGCAAAAAAAATAGTTACATTTAAAAATGTATACCACAGCTGAAAACGAGCTACCAGCAATTATTGTTCATAGACAGTACTGTAACCAAATTCTTTTGAGTGTCCCTGTAAATGAACGATACATTCTATGCACACCATATTCTTCAGTAAGCGCCTTGTAGTGCACTTCAGTGATATGTATCAGTTTGAATATGTTTAAAATAGTATAGCATCATTAAATACTCCGCAAACGATTTTTCCACTTAGACCATAATGTAACGGAATTCTTTTGAGTGTCCCTGTAAACAAATCAACTTCATTTTCATTACCAAACATGCCATAGTATTCCCCAATAGCATATATCAATTTCATGGCAATCCGAGTTTATTTACACGAGTTAGAGCACGGACAGTCGACAGACGGACAAACAAACCGAATCCATAAACACTTTTCAACTTATCTTGGAAAATGTTAAAATACAATAACAAAATTTTAATATTTTATAAAAAAAATTAATCTTGGAAAAACTAGTTTTGCACGATTTTCAAGTCAAGGTTTCATATTTTTGTGTCGTCATTTCTTTTCTACCGAGGCTAACGAAAAAGACAGGCTACCGTGGTGCATTCCACTTATCTTTTTTTTACAGACCGCTAGTGTGACGTGATGCTCTTTTCGTACACCTGGAGTGGTGGATTCGAGCATCACGTGACTCCCGCGGTCTGTAAAAAAAGATTCGCGTAAAGCACCGCGATAGCCTTTCTTTTTCGTTAGCCTCGTTTTCTACACTGCTTATTACATTGTCTACCTGAAATAAGAACAAAAATCTTTTTCAAGTTATAACAAAAATATGATAAATTTTTATGGATTTTTTTTAATACAATTTTTAAAATTAAAAAAAAAATTGTTTTCTTTTCAGTTATAATCGATACGACGCGTACAAAATTTTTAGTACATTACGTGGTGTGTATAAATTCTATAGCTCATATACAGAGATGCGAAAATGTTTTGCAGTGCACTAAAACTTTTAACTTATCTTCTATGGGCGGTAATCACTGAAAGTAAATTTTCAAATACCTTATGCTTTTTCTATAGGTGAATTAAATTTTAGCAAACCACGTGACGCGTATACCAGATCTTTAGATCATTTATAGGGCTTCTCAAAAGAATTCGAATAATTTACAGACTAATTGCTGAAATTGGGCGTTAACACTGTTATGCGTTTTCTAAATATGCCAAATATTTTATGACAATAAATAGTTCAAAGACAATGAGAACTATTTTTTGATTTTGTCACAAAACATTCGACACACTGGCAAGTATTATGGTGCATGCAAACCGCACTGCTATGCGACAATTTGATATATATTTTTTTAGCTCACTATTTTTAGCGCTTTTAGTTTTGGGGTTCATTGGTTAAGTATAAAGGGGGAACGGGGGGGGGGGGGGTAATCCCCCTTAATTTATATAAAAAGGTTTTTTTCATGCAGATATTTGTTTCAAATTTTGTAAATAGGTCATTGTGATAAGGCGCTTCCCTGATTAGTTTTCGGGGTTCATTGGTTAAGAATAAAGGGGGGGTGGGAGACTATTCCCCCTTAATTTATTGTAGATTTCTTTATTTTTCGAGGGTCATTTTTCTTTGAAATAAGAGTATAATATACAATTAGTGTGAATAGCTTGTGAGCTCAATGCTATCAAACTGGACACTTTTCTTTTTATTAAATGAATACTGTTCTTTTAAACTCACAAAATATATTGCTTGATGTTTGTTTTCGCGCCAGTTGACCCATCTGTGGCGTGAAAATAAAATCGCATTTTCCCGGAGCAATAAAACGTTGTGTCCATATAGCGTGTCATAGATGATGAGATAGACATGTAAGCTATCTAATCATGCTTTTTGCAACCATCTGGAAAAGAGAACATTACGAAGCGAAAGCGTTATGAAGAATCACGGCCAAAGGCCGAATTACATAAACTACATTTCCCTTTCTACTGAACTGCTGTCAAAGTTCGGTACAGTTTTTATTTTTAGTATACTCCAATGCACTTAGATTTGTTCTTGTTTCTGTTTTCTGCACCAGAGCGCGATTTCTTCCAGACAATTAGTAATTGTTATTGCACCAGAAAATATTCATACTAGGGCAGACCGGGGTGATTCTTGGTCACTTGCAACATGGGGTGATTATTGGTCAAATAAATTTTCCTTAATACTAATGATAGAATCAAAAGAAAAAAAATACTGGATGTTAGACAATTTCATTGTTATTCAGCAACACAAACGATTTTTTGGTTCAAAACATAATTTAATGAGAAAAAATATTTTAACTAGACATATGTATAAAACTTGAGCAAAAAATAAGGGATTACAAAATCATGCTTTTTTTTCATAAGTTGGCTGTAATATGAAATTTAGCTACATAATCATCAAGAAGGGTTACACAGAAAGAGAAATATACATAGAATATGTATGTATGCATATGAACACTGTATGAGTATATACATTAGGGAAATAGAGGGCTAAACATCACCCTATATACATGGGGTGATTCTTGGTCAACATGGGGTGAATATTGGTCCGCATGGGGTGATTCTTGGTCATGTAATTTTAGCTTAAAAATTACTTATAAACTCACAAATTGTGCAGAAATGTTTAATATTTGTCAGTTTTAGATGGCAGCATCTGCATTCAAAAGTTTTTTCAAGTTCATGTAGCAACACTTTAAGAGTGAACCACATTGTTTTGATTTTTTCAGCAACTCATAACACAAATTACATTTGAAATAACTGAACCTTTGTTTATCCATTTCTTGAAGAGATATTGGGGTTCATTTCATTCAATTCTCAGTCAACGTCTGCAAATTGTACCACACACATGTAAATCGCACGCACACGCAAGGAGAAAAATAGAAACAAATGCAACAGTTATCACCAACGAGGATTTCATTAAGTTGTATGAAAAAGTTGAAAAAGAAAAGGAAAACTACATTAAACAAGAATACAGCTGAAGACGCAGTAGTATCATCATCCTCTGAGACTAGAAAGAAAACACAGCAATGCACACAAGACACAGATATAGATATGGAAGTAGAAACGGGTGAAGCTGAAGAAATTCCGCAACTGCAAAAAAAAAAAAAATGATTCTGATATTTCAGCTACAAATAAATTAATGAAAATACAAAAAGCCATATGTGTAGAGAAGTACCATGCTGTCTACTTTGAACAGATGCCATACATTGGGCGTGTTATTAGTATTCAGGATGATATTTTGTCTTGCAAATTTTTGGAAACGTCTGCAGAAAATTATCACTGGCCAAAGAAAATGGATCTTACGCCAGTGAAGCGCTACTTTGTGTTTTATGGACCAGTTAGACCAGCCATACTCAACCTTTTTTTTCTCGCGGGCCACAAACAAAGGTTTGCGACGTTTGGCGGACCGCAACACATTTAAAAATGAGTAAATAAAATAGTAAGATAACATAAGTAGTATAGCAAAGCAATGTAACAAAGTTTCATCAGTAAGGTTGAACGTTTGTCGCGGAAGAAATGCTACCAAAAAATTTTAACAATATTTCCAAACAATAAACTTTGTAGTATATTTTAATTGCAAATGACGTAAAAATAGGTCGCGAAGTTTGTTATTTAGAAATAATGGTATACCAATTGTTTGGTGTCAATGATTTCCTCAACAAATATTCAACCCTAAAAAGAAATATTAGATATACAGGACCATAATCATAAAACGAAATAATATAACAATGCAGAATTTACAAGTTCTAAAGAAGAAAAAAATGGGACATTTTCTCTAATATATCAATTGGTCTTTTGCTCAATGCAAAAACTTATTATTATTATTTTTTTTTAATTGTAGAAATATATAGTGCAAATTTAACTATTTTAGAATAATGTTGATTTGTGTTCAGGATTAAGAAATGTATACACACAAATAGGGCTACATGAAACAAGTGGGTAAGTGTGATCAAAGATCGCTCAAAGGGTTTCGTTTAATATTCCTTTAAAAACACTTTATCCTTTCTTTAATAAATTCAAACAAATTTCATTTAGCAACAACAAAAAAAAGTCATGTTTTTTATAAAGTAAAAATTTACCGGTCTATTTTTTCGTTTTTTCGAATATCTAAACCAGCCAGATAGCGGGCCAAGCCCGCTATTATATTCTGTCATAATAATATCCGTCATACGGACTAAATGCAATATTTAAAAAAATAATTTCAAAATTAAACAAATTGATGTATACCTTCAAAATGTTAAAATATGCGAATATTTCCATAATCGGTTTTTTATCACGATTCAATATGTTTCTCAAACTCATATATTTACCATTCTCTATTATTTATATTGATACTCGCTTTGTATTATTCTCAAACATCTGAAAAATTAGTTAAACTTCCCATAGGACGTCAGATTTTCTTTTTAATTGTCTAATGACGTGACATTAATCTGCTTTGTTTACTTACTCATACTCATACTCCTTGTATTACTGAGAAATCTTAGACATTTTCTGTTTTATTACGACTATGACGTCAATCAATTTTATTTCATATTTATTTTTTTATCAATTGGTGAAACTTTTTATTTCATTTTCCTTTTTCACGTGGGAATCGTCTGATAGAAAATTAATTATTGTGGAAAAATTTTCATCGTGGATTTTTAATTTTTGGCATCGGCTATAATGAAAAATGTTTAAATTTAAAAGGAAAAGGCTGTTAGAATTTTGGTTTTTTATCTCTATTTATTAAAATAATACGAATTTTTCAAATTTTAATATTTTCAGCTCTTCACAGCTGATATTCTGATTTATACACAAAGTTTCAACTCTGTAAGTTACATAGTTTTCGAGAATGGCTCTGTGACAGACAGACAACGGAGCGGGAGCAATAGGGTTTCGTGAGATGAATGAAACCCTAAAAAGAACTTTTGACTAAGAAAACGGCATTTAAGATCTTTTAACATAATTTTAAATTAATTAAAAATAACAGGACATATTTTGTCTTTCTGTGAAACTATATAAAACGACAGTGAAGATCTTAAATACTTTTCATGCCCTTATCAATTAATATTATAAATATGGATTAATGATTATGTCTCTCGGGCCGCACACAAAAGGTCGCCGGGCCGCAGGTTGAGTATGGCTGAGTTAGACTCTATGGTACAGGGCCATTTCAGATCGAGGAAGATGAAATGCAAGCTGCATACCTTAAATACAAAAAAGTCTTTTGTAAATAAATGTATTATTTTGTGAAATATATTTGAAGTTCTAACCATTTTAGTAATGTTCTTTATTTTATAACATTTTTCATAACTCTGTTTATATTTACAAACAATATAAAGTATTAAATTTATTCCAAGAATGTTTTATTCAATCATTTATTAAATTTTTGAGTGTTTAAAATGTTGGTATTTGATCATAAAACAATTACCAATAATTACCCCATCCCTGACCAATAATCACCTCATTGCCGGGGTGATTATTGGTCAGACATTTTTTTTTATTTTACTAATATTATATGTAATTAAAAAAATAAAAATAATTAAGATTGTTAGGGATTAGATTCTCTTTCTGCAAGTATAAAATTTTTGTTTCAATTCAATTTAGTTACTGAGTTATATGGATCTTTAAGAAAAGTGACCAATAATCACCCCTCTCCGCCCTACTTTTAAAAATGCATTTAGTCCAAATATTACTAAGCGAATGCTGTAAAAAAAGAAAGATTAATCTATAGGAAAATATATTATAACCACGAACGAATATATAAAATATCGTTTTCCGAAACATTAACGATTTCGAAAAGCTTTAGAAACATTGGAAACCAATACATTTTCGAGATTTAAAGAAGCATTTATAAAAACAAAGTTTCTTTTGCTGCCACTGATTTTTGGAAACGTTTTCGCATAATTTTTTTTTTTTTTTTTTTTTTTTTTTATAGTGTATTAATCAATTTACTTAACCCGGAATACAGATTTTCCGGAAGTTACTCATTCTCAAGCAAATATTCTCATGCTCAATAAACCTGTTTTACAGACAAACATGATAAGTTAGCAGCATTAACATTAATATTAAAATTAATATTATTTTGTTGCTATTGCATGTATAAGTTCAATTATACAGCTGAAAATGTTTATTTGGGAACTGATAAAAACCGATATTCTGGTTGAAGAGAACTGATTAATACACTATAAAAGCTATACGGAAACGTTTCCGAAAATCAGTGGCATCAAAAGAAACACTGTTTTCTATAAATGATTCTTCAAATCTCGGAAATATATTGGTTTCTGGAGTTTCTAAAGATAAAGAACGTTTTTCGTAATCATTAAAACTCGGAAGAGGTTATTGTAAATTTTCGTTCGCAGTTATATTATATTTTCGCAGATTAAGAAAGATTTTTTTTTTTTTTTACAGGTACTTATTCCTTTGAATCGCCGGCAAAGCGGCGTGAAATTTATAATAAAAGCACCGTGATCTCGAAATAATTCCACCATTGTACTTTCCATCGTTTTATTGTGGAGAAGATTCTATTAAGGATTCGCTTCGGTATTATTTCTAAACAAAGTATTTATATACATAGTACTATAATTGTAAAAATACGAATTATGTGCATGTTTTTTGAGAAATATTGTAACACACAAAATGCAAAAATACCACCTGTGTGCGGAGTTACACAAGTCCAAAAGACCTGAATTCACGGCTCAATTAACAATTGCACAGTTTTTTTTTTTTTTTTTTTTTTTTTTTTGAATACATCCTGTGGTAGCAAAAAAAAATTATTTTCTAATCCTCGGTGCACTTGCATACTTTCATTAATGTCTGTGACATATTTATCAAATGCTGTCTGAGGAATTCTAATTTTCGAAAAGCGTCTTAGAATTATTTTAATGTTATTTCTTTTTTCGGCATTTTCTGAAAATTTCATTTTCAAAAAGTCGAAGCCATTTTGTTGAGGAAAAAAAAGAGATCACCCATTTCGTGCTTTACTCACTAATGGAAGTTTTATCCGAACTAACCCAGGGAGTATCAAAGACGGATTCAGCTCTCCTTTTAGAGGTTGGGGGCAGTGGTGGGAAGGGGGGGGGGGGTAATATGTCTTCATTAGTAGTTTTATATCTTAGATCCAAATTGACTATTTTTTTACATATACCCGAATTCATTTTCTATCACAAGTGCATGATATTTGAAGGTATATTCGTAAATATATAAAATTTGCATGTTTTATTCATATATCAAGAAATCAGATTTTTCCCTTTTCTTATACAAGCAAAGAATCTTATATAGTAAGTTTTCTCAATTTTCGCATTTTAAGCCGATTTTCGATCTTGACAATCATGGAAATATCGTCTTGAGGGAGCAATCAATCAAATACAATTCAAAATGTACCACATTTATAGGAAAAATTAAACGATGTTCGATTCTTTATAGTGCTTAAACAATAATGCCAGCAATTTCCATTCATTTCTATTTAAAAATAACTTCATGTATGCACCAGCAAGATTGGAATTTTAAGCAGTAAAAAAGAAAGAAAACGAAAACACCTTTAATACTTATTTATATTTAAATAAAATGTATTGTTCTAT
Source organism: Maratus michaelseni (assembly GCA_963931845.1). Lineage (NCBI taxonomy): Eukaryota > Metazoa > Arthropoda > Arachnida > Araneae > Salticidae > Maratus > Maratus michaelseni. The sequence goes on along the minus strand of OZ007597.1, from coordinate 110,545,629 downwards.
TGAAATGTTTTCCATTTAAAGGAGTTAAAGGGTTAAAACATCTTCACTGCCTGTAACAAAAACATATTGAAAATATTTATTGTTATACATGTGGAAATTCATGGTAAAATAAAAAATATATGCATTTCAGAAATAATTGTGAAGTGTTTTTATTCTTGGCAATGATTGAAGGCTATGGTCGTGGGAAGCGTAGTTCCTAATTATATTACAATGCGATTTTCATCACCCTATGTAAACTGCTTTAGTGCCCATGATTCTGTTTGGTGATTTTAAAAGGTGAATAGCTATTCTACATTTCTATTATTATTTTACAGGCTTCTGACTTTAATGCATGTCTGGTATACCTCACTTAAAATAGGCAAAAATACGTTTTTTTGGAAATTTGGCATAAAATTTTGGAGTGCAGTAAAGTTTGCCCGTGATGAGGCCTACTTTTCTGTGTTTCATTTCACCATAGGGAAGCATACAGTAATTAAAAATGATGGGATGATTTCAATGCAAAGCGCTACATGTGTCAAAACTATAGTGAAATTTCGAAAAAAATTCAATTTTTGCGGCCATCTAGCTCACTGCATTACACATATCCCATAATTTTTATTCTTGACTAGCAAAGGGCCAACCTTATATAAAACACCCATGTAATTTGTTTTGTGGGATAGCTTCAATGCACACTCTAAGAAATACTATGCAAAACATAAAATTTGAATTTTTCAATTGGGGCACTGACCTTTGACCCCCCATCAAATCAAAACCAATGGTCCCACAGCATTAATATTCTGGATTTATTTCTTTCTAATGGTCGTCTCACTGAGGAAAAAAAATCGCATGAATCTGTTTACCATTTAATCACAGACCCCCTGATTCTGGGTGATTCTTATATGGAATGACTCTTAAGCACACTTTTGACAAAATAAAGAAATTCCTAGACTGCCAGTTGAAATTGTTTTGAGAATATATAAAAAAAGGCATGCATGATGTTTATGATTTTGGAAAGAAGGCATCTGAAAAATGATGAATTGCATTCATATGCGGAACAGCGACGTCAATCTTTATGAGAAAACTATCTACGTATTGCAAAAAAAAAAAAAAAAAAAATGTATTTCAATGATATAGGCTATACAAAGTTTAATGCAATTAATATTTGACTATGACAAAATCATTTTATAATTTTGTTTTCATTTTTAAAATACAACTGCCGAGAGAATAAAAATACGTTAGAGAGGAGTTCATATAACGGATAGATGTCATTTTGAATACACATTTTCATTGCAAAGAACAGAAGACCGCGCCTATAAATAACAGGGAATATATATTAAATGCGTTAATGAAAAAAGGAAAAATATATTTAATAAAATAATTTACATATAGATTTACTTTAAATTGTAAATAGTATACATATGGTTTCTTTAACATAGTCATGATCTCCATGACCTCCCCCTTGGATCCGCGCTTGGGGAGTATCTAAAAAAAGTGTACCCTACTAACTGAAAACGCACTAAGGGAGCGATACCTTGCATATATTGTTTGATGTTTGTTTTCGCGCTTGACCCATTTGTACCGTAGAAATAAAAGGTTGATTCAAAACTAAATTTCCAGAGCAGTAAAACTTTGTCTCCATATAGCGTGTCATTAAGTGATGCGATATAGAGATGTAAGATACCTGTGACCTCATGCGTTTTGCAACCATCTGGAAAAAAAAAAACATTACAAAGCGAAGCGTGATGTAGAATCATCGGCAAAAAGCAGAATTGCGAAAGTTACATTTTCCTTTCCAATGAACTACTGTCAAAGTTCGTTACAGTTTTTAGAATTCGAATGCATTTTACCTCCTACTAAAGTATACATTATTTGTTCTCCTTTTTTAAAAACTTTCCTTAGTTGAAAAGGGTTAATGACTTTGGTTCGTCTGCCTGTTATGTATGCCTTTAGTACTCTAACTTTCGTAAGCATACTTGGATTGCTATGCTGCGAAATTTAAATATATTATAAAAGGTCACTATAGCATATTGTCATCGAAAATGATGTGCGTAGAACTTATAGTTTTCTTACAGGGACACACAAAATAATTCGGATACATTACAGTTTATATACGCGGTAATTGTTTATGTGTTTTAATTATGTTGATCTATTTCAAACAGAACGAAACGTATAGGTATAATATATGTTTACTAAACAAATTATTGTTTGTTACCCCACTCACCAATGGGGTAAAACTGCATGGATATGTTAATCTTACAGGAAAATAAAAAAAATTTAGACTTTCTTTTAAAAAGGAGCAATATATTTTATTTTACAACTTTAACTAAGAAACTAAACGAATAAGATTTCAAATATAAGCCTAATGACTTACTATTTAATTACAATAGGATAATTATTCTTCATTACAATTTGAGGAATTGCAGGAAAGAAGTCTACCTGCTTATCAGCTTTATAAAAATTATAATCAAACGCTAAATTGTTTATGATTTGACCGTGTAGTTTTGATTTCCTGTCCTTCAAGCAGCATTGTGTATGGCTTTTCAATTATTGTTTTTCGATGTTCTTTTTTATCCCACGTAGAATATTCAGTTTTGCCCCAAGAGAACGAGGGCCGCAAAGCAAATCGTAAAATTGCACCTGTAAATGTTAACAACAGTGGCAAATAAATATTTTTTAAATGTACTAAACACAATAATATAAAAAGTTTCAATAACTTGAAATGTCTTCATATTTAAGAATTTTGAAAACTAGCAAACATTAAAACTAAAATAGGCATACAAACACAGAAACTACATAGTAAATGCCAGTATCGAGATAATAGTAATGGTCTTTTTCTTCTTGCCTACAGTTAAATATTTCACCTATTAGCCACTAGTGGGCTCTCAAATTGGGTCAAACTGAGATATCCGGTTTTCATCGACTATACGATTTTACCTTACTTTCCCCAAAGAAATAGAACATGCTTTCCCCTATATTTTACTCGTCTGAATCAGCCATACTGAACCTGCGGCCCAGGACATACTACAATCATTCACACATACTTATAAAAATTTTAGGGGCGCATAAAAAGTATTAAAGACCTTCACTTTTATTTTATATATTTTTATGGGTCTACAAAATCTGCTATGTTATTTATAATTAATTTATGTTTTTAATATTAAATTATGTTCAAACATTCTATATGTAATTTGCTTAGTCAACCCCCCCCCCCCCCGAAAGATATGAGATTTTATGCTTTTACTGGTCAAAAGGTGGAATTTCTCCCCCCCTCCCGGAGAAAAGTGTTTGAATTCAACACTGAGCCTAATGTTTTTCAGGCTTATTGCAAATAGCCTAGAGAGCGTTAGGCTAATTGAAAAATGATCACTTGTTTCACAGTCAACCAGATTTTGACCAGCTGTTTGTCCAAATATCGAACCGAAATATTTGACCCAAACCTGAAAATAAAAATCCATCGAAACGTAACCCGATTCGAACAGGACAGAATAATTTCCGTCAACAAGCAACCCAACCCGAACCTGAAAATTCAATTTGAAATCAACCCGAACCCAAAAAAAGTTCCATCGAACCAAAAACCGATCCGAACAGGAAAAAATAATTTCCGTCAAGATGCAACCTAACCTGAACCTGAAAAACTAAATTTGAAGTCAAACCGAACCCAAAAGAGTTCCATCGAGCCAAAAGCCGATCCGAACAAGAACAAATAATTTCCGTCGACACGCAAACCAACCCGAACCTGAAATTTCCATTTGAAGTCAACCCGAACCCAAAAAAGTGCCATCAGACCGAAAACCGATGCGGACGGGTTAAAATAATTTCCGTCGACAAGCAACCCAACCCGAACCTGAAAATTTAATTTGAAGTCAACCCGGACCCAAAAAATGTTCCATCGAAACGAAAACTGATCCGAACCGGTCAAAATAATTTTCGTCGACAAGCAACCCAACCTGAACCTGAAAATTCCATTTGAAGTCAACCCGAACCCCAAAAAAGTTCCATCGAACCGAAAACCAATCCGAAAAGGACAAAATAATTTACGTCAACACGCAACACAACCCAGATTTAGGTTTCTGTTAGTCGGGACGTTGAGATTTTCACAAAGAAATTAATGAAATTAAGCAGAACTATGTTTCAGATGAATTAAGTATATTGTATTAAGTTTTTAAAATGTTTGCTATAATTAACATTTAATTTTTTTTAATATATAATTGTAGATACTTTTTAATTATTAAAAAATATAGTTTCCAATTTTAAATGAATGATTAAGTGGATCTCCTGAAACATTAATCTAATGCTACTAATTTAGTATTCTTTTAAAAGTTTTCTTTAATAATATTTAAACAATTTATTAGTTTAATTTTATTTCGGGTTCGGATGTAGTTGTGTTGGGTTCAGTTAAAGTTGCAGTTTGATAGAAATTTTCTGTCATGTTCTGGTCGGGTTGCGTGTCGATGTAAATTATTTTGTCGTGTTCGGATCTGTTTGCGGTTCGATGGAACTTTTTATGGGTTCGGGCAGGGCCTGATTACCGCACAGGCCAACTAGGCCGTGGCCTTGGGTCTACTGCTGATGGGGCCCAAAATTGAATAAAGTGTTTTAAAGAAAATCTTAAAATTGTAGTTTCTGCAATTATTTTCTCAAAAACCAAAAAAGATAACAACCGTATCGTAATTTCTAATGATAACGACCGAATACTCCCCCTTTCACCCAAAACAAAACTACTATTTTGGTGCGAGAGGGCCCCGAAAAGATACTGGGCCTTGGGCCCCATACAACCTTAATCGGGCTCTGGGTTCGGGTTGATTTTAAATGGAATTTTCAGGTTTGGGTCGGGTTGCATGTCGACGGATAATATTTTGCCGTCTTCGTATCGTTTTTCGGTTCGATGAAATTTTTTGGGTTCGGGTTGACTTCAAATGAATTTTCAGGTTCTGTTCGGGTTGCTTGTCGACGGAAATTATTTTGTGCTTTTCGGATCGGGTTGCGGTTGATGTATTATGAAAGGTTTCATAATACATGAAAGAGCACTTCTAATGGACTTTAGAATTTTTAAGGAATCTTCTGTAAAAGAAATGAAAAGAGAACTCAAAAAATTGGTTTCAATATAATTAATTGTATTCCTGTGTCAAGTGTCGAACGAGGATTTTCAACTATGAACTTGTACAAACGAAATCATTTCGGTACTTAACGGTACTAACGTGTAACATAGTACAAATGATTGGTGCATGCAAAATTTCCAGGTCCGGGGGGGGGGGATGTACATAAATATTTAAATATTAGGCTACCAGTGAAATGTACATGAATATTTAAATATTAGGCTACCAGTGAAATGTACATGAATATTTAAATATTAGTCAGAACACACTGGAGCTCATAAATACTACGCACAGAAACTCACTTGAATATAATTCGATAGGAAACAGTCTACTTTCTGTTTCGGAAAACTGCGATTTTTGAATTTTTGGCGATTGGAGTCTTTTCCAATCCAAGGCAATTTTTCCACATTAGTAAAATGCATCTGGTTTTAATGTTTTAGCCCAATATAGTAAATTCTGTCCTCTTTTCAATAAAGTTCATTGGGAATTCGTACAACATTTTTTTAATTTTTCGCGACTTTTTTTATGTAATTTTTAGAGTTTTTCTGCGTTACACAGAGATTTTTCGACATTCGTATAAGAAATCCTTTTTTAATCTTTTAGTAAATTTCGTCCTCTGAGATTTTTGATATTGTAGCGTTTTTTCGCGATTCGCTGCGATTTTTCCATAATTAGTAAAAGGAATTCTGTTTCAATCTTCTAGCCCAATATAGTAAATTTTGTTCCATTTTCAATAAAGCTTATTCGGCAATTTTTATATTTTTCGCGATAATTTGTTGTTATTTTCAAAGGTTTTTTTGTGCGTTTCCAGCTTATTTTTTTATGGGACCGGACAACGCCGGGCGGGTAAGCTAGTATTCCATAACGAAATGAAAACTTTATCAATTAATAAATAAAACAATAAAATAAGATAAGTAAAACACAAATTTAACAGACATGTAATTAAACTACGCGCATAAATCACTGCAATTGCCAGAATAAAAAAGGCTGCTGTAAGTAGCGAAATCTTTGACGATTTATTCGGTTATTAACTTTTGGCATGCAGCCAATTCGAAAGTATCGCTTTTAATAAATTTCAAAACTTTATTTGAATACATATTGATATTTTTCATATAAAAAGGCTTTTTGGTGTTGTTAGAGAGCGATTTGAAAAAAAAAAAAAAAATATCAAAAGCAAAAAATCTATTGCAGTTTTTAATTTAAAAAAAAAAAGTTTTCACCTATATTCTGTAACCCGGGTTATAAGATAAACATTAAATGCTTATGAAAACCTGTTAAAGAAGAAAAGAAAAACTATTTTTACTTTTATATTTATTTTAATTCATAACACTAATTCAATAAGTCAGGGTAAAAAAAAAACAAAAAAAAACACTCTTTATATAGTCATAATATTTCTATTTCTTTAAAAGCACTTTTATAGCTAGCTCATCGTCATATCGTATCGTGCAACAAAGGTATCTTTCTTTTTCTTTTCCTTTTATTGAATGAGAGAACACCGAACAATTAAATTTCATGTCTCAGGGCATTTTTATTTTTGTTTGCGATAGATGGCGCTGCAACTATTTTGAGGTCATGGCAAGGGTTGGATTTTTGTGTTTTGAGCTGCGCTAGCTAGTTGACAGTGGTTGTGGAGTCGGGGAGTGCTTCCATTTAATTCTTCGTAGTAATAATGTAGAATATATTTTGTGTGCCTTTGTAGTGAAGCTGCCACATTTTTAATGGTGCTGTAATACACAGTCTATAAAGAATTACGATTCAGTATGTTTTGGATTTCGATACGACAGTACAAATTGCAGCGCTTAATTTACTTTACGTAAGTATATCTCGTTTCATGTATCAAAAATCTGTCAACTTATTTAGATAAATTTTATTGCAAAATGCAATGTTATTTATTTATTTTCCTTCTCACAAACTTATTTATTTATTGTATTATTGTGTTTTATTCGATCTACTTTCATACAGATTTCGTAATCCTGCAAAGGACAAATGCTTTTACTTTTTGCAGATCTTTAAGACTCTATTCATGCAAATTTATTACTCATTTTATTTATTTATATAGAAAAATATTTATTGTATATTATTTATTTAATTTTAAGTAGCTTTAAGCTGCTTGAATTAAAACTTTTTTTTAATATTTCGCCTTTTGTAAGTCATTAATCACAAGTGATGTTGATCGAATTATTAATTTACTATTAAAAAATCATTGAGTGAATATTTCTCAATTTGCAATATTAAACAATATGTGCCGATTTGCTATAAGCATTATGCGCACATATTGAACAATATGTTTGCAAGATTTGTATTTTTTTTCTTTATTTTTTAAAGTAAATGTATAGATCTAGGACATAGGATGTATCGAAATGTCATCGATAAAAATCAATTTTATCCTGGAGGTTTTTGACAGCGAGGAAATGATTTGCTTGCGATGAAATAAATTAGTTCAGTGCCCTTTTCTGTCACTTTAATTTTATAGAAATATTTATTGGCGCCCCTACCGTTCCTGGGATACATGACCTTACTCACTTCCGGGAGCTTTAAAAATCTACAAGTGTCAAATGGGGAACTTTCCATCCCCCCTTCCTTTTTTTTTCTGTTATGCATAAGATTTCAGATGCTGTATTCATTATTTATTTATTTATTTATTTAATATATTTAAAGCATTCAAATGTGAGGTAGAGGGTTGAATTTTTATTTATTTTTCTTATGATCCTAAATAAGGATTCCAATCGAATTCGTCAATTCTTTAATTAATTCTTAATAAATCGAACAATTCCATATCGAATACAATTTATCATTGGTGTCGACATGTTTTTAATAAATTAGATCGGCTTAGTAAAGTTCTGTGTATTATGTCATACATTTATTTTTTAAAGCATTTAAAATATGGGATAGGAATTGATTTTTAGATGAACAGTAATTGTGAATATGATATTGTACACAATTGTAGAACGATTGCAAATATAATATTTCTTAAAAAATCAACTTCAGAAGATTGTGTATGGAATCTTATTCATAATAATTCTTTATCTAACAAACAAGGAAAATAAACAAAACAAAAACATTCATACTTTTTAAAATCCTTTAAATATATGTTTAATAAATAAATAATTAGTTGCTTGCAATTAGATGTACAAGTGTCCAGATTTTATTTATTTAAAAAAAAAAAAAAACATACTATAATAAGTTGGAATCTTATTCATTTTTACCCATGAAAATTACTTTGACTTATAACTAAAGAAATGAGAAAAATTAATTTTTTAAATATTTTAATGCATTCATAAACAAGTTTAGAAGTCGAACTATTATTTAATTCCCCCCCCCCACCCCCTCTTTCTTTGGTTGTATTTCAATGTATTTTTAAGGATGATTATGAGTAAAATTTCAATTTATTATTGTACTATTCAAATTATTTTTTCAATAAATAAGGTCTTTACAAAATTTTGAGCTATTATTAATTACATTTTTATTTATTATGACATATTTTAAAGTATTGGAAAAAATTATAATATTTTTGGTTTTTCTTTTCCTTGCTCCTTAGATAAAGAATGAGTATTAATCAGATCAGATTGTGCATAACTGTCAAATGATTATTATAGATAACATTTCTTAAAATACTAATTTAAGAAAATGAATCGTTTCATTTTCATGTATTTTTTAAACTTTTTGAAATTGCTAGTTTGGATAATAATTGTAATTTGTTTGTTGTCAAAGTTCTACATACAAGTGCTTGGGTGTTAATTTTAGATTTTTACTTAAAATATATATAATGCTTCCAAGGGTCGATCCAGGTAAAATTTGGGACCTATTTAAATTATTTTCAACTATTCAATTCAATATTAAATTATTATAAAATCAATTTAATAAAACTGGTCCCTTCACGAAAATTAATTTAATAAAACAGGCCCCTTCACAAAAATCAATTTAATAAAACGGGTCCCTTCACAAAAATCAATTTAATAAAACAGGCCCCTTCACAAAAATCAATTTAATAAAACGGGTCCCTTCACAAAAATCAATTTAATAAAACAGGCCCCTTCACAAAAATCAATTTAATAAAACAGGCCCCTTCACAAAAATCAATTTAATAAAACAGGCCCCTTCACAAAAATCAATTTAATAAAACAGGCCCCTTCACAAAAATCAATTTAATAAAACAGACCCCTTCACAAAAATCAATTTGATAAAATGGGCTCCTTCACAAAATTCTCTATAATAAAACATATATCCATTCACAGAATTCTTTTTAATAAAATAGGCCCTTTCTCAAAATTCTATTGCCATATAAACTTACTGTTTATTAATTATTTATTATTTTATGATTTTTAAAATGTGCAATTTGTAAACAAACAAGTTCACAAGAGAAGAAAACTTCAGCAAAAGGATTTAAAAAAGTTTTTGTTAATAAATGCTTGGTACGAATTTGAGTAACTGGATTTCAACTTTTGTTACAAAATATTATTTTTTAGAAAAATAACCTTTACTTTTCACAAAATGGGCCCCAAGAAAAAAAACCTGCATAGAGTCTGGCTTCATGTTCAGTTAATACACAGTCATTGTATTTCATCAATACTCTTAATCCTTATGTGTCCGAATTTGTTTTTAAATTTTGTGGGAAAAATACTTTTACGTTAATAATATTAAAAGTAGCTATCCAAATCATAAAAGTTAAGGTTTAATGAAATTTAACAAATGTCATTTACAGAAATCTAATGAATATAATTATTTTATGTACTATTCTTATGACAATATGCTAAGGAAGAATTTTTGAAGACATTTGGATACAGTGTTACAACATGATTAAGTAGACATAACAACTTTCTAGTATTTTTTGTGTTTTATCACAAATTATTCATTTTGAAAAGTAGCCCCTATTTTAGATTTAAAGAGTGAAGCATATTTTTGAAATAAAAGAACCATCAACAGTGTAAAGAGAATTAAACAATTTTTAATTTAATTTATTATTATTAATGTTGAAGCATAAATGAAATCGTATAAATATATAGACATATACTATCTTACTATAAGCCGATAACAAAAAAATATTTTTAAGACAAAATAATACTGAATGAAAAGACATGTATATTAGAAGATCTTTATAACGCAATTCTCCATATAACGCACAACTTCTCAAATGTAAACAATTAATTTTCAGTTTAGCAACTATTTATAATGTAGGAATTCAGGTGTTTCTTTTCTCTAGAGGACTAAATTTGATACATTAATTCAACTTTATCTCCTTAATTCAGAGCTAAATACTGAAAAAAATTGCTATGATTTGATACAAGTATGTTTGGACAATGTTTATAAAGTAAATTTAACAATGTGTGGAATGATCTATATTATGCAAAAAATTATATAATTTATAATCTGCACAACTCCTGGTAATAAAGAATGCAATATAAAGATACTCTAATGTATTTTGGTATGTTTCACACACATTTGGCCATGTTTTATAAGCTAAATTTAATGATGTGTGAAATGTGATCTATATAATGCAAAATTCTATGTAACGCACAGCCTCGTGTTTTTAGGTTTGCATTATAAAGATCGTCTACTGTACTATTAATAGGACGCTGGATCCAAAGGAGATATTAAATCTATATATCATGGTCCATAATATCATCCCTCAAATGTTTCTAAATGTGTAACGTATAAGTGGAATCTTTAAACGATTGCACTAAAGCTTTTTAGAAAAACTGCATATAAAAAAATTAAAAATTTTTTTTAGAAAAAAGAATGCCACTAGCTTTCTAAGAACTAATAAAATTTGATGCCTTTAATTGTTTCCAATTGAAAGTTTGCTGTTCTGTAATAATATAAGTTTTAACTTCTGACCCTTTAAACACCATCTCTCAACAAAGAAAATAGTGATTTCATCTTTTTTTTTCAATTCCTACTCTTAGTTCACACCTTCTATATATTTATATATCTTGTTCAAATTTTCAATTGTTAATAAAATACTTTTTATTCATCCACTCAAGTTCAAATACATTTTTTTTAACTTGTAGTGGATGACACTTGATGTTAATACAGTTTTTTCAAATATTAATTAAATTAAATTAATTATTATTTTTTTTTAATATTTATAAAAAAATCTGTGCTTTCTTGTTATAGGAGCTTCCGAGGTTTAATCGTCAAGCGACCGAGATACTTATTTTATTACAGAAATGAATCTGCAGACGATATAATTCATTTCACGGAATTAAAAATCATCAAGATCTGAATATTTATTTAACTAGCTATAGTACGAACACACCTCATTTGTCACGTTTGATGTACAATTACCAACTTATGTTTTTAATTAAATTTAATTCATCAATTAAATTAATTAATTTTATTTTTATATTTTCAAATTTTCAATCGTTAATAAAATACTTTTTATTCATCCTCTCAAGTTCAAATTACATTTTTTTTAACGTGTAGCGGATGTCACTTGATGTTAATACAGTTTTTTCAAATATTAATTCATTAATTAAATTTAATTTCTATTTTGCTACTTAATATTGTGATTCTGTCATATGCATATACATATTTATATTAATTGTAATTATTTAATAAAAAGTAACTAAAATAAAATTTTTCTTTGTTGACCTAAGTAGGAATTGACTTTAAAAAAAAAAAAAAAAAAAAAAAAATACATCTATATATATATATATATATATATATATATATATATATATATATATATATATATATATATTTCTTATCTTGCTTTAAATTACTTCAGTATATGATTTTCTTGATATCTGTCTTAATAACATTGTTATGTGTTGAAGTATAAACAAATTTATTTTTATGTTTTACCCTTTTATTACAGACAAATTACATTAATTTGATTACAATTAAAGAGCAAAGAAAAAAATCTTTTTATTGCCAGTCAACTTAACATAATTTACAAAAAATTGAATCCTCAACTCCCTTCAAGCGTAGATTTTGCAAGTAATAATCAGGGCTTAATCTAGACATCTGTGTTAAGAATAGAGAAATATATAGCTCTTTTTTTTTCTTGCAATTTTTAAAATATGTATAATATAATGCATATAAAGTTGCCTTTTGTAGAGTTAACATATCTTTTGAAAATTAATTCCAAATATCTTCAAATATAGAAAATATATTTTCGTTATGAAATTGCAAACCTTAAATTATATTTAAAAAATGGAGTTTTATTGATCCATCCATTTAAATATCTGTAAAATCATAATAAAAATTTATTAAGTTTCTCTAAGTCATTATTCGATAATGATAATATACTTTTTTTTTTATAAAACTAGAGAGTAAAAAGTAATCTTTTTAATTATATGTGACCATTTGTGTCAGTGGCAAGTTCAGCTCTTAATTTGGAGCAAAGAATCATTCTCTTTATAGGAGCCTTTTTTTAATATTGCTGCATATTTCTGTGCAACAAAATGTACATTATGTCCTATTATACGAACTTCTATTTTTTTTTTTTTATTATCTTACCACTTAAATATGGATTGTATTTCTTTATTAAAGAAAAAAAGAGGGAGTAAAACCGAAAAACTAAGAAAATATTAACACAACTGAAATTATATGAAAAAAAAAAAGATGTTCTCATGTTTACTGCACATTCCATGCAATTATACCTTTATTCCAAAGTAAGTTTTGAGAAATATCATTGGCGTGGGAATGCAAATAACCAAAGGTGCTATAGAAAAGGCTTAATCCTCTTTGGAATCCCACCCTTCCAAAATGCAAAAACTTTATCCAGTAAACAAAGCTTCTCTCATAGAGAACCCTGTAAATACTTTTTTAACAACATTGAACATCAAACAAAAGGAAGAATTTCGGCACAGATGTCCTATACGCACCATGTTGGTGCAATTTTTTTCCCTGCCAATTTGGCAAAAAAAATAAATTGTTTATTTATTTTTATTTTTTATTTTTATTCTATAAATTATTTTTTTATTTATATCAAACTATCATTTATTTATTTTTTTAAAATAATAGAAGCTATTTCATTTACTATGTTATTTTATTTTTATATTGAAATAAAAAATCATGTGCTATTATTATTTTATGCTATTTATAACTAATATTAAAAAACAAAGTTTTCGGCAAATTGGCGGGGGGGGGGGGGGGGGGGAATCGCGCCAATGTGGTGCATATATGACATCTGTGCCGAATTTTCATGGTAAAAACTTTTCTTATCTTATAAGGTGTTCATAACCTAGAGAATATTAGCAGTGGCGCAGCCAAGGGGGGGGTTTGGGGGTTAAAACACCCCCCAGAGCTAAAAAAATTACTATAATTGCCGCTTATATGAATCAAAACTACTAAAGTTAAAATTAAGTTTTTTGGCCTTTCCGCCTTGGCAGAATCCACCGCTTATTTAAATCAAATTCTATTCAACAATGTGATTCGATTAAATGGCGAAAATTCTACTTAAAACTGTGAAAGCACATATTACACGCATAGGTTATGTCAAAACTTGATTTTTGGACTGCGTCACTTTGTCGAGACATCTTATAGTACAAGATGGGTCATATACTCTCACACAGACGCTTTGAGTTATATAGTATACAGTGGTCTGTTTCTTAATTGCATTTCTGTCTTTGTTCCACGTTTGAAACAATAACAGATCATCGAATTTCAGAGGAAAAAAAAACATACACTTTGTAAGTCTCTCTCAGTTTCAAGCGGCTTTTTTTGCGTTTTTTGCTCTCAGTTATATCTAAGACCAAGCTATGTGAGTACCCAGGAAAAAAATCTTTGCAAAAGTAAGAATTTAAAAAAAGTACTTAAAGTTATAAAAAGCTATTTTTCGATTACGAGCAGATTTTTGCAATCTGTGTTTCTTTCGAATCATTTGTTACGTAGGGGGTCTGTATACAAATTTAAAGACTATATTTCATTTGTTGGTAATGTAGCAACGACGTCTTGCTTATGATGGAGATTCATATATTTATCGTTAAAATTTTATAAATTAGTTGTGGTTCCTCTTTTAGCTATTTTTAATTCTATCGCGCTTCTGTGAAAAGAAAATCTCTTTCCTTTCTATTTAAAATTCAACAACTCTTAAACTCTTTTATCGCAGCTTGAAGTGATCCTTTCTCAATTAATGTACATGTCTAAATTTTTTCTTTCGTATGTGCTTGCGGTTTTCATATGAGAAATGAAATCATTTTCAGTTTGGCACTTGCGTGCTTTCCTACAGCATACATTTTGGATCACAGAATAAATAAAGAAAGATAAAATGCAACATCTATTTCTCGATACGTCTGCATGCTAAAATTCCTGCAGATGTTAAGTTCGGAAAGTTAGTTTTCTGTTGTTATAAAGATGCTGATATATGGTAATCTGGTTTGGCGGTTTGCGTTCAAAAAAATTAGAATGTGCTTCTCCCTAACGAATTTTCTTCTGTACCCTATGGGTTGACGCGGGTAAATTTGTGGTATCTCAAAAAAAGGCATTCGATTTTGAGTTTTCATGACGTGAAGATATAGACATTCTGAGTGCTGGGGGACCGCCTCATTTTTTCAATTATCTTTCTTCAAATAAAATATTTTTTTTTCATGGAAGCCTCAAGTCTCCGATATGTTTCTTCACAGGATGAGAACCTTCGGGTTCTTGCTTATAGCGTATATGTATGAGCTCCGGTGCTCTTTTTCCTAGAATTTAAGACCTGCCTGTGAGAATGGATTTTGAAAAAAAAAAAGGCGTTAAATGCATTTTTTTAGAAAAATACTATCTATAATTACGCACAATTTTATGCTAACCATGCATTAATTTAAATTGATCAGCAATATATTAGTTATGCATTGATTTACACTTATTACATTTTAACGAATGCTATCTGCATGTCATTAAAATTATACTAGCTGACCCGTCCGGCGGTGCCTGGGCTCATGATAATTACCTCAAATTTGTATGATTATATATCTTATATCAATTTTATATTTTTAAATGAAATTTTCACTAAAAAATATTGATTATTAGACAGAAAAGCATTTTTAAAAGACATCTTCTTGTTTGGTTTTTTTTTCCTCGTAAGGGTCTCTCGTTTCATAGTTTAAAAAAAATAACCCCAGTTGTCTGAATTCTATAAATTTTTCATCAGTTATAAACAGGTCTTGACAAATGCAGTCGGCAGGTCGCCACTGTCGACCTAGTTTTTCTATCTAGCCACCAAGTTATTTAACCCGATTTTTTTTAAAATTATTATTATAATTTTTTGTACAAAAATTGACCTAAGAAATGACCATAAATGGCATTTTTTCTCATTTTCGGCATTTTTAATTAGGTAAAAATAAGTTTAACAAATGCAAATTTTAAATTAATAAAAAATAATTATATGACCGACTTCGACACGAAAATAGGCAGAAATTGTTTTCCTGCTTCACTGTTTCATCCATGCCCCCCCCCCCCCTCATCAGATATAGATTTTGCAGCACTCACTTATCCACACATTTGAAACCTTTGGCAATCAGCATTTCCTGAACATACCGGTTAATGCAGCCTTTACATTTTTTTTCATAGATAAATAATTTTGATAAATTTCATTAGAAAACTTTGTTTATACCATCTTTTTAAATGATGTAACTGTTCTAAACTATGTAACTAATAATCCTACAATAGGCTTATTATTTTTCTCAATTAATTGATAAAAAACTTTTGTGCTTTTGAAAATTAGTGACTTCGGAGGGGAGCAGGTTATATTTTTTTTTACTGGTAACTAGAATTGTTTTACTGGCTACCAGATTTTATCAAATTTGCAAAGCCATGGTTACAAATATAATGGTTTTACAGACCGTGGAAAAAATATTGATATCTAGCTGTAAAAAAAATGCTTTCTTCTCGCGTCTTTTTTTTTTTTTTTTTTTTTTTTTTTTTTTTTTTGCGACGTGTTTTTTAAAATAACAACACAAAAAAGTTACTGTCCGAACTCTCTGAAATTTTATTCGATTGCAAATATAACTGTATCCAACCCCTCTTTAAAATTCCGTGAAAAAAGTCTAAGTCTTTGACTAAAGTCGAAGAGAACAGAGTCACGTCAAAAAAGACTAAGTCCCATTTAATACTGAAAACATGAGCCGACGCCGAGCAAACCCACGCCAAAATACCCAACTTTCTTTTTGCATTGTCATCGAAAAATTCTCAGATTTTTTTAAATACTTTTATTCATCAGACCGTTTCCAAATTTTTGTAGGCGCTGTAATTTTGATCTTCCAAGATGCTTTTAATGGATTGTGTCGAAATACAGACGTTTAGTTACTTTTAGCATAGAAAAAAGATCGTCTTCGAAAGGCCCGATATGACGTGAGGTTCTAAATAAATCGTAATTTAGAATGCTTTCAGCTGTTTCACACCTTTAAATTTACCATTTATAATAAATTCTTTATGCCAAGCATTTCCATCTTAAAAGTAATCTCTATACTAAATTTCAAGTTTCTAGCACTAACAGTTTCAACTAAATCATAATTTAGAACACTTTTAGAAAGTTTTCAGCTCATTTCGTCCTTTTAAATTTTTAAATGTTTTTAAAAATGTTATAAGGAAGCATTTACTACATAAAAGTAATCATCATGCCAAATTCCAAGTTTTCATACCAATTGTGTCACATAAATCGCAATTTTAGAATGCTTCTTACTCTTGCATTCTTTTAAATTTCGAATTGAAAAAATAAATTCTGGGGAGCATTTACGTCTTTTAAGTAACATTCATATAAAATTTCAAGACTATAGCCCTAAAAGTTCTAAATGACTTGTTACATTTGGCAAAAAGCAAGGTAAGTCTATTGAAATTTTTGTTAAAATTGCTTCATTATTATTAAAGTTAGGAATAAGAATTCGTGATTCTCTTGTAATGAAACCTTGTGTATTTTTGATTGAATAAATGGATTCCAACTCTGTTATTTTCTATGTAAAAATTATTTGCTGTAGTGTGTTCTTCCATCTTTAAGTTTTCCCCTCATCATTTTTAAACACTTTATAAATCTAACATAGTTTTGTGTTATTTCATTGGTGCATTTTATAGTTTGTAACTCTAATATTGTAAACGCTGTTTAAATTATTCATAACCAACTTAATTGCGGAGAAAAGCATTATGATTTCATTCATTTAAAAGACTGATTCTATTAACCGATGATTCATATAACCGGCGACCATCTTTATTATAAACTCAAAACCCCCCCTAGAACCGAATTCTGGCTGCGCCACTGAATATTAGCAATAAGGACAGTTGAAAATCTGCTGCAACTTTAATATTTCATAGCAATGGTGGTGCAATCACTTTTTCTTTAATGTTATAGTCAATGTGCCGTGTACTTTCATTTGTCCAGTTATCCGAACTTTTGCATATCCAAACTGGTCAATTATTGAATACTACACAATTATTGAATAACATAAGGGCTTAGAATACCATTATATATTATTGTAAATAGACAAAAAAAAAAAAAAAAGGTATACTCGATGTCTAAAATGTAATGTTTATTTAAAATATTGTATGTAAATTTCAAATGTTTTTATATATTTGAAAACTTAGATTTTATTTTATCTTTCAGAACTGAAAATGTTGGTTGCATGTATCATCACATAACTGGTGTAGACTGATCATGGGACAGTGCATCAGTATCCCACATCGAAAACTATCCCTAATGCGTGAAGGATCCACTAAGCGTTTTTACCGTTCTCGGAACGGTAACTTAAGTGCCACTTTCCATGTGTTGGATTCTGATCTACGATGGGATCTTCTCAACATAAATCATGCCACAGAAGAGCAATTAATGACTCTTCCTGGCATCAATAGGATTACAGCTGAAAATATTGTGGAATATCGACAAAGAATTGGTGGCTTCAAGAAAGTCGAAGATCTTGCATTAGTGTCTGGTGTTGGTGCTTCAAAATTAGAGCAGTTTAGAACTGAAATATGTGTAGGTCGACGCAAAGCATTGAATGGAAGCTATAATTCTTCATTAACACAGTCATTAGAATCATTACAAACTGAAAACGGTCCAAGATCTTCGCCATCAAAACTAGTTAATGTAAATACAGCTAATGTCTTTCAATTAATGAGTGTGTGTCGTATGACACAAGAAATGGCTGCTAATATTGTACACTACAGAGAACGTAAGGGACCTTTGAAAACTTTGGATGAATTGTCTAAAGTCAAAGGATTACCACCTGATCGATTAGCAGTTGTAAAAATGTACCTCACTGTAGATTCTTCTAGTTCAAATAATACATCTGTAAATAGTAAACATTCTCATAGTTCTGTATATGGTAGAAGGCCTATTGGTCATCGTAGGACAAATTCTGCTCCTAGTGGATTTGAAAAATCCCGTTCCTGTGATCGTAGTACAAAGGATTTTTATGAACTAGTCTCTTCACTTGTGATTCGTGAACCTTTAAATGATAGTTTTGATTACAGTTACTCAGGAAGAAATGTTCTAAGGATAGCTTCTTGGAATTTACAAAATTTTGTCATGGATAAAGCGAAAAACCCAGGTGTGCAAGAAGTAATATGTAGGACTATTTTAGAAAATGGGTAAGTATTATATATTTTGAGATTTTGACATGGAAAAATTAGTTTAGTTCATTGGAATTTTCTTTAAATAATTCCATGTAAAATAATTGCAATGAATTGTCAGTTATTACTTATTCTTTCACTTTTGTGTATTTATTTTATGATTTTTGTCAATGTTGTTTAATAATTTAGTAAAATATCAATATGTTCTGTTCATTTATACCTATTCATTGTTCTTTAAATCATGTTTGTGTACAATAACTCTATAATTGTTAAATGTTGGTATGTGGTATCTACCTCATTTAAAATTATTGTATGTCTGCATGGCATAACGTCACAGGAGTGATTGCCTCAAGCATTAAATTTTTAAGGACTCCAGAAATTTTTTTGGTTGAAGAATTACTGCATAAAAAGCGATAGTTGCCGCTAACAAGGAAGGTCTCCTTAAAGCACACACTCAGAATATTTTGAAAACAATGTTAATGAAACTTCTTGTGTATGTAATAAAGGATCTTTCAAATTTAGCTGCGAAATCCTAATAGAAAATCTGCAAAAAAATAAAATATTTTCAAAAATTTGGTGCAAAAAGATGTGATTTGGCATAACACTTTTCCCTTGCCAAATGCAAGTGATTTTAATACATTTGAAAATTCATGGTTAGATGAGTGTTTAAATGTATAGTGCATTATGAATTTAAACTTAAACGATCAAATAGTTTATTTTTTCTATAAGATTGTATAATATATAGAAGTTGTGTGTTGCTGAAGTTATTTAATTTTACACGGTTTCACTGGCTGATAAGTGTTTGGTATATTTTCACAGTAACTGCCCGATTAAGAACGCTCACATTATAGTACATTTCAAAATTGAATAAGTTTCCATGGCAACAATACTTTTAGCTTGTTGTCTCTTCAGAACCGGACCTTAATTTTTAGTTTGAAGCATTTTTTATAAATTTAAATTTTGTTGTAAACTGTAGAATATGATCCCTAGTTTTCTTTATATATACATATAACTGCATATGGTAAAAGCGTATTTAAGTTAAACTTACTTAAACTATTCAGTATGAAGAATAGAAAAAAATTTTCCTGAAAGAGTTTTTATCATAAAAGCATCTATAATTTTTTCATTGTGTCGCCAACTAGCGATAAATCAACAAAAACATACAATTTTCACTATTTTTTACGGATGTTATATCGAGGTTCCACAGCAATTTTTTTTAATAAATATATATCCTCATGATAAGAATATTCTGTAATTTTTTTTAAAATTCTGAGTATGTGCTTATGGTGACCTTTCTTGTAAGAAATAGATCCAATATTTTGAATTGCACCAAACACTCTTCTCACCCTATATCACTGTATGTTTGAAGGAAATAACGGTACTTTTCGGTTAGCCGGGCGCCAGTGATATATGTAAGTACATAAACACCTATGTATATACACACACATATATATATATACATACATATATGTGTATATGTATATATACGCATATGTAGATATGTGTATATGTGTGTGTGTATATATATATACATGTATATATATCACTGGCGCCCGGCTAACCGAAAAGTACCGAAATAACATACAGTGATTAAATACAAAAGTACAGTGTTAAATATATTTTGTGAATTACATTTAATAGTTGATATTCTTTCAGTCTATTTACTTTTTTTTTTCCATTGTGTTTTTCACATGTGGTGAAGGGTCATTCCATGGTAACTTACGTTACATTTAGAATAATTTTATTTATTAATTTTCATAATATAACACCAAAAAATATTGAAAATGTAATATTGATATGATTTGTTAATTAAACCTATCCAAAGCGAAATTCGAATGAAAATTACCTACCTTTAGTGCTATTTTTTGAACACTTGCCATTATATTCATTATGATAACTTACGTTCTTTTTGTCAGAAACGTAAATTACCATAGTAAATATAATTTTTAGCATTCAAGAAATAGCACTAAATTTAATTAATTTTTATCCAAATTTAACTTTGTATAGGTTTAATTAACAAATCATATAAACATTACATTTTGAATATTTTTAGGTGCGTTCGTAATTATATAAATACGTAGCACCTATAGTCGTCGTTTGGTCCGTCCGTCTGTCTGTCTGTCCGCATATAACAACGCAAAAACTACCCAACCAAATGGTTTGCAATTTAAAATATATTATCTTTGCAGAATTTTGTCGAGACATTTCAAATTTTATTAAAATCGAATCAAAACTTTAGGAGATATTAATAAAAATATTTATTAAGAAATTTGAATTTTTTTTTTTTTAAATCGGTGCTTTCTTGTTACAGGAGCTTCCGAAGTTTAATCGTCAAGCGACCGAGATACTTATTTTATGACAGAAATTAATCTGCAGACGATATAATTCATTTCACAGAATTAAAAATCAAGATCTGAATATTTATATAACTAGCTGATACATATGTATCTGAATATTTATATAACTAGTTAAGATATTTGTATGAACAGTGTCATAAAATATATACTTAACTAGCTGTTTAACCTGTTCTACGCACGGAATATCATGAATTTAATTCTAAAACGTGCGTACGAACGCACCTCGCTTGTAACGTTTGACGTACAATTTCCAACTTGTTTAGTGTTATATTACTAAAATTACTGAAGTAAATTATTTTAAATGTAACGTAAGTTACCATGGAATAACCCTGAAACGGCACCATATGCGGTACCTGGGGTGTTAACTAAAAGTGGCAAGCAGTTAAAAGCTTCTGGGAAAAACAGTGAAAAATACAATGCGTAAAACAATTATTTAATTGCTTAAAGTGTTGTTACACAGTACCAACAATTGGCATAGTTAATTCTTTATAATTACAAAAATTAAAATTCTGCACTTCATTAAAATTATTCCATAAAATTTTCCTTCTAAATTTATTTTACAACCATAGTTTATTAAATTATTTCCTATTTTAAATTATATCCCCTTTATTTCATTTATTTAAATTCCTTTCTATTTAAAGTGCTTATTTAATATATTTTTCCCCCTTTCAAAATATTCTAAAAAGTGCTTCTTGTAATTATTTTTCTTCAAAAACCTTTTTTATTTCTTGATTCTTTAAAAGCTGAGTTCATTCTATTTAAAATTATCATTTTGTACCATTTTCTTTTTCTTATTTTTATTCCAAGGCTAAATTCGCACCGTTTTTTGCAAGGATTTGAACGTCAATTTTCTGCTGCCGTAATAATATAGCTCGTACCTGTTTCGGAATCATGATTAGCTATTCTGTACACCTGCATTAGCGTAAATAACCCTGTGTGCTTGCATATTTAATGCTTGACATGGGTTGCGGAATGCAGATTTTCGTGACATTTGTTCTTTTTAAAAGTCTGCTGCTGCTTTGAAGTGAATCACCAACATTCGAATTGTGAAATTAACATCGTTTATAATGTATTAAGTTTAAAGATATGACATGATTAACTGCTAAGTTTTAGCGGTGAAAGTATCCAACAATATGAAAGAATCATGGAGAATGTTTTTTCAAGTTTCATCTATTAGAAGAAATTAATAAATTTTCTTCTATTCTGAAGATTTGTTCTCTTATTTATGTGGGAAATCATCAAGGTATTTCGAACCAAGCCAAATAGTATTATGATGATGATTGCACAGCCTTTATTTAGATATGATCTAAATTATTTATCGAGATGGATCTTCACCTATCTAAAAATCATAATAGATCCAATAAAAAGTTTGGCAGGATTTCTCATGTTATAATACACACACACACACACACACATATATATATATATATATATATAAACTTATTGTAAAAATTAACCATTTATATAATGAAAAAATTTGCATATTTTTGAATTTTTTTATTTATTGTAAAGTTATGTATGCTAGTGACACCATATGGGAAAAAAAATTGGGACAATTGTTTGAATAATATATACAATACTAGTGTACTAAAATTTGTATAAAACTGACATTAATTATTCTTGTCATTAACCATTATGCTATTATAACATGACAGAGTGAAGTTTGTTACCTAAAAAAGTGTAAAAAAAAATGTTGTTCCTTTTATTGGATTAGGGCATCTTTTGTTGCTGTAGCATATGTTAGGCACCAAATCTAGCTAGCTTTTCTTTTGCTTATCAATGTGCACATTTGAATGCTGCCAGTTACTGAAATCTGGGATAAATTCAAGAAGCATGCAGGAGACATCCTTCCCTCCCCATCCCAACCGCTGGAGCATCAAAATGTCACCCTGGGAGATTTGAGATTTTATGCTAATGGTCAAACACTGCAAATTCAGTGTTGTAGGTCTGTTGCAACTTATATGAAATATTAAGCTCATTTTTAACACTTTCCAACCTAGTTGAAAAGTGTTTATGACTTCGGTTTGTCTGGCCGTCTGCCGTCTGTCCATGCTCGGATTGCCCTGCAATTTTTATATGTTATAATAGTTATCTATAGCATGTTCCCTATTTCAACGGAAGTGTGTAGCACTTATAGTTTTTTTACAGGGACATTCAAAAGAATTCCGTTACATTGAGGTCTATGGGGAAAAATCATTTGCGGTTTATTTAAATAATGTTTCACTATTTTAAACGCATTGAAATTTATATATATCACTAAGGTGCATTAGAAGAAGCTTAATATGGAATAGGGTGTGCATAGCACTTATACTTACTTTACAGGGACAGTCAAAAGAATTCCGTTACATTACGTCTATGGAGAAAAATCGTCTGCGGTTTATTTAAATAATGTTTCACTATTTTAAACGCATTGAAATTTGTATAAAAGGTTCATTACAAGAGACTTACTACAGAATATTGTGTGTATAGCAGTCATCGTTCATTTACAGGGACACACAAAAGAATTCTCTACTGTATGTTAACAATAATTCCTGGAAGTGCGTTTTAAGTTACTGAATGCGATTTTAATTTTAAATCGCTTTTTATATATTACGTGGTGTGTATAAATTCTGTAGATCCTATACAGGGAAGCACAAAAGTTCCGTATTATTTAACTCCAGACGGAGAATTTTAAACTGTGCTACGTGTTTCCTAACTGAACTAAAATTTAGCATCCTATGTAGTATATATACAAATCTATAGATCCTATACAGGGCTGAATAAAAGTATTCGGATTACTTAGATGTTATCTTTTAGCTTATTAAAGAGTATGATTCGTAAAATTATTTTGGAAGCGTTGGAAAGTGTTACATAATCTATGCTTGACGCATGATTTTTCGTTTTTGTTTATATTTGAATATAGTCATGTTCAAATCTATCTGAAAAACTTCTACAAAAGATTACAATAGACTACCTTAAATCCGCATACTTTAAAACCAGAGGTTGTGCAGATTTCTTGTCACTGCTTGTTTACAGTTTTTAAACAATAATTTGAATGTAACAATGCACTCAGAATTGTAATAAATGTTTACAATAAAGTAAAATAATTAAGAAAATTTAAAAAAACATTTAAAATATTAAAAGTAGTGTGCAAGTAAATAATTAATAATGCATAACTAATATAAATATACAAAATGATGAGATTTTTTTTTTTTAATTATTCAGTGAAACTTGCCTTATAAATGTGCACTAATAATTCACATCAAAATCTTAAAATAACAAAGTTTTATTTTATGTTTAGCCATACTTAATAACCAAAAAAGCTTGATTAATACATAAATTATAATTTGGTAAAAATATTGCGATCACCACTGATATCAAAATTATCCTGAATTTTTTCAAAAAAAAAAAAAAAAAAAAATCCTTCATGAGAAAACATGAGTTGAATCATATTAACCAAAATTACATATATTAAAATGTGTACAGAATGATATAAAAATTTAAACTTGAATATTACACCTACATCTTAACTGTAAGTTTCATTGTTTACATCAGAAAGCTGAAACGACGTGTGCATATTAAGGTGGAAATTTTGAAAGAGTCTACTGTACTAAGATTTGCAATGTGTGCCAGATGTCTTGGAATACTTTGTTACCAGTAAGTGATGGCAAAAATTATCGATTTTTCGATATATTGTCAAACATCAATATCTGGAAAATGTCAGACAAAATATCGATTGTTTGATATATCAGAATATTTTCACTGTTACTGAAAATTTTAATGCATGCAATAATATATTTCTGTTCATGTTAAGTAATTTTTAAAAATTGCTTTTAAGCTTTTTACCAAATGTTGTGTACATTAATATTTACAAATTTGGTGAAATTATTTCCCGTATTTTTAATGCCATCCATTTCAAAATAGCAATTTTGATAATAGCTGCGACCCAGATGATTTATTTTTTCCAGAATTGTATTCACAAAAATCAATTGGATAAAATGGGACCCTTCACAAAATTCTTTATAATAAAACAGACCCCTTCACAAAATTCCTTCTAATAAAATAGGCCCTTTCATAAAATTCTATTTTATAAAAACATACTATTTATTAATTATTTATTATTTTGTGACGTTTTAAATTGTGTAATTTGTAAACAAACAAGTTTACCAGAGAGGAAAACTTCAGCAAAAGGATTTTAAAAAAGTTTTTGTTAATAAATGCTTGGTTTGAATTTAAGTAATTGAATTTTAACTTTCATTACAAAATGTTATTTTTCACAAAATTATAATAAATTTCACAAAAATAACCTTTACATTTCACAAAATGTGTCCTAAGAAAAAAAACCTGCATCGACCCCTGAACTTAATGAGATATTTTAGTCATCCTGACAGAAATTTCGGAGGGGGATCAAACCCTGGTGGTCCCCCCATTGCCCATGGCCTTGCTAAATACTAGTTGGTTTAAAATGCTTTTTAATATCCATATTATTAATTTTGGTAAAATATTGCCCAAATCACTTTTAGCCATATTATTTCTATAGACTTGTTCAATAGTAATAATATAAAAATTCATTGTACAAATAAAACTATGACATTAACACATTCGTGAAAATCACATCGATATTTTGCTGTAATGTCTAATTACAGGGGCAGGGAATTTATTTTTCTTCTTAGATACAGGACAATATTTTCCTGAATGTAAATTCTGGGGAAAGCTCATACTAAAAAAAGAAAAGAAAAATTACCTTTTTATACATATATAATGTTTCTTGTAAAACAGTTGCAATATCCAACAATTATACATGATTTTAATACTTTTTGCTATTGGAAAAAAAATATATTTCTATGTTCTGTGGTTTAAAGAAAATTTGTCATGACTTCTCTTTTGAATTATCCAGTATTTTGTGTAGATGTATCTGTAAAGTGGTTGGAGGTATCCTATATTTAAAAATGATTCAAAACAACTTTGATATTTTAAAACTCTGATAGTGTTGAGTTAAGTAACTAAGCTGTTTCACCTCATAAAAAGAAGATGTATTGATGTCAAAACTTATTACTTGCTTCATGTATTCGTGGAATTAAAAAAAATATGTAAATTAACAATTATAATCCAGAAAAACTCTCTTTTAATAAAATAAATATTTTGGCTTTTAAAGCATCATAGTTCCACAAAATGATATATTCTAAACAAGATTAACTAACTGTGCCAAATTGTGCTATCCTATCCAAAATTCCTTCAATTTTCCTTTTTAAGTAAATGAACATTGCTCAAATTAAAGTTTTATTATTTACAAACTTTAAGTTAGGGGGAGAGGGAAATTGGTTAATTACAATTGCTAAAAATATTCTTTTTGTGAGTATACTTTCTATATAGTCTCATGTAAATATATATTTAAAGCCAAAGCCAGTTTGTTAGTCTGATCGTTTTACTCTCTCATGAAAATTGATAGAGTACTAATATTTAGTAGGGAAAAAATAATCAAAAGATTTAATTTGCATTTTCTATAACAAATTAGAGTAAGTTTTCTTGTAACAGAAAATACCACCAGTTCAGCTCAGCTGGGTTAGTATGATATCAAATACCTATAAATGCATATTTACAACCCCGTTTGCAGAAACAGTGCAACAGGCACGGCAGATTATTTGTATATCTCGCAGATTAATCTAACAGCTTAAAAAGAAATGCTGGGCATAAAATAGCTGTTAAAATTTACAATAAGTTTCTAGATTTATTGTATTAATGATACCTTTTTGTTATGTTTTCTCTTTAAATACAAATTTTGCTTATTTTATGAGTTACTATTTTTTTAAATATATGATACTAAGCTTGGTTCAGCATTTTTGGGACATAGATAAATTGTTTGTTGCAGAATGCCACAGAAAATTCTGCTACTGAGTTTACAACTAATGCATTTGGAATTATTTAAAGAAAACTGGCAATAATAAACATGAAACTTGCATATTAAGATTAAGACATAATTCAAAGTTTCATCTTTGTACTATACATAATTTATAATAATTACACATATATATTTAAGTGAAGGAGGGATAGGGGGAAGGGGGCAGATTAAGTTTGATTTTTTCAAATTAAGTGCAAGTCCAACATATTATTCAGTTTGAATGCAAAACTTTATTCTTTACTTTTAAAAACATGTATTTTTATTATACATTTATTAAATTGATCATATTCATATAGTTACCACTATTGTTCCTCTGTAAATATTATAAAGCATTTTTTTTATAGTTATTGATATTGTTACTTTTTAACATGAATTAATTTTATGATTTAATTGAATTTTAATGTATCTTTAATCTTGAATTTTCAGTATCAGCTTAGTTGCTATACAAGAAGTTGGGTCCAAGGAAGCCTTGTCTTTGGTAAGCATAACTTTTTCTGATTACTATTACCTTTCTGTAAAAATTGTTGTAATATTGCGGTTCACATTAGCATGCAGGATTATTCAAATGCATGCAATATTTGTAAACAAACTTAAAAAGGAAAAAAAAAGTGTTGGAAATTCTAACAAACTTGAAAAAATTATAATTATGATTTTAATCAGATAATTAAAAAAAATCATTGGTTAAAATCATAAATTTCTTAATTTTAAAATGATGTAAAAAAGTATTAAAATCTATGATTTGTAATGTTTCTAAAGATATTTTGCCTCTTAAATAAATGAAAGAAGCTGTAAATAGTAAGTTTTTATCTGCCATAAAAAATATTTCATTCTAAATTATTTAATTAAATCTATTGTAATTCACATTGTCATAATAATATCCTTTGAGCAATCACATTATTCACACTTTCATATAAAATAAATAGAAGCAGCATAATAAATTACTCTTAGATAAAAGAATGATTCTCTTATTTTCTCAAGTTTATAAAAACAAATTGGAGTTAAAGGAGAATAAAAGAATGATAACATACATATACTCAACAGCTATTGTGAAATAATGTATAGGGAGAAGAAAACTAATTAGTATCAAAATGCTAAGCATCGCAAGAGTTGCTTCCAAGAAGTTGAAAGAATGTTTTCTACTTTTGAACCTATACGCAACAAATAAAGAAACCAGTTAGAAATTGAAATAACAGCTATTTTTTTTATTTATTCCTTAATTTACCTGTTAATTCAAAGCACTATGGCAATAATGCCTTACTGCATGGGTAATAATGCTGATATTTAATATCTTGAAAAGTTAATGTGCATTGAACATATGACTATGTGTATGTATCAGTTTACAGATGTAACTCAGTTTCATATATTACTTACCCATCATATGTAGTATAGGGTAAGTCTTGTAATCGTTTTGAAAATCAAAAAAATTTTTTTGACGGATTTACACGTTTCTGACACTGGAGATTCCGAAAAACATATTTTTAGAAAAAAAAATTTGCCGTCTGTGTGTGTGTCTGTAAACGCTCTATCTACCGAAAAAATTGAGATAGAGACTTGCAATTTGGTATGTACTTATACTTAGGGAACGAGCAAGTTGACAGTACAGAATATACTGGGAGCTTTATACCTCTGCGACAAAAAGTAGTGCGCTGCCTATTTTAATAAAATATCTCTCTGTAGCTGATTTTTTTTAAAATCTTTAAATACAGAAACAATTGACCGCTTAAATGAAACTGATTTAAGTTGAAATGTGCCACTGTTATGATATATATGTATTAATATTTCGTAAAGATGTATCTTTTCGCTTGGCGGAATTTTGGCGAAAAACAGGGACATGTTGAAGAGAAACTGCAAACCTAATGATGATAATTCCACCCGACTTCCGTCAAGTTACCGATAATTACATTAAGGATTGTGGTTTTAAATGCACAATATATGTTTTTTATCTTTGAAACTATTAAAGATACAGCAAAAATGTTTGTGGATTTGAACTTTTCGAGAAATTTTATCTGAAATACATACCAAGTATGCCAAAAATATATTTAAAATAACAAAACAAAAAGAAACTTTTGAAAATTAAATGAATGGAAATGTGTTTAAGAAATGCTGTGGTTGTAATTAAAAAACAAACAAACAACAACAAAAATCTTTCATTATACAGAAACATGGGCAAGGACATATGCAGGGGGGGGGGGGAGTGCCAATAATATTTAAGACTGTTCTCAAATCCAAACTGGCTACTTTATGACATATTTTTTATTCGGAAACGCATGAAATTGGCAGGTGTTCTTATTCAGAAGCTTTGTAATGGAAAGACGTTTTCCATTTTTTGGTAAAGGCAGAAGATCTTTCAGAAAATACTGTCAAAGTCTGTGTTTAAAACC
The DNA here is from genome assembly GCA_963931845.1 of Maratus michaelseni. Taxonomy (NCBI): domain Eukaryota; kingdom Metazoa; phylum Arthropoda; class Arachnida; order Araneae; family Salticidae; genus Maratus; species Maratus michaelseni. Next base: position 110,516,453 of record OZ007597.1, on the reverse strand, counting down.
GAATTACCAATGCGGCATCTCGAGAAAGGGAAAAACGTGTCGTCACGTGACACGAATCGCTTGTAACTCAGTAAGTAATTTATTTATTAAAAAAAAAAAGGGGAAACCCATTTCGATTCCAAATTGCTTTTTTTGGTCGGTGTGCGGGCGTGGTAAGGCACATCTACAATATCATTCTTTTAAAGAAAATTAATTGAATAGATCTTTTTCTACCTATAACGAATGGTGAGAGCTCGTGCCCCCCCCCCCAATTATTACAAGTCAATTATTACATTACAAATTATATCTGACTCAGCGAGTGTATTTTTTTTTAATGTGGGTGGGGGAGGGGTAGGAGAGGAGAAAAAGGAAGAAATATTGGAATATATATATATATATATATATATATATACACATAGTTAGAGAAAATCCCCGGTAGGTTTTATTTATTAAGATGTTATATATATATGTCTGCATGTGTATAAATATAACTGGAGATATCCATTTCGTATTTTAAGTATGTTTAGAAACGAGTTTCTACCTTTTTTCTTCCAATGTGACAATAGTCACCAATAGACAACAATAGGCTGTAATGCAACTTTACGACCGCCACATGTGTTAAACATCATGTGTATGCCTTATGTGTAAAACCACCTGATTTCTAATTTTAAACCTGTTTCCCATAACTCTACTATTAGCTTAACTCTTCAGTCGTGTGAAAACTGGATATCAGAGTAAAATTTTACCTGTTACCTATTTCGCATTCTACCTTTCCTTTTAGGCTGATTAAATATAATAGATTTTAAAATTTGTTTTCTCATCTTAAATTAAGATTACTTTACATAAAAATATAAATGGGAATTAATCAAGATTACGCCTGTCACCTACATATCAGTTTAAAACTGATTAGAAATATATTTGTATTACTTAAAAATAAATTCTGAACGAAAAAAATATATTATCAGACTTGCCAAGTCTCCGGCTTTTTGCACACCAGTATTATCTTACAGAAGATGTTTTTTTAAATCGCAGAATGTTCCGATTACATAAAACAGCATTTTCTGTACTAAAATACTGGTGTCCAAAAAGCCGGAGACTTGGGAACTCTGTATTATGCTTTAAAAAATAAGAAAAAAGTTATATATATGATGTTAAATTGCAATAATATTATTTTTTTTTCCTTTCAAACTATTTCAATACTCAAGATTACTTTCTGAGGTCAAAAAATCTTGAAAATTGACGCATGTTATCTTAATTTAAGTAATGTGCATTTGTGATAGATTGTAAATTAAATAACTAATTAAATTCAATTTTAAAAAACACACACACAATAAAACATCCCTGAAATAAGGTTTCTGGAAACGTAGACCTAAAATAATTTTATGCCGCCGAAATGAGTGCTATGTCGTCCGATATAGCAACCAAATTAAGCCAAGGGTGTTAACAGGCTATCCCAGCCTTGTACACACTATCTTCTTAACCTTTCCCGAAGTATAGTATGTAATAATGGGAAGAAGCCTATTTCATTTCAATAGCCTCGATTAACCGGAACTATTTTTTTCGGACTCTCGAAATATTCGTTCTGATAAAAGGTATATAAAAATTTTCGAAATTGGTTATTTTAAGAAATGAATATAAAAGACAATAAAAAAACATAAATTTTGCATAAAGCATGAAGTTGATCGGATAATTAGTTGCCGAGATATTTGGAATCTTATTTCCACACTCTTCGATTTTTCACGACCCTGTATTTCATCCAAATTTCACTTCAAAAATATATTTTAATTGTAAATTTGACGCTTAATCAGATGCAATAAACCGCTAGTTAATAGGATTATTATTTTTTGAGTTATAAGGAAAAACCTCTTTCAAGCAATTCAGTAATCGAGCCTTTAAAGTTTATGACGTCATCAAGCAACGATTTTATTTGAATTGCAATGCATTTTATAAGTAGTTTACACATTTTTATTTTAATATTTTACATTATGCATATCCATGATGGGTAAGTATTACGGTGGCCCCCAACGACTAGTTTTTTTTTTTTTTTGGTTAGTGTACACATACATGTGTGTAAGTTTAGATTTATGCAAATACAGTAATTTTACAAAGTACATATTTAGAAACCCTAGTCCTAGAATAGAAATGCAAAAAGATTTAACATAATATTTGTGATATTAACTAATAGAAATACTTATTTGCAGTTTTAATTATTTCTTTATAAATACTACTAATTATTTTATTTATCATAATTTTATTAATTTTTGCCCCTTATTTTTTTCACACCTTACTTCTGGTGTCACCCAGCCATAATGTTGTAGTACTTGTCTATATTTTTCAATTTTATAACAGTTATGTAATGTTCATAAGTTCTTTAACCCTTTCCGGCGCTGAGTAAGTCTGTTCATAAAATGATGAAATAATGGACTGACACCAGTATTTACAAACGAATTCATTAGATAATAAAAACTTGCTTATTTTCCAGTACTTATTAAAAGGAAAATTTTAATTAAATATTCTTGGTGCCATTTGTCAGTTTTGGAATTAAAATTAGGTGTCCTTTTTTGTGGACACCGCCCGTTAAAGGGTTCAGTGAAGACATAAAACTGTAGTGTTATGAAACTTTATCACAATTCCACGAATTTTCAATATGGTTCTCTTTATCAAAACATTAAGTTGATTTATTTCCTTTTTCTCATGGCTTTTAGTAAATATAACATTTTTTGTTTGTCATGTTTCATTGTAAAAGTTTTAGTAATATTAGAGTTTATATTGAAGCACAAAACCGTATGATTCGTGTAATAATTAAAAAAATCTTACTTTTAAAAAAAGGCCCATTTTTAAAAAATTCCACTTTAAAATTTTTTGGTAAGATAAGAAAAAAAAAAAAGGTAATTTTTTCCTCTTTTTCAATGTTAGCCCAGAATCTATCAAGAAAAAATAAATTATCTTTTTATAAAGTTAGTGTTCTAGTGAATTTTATTAAATTTACTTTAAATTGTTGTACATTCCATTATAAATTCATAATGGATATGCATATTGGTCATTTATGTATAATTTGTTATCAGATGATAGTAGTGTTGATATATATAATTCTGTTCTTTCATCCCAGTATCTACAGATATTTAGTAGAAATGTACTTGTGGTGATTATAATATCTTTATCTTACTTACACCTTGTATATTTTATTATATTTGTTTAAACACACTTTGAAGGCTTCAGTTGTCACCAGCCGTTAATGTCATAATACTTGTCTGTGTTTCCTTATTAAGTAACAGTTACGTAATATTCATGAGTTCTGCAAATGAAAACATAAAAATACAATGTTACGCAAACTTTATCTATACAATGTTGTACAGACTTATGAAACTTCATGATTCTCTGAATTTTCAATTTGTTTCTCTTTAACAAAATTTTAAATTAATTTATCTCCTTTTTGTCAGGACTTAAAAACAAAGAAAGAAGTGTAAAGTTTAAATAAATTACAGTAAAATGTCATTAATCTAGATCTATTAAACTGGACTTTGCTTAATCTTTACTCTGGACAGTTCTTAAAAAAAGAAGCACCAACAAAATAAACAACAACAACAACAAAATTAAAACAAAACATGTGGTATTATGAACATTTGAAGTACTTCCGTGTTCATGAAATTAGCACTAAGCAGGGATTTGTTTAAGAAAAACTTGAGTTATTTAATCCTTTCAGGTGCAAAGTACTTCTGTTGCTTGAATGATTGAATGACACCAGTATTTAAGAACAGATTTAATTGAATATAGGGTCATTCCACATCAAATCAACCAAAAATGTTCAATATTCAACCTGACCATTTCAGATTTTAATGAAACCTTCAGGAATCATTCTCCCTGATGATACAAATCAGAATATACTTTTATAATTTTTTTATCTCAATAAATTTTTTTAAATTTCAAAAAATCATCATTTTTTGGCTTGTATAAATGTTTTTTTTTTTTTTTAACTTTGAATTTCTCAAGTTCTGTCAGGCGTAGAGAGTTGTTTGACCCCTCATTTTAAAGAGAATTTCATAAGGTTTAATTTGATATGCAAGTTAACTATGTTTGGTTATAAAAAAGTTAATTTAAGTAAAAAGAATTTTAAATGGTGTTTTTTTTTATTTTTTTTTTTGAAAAAAATATATGTTTTTTGTAACATTATAATCTTTAAATTCTGAAAGTTTTAGAGTGGGATTTCAATGGGATCAGCAGTTATAAAAAAAAATAATGTTTAAAATGAATAAAACAATACATTATCTTTAGCACAATCATAAAGTTGGCGCCTCGCCAACTTTAAATATCAGTCCAACTGGTGTTTAACATTAGTTTTTTTAACATAACTGCTGATCTCATTGAGATCCCACTCTAAAACTTTCATAATTTAAAGTTTATAATATTACAAAAACATTTTTTTTTCAAAATTTTTAAAAAACACTTTAAAATTTTTTTTAATTTAATATTTTTAAATTAAATTTACTTTTTTTAACCGAGCATAGTCAACTTTCATATCAAATTAAACCTTGTAAAATTCTCTTTAAAATGAGTGGTCAAACACTCTACGCCTGATAGAACTTGAGAAGTTCAAAATTGAAAACATTTATACAAGCCAAAAAATGATGATTTTTCGAAACTTAAAAAATTAATTGTATGAAAATTTACTGAGATAAAAAAAAAAAAATAATAAAAGTATATTCTCATTTATATCATCAGGGAGAATGATTCCTGTAGGTTTCACCAAAATCTAAAATGGTCAGGCTGAGTCACGGGTTGATTTGACATGGAATGACCCTAAAGTAAAAACTTTTCTTCATGTACATGATAAAAGCAACATTTTATTACAAAATTCTGGTGTCATTGTGGCATTTAGGGATTCAAATTAAATGGGATTTATATAATATCCCATGGCCTTTTACAGGGTTAAAAGATCTGTCTCAAATTTTTGTATCTTAAAACAGGGTTTCACATAATTTGTTGCCTTAAAAACAGACTTTTCACAAAACTTATCTATCTCCAAACTGAACCTTCCAACATTTAATAATTTGAAAATAAAACTAGATCTGTTGCAAAACAGTCGAAATTGCAAAAGATCTTATATCAAGCTATAAATAAATATGCACAAAGAACCTTTTTTAAATTGTCTTAACAGGAGCATGAATATAAAAATTTCACATTCGCAAAATTATGATTAAATATTTTAAAATATAAAAAAAATCAACAAATTTCATAAAACAGGGCTCTGTGAGAGTTTAGACAGACCTCTAAAAAGTAGACAGCATATACATATGAACATTAATATCTTATAATAATATCCTAAGTAATTCAACTTAAGTTAGATTATAAGATCTAAATAGTAAATTTCATATGTATTGATTTCTTTCCTTTGGGTTACTTTCACTTTTGTATTAAAGTGCAAAATAAACATTTTAATTTATTGTACAAGGTTTTTAATGGTACTTTGGCTTATTTTTAATAATATATATATCTTTCCTCTCAGCTTTAATCTTATTTCTGATACATGTTTGTCATATGTCATTTAACCTTTTTTTATAATTTAAAATGATAGTACATATAAAATATTTATATTTATTATTTAATCATATATATGGTAAATTTAAAGAAAAACTTCCTTATTTATTTCCTTATTTTTTATTTTTATTTATTTATTTTTATTTATTTTAGTATTTGTATTAATGAAAGATGGTTACTTAGATAGTATATTTTAATACTCATCTAGAAATATATCATAATTTATACAATTTGAAAATAAGATCATTTATTCAAAAATAAAGTGGTTAATTCCATAAATCAATGTTAATACATATAAAAATCAATATCCTTAGATATTGAAAATATGTACAGTATGTTTTTGGCCAAGAATATTTAAATTTCTAAAAACAAAAATTTGTGGTAGAGAAGATAATTATGGCTATTTATACATTGCACAGTACAATACATATTTAAAAAATGTATTAAAAAACATTAAAAAAAATTAATGTAAAATATGTATTTGTTGAAAGAAAGAAATTATTTTCACCTATGTTCTGTTCTGTTTGCCGCGTAGTATGTTTCATAATAAATTTGGGAAACCCAAATTGGATCCCTTGTAAATTTTAAAATATCTTTTTTAATTTTAAAGTTATGAATAAACAAGTTGGAAATTGTACGTTAAACGTGACAAATGAGGTGCATTCGTTTTATAAGTAGTTTCACAATGTAAAAAAATCATCTTTATTATTTCAGTGAAATGAATTATATCGTCTGATATGAGCGAAATAACCATCCCATTCTTTTTTCTTATTGCATATGCCACGTTTACAAATGCAGATTTTTTTTTCTACACCAGACAGCGCTGTAAATTTCCCCCACGGAAATCTTGCTTTTCAAATGATTACCTCCATGGTTTAATTTTTTTATGACTCATAATGAACGAATCTCCTGTGTTTATTTACTCTAATGGATTGAGATATTCGGCTGTTAACCTAATTTCCACTGAAGTTATCTCAGAATCTGAGCATTTTTTAGCATAAGTAATCTCTCAAGCAAACAATTTTTTTGAACGATCTTTTTAAAAATGTAACTTTATGCAATTTTATTTTTAAAAATAATTTTGAATAAAAATGGCTGCCTAGTCTATGAAATAAGAAGTGGTTTGCCTGTATTTGTTTTCCCTCAGTCACGTGACTTGTACTTTTATTATATAGATTATGTACTATAGGATTTAATAGAATAACTTTTATTAATATATTTTTAAGTTTTGATTCAATTTCCATAAAATTTGAAATGACTCGACAAAATTCTGCAATGGTAATATGTATTAAATTTCAAACCTTTTGTTTGGGTACTTTTTGCGTTGTTATATGCGGACGGACAGACCAGACGATGACTGTAGGTGCTATGCATTTATATAATTACAAACACATCTAAAAACTAGTTGTTGGGGGCCACTGTAATACTTACCCATCATGGATATGCATAATATAAAATATTAAAATTAAAATGTGTAAACTACTTATAAAATGCATTGCAATTCAAATAAAATTGTGGTTTGATGATGTCATAAACTTTAAAGCGAGGCTAACGAAACAGACAGGCTACCGCGGTGCATTCCACTTGTCTTTTTTTACAGACCGCTAGAGTGACGTGATGCTCTTTTCGTACACCTGCATTGGTGGATTCGAGCAACACGTGACTCCCGCGGTCTGTAAAAAAAGATACGCGTAAAGCACCGCGACAGCCTTTCTTTTTCGTTAGCCTCGCAAGGCTCGATTACTGAATTGCTTGAAACAGGTTTTTCGTTATAACTCCAAGAATAATTATCCTATTAACTAGCGGTTTATTGCATCTGATTAAGTGTCAAATTTCCAATTAAAATATATCTTTGAAGTGAAATTTGGATGAAATACAGGGTCATGAAAAATCGAAGAGTGTGGAAAAAAGAATTCCAAATATCTCGGCAACTAATTATCCGATCGACTTCATGCTTTATGCAAAATTTATGTTTTTTTATTGTCTTTTATATTCATTTCTTAAAATAAACAATTTCAAAAATCTTTATATACCTTTTATCAGAACGAATATCTCGGGAGTCCGAAAAAAATAGTTCTGGTTAATCGAGGTTATTGAAATGAAATAGGCTTCTTCCCATTATTACATACTAAGTACATACCAAATTGCAAGTCTCTATCTCAATTTTTTCGGGAGATAGAGCGTTTACAGACACACAGACAGATGGCAAAATTTTTTTTCTAAAAATATGTTTTTCGGAATCTCCAGTGTCTAAAACGTGTAAATCCGCCAAAAAATTTTTTCCGATTTTCAAAACGATTACAAGACTTACCCTATACTACGTATGATGGGTAAGTAACAAGGTGTGAATTGGAGTGAAACATGTTGTAATTTTGGCTGAATGAATGGATAGTAACCCTGATTCTTTGTTTGAAAATTGTTATTCTCTTCTCTTTATCATCTCTTACGGCTATCCTCAAATCCAAAGGAATGACTTTCTGGCACATTTCTGAATTCATTTTAATTCATTGTGCATGAAATTGGCTGGTGTTCTTACTCAGAAACTATGTAATGGAATGGTGTTTTCCATTTTTTGGTAAAGGCAGAAGATCTTTTAGAAAATATTGTCAAAGTTAGCATTTTGAATTTTATTAGTTGAATTTTGGATAGCGCAGGAAAAGAAAAAAAACCTGTTCTCACATGACATCAATTGCTTATAACTTGATAAGTAATTTATTTATTAAAAAATGGAAAACACCACTTGGTTCCAAATCGATTCAATAGTCAGACCTGCAAGGGTCATGCTTTTGCTTTTTAAAAATGAATCCGTAAATGTGTCAGTTTTGTGTTCTTGAGCCAGGAAAAATATATTTTTGAGAACTGCTTTAAAGTTTATAATCCTGTATTGTTTATCTCACAAACCTATTATAAAAATTGTCTAATATTATTTTTTCACATAATTGATAAACATGGCATGTAATTTACTTATGTCATTCATTATATTATTTAGTTGATGTTTAATATCTTATTACAGAAATTCTTCTTTCTTTTTTTTAGATTGCTTCCGAATTAAATGAACCAAAATTATATTCAGTAAAAAATTGGAAAGGTGATAAAGGGAGATGGCATACTTTAGTTCCTCCTACTAGTGGTGATAATTCTTTTAAAAAAGTAAGAAACCGTTTTTTTTTTTTTTTTTAATAAAATAGTATATAATTGCATGAAATCTTTTTGTATAAGCTTGTTCTCAATTTACTCAATCCTCCAAACCTCTTCTTTGTCTTCATTTTGAAGAGTTTTACTGTTTTATGTAAGCTTTTACAGCTGCATGCAAAGTTAAATACTATGTTACCACAAAAACATGTTAATCTTCTTTTGCCTCTCCTGTGAAATATAATACAGCACAAAGTCCAAAATCTGAAATACTTCAGACCTCTGAATCAGAATTTTGGATCATTTGCAGTTTGTCTTCCCTCATCCCTCGAATTATTTACATCACGAAAGTATTTGCAGAAAAAGATAATTTTAAGCAGATATTTTACCAGTGGTATATTTTCTTTATTGAAAGGTTAAAAAAAAGTAATTACAACAATTTTATTTTTTTAATACAATTTTTGTAAAATTTTATTTTTATATAATTTTTAAGTTTTTATTTTTTCAATTTTGCATCTATTTTTTTCATTTTAGTAAAAGGAATCTGGTATCAATTGGTAAGCCCATTTTGTAGTAAATGTTTACCGCTTTTCAATAAAGTTTATTTGGAATTCGTACAGGGAATTTTTAATTTTTCATGAATTTTTTTATGTGATTTTTAGTTTTTTTGCATTTCACAGCAATATTGTGACATTCATAAAAGGAATTCAGTTTCAAGCTTTTAGCCTAATGTAATTAAATTTTGTCCTTTACAATTTTTTAATTTTTAAACTTTCTAGTGTTTTTTCATGTTTTGCAGCAATTTTTTTTAAATTTTTAAACTGTTTTTTCCTTTTTTTGTGTTTAGCCGCGATTTTTCTACATTTGTATAAAGAATCCTGTTTTAATCTTTTAGCCCAATGCAGTAAATGTTGCCTTGTCCTCTTTTCAATAAAGTTTATTTGGAATTCATACAGTGATTTTCAGAGTTTTTTTGTTTTGCTGCAATTTTTTGATATTTGTAAAAGGAATTTGGCTTTAAACTTGTAGCCTAAATATAGTAAATCTTGTACTCTGTGATTTTTGAACTGTTAGCGATTTTCTTAAATGTGATTTTAGCCGGATTTTTTCTTTCTGTATTCCACTGCAATTTAAAAAAAAAAAAAAACAATTAGCAAACAATCCAGATTTTGGAAAATTCCGATTTATGGATGTCTGGATTTGAGACTTTGTACTGTATTTTTAAGTTGTCATTTTTTCCTTGCAGGTGAGTGATGTGTGCAAGTGTAAATATTCAATTTAAAGATTGTTGAAGTTTTTTATATTTCAAATCAAAATTGATGATGTAGTTTTTGTTTAAACACAGTTCTGTATAAAATAATAATTACATACTTTTCTGAAGAACCTTATTATATAGATATTTTGTAATTTATTGATAACCTGTTTCAACTGTCACTTATGAACAAAATTTTAGCTGCAGTAATACAGAAAAACATTTACAGCACTAAAACTTAAGGAAAAATTCTCCTGGAAAAACTTTCAATAATTTATTATTTTGTACTTTTTTAACCTATAAAGTATCTAGAATGTGAACTCTTTTCTCACCCAATATTTAAGAGGCTACTTCATTCAGGCAAAAACACCCGCTCGCTGATGTTAATCCTAGGGGGGAAATAATTTACGATATCTCGTTCGCATTTCCATATTTTTAAATGATTTTTTTTGCATTGAATAGCTGAGGTCAATCTCTATGCACGCTCCTTTGTACTTTTTCGATTTTGATGACAAGTTTTTTTTATTAAGATACTTTCACTTTCGGAACCGGTTTCAAAAGTGAAAGTATCCTCAATAAAAGTAGAAAAAGTACAAAGGAGCGTGCATAGAGATTAACCTCAGCTATCCAATGCCAAAAAAAAAAAAAAAAAAAATCATTTAAAAATATTGAAATGCGAATGAGATATCGTAAATTATCATAGGATTGCCATGAGTGAGCGGGTGTTTTTGTCTGAGTGAGGTAGCCTCTTAAGTCATGACAACTAATTTAACAATCTGGTGTCACGACTGGCAAAAGGACTGATTGAAAACTCTAAATGTGTTTGTAAAACTTTTTTTTTTCTTTTAATTCATTGATATAGGTTCTAATGCTTGAATTGTGCAAGCTATCAATGTTTTTGTGCAAATTAAACTAAACTTTTTTTTTTTTTTTTTTTTTTTTTTTTTTTTAACTTAGAGGACAAATCTGTAAAAAAACAAAAACAAAAAAAAAAACAGTTTTAATAATTTTGATATATTTTTCTTCAAAAGTGAAAAATTAGTGTCAAAAATAGATCTGTGAAATTTTGATTTATCTTTTCAATTTTAGGTTTGACCTCCAACTAGTTTAATGTATTTTTAGAATTCATGTGAGTTTTTTGTTTCAGATGTTTCTTGAGTTCAATTGTGCAGAGTTTACTTTAGAGAAGTTTAGATCAATTAAGACATCAACATTTTTATATGACAATATTCACATACTTAGGCAAAAGTACAATAGATTCATTGTCAAAACTATTTTCTTGCTATATACATTATTTTACCAAAAAGAAAATGCTCTAAAAATCAAGCTGTATCAGGAGAACTCCCCTTAAGGCTCTTCATCATTAAAATCTTAAATTCTCTCGCTAATGTTAAGCCAATGGGCATGTGATGCATTTGTATTTTTTAAATATTTCGTTAGAAAATTAATATTTTCAACTTACTTTTTTCTGTTTACACTTCTTGAAGGATGTCTTCCTTTTTTATTTGTCAAAATATTTTTAAAATATATACTTAATTTTTTTTTTAAGTGTTAAAATTTTACTCAGTTTCGCTAAGATTTTAACAAATAAAATTATAAATGAAGTGTATATTTAAAAAATATTTTGACAACTATAAAAAGCAAGACATCCTTCAAGAAGAGTACACAGAAAACAAAAGTTTAAAATATTAATTTGCTAAGGAGATATTTTAATAACACGAATGCATCACATGCCCATTGGTTTAACATTAGCGAGGGGAATTCCAAATCTCACTGATGAAGAGCCTTAAGAATCGCAAGCTGATTTTGACTGCATTAATCTTTTAACACCCAAATTAATAATATATTACATTATTACTTGTCATGTATTTTGGTATATAAATGATTCTGAGTAATTTAAGCATGAAATTTTAGAAATCCACCCTTTAGCTTTAAAATTACAGCCCAACCAGAATTAATCGATTCTAAAGGAAATAACTGTGCTGGAAATAGGATTTTATATTTGTTCTCAAATGAGGATTCTGGCTGTGCGTTAATGGCATACCATCATTATAAGTACTGATGTCAGTAAGTTTACTGCCACTGAAACCACCATTCCATTCTATGGTAATCAAAAAGAGGTCTCTGATTATTATAGTTTGTTCATGATAAGTTGACTGAACAGTGATCGATACAGGTTTTTTTTTTTTTTTTTTTTTTTCCTTGAGGCTTATTTTGTGAAAAATAACATTTTGTAATGAAAGTGAAATCCAGTTACTCAAATTCAAACCACACATTTATTAATAATAATTTCTTTAAGTCCTGCTAAAGTCTTCCTTTCTGGTAAACTTGTTTTGTTTACAAATTACACATCTTAAAACCTTACAAAACAAAAATAATTAATGAAGAGTATGTTTTTATGGAATGGAATTTTGTGAAGAGGCCTGTTTTATTAAGTGGAATTAAGTGGGTCCTAAATAGATCCTAAATTTTACTTGGATCGCCAACTGCTGATGAGTAATACAAGTTTAGATGAATTTATTTATACTACTTAGCAGCTAGCAGAATGTAGTTTTTAATTCAATAGTGAATTTCCTTTACTCTTTGTGTCTGTTAGCAACTTTCTTTCCCCATAGCTTTCCAAGCACTTTCAAGGTCATCAGTCAATTGTAGATAGACTACCATATTTTTTGGTGCTGTAAACATTTTATACATGACTGCAGTGATTTTATGGTTTGAGATTAGGATATATTGTTTAATTAGTTAGGAGTTTGTAGCAAAACCTGATAGTTTTTATAATTGGTATCATGATTCTGACTGTATTCACTTGTATTGATACATTGTAATAATAAATTTTGGATATCGTCCAGCACGACTGATGAGTAATTCAGGTTTAGATAAATTTATTTATTAAGGTTACAATCACTACTATACTAGCAGCTAACAGAATGTAGTTTTAAATTCAATAGTGAGTTTTCTTTATTTTTTGTGTCTGTTAGCAACTGTTTTATCTCCCTACCATTCCAAGCACTCAATTTTTTTGGTGCTGTAAATGTTTTATATATGAATGCCATGATTTTAAGGTTTGAGATTAGGATATATTGTTTAATAAGTTAACAATTTTGTAATAAAGTCCAATAGTTAATATAATTGGTATCATGATCCTGACTGTTTACACTTGTATTTATTCAACATCCAGGCTGTGTATAATCAAGGCTGTGTATAAAAATCAAGGCTGAAAAAAAATCCATGTTTTTATCCAGACATGTTTTGTTTTTTTTTTTTTTTGGGGGGGGGGGGGTATATTGGAGTTTTCTCCTGCACATTTTTTCGCAGTGTGCCATCTATGTTTAATTATTTTTTTTTTTTGGTTCTATTATATATCTAAGATACAAATTTAATTAAATTTATATTCTCAGACATCTTTGCATAAAAAGTTAAAAATGATTTCAAAACAGAAGCCTTGTCAAACTTTCATTATACCTTGCACGTAGAATTGCAATTAAAAATCAAAGAATGTCTTATGCTATTATTTAATTTTATGTTATCTTATTAATATACAGAAAACCATATACCTTACTGAACTATAAATGATAGTTATTTTTCCTGTGTAGTAATAAAAAATAAAAGCTCTTCTGATTATTTTAATTTGGTAAGGCTTCTGTTTTGTAATTCTTTCAAATCATCTTAAATTTTTATACAGAGTTGTTTGAAAACCTAATTTTATTTATTTTTTCTTATATACATATAATAGATTCATAATAAATAAGTAATTACAGTGGAACTTCCCTTTAACGAAGTTCCTATTTAACGAAGTTTTCTACATAACAAAATTTTCTGCAGAACTTTGACTTTGAATGTAAATTAATCTCCATATTACGAAAAATATATTCTATATAACGAAGTTTATTCCACTTTTGTAAGTGTACAGATTTCAAACTAAGAGGTTGCTGTAGCGATGGAGATGCGAATTTATTTCAGCGAATTGTATGGAAATGAACACATAATTTCCATTCTTCTTGGTCTTCGTGCTAAATAAAACAATTTTTTTCGCGCTAAGAAAAACACTTGTTATCATTACTCTCCCACATGGAGACTCGAGGGCTGACAGTTAGGGGAAGTCAAAATCCTCTTTTTGCATTTTCAATGATATAGAAGATACAGTGACGCAATGGCGTGAGATGCATTGAAGCAAAAAATATCAATTAGAGTCAGACAGTTACTATTCTGACCTTCCATTGTAGACAATTGCTTTCTACATCCACAAGAATGTGCTGCAAAATGCAAATCGAAGAACATCAAAATTATATTTGTTCCTGCCAATACAACTTCTAAACTTCAGCCGTTAGTCTAAGGAATAATAAAAAAAATTGAAGTACATTATCGAAAAAGATAGAAAAAAGACAATGTAGTGAAAACATTAATTTGAGAACATGTGTATCAGAGCTGATGAAATCTTGAGCCAAAGCTTGGGAATGTGACGGATGATTTCATCGACCGCATGCAACTGTTTTGTAAAAGACTGCTTCATAATTGAAACTGAATCAAATGCTTCTGAATCCAATACCTGTTTGTCATATCTGAAGGAAAAAATTCATAAATTTAAGTTGATTTCTATTTAACGAATTTTCTTCATAACGAAGTTTTTAAGTGTAACGATGAGACTTCGTTAAATGTAAGTTCCACTGTATAATAAAAAAATAAATGGAACAATAAAAAAAAAATCACCAGATAACTCTTATAAATTAGAAAGAACCTAATAAAACATGAAAAACCCAGTGTTATGTGTTTAAAAACAAAAACACTTGTTTTTTTTCTGATATAAGTTGTTGGGTAGACAGCCCTGATGACAATCTGTGATATTGTGAGTGTCATGTGTGTGCATTCAGACTTATTGTTAGTCTTGTCTTAAGTAATTTTTTAACATAATAGGGTTAGATGTATTCCAATTTATATACTGTAATTTTTTTTCTCCACTATTTCAGAATTCTAGTTTTTATGATGGAGAACTTAAAATGAGGCATCAAAATTGAGTTTTTCTTTGAAATTTAATATTTTTAAAAAATGATAGTTTTTAAAATAATAGTCTTTATTCTATAAAGATTTTTCAATTTTTAAGTTAGACCAGTTATGTTTATTGCATTTTTTATTTAATTAATGGCGTTTCTACAAACTACGTAAATTTATATCTTTTTTTTTTAAGCCCCTAAAAAAGTCATTTAAATATTTTGCATAAGTTGCTTGATATCTTATTTACAGTTTTATATATTGTACAAGTTAAAGATAAAATATTTTTATTTATAAATGTTTGTTTTTAATATGTAGATATTTAAGTTTAATTTTTACTGTAGGAGGTTCTGTCAGGTAGTTAAGTTGTTATCGTTGACCAATAGCTTGCTAAATACTAAACCATTAGTTTTATATGTATAGTTCCAATTCCAAAAATGTTTCGAATGTTGTTGTTCATCATATAAACATTCAATCATACCAAAATAGTTTTTTTTTTTTTTTTTTTTTTTTTTCTTTTAGTTATACAACTTGGAAACCAAATAAAAATTTTTATTTCATAAGTTAAAATTAAAAAAAACTTTAGTAATTTTTTTAATATTATTTATTTATTTTGCATTTAGAAAAACAAGTAAAACAGTAAAAATTCCATTTTTATTTGATCAAAACTTGCCATGTTATAACACTTGGACTTGACATGTTATAAAAATGTCTTTTTACCTTTTCAGTGCCTGAAAACACTGAAATTTCATAAAATTCAAAGTATGATAACTCTGTAAGTTTTGGTCATACAAAAATAGACTATCATTTTATTTGTTAAAGCATGGAGAAAATTTTTCCAAATATACAAGACCTAAAAACTGTATAAAAATTTTAATTTAGTAACTCTGGGGAAAAAAAAAAAAAAAAAAAAAAACCTCTTTTGACATAATGGGTTTTTCAAATGAATAGGACAATCATTTGTCATTTTTGCAATTAGAACTATAGCTCCAAAACTCTCTAGCAGTTTAGGGATTAGCTATTAGTTAATGATAAGAAGGGACACTCTATATATTAATCACTGGATTAGTAATTGTTATAAAAAATGTTATATCTGAAATATTTTTTTTTACAATATGTTTTTAATAACATCAAAAATATTTAGTACTCTAACATGAACATTGAAAACTTGAAGCTCTGTAATTGGTCCATATTTATCAATTCACAGATCTAGGAATCTTTCATTCTTAAAATTATTTCAGCTATCATTTAACTTGATTATTCCATCAGCAGATATCTATGAAATTTATCTCTGAATCACCTTTATATTTGGCTATTTTGTTTTCCATTGCAACACACTATTTGTTTTTTTATTTGGTGATGTCCTTTTTCTCAATAATAAAAGCAGGTTTCTGCTGGTGTCATGCACAACAATAAAAATCTTTTGAATTAAAGAATATTTCATCATAAATTATTACTACATACTTTGTAAAATTATGTTTGAATGAAGTTTTAATCCAATGATAAATTTATAGGAATTCTGTATTGGGTGAGTATTTTTACCTGATCCAGGGAATGTATTCAGCTCAGTAATTTCTCCCCTTCCATTTCCTGTTGCAAACATTTTAAGGTATCTTTATGTAGAATGACAATCATCCCTGCTATATTTGTCTATTTTTAAGATTATATATTTTTTTCTTTGTTACAAAATATTTAGTTAATGTGTGAAATAATAAATAAATATATATATATATTTTTTTTTTCAGGCTACAGTAAATGGTTTTCTATATGATACAAGCCATGGCTTGCAACTAGAAGATTCCTTTATTTTAAAACTTCCCCCTGAAAAACTAGACGATATAACAGTGTCTTGTCAGCCATTCATTACATCTTTCAAAGTAATTAATTATATTTACAAAATTTACTCTTGTATCTATAACAAGGAAAGGGTTGTGACTGGGAAATTCATTTCAGAGTGAGCTTGCATGTGATGGTAACTTACACTGAGTGTAAGGGCATTTAAATGCTAGAATGCTTCTATATAATTTAGCTTGTTTTAAAAAAGAATCATTTTAAAGTTTATATAGCAGCTTATATACGAAAGTTTTTATCTGCTGAGTGGCTGAACATCATAAGAGGTAGTTAGATTATGACTATAACGTAGCATATAGATGACCTGGATTTTATTTTTGGTTTGTTTATTTTTGTAATGACTATTGATTAAAAAATAAAGAAGGGACACTTTACAATACATTTCTTAAATGTGAATTATTTTAATTATTGTGCCCCCTTTCCTAATGAATAAATCTAATAAAAATAAATTGTCTGCAGTTTTTAAGTAACTGTCATATATAAGCAACAGTAATTAAATGTAATATTCTATTGTTAATTTTATTAAGAATTTTTGTTTATGTGTATAAAACTACATTTTGAAGGTAAATATAAAATAACTATTTGTTAATTATCATTTTTCTTATTTTTTTAATGTCATTGGCTATATGCAATGCTAATAGAGTAGCATTTGAACATTCACAGAATAAATTACCAATAATATACACAAGCTCATTCTAAAATGACATTCCCTACACTGATTTTTTCCTTTTAGAATGAGTTTGGATGAATAGATCATGAATAACTATATTATGCTGTGCATTTTTACTTATGTCTGTATTTAATGCATATTGAATAAATATTTATTAAGAAATCTATACTAATAAAAGAAAGTTTCGCTCTGTGTGTGTGTCTGTGTGCGTGTCTGTTGGCGATGGCTAGGAAAATTTAGCCCATCTAGAAGGCTGGAAATTTAGATTTAGGTAGTCCAAACCCTCTCCTGGTGCAACATTACTTCAGAATTTTAATATTTTAATTACTTTCTGAAATATTAATTAAAATGCACAAAGCACTCTCATTAAAAATACGCTTTTATTCTCTTGGGTTGGTTGGTTCACTGGTTGGTTGCATCGATTCTTCACAGAAGTAATTAAATAAACCAGAGTAGCGATGCAAAAATAAGGATTTCTAAGGAAATAGTGGTCGCACGGCTCTGCCGTTACAAACATACAACCGTGCTCACGTAGCGCCATCAGCCGACGCGAAACTGAAAGTGTCATTAACGCAGAAGAACTGATACAACTGTCCTACTCGAGCGCCATCACCATCTATTTGAAACATTTTAGAGGGACGTTTTTTGTTAGAAATCTTTGGATGAAAGTCGAGTGTTTCATGAATTACTGTTTTTTTTTTTTTTTTTTTTTTTTTTTTCCAGCTAAATATTAATATTTTCACACAAAAATTATACCCATGCTTAGGAAACATTTTTTTTTAATACTCATAAAAATTTGGATAATAAGATTTTTTTTTTAAAACAGTAAATAAAAAATTAGAACACTTCTAACAGGCAATTTTGTCACTACAAATTGGCAATTCTTAAGTTCTTGCTTGAGCTGCGGATAGTTTAGCGAGAATTCTTGAAACTTTCTATTGCAAATTTATTAATATTAATATTTTATATCTATATTAATAAAAGAAAGTTTTGCTCTATGTGTGTGTCCGTGTGTGTGTCTGTGTGTGTGTCTGTTGGCGATGGCTAGCAAAATCTAGCCCACCTAGAAGTCTGGAAATTTAGGTGTGGATAGTCCAAGGTCTGGCCATGTGCACCTGAGCCTCAGAATTTTAATATTTTGATAATTAGCCTAGATATTAATTAGATTCTCATTAACCATCGCTTCTAAAATGTTATCTTTTAAATCAAAATGGCGAAAGAAACGAACGGGCGTGTTGAATTTGTAAGCGGAAATGAACAAATTCGAAATTATTTTACTAATTAGCGAATTTTAAGAAAACTAATTGAGATATCAATTTGAAAATTTCTGAGCATATGTAAAAAAAATATTCTGTATCTAAATATGTGATTTTTGAAAAATTCGGTTGGTAATTTTTTTTTATTTATGCAAAAAACTGTCAAAAATCTGCTGGCGCCAGTGAACGATCCGAGAAAATTTCAGACAGGGATCTGCTTTCATTAAAAACTGAACTACAAAGAGATCTGTTTCTCGGGCTGAACCCTCCATTTAGTTTGCGAAAATGAAAGGAAATAATTGCCAATTTTTACTAATGAACAAAAATTTAGGTAACTAATTAAGATATAGATTTGAAATTGAGGTCGGGAAGGGGTGTCATCTGCCGGCTATTTTAGCGTAGCATCTTCGTTATGTTCTAATTATCAGAAAAATGTAATTATTTTTTTAATGATCGCGTTAATGTAGGTGACGGTGGTTCTCTTGAACAAATTATTCATTATATTTGTTGGTATGGGGAGGGAGGGGGTTAACGCCTTTCTCTGAGATTGTAATTATCTCGGGCCCGGGCAACGCCGGATGGGTTAGCTAGTGTTAAATAAAATTTTATTCAACCAAGTTTTCTATAGCTTGAGAAATTTTCTTCTCAGTTATGATTTTATTAATGAAATATTTACCATGTTTTGTTATTTAAAATAATTTTTTAAATATTCTGTGCTATATTATGTTTGGAAATGTTTATTTTGCATCATTTATTGGTGAATGTTCATTTTAAAATTGATATAGTCTGTGCGAAGATATAAAAAATAAATAAATAAACTTTTGAAACATGATTAATAAGGATTTGGTACAGGACAGCCAATAAAACTCTTTAATTAACATTTCAAGAATTTTCATCTGCTTAAAATTTTATGTTTTACAATGACAGTTTCGACTTTTATAATCAGCCGCGATGCAAGATTCATCGACAGAACCATTTTGTTCTATGCATCTATTTAATTCTTTAGTTAATTCATTGTGTCTGGCATTTGAATTTTTTTCCTCTATGCTTTCATCTGCTTTTTCATTAACCTCAAAGTTTTCAATTTGCTGAGAGTTTTGAACTATTTCCCAGTCTGAGTTTATATATTACAGAAACACCAGTGTGAATTATCAAAATACTCTTAATATCTTTTTTGGTAAAAACGTTATTTTTAAAGCAACTTCTACATATACTTTCACCTTGTTAAAACAATTTTTCTTTAAAAACTTTCAATCCTACAAAATCACAGTCATTGAATTTTTCTTCTAGAAATATAGGTTTTGGGATCAAGCATTGTCACACCTGTGTTAATGTATCGAGTGATGCATTTGTCAAACTAGCACTGTATGATAAACAGATGTATATACAGTATACCTTAATGAATTTTTTAAGAATCTCTGCATACCCTTTGTTACTGAAACAAAGCTATATTGTATACTCTCTAGTGTGTACTTTCTGCCTCTATCAAATACTTTCCGGTGTATACCCTCTGGCTATAAGGTATACCCTCTAGTTTTACGAGTACAACACTGACTATATGGTGCTTTTTTCTGGAAAGATCCCTCAAGTAAATTTGATTGAAAATATGATTCTGGATTCTGATCACAAATGGCAATGGTCGCACATGCAAAGGAGACTGGAACATGGAGTGGGTCTTTAATGGATTTGACTAATCATGGCACTGATTATAATGATGTTTTGTTGCATTTTCAAGTCAGCTTTCGTAGCTGAATGGTCAGTGTGTTCAGCTTGAGTTTGGAGAGTATATGTTCGAATCTCACAACCTCCAGATTGCCTTTTTTTCTACTTTTTTATTTTAAAATGTTTTATTTATTGGTTGCTGTGTATTTTTCAGGATAAATGGAATATATTTTTGATAAAAGTAAATTTTTATATTAATAGCACTTACAGATGTATTTTTATTATAAAAATAAAACACTTATTTAAATACATTGTGTTACAAAATGTAACATTTTTATTTCATATTTATTATTTTCTAAATTATAATATTAATTACTTTCAGATTCTCGTTAATTTTGGCAATTAATTCAAATTAGGCTTTAAATTCTAAATTTGCAATTCATTAATCATCTATATTTTAATGTTTCAGTTCAAATTCCGATGTAAAAGTACTGTGTGTCCGAAAAAGGTTGGACTGATTTGAAAGAATCATGACTCTAAAAATAATTGAGTAAATGCAATTATTTTCTTCTCAAAGTACTCATCAAATATCCAAGATTTGTTAGATGTAGCTGTTTTAAAATCGTGACATTCAAACGATGTGCAGAATCGATGATCGGAAAATGCAAATCACACCACACATTCGCAATTTTAACTTTTTGCTCAGGTTATTTGTGTACATAGTGTCCTTTCCTACTATATCAAAGTTGCTGAAGAACTTTCTAATTGACATTTTCCCCATAACTCAATAGTTTTAGACTTATAGCCTTATAGGCTTTCTACTCTGGAATCATCGAAGAAATTGCGAATGTGTGGTGCGATTTGCATTTACATATCATTGATTCTGCGCATCGTCTGAATGTTACGACTTTAAAACAGCTACATCTAACAAATCTTGGATATTTGACGAGTACTTTGAAAAGAAAATAATTGCATTTACTCAATTATTTTTAGAGTTATGATTTTTTCAAATCAGTCCAACCTTTTTTGGACACCCGGTACTTTAAAAAATGCCAATGATCTTTCTTATTCAAAAGTTCACAAAATGCTTTATCTTTAAAATAATATTTAAAAGATCTTTTCACTTAATTCAGATTAAAAAACTATCGTTTTCAATGTCATCTACATAAATTTAAAAGCTAACAATCTCATTATTTTATTCAGAAAATTAAACAATCTTTTTCTGCATTTGTTTAATCTTTGTGAGTTTCACTCTTTTTGTATCCTATAACATGCATGCATTGTAAAATATAGTGCTGATATAATATACATTACAAAACCTCAATAACAATAAATATAATCATCGCTAATCATAATAATTTTTATAACTTATCGTTGCTATTTAATTTTTTTTTTAAATTATTCAAATAGCTACCACTATTTTTGATCAGTAATAGTCACCTTAATTAATTTGTCATTAAATAAGACTAATTTTACTATTCGGAAACTGGTATTTCTCTGAAAAAATCCATTAAATTAGCAACACTGGAGAAGATAAGAAAAAATTTGCATCTTGGTCTATGAATTTGCGTCTTAAACAAGATTTTTTGTCTCAAGAAACCGAAATGCTGTTACGTATTAAGCAGAATTGCGTAATAACTGTTTGTATATTAAACATGATATTTTTACATTAGTCTAATGGTGATGTTCAAGTGACAGGAAAAAATCAGCATATTAAGCAGGATTGTGTATTAATCGTGAGCATCTTAAATGGGTCCCGACTGTAGTTTAGATAATGTATTTCTTCAATTTATGCAAAAAAATATTTTTACAAATGCTTTCTGGCAACTTAATCACTATTTATACCCAAGCAATTTGTTCATATTTACACAATTTATTTAATATACATGGGACATCCAGAAAGTAAATTTCAATTTAAAAATGCAAAATGTAATGGATCAACATACTTTATTGTACACTAAAGTACAAACCTGTGACTATGTTTCAACATAATCCTTGAATCCATATTAACGAGATATATTTTGTATTGATGCTGCCTTTGATGATATTCAAGTGATAACAAATCATCAGACAGTATCATCAACCTGACATATTTGGCCAGCAAGAAAAGCAAGTTAAAAAAAAAAAGTTTTCTTCCACGGTATTGATTGATTGTCATCAGAGGTGGAGAGATTGTTGTCCATTGTATACTTTATCAGACACTGTTCCATCCTTCAATAAACTGTCACACTCATTTACATATCATTGAATCATTCATGACGTATTTGCTCTAAACCCTTCACAAAATTGATGTTGAATTACAGCTCCTGCCACAATCTGTGTATTCAAAATTGTTACTGTCTTTGCCAATAAAGTGTCATTTTGTTTTAAACTAGCTTCTCCTTGATGATAACATTTTCTCTATAGCCAATCCTATTAAACTTTTGAGCAAATATTTGTTATTTTAGGGTATTAAAGCAACCATTTTTGATGTACTTCTTCTGTGACAACCCTAGTTTAAGAGATTGTCTTTGATTGCATTGTTTGTATTAGTTATATTTATATCATTTCAAAATAGTGAAATTATTAATATTTTACTAGTACTTTAAATTAGTCGATGAACATGATTTATAACATTCTATTATAAAATCTTTTTAATTTTTCAGATTGAAAAAACAAATTTTGTAGTCATCAACGTGAACTTAATTTCTGAAAGCTATGTTGCAAAGTTATTTCCTCCCTTTTTACAATCTCTGAAGGATGATTTACAACTACGAGGTATCTATGTTTTATTATTTAAAGCTTAATTAATTTGCATTTAAATAATCATTGTCATTAGATCAGCTATGAATTTTTTTTGCATGTCTATTTTCTCAATTCTTGTAGTTTTGGCCCTGTGATTCTATGATATTTTAAATATATATAAAAATCTGATTTTTGAATGTGTTATGTTTTTAAAACTGTTTACTTGCATATCTTCTTCTTTTACCTTATTTAACAGTGAAGTTTTGTTACTGTTTTCTAGATGTGTTGGAGTTTCATAATCTATGCTTCATGCATGATTTTTCGTTCTGTTTTGTAATGTAAACTCCCTTATTTTCAGACTTCATCCATTTCTCTCATACATCCAAAAACATTTCTTGCTTTTTTTTTTTTTTTTTTTTTTTTAAACTATGTATTGGAAAATTGGAAAATCCTTCATTCATATAAAAAAAAAAAGCCATACATTTTACCATGATTTTTTTTTTAAGAATTTTTTTCTAAATCAAAATCTCCTGCTGCAATATATAATCAGATGTAAATTTAGATTTCTAAAGCATGAATGCACTTTAAAGTGACTGTGATAGTCATCTTCATGTTTAGATTTTTAAATGATTAATGTTGAAGGAAATAACTTATTTTACGTTAAGACTTATGGTAATGTTGATATATGTAAATGCTTTTTCTTGTTAAAAATTTTGAATAAATCTGTTTCCCCTTTGTCTTGTCTCTTTTGCAATTTTTATGTTTATATATATTTGTTTTTAAATTGTGCGCTAATTGAGAAAAATGTTGTAGTAGTTTCTCTCTTACTTTGTTTTTCTAGAGTTTGCAGGTATGTTGTGATAGTGTGCTATAACACACCAAACCAAAATTGCAATTTTCTGACTATTTTCCTTCATTGTTTATAAGTAGGGATGAAAATGGTGATTTTGTCAGTTGAATAAAAGCTTTTTTTTTTTTTTTAAAGTGCATATTGATTGTAATTTTTTTCAATGATTTTAAAATAGAAATAAGCACAAATTAAAATTGATCTTTTATTTGTATGTTTAAAATTTTTAACAGCTTGGTGTAATTCTTATTTCAAACATTTTAATGCTAATAATAAAAATTTTATGGTTCGTTTTTTTTAAAAAGCAAATTGTTTAACTTTTCAGAAAATTGTTTCTGACTACAATTAGTTGATCTTCAATTTTGTTGTTAATAGGAGGGGGGGGGGGAAGGCATTTAGAATATTATTTGATTAAGTTTTCATTTTAAGTGTAATATGTTTTAGTTTCTAATTTATATTAAATTTGAAAATATGCATTACTTCAGTAGTAAGTTGACTATTTTGAAATTATTTTATATATATCGACAATACCAGATATTTTTGAAAATATCATGATTGATATTTATCAATCCTGAATGTAATATAAAATAGATAACATAAATAAGCCATATAAAATTATAATTTTTTTTATTGGTTGCTGTTTCATTTTTGTGACTGTTTAGGAAAGTTCATGGTTGTTTAGGGAGAAAAAAAAAATTCACCCAAAAAATTTCCATTTTTTTTTCTAAACATTCTTATTTCTAATATTTTTATAACAACATTATGCACACTCATATTGAATTGTAACAACTTAACAATACAACTTAAAATTGAGTTAGTGTTAGGAGATTTTTTAATAATATACTGAAATGTAATTCTGTAATATTTTCTATGAAATATGTTTAAGGCTACTCTTAAGAAAATTAATAATACTGCTCAGTACTGAACAGTATCTTTCCTACTAATAATCTTACTTATAATTTTTATGGCACATTCACAAAATCATTTTTATATGTGTGAGAATTTGTAGATATTAATATTCAAGTACATAGTACAAGATTTGTCTTTTCACCTTTTTATAAATGCATTACATCGATAATAGACTGTACTCCATTAGTTATGCCTTTAAAATCAGCTTGAAAAAAATTAATTCCTTTCAAAAATTGACCTTATCTTATTGTTTAGACACTAAAGTATACAACAAGCTGATCACAGATAAAATAACCTTAGGACTTTGGATTGTTTCAAAGTAAGACATAAAATTGTTAAATAACAAAAAAAAAAAAAAAAAAAAAAAAAAAATCTGTGTCAATAGAAAATATAATCATTTACAGTCAAAGCACCTTATAACGAAATCCAAAGTGCTCCAAAGATTTGCTCGTTATAACGTGCTTTCGTTAAAACGTTATAACGAATTATTTCGTTATATAGTAAGAATGCCAATTACCCTGATTAATATGGTCTGAACGTAATCTGAGTATGCAGAATTCTATATAATGGAGTCAATCATATAAAAGGACGTTTTATTACATAAAGATGTGTCTTAAAATAACTTTTGTTTAATAAAAAAAAAAAGCTAGGCCTAATGTATTCATATTATATTAAGCCTCCATAGTAAGGATAATTTTTATTACAAACAGAAAAGAGAAGAAAGGCGTTGATTGAAAAAGGAATTTCTAGGAAATCATATTTTTACGAATAAATACGTACAATTCATAAAACATAATTTTTATTTTGTGATGATAGATCTGGATGACTGAACTTCAGATAATTACAGTTATGTTGTATTATTTTAGCGGTATATATATATATATATATCTTACTCTGCTACACATTAAAAAAAAACGGGCAAATTTAATGTAAAAAAATATATTGATTTAATTCTCTTAAAAGGCAGTTTTACATACCTATATAGGTTTGAAGAATGGAGTTAACAAGCTCTGATTTCTTTTGTTAATAACGTTGACTAACATTGTACACCCTATTTTGACAACATACATGTTAATTTCATTCGTTATCAAGTTTTCATTGTGCATGTAACACACAATTATCTGTAAATACTCAAGTACATCAGATGGTAAAATCTTCTCATCAGCTTCTAGAAGGATGTTTTCACTGACACTGCCAACCCACGCCTCATCTTCTGTACTTTTTTTATGATGTTCTCTTCATCGAATTCTTCATTTGCCATTATATGTTTGAATCAACATTAACATATTGATCTAATTTAAGCTCGGAAATCAGATTTAAAATGATGAAATCAGTTCATTTGTATTTTCCAATTTAGGTAAAGAAACAGTTTCATGATTGTTTGAAGGTGATGGAAAAAATCTCGAAATTGAAAAAGCATTAACAACAGAACATCGCACTATGCTTTATTTATCAGATAAAATGCTTTCAGCTCGTCTATTTTTTATTATTTCGTATATCTGAATTCACGATTATTTTTTCACAAGCATCTTCCAGTATTTAGCTTTAAACAAATGAATAACTCCTTGGTCTCATGGTTGCACTTTGGATGTAGTGTTAACTGGTAAAAGAAGTAATTTTATAAATTAAACACGAACAGAGCTCACAAGCGAAGAGACGTTCAGACGGGGTCAAAAATAAGCAGAACTTTTCTTTTGGCTTTTTGCTTCTATTCGTCAAAATCTAAAATCCATTCTTTAAAAAGGCATTTCATCATTCAAGCTTTTCAATTACGCATGTACATTGCAGGCAAAGTTTTTATTACGTTTTTAGGGATACACCGTGGATTCTTTGCTTTTCCAATTACAACAGGTTTTCGCCTTTCAGAGAACATAATGCTAATGAAAGTCTGTCTTTGCTCCTTTTCCCACAGTGACAAGTTTCTTTTTTTAGTCAAAGTTTTATCAGGCATCCATATTAAATATATCTTTTCAACCGTAATCCTAATAAATATTTGAGTTTTCGTTCTTTCATTCTTCAATTGTTTCTTCTGAAACAGAGGCTGCTTCTCCACATAATTTTTTACACACAATTTCATATCTTTTTTTTTTTTAAATTTACTCAACCAATCATCATGAAAGTCTTTATATACAAGTGTTTCGGCAAACGCAAATGCTTTTTATTGCAAAATACTTCTACTAATATTGAAGTTTTTCGATCTTGCATCTTTAAACCATGAAAAGAATACTCCCTCCAAATCTTCATATTTCGCTGTGCATATGCGTTTAAACGATGAGGAAACTGCACTCTTTTTGAATATTTTAATAATTTTTTCTCAATTTTTCAATTGTTGAGAGTGCTACTTAGAATCCCAAATTTTTTCGCTACATCGCTTATTTTAACATAATTTTTGACGCATTTTATAATTTCAACTTTCTCTTCTAAACTCGAACTTTCTTTTTACAAAAAGTTTTAAAAATTAGCACGCGATAAATTTACACGAAAAGCAAATGTCAATGAAATCAGTCATTAAAAAATAAATAACATAATTCCAGTTCAGCTAAGCTGTCTTAAAATACTGCCCCTCCCCCAAATCTCTCTTGGAAGTATTGAAAATATGTGACTGGTCGTAGACAAAAAGATTGAAGGTTATCTCATAAAAAAAATAGCTGGTATTTAAAAAATAAAATTCTATTTCCCAGCCATTTTTTAAGTAAAAAAAAGTAAAAAATTCGCTATATCGTTCTTTTATCAATTTTCATGCTCGAATTATTTTTGTTATATCGTGCTTTTCGTTATAAATATTTCGCTATATCGTTTCAAATTCAGTATTCTTTAACATACAGACCAACTAAATGGTTATGTGCATTTCGTTATATCGTGCTTTTCGTTATATCGTAGTTCGTTATAAAGTGCTTCAACTGTACCTCCGTGAACAAGTCCTGCATAAAAAATAATTTTTCCATCTTCCCCTTATTCAGTAATTGATGCGTGTTCTGAATTAAATATCCTATGACACCAATTGAAACTCCTTTGAAACTTTGTCACATTTTCTAGGGATATTCTTAGCCTCTAAAAAAGAAATACAGAAATGCTATTCGATTTCTTAATATATGAATAACCTTGTAAATTTTGTGCATCCAAACATGAAAATGACTGCATGAATATGTCAAAAAGTAGCAATTTCGATTTGAAAAAAGCACCCACCTACTTTTCTAATGGTTAGGGTTTTAGTTACTATACAAAAAGTGCAGGGTTCGAATAAGGCTCGCAACTTACCAAGTTAATCATTTAAAAAAAAAAACATTGCCAAATAAATAAATAAATAAATACTGAATACAATCAACTAAATATCTAAACTTATTCAGCTAACTGAATATTTGGTAAGAGGGCCGAATAGGGGCTGAATATTTGTTACATCCTTATTTATAAGTAGAATCAATATCTATTTCAGGTGTGAGAATCTTCCATGTTTTGGTACACTCTTTCAAAAAAGAAAAAAAAAAATCCTGCAATATTGCCTTATCCCCCTTTCTGAAATTCCATTTTCCCGTTTTTGCCTTCTCATCACAAAAAGTTTCAAAACATGAGAGACCTTTAATTTTTTTAATTTTTCTGTCTTTTCTATTACTTTGCAGTAACAGTAATTAAGTAATCATTTTATTTCTCATTTCCGAAAAGTTGTATCATCCACTACCTCTTCCTTTTCACCCTGCATACTAAGTTTACAACTTCTACATTTTCATTTTGCCGTATTTGTTATTGTGAAGCAATTATAAATAAATAACCAATCTTATAAATTTCTACCGTTCCATGCTAAAATTTGTCCCTCTCCCCTCCATTTGCATATTTAAAAGCTGTGTTTACAAAAATGGAACTCTATATACAAAAATTAATGCTACTTATTCATTAGTTTATTTAATTTGTAGCTCCTTATTATTATTGGTTTTTGAAAGTCCTGAAAAGTTCTTGATTTTTATCTAAAGAAATGTGTAAGAACCCTGTATAAGACAGATGCACATTTACTAATATCACTAAGCTATGTAAGCAAGATATAGTTTAAAGAAAATCAAGTTAAGTATGCACAATGATTCCTCATCAAAATACATGAAAAATGCATTGCTGTCGATGATGGACACATTAAACATATTTAATTCTCTTACTATCTGACCTGCCCAATGTTGCCCTGGCCTGTCATAATAAATTTTAACAAACCTCAAGTTTGTATGATTTTATATATTTAACCCGATTTTGTTTGAAATATTTTTAACTGAAAAATTTGTGAAAAAAAAATTGATATTTAATGATAAAAGCACTCATAAGAAGACATTTTCTTGTTTTTTCACGTACGGTTGTTTTAAAAAAAATCTTTGTCCAAGCTCTTTGAAATTTCTATCTGTTATAAATAGAGAGGTTTTTATAGCCCATTTAAAAAATTTGTAAAAAAAAAAAAAAATATCTAGTTCTAAAAGAAATGTTTTCTTCTTGCTCTTTCTTTTGTTTGATTGTTTTTACGTCTGCTCCTTTAACATAACAATAGAGAAATAGTTCTCATCTTCCGAACAGCATAGCAGTACTACCTGTTGGCTGATATATGCCTAAACTTAATCAATACCACTTCATGTCAAAGTCTGAAATAATCTGAAGTTTTATTAAGTTCCATCTTCTAGTTTGTGAGTTAGAGAGCCCACAAAGTTTGTGTTACATATAGACACACAGACAGACATTTTATAACAACAGTCAAATTATGTTCAGGACCTTCTAAAATATATAAATCCTTCAAAAACCAGAAGTCAAAATTTTTCATTAATCCAATATTTTCTTCTTGTATATAGAAGAAAGTAAATATATATATATATATATATACAGTAGAAGATCTTTATAACGCAATTCTATATAACGCACAACTTCTCAGATGTAAACAATGATTTTTCAGTTAAGAAACACCTGAATTCTTACATTATAAATAGTTGCTATTCTCTAAAGGACTAAATCTGATACATTAATTTAACTTTATCTCCTTAATTCAGAGCTAATTGCTATGATTTGATACAGCTATTTTGGACAATCTTTATAAAGTAAATATAACAATGTGTGGAATGATCTATATTATGCAAAAAATATATAAAATATAACTTCTGGTAATAAAGAATACAATATAAAGATACTCTAATGTATTTTGGTATGTTTCACACATATTTGGCCATGTTTTACAAGCTAAATTTAATGATGTGTGAAATGTGATCTATATAACGCACAACCTCTTGTTTTTAAGATTGCGTTATAAAGATCTTCTACTGTATATTAACAATTTTAACTTGAAAATTTCTTACTGTGACAAGAAATAAAAGGAAAATTACTATTTTTTTTTCTTTAATCTGGTCAATATGTTTTAATAATAATTTTTATATTTAATTTTTTATAATATTTTTTATAATATTTATTTTATAATAACAATTATTTACACTGGGCTGATCTTGAATTTATGTTATTTAGGAAAGAAGAATGTCTTTTTAGTTGGAGATTTTATCTTGCCTCCTGGTCATACTAGTATGTTTTACATTTTATTGAATAATTTAAATATTAATAATATAAATATAAAACTTATTGTTTCATTTTTTAAATGTTTATGCTTTATATTTCCAAATTTTTTTATTAAAATGTGCACTAAATTTTTTGTGTCATCAATGGTATGAAAATTATTTTTGTTTCATTTAAATGTTTACTTCATTTTTTAAAATTAGAAACGTCATAAAAACATTATATACAGTCTTTAAACCAATTTTAAATTATTTGATTTGTTTTTATAATCAAAGTACTTTTGAAATTACTAGAACAGAGTACTACTAACTTCATAACATCAGTTCTTATATATATATATATATATATATATATATATATAAAACTGTTATTCATATATATTTTAACAGTGAAATCTGACCTTACTTATTATATGTGCAGTGATTTTTACACTTATTTCATGATTAAAATACTTGCTTTATTATGCATCATATTTTCACTTGTTCCTTATTGCAATATATTAAAATGCAAATTTTTTTTGTCATTTTCAATTCCTTTTCTCCATTACAATACTTAACTTTATTGTCATAGTAATGCCAAGTGCTACCGAATTTCTTGAGTTTTTCCATGGTGAAAGAAAATTCTTTACCGCTGCGTATTGTGTGTTCTGCTCTTAGGGAAAAGGGTGGCATTTGAAAAGACTTTTTTGCCCTATAAAAAAAGAAAAATCTCTTACAAGGAAATTTTCTTCTGGTATTTCTTTCTTTATTTTACACCACTTTACACCTTAAGGTTAAAATGTTCCCTATTTGTCTGTGACATATCTCTCAACAGTCAATAAGAATTTTGTTTTCAACCAGGGTGCGAATGACACTCGCCAAGTAACAAGCAGGAAATTAGGTATGGCAGTAAAATTTTACTCATATTAGCCACTGTGACGAGTGACCTATCCGTGGATGATTTTTAAAAATATCCAAGAGTTGTCAAACAAGAACAATGCTTGCAGCATTTAGATGTTTCTTCTTGTGAATATGGAGGCAGCAAGAAAGTTTTACTGTCCTTTGACTCCTGAATAAAATTTTGGAAATGGGGGAGAGGGGGAATAGGATAAAGTCCAGATTAAAGCATATGTTAGATAAAAGAGCATTAAATTATTAAGATTAAAAGATTTAATTATATTAATTTAAAATTAAAACATAGCACACCTTATGGTAGTGTTGGGCATAATGAATTATTTTGTCACTCAAATGAATCCTTTAGGCATGCACGAAAGCATAGTTGCAAAACTTTGTGTGTGTGTGTGTATATATATATATATATATATATATATATATATTTTATCAGTTACCACAAAAAATTTTGTAGAAAGAAAAAAAAAAGTACAAGAGGGGAAAATTCTGCTATAAGGCCGAATATAGATTGCCACACACGGCTTTCATTTAAAAAATTAAAAAAACTAGCTGTAACTCAGAATAAAAACGCAATGACACCAAACAATTTTAAAATATCTAAATAACAAATAAAAATTCCCCTGTTAAAGTGTTGAGTTGTTCAATAACCATTCGATTTAGAAAAATATTTTTCTACCACTGAGCAATTTTTTTTAATGAAATTTAATTCATGTTGCTATGGCAGCAGACGATAAAACGATATCTTTGGAATAAGAAAATAGAAGACAAAAATTTGTTGATGTTTGTGATAAAAAGTTTTTCTTTATTTTTTAAAAATGTATATACATAATTCACTTTTATATTTTAACAGAATAATAAGTTTACTATAATTCGTTACTCATGCTATGGCCAGTATACACGATACACGTCGAACCACAATACCTTTATCATTATCTTTTTACACGTAAAAGTTTCGCTACGGTACTCCATTGTGAAGTTTTGTAATTTTTGAAATCTAATATTTGAAAAACGACATAATCATTAGATTTGAAATTTATATCAAGAAAAATACAATTTTTTACCATTCTAACGCAGTTTGTAAAACAATTTTGTGACAAATACTTTTCGAGTTATTAGTTTTTTAAGTAACTTCAAATGTTTCATTTTCCGAGATTAATCTGTGGCAACGATGGATTGCTGTGACTTTTCATAAACATGAAAAATGATAGAGATTGAAAGAATAAGCCACCCTGTGTGTGGCTAAAAATCATAGTTGTCAACCTTTATATATTTTTAATCCGTTACCTCCAGAAATTTTGTAAAAATAATTCTCATTTTTATGTGGCTCTTAATTTAATTCTAATTAAAATAAGAAACATCTTTTTTTTTTTTTTTTTTTTTTTTTTTTAAATCTAATTGATTAAAAGAAATATGGTGGTTTGGCAGCTAAGCTTTTGCACATGTCTGAATGATTCCCTTGAATATCAAAATCATTCATTCTTCTCATCAACCTTATGGTGCACTTAGGCAAAATATATATTTTTTAAATCATTATTTTCTAGAAAATCTTCCAAAGAAGATTCAAACTATTTCCTGATTTTTGTGAAGCTGATAGGGTTTTTATTTACAATTATTATCAGTGCAGTTAGTTCCATGCGAACATGGTTTCATCTACAAATGGTATTTCATATTTAGCTTCAGAAAAATGATTATTTTATGATAATAAATTGTAGTGAAGGATGTATTCAACTGTTTGAACCTGGCATGAACAAAAAGTAGCAGAGTCTCTTATGAAATAGGCTTTGGAAAAATAAAATCGACATTGAAATTTTTTTTAAATAGGCGGTGCCTATGTAGCATGGTTCTATTAGTTCTTCTGCTTCTTCATTTATATTACAATACGAAACTTTGTTGAACCAGTTTTGTTTTTTTGTTTGGTGTCGCTTCCTTAGCATGGTTCTATATTGGCTGCCATATTTGTTCGAAAGTCATGACTCAATCCTAACACTATTATGATTGAGATCCTACTACTTTATGTTCATGGAAACAGGGAATGGAATACAAATAAGATGGGAAATTTCAGTAATACTAAAAACAAAATCAGGCACTCTACCTATAAAAGATGATTTCATTTCAAATAACTGCAAATTAAATTCATATTATATAATACAAGGGGCAGTTTGATATGTCCGTGACTTTAAAAAATGTTGGTTGTTGGATCGTACTCTTATTATTATGTTTTCAATTTATTATTAACTGTGGCAACATTTGTGCAATTTGCAGACGATATTTTAAATACATTGTGTTCTATTGGATTCAAAAACAAACGATTAGCGTATTTGTTTTGACTATGAAGAAAATAGAATTTAGTGTTTTGATAAAATACTATTTTTTGTGCTAAAAAACAATTACCGAAACTGAAAAAAAGTTGAAAAAATATTATGGGGAGTCTGCTCTAGAGGTCTGCATGGGTCGAAATTTCCAGGCCCGGGCCCGGCCCGATACAAAAATTAAAAGTTCAGCCCAGCCTGATTTAAAAGTTAAAAGTTCGGCCCGAGCCCGGCCCGGCCCGGAAAAAAGTTAAAATCTCGGCCTGAACCCGGCCCGGCACGAGTGAATTTCTACAAAACATAATTTTTATGTCGATTTGGTTAAAAATTTGCCCCATAGGAGGAGATCAAACCAAAAATTCTTATCTCAGCCTTTTTTTTTCATGTTTATAATCTTCATTTTTATAGAGGTGCCGCAAGCTGGAATATTTATTTTTTTAATAAATCTCTATTTGTTGTATGTATGTGTTTAAGTTATCATCGATATTGTTAATCCATATTCCATTTATTGAAGTGTTAAAAATCAGAAAAATGCTATACAGTAAAATCTAAGATGGAGTTGCATAGGGAAGAAAAAAAAATGAGTTATAGACAATTTGCCTTCTTAGCAGGTGTAAATGTATTATATATTCTTTTCTTACATATTAGTATATTCATTTTTAATGGATCAGCACATTTTTCAATTTAAGACAGGATTCCATCATAAGCAGGTTCTTTTTCACACGTTTTACTATATTTTAATTTAGCTATATTTTAATAAGTGTATAAATCTACTATTCTTTAAAAAGAATAAATTTTAATGTTTAATTATAAAATAATGGCGATTTAAAAATGTATGCATGTTTTGAAAAGATTTTTATGCCAGATCTTATTTTACTGACCTTCGAACGGACCAGGTACGCCGAGACAATGATTTTCATACGAGTCAAAACCAGGACTAAAAATTTTAAGGCATGAAGACTAGGAAGAATGAAACCAGTCCCGGCTCTGTACGGAAAAAATAATTTAAGGCACGGCCTTATCCTTCAGGAAAAAAATAGGGCCCGGCCCGTAAAGAGTAATCACTTGGCCCAGCCCGGCCCGAGTGCCATGAAGAAAAATAGGCCTGAGCGTGGGCCGGGCCGAGTACAGGCTTCGGGCCTTGGCCCGGCCCGTGCAGATCTCTAGTCTGCTCCATCACATGGTATGGTTCACAAGTGATTTACGGAATTCCGTTGTGGCCGTACGAGCACAATAGATGCAGAACGTTCTGGACGTCCAATTGAGACCACGACTGAAGAAATGGTCAACAAAATCCATAATATCGTCTTAAAAGACCGCCGTGTGAAAGTGCGCGAGATAGCTAAGACGGTAAACATTTCAAATGAACATTTGGGCATGAAAAAGTTATCAGCAAGATGGGTGCCGCGATTGCTGACAGTGGATCACCAGTGGACTCGTGTAACCATTTCAAAGCAATGTTTGGACAAGTTCGAGTGCAATTCAAGCAAATTTTTGCGGCGTTATGTTACAGTTGATGAATCATGGATGTATTCATACACATCAGAAATGAAAGAACAATCTAAACAGTGGACTTCTAATGAACGTGCTCCGAAAAAGGCAAAAACAGTTCCATCGACTGGAAAGAGTGTGTCACAGTTTTCTTGGACTCAAAGGGCATAATCCTCATTGACTATCTGGAAAAAGGAAAAATGATCACCAGACAGTATTATGCTGATTTATTAGACCGTTTTAATGCAAAATTGAAAGAAAAGCGGCCCCTTTTGTCCAAGAAAAAAGTGCTTTTTCATTACAACAATGCACCAGCACACTCGTCTGCAATCGCAGCCGCTAAACTGGTTGAATTACGATACGAATTGCTCCCTGATCCACCCTACTCTCCTGACTTGTCCCCCAGTAACTTTTTTCTTTATCCAAATTTAAAACAATGGTTTGGTGGAAAAAGATTTTCTTCAAATTCTGAGATCATTAATGCCATAAATGCCTATTTTGAGGAGTTTGAGAAATCTTATTTTTTGGAAAGATTAAAAAACTTAGAGCATCGTTGGAAAAGTGTATCATTATGAAAGGAGATTATGTCGAAAAATAAAATGTAATTTGGTATGTATATTGTTTTTTTCATTTCAAAGTCACAGACTTATCAAACTGCCCTCTTAAGTATGCTTTGAACAGTTCTCTTTAAGAGAAAGTATATCATGAAAATAATTTTATGAAACATATTTTCTCCCTTTGATTTATGGCTGGTAGGTTTTTGCAACTGGCTGATAGAAAATCAGACTTACTTGCCAGCCACATTGGCGAGTGTAGTATTTTCACTTTGGCTAAACCTGTTTGCAGTCCTAAAAATACACCATCCAATGATATGAAATTGCAAATGCATGTTTTACTGCTCATTCTGTTTTGACTTTAGTAATGTTTTCATTT
Source organism: Maratus michaelseni (assembly GCA_963931845.1). Classification (NCBI taxonomy): domain Eukaryota; kingdom Metazoa; phylum Arthropoda; class Arachnida; order Araneae; family Salticidae; genus Maratus; species Maratus michaelseni. Next base: position 110,480,507 of record OZ007597.1, on the reverse strand, counting down.
GTTACAATTCATGTTTTTTTTTTTTTACTCAACTTGTTACATTTTGTTCTAAAGATGATTAAAAAGAGAAATTGCACTTTGTGTTTTAGAAAGTAATATGAATACACTACCATTGAAATAAAAAATCTTCAACAATCAAGCATACTCATAATATACAATGTTAATTTGTCAGTAGTGAATGTGAACATTTAAAAAAATTGCAATTGTGCATTATCTTCCAATGAGAGGGGCACAATTTCATCAAAGTATTTCTAACTATTGTAATTAAGAATGATCACAATTAAAGAATAATATTTTTTACATTGTGTCATTGCCACATTTAGAAAAGTAACTTATGAGAATATTTTTAAGCATTTAGCTGATGAAGTGTCAAAATATGGACTAACATGCAAGAATTGAATATCTTTCTGTGGTGACAGTGTGTCTGTAATGGTACATGGGTACAAAGGTATGGTACATGGGTGTGTTTTCCATCTGATGCACTTGGCTGTTCAGTATTTTTGTGAACTCAAGACACTTTGACATAGAAGATATTTTGTTTTTTGTTTATTACTGTTTAATTATCTACCGTTGGGAACATTGCATGAGTCAAATAATATTACAATATTTTTAATACAGTATATTCTGGTTATTTGGAGCAGCTGTTTAATTGGCACAAAATGTCAAGAACACAATAGAAAAACATAAAAAAATTTACTTTGATAGTTGGAGAAGCTGTTTTAGTGGGACAGATCGTGTATGAATAATATGTCCTAATTAACCAGAATCTACTGTTTTGCAATATACAGTGATCACAATAAAAAATAATTTATCTTTTATATACTCTCATTGCCATTGTTGGAAAAATAACTCAACTTGTGAAAACATTTTTTAAATAATGAATTGCTAAAATTTGGAGTAACATGTAACAATTGCATCTCTTTCTGTAGTGACAGTATGTCTGGAATACAGTGACAGTATGTGTGGTCAACATAAAAGTGTGATCTTTTGTGACAAAAAAAAACCATGTTTTTGTACATTGGTGTGTTTTTCATCTGATACACTTGATTTCTCAGTATTTTTCTTATGAGCTCGGAAGCTTTGATGTAGAAGATTTTTCGGTTTAGCTTTATTACTACTTGGGAAAATAAATACTGTAAAAGTCTTCAACTATTAAAAGTAGTATCAAGATATGGATAATGATGAAGTAGAGAAGCATAAATTGATAAAATTTGGTTAAACAATTGGATATAATTGGGTAAAGTTATTTCTCTGCAGTTAGAGCAGTGGGATGTTCTTAAAATATTTTAAGGGGCAAAAGAATAGTCTTTTTTTGTCTTCTTTAACCTGTTAACTGGTATGATGAAATATTTCATCATACATGAACTACTACTGCAATTACTGTGAACTATTACTTCTACCAGTAAAATTTTAATAGAAATTTTGGTCTTTTTAAAATGTCCTATTCTTTCAAAATTACTGCCATGAATAAGGAAAAAGTGTCTCTTCTTTTTTTACTGGTGGAAGTGTTCCCCATTGGCAATCAGGCATATCAGTTGAACAAAGGTTTATTCCTGAATTAACATGTTAACTAAAAGAATTTATTTTAGTGGCATTTATTTTTATTTGTAATACATCCTTTTTAAAAAAAATACAAACTTAATTATTATTATACATTTTTATTACAAGTGTCAGTGCTTTAATTTGTGTTCCATAGCTGCTCACGTCTGATATTTTCAATATCAAATAAACGTGTTTTGAACAAGAAAATTTTATTTAAAATATCTTTTTTTCTTTGTGGTTCTTATTTGATTTCATTTATTATGGTGGTCATTAGTCCTGGTGCAAAATGTTTTGACGAGAAAAAAAAAATCAGACACTGGTAGCTATGGTTTTAATAAGTTTATCCTTTTTCTTGCTTTTAACACATGATTGAGATTTTTATATTGTGTTATTTACAGAAAGTGCATGTATAAAAATTAACTTTAAACAATCTAGAGAAGTTGTTGCAAAGTTAAGATATATGATATCTCTACAATCCATTTGTGAATTCTTAGTTTTTAAGTCGCTTAACATCTTTTTTTTTTTTTTTATATGCATGGTTTTCCTTGAGAAAGTTATTCTAGAGTTTTTAAGTAACGTTTAAAATTGTTTTGATTCAGGTCTGAGTATATGAGCTCAATTTTTAAGATGCATATTTGAGAGTTGCACTCAAATTTGTTAATGTATTATAAAATTAAGTAGTAGTATATGTTTTTTTTTTTTTTTTTCATATTTGCTGTAAAATTTTTAGTCTGTCTTTTTTTTTTTTTTTTCCTCTTTAAAATGTTTGTATTTTTCTGTCATTTTTAAATTTTACGTTAGGAAAGGTAATCCTGTACTTTCCTTTTTAGTTTTTGAAGTTCTCAATAGTCAGGGATATTCTCATTTACTTCCTGTCGATGCAGCCAATGATGTGAAGTGGAATGAAGAGAGTCATATCTGGTCAAGTTGTCATATTAGGAAACTATTTACTGGTAAGCTGTGTTATTAAAATAAGCAGCTGTTTGTTGTTAATCTCTAATTTAAGAAAAATCTTTTTGTTTTTTCTCATTTTATGGTTAAATGCTTAAGAAAAGTCATCAGTATTAAATCTTCAAAAAATTGATTTTGTGTTTTTCATATTTAAAAAAAAAAAAAAAAAATACAATTCTAAAACAAAACAAATTAAACGATATGGAAATATTCACATTAGAATAAAGTCAGTTTTAAATTGAAAATGTGCACTTCAGTACCATCTTCAATTATTTTTTAACTTTGTAAGCATTTTTCTCAAAACTATATTATTTGCATACACTTAAAAAAAAATATATTTGCAGACAGATCATATGTTTTGTACAGGTAGTATAAAATTATTATATCTACAATTTCTACCTTTTTCTTTTTTCTCCTTATTGTTTAATTGATACAAAAAAAAATATTTGTTGTGATTAGAATGTGTTTTTGAATGTAATATTTTTTATGATTTAAACATACAATCTTCTAGCACTAAATTATTTTACTTGGATACCATGCAAGTTGATCCTTTAGTTCCTTTTACAGTTAATCACTATTAGTAACTTTTTTTACAGAAATTGTACCTTGCTTTTAGGATTTTGAGTTATATGTGCAAACTAACTACTAGACAGGGATTCTTGACACCTTCTCTAGAAACTTTGGAAACACATCTGGTGACTTAACCCTTTCGTGATGAGTGTCCCATATAGAAATTTCAATCTTTCAGCACCAGTATCTCCAAATAGAAATCTTCTCCTAATTTAATTGCAGAAGTTTTGTAATTAAATAAGACAAAAATTTCTATTTGAAAATATGGTGAGGATCTTGAAAACACAACTAAGACTGAGATATACATGGGGAAAATAGGAAAAAATACTTAAGATACGGTTTTCGGCATTGACTTTTCAAATCATTCGGAGGAACAGAGAATAAATGGGAAAAAATTTGCGTTCTGATACATAAACCGAAAATACTGGTAGGGAAAATTATTAATTGTATGCATCCTAAAGTTTATAGATGAATGTAAAACACTACAGCTTAAATATGATTTGCTTAAAACAGTTATGTGGATTGATCAACAGTGGTGCCACTTGTTAATAATGCAGAATGCTACCAGTGATATCAAGTATTCCTTAGTAAGCAAAGTTATTAAATATTCATATTATTTTACTAATGGTGATGGTTATGTCAAGACAATTTTCTTCAAGTAAAGTGGTCACAGGAGTGCAAACTCAAATCATCTTAATTCTTATTTAACTATTAAAGTTGCCCACCTGCTTCTCTAGCAGTTACAATTTCAAGAGGCTACTAGACAGGAAATCTCATGTTTGAATCTCGGTTGTGGCTTGAATATTCATAGTAGTTTGAATTCCACATTAAATAGAAATTCCAATCTGTTTAGTGTACAAAAGGTTACCATTGTGCCTCAAACCAACCAGCTGAACTTCTGCTTATCACAAGACTAATATTTGCATTTCTTCACTACGTTTACAAAAGCTACCCCAATTATTCAAATGACCAAAGAAGACAAAAAAAAAAAAAATGTTTAACTGAAGAAAGGGGATGTCACTATTTGTAATGGTTTGCTGGAGTAATAAATTAGAGATTCAAATAAAAGGTATAAATATAAAAGAAAATATTATAAAAAATAGTTATTGCACAATTTACACTTATTAAATTTTCAAATCAGTATTTAAAATATAATCTTTAATTTTGTACTTCAACATACTAAAACTGGCCAAAATTATATTTCAGGGCTGCCATTTGCAACTAAAATGCGACTAAAAGCGACTATTTTCAGCATCAGGCGACTATGGCGACTATTATAGGCCAAAAACCATTAAAAAGCGACTATTTCAACTAAAATGCAAAAAAAAGGCGACTTTTTTCAGGTTCCAGCGACTATTTTTAGTGAAGAATCGATCTTTTTTTTCTCCCTCAAAGCGCCTGTAAAGTCATCTTCCCAAACGCACTCAGTCACTTGCCTCGCTCCTTCCGTACGTACGCAAGCGGTTGCTTCTATTTGCAAATTAGGGGAGGCAGGTTCTGTGCTGATGGGATCGTTTCTGAATTACAGTTAATGTTCAAGTTTCGGCAGGAATGCGGAAATTCCAAGCAGATTTTGGTCGGAGAAAAACTAGTTTGGCTTAGTAGGTGCAAATCACGTTTGGGGGTAGGTGATTTTGGAGCCCAGAAAAGCTTGGTGTCTAGTAGAAATTCTATGCATATCACAAGAATATGGATCCAATTGTGAAAATAAAGGTAAGTTGACTTTCATTCTTTTTTGTTCATTATTTGTTAAAATAAAACCTGTATAAAATGGAATTCTTTTTTTCTCTTTTTGGAAATTGATTAAGCATTTATATGGTTTAAAGGAAAAAGGAAAATTTAATACTTAAAATCTAAATTCATCTGATTTCAGTTTATATGCTAATGCAGTCTTTTGATGAAAAATTAATTTTTCACATGTTTGGGTAATAGTACTTAAATATTTTTGTTTTATTTTCTATTATTATTATTATTATTATTTTCTATTCTGTAATTAAAACCTTTTAAAGTAGAGTCCTGCATTGACAGAGGTATCCCAATCAGGTCATTTTTTTTTTCTTTTTTGCAATTGAGAATATTTTTTTTAATTCAGTATTTATGGCTGAAAAAAAAAAAAAAAGTTTTATATTTAAAATCCGAATTAATCGAATTTCAATTCATATTTTTATGCATTCTTTCGATGGAAAATTCATTTTTCACATGTTTGGGCAATATTTTATTATATATTTGTTATTTTCTATTATTCTGTAATTATTTAAAATATTTTAATTGCATTGTTTCGCGTACCGTATTCCATTTTGACAGTGATCCGCATGGATGTTTTTTTCAATTAAGAATGTTTTCCTGAAATTGATTCAGTATTTATAATTGAAGTTGAAAAAATGATAATGTTTCATATATATATATATATATTGAACAAATTTAATGATTCTGACAGAAAGAATATCGTTATTTTAAAAAGTCGAAAACAGGATTTTATACCTGTCTTAGCGATTCCGTTTTTACAGGTTTTACTGTATTAATTTTTTAAAAGAAATACTGTGATATCAGTAATAGAATTACCAATTTAATTGCCTGTGTAATTAAGAACAAATTCGTCTGGAGAGAAAAAAAAACCCTACTTTCGTAAATATTAGAGAACTAACCAAAGAATTATATTAAATCTTTCTATGCTTTAATCAGCTTATATTTCAAATAAAAAAAATATTTATTTTTCTGAATCTGACTTGTAAGAATATATATATGGGGTTTAGTTTTCTCTGACACCAACTCAATAAATAATTCACTCAATTTACTTCAAATAAACTAGAAAACATCAAGTTAAAATCGAACTCTATATTAATAAAACTAACTACAAAGAAAGTTAAAAAAATACATGTTAGAATATGAATATTAATGAACCATCTGGATTATCTGCATTACATCTTATTTAATCTAAAACATCTCAGTGTCGACGTCTTCAGTATAGTTCAAAAACGACCGTCTTAACTCACCAACTTCATCGACTCTGCCAAAGCTTCCCTTCGATCCAAAACACCTCTTTTGACTTCCTTTTGAAGTGTGGTTTGGAGCTTGCATGCTTCAACATAGATTATATGACGCAATATCAAGATGAAGTCGCTGATTGGCTTTGACTCTGTCGTTTTAGTTCAAGCAGGAAAACAGTTCAATTCCCACATATATATATGTCAAAGTTCGTTATGTTCCCAAAGTAAGGGCAGACACAAGAATTTTGAACTACAATAACTACATTTTTTCAGTCTATTTTTATCAATTTGACATAAAAAAAATATTAAATAAAAAAATCTGGAGTGATTCCGCTTGACTTTCTAAACATCAATATTTTGCATTCAGATACTGGGTAATCCAAAAGTAATTGAAAAAATGTGTAACAATATATGCAATTTATTTTACTTAAATACCTATTATAGGTTCATTGGTTAAGTATAGGGGGGGCGGGGGGCTAACACCCCAATTTAGATAAATGAGTTTTTCATGAGGAATTATCCGATTTTCTTCAAATTTTGTATATAGGTTCATTGTGATGAGGTGCTTCCCTGATTAGTTTTGGAGGTTCATTGGTTAAGTATAAAGGGAGAAGGGGGGGAGGCTAATCCCCCCTTAATTTAGATAAATGGGTTTTTCATGCAGAATTATCAGAATTTCTTCAAATTTTATATATAGGTTTATTGTGATAAGGCATTTCCATGATTAGTTTTGGGGGTTCATTGCTTAAGTATAAAGGGGGGCTAATTCACCCCCCCCCTTAATTTAGATAAATGGGTTTTTCATGCAGAATTATCCAATTTTCTTCAAATTTTGTATATAGGTTCATTGTGATAAGGCATTTCTATGATTAGTTTTCGGGTTCATTTGTTAAGTATAAAGGGGGAAACGGGGGGCTAATCCGCTCCCTCTAATTTAGAAAAATGGATTCTCATGCAGAATTATCTGATTTGCTTCAAATTTTGTATATATAGGTTCATTGTAATAAGGTACTTTCCTGATTAGTTTTGGGGCTCATTGGTTAAGTATAAAGGGGGATGGGGGCTATACCCCCCCACCCTTAATTTAGATAAATGGGTTTTTTATGCAGAATTATCAGATTTTCTTCATATTTTATTTTGTATATAGGTTCATTATGATAAGGCATTTCCATGATTATACTTGCGGGTTCATAGGTTAAACATAAAGGGGGCTAATCCCCCCCCCTCCTCCTTAATTTAGATAAATAGGTTTTTCATGCAGAATTATCCAATTTTCTTCAAATTTTGTATATCATTGTGATTTTCTGATTAGTTTTGGGGGCTCATTGGTTAAGTATAAAGGGGGATGGAGCTAATCCCCCCCCCCCTTAATTTAGATAAATAGGTATTAAATATTATATGTTAAAATTATTGCAGAATTATCCGATGTGCTTAAAATTTTGTATATAGGTTCATTGTAATAAGACGCTTCCCTGATTAGTTTTGGGGGTTTATTGGTTATAAGTATAAGGGGGGGGGGGCTAATTCCCTTTAATTTATTATCAATTTCTTTATTTTTTCGAGGGGCATTATTCTTTGAAATAAGAGTATAATATACAATTAGTGTGAATAGCCTGGGAGTTTAATTCTTTATATTATTATTAGTTTTGATTTTTTTCCGAATAATTTTTGTTTATCATTTCATTAAATTGCTTGAATGTCTTAAGAATATACTTAACAAATATCATTTTACATTTAGGTGCCTGTTAAAGATAAACTGGTTAAAACAAAAGATTATAAAATCTTATCTGAATGGTTCACGAGAAAAGATAATTTGGGACATCGAATTTCAAGTTGGTGCAAAAAATTGAATGATGAAGAAGTTCTATGCATTATCTGCAATAAAAATATGTGTTGCACAAAGAAAGGATTTGCTGCAATAATGCAGCATGTTAAAACAACTGTTCACCAAGATAATGCTGATTTAAAATTAGGAAGTCAACAATTACTTTTGATGCCACCTTCAGTCGAAAATGTTGAGAGCATTGAAAAAAACACACAGGGTCTAAATAATGTTCCTCCTTGTACCGAAATAAAATTGTACAATTCAAAAGAAGCATCAACAAAGGCAGAGTTAATTTGGACGCTAAAATCCGTTGACTGTAACATGGCAAGTGGTGTTGGTGATGATCTGAAAGAAGTTTTTACTGGTATGTTTCCTGGTGCTGTACCTGATAATTTTCATCTCGGAAGAACAAAACTTACATACCTTATAACTGAAGCATTGGGTCCTTATTTTCGTGAGGAATATGTTTCTGATTTAAAGAAATCGCCATACTCTTTACTGTACGATGAAACAACAAACAATGCTGACAAAAAGGAATTGCAACTCAGTGTTAGATATTGGTCTGAGGAAGAAAGACAAGTTGTTTGCAAATATTTGAAAACTCTTTTTTTGGGACATGCAACAGCTAATGTAGTTTCAAAGGAAATTAAAAATGTATTGAACTCTTTATCCTTATCAAAACAAAATATTTTAATGATCGGATCTGATGGTCCAAACGTAAATAAAAAAATTTGGAATATTTTTAATGATGAACTTATTGAAGACCGTGGGCATGGCCTTCTGAATATTGGAACATGCAATTTGCACACTGTCCATAATGCTTTTTTACGTGGAATCGAGGAGTTTGGTGAAACTGGTAGTGTAGTGATTTGATTGTAGATATCTACAATTTTTTTTAAAAATATCCTTCAAGATGGGAAGATTTTGAAAATATGCAAAATAAAGTTGGCACCCCAAAGCATCGTTTTCTAAAACATGTTTCTAGCAGGTGGCTAACAATAGGGTCATCATCGCAAAGATTGTTAGAGCAATGGCCTGCATTGAAAGAGTATTTTTTAATATTTATTCCTTCCAATGAAAAGAAATTGATGCAGACAGAAAAATACAAACGTATCACCAAATACATGAAGTATATTGATATTAAAGTTGAGTTATGCTTTATTAAGGAGAGTTCAGAACTGTTTACACAATTCGTAGCATTTTTTCAACGCTCTGAACCATTAATTCATTTACTCTACAGCCAACTAAATGATCTTTTGTTTAAAATATCTGGACGCATTTGTAAAGAAAAATCAAATGCTCCATCATCTGTTCCTAAAATAATTGAAATAAAGGATTTACGAAGGGCTGGTGATATCGATTGTGGGGAAGTCACTTCTAACTTATTGAAAAAATTAAGCGAAAAGGACAAGTTGAACACTTTATTTAAAATCCAGAGGCACTACATGGCAGCTTATAATTATCTAGTTAAAAAAAGTTTGCTTAACAATGTCATCCATTTCAAATGTTTCCAAATTAATGAAATAAGTAAAGCCTCAAGTGTAATTCATGTATCGGAACTTGCTAAACAATTCTCTTTTTTAGATATAAATGACCTAAATATAAAAGATGAGTGGAGACTTTTGCAGTCACAATTTATTGAGCCAACAAAACCCCTAACCAGAATTGATCACTTTTGGCGAGACATAATCTATCAAAAAACTTCTCTTGGGAACATAAAATACCCTTTGCTTGCAAAAATAGTAAAAGCATCCCTATCTTTGTCGCATGGAAATAGCGATGTCGAGAGGGGATTTTCCATATCACGAAGAGTTTTATCTGATGAAAAAGCATCAATGTCAGAACGTTGTTTAGATGCAAGGTTAGTCATAAAAGATGCATTAAAAAAGTATGATAACGTAGCGCTAGTGCCGATAACAAAAAAATTGCTAAATTTAGCTTATAGTGCTCATAAATCCTATGAGATGTATCTGGATGATCAAGTAAAATTAAAGGAAGCTGTTATAAAAAAGCAAAAGGAAGATGAAGAGAAATTACAGCAAGAAATGCTTAAAGCAGAAAAGATATCACAACAGAAAGAAAAGATTGAGCAACTAGAGACCAGAGCCAAAATCATCACCCAAGAAAAAAAAGAAGCTCAGAAATCATCTGATGGCCTTTTTAAGGAAGCCCATGAACGTTTAAAGGCAGCCATAAAAAAAAATGATATAGTTCAAATGAAAATTGCCCAAGGAATGTTGGAAGGTGTAGAAAAATTAAGACAAAAAGAAAGGGAACAGGATGAGAAGGAGGAAAAGCTAATAAAAATAGTAAACAAGCGCAAATCAAGCATGATTGATTCCTTTTTTAAAAAAGATACAAAACAAAAGAAACTTTAAAGAAATGCCTTAATGCTACTTTTTTTTTTTTTTTCAAACTATCTTGCTTATGAAATCCATATTTAAATATAGTGTAACATATAAATATATCCATAGAAAAATACATATATAAGGGTCATTCCAAAAACAAAGCAACCTTTTGGGGTCCGACATTTTGTAAGGTTATATTTCCCACAATTTTGTTCCAAAATTAAATTCAAATACTTGAGAAGATATTTCGGAAATATTTTTCTTTAATGCAATTCTGAAATTTTAGATAAATTGCATTTATTACTTTTTAAATAGCTTTACTTAAAATTGTATCCTATAAAAAGCCATGTCCCATGAGCAATTTTTGATTTTCAAACCATCATTTTTTCACCATATATATTTTAAAAGCTATGTCTGACTATATTTTTTAAGTCTCTGTAGTCTTATTATTATATCTACAGACTTTAAATATATATTTTTACATATGTTTTCATTTTATAAAGAAAATTCTTGTGTCCCCTAATATTTGGTCCCCTGTGTTACTTTTAATTTATTCTTAATATTATAACAAGAATTTGTAACCTTAATGTTGTTAACAACAGTCAGTCTTGTTAACAACAGCTCTTTTAGAGCTATCATTTATCTTAAGTAACCATTATTTCATATGTTAAATTTTGAAAAATATTATCTGAACTAAAGTGATTTTTGAAGGTAGGTGTGTTTTTTTATGTATCCCCTATGTTACCATAAATTTACATTAATAATATATATATTTTTTAATTAATTTTGGTTTAAATTGTGTATCTCAGTTAAAAGAAAACATTCATATGATTTTGGCATTGTTTCTATAAAAATATAATTATAAAGATAATTTTTTATTTCATTTTGTTGCCTGTGTTACCATGATGTTGGTAACACAAAAGACAATGAGGTATCACGGGGGCTTAATTTATTTTTTTAGGCAATTGTGTGGCTAAAACTTACATTTAAAGTTTTGTATGTTATTTTAACTCAAAAAATATGCAGATTGCATTATTATTAAAAAGTTAGTTTTTTCTAAGAAGGTGGAAAATATCCCGATGCTTCTTTTACTGCAAACAACCAATTTTATGTTGTAGCTGCTCTCTCAGTTCACATTTGAAAATATGAGAAATAAATTTCTAATTAATATATAAGCACATTTCTACAATTTTTGCATTCTTAGTGCTGAACATGTGTGCACTTTGTTACTTTGGTGTCCCCTGTGTTACAGACTTTTTTTTGTCTTAAGAAAAAGAAAAAACTTTCTTAAGAATGAGAGGGTTAAATTTGCAATGACTAATATGTATAAATAAGTTTGACTGAGATTTTATTATATTGCTATACTTTTTACCTAATTATGTAAAGTTTTATATTGTGAGAATACTAAAAGGTAACACAGGGGACATAATATGTCCATTTTGTGAGAAAGAACATTCATATCAAAATGTTAAAATTGTAAAAATACTTCTTTACTTTCATAAGACAAAATGAGGAGATTATTTAAAATATGGTAACACAGCAGACACTTTTCATTCAATGCGTCTACGTTTCTAAGTATAGTAAATATATTTTTTTAAGTGTGCTGCTGATATTCAATTTCTATTTTTGAAAGTGTATACAATCCTCTTAAAGGTTTTTTTACTTCATTTTTAGTGAAAAAAAAAATTCTGAAATTTTTTTTTTAAAAAAGGACCTTTATTTTTAGAATGATCCATAGATCAAGAGCTTTGATTTTCATGACTTGAATTTTATCAATAGCAGTGAACTTTCACATACTACTGACGACTTTGTGTATGATAATTATATGATATTCTTCCATCTTTTTTAATAAACTTCATTTATATGATATTCTTCTACCTTTTTTAATAAGCTTCATTTATATCATATTCATTTTTATAGAAATGTGTATTTTTTTTATAATAAAAGTATAAAAAGTGACTTGGGCAGAAACATAAACACTGAAATAAGATGTAGACCTTCATAAAGACCCTTCAGTTATTATGGAAACTTTTTTAATATTGTCCTTTTTTAGGTAAGTATGCGACTATTTTGCTACTATTTTTGTACAAATGCTACTATTTTGGCTACTATTTTTTTCTTTGGAGGCTACTAAAGCTACTATTTTCAGTGTCATTAGGCAGTGGCAGCCCTGTATTTGTATAGTGGTTGAGATAGTTAATTAAATCCATTGCATTTAAAAAAATTAAATTTAAAATTAAATTTTAGAACGTTTTTCGCTTTATCACCCCCCCCCCCCTGTTGTAGTGTAACTGATATAAAATATAGCCTACGTTACAGCAGGGACTGTTACCATCAATTTTCCACTGTCTCTTTTGAAAATGGTTCTGTAGCTCCAGAGATTCCATAGAAATTGTAATTTAGAATGTTTTTCTACCGCTTTTCGCTCATGTCGCCCTTTTAAATTTCGAATTTTTTTTAGAATTTGTTCTTAGAGAGCATTTTATAAATAACTACCATGCCAAATTTCAAGTTTCTAGCTCCTTCAGTATAAAAAAAAAATCGAAATTTTAGAATGTTTTTCGCTCTTGCACCTCCCTGTGGTAGTGGCACCGACATAAAATATAGCCTATGTTACAGCAGGGACTGTTACCATCAATTTGCCACCATCACTTTTAAAAATAGTTCTGTAGTTCCAAAGATTCCATAGAAATTGTAATTTTGAATGTTTTTAGAATGCTTTTTGCTCTTGCACCCCCCCTGTGGTAGTGGCACTGACATAAAATATAGCCTATGTTACAGCAGGGACTGTTACCATCAATTTGCCACTATCACTTTTAAAAATAGTTCTGTAGTTCCAAAGATTCCATAGAAATTGTAATTTTGAATGTTTTTAGAATGCTTTTTGCTCTTGCACCCCCCTGTGGTAGTGGCACCAACATAAAATATAGCCTAAGTTTGAGCAGGGACTGTCACCATCAATTTACCACCATCACTTTTGAAAATGGTTCTGTAGTACTAGAGATTCCATAGAATTGTAATTTAGAATGTTTTTAGAACGCCTCTCTCTCATCTAAACCCTTTTAAATTAAAAATTTTTTTAGAATTTGTTCTTAGAGAGCATTTACATCTTATAAGTAACTACCATGCCAAATTTCATGTTTCTAGCTCCTTCAGTATAAAAAAAATCGAAATTTTAGAACGTTTTTTGCTCCTGCACACCCTTGGGGGTAGTGTCACCAACATAAAATATAGCTTATGTTGGAGCAGGGATTGTCATCATCAATTTGCCACCATCACTTTTGAAATTGCTTCAGTAGTTCCAGAGCTCACCTCCTACAAACAAACAAACGAAAAAACAATCTTTACTTCTTTATAATATTAGTACGATAGATATAAAAGAAATATTTAATGATAAAGTATAACTTACCCAGCTTGTCTGTGTTTTGCTCTTTCAAAGGAAAACAAAATTATCATCATCATTTTTTTTTTTTGTTACTAACAAGATTATATTTGTATTAATTGTAGCAATTTGTTTTGAATAAGTAAATAATAGGGATCCCTTAATTTATAAAATAAATATAGTAAATTTTTTTTTGGCATTAATTTCAAAATTACTACATTGATATGAACTTAAGAATGTTATATAACAGTTAAAATGGAGCTATTGCTAAAAAAATAAATAAATAAAGTTCTTTAATTTTCATAAAGTAAAATTATTAAATATACGTATAGGTTCTAAAAATTATTTAAAAAAAATATTCTGTAGAAAGCACAGTTATACTGTAGACTAGAACCTTCAATTATTAAATTGAATTTGAGGAAATTTACTAATATCTAGATAAACTTCTTGGGATGACACTATCACTCTTGCACAAAAAGGAAGCATTTCTTGATATTTTAACAGTTCAGTAGATGAGATATGAGAATGAAGCAAAATTTCTTAGATGAAGAATTCAAACTGAAAAGCCATCAATTGGATTTTAAGAGCAATGAGTAATATTGATATGATGAAGTTCAAATGTGTGGAATGCAAGATTTAAGATGGAAGTTTTGTGCATCAGGTTTTATTAATGATGAGACATCTTGAAACGATAACAATAATATCCTATTTTTATAGAGTGATGAAGCTAAATAGATTCATAAATGATCCTCTTAATGAAGAATAGTCTTATAATCTAAATGTTGATTATTGATAAAAATCTTATGTTTAAAATCCAATAGCAGCTAAGTTGAATTCTAAAATCAGAAATTTTTCCATTGAAGTTGTCCAGCAAAACGGTGCTTAGAAGAAAAATTACTCTCACCGACTGAGCAGGGAAACCTACCTACCTAACGGTAGGCTCCTTCCCGGCCTGTACTTGCTACTTCTTTCAAATTTTGAACCAGAGTGTTTTACAATAACTATCTTATCACAATTCAAAATTGCCCCCCCCCCCCCTCACCTACATAGCCAATCAAAATCATATCCTTCACAACTGAAAGAAACCATATAATCGCTCAACCCAAACGATATTGCAATACGATCTATTTTTAAAAATTAATTTTTGAGCCAAATTTTCAGTGAATGGCAGCATTTTGTACCTACTGAAGAATGTTAATGTTTCTGTTTACTAAACAGAACTAAGCATGGGTAGTTAAGGTGAGGAAGAAGGAATAATTAAGATGGCGGGAGCAGAATACATGATCAGCAAATGCCGCCGATTTTAAAAGCAAAATAAGGAAAGTTAGTTATTTTTGTAACTCATTGTTCACTCTATTTTTGGATTAAAAATACTGAAATTTTATCAGTGAAATGAGGGAAATTAATTAAACCTGCTGAAAAAGAAATAAAAGTGATCAAACATATATTTTAAATAAATAAGAGATAATTTTTAAGTAACTTAGTAAAATATTGTTTATTTGTAAAAGATCGTTTTTAAAAGTAAATTATTGATAATTTAGAAATAAATGAATGTATTTAATGAATGATTTCAAAAGAATAATAGAAAAGGAAATTAATTTAATTTGGTAACTAATTGATACAACGTATGTTTTTTTTTCTTTTTTTGAAAAAGATCGTTTTTTTCTTTTAAGTAAATTATTGGTAATTTAATTTATAATTAATGAATATATTTACTGAATGATTTAAAAAGATTAATAATGAAAGAAATTAATGTAATTTAGTAACGGAATTAATAAAATATTAACGAAGAAACTGAAATTTATTTTAAAGATTTGTTAAACTGTTTCTTTTTCAATCTAAGTAAATATGATTTTAAATGAATATTTTAAAAAGAATTTAAGAAACAAATTAATGTTAATATGGAAATAATGATGAAAATAAAAATTTTATTTGATGTAAATTGCCTGTTCATAGAATCATATAAAATTAGGTGTTGGTGTATATCTAATGTATTACTTTAACAAGAACCAAAAGGTGAAATTAAAAATTAGTTTTGTGGTTGTAACGCTGCATGCAATTATTTTTATTGTTATTATTTTTTTCCAATACATGCTGAATGTTTTCAGTATTCTAATAAAGTTTTTATTCATTAATATTAAAATTAGTCATGGAAAATGTAGTGATCAGCTTGTATAGGGTGAATTCTGAAGAGTTGGTTTTCATCGAATAAATTTGAAGAAAAACGTCACATAGAATACAGGTCAAAAGTTTCTAATTTTAGTATTGTAAAACTGACTTCCCTTTCTAAAAATATAGAATTAATTATGCAACAATTAGTTACACATTATATAAAACTGCTTAACTATTACATAAAACAATATTAAAAAATAATACAATTAGTTTGATTGTATATACTTCATTTTTCTATACTTCTTGGGTAGTTATGAAACTAAAATATGTTATTGGGATAGACTATAATATTTTCTTACCATCAAATGCGTAAGGTGAAAGTTTGCCACGAGGCTGCAAAGTAGCTTTTGGTCTGAGCATTGGTGCACAAAGTATGCTGACACAGAGTACTCGCTTTTTTTTATACACTTTTTTCATTGTGCGTGTTTTTTTTTTTTTTTTTTTCATATAATTTTCAGAAATTTTATCTAGCAATGTTCTTTGTATACTGCAATTTATACACTTATTTTTCTGCCTTTATATTTTAAAAATATGTTTTTCATGTGCATTTTACTATTTTTCATATTGTATATTTTGTTATACTATTACCATTTTATTATATTTCATGCTATTTTTAAATGTGTCACTCTTGTTTAATATACATCTACCCCTGAAAATGCTATTGTAAGGTGATGGTGCGTTAAGATAAAGAATTTCTACTGTGTAAATATTTTTTTTCTGTAAATTTTAGCTTAATGGTGACATTAGAAATACATCTCGCTAAGGATAAACCTATGGGTGTGGAATACATTTGTATATTTAAAATATTTCATCAGGAAATAATTATTTTCAACTTTTTTTTTCTGTGTACTCTTTTTAAAGGAAGTCTTTCTTTTTTAACTGTCAATATATTTCTAAAATATATGCTTAATTTAATATTTTGTCAGCTTCATTAAGATTTTAATACAAGCTGTGAGTAAGGTTTTAATACTTCAAGTTAAATTAAGTTTATATTTTAGAAATATTTTGACAACCAAAATAAAGGAGACATCCCTTAAGGAGAGAGTATGTGGAAAAAAATAAGTTAAAAATATTAATTTCCTGAGGAGATATTTTAAAAATAAGAATGCATTCCACACCCGTAGGTTTAACATTGCGAGGCAAATTTGAGATGTCACTGACCAACACTCTTAATATTTAAAATTTCCACCATTGTTTTGTTAGACTAGTAACTGTAGATTAAGTTTTTTTGTACAAAAGTTAGTAGCAAGCTTCTGTTGTGTTGCAGCTTCCTTGGTTCACTAATTTCTTTCTCATGTTAATGCCTATTTTACATTGTAAAAGTATTGAATTTTATATTAAAGATTTTGTGTTCCAATTAGAAGGCTTCATTCTTAATGTTATTGAATTGTTTCTTTTAACACTTTCCAACATAGTTGAAAAGTGTTCATGAATTCGGTTTGTCTGTCTGTTCTTCTGTTCATGCTCTAACTCGCGTAAATATATTCGAACTGCCATGTAATTAAAATATGTTATTGGGATTTACTATGGAATGCTTGGTATTGAAAATAAAGTGTATTTATTGTTTTTTTATAGGAACACTCAAAAGAATTCCATTACATTACGGTCAACTGGGAAAAATCATTAATAAATTTTGTAACTGATAAAAATAAACTTTAACCCTTGACATAACTGGTTGATCTTTGGTATTTTGAAATATGTGTTGAGCATATTAATTGCTCATGTATAAAGCATGCATGCATAAATTTTATTTTTACCCACTTATTTGTAATCTTTCAGTAATATTTTTCTTAGTTATGTTTAGTTCTTTTTTGATTCCTAAGTTTTTTAGCCTTTCTTCAAATATTTTAAGAGTTTTTTTCAGTCCCTGCTTTATACAATAATAAATTCTTCTTTTATTTAGGTCATAGTGGTGTCATATGTGAAGGCCTTAATCATCTGGCCATCCCTGATGGTTGGAAATGGGGTGGCCGTGCTAGTGACCATTGTCCTGTATGGGCTGAGATCTACATCAGTGAAAATTTACATATTCCTGCTACAATTCCTCTATCAAATGGTATTAGTAAAATTCCCATGGACCTAATTACAGATTCAGTTACCGAAAACTTAATTAACGAGAAAACTAAAGAAAAAAATAAAGGATTTTGGGAAAGGAACTGGATATGGAGGTATAACAAGCAGCATGTTTCTTGTGAGAAAGCAACTGGTAAAGAAAACGGCAGCTTGTAAATTTTTTATTTCATAAGCCAATATCAGATCCATATGCATAAGAAGTACATTTTTAAAGTTACTTAATAGTTTTCCTGATACAAAACTATTTACTCTAAAATCTTCTTGTTTTGTTTTTTAACTTTGAATTAACAAACTATAGTTTTATAAATTAAAATATATGTATATATATTTATTTATTTTAACTCTGTACTGCATGATTTTTCTGTCACAAAAAAAGTTACTTCATTTTCTTAGTGATGTACAAAAGGAAAAATTATTTTAAAAATATTTCTTTAGTTTTTAAGTCAAAATTTAGTTTTGTGAATACATTTGTGCCATACATGGCACAAAATGCCATTTATCCATTGAATAGGCACAAAGTCTACTCAAGTTAATAAAGATCAGTTATTGACTAGATACAAAGTTAAAAATTTATATTTTTGATTACTTATGAATTTTTAAAAAAGGTTGCTTTTAATTCTTGATTCCCATTATGTTTTTGTAAAACAGAATGCAAGAATTTGTAGTGCCATCAAATAGACATAATTGGTGTCATCTGGTATCTCTGATTACTCCTGATGTGGGACAAAGCTCATTTTGTGCAAATATTTGGCACATAAGTAAATACATGGATATCCCATAAGTCCATTCACATCTTAAAAACTCATGAAAAAAATTATAAGTTGGTCTATTGAAGTACAGTTTGCATCATAAGACTTGTTAAAGAGTTGGATTTCTTTGTGGCAATAGAAAAAAAAATAGTTTAAAGATATCCAAAAGTATGTTCAGTTTTGAAAAAAAAAATCATGAAAACAAATTGCCATATCAGACTGTGGTTTGCACAATAAGACTTGGCAAATGTCGGAATTTTTATAGCAAAAAATAGTTCACAGAAAATTGAACTATTTCTTTTTCTTTTGACAGAAAAAATCCACCACTTTGTCTAGTCTTACAGTGCAAACCGCACTCTAATAAGACTATTTAATTTTTTTAAGAGTTTTTGAAATGTGAACGGACTTATGAGATGCCCTGTACATAGCATTTTTCGGCATATATCAGATATGATACATCATGCAGTAAAGGGTTCATTATTGAAGTTCTGATATAAAAATTATAATAAAAAATTATATAGTATTTTTTTAAATTGTATTATGATCAGTATCATGAAATGTTAATGGCATAGCTTTTGCATGCCCTCTTTTAGTACATATATATTTATATATTCATTAGCTGTACCTTTTTTACAAACATGCTTCCATCAGTCATCACTATGGCATGTATGAACGAACTTCATTTCATTCAATAGTTCTGAAATAATCATTTTTTATAATAATTCGTAATATATTCATTAAAGCTTACTGCATTATTTGGATCTGTTTATATATATGAATTTAACATCAATGTATGTATGTAAGCATTTTTCAATTGGTGTTCCTGTATATTTTATTTTGAAATATGAATAATTTAGATTAAAATTTATAATAAATATCAACTTGAAATTTTAACAAATAAGATATTTTAGAAATACATGTAAATTAAAATAAATTTTTTATTCTAAATAAGTCACTCATATCGAAAGAAAAAAAGATGCTGTAAATGTTTCTTTTCACAAAACATCAATAGGTGCATAGTTTGTGAAGTATATTTTGCATTTAATACATGTGTTGTTCGTATAAAGAAACATTTATAGAATGTTTATCATAGAAAAGGGCAAAGATAGATAAGGTCTATGTTTGGCCTATCAAACATTCAAATATTTCCTTGTATTGTTTTATTGAATTTTGAATATGTATTTTATTATTTTTATGTTAACTGGGCAACATTTTCATTGATAATAAAATTAAATCATTTGCAAATTTTTGAGATTTTTTAATATTTTATTTATTTTTTTAAGCAGCAGAATATTTTAACTTTTAATATGGGCTTTTGCATATGTAGGAAAGTAACCTATATAAAAATCAGTGTGGTACAGACATTCCAGATTTTCAATTAATAAACAGAAGTATTTATTATAAAAAGCACAAATATGTCAATCCATCTGTCAGTAACTCTAAGCTCAAAATTAACATTAGATGTTGCAGCATGTACTATCTTTCAATTTGATCACTTATCTTAGATTATAAATATCCCATAATTTCCATTTTTGGTCTTGGAACAGAAAAAAAGGTACTTTCAAATAAAGTTAGTTTATAAACTATAATTTAATTTACTGTTTTTTTATGTTTTTAAAATTGTTTTGCAAGTATATAATTTTGTTTTATTTATAAATACTCAATGTAACAATAGACGTTTGTTTGCTACAATATTGTAAAGTAATAATTACAATAACATAAATATAGGACTCCAATGAAATATGCAAAATTAAAGAGAATGTTATTGATTACCAATTCTGACAGTTATCTCCTGATTTTATCAAGGGTACCTTCTGATGCAAGTATGCTCCTTGTTATAATCTTCACACTGGGGTCTCAGAAAAAAGTGTGATACACTGGAAAACATTTATGAATTAAGATAATGATAACAAATAGAAGATGTTTTATATTTGTCTCCAAAATATTAGTTTTAGTCATTTACAATTTTTAAAAATAAAATAATAAATAATCACATTTTTTCTTATTGAGTTATAAGTTACTTAAAAAGTGAGATTAAAATTGAATTGATTATTTTTCAAAATGTGCACTAAAAGAGCAATATATTGAGATGAGATATGTTACAAAAGGCTTTAGTAATTTGCAAAAAATTTCAAATCAGCCTAAGTTTATGTACATGAAAATCAAACTTGTACTATCAACATAAAATTCTAACTATGGACCCCACTTTTTAGCCCTAAAATTTTTGGGGGAAAAAATGGGCATTGTAAACTAGTAAATATTGTACATGATTAAAAAATATGAAGAATTAAGTGATATTAAAAACTCTCTCTCTCTCTTTCTCTATATATATTGACTATATATAGGCCAAAAACAAGCCTTATTAATTTTTGTCCTTTCAAGAAAGCTTGTTTTAAAAGAGTGATATTGCATAAATAGTTAATGTTAAAATGTAAGATCTGATGGAACTTCTGTATGCATTGTTATGGATCTTTCATGCTCACCGACAGTACTTATTTTTTTAATATATTGAGCTTTATTTGAATGTTATCTATTTTGTTAGTTTTTGTAAAATATAAAGGTGTATATAGCTTTGAATCAATGACACTGTATTGCTTATAAATAAGTTTTTACTACTTCATACTTAGTCATTAAGGATTTTTAAATTATTCCAAAACAAGTGTGATTATTCATAAATATCGGAGTTCAGCAGTTGTAAGGGCATATGTTATTTTATCTTCCAATGAAACATTTAAATTAGCAATATATGGAAAGGATTTATTGAAAAAACTGACTTCATAATTTTTTTTTTCAAGTTTGTTTTTATTTCGTAATAATTTTTTGACAAAGTATTTTTTTTTTTAAATTATAAAAGAATTTTGGCATAGTTTCTAGTTTTAGAAATTGTAGTGATTGATTATTTATACTTATTATTATTTTCAACTATTATAAAGTATACTATCTTATGGATTTCAGTGGTTTGACTTATTATTGAGTTCAACTTTCTAAGATAGTTCATTTTGTTTATATTTCTTGAAGGAATTATTTGGTATTCATTATTCTGAGATTGATATATTAATTTAGTCTATTTTGAGAATCATGAATAGTGAATATTCCCTTCAAGTAAAAGAGAAATAAAATCATATTGGACAAAACATTGAAACTATATTAAAACAGTGGTTCTCAGACTTTCATATCTTGCGTACCCTTTGAAGAATTACAAATACCTGGAGTACTCATATTTTTTAATGAATATTTTAAGAATTGGAAATCTAGTAAAATGGGAATAAAGAAGATAACAAATAGATAGAAATAAATTTTATTTTACATTTAATGTAAGCTTTACAGGTAATAAGTTTTTAATGGGACAGGTGCACTTGTTTACTATAGCATATTTCTTGTTTGTATAATGTTTGCTGTTAATTAACAGTGTTTGAGATGTAGTTGTTTAAACATCTAGTATGTTTTTAAAACAATTAATGATGAAAAACTTTTCTTTTTTTGCTGACACACTTACCTTTTCTATGCTGTATGTTGGTTGTTGACATTGGTTAATTGTGTACACTCTAGGATTTCTTTCCATACCCCATTCTGAGAAACATAGTTGCAAAGTAAAGATGTATTAATTCCAAGTGTAAAAATCTTCTACATTTCAGTTGATTTCTGCTCTCCCCACTTTAAAAATTTTCTGTCCTAATAAAAGTATTCATTCATCTGAATTCTCCTGCTCTTCATAACTGTAATTTCTCTTTTCTCTTGCTTCTGAGGCATCTTAAGTTTAAAACCATTAAAATTCTTTACTTTTAAAAAATGTTTCTGACGAAATGTCCGCTTGCATCCCCTCTTTGTTTCTCTCCAACATACAAAGTTTAAAATCTTTAAAACTCTAATTTTTGACAAATCGCTGCCTTATTTGCATCTTTGGATAACAATGAATAAACAAAATACTTTTCTTTTTTTTTTCCAATGTGTTTGTTTTCATTTACATCTTTCGCATTTCAGTAATTTAACAGAATTAAAAAATAAATGAATGAAGATAACAATAAGTACAATTAGAAATATTCACTATAATTTCATAAAAATAACTGTAGATTTATTGCTATCATTTAGTTTTTAGATTTCACTTCTGAGAGCTTAACATTGTGGTATACTAGAGAACTATTTTCACGTCTCTTCCATGCCATCGAGTTATGCTTTATAGATAAGCTCTTAAACTCTATTTTTCACAAATTATTTTTAAACTTTTCTGTCCACAACTGGTGCAGTATTTGGTTTTCTCTTATGCCAATGGCAAAAACTTTCAAACGAAACTTATTAACTGTTTTAGCAATAAAAATAGTATTTGATGTGGTAATGCTAGTTCATTCAAATAAGTTTTATAAGTATAAAATGTAGTGTTATTTTAGACTTGTTGCACATACTGTAGTGTAGTAACATTGAGAAGTAGTAACATTGACAGTGCTTTACTTAAATGTGATTCTAAAATACTCTTGATAATTTAAAAAAAAAAAAGAAAAGAAAAAAATTAGTGTGAACTGGAGACTGATGCTATGTAAAGTAAAAATATATTTGCAATTTGTCATATTTTAAAATTTGCATTGCTTGTATATGAACTTCCATATGTATTCAAAACATCACAACTGTATCAGTCAGTATTTATATCGAAAAAAAAAAATAATTTGAAGTTTTTCTGAAACTTTTATATTGTAAATTAAATTACATGTATAATACACAATGTACATGACTAAATATGTTATTTACAACATAGAAGAAAATGCCTTTTCAGAGTAATAATAATGTAGATATTTCATTTATAGATGGTTAATATTGTTTATAGTTGATAAACATGATCATTCAGTGTCTGTAAGATGTTGAATATGAATTAGGTGATTGTCATTCGAAAAAGAAATATATTTTTTGTTTACTAATGTAATTTCTATTTTCATAATCGTTGTTTTTGTAAAATTCCCTTTAAAAAGTTAAGATTTTTTTTTCTTATTTTTCAATTTTAGATCATATAGTGTAGTAAATTGGAAATGTTACATTTAGTAAATAATTGCCATATAATTCATACATTAATTGCTGCATAATGCATGTTTGTGATAAAAAACATTTTATTAATTTTTTTATATTTTATTTTTTGTTATTTTGGGAAAATATTCTATCATGTATAGTTTGACACAAATTGAGATTTTCAGTCTTATCGGCAAATTATAAATTTTAGTACATAATAATACTAATAGTAGACACAATATTTTAAAAAAAATTTGCTGTTTGCTGCATAATAAACTGACAACAAGTAAAGCACAAGACACATTTTAAAAAGAGTTTAAAAGACATTATAAAGAGGATTTAGACTATATGGTAGATATGACAGGCATAACAAAATTAATAAATTGTATGATTCAGCTTTTTTTTTTTTTAATATAGTACTGTTCTGCTAATCTGTAAACCTATAATTTGCAAATGCCTGTAATCCACAATTGTATATGATAACAAATGTGTAAATATTTAATCAAAAAAATTTAATTCCTAAAAAATAATTTTCAAAAGGTGATTTTTTTTTTCATTTTTTCCTCAAATTTAAATTTTATCTCAGATATATATTATCATATATTATTACATTTAACGTAATGTTTTTTATCATGGTGTACGGAAGAACATCAGGTTGAAAAATGTATTTCACAGACCTGTGTATTCAATCTAATGCAATAATTTCAGTACTATAAACATTTTGTACTAATGCAATTCAGGATAAGTATCTGGATATGTAACCAATGCCATTTAATGTGTATACCAATAAAGCCTAAGTCGAAGTCATTGAATTTTGTTAGAGATTCCCCATTTATAAAAATATGATAGAAATGTGTGGAAATACTAATTAAACAAAACAAGAAATAATCCAAAACCTTTAATCGACCAGAAAACTGTATTGTAATTCCTCTGTTTATCTTATTTGTTATCAGTAATAAATTTTTACCATGTTAAGTGTTCTCACCTTTTAAAATGTCAAATATTAGCCATTATCAATTATGTGCTCAAGAACTAAAAACAGTTATAATGAGCAAAGAAACATAAAGCACACATGAAATTTTAATTTTGTTATGTATTAAATAATTTTACATATTTTAAATTTTTCTATGAATATATTTAAAACTATTTTTTGCTGTTAGAAGTAAGAAAATTAATGAAACTTTGCTCAAAATTTTCCGAATTGTTTAGTCTTTGGTTTTAGAATGTAATTGTTATGTTGAATTGTATTTTAAAAAAGTGTATATTAACAATGCCATAGAAATATATTGTATATAAATAATTTTCAATTTTTTTTTTTTCGTAAGTGTATGTTATTTTTAGAAAGAAAAATTGTGGTATTTATTAATTTATTTTGTAACATAGTGTAACATATCTGACATCATTAGTTGCAAAAGTATTAAATTTAACATCAATGAAAAATGTCTGAAAGTCTTTCTGATTTTATCTTGAATTTCAGTGAATTTTGATGCTTTTGATTTTGTAAATGTTGAGTACTTATTTATCATTCGTCTTGAAAAAATAGTGTGTCATCAGTGAAAAATCATTCAGCATAAATTTAACATTACTCCAATCATGAACAAATTTTTATTGTATAAATAAATTATATTTCATCAATAACTCTTTCATGCATGATAACATCACATAAGATTGTATTGAAAACCAATCCTCAGAGAACTGTGCACAGGCTTCGTAGAATTGAAAATATTCTACTCACCAATGTGGTTTGTAAGTGCGATTTTCTACCAGCCAGATACAATTACGTACTAGCCATTAATCAAAGTCAGAAAAACAACGTTTCATAAAATGGTTTTCATGATGTACAATTTTTGAAAAAAGAACTGATCAAAGGATACCAATAAAAATTTTACTTGCAGTTATTTGAAATAATCTTTTTATAGGCGTATGCCAGATTTTATCATAACTAGTTTCCTCCTCCATAATTTCATTGCATTTCTTGATGTTTCAACAAAGGAATAGAGCCTCCATTGTAGTCAATCATTGAAAAATCATCTAATAAATCTTCCTGGAACAGTGTGGAATGTGGTTCATGGTTGAAGATCCTTGTTCACATGGATCTGCACTGATAGGAATTGCAAGTATGAATTCCCATTATAATAAGCATTCTGAATCTTCTTTGGAAGTTGTTCTAAAAAATAATGATTAATAAAAATTCTTTTTCCCAATGGCACCATGAGGTAATCCACATGACTGTTCCCCCCTCCCCCCTAAAACATAGACTTTTCCAGAATTTTGTTCTGGGAGAGGTTCTCTTACTGCCTCCATACTCACTGGTGAAAATCAAACATAGCAAATAGTTTTCGTTTTACAATTTCTGGATATTTAAAGAATATTGTTCATTAATAGGTCATTCTTCAAAGTAACATTTTACTAGCTATAGCTAGATTTCTACTCACCATTTGGCGAGTATCATTTATTATACCTGACTGTGTATATTTTATTTTTATTCCTTTTTGACATATAAACCTCATAAAAAGTTCAATAATGTTTGTGAAACAACAATGGAATCTGAATATTCAGTTGGAAAATATGTCTTTGACAAATTTGCTTCTGTTCTGCCTGACAGAAGATTTCCTCACTGAATTTCTGCCCTTGGATCTAAATATGATGAAAAATGTTTTTATATGTTAATGTATCCAAATTTTAAATTATTCCCAAAAACTATTTACTAACTATTGTTATTACTTTAATGTTTTATACCTCATATGTAGCTCATTTTTTGTAATAAGATTTTTTTAAATTCAAAACTTTTCGTTCATAAAAATCTATTTTAAGCCTATTTTAAGTGCAAAATACGTTTTTCATTCATTTTAAAGTAATTCATGCATTAGAGAGTTAATGAAATTATGTTTTTTAATGGAAAGATAAAACAACATGACTTATTTTTGCAAAATATAGTTATTGGTAATATGAACACTGTAGTTCAACTTCACATAAGATTTTAACCTCATTCATAGATGCTTTAGCCCATGTACATTCAAATTTATATTAGATAATAAATATCCTTTAAATAAATACTGATTAATTTATTTGTATGCGATTAGGATTTATTTCCCCTTTTTCTTTTTTCTTTCTTTTTTACATTTTAAATTATTTTAGTGATTATTGTTTTTAGTGTAGTTCTCAATCTTATTAGAAGAATGTTTTTTAAAGTTTGAAAATATACAATACATGACAGTTGTTTGTAAATTTTGTTTTAAGAAATTCTTGTATTAACTTGCTTCATTTTCCGTAATTAAAAAAGTTTTCTACAATCCTAACAAAATGTTGAAATACTGGTGTATTACACAAAAGAGGGCAAAAACTTCTTAATAATACCATAAAAATAAAGGATGCACAATTATTTTAGCTTCTTTTGGTTAGGTCATTGTTTGTTTTATTCAGATCATCCAGTTGCATTATGCATTTGGCTGTTAAAATTGAAATATATTATATTAAAAATGAACTGTTAAGTAAAAAGTTTTATTTGTATATATATACATTTATGAGAATAAATAATTTATTGAATAATAAGAAAATTTTAAAAGTACTTCCCTGTTATATTCTTCTAAGCTTGTTTTATAGTTCATCTAGTCTGAAATAGCATTTAAAATGAAAATTTGAGGTGACTTTTTATGTAATAAATTTGTACGCAATATCTATAGGCAGGGGGGGACGGGGTGCAAACGAGGCACAGTTAAACAAAGTCCATTTCATTAATTAACATATTATATGCACTAAATGTAAAAGTGTTTATAGATTGATGATAATAATTATTGTGGTATCCAGAAAATTTGTAAAGAGGGAAAACACATGGTGTAATCTAAGCGTACTTGCTCCTGATTGGTTTTGAACAGGTTTTAATTTCTAGTGACTTTTGTGTACACAATGTTTTTGCTCATTTTTCACAAAGTCCGCATGTAATATGTTAACATCTCCTATCAATTATTAACAATTTTTAAAAGATTTTTATCTGATGTTAATTAGGTGAAATGGTTGGTTCGTTGAATGGGGTTTAATGGAACAAAATCCCTCCTGGGACATGCTGCGCCAAGAAAAAGTTAAATAAGAACATAAAAATATAATAAAGTTATCTAAAACCTTCTAAAAAAAACTAGATGAATAAAATAACACAGTTTAATGAAAAAAGAGATGTGATGATATATGTAATTAAAATCATTAAATTAAGTCATAATGATGTTTAAGGTACACAAAGAAAATTTTTGCAGTTAAAATTTGTACAAGCTGTATAGTAACTATTGATTAAAAAAAAAAAAAAGTATAAATGTCCAAATGAAGCATACTAAATGAAATGGACATTGTACTCATATGCCTGCTCCCCCCTTTTCTCCTATCTATTTGATGATAATTAATGTTATTGTTAAACTATTTTTTAATAAAATCTTTGCTTATTTATAACTGTGCATCTTATTCCCCTCAACACACTATTTTGTAAACTTAGCTCTCATTATAGAATTAAATCAAATTTTCTGTTAAATTGCCTGCACTGCTGTTTGCTATTGTCTGTGTTTTACTGACATTTATTAACCACACAGGGTTGCCAACATTTGAGAGTATTAATGTGTAGCTCAAGCTCAGAAAATGTGTAATTTTAAGCTGTCAAATGTAGTCTGATGATAATATTAAAATGAACTTTTATTTATGAAACACATTAATGTATCAAACATTAAAATCTCTCACAGCACAAAGAAAAATGTCACTAATAAAAGTATAAAAGCCTTCATTATTTATTTATTTTTTTCTAATTTAAAATCATCTTAGTTAAATGAAGTGTCCATTTTTATTAAACATCAAAAGATAGAATTTTTGGCCAAAGTATCGATTGAATATCTTTTAATTAAAATATTTCAATCATTATAAAAAGCTCTGCACAATACACATTTTGAATCATAATGAAATTTATAATGAGAAAATTATGCATGTGGAAAAATGAAAAAGAAGTCAGGAACATGACAAGAAAGACAGTCTATGATTAAAAAAATAACTTGATCAAATGTGTAGTTTCTATGCCTAATATGTAGTAGTTGGCAACCCTGGATACAGATTTTCTTGGCATAATTTGCTACCATATAAAACAAGTTTGCTTATTCTACATATGCATTCATCCATACTTTTATGATATTTGTGTTAAAGAACTTCTTATTTTTCATTTAAAATTTAGGGGTTAGTCGACTTTGTTTTACCAATAGATGGCAGCACTATTTCAAAGAAATCTAGCTTTCCAATATTAAATGTTTGTGGCTGATAGGGTAGTCCTGCTAAATATTATTTGAGATTTATTTTCAGTATTATTTCGACTCTGTATAGCATGCATAACATTATGTATATTATTTAAATTTTTGAAGATATATATTAGGAAAAATGTGATAACTTTAATTTTAAATATCAATTATTTTTGCTTTCAACTGAATGTTTATTCATAAACATTTTGTAAATTTTCTTGTTTTGTGATTTCTTTTTGACCTTATTTGAAGACCTTTTTTTTATATTTTGCCTGTAATTTTATTTTTGAAATATTGAATAAAGATTTTCATTTTGTTTTGTTTCTTAACTTTTGGTTGATTTTTATTTATTAGTCAATATTGTCTTTCAAAAGTTGAAAAAAAAAATCTGCTCAGTGTTTTTAATTTTTTATCTTAAATTATAAAAAGTTTTATTTAATTAATAAGCATTTTATCATACTGGTTTTTCAATTTTAAATCTAGTTTTTTTTTTTTCCTGATAAAGATTTTTTTTTTTTAAAATCAATTTCCAACAAAGATGGTTATATAGTTTGTTTGTATATTATTTTAATGTAATACCCACCCATATCTTTTGAACAGATTCTTTAATTTAATTTTTTTATTTTCTTGTTGGAAAGGTCTCGTGCTGGTGGTGATCCTGTATAGAATTTATTAGGATCCTGAAAGGGTATATTTGTGGGTTTTTTTCCTTTATACGCTCATAAAAATTGGGCAATTGTCATTAAATTTGAATATGTTAAAGTACACAGCAGGGCCAAAACGATTTTTTTTCACCTAGGGCAAGCATGAATGTTGTGCCCCCTCCCCCTATTCCTTATTTTCGAAATAAAATTATAAACAGCAGTTTTCGATCTATTGCTTTTATGTTTTCTTTTAAATATAAAATAATTGTTAGAATGTATATCTTGAGATTCTTAGGATGATTTCTTTTGAAATTAACATATTGTAATCACTCTATTTATATGTATAATGCAAATTTTGACATAACATCCTAAATACTGAAACAATTCAAAATTAATTAAGACTGTGCAAGTCTTTTTTGGATGAATTTGTTAATCAAGTATTGTTTGGGCACCCCTTAGAGATGAACTGGCCCTGTTCAAATCAAAGAAAATAAAATTAATGAATATTTTTTTTACTTTTGCTTTTTCAGTTGCATGATATTTTTGATGCAGATTTCATGATTTGTTTTTTGTACTGAATGATGAATCAAATTTTTGCCACCTTTTCCAACTCTGATGCCCAGGACATATGTCCTGCTTGCTCCTGTCCTAGTTTCAGCTCTGGTACACAGTTCTATTTTTTTTTTTTTTTTTTTTTTTTGTCATTGTATCCAGTATAGTTTTTTACAGATACACTTCAAAAAATTTAATTTATGATTGTTTACTGCACATCCAAATTAGTGATTCTGGCAACAATGAGATTTAAAGAAAATGAAACATTATTGAAGTTGTCTAAAATAATGGGAATATCCCACTGAAAACTGCATGTGCTGCTTATGAGTAAAACAAATATGTAT
Organism: Maratus michaelseni; assembly: GCA_963931845.1. Lineage (NCBI taxonomy): Eukaryota > Metazoa > Arthropoda > Arachnida > Araneae > Salticidae > Maratus > Maratus michaelseni. The sequence goes on along the minus strand of OZ007597.1, from coordinate 110,450,115 downwards.
TGACTGTTTTGTGTCTGTGTGTATTGAGTGTGTGTATATATGTAAAATTTTATAATGTTAAGTGACTGTAATCATAAGCTAATCTTAATTGCTCTGTAGAATCTAAATAGAAAATAAGAGCTATCATAAATTATTGAAAATAGTCTATAATCATAAATGCAATTGATTTATAATTTTGCACCATGTCGCATGCATTGTGAAGTGTCTATAAAAGAAGCTGGATTTATTGGCATATGAATGAACTTCACTGAAACTGCATCATGATCATGAATAATTACTAAAATATATCATTTAAATTTGTATTTTTATATTTTTTGTTAAAGTATCACATGAGTATTTTGTGGGAAGCTCACTTCAATAAAAGTAATTTGCTTATTGCATGTACTGCAAATAAATACAACATTTTTTACATGAAGTAAGATTACTTGATGTAAAAAGGTATTTACATCATAAAGTAAACATGCTGAATGTAATTGTAAAAAATGTGTAATATAAATGATCAATTAAGAATTGTTGGGCTTGTAAATTTAAGGTATTAAATTTTAATATAGCCTTAGATAGAAATTTTTGGCTGTTATGGTATTGTTTAAGATTTTAAAGTTTGCAGTATTAATATCAATACAAGGCAGTTTTAAGCATGGTGAAAATAATTTGAAATGTGTGGCTATATACACTACATAGCATGTTCGTATCTTTATGAATCACTGTTAAATAAAACCATCCATTTTTATAAATTTAATCATTAAAACAAAACATTGCCATCTGTTGGAATCAGTCACTTTATATCATTCTATTTACAAACAGAATTTTTTAAGCATTGGTGTAAAAACAATACCATGGCAAAAACTTCTTAAATACACAATAAACAGAAACTAAGGCAACGTGTTTCCAAAGAATTAACTCTTCATTTTTCAGGTTTAAAAAGCATCATACCACTACAGGAGCAGAAGGACTCTTTTCCTTCAGTTCTTGTAGTTGTATGAATTTTTTCTGTACCTGAAGAAGAAAGATTAATTCTATTGAAATTTAATGCCTTATCTTCTTTTCATTGTGTAATTGCAGACCCAGCAGGGTCCGGTTCAAATCTGCCGAGAAAAAGTAAGCCCGGTCGCAGCCCCAGACTAATGATTGAAAATCAGTCGAAGACAGGAACACAGGTCACTCATGGTTTGGACTAGTAAAAAAAAAAAAAAAAACCTAACTTGAAAATTTTGATTGAACCAAAATAAATTGTTTCATTAAAAGCATGAAATAAAAAAAAATTAATCTAAATAAACACTTTTTTTTTTTCATAAGGCATGAGTCACATGTTCTTTAACATATCAACCATTTTTTCCCATAATGCAGAACTTAGGGAAAGTTTTCTTTCTTCATTTATCGGACATGCAAAGGTTAGCTGTAAACTGACTTGTTTTATATGCGTGTATATATATATATATATATATATATATATATATATATTATGTAAATTCATGGGAAAAAAAAATCTATATTTTTTGAGTTAATTTTTTTTTAAACGATTCCCGGAGTTTTCCTCCATGCGTGGTTATAAAATGTTTCTTTGGATGACAAAGGTTAAATATCAAAACCATTTAATAAAAGAAAAGTGACTTAAAAAATTATGTAAAATTCCAAAAAATCAGAACGAACACATAAAGCTTATTGAAAATAAGAAAAAATAAACTATATGGGGCTAAAATATTGAAATGGCATTCCTTTTACTAATGCAAAACATCACCACACAACGTGAAAAAATGCTGAAAATCGCATGAAAAATTAAATTTTAAAAAAATCTAATCGAAAATCTGAGCTTCAAGTACATTTGGATCAGTCTTCGTCTATCCTTATTCCAAATTCCAGACCTCTAGGTGTGATAGTTATACCTATCCATTGCCAACAAACACACACACAGACAAACTTTCTTTTATTAATATATTTCTAAGAACTTTATTTCCATATCATTTTATTCATACTAAAGTTTTTTTTTTTTTTTCTATGAATAAGAATTATTTTAAGGAATGCATGTCCATCCTAATAGAGAGAATTAACAAATTTTGATGGCATTCTTATCTCTGTTTATGTCGATTTAAAAAAATTTAATGAAACAGAACTGTAGAATTTTTAATTATTTATATTTAAAAAGCTGTCTATTCTCATATGTGTTTCTCTCTAAAATTGTATAATTGAACTACGAAATAAAATTTGTAAATGTAGGTATTCATTTTAAAATCCAAAATAAATTAATGAAACTTTTAATTTTATTAAAGAGCAATAATTACATTTCAATACACTGATAACAACGAAGTATAAGCTTGAAAAGCAAGGCAAGTTAAAGAAATGCAAATATATAGAATAAGCAAAATTTGATCATTCATGTGTTTATATTTTTCCCCTAATATCAATTTATAAGAATTTCAATCAAACAAATTCTAGAAAATTGAGTAATTAATTTAAATATATATACTATGTGGCTCTGATAAGAAAAACCTTGAGTAGGTTTCCTGTTTTCGAAGGTTCTGAAACATGTAGGAAGGGAACTTCGTCCGAAGAAGCGGAAGGACAAAAGACTGCAATAATTCTTGGGTATGACCGATTGAACGGGAGAAAATTGGCATGAAAAGAAAATGCCGGACTTCCTAAAATAAAGTCGATTGACCAGTTACCCTGGTAACCGGATTGGGCCGAGACCAGCTCCAGAGTCTTTCTTAACTCAGCCATACAGTATATATATATATCTGCTTCTATATTCCCATCTGTTTCTCTCAAAATATACATGTTTTTTAAATTATGTATTAATAAAAGTTTTAGTTACTGTTCTTTTTTCTGCTTTTAGTACTAACTAAAATTCTATTCAAATTAAATGAATGAAAATGTTCAGTTATTGATTTTAAAGAAATATTTCCATGTATATCCGTATATGCATTTATTACCAAAAATTATACATTCGTATCACAAAAATCCTACTGATATCTTTGTAAGACATGGGCTCATTTTAAAATTATATGTGAATCCTTGAAAATAATTAAACTTGTATATTCATTCGAAGATTAAAGGAAAAATCATTCAACCTGAATATTAAAACTATTCAGTAATTTATTTTTTCAAAATGATTGCTTATATTATCTTACGTGTATTTTATCAAAAATTATATTTGAATTAAAATATATATACATTGACGTATACTTTTAAAAACTTTCTTATGTATGAAAATAATGTTAATAATTCAAAAAAAATTATATATTTTTTATTCAATGAGTATCTCTTGTATATTTTTAAAATCTCGATAGCTCAAATTCATTGGGACCAGAAAAAGGTGTTCAAGTTATTTTGAATTGAAACTAATGAACTTGTTAATTTCAATGCATTTCCAACATTTTCAGGAAAAAGTCATAATTGCCATACAATGTTACTGCATACTATTCCATTATAATCGAAAAAGCGAATAAAGAGAAACTGTCACACAATCTTGTCAATAGGATTTATATGAATTCACAAATATAAGTTTTACTGAGTTCTTTTTTGCCATAAGAGGAATATAGATTGAAAGGAATTCTCTCGAAGAAATCTTGCCAACACAGTTTACTAGATTTCGTAACTGTCATGTATTAATATATTCTATTTTTATGTAATCATAAAGCTGATTAATAAGTAAAAAGCCTGGTTAATTTTAATTGGTTGCAAAATTGTCATACAAAATTCATAACTGTCACATGATATTATAGAATTCTATTTTGCCATAATCAAAAAAGCCGATGAAGAGGATTTATCCTACAGTCCTGTCATTAACCCCTTCGCGACGAGCGTCCTTTACAGAATTTTTAATCTTTTAACACCGGTTTTTCAAAACAGAAATTTTCGCCTATTTGAATCGCAAAAATGCTAAGATTAAAAAAAGCAAAGCTTACAATAAAAAATAACTGGTGAGAATAATCGAGGATTCTGAGCATCTTATGCGTCACGTATACGTGTCGCTCGTCCCCAAGGGGTTAAGAGTGATAGAAATCCACAAATATCACCGAATATTATTAGATTCCATTTTTTCATAATCAAACTTCCATGTTGTGGCAATCGCAACACTTTTTTCTATATAAATCAAATCAATTAAATGATTTAACTAGACCAAGAAATTACACCGATTTAGCAAAAAGTCGATCAAGAGGATTTATCCTACAATCCTTTCATTAAGATTAATAGAAATCCACAAATATCACCAAATATTATTGGATTCCATTTTTCCATAATCAAACTGTTGTGTCAATCACAAAGCTTTCTTCTATATAAATCAAATCAATTAAATGATTTAAATAGACCAAGAAATTGCACCGATTTAGTAAATATGTTTTTTACACAATGTATTCCCATATTCAGGATGCTAAGCATGAAGTATCGTTGAATAATGTACATTTAAACTGGTGATATAGACATCGCACATTTCGATCAAATCATTGAATTTTGGCAACCCCTCTTTGAGCTCCACAACCATAATTGAATAACAATCCATTCCTATCACATAAGGATTCTAAATTTGATGTTCCGTTGAATTTTGTGTACATAAACTGGAGATATAAGCATCACATAATTCGAACAAATCACCAAATTGTGGTACGCTCCATTTGGGGATTTTGTCCCAAAACTAATCGGCACCAGTTCGCATAAGGATAGAATTTCATATGAAATTTCCACGCAGTAGCTTGTGAGTTAGAGCTCCCACAAAATTTGCGTCGCACACATACAGACAGGCACACTCACACAGATAGACATTTTCTAAAAACAGTCAAATCGTATTCACGACCTTCTAAAACGTATAAATCCGTCGAAAACCAGAAGTCTATTTTTTTTTTTACGAATCCAACACTTCATAATTGTCATACAATGTTACTGCATATTACAGCATACTCTCTATGTTATACTCTATGCTATACTCTCAGCATACTCTCTTTCTTCTTGCATAGATAGAAGAAAATAAAAAGGGCGGCCTTATAAGAATGTAGGGATTCTCGCAAATTCCTGTCAACAAAATTAAATCTATTACACAATTCATATTTGTCATGTATTAATGGGTTCTATTTTTCTGCAAACGAAAAAGCAGATTGACAAGAATATGGATTACTAAGATTTGTTATAGAGTCCTGTCAATAACATTAATAGAAAATAACATTCAAATTCGCATAATTATCGTCATGTAGCATCACTGGATTCTTTGTCGTAATTTGGAAAAAAACCATTGTGAAGAATTTTTACTATTTTGTCAGTAAGATTGATATAGGAGTCCATAAATATATCGCAGTATTACAGTGTTCCATTTTGAAAAAGAATTACCTTACAATCCTGTCAATAGGATTGATAGGAATCCACAAATATCACAGAATATTACTGGATTCCATTTTTCCATAATTAAAAAAGATTCCCCTTTTAAAAATATAGGAATTCTCGCACAATCCTATCAACTTAATTAATTGGAATTCATATTTGTCATGTGTCGATGAACTCTTATTTTGCTGTAAACTAAAAGAAACGATTGACAAGAATATGGAATAATAATAATTGTTACATAGTCCTATCAATAACAGTAACAGAAAATGGAACGCACATTCCATAACTGTCATCATGTAGCGTCTCTGTATTCTTTGCCTTAATTTGTAAAAAAGAAAAAACATTGAACGAATTATCTCAATAGGATTGATAAGAATCCATAAGTATTTCACAGTATTGTGTTCCATTTTGCCATAATCGAAAGAGCTGCCTTCCCAGAATGTAGAATGAACGGAATTTTCATGCGATATTGTAAGTAGAAATAACTAGTTCTTAATTGTCTTTATTAATAGGTTATGTTTTGCTGTAATCGAAAAGACCGATTGGCAAAAATATAAATCAATAAGAATTATCGCGTAATACTGTAAATATGATTAACAGAAACTGTCCACAAATTTGCAATTATCATGCAGTATATTATTGGATTTTACTTCATCATCTGAAAAATGCCAGTGAAAAAAAAAAAAAAAATCTCATAATCCTAAGGACTGATTAATAGGATTGATAAGCGGTATCCGTGATTATAACGCAGTATTACTGGTTTTCATTTTGCTATAATAATAAAAAAAAGCCGGCTTATGTTAATATATAGATTGAATGAATATTTTATGCAATCAATGCAGTTGGCTAGAATTTATAAATTCTAGCATTCTTCTAATTTGCTAAAATTTATAATTGTTGCATTAATAGATTCAATTTTGTTGTAATCGAAAACTCTGATTACATGAATATGGATCGAAAAAAATTGTCACATATTCCTGTGTCAATAAGATTAACAAAATTGCCTTACAAAAATTTGTAATTATTATTCAGTATTACTAGATTCTGTTTATTCATCTACCGTGATCGAAAGAAAAATTATTTTATAGGAAAATCGTATTGAATTAATATATTGAATATTGATTCAACTTTGGTTTATTACTATAATAGTTATTCGATATTTAATATAATGAATGTCGAGAAAATTAAGAGTTGACCTGTGTTTGGATTTTAATAAAGTTTCGAGTTATAAGAAAAATTGAGCTATCAAGATAAGCGAATGTGTGTCTGTTTCATTGTCATTGTGCATAGCAAAGTGTAACTCTTTGAATATTATCGAAATGAAATGATATTGATCATAAAAATATTGATTATGCATAAAAAATATAATTTTTTAAAAAATATTTCTATTTAAAAATATCTACATATCTGAAACAATCTGCATATCTGATACACCTTTAAAAAAATTAATTATTCAAGATATCAAAATATGAGTGCAAAAAATTCCATTTAAAACTATAATAAATAAAAAGCACCTGACTTATTCATCAATTAAGGTATATGAACATGCTTGGAATCGCAAAATGACTCTATTTTCATCATTATAAATATTTTAAATTAAAAGTAGGCTTAGAAACGTAAATTAAAATGTAATAATAATAAAAAAAAAAAACATGAACTTTGAACATAGAAACAGGAAATATAGAAAACATAAAATATATAAAAGTAGGGGGGGGGGGGGGATAAATAACCCTATTTCAAAATTCGAAAACTCACAAGCAAATAAATAAAGCTGTAGGTTTTTTTAATTTCAGGCTGATAGCCACAATTTTAACCAATGATTAGACCATGATTCTTCTTGAATATTTTAAAGAGTTATACTAATTGCAGTACCGATTGGTAAAAAAATGTTTAAAATTCATTTAAATTTACGAAATTTGACATTATATAGTATAGTTAATAAGTTCAAATATTCATACGAACTTTTAAATCATTTTAGGTATTCCGTTTTAGTCCAGGGGAAATGTACCAAAAAAAGGCGTTACCTTACAAAAGGTCGGGTAGAAGATTTTATTTTTTTGACTTGTATATAATAAGGCCAGCATGGAAAAGCCGAATTATCCAACAAAATTTCTTAAGGGAGAATTTTCTGTGGCCAAAAAACACCAAAATTTTGGGACTTTTATTGTTGTTTTCTAAATATCTAGAGACCCGTTGTCGTAGCGTATTATTTGTTAATTACAATGTTAAAGAGAACAAAATTCTCTACAACTTTCATATTTACAACTTTTTTATACGCTCAATAGCAAGCGCAGTACGATATTTCAAAAATAAGACAATTTTTTCAATGTCCTTAAAAACCGTGAAAAACGTAGTTTTGTCCCGGCGCGCGACGATTCAAATGTTCCCCACAGATGTAATGATGTATGTCAACTTCTACAGATTGACAGCAGAAAATTATCTATTATTTGCACACCCTCTTCTTCATTTTTATCACAACAGACATATTTTAAATTCAATAAATCTGTATAATTTAGTAAGTAGGGGAGAGTGTAGATGACTAAGACAATTTTCATATTTAGACAATAACTTTAAGTACATTTATACATATATATATAAGATTGTCATTGTCATTATAAGATTGTATAATATTGTCACACAATATACGTCAATTGTTAATTTTAAAGTATTGTTTAAAATAATATTTCAGTATTTAGTAACTTATTGGCACGACAGTTTCAATAATAATAAAAAAAAATCTTGTTTAATTTTAATAATTATTTTTATAATGCATGCATATGTTCATTTTATTCCATAAAAATTTTATTCTATAGTACAATGGTATATTTTATTTACCGATTATTGATGACATATGTTTTAATGTTTTACTGTTTTAAGTATATCAAACATTGGATTGTAGTTCTATATAAGAGGAAAACGTAGTTTTGTCCCGATGATTCAAATTTTCTCCAAGAATTTAATCATGGATGTCATCTTCTACATATTGATAGCAGTAAATTATCTGTTATTTGCACCCCCCCCCCCCCTATTCTTAAGTGCAGTACGGCTTTTTAAAAATGAGGCTATTTTTCCAACTTACATACCCGCTCTGTTATAGAGTGGGTATGAGGAAGAGGGGACGGGGGACAAATAACTGCGAGGAAAAAAAAAAGAAAAGATACATCTAGAGCAGGGATTGGTAAAAACTATGGTACGTACCAGTACTGGTACAGGAAGCTCTGGCTACTGGTACGCAGAAATCCGATACTGGTACGTGGAATAAAATACAGAAAGCAGCATATCATATGATACACCCTGGCACTGTATCTCACGATAGAGGAAAGAAGTGAACTTATTCAGCTCTCCTGTGATGGATTACTGGAGTCCACATTCAAAGGGATGAACGTCACAGATTTTTTATTGGCGAGAATATGAGAGTACCGTTTGTGTGTGATATCGTCAAAGTCTGCTTGTGTTTAGCACAACATATATCTGTGAATGTGCTCCCCCCCCCCCCCCTTCGTTACATCAAAAACAAACACAGGAATAAAGTAAACTTCGAATGTGAGTTATGACTAAAACTACCTAATATTGAGCCAGACATGAGGAAGCTGTGCTTGATAAAACAAGTCCACCCTTTTCATTAGCGATAGAAGCAAATTAACCTACTGTAACAGTACATGAATCAGTGTGTGCCAATATGTCATTAAGTATTGTGCCTTTTTTCCTATACCAAAACATTTTTTTTTTATTGTATGCATTGTTAAAATTTAATGGTGATACTACTTTTTACTTGAATGTTATTACAAAGCAGCCAATCTTAGTACCAATTTAGTTATGTAATTATTCATTTTTAAATACAATAAAACTTGCTATGACGGAAACAGGAAAGACAGAAGATATATTTCGTTTTAGGCAGGTTCCTTTTTATAGGTTTTTCTATATTAGCTTTACGTTTTTTATCTGGTGGTATGCGGAAGTATGAACTTCGATTTAGTGGTACGTCGGTCTAAAAGTTTGGGAACCTCTGCTCTAGAAGAACCATGATCTTTGATATATCTTCTATCCAGGAAACTGAACGCTAATAATCGTACAACAGTCCCATCAAAAAGACAAAAATATTGTTAAATATCCCGTAGAAATTATCATTATTAAAATACATTTTTTCATTTAGCTTATGCAGTCATATTGCGTACCTTACTTTATTGTGTAGGGAAAGTGGACTTGAATGAGATAGGGGATGAATGTATAACAACAAAAATGTTTATATGGTCTACAATCATAAATAACTCGGTATTTCATTTGATAGATGGTAGCACTGAGATAATTCAACAGATATAGTTTCAAAACAGTACATATTACAGAATATTAGAATATTCCACAAAGTGTATTTTTCAACAACAAGTTCTTCTGTTTGAGCTTTAAAGCATTTAATAGATAAAATCTTAAAATTTTATATATTTTTGCACGCTAAAATGTTATAATTTCTTGTCATAATATATAATAAAACTGGGAAAATATTGACAATATTTACTAAAACTAATATTTTGAAAATTTTTATGAAAATAGTTATCTGAAATATTTTATTGATAGAATTTTTAAATTTTACAAGAGATATAAATGCATAATATTAGTTAATGAAATAATATGTTGTCATTTTTATTGTAGATATTTTATAAGGTAAAAATATTTGTTACATAAGATATATTTATTTTTTGAGTCCCTCCTTTTATATAGAACTACAATCCAATGTTTGATATACTTAAAACAGTAAAACATTAAAACATATGTAATCAATAATCGGTAAGTAAAATATACCATTGTACTATATAATAAAATGTTTATGGAATAAAATGAACATATGCATGCATTATAAAAATAATTATTAAAATTAAACAAGATTTTTTTTTATTGAAACTGTCGTGCCAATAAGTTACTAAATACTGAAATATTATTTTAAACAATACTTTAAAATTAACAATTGTATATACTTAAAGTTATTGTCTAAATATGAAAATTGTCTTAGTCATCTACATTCTCCCCTACTTACTAAATTATATAGATTTATTGAATTTAAAATATGTCTGTTGTGATAAAAATGAAGAAGAGGGTGTGCAAATAATAGATAATTTTCTGCTGTCAATCTGTAGAAGTTGACATACATCATTACATCTGTGGGGAACATTTGAATCGTCGCGCGTCGGGACAAAACTACGTTTTCCACGGTTTTTAAGGACATTGAAAAAATTGTCTTATTTTTGAAATATCGTACTGCGCTTGCTATTGAGCGTATAAAAAAGTTGTAAATATGAAAGTTGTAGAGAATTTTGTCCTCTTTAACATTGTAATTAACAAATAATACGCTACGACAACGGGTCTCTAGATATTTAAAAAACAACAATAAAAGTCCCAAAATTTTGGTGTTTTTTGGCCACAGAAAATTCTCCCTTAAGAAATTTTGTTGGATAATTCGGTTTTTCCATGCTGGCCTTATTATATACAAGTCAAAAAAATAAAATCTTCTATCCGACCTTTTGCAAGGTAACATGTACATTTCCCCTGGACTATTTTGCGGTATATAGATTTATTAATGAAATAAAATAACTGCAAAAATATTAAGAAAATTATTTTTAAAAATTTAACGCTATTTTAAAGCATGGAATCCAGAAAGTACATAAATATAGTGGTATTTTCCAAATTGTATACTGATAGTCATAAATTTATGTAATGAATAGACCAAAATTTATAAATTCCAGCGTTATAAATATAATTAATAAACGAGTTCACCTAGTATCGTAAGCCTAGTCTATTCTTTCAATACATTTCAAACATTCATAAACAATTTTTAAAAAAAACATCATTTCGTGTACCTTAGCCTGCATTTTTTTAATCGAAAAAATTGGTATTTATACATTTGTAGATTTTTCTTGTGGCAAACAACGAAAAAAACTTCATAATCAATTTTCACTTAGCCAAATGACACTTCCGGTTTGTGAAATCGATCTGAAGAAATTTTTAATATTCGGTTTAAAATGCAATACGAACTAAATATTAGCATGTACTGAAATAAAAATGTCTTTAATGTAACATGTAAATTGGAAAATCGATATTTTGTTATCGAAAATAACTTTTTAACACTAAACCTACTGATATTTCTACGAGAGCTGGTCAAATGACCCATCTTCAAAAAGTTATATTTTACGATAAGTTGTATAACAAAAACATGGCATTGAGTACAATTTAGTGTGTGCACAAAACAATTTTGTCCAAATAACGATTTTAATTTGTTTAGTAATTATAAAAAAAAGAAAAAAAGTTCCTATTTAATCCTCAATTTAGAATTATATGCTAATACGCAAACCTTTTATCATACGTAACGAATATTTTATCATATGCATAGCTACTAACTTCTACGATTTTTGCCACCACTATTTCCGAATAGTAATCTTAGATTAATTTAATCTCAGAAATCTCTGATTAAATAAGGGGTAAATTCCTTTTTCAATTCCTTCTATTAGCTCACACTCTCTAGATATTTATATATCTTGTTCAAATTTTCAATCGTTAATAAAATATTTTCTATTCATCCACTAAAGTTCAAATACAATTTTTTTAATTTGTAGTGGATGACACTCAATGTTAATACAGTTTTTTCAAACATTAATTCATTAATTAAATTTAATTAATTAATTTTAGCTTTATATGGGAGAAAAAGAATTCTTCCATTGTTTTCATAAATGAAATGAAAGATTTTCCTCAAATTAGTGATGCCACAAAAATAAAATACTGCAACGATGATTATAAAAAGATGTTCAATAAAGATAACGTGGGACATTAATGCTGCACGGGTTTATTTTATATATTTATGATTAAAAAGTAGGAATTGACTTAATTTTTTGTTTTTTATATTACTTGTTTAGAAATAGTGGTGACAAATTATCGTAAAAATTGGGCATAATCTACTACACGACTTAAATGACCTATCGCGGTATGCAAGTCAAATTACATATATTAATTGGTGGAGAAAAAAAAAAATAGAGTAATAAATATTGAAAAAATACACTTTGATGTAAATTATTAAAAAAAAAAAAAAGTTGTAAAGTTAAATTTTTAATTTACGGCGATTTTATTATCTGAACTCCTCGGAATTTCAAAATCAGTCTTATTTTCATAATTATATTAATATTAAAGGTATGCTTAGAAACGTAAATTAAAATATAATTTTAAAAAGCATGATCTTTGAATACTAAAAGTGTAATAACTTTGCATTAAAAAAAATGCCAGAGAGTTTTAAAAGGGTCATTTGACCTATCGTGGTAGGTTTAGTATTAAAGGTGTGCAGATACCTTAAAACAAACTGCATTATTTACAGATTTGCTGTTCTATTTCATGTGATAGATAGAAAGATTAAATGTTAAAAAGTAGCCTGATATCTTACTATTTTATGATCATTGTCATTGTAATTATATATTTACGAAAATTGTACATTATTTTTCTATTCTTACATGTGCATATATTGATTGCATCACTTCAAAACTGTTATAGAAAAGTATTCTGTAATTTATCGTTTTATTTCTCATCATGTATCTATCATTTGAGATCGGAGAAAAATACATATATTAACCAATATATGTATATCCAACCATATATTAACCAATTGATTTGTAATATTATATGTCATTAAGAGCGAAATAAAATATGTTGCTGAAATTTATTTTCCTTTATGGTTTTCTTTGGGTAGTTTTTCTCTTTCATCTAACTATATTTACTTTTGAAAATAAGCAAAATGTCAGTTATGTTTGAAAGGTAAAAATATTTTGCATAAATTTTATTTTGTTACTAGTATATAACCCCGTCAAAAATGACAGATTGTTGATCTGCGTTTCTTTTTCATAAGACTTCATACAAACAAACAGCATGAAGATTTTATTATTGAAAGGTTTGTACTGTAAAAAAGTACATTTTAAAAATGACAGATAATTTCTACAAATAAAAATGGTAAGGATATATATATATATATATATATATATATATATATATATTTTACTCAGTATTAAATTTCGGAAGTAGTTCAACGATTGGACAAAACATTCAAATTAAATATTAACAAATAATCCATGTGCGAAAGTTTTTGTAAAAAAGTGTTATCAATGAGTTTCTAAGCAGATTGACTCACCACATAACTCATTGTTTGATTACATAAGCAAAATTAAATGCAAATTACGCTGTACTGTGTATTCCTTATATTTTAATTACGTTTGATAAGAAAGAATCCTTTTAAAGTATATGACCCCTTATCCGGAATTCCAAAACCCGAGATCAGCAAAAAAAATTCGAAAATTTTCTAAATTTGTAAATTTTTACTAAAATTTTAGAATTTTTGAAATTTTTCGAAAATTTTACCGATTTTTCAACAAATCATTTTTCTCTCAAATTTTTGTTTAAAATTAATTTATATTACGATTCGTTTGAAACAAAAAATAGTTATATATTTATTTCATCAAGGGTGATTCTGTTCCGAATTTTCCTAAAAATTTAAGGTTTCGAAAATTTTAGTCTTCAGTCCAAAGATTCGAACATAACAAAATCTCGAATTTTGAACGATCGTCACCGAAAAAAAAACAATTATGTCTATCGTTCGAAGAAAAAGTAGACTATTTCTTCAAAGGATTGTGAAAACAACTTGAATTTTGTCAAAGGATTGCAAAAACGCAAATTTCGTCGCAGAATGGGGAAAAAACGCTAATTTTGTTAACAAATCGCAGAAAATACGCGATTTCCGACAAAGGCTTGCGAAGAAAACACAAATTTCTTCCAAGGACTCCGAAAAAATGTAAAATTTCTTCAAGGGATCACAAAAAAAAACACAAATTTGGTTAAAGGATCGAAAAAAAACGCGAATTTCGTCAAATAATCGTGGAAAAACATGAATTTCTCCAAAGGATCGCGAAAAAAAAAAAAACGCAAATTTCTTCAAAGCACGGCAAAAAAATTTCTAATTTCGTTAAGAGATCGCTAAAAAAGTGGAATTTCGACAAAGGATCGAAGGGAAAAAAAAACATTTTGTCAAAAGATCACAGAAAAAATGCGAATTCCGTCAAAAGATCGCGAAAAAAAAAAACCCGCTAATTTCGTCAAAGAATCTCAGAAAAAACTCAAATTTTGTCAAAGGATCGTAAATAAAAGGTAAATTTCGTCAAAGAATAGCAAAAAGCGCAAATTTCCTCAAAAAATCGCAGAAAAATGCAAATTTCTTCAAAGGATCGCAAAAAGAAAACGCAAATTTCTTCAAAGGACCGCGAAAAAATCATATTTCGTCAAAGGATCGTAGAAGAAAAACGCAAATTTTGTCAAAGAATAGCAGAAAAAAATGCAAATTTTGTCAAAGAATCACGAAGAAAATTTTGTCAAATAATCGTGAACTTCGGGAGGACCCAAAATCCGAAAAATTCCAAAACTAGGAAAGCCTTTGGTCCAGAGGATTTCGCATAATAGGTCCTGTACTGTATTTAAGATGGAAGCAAAATTTCAAAATACGCCAGCAGATGGCGCCAATATACTGGATTGATCACTCAAATCCTCCGTACGAAAGAATTCACCGCTTTTTCTGAAAAGAAAAGTGCTTTCAGAAAAAAATGCATACAGAAATGTTGATACACGTGTTTTATATGAAATAGTTTTTGAAGGTTTTAAACAAAATCAAAATATTTAAAAGCTCTAATATTCTTTTACGAATATTTTAACAGCAGAATAGGTTGTAGCATAGCTTTTTCATTAAGCCTAACACGGCGTTTAAGTATGGTCGATTCGCAGATCAGAGTGGTCGAGCCCGGAGCCGTTACAGACACTTTCTTGCCTTCGGATTTTATTATAAGTAAGATACTTAAAGGCTCTTCCCCTATGAGCTATACTAGCCAACCCCCGTCTAGACCCTGCAGGCTCTAAAAACACGCTAATTTGCCCTGTTTTAAAAGGAGATTATCCGATTACGGAAGATTGGATGATATTACGACCAGTTGCGATCTTCTGTAATGGAGTTGCTATTTATTTCTTTTTGACTGTGGGATTTTTAGGTTCCCATGGCCGCATCCACCGCTGTCACGACAGCTGACGGCTGTTTTCGTAATTGAGTAAGATCTATCACACATTTGAAAATCAGCTTGTGTAAAATGGTTTGTGCAAAAGTAAAAAATGTCGCTACCTCCAGGACTTTTATAGAAACGTTTTCTTTTAGACGCTAGTGGTAAATCGTTTTAAAGATATTGTTTATAAATGACATAATTTTCCAACCCATTGAATGCTTTTCGCACATAATAATTTGTTTGTCTTAACGATTTCTTTCTTTTTTAATGTTCATATGTTTATATTTTTCAATTCTAAAATGTTTGGAAATATTATTTCTATTTGCACCATTTTTTTTTAAATTGGCAGCAATAGGTAAAAAAAAATGACTTTTCGAAATATGAAATAAATCGCTATTAAGATATGAAAATTTGAACAAAAATTGATTAAAAAAAATCTCGAAAAATTAGACAAATTAAAAAAATAATTGGACACTGCATGCCGCAATCTAGTCCCGTATACACTCTAAATAAGAAAGAGTGACTATTCACTCTGGAGGAGTGGATATTCACTCTATCGCAGAGTCAAAATTTGCCCAACCTCTTTAGAGTGACTATTCACTCTAGGAAAAAGTGAAATTCTTGACTCCCTGAAAGAGTGAATACTCACTCTTTCAGGAGTGAGTTTTTTCACCCCTGATAGGAGTGAACAGTCACTCTTTCAGGAGTGACTAAAATTCTTGAATAAAAAGTAGGCGGTCACCCTCCCAATTAGTAACCGAGCTCGCTGCTGCTTGGCTTCTGCGTTCGGACGAGAACTGGTACCTACAGCTTGCTACAGCCGCTTACAATTTAAAAAGCTCTTATTACATTACTTTAGCTTTGTTTCTTTGGTGATATTCGAACACACTTATTAAATTTGTGTAGAAATCATAAATATTTACGGTGTTTCTCAACTGTGTAAATAAGAAACTGAAACCTTCTTTTTGTATCATATAATACAGAGACTGTTCGCACATTTTTTAGACAAATTTGATAAATTATTTAAAAAGATGGAATTCTTTTAGAGGAAAAAATTCTGACAACAACTTATTATGTGTAATTTATATTATCGTCTGATAATTTCAAATTTATTCTTATTTCAATATTGCGCATGCTAAAAAAGCTGTGAATGGGAAGATGCGTTTGCGTTTTTTTTTTTCTTCTTCCGAACAGAAGTATGCTAATTCCACAGTCTAAAATGATTGCAAAGCGCATAATATAAAAACTTTTTAGTGCGAAATAAACATAACAATTGATTGGAAAGTGCTATTCCAAAAATCAGTACATATACATAGTAAAAAGATATCAGATGAAAAAAAAAAAAAAAAAAAAACAGGGAAAAAAAGAGCCCATTTCAAGACGGAAAACAAAGTTTCAAGTAAGGATTTATAACTATCGCAAATTTATCTTACATCGAAAACATCCATCGATATCCATCGAAAGCATTATGCAGAATTAGAATCAAGAAACAAGATTATCATACAGATTATTTCAGAAAGCAATATTCATATTTTAAACGTTAAAAACAACAACGCCGAAATCGTCTAAAAAATGTGCGAACACCCGTCTGTACATTTCTGCTATGACAAAAATTCCGTTACAACAAAGCAGTTATTTATTTATTCATTCATTTTTTTCTTGCTAATAATGTTTTCATAATTAGAGCCCGATTAAGATTGTCCGAGGCCCAGGGCCTGTTTACCAAATAGGCCCGTGAAGCCGAAGTTTACTCACTGAAATACAAAGGGGCCCCCAAATTTACTTTTCAAAACTAATTTTTAGAGGGGAAATTTTAGTCAGGGTAAAAAACGTTTTCTTTTTTCTTAAATTATAGCTGTTAAATTTTTCCTAAGATTATTTCCGACACATTTATACTCTTTTTTAACACTTTCCAACCTAGTTGAAAAGTGTTTATGACTTCGGTTTGTCTGGCCGTCTGGCCGTCTGCCGTCTGGCCGTCTGCCGTCTGCCGTCTGTCCGTGCTCTAACTCCCGTAAATATGCTCGGATTGCCCTGCAAATTTTATATGTTATAATCGTTATCTATAGCATGTTCCCTATTTCAACGGAAGTGTGTAGCACTTATAGTTTTTTTACAGGGACACTCAAAAGAATTCCGTTACATTGCGGTCTATGGGGAAAAATCATTTGCGGTTTATTTAAATAATGTTTCAATACTTTAAACGCATTGAAATTTATATATATCACTAAGGTGCATTAGAAGAAGCTTAATATGGAATAGGGTGTGCATAGCACTTATACTTACTTTACAGGGACAGTCAAAAGAATTCCGTTACATTACGTCTATGGAGAAAAATCGTCTGCGGTTTATTTAAATAATGTTTCACTATTTTAAACGCATTGAAATTTATATAAGGTTCATTACAAGAGACTTACTACAGAATATTGTGTGTATAGCAGTCATCGTTCATTTACAGGGACACACAAAAGAATTCTCTACTGTATGTTAACAATAATTCCTGGAAGTGCGTTTTAAGTTACTGAATGCGATTTTAATTTTAAATCGCTTTTTGTATATTACGTGGTGTGTATAAATTCTGTAGATCCTATACAGGGAAGTACAAAAGTTCGGGAACACATTTCCGTATTATTTAACTCCAGACGGAGAATTTTAAACTGTGCTACGTGTTTCCTAACTGAACTAAAATTTAGCATCCTATGTAGTATATATACAAATCTATAGATCCTATACAGGGCTGAATAAAGTATTCGGATTACTTAGATGTTATCTTTTAGCTTATAAAAGAGTATGATTCGTAAAATTATTTTGGAAGCGTTGGAAAGTGTTACATAATCTATGCTTGACGCATGATTTTTCGTTCTTGTTTTTCTATAATAAATGTTATTAAATCAGTGATTAAATGCAACGTTTTTCATTTCTCTTATGTTTAATTTCAAACGTGCTAAAAATACCAGAAAATTTAATCTGTATAGTTATATTTTGTTTATATTCATAAAGAGGTTAGAAATGATATAAAATATGTAGAATAGGTTATTTAAATAAAGAGGAAAATAATTAGCATTCAGAGATATTAAATTTCTGTTTATAAAATAGAAGCAAAATTGTGTTGCAGCTAAGCATAAATTTACTTCAAATATTTATTTTCCCTGCACTTTTCTTAGCATTGGCAAATCCTGCAATTTGTAAAGCATAAAATATATTTCCTGTCCATAATTCTATCGATTCATTTATTATTTCAATGCCTTTTTCAGTTTTTTTTTTAAATCGTGCTACTATATATAAAGGATTTCATTTTAGGTGTTTCGTTTCGATAACGGAGATTACTCGGATTCTCATCCGTCAGCTGGCGCCATCTTGTGATTTTATTGGAAAAAACTGTTTTTCCTCACTCTTCAACGGAGTGAAATATCTCACTCTTGTCAACGGAGTGAACAGTCACTCTCGACAACGGAGTGAGATATTTCACTCTTTTCTAGAGAGTGGAAAGTTCCACTCTTTAAAGAGTGCATATTTATAAAATTCACTCCTAAAAGAGTGAAAATGCCTCTCACTCTTCCAAAGAGTCAACTTCTCACTCCTTCCAATTTTAGAGTGTATGCTTGCAAAAGATGGTTAAATTGCTATACTCAGTTTTTGATCCTATAAAACATTTTTAACTGAACTACTTTGACCAATTTGACATTAAATAGCGCTTATAAAAATTCTTCGATATAAGTACTATCTGTTTCAGCGTATTTATCGTACATTTTTCTATTAAAACTACCAGTTTTCACGTTTTTATATATATACCATAGATTTTTTCAAATATTATGATCTCAGAAAGTGAGGAGGTCACAATAAATTAAATTTCCACTGCAGCTAAGTAAAACAATCCTTCAACTAAGTTTTCGGGAAATTTCTATCCAGGGGCTGCAACTTTTTTTAATTTAGGAGAGGGGGGGGGGGCACGATCAAAGAGGTCGTAGAAGACAATCGAAGGGGTAAAGGAACAGATCTCACATTATTTATTCTATATTTTCAGGGCAGCAACACTCCTATTGAAAATTCCAAGATGGAGTATCAAATTTAAAAAAATCAAATCGGGTTTGGAAGTTATGTATAATTTAAAGTTCAGCCACAAACATACTTCGATCAATAACCATATGTAAAATATGAAAGGAAAACAAATCGAACTCAAGTTAATAACGCCTGTTCTGAATATAATAAAAAAATAAAAAATAAATAAGGTATGCTCATAATAAAGTTGTTTGCACCAAAATTTGTTTTTTTATAATTTTCTATCCTACAGTTATAATTTATTTTATTTTTGAAAAAATGGCTATACATACTTATTTTCATTCGATTTGAAATTTTAATACTATTTTTATCGATGTTAAATGGCACCTTTTTAAAGTTTTGATTTAAATCTATTTTACTTGTATTTTTTAAGGCAAACAAGTATAAAAACAATGTATTAAAAATGTTTTGCGATAGTTTTAAACTAAAATTACAAATAAAATAACTATTAATCGAAACCTTTTAAAAAATGTTATTTGACACCAGTAGGTATTTAACAACAGTGTTAAAATCGAACCCCTATGCACCGCAGGTGCGTCATAAATTCGTTAAAAAATTTTGAAATCATTAAAAAAGCACAAATGATGTTAAAAAATTGCGGTTTGCCCGAATAAGGTTAGAGGGAGCTCGGATTTTTTTTTTTAATAATAAAAAAGTTGTGGTTAAAAAAATACCGATAGATGGCACAGGCGCGCAATGAATATGAAGCAAATGTCAAGGAGCGCCTTTTCCACTTCGTGGACTATCTTTCAAACAACCCGTTTCTCCGAAGCGTCTGACAAGGTTTCAGTATCCAAGTACTACATGAAAAGGGCGCTTTTCTCGTTTTGAGACCGGTTGCCGGGTCGAATTTTCGCAATGCGCCGGTTGTTCATTCCCAGTTCTTGTAAAAGAGCTTAACCGATAACGTTTGCTCTGGTAACGATAGCATACTGCTGGTATCGAAGGAAGAATCTTGTGCATCAATGTGTTTTATTGCCAGCCTGATTTGTATAAATCTGCTTCATATTATTATGCGTGTCAACGCCATCTATCGGTAATTTTTTGAACAAATTTTTTGGTTATTAAAAAAAAATCTGATCTCGCACCATTTTCTTTGTGTTTTGTATTCCGAGAACTTTCTGTGAAAATAGAGGCGAAGAAAATTTTACAATATTCTTGGTATCTTGAGCATTCGCGTAAACCACAAATTTTTAGCATCATTTGTTCCTTTTTAATGAATTTTTAAAGTTTTAACAAATTTATGGCGGTATATATATTTCAATCTATTTATCACCCAACATTTACCCTAAATATGAGGACCCACTCAGCTGAATGGTTAGCTAGCTGACCACAAAATGGGGAACTTGGGCTGATGTTCGCGGGTTCGAAACCAGCGCGGTTTAGGCGGGATGATTGTACAAGATTTTAAGGCACAATCTTGAACGAGAACGATAATTCGGATCACTCTCTGAAAGTATCCCTTTTACAGAAATATGAACCAACCTGGAAGATGCCTAACAAAATCCAAAGCAAACCCTAACTGTAATTTTACAGCTCTATCTTGAAAAACACGTTAAATATAAAGTACTTTTTGTAATTAAATGAAAAAATGCAGAAGGTATTCGTCTACCACAAAATGTCAATAAAGAAATGAAGTGGAAAAAAAAATCCCTGACGGGTCGGCCTACAGGCACAGGTAGATTGCAAAAACGCAGACCGTGGGGCGCCGGTTTATTGGGAATTGCAGAAGAAACGATCCTTTTGCCATGGTGCGGCAGTTGGGACCGCCCACTTTGAAATCTACGTGTGTCTGTAAGCGAAGCCGGCATTTTTAATTTTAGTTTTTTTTTTTTTTTTTTTTTTTTGCTGTAAGAGTGGGTCCTATAAAAAACTGGTCAGTATAAAAGTTGTAGATAATATTAAGAGGTTTTATAATAAATCTAAGCGGATTTGCTATCTTGTGAATTGACAAAGTTATGAATTTTTTTCTTCTTAAACCTTTATTTTTCCCCCCCTTGAGGCCATTTTTAATGATATCAAAAATCTGTCATCTGTGGAGTAGCCAGGGTGGGGATCCAGATGCTCTGGATGCCACTAATTTTGTAAAGTTTTCTTTGTGTTTTGTATTCCGAGAACTTTCTGTGATAATAGAGGCGAAGAAAATTTTACAATATTCTTGGTATTTTGAGCATTTGGACCCCACTTCCTGGCTACGCCACTGTCTGTCATGCATAAATTTTCGGCCGTTTTCCTAGAAGTAATAATAACTTTAAAAGGATTCGATATCACAAAAAGCCCCCCATTCTTCCCCCCCCCCCCGGTTCGATTTTGCCTATTAACGAACTTGACCGAGATTTTATGCTCCTTGATTATATGTATCAGTTTGGAAGAGATTTGTGCAGAATTATGGAAGTTATCGTGTCCATAAAAATGTGATATAGATAGATAGATAAAGTTTTGAACTGGCGGTGGTTTTGGGTTCTGGGGGTAATGACCGGCATAGATTTGCAAAAATTTTCTAGAAATTCCAACATAGGGGAGAATGTAATAGGTAGTATTTCATACGAAATCTACCTAAAAAGAGAATGTATAAGATGTTCATTGAATGTAATTTAATAACTTGATATATATTATAAGTAAAACTGTTTATATTATAGGAAAAGACAAAAAACAGGTCACATTTGCAAAGATGACACTGCATATGGCCTTCTAAAATATAATCATATATTTTTAATTTATTCATTTTCTTCTAAATCCCTTTTCTCTAGACATAATCGGCTACCGTTTTTAACATGTCTCGCTGATTGAGAATTATTGATTTAATTTATTGTAATTTAATAAATAAAAAAATTATTTTTATGCGTATATGACACGTAGCGGATATGGCATAAAAGTCTCACACACAAGACATACAAACTATTATTCTTTAGTATAAAAATTATGTTTTAGAAACCCGATGCTGCTGTATTAAGATACCTAAGTCAAATTCCCGAAATTGTTAAGAAATCGAAGCAAAAATAATAAAAAATTCGGCAAACGATAATCGTGCAGTTTAGAAATTAAGAAATAAAAGTACAATTAAAATACAATTTTAACCATATTCTGATGCAACCTAACTTTTGACCAATTTAACTTCTCAAACGTAGTGAGATACCTTAAATATTTAAGACTGGTATGTTATTACTCATTTTTTTTTTTTTTTTTTTTGCTTGGTGCGTAAAATAATACTGTATATGTATACAAAGAAGTTTAAAACAGGGCTCTTACCAGAAAATGTATATAAATCTAAAATAAATAAAATAAAATTTTATAAAAACTATTTTTATACAAATTTTTCCGGTTACTAAACGATTTTTGTATTCGAGTTTGGCTAAAAAATCAATCACTGTCCATGATGCTCGACGGCTAGAAATTACTTAGGGTTAAAGTGAAATATTTCCCAATGTAATTTTAAAGATCTTTGGATTAAGTTGCATATGGACCAACCACAATCAAATCGGCACGAAAAGATTGTGTTTATCTCATCTCAAGTAAAGAGGAATCAAAATCGTTTCCATAAAATGCAAACGATCATCTGCATTAATCACATGTAGATTTTCTTTATAGACCAAGGAGGCGACAGCACAGACAATCACCTCATCGAGTTCACGGCTGAAATTCCAGAATTAGTTAAAACTCGATTCACATATTAAAACGCAATCGGTCTGCCAAATCATATCTTGGTGGAAAACACCTTAAAACCCGAATGTAGCGGTTGACTCGTAGGTTTACCATTGTGTTTTCTTGCACCCAAAGGCATGAAAACATGGAGGACTGGGAGCAGGAACACACAATGGTAAACCTACGAGCCAACCGCTAAAATCGGGTTATCGGGTGTTTTCCACCAAGATATGACTTGGCAGACCGATTGCGTTTTAATATGCGAATCAAGTTTTAACTAATTCTGGAATTTCAGCCATGAACTCGATGAGGTGATTGTCTGTGCTGCCGCCTCCCGGTCTATTAGTAAATCTCTATTGTCTAGAAAAGAAAAAATGGAAAAAAGCTGTTATGTTTGCTTTATAAATTTGTTTTGCATAAAAATGTTTTTGTACGCATTAGTGAAAGTTAAAAATACTTGATACTACTGTAAGGAAAATATACATATGAATTAAAAGGAGAGTCTGAATTATTCGATGGAACCAAGACGGTATACGAAATTATGGTGTTTATTATAATTAGAGAATGGTAAAAATCGCTTCCATAAAATGCAGATCATCTGCATTACTCGTGTGGATTGTTTTACAAAAATTTTAGTGTCTAGACCAGAAAAGAGGGAAAACGCTATTAAAAAACACGTAATATTTAACACATATCTGTAAAATTACTTAGAGCTTTTTCAAAGAACTTTACTATATGGCTTATAAAAACTAGCAATATGAAATCAGATAACCACTTATATCGAAGGAACTTTTGAAAGCTACCGAAGAGGAATGGGGATAAAATTGGCATTTTTGTGTCCAAAAAATGTCTACTCCTATGAAAATCTCACGAAAAAGAGTCGGGGCTATTCAATGAAATCGAATCGGCACGAAAATACGATGTTTATCCCAAGTAAAGAGGAATCAAAACCGTTTCCATAAAATGCAATTATCTGCATTATTCATGTAAATATTTTTGCGAAATCTTTATTGTCTGGGGAAAACAAAGAATCTGTATTTTCGTTTTATGTTTTTTACATAAAAATGTTTTTTTTGTATATGTTGGTGTAAGCTAAAATTCTTTGGGACTTAAATAAATAAAATATTAATCAATTAACGGAAGAGTCAGAATTATTCCATGAATTCAAATTGGCAAGAAAGTATGATGTTTATCATAAGTAAGTACAGGGATCAGAATCATTTCCATAAAACGCAACCGATCATCTGCATTACTTATGCAGATAGTTTTGCGAAATCTTTATTGTCTGGGGAAAAAAGAATATCTTTTCGTTTTATGTTTCTTATATAAAAATGCTTTTTTTTATATGTTGGTGTAGGCTAAAAATTTTTGGGACTAAAATAAATAAAACTAGATGGAACCCGTCAAAATTTGACGGCAAAAAACTTGATAGTACCATAAAAATAAAATTCATAGCTGCTTTAAAATGTTTGAAACTTTTGCAAAATAATTCAAATAAATAAAAAACCCACTTTGAATTAAAGCTAGGTTGAAGAACAGCAATTGGCTAAGTTTCACTGGCACATGCACTCGCGGAATTTCTTTCATTTGACACATTTAGCGCTGTTGTGCAAGTAAATGGTAAGTGCCCCCTTGGGGAGGGGGAAATGGCAGGATGGACCAAGGAGATGCATAACATGAATAAGCAGTCAAAGACCTTTCAAACGATATGTAACATGAGGGGTGTGTGCAAAATTAAAAAAAGTACCCCCTTGGGGGGGGTAAAGTAGGGGATGGACACGGTACATGCATAATATGATTAAGTGGTCACAGACCTTTCCAACGATATATAACATGAGGGTTGTGTGCAAAATTTAGAAAAGTACCTCTTTGGGGGGGGGGGCAAAGTGGGGAGATGGACATCAGAGATATGCATATGATTAAGCAGTCACAGACCTTTCCAACGATATATGACATGAGGGTTGTCTGCAAAATTTAGAAAAGTACCCCCTTGGGGGAGGGGGGGCAAAGTGGGGAAATGGACATTGGAGATATGCATATGATTAAGCAGTCACAGACCTTTCCAACGATATATGACATGAGGGTTGTCTGCAAAATTTAGAAAAGTACCCCCTTGGGGGAGGGGGAGGGCAAAGTGGGGAGATGGACATTGGAGATGCATAATATGTTTAAGCAGTCACAGACCTTTCCAACAATATATGACATGAGGGTTGTGTGCAAAATTTAGAAAAGTACCTCTTTGGGGGAGGGGGGGGGGCAAAGTGGGGAGATGGACATCAGAGATATGCATATGATTAAGCAGTCACAGACCTTTCCAACGATATATGACATGAGGGTTGTTTGCAAAATTTAGAAAAGTACCCCCTTGGGGGAAGGGGGGGGGACAAATTGGGGAGATGGACATTGGAGATGCATAATATCATTAAGCGGTCACAGACCTTTCCAACAATATATGACATGAGGGGTGTCAACAAAATTTAGAAAATTGCCCCCTTGGGGGGGGGGGGCAAATTGGGGAGATGGACATTGGAGATGCATATGATTAAGCGGTCACAGATCTTTCCAACAATATATGACATGAGGGGTGTCAACAAAATTTAGAAAAGTGCCCCCCTTAAAAGGGGGGAAATGGCGGGATGGACCCCGGAGATGCATAACATGAATAAGCAGTCAAAGACCTTTCCAACAATACGTAACATGAAGGGTTTGTGCAAAATTTACAAAAGTACCCCCTTGGGGGGGGGCAAAGTGGGGGATGGACACCGGAGATGCATAATATAATTAAGCGGTCACAGATCTTTTTAACGATATATAACATGAGTGGTATGTGCAAAATTTAGAAAAGTGCCCCAATTGACGGGGGGGGGGGGGGGGGGGATGGACCACACAGATGCATAACATGAAAAGGCAGTCACAGGCCTTTCGAACGATATATCATATGAGTGGTGTCAGCAAAGAAAAGTCTCTGCCCCGTGTGGGCAAAACATACTCCCCCCCGCCGCCATAATTATTGATGCGGACTCATTTTTTAAATTCGTTCGCACCCCTCTTCTCCCGCAAAATGTGAATTTTAAAAACTCCCCTTCCGAATTTTTTTATACCAAAAGCACTTATGTCCATCGTCTGCATGCAGAGTTTTGTGCTTACAGACGCCAGACACAACAACACACACACAGACAGACGTTTACCGACATTAATAGCAGTGTTTCACCCAGACAGTTTCAGAAGGGTGCTGCACCCTGCCTGCCCTTTGGTTTGCAAAATAGCACCCTTCTTGCCCCTCATAAAAATAATTAGCACCCTTCTTGCCCCCTCCAGCAAAATAATTAGCACCCTTCTTGCCCCCTCCAGCAAAATAATTAGCACCCTTCTTGCCCCCTCCAGCAAAATAATTAGCACCCTTCTTGCTCTCAGTAAAAAAAGTGCCCTTTCTCCTTTTTGCATTAAAAAATTTGGTTTCATAATAAAAACTGACTCAATGTTGTCTTAAAAAGAGTGGTTTGACTTTGAAATATCAAAAGTGGCTTTAAAAACCAAAAGAATACCTTTAAGCTTTAACAATTAAAAAAGTGCCCTTAAGATTCTGAAAAGTGCCCTCAAAAATCCAAAAAGTGCCCTTAAGAATAAAAAAAGTGCCCTTTTTCTCACCAGCAGCACCTTGCCCCTTTTTAAACCTGGGGGAAACTCTGTTAATAGTATAGATGATACTCAGTGCCGACACATTTCACCCTTTATAATTCAGCCAATGAGTTGACAGTCGTTCATTTCCAGAAACGAAACAATAATTCTTTAGGATGAATTTTGTTTGTTTGGCGTCACAAACTTTTTAGGGCACCTGCAGACTAAAAACATATAATCAATCTTCGCGGGAAAAAAATCCTAGATTTCGTCAAATGATCACAGGAAAAACACTAATTTCATCAAAGGATCATGTAAAACGTGAATTTTGTTAAAAGGCCACAGAAAAACGTGATTTACGCAAAAGATGAGCAAATTTTGTCAAAGAATCGCAAAACAGGAAATTCCACCAAAAGATAGCGCTTTCTTGCCAAATTTCGTCTAAAAATTTGCGGAATAAAATGTATTTTATCAAAAAATCGCTGGAAAACGCACATTTCGTTAAAGTATCGCGAGAAAAATGCGAATTTCTTCAAAGATTGCTGAAAAAACGCGAATTTCATCGAAGGATTGCTGAAAATTCATGAATCTTATCAAAAGGCAGCAGAGAAAATGTGATTATTATCAAAGCATTGCGAAAAAAGAAAATTTCGTCTAATGATCACAGAAAAACACAAATTTCATAAAAGAATCATGGAAAATAACGCAAATTTCGTGAAAAAAAAAAAAAATCGCAGAAAAAACACAAATTTCGTCAAATTATCGCTGAAAAAAAACACGAATTACGTCATAGGATAGCTGAAAAAATTGTGAATCTCGACAAAAAAAAGATACAGAAAAAAATGCGAATTTCATTAAAGAATCGCGAAAAAAAATGCAAATTTTGTTAAAGGATTGCGCAAAGAATGTGAATTTTTTGAAAGGTTCTTGTGAAAAATGAAACTGTCTTTATTAAAAACAGCACACACACAAACATCTATACAAACCTCAATACACACAAACATATTATAGGCAGGGCTTGAAATTCAATTTTTCCAAGGATGGGAGTCTCCCTACCAACATTTTTAAATGGAGGGGAGTTGTAATGTTTGGGAGGGAGAAAAAAAAATTTTAAACCCCACTATTATTTTACGTGTTATTTAAAGAATTACATTAATGCAGACATGACAAAATACCATTGAAAAAATTAAGTCAACTGAGAATGATTATGTAAAATGTTTATTTTTATTATAAAAAAGGGAAGAATGTTAAGTTTTATATATGCAGTGTATTTTTCAAGTTCCATTAAATGTGTTAGGGACCCTTAACAATTAGGTTGTTAAATAAATTTCTGACTTTAGATTTTACTTGATTGAGATTCACCGATCGATCGTGGAAAAGACGCAAAGTTCATCGATCTGTCGCAGAAAAAACGCTAAGTTTGTCGATCAGTCGGGGGAAAAAAGCAAATTTCGTCGATCGATTGCAGAATAAACACAAAGCTCGTCGATCTGTCCCCAAAAAACACAAGGTTCGTCGATCAGTCGCTTAAAAAACGCAATGTTCGTCTATCTGTCTCAGAAAAAACGCAAAGTTCGTTGATCTGTCGCGGAAAAAACGCAAAGTTCGTCGATCAGTTGCGGAAAAAAGCAAATTTCGTCGATCGATTGCGGAATAAATGCAAAGTTCGTCGATCAGTCAGGGAAAAAAGAAAAATTTTATCGATCGATTGTGGAATAAACGCAAACTTCGTCGATATGTCCCCAAAAAACGCAAGGTTCGTCGATCAGTCACTTAAAAAACGCAATGTTCGTCGATCTGTCGCGTTCGTTTGATGTCGTTGTTGAAAATTTATGAATTTCTATTATTAAAGTAATTTTTTCATTTTACCGTATTTATTTTATTTTTGTGTTGTATGTATTTTGCTACTTTGAATTTTTTTAAACTAACCCTTTTTTTTTTGGAGAGTGAGAGAGAGAGATTTAGTAATTTGGTGACACGAAGTTCCGCAAATTCTTAAAATCCACAAATCGTTTCCAATGTAAACAATGAAATTTACAATTAAGTTGCAAGTGCAAAATTTCAGTTTTTTAAAATTTTCATGTCATTCTGTACACATTTTAATATGTCATTCTGATCATTATACATATTTAGTTATGCATTATTAACTATTTACTTGACCTTTACTTTTAATATTTTAAATATTTCAAACTTACAGCTGAATGTAATTATTAAAACATTTGAAATACTGCATTCGAAAAATGAAATTTCAGCTTAGAAACGCGACAATTACTATTAGGTTAAAAAAATTTAAAGTAGAAAAGTACTTATGATATAAAAAGAAGAAAAAAAAATACACCAGAATTTATCTGTATTACGAAAGCGGGAGAAATGATTTTCTGTGCTATATGAAAAGATATCCAAATAACTCAATCATAAACATAGAAATAGGTATCGGTTTCTATGTTCATGTGCACTCAATCCAAACTTGAAACTTTTAAAAAGGTCATTGAATGAATGAAATTCATCTCCGCCTTTCACATCCAGAAAACTTGCTGTGTCGCCAATTATGTTTATATTTTATATATATATATAAAAAAAAAATAATTCAGGCACTTTTCCGTTATACGGACACCATTGTCGCCAAACATACATACATACATACATTTTGGCATAGTGTCCGTATAACAGAAAAGTACTAAAGTTCATGGTTTAAAATCACAATAAAATATCATGAAATTTATTGATTAGTTGTGGGAAAATATCGGGGAAATAATGTGTTTTTCGTGAATTTTTTGTTTTGTTAACAATGTGGTTAGAGAGCCAGGGAGAAATCCAGAAAACTTGCTGTGTCGCCAATTATGTTCATATTTTATATATATATATATAAAAATAATAATTCAGGCACTTTTCTGTTATACGTACACCATTGTCGCCAAACATACATACATACATTTACATACATACATACATTTTGGCATAGTGTCCGTAAAACAGAAAAGTACTAAAGTTCATGGTTTAAAATCGCAATAAAATATCATGAAATTTATTGATTAGTTGTGGGAAAATATCCGGGAAATAATGTGTTTTTGTGAAATTTTTTGTTTTGTGTTGTTGTGTTTAATTGTAAGCATTCATTATAATTTTCAGTGCATTATTAAATTGAAATTTTTGTTTAAAATATGTAAACAAAACAGTGACCAGAAACCTGCACAATTTCTAATATAGATAGATAGATGCATGCATGTAGTACTTTTAATTATTTGGTAAAAATACTGTGATCGTCACTGAAAAAACCTTAATTTAACCTAAAAGTAATTGTCGAGTGTTTAAGCTGAAATTTCATTTTACGAATACAGTATTTCAAATGTTTTAATAATTACATTCAGCTGTAAGTTTGAAATATTAAAAGTAAAGGCCAAGTAAATAATTAATAATGCATAACTAAAAGTAATTGTCGAGTGTTTAAGCTGAAATTTCATTTTACGAATACAATATTTCAAATGTTTTAATAGTTACATTCAACTGTAAGTTTGAAATATTAAAAGTAAAGGCCAAGTAAATAATTAATAATGCATAACTAAAAGTAATTGTCCAGTGTTTAAGCTAATTTCATTTTACGAATACAGTATTTCAAATGTTTTAATAGTTACATTCAGCTGTAAGTTTGAAATATTAAAATTAAAGGCCAAGTAAATAATTAATAATGCATAAGTAAAAGTAATTGTCGAGTGTTTAAGCTGAAATTTCATTTTACGAATACAGTATTTCAAATGTTTTAATAGTTACATTCAGCTGTAAGTTTGAAATATTAAAAGTAAAGGCCAAGTAAATAATTAATAATGCGTAACTAAATATGTATAATGATGAGATTTTTTTTTCTTGAATTATTCAGTGAAACTCGCCTTATAAATGTACGCAAATAATTCACATCAAAATCTTAAAATAACAAAGTTTTCTTTCGTGTTTAGCTATGCTTAATAACCAAAAAAGCTTGATTAATACAAAAAATTTTTCGTAAAAATACTGTGATCGTCGCTGAGAAAACCTGAATTTAATCATATCACACAGAATTACATATTAAAAGTTTAAAAAACTGAAATTTTACACTTGTTTACATCGGAAACGATTCGCGGAATTTCGTGCCACGAAATCTCTCTCTCTCTCTCAAAAAAAGGGTTAGTTATAAAAAATTCAAAGTAATAAAATACATACGACTTAAAAAGAAAATAAATACGGTAAAATGAAAAAATACCTTAATAAAAGAAATCCATAAAGTTTCAACAACCGAACAACCAAATGGAGTCGTAGTATCGTAGTAATCCACATACGCTTCTAGAGAGAGGAAAAAGCCTTCACCTCATTGGCTGAAATATCGCATCTGGAGATAGTAAAAGCCTCTAGCTGATTAGCTGAATGCTCGCGCATGCCTATAAAAGGCATTTTTGCACGAAAAACTAAAAAGCAGGTTAGCTTTAAGTATATGGATAATTAACAATTAACGGAAGAGTCAGAATTATTCCACGAATTCAAATTGGCAAGAAAATATGGTGCTTATCATTAAGTAAAGGGAGATCAGTATCATTTCCATAAAATGCAACCGAAGATCTGCATTATTCATGCAGACTGTTTTACGAAACCTTTATTGTCTGGAAAAGAAAAGGATCTATATTTTCGTTTTATGTTTCTTACATTGAGAGAATCTTTTGTATATATATTAGTGTAAGTTAAGAGGTTTTGAAACTAAGGTAAATAAAATACATATTCTTTTATTTAGAGTCGGAGTTATTCGATGGAAGCAAAATGGTACGAAAATATGGTATTCCTTTTTAAGAAAGGTAAAGTAAAAATCACTTCTATAAAATGTAAAATCATCTGCATTACTCATGTAGATTGCTTGATGAAATCTTTAGTGTCTAGAAAATAAAACAGGGGAAAAGGTTTTAGTTTTACAAGGTTTTTCTTTCTTGCTTTCTCTCCTTTTCTTTTTTTCATACATTAGTGCAAGTTAAAAAATTTTTGAACTAAATAAATAAATATCTATAAATTAAAAATCATCTTAAAATTATTCTAGATTTTACGTTCATACTAGATAGTTTTACATCTCGAAATATTAAAAAAGTCCTTCCGGCCTGTACCGGGAGGAAAAGGTAGCTTTCCTATATCTTCGTTTTAAAATTTTAGCTAATGTTACACGAAAACAGCAAGTTAAAATGCAAAGAAACGTTTACAAAAGATTCGTTAATACTGAATTTGAATAAGAATTTCGCCAAATTATTGAGCAATAGCCAAATAGGCTTCATTTATAAAGACTTATTTTGGTCGCCAAATGTCACAATTTTTGCCAATTTTGTCGCCAATGTCGCCAATTTTGGCGCTAACGGATATGAATATATAGTTTTATGCGTATGATTGGGAAAATTATTACAACAATGAAAGAAAATAATTTGCGAGTAATGGCGTTAATGTGCTGTTTTGTTTCAAAATGTCAGCAACCCTAGAATTTCAAACTGCTCTATCTCAGCCATTTTTTAATATAGAGGTAAACCAAAAAATGCTCTGGAATCCTTGTATCAAGGCCTAACACGTAATTAAAAAATAAATTTGAATTTTTAACTTTTTTGTATATTTATTTTAGTTTTAAATTTTTAAATGGCCGCCATCTTGAAACAAAATGGCGGACCAAGCTGGCCAACGAACTCGGTCGAGACATTGGTTAGCTTAATACACACAATTAATTTCATCAAAATCGATTTATAAATACGGGCGTTATCGTATGACATATGTCAGATATATATATATATATATATATATATATAAATCAACATTTGAACGGAGGGTGGTTTTGGGGTCTGGGGGTCATGATCGGTGAAAATATATCGAAATTTTCCGGAACTGCTTTCCTCCGAACGGCTGCAATAGGTAGCTTTATACTTTTTTTTATTGAAAGCTACCTAATAGTCTTCAGATTAACATGTATCTGATCTTGGATGACCTTAAACCACCAGCCAAATCTTAGAAAGTTCCTGTCTTAGAGAAAAAGATTGGAATCCTGAAAAATCATCCAATATTTAAATAATAAGCAATAAGTAAACAGACATGCACTTGCATTAAACTGATCTTTTATTTTATTTTATTATTTTTTTAACTATCTAATCGTGAAAAGTCACTTTGCAAAGGAGTAGAAGCTATTCAATAAAATCAAATCGGAATAAACAAAGACAAAAAAAAAAAAAAACTGGAACTTTTTTATGTAATGAGACATATAAATCGTTTCCATAAAATGCAGACGATCAGATGATTACTAATGTAGATTGTTTTACGAAATCTTTATTCTGTGGAAAAAAGAAAATTTGCTTTTGTTATATAAATGTTCTTTACGTACAAATGTTTTCGCGTATGCATTACTATAAGCTAAAATTGTTTTGAACTAAAGTAGATAAAATACTTCTATTAACAGAAGAGTTGGAATTATTCGATAAATTCAGATTGGCAATTATAAAGTAGTGTTTATCCTAAGTAAAGAAGCATTAAATCATAAAGCAAAAAATAATTTCCATAAAATGCAAACAATCATTTGCATTATTCAATTTAAGTCTTTACTGTCTGGAAAAGAACAGAATAAAAGAATATTAATTTTTTGTATAAATGTTTCTTACATGAAATTGCTTTTTTATATATACATTAGTATAAGTTAAAAAAAATTCGGAATTTTTAGTAAATAATCTAACTAATTAACGAAATTATCGGAATTACTTTATTGATTCAAAATCAGCCTGAAAATTTAATATTTATCCTGTGAAAAGGTGATCAAAATAGTTTCCATAAATTGCGAATGATTATTTGCATTACGCATGTAGATTGTTTTACGAAATCGTTATTGCTAGGGTAATAAAAGAGGAAAACTGGTATTATTATTATTTCACAAAAGTTTCTTGTATAGATTTATTTTATTTATTTTATTTTATTTTATTTTATTTTTAACTTTGGATAAAATAGTGTAAGTTAAATTTTTTTGGGGGGAGACTACAGTTATGAGACCGCTACAAAAAAAAAAAAAAAAAAAAAAATCGTTTGGTCGGACCATATAAAACTTATTCTAGATTTTAGATCCGTACTAGAGAGTTTTATATAGCTGAATTCTAAAATAGACTAGGAATTCAAATTATACAAAAGATAAAATTTGACCTTTGAAGACCTAGGTCTTCTTAAATAACTTTTAAAGGAAAATTTGTACAAAACATGGCCATCATCCTTCGAGATACACACACAAAAAAAAATTTCTTCTTCATGCTTTTTACTTTTTTTTCGTTTAGTGTAAATAGTCATTTGACTTGTTTCCGGCCAGAATCATCTGTGATCAAATTGATTCTGATATTAGATTGAACTTGGTGTTACAGCTCGATTATTATTATTTTTTTTTTTTCATTTGAAAGAGTAGTTCGTATGTTGCTCTTTGATCGACCCGTTGCACGAATCCCTATGTATTAAGCATAAATCTTTATATTTAAAAAGATAAGGAAACGTTGTATATTTCGAGGCTGAAGTATAAGTTCAGGCATGAAAGTTTCTCGCGTTTTCACAGAAAACCGCTTTTTTATAGCCTGATATGCTTTGTTTTATGGCTGTTTTGGAAATCGATGCAATACCGTTGAAAAATAGTAGCATAACAAACAACTTATGCCGTACATATATAAGCGCATGATAATATTTACGAATTTACATGTTACAATTTTGTATTCGCGTGGCGTTCTTCAGATTTTTTTGTCCATCTTGCACTTTTATTTCTGTAGGTTGAAAATTGACAATTATTTAGTCTCAAGTTCAAGTCAATATTTTTTCTCATAGAAAAGGTATCAGAACGCTTAAAACAAGAAAATGAAAGTCAAAATAGCTTTCATAAAATATAAAAGATCATCTGCATTACTCATGTAAATTGTTTTACAAATTTACCTACAAAAGAAAAGCGGAAAAAAAGACATTTTGTTTTACAAAAGTTTCTTATATAGATTTATTTCATTTATTTATTTATTTTATTTTATTTATTTTTATTTATTTTATTTTATTTTATTTTATTTTATTTTATTTATTTATTTATTTATATATTTATTTATTTATTTTTATTTATTTATTTATTTATTTTTTGGGGGGGGGACAAAATGAAATGAAATATTGCTAAATTAAATGACATCTTGAAGTTAATAAAGCTTTTAGATACATACTAGAGACTTTTACGCCGATAAATATTAAAATAGTTCAGAGATTCACATGTATCTGACCTTGAGTGATCTTAAACCACCAAAAATTCATTAAGATACAACTAAATGTAAACTAAAAATTCATTAAGATACAACTAAATGTAAATATATTGCTTGAAGGTGCTAAAAATATACATAAAAACATTTAAAAGCACATTAAAGTTACTTTTAAAAATTCCAAAACGTTTTCAACCGAAAACCCGGTCGTCATCAGTGGAAAAACTAATTCTGTTGAGTTGAGTTGTTACATCTTTGCATTTTCTTGCTTGCCCGGAATAAACTATTTCACTTCAAGGGTTTGGAAATAAGGTGGGATGGGAAAGGTAATCATTGATGCATTAATTCATTCCAGACTGCGTGGATATCATATGACAATACATCGTTGCAGACTATTTCTTTTTTAGACATTATTTCAAGAGACTCTCTTATAATTGCTTCCAGGTGATTATTTGTGCAGAAAATAATTTTGGATCCATTGAAATCAACTTTTATAGGTTCAGTTTGCGCTAATCTTGCTAAGGCAGTGTGGGGTCTATTTAATCTCAGATCTTATTCTGTCCCGGAATTTCCTCATTGTCATACCTATGTATCCGGGACAGAATAAAAGAACATGAAGCAGATCTGAGATTAAATAGACCCCACACTGCCTTAGCAAGATTAGCGCAAACTGAACCTATAAAAGTTGATTTCAATAGATCCAAAATTATTTTCCGCACAAATAATCACCTGGAAGCAATTATAAGAAAGTCTCTTGAAATAATGTCTAAAAAAGAAATAGTCTGTAACGATGTATTGTCATATGATATCCACGCAGTCTGGAATGAATTAATGCATCAATGATTACTTTTCCCATCCCACCTTATTTCCAAACCCTTGAAGTGAAATAGCTAATTCCGGGCAAGCAAGAAAATGCAAAGATGTAACAACTCAACTCAACAGAATTAGTTTTTCCACTGATGACGACCGGGTTTTCGGTTGAAAACGTTTTGGAATTTTTAAAAGTAACTTTAATGTGCTTTTAAATGTTTTTATGTATATTTTTAGCACCTTCAAGCAATATATTTACATTTAGTTGTATCTTAATGAATTTTTAGTTATTAAACAAGGTGATTTTGCACTGAAATTTTAACTTTTATTGAACTACTTAAACCACCAGTCAAATGATTTCGGTTTTAAGAAAAAATATCAAATCCTGAATAAAACATCCAAGATTTAAACAAATATTTATAAAAATACTTGGAGCTTTCGTCAAAGAACTTTGTGCATATGGTTTATAGAACGAACAATAGGGAAAACGACATCCATTTACAGCGAAAGAACTTTGGAAAGAAGCGGAATGGAATAACATTGACATTTTTGAGTTTAAAAAAATCCTACTCTAGTGAAAATGCATGTTAGAAACTTTGAAAAAGAGTTGAGCTATTCAATGAAATCAAATCGGCACGAAAATATTGTGTTTATCCCAAGTAAAGAGGAATCAAAATGGTTTTCCATCAAATACCGGCGATCATCTGCATTACTCATGTAGATTGTTTTACGAAATCTTTATTGTCTAAAAAAAGAAAAAAGTGAAAAAACTTGTATATTGTTTTACGAAAATTTCTTGCATTTAACCTATTTTGTATATATTAGAGAAAGTTGTCTTTTCTAAATAAATCAAGTTAAATTATTAAGAATTAAAAGACATTTAGAAGTCAGTCCAGATTAGTTTTACATAAATGTATGCTTTAATAGACTATAAACTAAAACTATGAAAATATGACATTAGATCTTTGATTAGCTTGATTAGACAGGCAGAATTTTAAGGAATGTTCTACCCAAAATTTGAACGAAATATGACCATAAGTAGTATAAAAAAGGGGGTGCGATTCCATGCAGAAGAGGTGAGGAGAGATGAGCAAAGAGAAAGAAGGGATGAGTGATTCTGTGTGGAGGAAATGAGGCAAAAGCAGATAGAAACAGAGTCGGAGGAGGAGGAGGAGGAATCATTCAAGAGAAAGAGAGATGGAAGAGGAAGTGAGGGACTAAGGAGGAATGTAAGAGGAGTGGAGAGAAAGAAACGGGATGAGTGATTCCGTAAGAAGGAGGTGAGACAGGAGCAGAAAGAGAAACTGAGTTGGAGTAGGAAAGAGTGAAGAGAAAGATAGATAGAAAAGAAAGACAGGGTCGGAGGAGAGATGAGTAAAAAGAAAGTGAGATGAAAGAGGAGTCTATTTTTAAAATAAAGTGGTCTTTGAAAATTTTTTAAGAAAATATTTTAGCGATGGTAATAACAGTGGGAATAGTAAGATCGGTAGTGCTGCTATCTATCATATAAAATATTATTTGATGCTGATGCAAATTATATTATTATTATTATTTTCCAATGTCAGGCTTGGGGTCGAACCTAAATTAAAATTATTTTGCCAAGACAGTTTCCTGCGTTCTTAACCAAAATCACATCAGAATAATTTTGGCGTGGATTCGACCCCAAGCATGACTGGAAAATAACAACAACAACGATAATAATAATAATAATTCATCATCATCATCAAATAATATTTTATATAGTAGGTAGCAGCACTACCACTATTACCATAAAAACATTATCTCAATTTTTTATTTTCAAAAATCGCTTTATTTCGTAAAATAGATCCGAAAATGTCTTTTCCATCTCTCTTTCTCTTTTCCTCTTCATTCATCCCTTCTCACTCTAACATCCTCTTTTCCTCTTCATCTCTCATTCTATTCACTCATCCCTTCTCCGACTTTCTCCCGTCATCTTTCCGTTTCTGCTCCTGCCTCACCTCCTCTGCATGGAATTACTCCTCCTTTCTATCTCTCTCTGCTCTTCTCTTCGCCTCTCTGCTCTTTTTCCACCTCTTTTTCTGTTTTCTCCACTTCTCTTTCTGCTCCTCTTTTACTTCTTTCTCTGCTTCTTTTCCACCTTTCTTCCTCTTCACTCATCCCTCCCCCAACCATCTCTTTCTTTTAACTTATCCCTCCCTCTTCGTCTATCTCTATTTCTCTTTTTCTGCTTCTGCTTCACCTCCTCCGCACGGAATCACTCCTCCCTTCTTTATCTCTGATCAGTCCTGCTCACCTTCTTCTCATGTAATCGCACTCCCTTTTCATGCTACTGACGATTCGTATTGCTTTCCTTTAGAAATTCTACGCAAGCATCTCATCTATGGCTGCATGTCGAAAAACAAATCATATTTATGCACTCGCACTCGCTCCATTTTTCTCGCAAATAATAAATCCCAAGTGTAAACGTAAAATACTACTGGCGAATAGAGTTTTAAAAAAAGATACAACTAAAATTGAAGGAACTATGTAAAGTTTTAAGGGATTTAGTTGCAAGAAAATCAGAATTCCTTGAGAAAGACTCCTTTCGTAGCATCACATCTATGGGTATATAGACAAACAAAATTATTTTTACGCACTACTCACAATCATTCCAGTTTCCTCGCCAGCAATAATTTGCACTTTGTATTTTAAACAAAATAGCACTGGTGAATAGTTACCTTAAAAAAAACAGCTACTAAAACGTTTTAATGCAAAACAACTGCAAGCATTTCGACCAAGAAATATTATACCAAGAATCTTCGAAAGTGATCTTTCCAGGCCAGAGTCATCGAGTTAGAAAAAAAAAAAAAACTTTTATTCCTTGCATTTAGCCATTGAACTACAACTGCATAAGATTTTTAGAAAACAAGAATTTGAATCATTTTCTTTTAGAAAGTCTTCTTTTAAGGTATTTTAAGGTATTTTGGATAATAGACTCAAATAAAATAGACTTTATTAAATCATGTTAATTCTATTTTCTCGCGAGCAATAACCCACAGACTTAACATTTTGTATTTTCACCATAAAAGAGTAAACATTTAAACATAAAATAGAACTGAAAAATAGTGTTCTTAATAAATGCTACATCTGATATTTGAAAAACGATTTTTTCAAACACAACTGCCAGGATTATGTCGACCAAGAAAAACCAAGCATCTGCTAAAAAGGTATTTTCAGGCCACAGTCATCGAGTCTAAAATGACAGGAAGCAGAAAAGAAACCCTTTTGTTTCTTCGAGCTCTCTATTCTGTCGGAAAAATGCAACGCTCCAGAATGCAGATAGCTCCAAGATTAATGGGGCGAGATGGTTCTGCATCTTACTTGAAAGGAACACAATCGAGCTCCGAATACTAAAGTTACTTCAGCGCCATATATGATCGTCGCTCTTATTTCCGAACATGGGTTTTCTCTTGGGAAGTATTGAGCAGAATAAAAATAATGGTAGAAAAGAATTGATAATCGCGGTGTTTTAATTTTGTATTCCAAATAGTGTATATTTGGAGATAAATTGGTTGTGCCTATTGTTTATTAAGCAAAGATTTAATGGAAATTAAAACTTATATTTAAGATGTGTGTGTATAAGCGAAAATATCTTAACCATATGTTTCTGTTACCTGAAAACTATATGGTGGAAAAATGTATAAGAGCCATTAAAAATTCAATAAAGTCAAAAATAGAAGCATCCGATTTTTTAACTTTAAGGCTATAATTATTTAGTGTGGGTGTAAGTTTTCAAAATTTGTTTCTGTGTAATTTTCATCAACCACTCTAGCCTGTTATTGATGTCAATTTTAATGCTGCTAAGCGAGTTTTCAGCTCATAGTACCACTTCTGTTAGATTTGTGCCAATGTAAAACCGTGGGATACCACGTAAGAGTTTAAGAAAACGCGAATTTGCGTAACTGTCTTTTAGAAAGTCTTCTTTTAAGTAATACTACCTATAACTGTATGACCAAATAAAATAATCTTTATTAATCATATTAAATCTGTTTTCCTTTTGATATATTACCCACAATCATAAGACTTTGCACAGGGTGTTTAAAAGAAATATATATACAACTGCACTCTCTGGTCTAGATCATATGCAAGGGATGACCGCCGGGGAACCCAGCTTCGCTTTAGAGTATAAGTGCAATCCCGGGGCGAAGACACAAACCCACTGTTTACTTTAACATACACTATTACACAATCCCAAGTATAAATTGTAACACATGGGCTGATAAGTTCCAGGTCTGGCACACAGATGGCGTTGCAATCGCCCAACCGATGTTTTTTTTAGTAAGTACTAACCTTTAAAAGGTAGTAGAAAAAATGCCATGACGATTCGCCGTGTGGATAAAACGTTAGAGTGGTTTTAGTTGAACGACTTTGTTGATAAACAAAAAAATGGATAACAAGAATTTCAAGAATTGTTATTTGATGGGGAAAAAATACCGTTCAAACAAAAGCTTGGCTAGATAAGCGTTATCCGGACACTGCACCAGGTAAATCAACCATTATTGACTGGTTTGCTGAATTTAAACGTGGTCGTACGGACACCAGTGATGCACCACGCAAAAGAGGTGGTTACTCCGGAAAACATAAAAAAAGTCCACAAAAACGTTTTGGGGAACCGTAAAGTGAAGTTGCAGGAGATAGCTCAGACTCTGAAGATATCCAAGGAACGTGCAGGTTTTATTTTGAATGAACATTTGTCTATGAAAAAGCTGTTGTCAAAGTGGCTGCCGCGCGTGTTGACTTTTGACCAAAAACAACAACGAGTTCTGAGCACTGTTTGGAGCTTTTTCGTTATAAAATTATATTATTAATAATCATTTATTAAATTATAATTATAAAATTATTATTAAATTATTTTTAAAATTATTATTATTAAATTATTATTATAAAATTATTATTTTTAAATTATTATTATTATTATTATTATTATTAAATTATTATTATTTATTATTAAAGTTATGTTATTTATTAAAGTTATAAAGTTATAAAGTCATAAAGTTATAAAGCTTTATTAAAAAGTTGTGTTTTCTTTATTAGACCGGGAACTTATCAGCCCATGTGTTAAATATTAAAGGATTATAATTGTAAGTATGTAAATAATAATAAATATTTTAAAGTAATTATCAAAAGAAACACAGTTTAACAAAGTCTGAGCAAAATTTGCAGAACAATGTCGCGATATACCATTAAACAAAAGTAGTGTTGCTCATCAAGAGGGTGGGCTAATCTTGGAATTTAGCTTTTCCAATGTAGGCGCTTTCAAATGCGACGAATACTGAATTTTGAAAGTCCTTTCTCGCCTTTAAAAATCCAGATTGCTTAACCTTTAAAGCCTCGGGTGGTGTACATAGTGCGCCACTCAGTGAAAACCAGTTGCGAATCCCAAAGTAATTATGTGATTAAATCTAATTAAATTAGTCTTTCTTTTTAACAATCTGTTTTTTATTGCTTTTATACTACTACTGGGCATTGCATTACACAAATATATCATTAAAATTTGTTATTTAGG
The DNA here is from genome assembly GCA_963931845.1 of Maratus michaelseni. Classification (NCBI taxonomy): domain Eukaryota; kingdom Metazoa; phylum Arthropoda; class Arachnida; order Araneae; family Salticidae; genus Maratus; species Maratus michaelseni. The sequence goes on along the minus strand of OZ007597.1, from coordinate 110,408,851 downwards.
CTTTAAAAGTTGATGACGCATAGTGTCTTTATTGTACAAACCGTCCGTGTACTTAAAATTTAACAGATTTCCTCCAATTTCCATTACATTTTTCGATCAAGGCATCTCCCAGGGTTTCTATGAGTTATTAATGAACGCGGTCTTCCCGTACGTTGCTTGTAAACATTTTGAACAGTTCCATCTGCTTCGAATTTATCTCTTATTCTAGTGAATAAGTCCTTTACCCATTGGTCATTGGTGCTGAAATATTAATCATTTACATAACCCATCAAATCAAATCAGCACGCCAAGTTTTGTAGCTCTGGCTCAATTTTTTCTGGGTGCTTATATATTTTTTTCAACCGAATGTAGTACTGTTCTTAAAAAAACTACATCTGAAATTTCCAAAATGATTTTATGCAAAACAACTTCGAGCATTTCGATCAAGGAAAATCGTCTGCTAATTTGTTCTTTTCAGACCAGAGTCATCGAGTCTGAAATGAAAGAAAGCTAAAAAAGAAACTCTTCCGTTCCTTATATATCACTATTATGTCACCAACTGTGTAAGGTTTTTGAACTTTATTTACTCGATTGAACATTCGTCTTCTTTTTCTTTTGAAAGTATGTTGTGAAGGAATCTCACATATGGGTGTCTGGATAAATAAAATTAGCATTATTAAATCGTATGCACTCCAGCTCAACTTCCTCGCGAACAATAGCATAAAACATAGCTGCCAACTTTTACGCTTTTTTGTTACCACTAGAATTTAATAGAATTTTTTTCCTTATATAATCACACAATTTTGTCGATTTAATAAGATAAAATTTACTATCAAATTTTAGTGGTCGGAAAAAGCGTAAAAGTTGGCAGCTATGCATAAAATAACAGCAAACAACATAAAATAGCACTGGCGAATGGTGTTTTTAACAAAGGTTTATTTGAATTTTCCAAAACAATTTTTAGCAAAATAAATAAAAAAATAAACATATACAGATCCAACTAAAGAAAAAAAAAGCATCTGTTTAACCCAATTTAGGCCAGGGGAGTCGTATATGGCCATGACTTTGAATTTTTGTTCTTCGTTGAATTGTTTTATTCGATGGTGATGTCTGTTTTTTAAAGGCATGTTGAGAAAAACGAGAAAAATGTTTTCATAAATTTTACTACAGTACTCAATGTTTAGGAATGAAATAAACAAAGTTTTTTTTTAGATTTATATAGCATGCTTTTCAAAAATTAATTTGGATTTATTTAGATAGCAGAACATCGACCTTTAGCGTTCCTAATTCGATTTCAAAAAAGCACATTATATTTGTGTGAAAGTGTCGAGAGCATCTACAAGCAGAGTGTTTTAAAGCTTATTATTCAAGGTAGTGGATCGGGCCAGAGGGTCGTATACGACCCATACCATATTTTGATTAATATTGATTATATATCATAAAAATCTTGAATGTACTTATAACGACATGACAAATAAAAAGTAACAAAAAAATATGAATTTTTTAATTTTTTCTGACTATGGCCTAAAATGGGTTAAGAGGCTACTTTACTCAGGCGGAAACACCAACTCACTAATGTTAATCCTATGAGGGAAATAATTTACGATATCTCGTTCGCATTTCAATGTTTTTAAATGTTTTTTTTTTTTTTTTTTTGCATTGGATAGCTAAGGTCAATCTTTATGCACGCTCCTTTCTGTTTTTTCGATTTTGATAACAAGTTTTTTTTAATTAAGATACTTTCACTTTCGGAACCTTCTTTCGAAAGTAAAAGTATCCTCAATAAAAAAAAAAATGCAACAAAAATCGAAAAAGTACAAAGCAGCGTACATAGACATTGACCTCAGCTATCCAATGTAAAAAAAAAGAAAAATCATTTAAAAATATTGAAATGCTATTTGCGTGACATATCGCAAATTATTTCCCCCATTGGATTAACATTAGCGAGCGGATGTTTTCGTCTGAGTGAAGTAGCCTCTCAAGTGATCTTTTACAGCCAAAGTCATCGAATCTATAATGATAGGAATTTAAATAGAAAATATATTGTATCTTTGTTTATTTATTCTGTCAGATTTGTGTAAGGGTGTTAGAGTTTTACATACATGAAAACAAGTCTTCCTTTACATAGTCTTGCCTCATTGTGTAACACTATAGCCAAGTAAAATTATCTTTACACACTCACGGTTACTCCATTTTCTCGCGAACAATAACACACAAGTTTGACACTTTGTATATAAAATAGCAATTATTTTAACATAATATAGTATTGACGAATGGTGGTCTAAAAAAAAAGCTACATATGACATTTCCAAAATGATTTTTTGAAAAAGATATTCAAGTATTTTGACTAAGAAAAAAATCGAACCTCTGCTATAATGGTCTTTTTAGGCCAAAGTCATCGAGTTTGAAAGGACAGGTATATAAAATGAAACCCTTTTGTTTTTCTATCTTCCTATTCTATATGAACTGAGTAAATTTTTTTTGAGTTTTTCTTATGTGAAAACCAATCTTTGAGCCACTTTTCTTCAGAACACCTTCTTTGAAGGCATGCCACCTATGGCTGTATGGACAAATAAAATGATTTTTACACATTTACAGTCACTCTATTTTTCTGGTGTATACCCAAAAGCTTAATAAATTACAGTTTGTAAAATAAAATAATACTGACAAATAGGGTTGTTAAAAAGTTGCATCTGACAGCTCCGCAAAATAAATGCAAGCATTTTGTCTAAAAATTTCCAAGTGTCTGCTAAAATTGTCTTTTCTAGTCAGAGTCATTGCATATAAAAGGTTTCCTTTCTGTATCATTCCTTCGCTGTTCTATCTCAATTGTGTAAGATTTTAAGAGAAACGAGAACTTACAAGAAAACTAGAATTTCTCCTTTAGAAAGTCTTTTTTTAAAGGCATTGTACTTTGGTCTATATCGTCAGATAAAACTGTCTTTACTGTCATTTTCATCCCATTAACTTCGCGAACAATAATTTGCAAGTTAACTCTTTGCATTTTGTAACCTTAAATAGCACTGAAAATAGTGTTCTTAAAAACGCTGCATTGAAATTTTTAAAACAATTTTAGGCAAAACAACTGCCAATATTTCGACTAAGAAAAACAAATATCTGCTCAAGTGATTTTTTAAAGCCATAATAATAGAATCTGAAATAATAGGAATTTAAGCAGAAATCCTATTATACTTTCGATCTCTCTGTTCTGTTGGAACTCTGTAATGTTTTTAGTGATTTACTTATATGAAACCAAGGCTTACTTTAGAAAGTTTTCTTTCATAACATCACAACTTTGGATGTATAGCCAAATAAAATGATCTTTACACACTCACAATCATTGCATTTTCCTCGCGAACATAACAATAACCCACAAACTTAACACTTTGTATTTAGAAAATAAAATAGCAAACATTTTAACAAAATAGTGCTGTTCTTGAAAATGTTACATCTGAAATTTACAAAACGATTTTATGCAAATCAACTGTGAGCATTTCAACAAAGAAAAATCATCTACTAAATTCTTTTTTTCAAGACCAAGTCACCGATTCTGAAATAAAAGGAAGTTCAATAGAAACCTTTCCGTTTCTTCTATATCACTAATATGCCATCAATTGTGTAAGATTTTTAGAACTTTAGTTACACGAAATTGAACGTTCGTCTTTTTTTTTTCTTTTAAAAGTATTTTGTGAAGAAATCCCACGTATGGGTGTCTAGACAAATAAAATTAGCATTATTAAATCGTATTCATTCGAAATCAACTTCCTCGCGAACAATAACATAAAATAGCAACATAAAATAGTACCGGCGAATAATGTTTTTATAGAAGCTTTATTTGAAATTTCTAAAACAATTTTATGCAAATAAATAAATAAATAAATAAAACCTAAAATAGAAATATTTCAACCAAGAAAAATCAAAACAAACATCTACTTAACCTATTTTAGGCAGGGTGGTATACGACCCTACGACCGATGATTTTATTTGGGCTGTATGATCATGTTGTCTGTCTTATAAAGTATGTTGAGAAAAATGTCTTCATAAACTTTATTACAGTACTCAATGTACAGGAATGCAACAAATAAAGGTTTTTTTTTTTTTGGATTTCCATAAGGTGATTTTCAAAAATTAATTTTGATTTGTTTAGATAACAGAACATCGACTTTTAACGTTCCTAGTTCGATGCCAAAATAAGACATTATATTTGCGTGAAAAATGTCGGGAGCATCTGCATCCAAAGTGTTTTAAAGCTTATCACGCAAGGTAGTGGATCAGGTCAGAGGGTCGTATATATACGACCCATACTATATTTTCATTAATATTGACTACTAGCAGACTTCGCCCGCTACGCTGTTCGGTTTATCCAAACGAGCCTTGAATCAAACGAAATATATCGGCAAATTTGACCTTGTGTCTTAAAGTAATATAGACATTTACCCGGAATGCCCTTCCGCATTGCATAAAACGATACGAACACTAATGCACTATTATATTTTCTAATGTGTCAGACAAAATTTGAACTATTAAGGACCAACTCTTATAGTTAATCATTTATAGTAGGATTTGGTAAAGAACAATATGCAATATACTAAAGCCATACCTGAAAATTATCTAACAGTGGAAGGTCTAACAAAATCCGCCCATTAGAACTTTTTAAAAAGTCTACCCTTTCATAATCGGGGTCGTCTAATTATTTAACCCTTCCCCCGCGTAATTTGATTACAAAGCAATGTAGAGCGATATACAATACATTTAAAGTTTCTCTGAAAAATTATCTAGCTAACAATGCAAGTTTCATCAAAATCTTCAGAATCAGATAGCAAAGCTTCAGAATCAGATAGAATGTCTCTTTATATCGCATCAATAAGTATTTAATTCCCTTTTAAACGGATTTTTAAAGGATTGTAAAACACTTTAAGAAACTTAGACTACATTCTGGTTTCCTAAATAGTGTGCTTTTACATTTTTACAATTTGTGAAGAAATAAAATTTTCACTTTGAGCCCGAGTCCGAAGACTAGTATAAAAATCGAGACAGATCCCACATCGGGTCTTATTTCAACATGTTAGCCACCCTAGAAATTCGAACTGCTATACCTCAACCTTTTTAAAGAAGGAGGCAAAACAAAATGCTCTAGAATCCTTGTATTAAGGCTAAACACTTAAGTAAAAAATAAATTTAAATTTTGATTCTTTTTTTAATATTTTTTTTAGTTTTAAAACTTTGCTAAAATCTTTAAAGCGTTTGCAAGGTCAGTGTTAGTAACATAAAGAAACTGTAGGATATCCAACGTCTATCTTCGCTTTTTGTTTGAAGTCCTTTTCCAGAATTACTAAAAAACAGGAACTCATGTCTTTCTGCCATAGTTGTACAATGATAGTTTAAAATAATAAGAAGTGTAACTTTTGCGGATTGTTGGCAGTGGTTGGGTATAAATAACACTATTACTATAAGTTGTAATTTTCCCAACTGGGCGAAACAGTCCGGGCCAGGATTCAAATCAGGGATCTCTTGACTGAAGCTGCCAATGCTCTACCTAGCTTCAGCCAAGAGATCCCTGGTTTGAATCCTGGCACGGACATTTTCGACCAGTTTGAAAAATTACAACTTTTATGATTTATTTACCAATTTGAATAATTTTGTCAAAATTAATCTAGTGTCATCACGTATAATTTCAGAATCGGCTCGTCTCAGGCTCTAATGACACAAAAGGTTTCGAGCTCTGATTTCAAATCGTCGGATTTGGGCTTCGGAAAAATTGCTCAGCTAAAACGAGTCCCTTTCAGCTTTCTGTCGTTTCTGACTCGATGACTCTGTCCTAAAAATATCACTTTAACAGATGCTTGTTTTTGTTTTAGGTAGCTTTCATTACAAAAAGTAAAAAACTACCAATGGCAGCGGTTCATTTAATCAAGAAATTCCAAAAAATTTCGGTATATTTTCAATGATTATAACCCGCAGACTCCAAAACCACCCTCCGTTCAAATGTTGATTTATATATATTATATATCTATATCTATCTATCTATATATATATATATATATATATATATATATATATATATATATATCTGATCTTTGTCATACGATAGCACTCGTATTTTTAAACCGATTTAGATGAAACTAAGCATGGGTACTAAGCTCACCAATATCTCGACCGAGTTCGTTGGCCAGCTTGGTCGATCATCTTGTTGCGGATCACAAAATGGCGGACACAAAAGACACCCGGCCCGGTATAAAAGTTAAAAGTTCGGCCCGATCCCGGCTAAGGATTCGGGCGAGGCCAGGGCCGGGCAGACCTCTAACTCATTGTTCTTTCCGTTTCGCTTTTCTGTTCCAACTATGAAAGATTTTTTTGGGTTATATTTACATGAAAGTAAAAAAAAAAAATGTCTTGCTTTCGATTAGAAAGTCTTCCCTAAAGACCTCACACCTACAGTCGTATGAACACATAAAAAGGTATTAACTAAATTGCATTCGTTCTATTTTCCAGACGAATAACGACTCACTAGGTTAACACTTTGCATTTCGTAACATAAAGGTTAACTGAAAAATAGTGTTCTTTAAAAAGCTACATCTGTAATTTCCAAAACGTTTCTATGCAAAACAACTGCGAACATTTCGACTTAGGAAAATCATGCAATCTGCTAAAGTGGTCTTTGTTCTATCAACATTGTATAAAAAGGCAAATCATATATTCTAATACGAGCAAATAGTGTGTGTGTGTGTGGTTATATATAGGGGAATCGCCTTCCTTCATGGCAATGAAAACGAATATTTTTAAACAGGCAGTCCGGGGCAAGATGACGAGCTCGTCATCTTCCCCAGTGTTTCGGAATTTATTAAACTAACTATGTTGTCCATTCTATTTAAATCCTGTTAACGCTTGTTTGTCTGTGTGTTTGTCCGCGCGACCTTGCGCTTCTATCTCAAGGGGCGCATTGGATCAGGGGAGGTGTCGATCGAAAGGGGGGGGGGGCGACCAGAGGAAGACATTTTTGCCATCCGCTATGCCCCCCCCCCCTAAAACAGGAACGTTTAAAAAAACAGAGAAAAGAAGCTCGTGAAGCTAAAAAGAGAGTAAAAAAACTCAAACTAAGTTCCTATAGGCCTAAGTCTATTAAATCCAGGCCAAACAGTCCAGTTGCATCAACTTCAAAGGATGGTGTTTTCAGATGTCCTGCTTGTGACGAGGAATATTGTGACCCACCAACAGAAGAATGGATCCAGTGCTGTAAATGCCAAGAGTGGTGGCATGAGGAATGTTTCAATTATGAAAATGGCATTTTTATTTGTGACTATTGTTAGCTGCACAACTAAATACTCCAACATTACGTTACAATGCATTATGCTTAGTTTGATACTTTGTAAGATGTAAAAACACAGTTATAATTTGTTAAACCATGTAACATATTCAAAAGATAAAATATATTCAACCTTTTCCAGTGTTGTCATCTTGCCCCAAGGCCAAAATCATCTTGCCCCAGTACTGGGGCAAGATGACGATTTGTTAATGTTATGAAAAAATAAAATTATCCTTTATTTTTTTTATTTGAAAAATTAAATGGTAATATATTTAATACTACAAAGGAATACTCTAACAGTTCATGTAAGATTAATTTTACTATTACTTAAAAATAAATTAATAAACAACAAAAATTGTTAACATGGTCATCTTGCCCCGGTCTCCCCCATATATGCAAATTTTATCTTAAAAACGGCTCTAACGATTTTGACGAAATTTTGTATCCTATCATTTTGGGGCACGAGAAAGCCATTGGGCTAGGTCACATGTTCAAGAAAATTCGATTAGTGGGTCATTTTGTGTCACCTTGAGTCAGGGTCAAGCTAATTGTATCTAAAAAACGGTTCAAACAATTTTGACTAAATTTTGTATCCTACCATTTTCGGGCAGGAAAAGACTATTGGGCTGGGTCACATGTTCGAGAACTTTTGATTAATGGGTCATTTCTGGGTCAACGCATGTCAAGTTAATTTTATCTAAAAAACGGCTCTAACGATTTTGATTAAATTTTGTATCCTACGAGTTTCGGGCACGGGAAAATCATTGGACTAGGTCATATGTCCGAGAAAATTCGATTAGTGTATCATTTTTGGGTCACCGTGGGTCAAGCTAATTTTATCTAAAAAACGGCTCAGACTATTTAGACTAAATTTTGCATCCCATGGTTTTTGGTCACGAGAAGACTGTTGGGCTAGGTCACATGTTGGAGAAAATTCGATTAGTGGGTAATTTTGGTCTTGGGTCATCATGGGGCAAGCTATTTTTATCTTAAAAATGGCTCAGAGGATTTAAACTAAATTTAGTATTCTACAGTTTTAGAGAACGAGAAGACTATTGGACTACGTCACATGTTCGAGAAAGTTTGATTAGTGGGTCATTTTGGTCATGAGCATTTACGGGTCAAGCTATTTTTATTTTACGGTTTCCGGTTAAAAACGGTTCCGACGGTTTGAACTAAATTTTGTATCCTACGGTTTTTGGGCACGAGAAAATGATTGGGCTAAGTCACATGCTCGAGAAAATCCGATTAGTGGGTCATTTTTGGGTCACTGTGGGTCAATCTAATTTTATGTAAACAACGGCTCAGACTATTTTGACTAAATTTTATATATTACGTGTTTCGATGCAATTGGGCTTGGTCACAAGTTCGAGAAAATTTGATTAGTGGGTCATTTTGGTCATGGGTCATAATATTTGAACTCAAAGCTAATTTTGACCGAGCATAGCGCGGTCTTCCTTGCTCGTGTTATGTTAATCTACGTAAATATGATGTAGCAACGAAGGAAAGTATGCAATAACCTTTTCTGAGTTACCCAGGATTCCAAAAAGCGTTCTTTATTTTTAGAAACCCCAGAAACCAATAAACTTTCAAGATTTAAAGAAGTACTTATAAAAATCAAAGTTTCTTTTTGTGCGACTGATTTTCAGAAACGTTTCCGAGTACTTTTTATAGTGTATTAATCAGTTTTCTCAAGCATGAGCTATTAGGATAATATAAATGCTCAATTGAATATTTTCAGTAGTGTAATTTAATTTTTAAATGTAAGAGTAACAAAATAATGTTAATTTTAAAGTTAATGGTAATACTGTTAATTTATCATGTTTGTCTGTAAAACATGATTATGCTTACTTGTGAATTGATAGCATCCGAAAATCTATATTCAGTGTTGAGAAAATAGATTAATATACTATAAAAACTATTAAGAAACTTTTTTTAAAAATCAGTGGCAGGAAAATAACTTTTATTTTTTAAATGCTTCCTTAAATATCGAAATACATTGTTTTCTGAGGTTTCTAAAGATAAAGAGCGCTTTTCGGATTCATGGGTAACTCGGAAGAGGTATTGTATGTTTTCGTTCGTGATTTTGTCATATTTTTCTAGACTTGGAAACATTTGTCTTTTTTTAGGCTTCCATTGATCGCACAAAACCTATTCGTCCCGTTTCTTTGTCTGTCCGTCACAGAGCCGGTTCTCAGAAACTGTATAACTTACAGACTTGAAATTTTGTGTACTTACAGCTGAATACTTACTGTCACGCTGAAAATCATAAAATTTTGAAAAAATCGTTTATTTTAATATAGAAAGATAAAAAATCAAAAATCTAACAGCATTTTCCTAATAAATTTAAACATTTTTCGTTATAGCAGTTGCCAACAATTAAAAATCCACAATAAAATTCTTTCTACAATAATTAATTTTCTATTGAAAGATTTCCACGTGAAAAATGAAAAAGAAATAAAATGTTTCACCAATTGAAAAAAAAAGATTAATAGGACGTCATATTGGTAATGGTTGAAAATGGAAATTTTCAAACATTTCTCAATAATACAAGGAGTATGAGTATCTGTAAGTACAGAAAGCTAGCAGGTTATTATGATGTCATTACAGAATTAAAAATAAAATTAATCTGACGTCATATTGGAAGTTTAACGGACTGTTTCAAATGTTGGAGAAAAATTCAAAGAGAGTATCAATATGAGTAATAGAGAAAGCAAGTAGATATGACGTCAGCAAGTGATTATAACGTCATATGAGTTTGAGGAATGTATTGAATCATGATAAAAACCCGATTATGGAAATATTGGCATATTTTAACATTTTGAAAGTCTTATATTACATGTTTAATTTTGAAATTGATTTTTTTTTTTTAAATATCGCATTTAGTCCACATGACAGATATTATTATAACAGAGTATAATAGTCAGCTATCGGACCGGTTCAGATATTCGACGAAACGAGAAAAATAGACCGGTAAATTTTTACTTTATAAAAAACTTGACTTTTTTTGGAGGGGGGGCGGATGAAATTTATTTGGATTTATTTAAGAAAGGATAAAATATTTTGAAAAGAATATTAAACAAAACCCTTTGTGCGATCTTCGATAACACTTACTCACTTATTTACAGTACATCTGGCTGTTTAATTGCCTCTGCGTAAGATTTTTAATAAACAAAAATTGTGAGTCACTTTCTCTTAGAAAGATTTCTTTTAAGGCAAATCACCTATGGATGCATGACCAAATAAAACAGTCCTTATAAAGTCACATTAATTCTATTTTTCTCACGAGCTTAACACTTTGTACTTTCTACATAAAATAGCAAACATTTTAACGTAAAATAGCATTAGCGAATAGTCTTAAAAAAGCTGCATCTGGAATTTCTGAAACGATTTTATGCAAAACAACTGCAAGCATTTCGACCAAGAAAAGCCAGGCATCTTCTAAAGTGGTCTTTTCAGGCCAGAGTCATCGAGTCTGAAATGACAGGAAGCTGAAAAGAAACCCTTTTGTTCCTTCGATCTCTCTATTCTGTCGGAAGAATGCAATGCTCCAGAATGCAGATAGCTCCGAGATTAATGGGGCGAGATGGTTCTGCATCTTACTTGAAAGGAACACAATCGAGCTCCGAATACTAAAGTTACTGCAGCGCCATATTTGATCGGCTCTCTTGTTTCCGAAGATGGGTTTTCTCTTGAGAAGTAAGGGAGCAGGATGGAAATGATGGTAGAAAAGAATTGATAACCGCGGTGCCTTAATTTTGTATTCCGAATTGTATATATTTGGAGATAGGTTGGTTGTGGGTTTTTTTATTTAGTAAGTTAAGAGTTAATGGATATTAAGGGGTCGCAGGACTCTTAAACCTTTAAAATTTTCGAATTTTTAATTTTTTTTATATATTAAACTCCTATTTTCCTGACCATTTTAGTGTAAATGTTTTCTTGAAATTCCCATTAGAACAGACGTTATGACTTTTAGAATTATACCTACTCAAAGCTGAAGCGGAGTTTCCGAAAACTTTGAAGTCATTTTTCTCAAAATGATGTTTTTGGGCATAACGCGCATGATATCTCAAAAACTTATCAATATTTTTTCATGAAATTTTCCAAAAATATGTGTCATGTTACTCTACATAAATTGAACATAAAATTTCATTTTTATTATTAAAAAAAAAATATTTTTGTTAAGTGGTTATAATTTTGAAAAATTAAAAAATTTGTATTAGCTCAATGAAACTTTGCATTAAAAATACAAAAATGCTTTAAATAGAAATTTATTTAGGTTCAGTGTTATTATTACAATATGAAGTATAATTAGGCTCCAAAATTTTTATTCTAGATGCAGAAATTATTTTGTAATCGCGCGCGTAAGCTGTCATGTCAATTTTCTGCTCGACAAATGTCTGACAGTTTGAAGGCCCCTATAAATATTAATTCTGCATCTTGTAACTTTTTAAATATGTGAAATGAAAGAACACGCTTATATCTTTTCATCCCAATAAAAATTGTGTTTTTAAATCATATACATCTGAAGATATTAAATGTTAAAAATGGTAATTTTTTTAATTTTTTTTTCCAATTTTAAGAGTTCTGAAACCCCTTAAGACTTACATTTGAAATGTGCGTGTATGCGCTAAAACGTTTTAACCAAATGTTTGTGTTACAACTTTGAAAGCTGTAATCGTGAAAAAATGTATAATTACCAGACAAAAATCAACAAATGCAAATATAGCAACATCTGATTTTAAACTTTTAAAACTATTGTTTAGAGTGAACGTCAGTTAATTTTTTTTTTCTGTGTATTTGCACCAAGCAGTCTACTCTGTTATTGATGCCAATTTTGATAACGCTAAACGTGTTTGTAGATCATAATACCACACTTGTTACATTTATCACATGAAAATATCCAAAAGACACAGGAAAAATAAAAATTGTATAATCCATAGACATTACCACGATGCGGATTTTTTTAAAAAGTCACTAAAAAGCATAAAGTTTTTTAACTTACCCATAGGCGAGTTGTAATTCACCAACTGGACGAAAAATGTCCGGGCCAGGATTCGAACCTGTGATCTCTTGGCTGAAGCTGCCACGCTCTACCTACTGAGCTATCCCGGTCGAATCTGGAGGGCATAATTCACCCAGTTAACCTTATTGATCATAGCATCTGGTCTGATATTTTAATCAGCTCAACAGAATAGATAACAGGTAAAGGAACTCCAGTAAACGCTGGATACGTGATTACACTGGAATTGCTTGGTGAATTACAACTCGCATGATTTCTTTACCAATTTAAATAATTGTGTTAAAATTATTCCAGTGTTACCCATAGGCATTGAGTTTTTAGTCTGTACAGCGATATAGCGCAGTTAGCATTGCAGCTAAGAATGCAAATGTTCACTATGACGGCTCTCATTAATAAAAATGGTCATCAAATGTAGCATATGACACCTACATAGCATTGGGGAGGATTTCTTCAGTAATTCATGTCACATGAGGGTTTTTTTAAATACCGGGCGGCCGGCAACAGCTCCGAAACCACTAGAGTGCTATTTTGGCAATAAATTTTCTATTATTGAAAAAATATCCTATGCCTTTTTGTGCTCCTCTGTAAAAACCACATCGTATAACTGTGTATACATTTTAATTTATTGAATTCTTACTTTTTTTTTGGCAATTTTTGGTTAATCCAGTACACTTAGTTATGCCTATCGATATTAAAGAAGATTGATTTTAGGTGCGTTCCTAATTATATAAATACGTAGCACCTATAGTCGTCGTCTGGTCCGACGGTATGCCTGTCTGCCTGTCTGTTCGTCTGTCCGTTTGTCCGTATATAACAGCGCAAAAACTACCCAACGAAATGATTTGAAATTTAATATGTATAATCTTTGTAGAATTTTGTCGAGTCATTTTAAATTTTATGAAAATTGAATCAAAACTTAAAAAGATATTAATAAAAATAGTTATTAAGTAATTTGAATTTTTTTAAAAAATGGTTGCTTCTTTGTTATAGCAGCTTCCACGGATTGATCGTCAAGTGGCCGAGATGTATCATTCTATTAAATCCTACCATACGTAATTAATTCAATGATATCACATGATAGGTAATGATACTAGGTTGCCATGGTGATTACGTCCTATTTAAACTGGAGTCATATTATTTCCGTATTACGGAATTTAAAAACCGAATTTGTATACTAAAATTGTTTCATTATAGCAATCCTATAATCTACCGACAGTTTTTGAATAGATGTTTCCGGAGAAACAGATATTAAATAGAAAAAAGTCGAAATAATAATTGCAAGTTCTGAAATTTTCAATGCTAGGCTTAAGTTTCCCATTGGAATTTTCAGAAAAAGTCAACAAGTGATAAATGTTGACAACTTAAAATGTACTTATTTTATTACGGGAATTAATCATAATAATAATAATAATAGACGATATAATTCATTTCACTGAAACTAGTTATAGTACGAACGCACCTCATTTGTCTCGTTTGACGCATAACTTCCAACTTGTTCTTTGAAAGTTTCCTTAAACGGTTACACCTACTCATAAATTTCTAAAAATCGATTTTTTGCAAGTTGTTCTTTTAGAGGCTTTATCAACTTAAAATGGACTATTTTATAGCGCAAGAATAGATGATTCTACGCAAGTAAAAAGAATAATATAAGTATCGTACTGTAATCCTAATTAGATGTTCATTTTTTAAATCGGTGACCATGATTTCTCAAAAACAATTGATTCTATTAACTGCTACTTTTGCCAGCTCTTTTCTTACATAATTATGTAGAGACTGGACAATTAATCGCTCCCATAAAGTGAGATCGACCTTTTGAATAGATTCTGTCAAATCAGGATCATAAGGCTGCACGGAAGCCATAATAACAAACAATCAGATAAAACGCGATCAACAACTGCTATCTACGATTTTTATATAGAACTAAACAAATTGGCTTTTGAATCCTTCAACTGGGAATGCAGTGTAATGCAACCATTTGGGGGGAGGGGGGGGGGGTTAGGAAAATCAACAAAAGCATCTAAAGCCATAAAAACAATATATTATATAATTCATTAAAGGCAGCCTACCAGCACAATGTAAAGTTTTCTTTAGCCAGAGCTACACTCCGGATAAGTTAGAATGGTACGTTTTGCCTACCCGAACTCAGCTCGGGTAAAACCAAGAAGTTGAATTTAGTGTAGTAAAACTTATTAGACACGGGGAACTAAGTGCAACTTTTGAGAGAAACCGAATTTAATATACAGGCATTGTTTCCCGCTTAATTTGTAATCTTTGTTGTCGTTGTTATTAGAACTATTCATTTTTGGTAAAAAAAAAATAACTTTCTTTTTTTGTTATAAAGTTGTTAAAAATAATTTTGATATTTCATAGACATCATTTGTTAATCGATTAAAATTATTATTAAAAGGGTTATCTAAAGTCTAAAAAATTCTAAGGTGCGTGCACTGAAATGTTCTAAAATTTCGCAAAAAAGTTGATATATTTTTTTTTTTATTGAGTAAACAAAAAACGTTGTTTTTTATACTATGTTTTTATACTATGTTTTGTTTTTTTGTTAGAAAAATTCTTAATATAAATGCTGGACGATTACACCATGAAATATTACAACATTAAAGAAGTGAATATAAAACATCACATATTTTTACTGAATGGTGTATACAAATTTAAAATTTTATACATACATTAATATTTAAAATATCGACGTTTCGACCACCATCTATGGTCATCTTCAGGAAAATTCCAAATCAGGAATTTTCCTGAAGATGACCATAGATGGTGGTCGAAACGTCGGTATTTTTAATATTAATGTATGTATAAAATTTTAAATTTGTATACACCATTCAGTAAAAATATGTGATGTTTTATATTCACTTCTTTAATGTTGAAAAAATTCTTGTTTGTTTCTTTTCCTACATATGTAAAGATATTTTCAAATTATCCCGTGTTATTTTTCTTATAAACAGATCATATAAACATCATTTTAATTCGTCACATGTCTAATACATCTTTCCATTATCTATAATAAATATGCAAAAAATATAATACAGTTCTGAAAGGGCGCACATTGTACACTTAGCTTAATTTCTCATACATCGGAGTAAAAACTGGGGAAGAGAAGATTGAAACGAGAAGAGTTGTTTATGGCCTGGCAGCACAACATTTCACACAGCTGTCATCGAGTCGCCTTCTCCCGCATTTGCGTGCGAGGGTGCGGGGTTTTTTCACGCATAGTCTTAAAGAATTTAAACATATGTGCTTCGCATTATGGGGACTTGAAAAGAGCTGGAGTTGTACAAAACGTTCTGCAGCATTAAACCCTTTGAAGACGCTTGTAAAGAGGGATGACAAGAAATTAATGCGTTGGATGCGAGCGTAAAATATGTGACGTAATTTATGGAGCGTATTTTTACAACGTTGTGACGTTTAGCTGCTGCAGGGGTTACGGAATATTAATTTGTTCCTGAAGAGTTTATGGATACACTCTCAGCATATCTTTAAAATTTCATTACGTGTAATTTCTGTTTTCGGTGATATATAACGCTTTGCGAGTTCATTTAAATCATTCAGTTTTAGTTTTGTCTTTTTAAAAATCCTTGTACACAATATGCTACACACACATATATATATATATATATAACACATGTGAAAACCGAAGGATAATATATATATATATATATATATATATATATATATATATATATATATATATATATATATATATATATACAGAGGTTCCGAAAACTCTGGAAACGGTCGAATAACTCGGGAAATATACATAGGATTGAAAAACGGAAAATATATGCTCAATATTTTTGGAAAAATCTATTTAGGGATATCAAAGTTGCCCCCCCCCCCTGGGAGGAAAGGGGGGCAAATTTGAAATCTTAAATAATAACCCCAATTTTTTATTGCAGATTTGGATTCTACGGGAAAAAATACGTAACTTGTATTTAACGTTTTCTTCGGAAAATCGTAGATGGCGCTATAATCGTGTAAAATGCAGGGAGAATCGTTTCCATTGAAAAAACTGAAAACACTCGTGAAATATACACTATATGGCCATTCGTCACCGGACACTTTCAATTTTAGACATTTTATCGGATATTTAAAGATATGATTGTCGGATTCTTCTGGAACTTCAGGATTATGAAGAATATGTTTGGCTTCATATTTATCAACGACGATTTGATAATGTGAACAATTAGAGGGCCAACAAAAAATCAAAGAAAAATAATAATATTTGCGATCAATATTCTAAAATGAAAGTTTCTTTCGAATTACTGTGCTTACGTATACATAACTTAACATGAGTTGCAATTTTCCAACTGGGCGAAAAATGTCCAGACATTTTTCGCCCAGTATGTAATTTGCAACTCATATGATTTATTTACCAATTAGAAAAATTATGTTAAATTTAATCTAGTGTAATTACGTAACCAGCATTTACTGGAGTTCCCATTATCTGCGACTTATTCTGTTGAGCTGATTCAGATATCAGACGAGATACTATGATCAATAACTTTAGCTGGGTGAATTAGGTACTCCAGATTCGTCCGGGATGGCTCAGTTTGCAGAGCATTGACAGCTTCAGCCAAGAGATCCCTGATTCGAATCATGGCCCGGACATTTTTCGTCCAGTTGGAAAATTTCATCTCATATAATATTATTATGTCAGTGTTGGAAAGTGGTTCATAATTTACGCCTGATGTATGATTTTTCATTTTTGTTTTAAATTTTAAAACAATTTCAAGGTTACTTTATTTTTATGTAAATAAATTAATGAGTTAGCTTTATGAGTTTTTATATCACGGACTATCAATGCTTGAGAGCTAATGTGCAAGCAGGTTCTGTATGTACGTATGTATGTATGTACGTAACGCGATAACTCTTGATAGAAATATCCGATTTGCTTCAAATTTTGTATATAGGTTCATTCTGATAAGACGCTTCCCTGATTAGTTTTATGTGTTCATTGATTAAGTATAAAGAGGTGTTAATCTTCCCCTTAATTTATTCATGCAGAATTATCCGATTTGCTTCAAATTTGGGGGCAGGTTTTTTCTGATAAGGCGCTACCCTGATTAGATTTGGAGGTTCATTGGTTAAGTATAAAGGGTGAAACGCGCGGGACCTCCCCTTAATTTAGCTAAATGAGTATTTTATGCAGAATTATCCGATTTGCTTCAAATTTGGTATACAGGTTTATTGTCAATTTCTTTGTTTTTCGAGGTGCATTATTCTTTGAAATAAGAGATTAATATACAATTAGTGTGAATAGCCGGTGTGCTCAATGCCATCAGTTTAACTGAGCACTTTTCTTTTTGTCTGTTTTTAACCCTCTTGTTCATCTGTGCCTCATAAGAATTTCCTAATTCATATCATAAAAATTGTGATTTTATATAGGTTTTCGACTAAATTTTATTTTCAGTGACATCTATTAAACGACCAAGCTACGTGTATGGCATAAATATTTTTATAACTAAAATAATGTATTAAAATCAAATACAACATTTGCTAAATGGTACACACATTAAAATCGAGGTGCAACAGCATCAGATATGTTGTTCATTTCAAAGATAGCGTGATAAGGCCGCATTGCAAAGTAAAAAACAAAACACAACTTATTTTGTAAAGAAATAAAGTGTTGTATACGTGTCTATGCAATAAAATGCCTGCATTTATGCAATGTCCATATAAGTAAGTTGACTCTTTAATTATTTCATAAACAACATGCTTGTATATATATAAATAAAATCTTAAAAAAAAAAAAGAGTTTTAAGGTGTTTTGGTTAAGCCGATTTTTGGATAATCGGGGTTCTACTGTATTTAAAAATACCCCAGAAGTGCTTACCCAAGGGCTTCAAAAGAATGTAAGCTAACAATACTGAATTTTGTTAAAATTAGAGCTTCATTTTCGCAGATTTCCTTGTTATAATACAAATACAACATGTACATACATGTACTTACATGTTATACAAACAACATGTTACAATAATGTACATAAATTTTTAAATGTTTTTATGTTAAACCATTAATATGCAACAAAATGCTTCATTTTAATCTGATTATGTCAGAATTTTTTTTTTTTAAGATAACATGGGTTGTTTTTTGGAAAAAGTGTTTTCTTTTCAAATTCTCGCGTAATTGGCAGCAACTTTGTAATACAGAGATAAAGTGAAAAATGCTCAACATTAAAATCTTAGTCAGAACAAGCTGTTAAATTTAAACTATGTTTAATTTTTTTTTCTTTCTTTATTAGAATTTTACAGATGAAAATTTTTAAAAATGGGTTTTTCTTAGACGACAGCACATTCTGTATCATTAATTAAATCAATAACAGTTAAACTTAATCACACGTCTCACACACAAGAATTATATAAAATATATACAAGTATATATCAATATATACACAATACACACAAATGCTTATGTATTTATAAATAATATTTTAATATAATTACAAATAATTCTTTACCATTACATCAATTTACATTACATTCACGTTAAAATAATTAGATCAAATTGGATCAGATTTAGTATCATAGCTAAAATAGTGTATTTTGAAATTTACAACAGCTGAATTTACAGTTATACAATCAACTAAGTTCAATTTTTAACACTTTTCAACAAAGTTGAAAAGTGTTTATGAATTCGGTTTGTCTGTCTGTCTGTCTGCCGACCGTGCTCTAACTCGCGTAAATATATACGGGTTATTATGCAATTGATATATGTTATTGAAGTTTGATATGGAATGTTCGGTGTTGAATATGAAGTGTGTAGCACTTATAGGTTTTTTACAGGGACACTCAAAAGAATTCCTTTGCATTGCGGTCTATGAAGAAAAATCGTTTGCAGTTTATTTTAATAATGGTTCACTATTTCAAATATATTTAAATTGATATATATCACTAAAGTGAATTATAAGAAGCTTACTATAGAATATTGTGTGCATAAATTTCATCATTCATTTACAGGGACACACAAAAGAATTCGGTCAAAATACTACTTATCCATATACTTAAAGCTAACCTGCTTTTTAGTTTTTCGTGCAAAAATGCCTTTTATAGGCATGCGCGAGCATTCAGCTAATCAGCTAGAGGCTTTTACTATCTCCAGATGCGATATTTCAGCCAATGAGGTGAAGGCTTTTTCCTCTCTCTAGAAGCGTATGTGGATTACTACGATACTACGACTCCATTTGGTTGTTCGGTTGTTGAAACTTTATGGATTTCTTTTATTAAGGTATTTTTTCATTTTACCGTATTTATTTTCTTTTTAAGTCGTATGTATTTTATTACTTTGAATTTTTTATAACTAACCCTTTTTTTGAGAGAGAGAGAGAGATTTCGTGGCACGAAATTCCGCGAATCGTTTCCGATGTAAACAAGTGTAAAATTTCAGTTTTTTAAACTTTTAATATGTAATTCTGTGTGATATGATTAAATTCAGGTTTTCTCAGCGACGATCACAGTATTTTTACGAAAAATTTTTTGTATTAATCAAGCTTTTTTGGTTATTAAGCATAGCTAAACACGAAAGAAAACTTTGTTATTTTAAGATTTTGATGTGAATTATTTGCGTACATTTATAAGGCGAGTTTCACTGAATAATTCAAGAAAAAAAAATCTCATCATTATACATATTTAGTTACGCATTATTAATTATTTACTTGGCCTTTACTTTTAATATTTCAAACTTACAGCTGAATGTAACTATTAAAACATTTGAAATACTGTATTCGTAAAATGAAATTTCAGCTTAAACACTCGACAATTACTTTTACTTATGCATTATTAATTATTTACTTGGCCTTTAATTTTAATATTTCAAACTTACAGCTGAATGTAACTATTAAAACATTTGAAATACTGTATTCGTAAAATGAAATTAGCTTAAACACTGGACAATTACTTTTAGTTATGCATTATTAATTATTTACTTGGCCTTTACTTTTAATATTTCAAACTTACAGTTGAATGTAACTATTAAAACATTTGAAATATTGTATTCGTAAAATGAAATTTCAGCTTAAACACTCGACAATTACTTTTAGTTATGCATTATTAATTATTTACTTGGCCTTTACTTTTAATATTTCAAACTTACAGCTGAATGTAATTATTAAAACATTTGAAATACTGTATTCGTAAAATGAAATTTCAGCTTAAACACTCGACAATTACTTTTAGGTTAAATTAAGGTTTTTTCAGTGACGATCACAGTATTTTTACCAAATAATTAAAAGTACTACATGCATGCATCTATCTATCTATATTAGAAATTGTGCAGGTTTCTGGTCACTGTTTTGTTTACATATTTTAAACAAAAATTTCAATTTAATAATGCACTGAAAATTATAATGAATGCTTACAATTAAACACAACAACACAAAACAAAAAATTTCACAAAAACACATTATTTCCCGGATATTTTCCCACAACTAATCAATAAATTTCATGATATTTTATTGCGATTTTAAACCATGAACTTTAGTACTTTTCTGTTTTACGGACACTATGCCAAAATGTATGTATGTATGTAAATGTATGTATGTATGTTTGGCGACAATGGTGTACGTATAACAGAAAAGTGCCTGAATTATTATTTTTATATATATATATATAAAATATGAACATAATTGGCGACACAGCAAGTTTTCTGGATTTCTCCCTGGCTCTCTAACCACATTGTTAACAAAACAAAAAATTCACGAAAAACACATTATTTCCCCGATATTTTCCCACAACTAATCAATAAATTTCATGATATTTTATTGTGATTTTAAACCATGAACTTTAGTACTTTTCTGTTATACGGACACTATGCCAAAATGTATGTATGTATGTATGTTTGGCGACAATGGTGTCCGTATAACGGAAAAGTGCCTGAATTATTTTTTTTTTATATATATATATAAAATATAAACATGATTGGCGACACAGCAAGTTTTCTGGATGTGAAAGGCGGAGATGAATTTCATTCATTCAATGACCTTTTTAAAAGTTTCAAGTTTGGATTGAGTGCACATGAACATAGAAACCGATACCTATTTCTATGTTTATGATTGAGTTATTTGGATATCTTTTCATATAGCACAGAAAATCATTTCTCCCGCTTTCGTAATACAGATAAATTCTGGTGTATTTTTTTTTCTTCTTTTTATATCATAAGTACTTTTCTACTTTAAATTTTTTTAACCTAATAGTAATTGTCGCGTTTCTAAGCTGAAATTTCATTTTTCGAATGCAGTATTTCAAATGTTTTAATAATTACATTCAGCTGTAAGTTTGAAATATTTAAAATATTAAAAGTAAAGGTCAAGTAAATAGTTAATAATGCATAACTAAATATGTATAATGATCAGAATGACATATTAAAATGTGTACAGAATGACATGAAAATTTTAAAAAACTGAAATTTTGCACTTGCAACTTAATTGTAAATTTCATTGTTTACATTGGAAACGATTTGTGGATTTTAAGAATTTGCGGAACTTCGTGTCACCAAATTACTAAATCTCTCTCTCTCACTCTCCAAAAAAAAAAGGGTTAGTTTAAAAAAATTCAAAGTAGCAAAATACATACAACACAAAAATAAAATAAATACGGTAAAATGAAAAAATTACTTTAATAATAGAAATTCATAAATTTTCAACAACGACATCAAACGAACGCGACAGATCGACGAACATTGCGTTTTTTAAGTGACTGATCGACGAACCTTGCGTTTTTTGGGGACATATCGACGAAGTTTGCGTTTATTCCACAATCGATCGATAAAATTTTTCTTTTTTCCCTGACTGATCGACGAACTTTGCATTTATTCCGCAATCGATCGACGAAATTTGCTTTTTTCCGCAACTGATCGACGAACTTTGCGTTTTTTCCGCGACAGATCAACGAACTTTGCGTTTTTTCTGAGACAGATAGACGAACATTGCGTTTTTTAAGCGACTGATCGACGAACCTTGTGTTTTTTGGGGACAGATCGACGAGCTTTGTGTTTATTCTGCAATCGATCGACGAAATTTGCTTTTTTCCCCCGACTGATCGACAAACTTAGCGTTTTTTCTGCGACAGATCGATGAACTTTGCGTCTTTTCCACGATCGATCGGTGAATCTCAATCAAGTAAAATCTAAAGTCAGAAATTTATTTAACAACCTAATTGTTAAGGGTCCCTAACACATTTAATGGAACTTGAAAAATACACTGCATATATAAAACTTAACATTCTTCCCTTTTTTATAATAAAAATAAACATTTTACATAATCATTCTCAGTTGACTTAATTTTTTCAATGGTATTTTGTCATGTCTGCATTAATGTAATTCTTTAAATAACACGTAAAATAATAGTGGGGTTTAAAATTTTTTTTTCTCCCTCCCAAACATTACAACTCCCCTCCATTTAAAAATGTTGGTAGGGAGACTCCCATCCTTGGAAAAATTGAATTTCAAGCCCTGCCTATAATATGTTTGTGTGTATTGAGGTTTGTATAGATGTTTGTGTGTGTGCTGTTTTTAATAAAGACAGTTTCATTTTTCACAAGAACCTTTCAAAAAATTCACATTCTTTGCGCAATCCTTTAACAAAATTTGCATTTTTTTTCGCGATTCTTTAATGAAATTCGCATTTTTTTCTGTATCTTTTTTTTGTCGAGATTCACAATTTTTTCAGCTATCCTATGACGTAATTCGTGTTTTTTTTCAGCGATAATTTGACGAAATTTGTGTTTTTTCTGCGATTTTTTTTTTTTTTCACGAAATTTGCGTTATTTTCCATGATTCTTTTATGAAATTTGTGTTTTTCTGTGATCATTAGACGAAATTTTCTTTTTTCGCAATGCTTTGATAATAATCACATTTTCTCTGCTGCCTTTTGATAAGATTCATGAATTTTCAGCAATCCTTCGATGAAATTCGCGTTTTTTCAGCAATCTTTGAAGAAATTCGCATTTTTCTCGCGATACTTTAACGAAATGTGCGTTTTCCAGCGATTTTTTGATAAAATACATTTTATTCCGCAAATTTTTAGACGAAATTTGGCAAGAAAGCGCTATCTTTTGGTGGAATTTCCTGTTTTGCGATTCTTTGACAAAATTTGCTCATCTTTTGCGTAAATCACGTTTTTCTGTGGCCTTTTAACAAAATTCACGTTTTACATGATCCTTTGATGAAATTAGTGTTTTTCCTGTGATCATTTGACGAAATCTAGGATTTTTTTCCCGCGAAGATTGATTATATGTTTTTAGTCTGCAGGTGCCCTAAAAAGTTTGTGACGCCAAACAAACAAAATTCATCCTAAAGAATTATTGTTTCGTTTCTGGAAATGAACGACTGTCAACTCATTGGCTGAATTATAAAGGGTGAAATGTGTCGGCACTGAGTATCATCTATACTATTAACAGAGTTTCCCCCAGGTTTAAAAAGGGGCAAGGTGCTGCTGGTGAGAAAAAGGGCACTTTTTTTATTCTTAAGGGCACTTTTTGGATTTTTGAGGGCACTTTTCAGAATCTTAAGGGCACTTTTTTAATTGTTAAAGCTTAAAGGTATTCTTTTGGTTTTTAAAGCCACTTTTGATATTTCAAAGTCAAACCACTCTTTTTAAGACAACATTGAGTCAGTTTTTATTATGAAACCAAATTTTTTAATGCAAAAAGGAGAAAGGGCACTTTTTTTACTGAGAGCAAGAAGGGTGCTAATTATTTTGCTGGAGGGGGCAAGAAGGGTGCTAATTATTTTGCTGGAGGGGGCAAGAAGGGTGCTAATTATTTTGCTGGAGGGGGCAAGAAGGGTGCTAATTATTTTTATGAGGGGCAAGAAGGGTGCTATTTTGCAAACCAAAGGGCAGGCAGGGTGCAGCACCCTTCTGAAACTGTCTGGGTGAAACACTGCTATTAATGTCGGTAAACGTCTGTCTGTGTGTGTGTTGTTGTGTCTGGCGTCTGTAAGCACAAAACTCTGCATGCAGACGATGGACATAAGTGCTTTTGGTATAAAAAAATTCGGAAGGGGAGTTTTTAAAATTCACATTTTGCGGGAGAAGAGGGGTGCGAACGAATTTAAAAAATGAGTCCGCATCAATAATTATGGCGGCGGGGGGGAGTATGTTTTGCCCACACGGGGCAGAGACTTTTCTTTGCTGACACCACTCATATGATATATCGTTCGAAAGGCCTGTGACTGCCTTTTCATGTTATGCATCTGTGTGGTCCATCCCCCCCCCCCCCCCCCCGTCAATTGGGGCACTTTTCTAAATTTTGCACATACCACTCATGTTATATATCGTTAAAAAGATCTGTGACCGCTTAATTATATTATGCATCTCCGGTGTCCATCCCCCACTTTGCCCCCCCCCAAGGGGGTACTTTTGTAAATTTTGCACAAACCCTTCATGTTACGTATTGTTGGAAAGGTCTTTGACTGCTTATTCATGTTATGCATCTCCGGGGTCCATCCCGCCATTTCCCCCCTTTTAAGGGGGGCACTTTTCTAAATTTTGTTGACACCCCTCATGTCATATATTGTTGGAAAGATCTGTGACCGCTTAATCATATGCATCTCCAATGTCCATCTCCCCAATTTGCCCCCCCCCCCAAGGGGGCAATTTTCTAAATTTTGTTGACACCCCTCATGTCATATATTGTTGGAAAGGTCTGTGACCGCTTAATGATATTATGCATCTCCAATGTCCATCTCCCCAATTTGTCCCCCCCCCTTCCCCCAAGGGGGTACTTTTCTAAATTTTGCAAACAACCCTCATGTCATATATCGTTGGAAAGGTCTGTGACTGCTTAATCATATGCATATCTCTGATGTCCATCTCCCCACTTTGCCCCCCCCCCTCCCCCAAAGAGGTACTTTTCTAAATTTTGCACACAACCCTCATGTCATATATTGTTGGAAAGGTCTGTGACTGCTTAAACATATTATGCATCTCCAATGTCCATCTCCCCACTTTGCCCTCCCCCTCCCCCAAGGGGGTACTTTTCTAAATTTTGCAGACAACCCTCATGTCATATATCGTTGGAAAGGTCTGTGACTGCTTAATCATATGCATATCTCCAATGTCCATTTCCCCACTTTGCCCCCCCTCCCCCAAGGGGGTACTTTTCTAAATTTTGCAGACAACCCTCATGTCATATATCGTTGGAAAGGTCTGTGACTGCTTAATCATATGCATATCTCTGATGTCCATCTCCCCACTTTGCCCCCCCCCCCAAAGAGGTACTTTTCTAAATTTTGCACACAACCCTCATGTTATATATCGTTGGAAAGGTCTGTGACCACTTAATCATATTATGCATGTACCGTGTCCATCCCCTACTTTACCCCCCCCAAGGGGGTACTTTTTTTAATTTTGCACACACCCCTCATGTTACATATCGTTTGAAAGGTCTTTGACTGCTTATTCATGTTATGCATCTCCTTGGTCCATCCTGCCATTTCCCCCTCCCCAAGGGGGCACTTACCATTTACTTGCACAACAGCGCTAAATGTGTCAAATGAAAGAAATTCCGCGAGTGCATGTGCCAGTGAAACTTAGCCAATTGCTGTTCTTCAACCTAGCTTTAATTCAAAGTGGGTTTTTTATTTATTTGAATTATTTTGCAAAAGTTTCAAACATTTTAAAGCAGCTATGAATTTTATTTTTATGGTACTATCAAGTTTTTTGCCGTCAAATTTTGACGGGTTCCATCTAGTTAATAATAATTGCTGCTGGGAATGTTTTTTCAGTTGCTGAACGCGTTCTTAAAATTAACTCAAATTTTGTCTATTACTGGGTGTGTATAGATCATATACAGGGCAGCACAAAAGTTCTGGAGTACATTTACGTTTATTGACGTAAATTCCAAAAGGAGAATTTTAATGTGTGCTACGCGTTTCCTATCTGAAATAAAATTTAGCATTCTATGTAATATATATATACAAATTTATAGATCATATACAGGGCTGCAGAAAAGAATTCGGGCATTTTTCCGAATAGTGTTGATAATTCCTAAAATTGGGTTTTTTAAATATGTTATGCGTTTTTCAAATTCTTTGCTTTTATATCATATTTCACCGTATTAAACGGTAAAGATTTGTAAAATTATTTTGGACGTGTTGGAAAGTGTTACATAATTTATGCTTCACGCATAATATTTTGTTCTTGTTAACCTTCATAAGGAAATTATAAAAATCAAATCCTTGGATGAATCTCATTTATTTCTAAACTCAATGGAATAGTGTATTTAAAACAAACACCGCATTCAACTCCTCCAGTGAGAATTTTTGCTTCCAGTTTTAGTCTAAGTGAGGTGAGACCATTCCGGAAGAACTTAATGTGTCCGCCTTGAACGATTCTCATGAGATCAACTCCCATTTTGATAAGATTTGCTGCAAATGCTTTCTGGAACCGGAATGAATGGAGACAATTAGGACTAATGCTCCAATTACAGGAAGAGAATCTTGATTGGCTAATCCGAAAGGAGTTGAGATAAGGAAATATTTAGATATACACGAAGAATTTCACTTTACAAAGAGATTACACAAATATTTATGATTAACTTTATTTAAATACCTTGTTAAGAAGTAATTAGAAGGTTATTTAATTGAAAAATAGTAAAATATGTTTGACCCCTTAATTGTCGTGCCCGATACATTCATGAGCAAAATTTTGTGAACATATTTTGTCGCGTCCGTGACCTCATACGGGCTGAACTTCTCATAATTTTAATTCTACCTCGCACTACTTTCTCAAAACAAAATTGTTTTAATACATCTAAACACTTGCAAGAGAAATATTATTTAAAATTTATATTTTAAGAATATTGATAATAATTGAATAGATTATAAAGTTGCGAGAGTCCGCCGTGACATTATTGTTTTTTCAATGATTTTGTCGCTCCTGAGATTATTTTAAAACCCAGTCGTTTGTAAACAAAATTTGTCGCGCCCGTGGCCCTCAGGGACAGTGTAGGCTACTTTTTTTTTAAATAAAAAATTCAGATTGTTTGATTCCCGTTTCTTAAAATAGTGTAGTTGACTTATTCTCGCATTAGTTAATCTGTCATTAAATAAGTAAATAAGGCGAATATTTCTACCTCAAAAAAGTGGTTGCAATCAAGAAATCTGAATTAAAAAAAATATATAGCTGGTGTACAAAAAAAAAAAGAAGCTAAATATATAAGGTAAGTATAATTATGACTTTTAAAATTGTTATCCCTCCTAAGTACTTTAAATTCGAAAAAAAAAAAAATACACTGATTCTTTTACTAATTAACTTTTATGAATAATAAAATGGGGCACTAAAAAAAAAAAAAAAATCGACGATTTTTGACGGTATTTTCTAAACAATACGCGACGGTTAACCCTTTCAGGCACAAAGTACTTCTTTTACTAAAATGTTGAAAAGATTGAATCACACCAGGATTTAAGAACAAATTTATTTGAAAATAACAAAAGCTTTTCTTCACGTACATTATAAAAGACAAAAACTTATTTCAAAATCCTGGTGCCGTTGTGGCACTTTGTGATTAAAATTAAGTGTGACAGAATTTGACCCACCATGCCGGAAAGGGTTAAGGGGTTAAATGATTTCAATCAATTTTTAAAGAAAGGGTTCTATCAGTATTAACCATAAAATGTATTAGTATTAACTAGATACCACATACAACTTCTTAAATAAAGAATCCATGTAAGACAGACAAATTTCAAGAATAATTGTTAAGGGCATTTGTGTAATTAAAATGACACACTAATCAGAAATCGAGAAATGTTGCCCTACAGAACATTCAAATTACCATATTTATTTGTGTATAAGGTGCATGTATGTATAATGTGCATCATGTTTCTAAGAGGGAAAAAAATAAGTTTTATATAAAAAATTATACATACCACCAACACGTGTCATTACTTTTTACGTGTTGGTATTGTGTCGCTAGTCAAATAAAAGTGTATGATGAATTTCTGTTTGGGCAATTTTCACTTTATGTGCTTACCCGCTATCCTAATTTAGGGTAAGATAATAAATATTTTTTCCGGATCATTTTCATAGAATAAACAGAAGTCAGTAATCACTGAACTTTTGTTCATAAAAGCTCGTGTACACACGTGTAATTTTGTACACAAATCACTATGGTAAAAGTTCATTTATTTCATTTATTCCACTAACTACTTCTCCATTTATACAGTTTTTATCACGAAATTTACATATTATATATAGTAGTGACTTAATGAAAGCGTTGCATAGTTCTATATATATATCGGAAATATTCCGTGTATGGTTCGCAGCCTATTGCAGCCGTACGTAGGCCGCAGTCTATTGTTTAAGTCCAAAATTTTTCTTTGAAAAAATATACATTATGCACAAGTAAATAAAGCATCTGATTACGTCTTAGATTATTTACCATACAGCAAAAATACAAATTGATTGACATTAAATTGGTCACAGAAGGCTTTTTATTTATTATTTTCTTTAATTTCTAACGTTTGATCAAGCTTAGCTTTTATGTGTTATCCAAGTAGCACAGATAGTTGGTCCATCGTTGGCAGTTTATGAAAACCGCTGGGAGATGGTAGGTTTGAAATGCCAACAATAGATCAGTTTCAACTGATGTCACACCCTAGCAACTACCTTAGCAACCAGATGGGTTTTTATGTTTGCCCCTCAAAGATGATGGATTGTGATTAGTTGGCTCTTAATACAGGCTACAAATCGATGTTTATGATTGGTTGGATAAAATTTGGTGGGCTCGTGATCATGTGGTTGAAACTGATCTATAATTCAACAGAGGACCGTATAATTTGAAGCGTTGTTTAGCCAACCAAAAATAATTTCGTTCGACCAGATCGAATTGTACCGATAACTGAGTAACTATACCGTTTGGGACACTGTCGCGCCTTTATTGGCAAATGGTTCGCTGGCCAATGGTAGGGCAAGGCCGACATTTCTCACAGTTGGCCAAAGTGAGGTCGACAAATAGTCAACAATGGCACTGGGCCAACAATTTTGTGTTACTGGAGTGTTCTCCTTCGTTTTTAAATGCACTTTTATTGTGTACAATAACGTTGTTATGTTTTCACAAACCTTTTATCGGATCCTTCTTTGAATATTCTGTATGAACTATTGTGTACAGCGGGATAATTATTAAAACTAACTGCTTAAAAACATTTTTTTCTTTAAATATTTATATCAATGTAAGTCTTGAAATATTTTTTAGCATTTATATAAAAAAATAGAAAACTAATTTGTCCATAATATCGTTCTAAACACGCTACAGAAAGGTAGAAGACGTATTGTAAAAAATTCTGAAAAACGAAAATGGAACTAAGGGTTATTCACGTGCTTTATCAAAATGAAAATTACACTTTTTTAATAAAAAGTTAAAATTTCAGTGCAAATTTACCTTGTTTAATAACTAAAATTCATAGAGATACAACTAAATGTAAATATATTGCTTGAAGGTGCGTAAAAACATACATAAAACATTTAAAGGCACATTAAAGTCCTTTTAAAAAATTCAAACCGTTTCCAACCGAACTACTCGGTTATCATCAGTGAAAAACTAATTGTTGAGTTGAGTTGTTGTCTCTTCGCGTTTTCTTGCTTGCCAGGAATAAACTATTTTACTTCAAGGGTTTGGAATATAAGGTGGGATGAGAAAGGTAATCAATGATGTATTAATTCATTCCAGACTGCGTGGATATCATATGATAATACATCGTTACATACTATTTCTTTATTAGATATTATTTCTAGAGACTCTCTTATGATGGCTTCCAGGTGATTATTGATTACCTTTCGCATCCCACCTTATATTCCAAACCCTTGAAGCAAAATAGTTTATTCCGGGCAAGCAAGAAAACGCGAAGAGACAACAACTCAACTCAACAATTAGTTTTTCACTGATGATAACCGAGTAGTTCGGTTGAAAACGTTTTGAATTTTTTAAAAGGACTTTAATGTGCCTTTAAATGTTTTATGTATGTTTTTACGCACCTTCAAGCAGTATATTTTCATTTAGTTGTATCTCTATGAATTTCAGTTACACTTTTTTATTCTTAAATAATATTATTTAACGCGTTGACCATCACATACTGTGACGAAGTGGCTTTTTGGCAGACATTAACAAAGCGATTTTCAGTATTTATCGAGTCAATTCACAATTCAGAATCGGGGCAATGTTTGTTAATTTTATACAAAGTGTTAATTTTATACATTTTTAATTCAAAAATATGAAATTTTAGTTAATTTTAACACATTGAACGCCAAACTGAAATCCCTAACATGCCTGGGGGGGGGGGGGGGAGAAACAGGATTCTATTTTAAATACATGGTAATAAATTATCAATAGTTCCGTTTTCTAGCAATAAATTGCCTTCAATAAAAATATTGATGTAACACGTATTCGTGTGACATGGAGTCACGGGAAATATTGTTCACACGTATTCGTGAGTCAAAGCAGTCAATGTGTTAATCTCCCTTTTTTTGTTTGTTTGTTTGTTTTGAGTATCTTAATATGAATTCGAAGAATGTGTAATAACCATTAGAAAAAAAATCCTAGAATGGCTCATTGTATATCCCATTGTAATTAGTCATTGACCTGTTATACAACTATTTGAACAGTTTATAATATTATTAAAAGTTTTTTAAATTATACACCAATTAATTTTTCAGCAGAGCTGAAATTACGCTGTAAATTTTTAATGAAATACAAAGAATGAATTATCACTTTACTAATCAGCGTACAAAACCATTAGAGTGAAAAAATGTCCAGACCGGGGTTCGATCCCGGATACCTTGGTATAGCACACCAAGTGCTTTACCAATTACGCTATCCAGACGACATCCAGTCTAGCATCTTCTCACTCTTATATGGCAAGGCTACAAACACGCAGCACAAGATGGAAAGTCAATCATGAGCATAACATCGTTGGCAGGCATGAGACAAATTAAACTCAGTATCGGTGAATATTTATACACCAATTAATTTTTCAGCAGAGCTGAAAGCGCTATACCAAGCTATCCGGGATCGAACCCCGGTCTGGACATTTTTTCACTCTAATGGTTGTACGCTGATTAGTAAAGTGATAATTCATTCTTTGTATTTCATTAAAAATTTACAGCGTAATTTCAGCTCTGCTGAAAAATTAATTGGTGTATAAATATTCACCAATACTGGATTTAATTTGTCTCATGCCTGCCAACGATGTTGTGTTCATGATTGACTTTCCATCTTGTGCTGCGTGTTTGTAGCCTTGCCATATAAGAGTGAGAAGATGCTAGACTGGATGTCGTCTGGATAGCTTAATTGGTAAAGCACTTGGTGCGCTATACCAAGGTATCCGGGATCGAACCCCGGTCTGGACATTTTTTCACTCTAATGGTTGTACGCTGATTAGTAAAGTGATAATTCATTCTTTGTATTTCATTTTTTTAAATTACTTATGAAAAAAAAAACATGAAGACCACAGTGAAAATTTTTAGTAGATTGTTAAAGAGAACGTTCTAACATGTTTCACTATTGGCTTCACCTATTAGTTCCTCGTAAGTTACAAATTCTTCTTCCGCTAAAAACTTGCTAGAGGACGTTCAGATTGTACGTTTTCATAACGTTTATGAACCAACTATTCTATTAAACATTCTAAAACAGTGCATTTTTCACAAATTAAAGCCTACCAGAAACGTTCATAAAATGTATAAAAAACAATCTAATTTTTTCTATAAAATCAATGAAAATCCCTATTATAATAGGAATAGGGGAGTCATTACTTAATGACTCTTTTCATCCGGAGGAGTAGAGTAAGTATACATATTCCAGAGATAGAATGAATATTCACGTCTACATCTGTTATAAGTTTACTCCACTATAGATGCATTTTTCATAAATTAAAGCCTACCAGAAACGCTCATAAAATGTATAAAAAATAATCTAATTTTTTCCATAAAATCAATGAAAATCCCTATTATAATAGCAATAGGGGAGTCATTCCTTAATGACTCTTTTCATCCAGAGGAGTAGAGTAAGTATGCATATTCCAGAGATAGAATGAATATTCACGTCTACATCTGTTATAAGTTTACTCCGCTATAGATGCATTTTTCACAAATTAAAGCCTACCAGAAACGTTCACAAAATGTGTAAAAAATAATCCCCTTTTCTCTATAAAATTAATGAAAATCACTATTATAATAGGAATAGGGGAATCATTACTTAATGACTCCCTTCATGAGGTGGAGTAGAGTAAGTTACGAATACACATATTCCAGAGATAGAATGAATATTCACGTCTACATCTGTTATAAGTTTACTCCGCTATAGATGCATTTTTCACAAATTAAAGCCTACCAGAAACGTTCACAAAATATGTAAAAAATAATCTCCTTTTCTCTATAAAATCAATGAAAATCACTATTATAATAGGAATAGGGGAATCATTACTTAATGACTCCCTTCATGAGGTGGAGTAGAGTAAGTTATGAATACACATATTCCAGAGATAGAATGGATATTCACGTCTACATCTGTTATAAGTTTACTCCACTATAGATGCATTTTGCACAAATTAAAGCCTACCAGAAACGTTCACAAAATGTGTAAAAAAGAATCATCTTTTCTCTATAAAATTATTGAAAATCCCTATTATAATAGGAATAGAGGAGTCATTACTTAATGACTCCCTTCGTGAGGTGGAATAGAGTAAGTTCCACATACACATATTCCAGAGATAGAATGAATATTCACGTCTACATCTGATGTAAGTTTACTCCGCTATAAACGATTTAAAAAATTATTAAATAAATTCTGTCTTGTTGGGTTGTAGCAATAGTTAGTAAAGTTTATGCAGTTATAAGACACTTTAATAGCTTTTCGAAAAAAAAATTAAAACTCTTAATTAAGATGAAAAAGCATTTTTAAAGTTTAAGAATGGCAAGCTTAGGCAATTTACCAAAGCTCGCTGTAAAAAGGATGTAAGTTTACACCAATAAATATTTATTACCGTTTAATAAAACATATAGAAAAATCCTTCATCCACTATATTTTTCCAAATACACCACTGAATGACGGAAAGATAGACGTATCACAAAAACTTCAGAATAACGAAAATGGAATTAATGTTATTCCTATTACTTCATCAAAATGAAAAAAAAAATGTACCTTGTTAGAAAATATTAGTTGGTTGCTCAGATTTTTTTTCCCATTTGTCCTTAATATCCTAATTCGAATTCCAAGAACATCTAACAGCTTTTTGATAAATTTATTGCTTGAGTGACTCATTATAATCCTGCGGCACTTTCGTTTCAAATGGAATTAGGCACTGGATTGTAATGTAAGCGAATATTTGAAAAGTTCATAAAATTATTAAGACTTCTTTGATTTAGTTATAAAAAAAGATAAAGACAAAAACGTTGTCGATAATTGGTATATTTTATCTAAGCGAGGAAATTGAAATAAAAATTTCTTACTATGTTTGTATACGGCTTCGTCAATTTTATTTGTTATACATTGTGACGAAGATTATACAGATACAGTCAAGTCTCTATATAACGAAATCCATTGTTTCAGTCAAAAAATTCGCTATATAAAAAATTTCGTTATATAGAGAATAAGGAAAAATTCCTATAAAATGTGTAAATAAAAAAAAAATCTTTTCCAGATTTTGAAATGTTTAACTCTAAGTATTAACTTGATATTCTATTTCTTAATTATTTAAGCAGTTTCAAAACAGAAAATAAAAATTTATTTGAAAATAATACAGTAGAACTCCAATTATCCGAATCAATTGGGACCGGACCCCATTCGGATAATCAAAAATATGGATAATTGGATTTTTTCCGAAAAAAGGGTCTATTTTAATTAATTAATGTATGTATGTTGAAAATGGGAGAAAAAAACTATTTTTAAACAAAAAGAGCTTTTAATTAATTAAATGAAAAGGCAACACTTTTACATGTTAAGCGTACTTACAAGTGCTGTACATTAGTACAGTATGTGCGTACCATACTGTAAATGAAGGTCATTGATTGCTGAACATATCGGTCAAAGTAAGCTGTTTGACAGTCTTCATCCGTTTTCGGGCAGCCAAGTCGCGCATCCGCTTGACAGTGAAAAATTGCACGTGGTCACACTCGGGCTGACGCTCCATCCACTTCAACGCAGTTTCAAGGCCAGCAAATGCTTCACTAGCTGGTGGTCCAGTGTCTGCTTTAACTTCGACATTAAGGTCATCTTCTTTCTCGACACTTTTAATAAGTTTATCATCATTTAGAATTTGGAACCCAGGGTCTGACGAATCACACACCATCCACTCTCCTATATCTTCAGCACTAACTTCTGAACATCCAAGAATTTTCAAAAGAATGTTTCTGAATTCCTCAAGTGGCACGTCATCCACATCTTCTCCTGTCTCTTCCATTTCCTTTTCTTGATCTTCATTTTCCTTTTTCTCCTTTTCCTTCATTTCGTCAGTTGATATGCCTTTTAACTTGTTCCACACACGTTTTAATGTGAATGCCTTAACCAAGCTCCAAGCTTCCGCCAACATGTAAGCGCAATCTTTCAAATTTATTTTTTTGTGGTTAGTCAACACACCTTCTTTGTCTTCGCCCTCTACCAAAAGTTTTATTAAAAGTTGCCTTCTGTAATGAGGTTTCATGGTTCGCCTACACTAGCTTCACGGAGGGAAGGACAATAGCGCGCGTAGACAGAATCATTATTTTGCGAATCGCAGTATGTTTCCGTCTTAATTGTTTTTTTCTGAAATTCTGAAAGCGATTCGGATAATCAGCGATTCGGATAGTCGGGGTTCGGATAATTGGAGTTCTTCTGTAACAATAAAAAAATATATAAAACTCATAAGGAATTCTTATTTGTTTTAGACGAAGAAACCTGTGAGTTTTGGTTGTTTTGATTTCAAAATTATTACACCCTCGTAAAAATTTTCACACTTTAACAAGGAATGCATAAGAAAATCATTTATTATCATTAAAGTGAAAATGTATATGCTTAAAATCATAACAGTCCACATAAAGGCTTATAAATACCTTTTAATAACCAGATCAACAAGTTCCGTACGCTCCACCGGCGGAATTTTCAAGGTCAATAATGATAAGTAAACTATTTTCGAAAAATTATTGTGAAAATGAACTTAATAACCAAATAAAGAATTAGGTAGAGATACTCAGCTTTGAAAGACAAACCAGGGATCAGTGAAGGAAAATTGATTCCACGAGGTTTTGAAGCTTTTTCTGAACAAATGAAGAAAAACTTCTGGAAAAGTTCGTTACATGGAGATAGGTCTTTCGTTATATAGAGATTATTTTTAATGTAATCATGGGGAGAAGTGACCGTTATTGTTGAAACGTTGTTAGATGGTAAAATTCGTTATGTGGAAGTTCGTTATAGAGAGAATCAACTGTATGTAAAAAATCTTCTGGTAGCTGCTATAAAACAGTGCACAACATTCTTTCAGCTACAGAATTGCTACTCTAAGGTCATTTGACGTTTATACTACAGTAACGCGTCAAAGAAATAACAGGAGGTTGTACAATTTTTTCAGTATAGTATAAGGTAACCTAAGGTACCTGTATCAAATAAGGCCACACTAAGGTTTCAGATCAGAATAAACTGTGCTATAACAGAATTAACATTTTAAATGTTGTGGGATGCAATATTTATACATATTATTACAATATTAAATCAAGCATACACTGTTAAAAATTTGCAGCAAACTGTCCAGTCATTTGACCGTTTTTGTAGAAAACAGTTACATAACAGTAAGTTAACTGTATTCTGACCATAATATGGTGAATAATATGGTCAAAATAACACTAAATTACGGTTATGTAACCGTTTTCTATAAAAACGGTCAAATGAACAATGCGTCAACTCATTATAATCCTGCGGCACTTTCGTTTCAAATGGAATTAGGCACTGGATTGTAATGTAAGCGAATATTTGAAAAGTTCATAAAATTATTAAGACTTCTTTGATTTAGTTATAAAAAAAGATAAAGACAAAAACGTTGTCGATAATTGGTATATTTTATCTAAGCGAGGAAATTGAAATAAAAATTTCTTACTATGTTTGTATACGGCTTCGTCAATTTTATTTGTTATACATTGTGACGAAGATTATACAGATACAGTCAAGTCTCTATATAACGAAATCCATTGTTTCAGTCAAAAAATTCGCTATATAAAAAATTTCGTTATATAGAGAATAAGGAAAAATTCCTATAAAATGTGTAAATAAAAAAAAAATCTTTTCCAGATTTTGAAATGTTTAACTCTAAGTATTAACTTGATATTCTATTTCTTAATTATTTAAGCAGTTTCAAAACAGAAAATAAAAATTTATTTGAAAATAATACAGTAGAACTCCAATTATCCGAATCAATTGGGACCGGACCCCATTCGGATAATCAAAAATATGGATAATTGGATTTTTTCCGAAAAAAGGGTCTATTTTAATTAATTAATGTATGTATGTTGAAAATGGGAGAAAAAAACTATTTTTAAACAAAAAGAGCTTTTAATTAATTAAATGAAAAGGCAACACTTTTACATGTTAAGCGTACTTACAAGTGCTGTACATTAGTACAGTATGTGCGTACCATACTGTAAATGAAGGTCATTGATTGCTGAACATATCGGTCAAAGTAAGCTGTTTGACAGTCTTCATCCGTTTTCGGGCAGCCAAGTCGCGCATCCGCTTGACAGTGAAAAATTGCACGTGGTCACACTCGGGCTGACGCTCCATCCACTTCAACGCAGTTTCAAGGCCAGCAAATGCTTCACTAGCTGGTGGTCCAGTGTCTGCTTTAACTTCGACATTAAGGTCATCTTCTTTCTCGACACTTTTAATAAGTTTATCATCATTTAGAATTTGGAACCCAGGGTCTGACGAATCACACACCATCCACTCTCCTATATCTTCAGCACTAACTTCTGAACATCCAAGAATTTTCAAAAGAATGTTTCTGAATTCCTCAAGTGGCACGTCATCCACATCTTCTCCTGTCTCTTCCATTTCCTTTTCTTGATCTTCATTTTCCTTTTTCTCCTTTTCCTTCATTTCGTCAGTTGATATGCCTTTTAACTTGTTCCACACACGTTTTAATGTGAATGCCTTAACCAAGCTCCAAGCTTCCGCCAACATGTAAGCGCAATCTTTCAAATTTATTTTTTTGTGGTTAGTCAACACACCTTCTTTGTCTTCGCCCTCTACCAAAAGTTTTATTAAAAGTTGCCTTCTGTAATGAGGTTTCATGGTTCGCCTACACTAGCTTCACGGAGGGAAGGACAATAGCGCGCGTAGACAGAATCATTATTTTGCGAATCGCAGTATGTTTCCGTCTTAATTGTTTTTTTCTGAAATTCTGAAAGCGATTCGGATAATCAGCGATTCGGATAGTCGGGGTTCGGATAATTGGAGTTCTTCTGTAACAATAAAAAAATATATAAAACTCATAAGGAATTCTTATTTGTTTTAGACGAAGAAACCTGTGAGTTTTGGTTGTTTTGATTTCAAAATTATTACACCCTCGTAAAAATTTTCACACTTTAACAAGGAATGCATAAGAAAATCATTTATTATCATTAAAGTGAAAATGTATATGCTTAAAATCATAACAGTCCACATAAAGGCTTATAAATACCTTTTAATAACCAGATCAACAAGTTCCGTACGCTCCACCGGCGGAATTTTCAAGGTCAATAATGATAAGTAAACTATTTTCGAAAAATTATTGTGAAAATGAACTTAATAACCAAATAAAGAATTAGGTAGAGATACTCAGCTTTGAAAGACAAACCAGGGATCAGTGAAGGAAAATTGATTCCACGAGGTTTTGAAGCTTTTTCTGAACAAATGAAGAAAAACTTCTGGAAAAGTTCGTTACATGGAGATAGGTCTTTCGTTATATAGAGATTATTTTTAATGTAATCATGGGGAGAAGTGACCGTTATTGTTGAAACGTTGTTAGATGGTAAAATTCGTTATGTGGAAGTTCGTTATAGAGAGAATCAACTGTATGTAAAAAATCTTCTGGTAGCTGCTATAAAACAGTGCACAACATTCTTTCAGCTACAGAATTGCTACTCTAAGGTCATTTGACGTTTATACTACAGTAACGCGTCAAAGAAATAACAGGAGGTTGTACAATTTTTTCAGTATAGTATAAGGTAACCTAAGGTACCTGTATCAAATAAGGCCACACTAAGGTTTCAGATCAGAATAAACTGTGCTATAACAGAATTAACATTTTAAATGTTGTGGGATGCAATATTTATACATATTATTACAATATTAAATCAAGCATACACTGTTAAAAATTTGCAGCAAACTGTCCAGTCATTTGACCGTTTTTGTAGAAAACAGTTACATAACAGTAAGTTAACTGTATTCTGACCATAATATGGTGAATAATATGGTCAAAATAACACTAAATTACGGTTATGTAACCGTTTTCTATAAAAACGGTCAAATGACGGAACAGTTTGCTGCAAATTTTTAACAGTGTACTCTTGTCGCTGTTTAATAGTGGCCAGGAGAGTTAACAAAACACACTTTAAAACATCTTTATTAGGAGTATGTGTTTTAAATAAAGCCATGATTTTCTAAATACATGATTTAACTTTAATTAGCAGATATTTTGCATTTATTGCACCAAAATAGAACAAAATAACGAATTTTCCTTGTAATACAACATTTTGTAGCTGCTGTATTTACGGGAATGTCGTATCGAACAGCCAAAACTGTTGTTTAACGAAAAAAAAAATGTTTGGGCACCGCGCACCACAATCTAGTTAAGTATATGCCTGAAGATATTTAAATTGCTATACATACTTTTTGATCCAATAAAACATGTGACACTGAACTATCTTGACCTATTTTAACATGGAATAGTGCTTAAAATAATTCTTCAATTTAAAACTGTTTACAAAGCATAAGCAGTGTGTCCCAAACTTTCCTTTGACTGATCCTATAAACAAAAAATTAAGAACTGAAATGAAAATTTTGACCTATGTTTATTCGAAACATTCCCCGTTAGACTCAAGACACTTTTTACAACGACTGTAATAGCCATCAAAACACTTCTGGAAGTCCACCTTTGCAATGTGCGTCAAATAGTCTCTGGCAGTCACTCAAAGTGGTCCCCTTTAGGTACCATTTCGATGAGATCTGGGAAACGCAACTAAGAGAGAGATATAAATGGGGAAAATAGGGAAAAATACTTAAGATACGGTTTTGGGCATTGACTTTTCAAATCATTCGGAGGAATAGGGAGTGAATGGGGAAAAAATTGCGTTCTGTTACATAAACAGCTGTCAGTATCCAGGACGAACTCTGTGTAGTCGGGCTATAAGACGGCGTTTTATAGCCCGAGTACGCAGAGTTCGTCTTGTGTACTGACAGCAAGGCAGTTGGTCGTCTTTGCACGACAACTCACTCACACACACTTTGATCATTGTGCAGGAGTTTCTGATTTCTAAAGGGGTCGTCGGGCTCCTTACTCTTCAGATTTATCCCCCTCTGTTACTAATTCTTTTCCCCAAGTTGAAATTGCGGTATATGTAGCAGAAGTGTGTGTAAGTGCGTTGTCGTGCAAGAACGACCAACTGCCTTGCTGTCGGTACCGAGGACGAACTCTGCGTACTCGAGCCATGAAATGCTTCAACACTGCCAAATAGCAACGTCCAGTAACATTAGTACCTTCAATTTGATGTTCGTTCATTGTTGGACCTTCGCGAGCTCCGACATGATCACGTTACACTGTTACAATAAGCCGGATGTACTTAGCATCATACAACGCATATACCAACGTGAAATTGTACCGCTTTACAAGACGAAGTGTGGTCATGCTTTCGACATCACCTGTAGACACGCAGCGTCATCTATTGGTCGGTAATTTAACCAGTCCGAGAAATTTTCAGGCTGACTGTGTAGTTATCATACTTTTATGTTTTTATATGCAATAATTTTTGCAATATAAGCGGGAAAAAAAAAGGGACACGGTAGTTTAATAAACAACGCTGGCGTCATATTTAGTATTTCTTTTCCTTTCTTTTGTTTAGAATAGAGACAAACGCGCAATGATGATTGAAAATAAGACAGCTCTAACACTATTTCATCTATGTAAACAGTGTTTCAAATTCCTAGGATTGTCATTAGAATGTTATTTTATTACTATCAAATATGTATAAGCAAAATATTCCACCCCCTAAAAAATATTACATAGTTTCACTTTAACTTAAGTAAGAAAACCCTTAAAAATGGCAAACCAGGAGAAAAATCTAAGCTACCTCCATTTATTCATATATTCAGGCAGAGTGAGAAAAAACATATACTGAAATACAAAAATAAAACCTTTTTATTCAAATTACGTAACACCCCATAAGCACATATTAGGCAAATGACTACATCCTTCCTGCTAATTCTGGTATTTCAAGTAGATACCTCGACTTCAAGATAAATCCTTCATCTCCCTCCCCCCCGGATAAATTTATTGCTTAAGTGGCGTGCAGCTCACCTCCCTGA
Organism: Maratus michaelseni; assembly: GCA_963931845.1. NCBI lineage: Eukaryota > Metazoa > Arthropoda > Arachnida > Araneae > Salticidae > Maratus > Maratus michaelseni. The sequence goes on along the minus strand of OZ007597.1, from coordinate 110,368,020 downwards.
GGCATTTTTGTTCTCCCCCTCCTGAGAGATTTGATATGAGCCGTCGGGCAATCGTGGCTGATGCGGATTATGGTGGGGTTGCAGGAGAAGCTCGCAAAAAATGCATTGTGTTATCTGATTGGAGAGAATGTCTGTTTGTACGCACGAACAGAAACTAAAACAGAGAATGTAGCAGAATGATTTGTTCAATTACTTTTGGCAAGAATAAGATGATTTGCATTTTTTTATCCAAAATATATTTTCAAATAATATGCAGTTATGTATATATATTTTTTTATTTATAAGCAGAAAATTTCTTATTTACGTATATACAGGGTATAGGAAAATTCTTTCCCTGATTACAAAATTTATTCATATACGCTGTATATAAAATAGACATGTGAAACGTTGGTGCCGAAATGTTGGAAAATTAATGAAGTTTTTTTTTTAGGTTTCCATAACGTGGCTGTAGTGTCTAGGAAACTGGAATGTTCACATATCAGGAAAAAGCTCAGTGTGTCCTCTAGTATCACGAGATCTGATCACCAAAACAGTACACAGAAATCAGTGTATCAAATATTGCAACTCTGCGACAAAGGATAACCACAGTCATTTATCGATTCCTTCTGTATTGTTGGTAAACGCATGTACAGAAATTGACTATCGACTAGATGTGCTACGTGCTACCAAGACGTTGTTTCATGCAGCCACGTTACGGAAACCTGCAACAAAAAAACTTGATTAGTTTTGCAACATTTTGGTACCAGTTTCACATGTGTCTATGTTATACATAGCGGATATGAATAAATTTTGTAATCAGGGAAAGAGTTTTCGGACACCCACACCTTGTATGTCTTTTTTTTTTAAATTTTGTTAATATTTTATAGCCAATGCAGCATATTTGATTGACTATAATACTTTTACACCATATTCGAGCACTATATGTCATGATAATATAAAGCCACCGAGGAATCATGATTTGAGGCAGATTTTTGTGACGTTGCAAGAATACTTTACGACATGCGCACAAGGTGGATGCTCAGACCTGCAACTTTCTTCCAAATTGTGGCAACTCACATTACAGAATATGGCAATGCTTGCTTGGTCGATAGCAAGCGTGCCAAATCTGTTGCTTTTGTTCAAAAACCTCTCCACCAATCAAATTGTTCTTGACAATATGAAAGCTCTATCGGTCAGTTTGAACTCTTTAGAAAGAGAAAGTAAAAAAATAAATAAGATATTGCGTTGTCTACTTGAACAAAATGTCTTGAGAGATAATTAAGTGGAAATTAAAGCCTTAGGTAACATTTACTCAGGCCTTACTTTAATCGACCAAAAGTATTTTAAAAAGCAATATACACTTATTTTTATTTTCCCTTTTACCTGTAAATAGAATTTTTTTTAATCAAATTACTTTTTTAAACTTTCTGCCAATATATGCACACTATTTTATTTATAATTTATAAATGTGGAAGAATGTAGCATATATGTTTAGCCATTAACGCTGTAAAATGATTCCATGATCAAATGCTATACTATAACATGATATGAAAATGTATAAGCCATCAGTTAATCGTGAAGGATTGCGGCTTATGGGAGTATTGCACGCGAAACTCATATAAAATGACTTGTGTTACCCGATTGGGCAGAATATTTGTTTGTACCAATGGCGTAGAGCCAGGGAACGCTTTATCACTTTACTACCATACCAGTATTATTATGTGCTAAATTTGGCCGTATTCAATGGTACAACGTTCAAAAACAATAGAATCTATTTTTTTAAATTTAAATTTTTAATTTTCTATTTACAGTTAAAAGAGCTCATCTCCCCACTTTTAAGGATTTTTTCTATCTTTCTTAAATTTTTTGGCTACTAGCAAGGGAATGCCTTCCAGTTAGATCAATAGTTTTTTATGATCCGGGGAAGTGTGGTAGTTGGCCGCAGGCACCTCGGCAAACCAAACTAACAACCATCAAAAATTAAAAGGCCAAATTTAATACATAATCAGTGTCTCTGATCAATAGACACTGGTAGTAACGTGATTCAGCGTTCCTTGGCTCTACGCCACTGGTTTGTACAAATACGAGGGTTGTAAAATAAATAGTGGCAACTTAACTTTGAAACTCGCAGAAGGGCGGGCATGCGCAAATAGGATATGGGAGCGGTGAGGTGGCGCTGTTGTCGATGTGTAGAGTGCAAAAAACAGTCAATCTGCTTAAAAGGGTAGTTGTTGTGTGGCGTTAAAAGGAGGTGTTTCGTTTCCATCGCTCTAAAGCATGTTTTCAAAAGATGATCAGCGGTCGTGGCTTAAAATCGAGGTTGCCCGTGGCAAAAATGCAACAGAATGCTATCGAGGATTAGTGGAAGCTTGTGGCACAAATGCTTTACCGTATAGGACAGTAGCACGATGGGTTCAAGCATTTCGTTCGGGTCGGAATGAGACTGCGGATTTGCAACGCAGTAGGGCGCTCGGTCGCTCACATCAACAATCAACACCTTGCCACTTGTCTACAACGGCTTCCCGACATTTGGAAAAAGGTTATAAGCTTTGCTGGTGATTACATAGAAGGAATGTAATGCAATTGTACTTGTAAGTTCATTAAAAATTGATTTATACCTATGTTGCCATTACTTAATTTACAGCCCTCGTATACAGAAACTAAACCTAGCATATAGCAAAATTAAAGCGTAGAAAATATTTGTTCACTTGCATTGTTAAAAATAAAGGGTGGTCATAATAAAAGTGCATGTGTTTGGAAGGCTCTACAGTCTATTTGGAATTTAGTAAACTATTTGGAATATTTTAAAATGATTTGATATTTATACTGTTTAGATCATGCGGAAACAAGCTCTGTCATAAAAAATTATTTAAAAATTTTCCAATAGGTGGCGCTGTAGTCATCGAAATACTAAAAAAAGAAAACAAAAACAAAAATATATATTTTTTTTAATCGCAAATTTCACATGATGGTAACTTAAAGTTTCAGCCATAAAAAAACTTATGATCACAAAAATTTTGCCAAAAAAAGGCCGCACTTCGTTAATAAAGATTTTTTTTTTTTTAAATCAAAATGGTTGTAATTATAGCGCTGCTATGAAATAATACCGTCGTCTCAAAAGATATTAATTTAAAATGAGTTGTTTTTGTTAATATTTGCTAATAAAACATTCCTAACATGTAAGCGCCATCTATTGGTAAAATTTCGGACTAATAATTTTTATTGCATAACTCGTTTATGCATACTCTAAACAGTATAAATACCAAAGCTTTTGAAAATATTCCAAATAGTTTGTCTTGTAGAGCCTTTCAAATACGTGCACTTTAATTATGGTCACCCTGTATGTTGAATGTTCTATCTCCTTCTCTCCCCCCCCCCCATCCCCCAACTTCACCTCAAAGGGATAATGACAATAAGGCTAAAACTAGAAAAAAAATATTTTTTTATTTTTTGCTTGTTAATTACTGGAATGTTATTTTTTAACAGCTTTTAATCCAATTAAGTATATATTTATTAATTACCTATTAAAAAAAACATTGTTACGTTCTTTAGACACTTTCTTTTAGCGGGAGAAGGGTGTGGTGAGTTTTCAAGCGTACCGCCTTTAGTAAATTAATTTGATTAATTGGTAGGACTTGCAGTTTATCCTCTTTTGGAGGTTTTTTTATTTTATTTTTTATATATAGTTCTGTAGTCGGATGTTTGGCTTTAACCTTGTTCAATTTTTCTGCAAATAGTGGAAGACAGATGATATAAAAATTCATGATAAATATGTTTTTTATCAGAATAATTTATTGAAGAAAGATTATTTACATATTATATACGGTCAAAGGCGTGAATAATGGGCTCATAAATAGCATTTTCATAATATAAAAGAAATAGCTTTTTTAAACTTCAGGTTCAAAATATTTCCTAAGATGTTCGGTCGGTCGCAATGTATCTGAAAGATCAGGTGATCAAAGTTTGGATTTTAATGATTTCGGTTTGGATTATTTATTTTTTATTATTTGATTGTTAATTACAGGGAGTTTGTCTTTTAATCCAATTAAGAAGATATTTTATTAACTACATATTAGAAAAAACCTTGTTACGTTCTTTAGACATTTTCTTTCAGGGACAGAAGGGTGTGGTGAGTTTTCAAACATGCTGCCTTTAATAAATTAATTTGATTAATTGGTAGGACTTGCAGCTTATCCTCTTTTGGAGATTTTATATATATATATAATTCTGTAGTCGGATGTTTGGCTTTAACCGTGTTTAATTTTTCTGCAAATAGTGGAAGACAGATGATGTAAAAATGCATGGTAAATATGCTTTTTATCAGAATAATTTATTAAAGCATGATTATTTACATACAATATATAGTCAAAGGCGAGAATAATGATAATAGAAATAATGTGCTCATAAATAGCATTTTCATAATATAAAAGAAATAGCTTTTTTAAACTTCAGGTTCAAAATATTTCCTAAGATGTTCGGTCGGTCGCAATGTATCTGAAAGATCAGGTGATCAAAGTTTGGATTTTAATGATTTCGGTTTGGATTATTTATTTTTTATTATTTGATTGTTAATTACAGGGAGTTTTTTAAGTCTTTTAATCCAATTAAGAAGATATTTTATTAACTACCTATTAGAAAAAACCTTGTTACGTTCTTTAGACACTTTCTTTCAGGGACAGAAGGGTGTGGTGAGTTTTCAAACATGCTGCCTTTAATAAATTAATTTGATTAATTGTTAGGACTTGCAGCTTATCCTCTTTTGGAGATTTTATATATATATATAATTCTGTAGTCGGATGTTTGGCTTTAACCGTGTTTAATTTTTCTGCAAATAGTGGAAGACAGATGATGTAAAAATGCATGGTAAATGTGCATTTTATCAGAATAATTTATTAAAGCAAGATTATTTACATACAATATATAGTCAAAGGCGAGAATAATGATAATAGAAATAATGTGCTCATAAATAGCATTTTCATAATATAAAACAAATAACTTTTTTTTAACTTTCTCAGGTTCAAAATACTTTCTAAGATGTTCGGTCGCAATGTATCTAAAAGATTAGGTGAAACAAAGTTTGTATTTTAATGATTTGGGTTTAGATTTTTTATTTTTTATTATTAACTTGTTAATTATAGGGAATTTTTAACAGCCTTTTAATCCAATTAAGTAGATATTTATTAACTACCTATTAAAAATAAACCTTGTTATGTTCTTTAGCCACTTTCTTTCCGTGGGAAAAGGGTGTGGTGAGTTTTCAAACATGCCGTCTTTAATAAATTAATTTGATGAATTGGTAGGACTTGCATTTTTTTTTTTTTTTTTTTTTTTTTTTTTTTTTTTTTTTTTAAATACACAATTTTGTAGTCGGATGTCTTCTTTTAACCTTGTTCATTTTTTCTGCAAATAGTGGAATACAGCTGACGTAAAAATGCATGGTAAATATGCTTTTTATCAGAATAATTTATTAAAGCAAGATTATTTACATACAATATATGGTCAAAGGGGAGTAATAATGATAATAGAGAGAATAATGTTCTCATAAATAGAATTTTCATAATAATAAAATAAATGTCTTTTTTAAACTTCGTCAGGTTCAAAATATTTCCTAAGATGTTCGGTCGCAATGTATCTAAAAGATCAGGTGATCAAAGTTTGGATTTTAATGATTTGGGTTTGGATTTTATTTTTTTTTCTGATTTGCTTGTTAATTATAGGGAGTTTTTTTTAACAGCCTTTTAATCCAATTAAGTAGATATTTATTAACTACTTATTAAAAAAAAATTACGTTCTTTAAACACCCTCTTTTAGCGGGAGAAGGGTGTGGTGAGTTATCAAACATGCCGTCTTTAATAAATTAATTTGATTAATTGGTAAGACTTGCAGCTTATCCGCTTTTGGAGATTTTTTTTAAAAAAATAATTCTGTAGTTGTCTTCTGTCGACTTAACCTTGTTAATTTTTTCTGCAAATAATGGAAGACAGATGACGTAAAAATGCTTGGTAAATATGCTTTTTATCAGAATAATTCATTATAGCAAGATTATTTACTTACAATATACAGGGTGACCCCAAAACATTGACCTCGGCATTTATTCCTTAAATATTGATAATAGACATATATTATAAATTACAAAGTTACGTAAAAAAAGGGTACAGAATTTTATGAAATCGATTAAAATTTTCAGGGAATTAAATTTGAAGAAATACGAAAATTTAATTTTTATACAGCCCCCGTACAAAAAAATTTCCAATGAGTAAAATTTGCCCCATACACAAATAAGGTCATGTACAAAATATCAGCATTTTATCATAAAAAGTCGCAGATATATGTTTAAACAAAGTTGGTGAGGGGATATATATTCTTCAATAAATATATGAACTCAAAATTTAGCAAAATTCATAAAGCAGGTATAAATATAAAGAAAATAGAAAATGTTTATGGGTTGCTGAATAAGTTTAATTATTTAACAGCTATTACTAGAGGAAAACCATGTTCACACAAATTTAGCAATAATAATATTAATTATATTTCGAAAGTTTGCCCAACGAACACAGAACTTGCGGGCCGCTGATGGCTACGTTAGCCTTGGCCCAAACTAGTAGATGAGGGGCCTCAATCGTTTGCCGTAACGGCAACATAAAAAAACTGTCACGCCGGCCACAATGTGGCCGCAACAGAATTGGCCATAACTACATTAAGATGCCCATAATTGTGCCACAAGTGGTTAGTCATAACTGACAGATAGCCTAAAACTGGCCACAATTATACTTTAAGTGGCAATTATTAATGAAAACTAGCCACAGTTTGGCCATTAACGATCATCGTGAATAAAATCTAGCCAGAAGATCGCCACAGCCATGCCACCTGCGTTTGTTAAGAATAAAAGTTATCCCAAAGCTGGCCATAAATGTTAACTTATTGGTCATCATAAAAGTAAACTAGCCTTAAGCCAGCCATCCACATACCATCAATGCTATTCATTAATGAGTGCATGCCGAAAGCTAGTCACTTTGTTGCCATCAATGGGCATCATTAATGAATGCATGCCGACATCTAGCCACTTTGTTGCCATCAATGGGAATCATTAATGAATGCATGCCGAAAGCTAGCCACTTTTTTGCCATCAATGGAAATCATTAATGAATGCATGCCGAAAGCTAGTCACTTTGTTGCCATCAATGGGAATCATTAATGAATGCATGCCGAAAGCTAGCCACTTCGTTGCCATCATTAATGAATGCAAACCGAAAGCTAGCCACCTTGTGGCAATCAATGGGCAATATTAATGAATGATAGCCCAAAGCTAGCCATATTCATGCCACTATTGGATATCATGAATGGAAGCTGGCCAGAATTATACTTTTTATGGTCCTCAAAAAAGTAAAGTTGAGCAAGAAAGGCCAATTTTTACTCGTTTGGCAGGGACATGTTTTTTCTTTTTTATTAAAGATATTTTGAACTTCAGAATCTAAATTTACTGGTCCCTAATTTTTATCTGAAAACTCTAAATATTTTATTCAAAATTTGAAAAGAAAAAAAAATAATCTATTTGAATATTTTTTTTTAACAAGAGCTCATAACACCAGCCTGACTTTTATACATACATGTTTCACTTTATCATTATAATCTTTTTCAGTTAAAAACTACAATGGTGTTATAAGAAACCCATATTAAAAAGGTCAAAATACAAAAAGTGTTTCAGATCTTGTATAGCATATTTTCAGTCTGCAAGCAAAAAAAAATAATAATAATAAAAAGGTGTCCCAATGGAGGCAAAAATTGGCATTATCCACTCATCTCTTTAGATCGGAATAAAAGGCCATACGGTTATGATTTAGTTTTTAATGTTATTCTGAAAAAGTTGCAAAAGCCATATTTGTAATTAATAAAAAGAAAGTTGATAACACAAGGTGTAAAATATATATTGAACGTTAAACTACCAATGATGGTGAGAATACGGAAAAAAACTAATTTTCTTCAATTTTTAATTAAAGTATATGTTTAATCATTCTATTCAAGAGAGTAAATTTTTAAGTAGTTTCAACTCATGTTTCTTCAAGCTAATTCACCAGGTGGATTGTCCAGCCCTTTTATGAAGCAAATAAAAAATGCAGAATGTTAAATGAGATACTATATTAAATGATTTTTAAGCGACTTCTGACATAATACACTTACATTTCTTTAAAACATGTATTTTGGTTAAAATTGCAAGTAATTAAAAATTAAATAGGCATTGTTTTCAGAAATTAATGAAAGTTTTTCCTCAAATTACTGTTGCCACAAAAATTAAATTCCGCAACAATGATTATAAAAAAAAATGTTCAATAAAGAATGTTCAATAATTTTTTAACCATGGTTAAAAAACTTTGAAGATAAATGTATTTCTACATTTAATATCAAAATATTTAAAGCTGAAGATTAAAAATTAAAAATTAAAAAGTTACAGAAATTGAAATTATTTTTTCTTAAATTCAAATTTAATAATTTACAGTTCAAAGATTTGAGTTTTAATTTTATTAATTTCAGGTTAATTAAAAATAAGGATGCTGCGAAAGTATAATTTATTTTACAATTATGTTTCAGCAAAAGTCTTTTGATAATTTGAATTTTAATAAGATTTTTCGATATACTTCAGAATATTTTTCCTGTAAAAGACTGTTTGATTTCTGCTGCTTATTGTTATAATAAACCTTTGAGTAGCAAAATTTTCAACTACGGACACATTTCTATTTCTGATATTGATATGTCCTTCATTACTTACCCATCATACGTAGTATAGGGTAAGTCTTGTAATCGTTTTGAAAATCGAAGAAAAATTTTGACGGATTTACACGTTTCAGACACTGGAGATTCTGAAAAACATATTTTTAGAAAAAAAAATTTGCCGTCCGTCTGTGTGTCTGTAAACGCTCTATCTCCCGAAAAAATTGAGATAGAGACTTGCAATTTGGTATGTACTTAGTATGTAATAATGGGAAGAAGCCTATTTCCTTTCAATAACCTCGATTAACCGGAACTATTTTTTTCGGACTCTCGAAATATTCGTTCTGATAAAAGGTATATAAAAATTTTCGAAAATATTTATTTTAAGAAATGAATATAAAAGACAATAAAAAAACATAAATTTTGCATAAAGCATGAAGTCGATCGGATAATTAGTTGCCGAGATATTTGGAATCCTATTTACCACACTCTTCGATTTTTCATGACACTGTATTTCATTCAAATTTCACTTCAAAGATATATTTTAGTTGGAAATTTGACGCTTAATCAGATGCAATAAACTGATAGTTAATAGGATTATTATTTTTGGAGGTATAAGGAGGTTTCCTTCAAGCAATTCAGTAATCGAGCCTTTAAAGTTTATGACGTCATCAAGCCACGATTTTATTTGAATTGCAATGCATTTTATAAGTAGTTTACACATTTTTATTTTAATATTTTACATTATGCATATCAATGATGAGTAAGTATTACGGTGGCCCCCAACGACTAGTTTTTTGTTGTAACAGTGATAGTTATGTTGATTTTCTTGTTAGTTCAATTGACTATGCAATTACACGACACCTGGTCATAATAACTAATACAAATGTTACACTTTTGATGAACTTTGAAACCTAGATTAAGACTTAATTAGCTTCAGTAAGGCTTCAAGTGATTTAAACAATGATATCGACAGTTTTATTATAAATAAAAGTTACAAGAAAAGTTTACCTGTGAGGCATTTTTTTAAAGGAAAATTTAATTTTTTTAATCATTTTAAATTGTTTTTAAAGATATACATAAATACTTAAGAATATGAATATCAAGAGTTTAATAACAATTATTTTAATTATATGAAGTTTGGATAGAGTAGACAATATCTGTGATCTATTGAAATAAAAGTTCTTTATTGAAAAAATAATGGATGAATTGGACAATGAAGGTTTTTATATCAAAGTTGACCAAAAAGAAGAGCCAGTTTTTGATTTTTTTGTATTCTTATAAAAAAAATTAAATCAGTATTCTCATCTAAATTTAATTTTTCAAATCATCATAAACTACCTTTTATTCTTTATGTCTAAATTTCATAAAATTCCCACAATGATTTCTATAATGATTTCATGTTTTGAATCACTTTAAGTAGCTTTCAAAGGTATACAAAAATATTAAAGAATATGAATATCAAGAGTTTAATAAAAAAAATATTTCAATTATATGAAGTTTGGATAGAACAGAAATTAACTATATGTATAACTCTATTGTGATAAAAGTTCTATATTGAAAAAGGAATGGATGAATTGGACAATGAAAGTTTTTATATCAAAGTTGACCAAAAGGAAGATCCAGTTTTTGATATGTTTATATTATAAAAAATAAATAAATAAATACATAAATAAAATCATTATTTTCATCTAAATTTAATTTTTCCAATCTACTTAAACTAACTTTTATTTTTTAATGTCTGAATTTCATAAAATTTCTACAAAATTCATATTTATTTGCTGTGAATTCAAAGTATCAATAGGAATTTTAATATGACATTACAAACTTGTTAAACAGTATATATGGCTTTCTGAAGTTTAAATTTAAAATTGCAAATCTTTTCTGATAAATTGACAACAGCATGGAAGTTTTAGATGAAATTAAGTTTATTCCTCAGAAAATATAGGTTTTCGACTTTGATAACTTTTTAGGTAGATTTCGTAAGAAATACTACCTATTATATTCTCCCCTATGTTGGAATGTCTGAAATTTTTTTGCAGTTCTACGCCGATCATGACTCCCAGAACCCAAAACCACCCCCATTTCAAAACTTTAAATCTATCTATCTATCTATCTATATTACTTTTTTATGGAAACGATAAATTCAATAATGCTGCACAAATCTTTTCCATACTGATAAATAAAATCAAGGGGCATAAAATATCGGTCAAGTTCGTTAATGGGCAAAATCGAACCAGAGAGGGGGGGGGGAGAAATGGGGGCTTTTTGTGAAAAAAGAAACCCCCCATAACTTCTTAATTATGATACGTATCGAATCCGTTTAAAGTTATTATTACTTCTAGGAAAAGGGCCGAAAATGTATGTATGACAGATTTTTGATATCATTAAAAATGGTCTCAAGGGGAGGGGGAAATAGGGGTTTAAGAAGTAAAAAATTCATAACTTCGTCAATTCACAAGATATCAAATCTGCTTAAATTTATTATAAGTCAAGTTTGCGGCATTTTTGTTTTTACAATAACTACGCCACCATTAACAATGTTGGAATGGGCAATGGTTGTTCAAGTACTGCGGGGGAACCTTTTCCTTTTTTACTATAAATACAAATATGTAGTAAATTATAATAGAAAATTAAATATTTTTAATTTATCGATGACATCCTAATTTTTGATTGTGATTTTTATAAGGAGTACAGCAAAATATATCCAGACTGTTTAGAGTTAAATAAAACAAACAATAGTGATGATAATGTAAACTTTTTTACTATTTTTTTTTTTTCAATAACAACATTTATTTAGATCTATATTGCAACATAAATAATTTTTACTTTTTTACAAGAAATATGCCTATTTAGTTTTCGAATTTGCATATAAAAAATTACATAAATATATTAATAAGCCAAATTAATAGATTTGATATAGTCTGCAATAAGAATTTTAATTTCAACAAGCATATTTTTTAATTTTTAACTTTTTAAAAAAATAGTAATAATTATCCATATACGCTTTTTATAATATTATTTTAAAATACTTTTAAAAAAGCAGTGGCAACAATATGGGCTCGCAGCATGATCTCTGATGGATGTAAGCTTCTGGAAGTAAACAAGGGGATTTCTAATATGCAGGATTGTTTGTTGATGAGAATTTTACAAAATGCTACATTATTTTACATAACATTTAGTGTGACAAAATTCTACATTGTTTAATAACATTTACAGTGATGGAAATAATAAAAGAGTATAATAAACATTTACTAGCATTTTACAATGTTTAAAACGTTGTATAATTGATTAAAATCAATTTCAAATTTTAAACCGTTGAATAGAGAAAAATATGTACTTTCAAATGCAATTTGTTTGAAAACCGTATCTCAATTTACTGATTTTTTTTTAAATTTTATATCGTAGTTTAATTACATAAGATTAAGCTGTTTGCTCTTAAAACAATATCAATAGTTTAGTATTTGTTTCTGTTTAATGTTTTATAACAAAATCAAAATTTCCTCAATAAATAAATAAATAAATAAGTAATATACACAAATTTAACAGGTATGCAATCGAACTACGTGCGTTTAAGTACTGAAATAATCAGAAACAAAAAAGTTGCTGTAAATAGCGAAATCTTTGTTTCTTAACCCCTGGGCATGAGGCTAACACGGATGTATCTCTTTTTACCCCTTCGCGACGAGCGTCTTTTACAGAATTTTTAATCTTTCACCACCGGTTTTTCAAAACGGAAATTTTCACCTAATTGAATCGCAGAAATGCAAGGATTACATAAGGCAAAGCTTACAATAAAAAATAACTGGTGGGAATAATCGAGGATTCTGAGCATCTTATACGTCACGTATACGTGTAGCTCGTCTCCAAGGGGTTAATATATTTCAAAACTTTATCTGAATAATTCGTATTTTTCCTACAACAGCATTATGGCGTTGTTAATGGGAAATCTAAAGAAATACAAGAAATGTACAAAATCTATTAATAAATTTTTCCACTAAAAACATTTTTTACCTATGCTCTGCACCGCGGGCTGTATGTTCTCTAACACGTAAAGCCCATGTTAGATCCCCTGAAGGTTCCATTAGTTCAAATTTTACAGTGAAGTATACAGTGTGAATCAGAAAAATGTATACATACACTGTTTGACGGGTCATAACTTTCTATTTTTTCTGTCTTTTCAAAGTGTAATTAATTGTTGTTGTTGGCGTGCCAGAGAAAGTGCCATGGCACTTCTCTGAAAGAAGGGGTAGCAGAATCTCAAGAGAGGTTGGACTTCTTAAGCTGGTCTCCTAATCTTGAACCAATTCCAGATGAGAGACCTGCACCTGGATTGGCAACCCCAGAGGTAACTGTTATTCTAAACTTGGAGGACATTGGAGCCACGAACAGATTTTACGTGCACCAGCTCCCATTAACGTTCACGGTCCCACAGCAGCCACAGCCAAGAGAGGTAGTCACCCTCCGAAACATTGACCACGGTCGATGCTGCTTGACATTTGGTGATCTTACGGGAACCGAGCTTATTCGTCCGCGCCACTGCGGGACAGTGTAATTAAATGGAAATAATGAGTGGACCAAGATTAACTTTTGAAAACAAGAAAATTTATCTTAAATACTATTGTAAGTATGAAAATGTAGCAGAAGTACATAAACAATATCGCAGTGAGTTTCATGTAGATCCACATAGACGACTCATAATTCATGGGATAAAAGATAAGTTTGTAACGAATGGATGTTCATAGCCAAAGTTCCAGAACCGCAACTGAGCAAGAACACCAAGTGAAATGTTTGTTGAAGTTTGTGAATCAATAGCCCACCGTCACAAGCAGTGTATTGACCAGAAGGGTAATAAATTTGAACATCTGAGGTAGTAGGAAAAATTATACATTTTATGTAGACTCTTTTGCAATTTAAATGTTAATTATATGTGAATAAAAACTGGAGTTATAATTATTCAAAGTGTATACACATTTTTCTGACGAACCCTGTAATAATGCAAAATGTGTCAATTGTAGCCTTCTTATGAACAACGTCAATTCTTTTAATGCAATTGATATTTATTAACCGGCTGCTAAAATAGACGTTGGTACGTTCTTCCGCCGTAATTCTTTTAGTGCGAACTGGGTGTGGTGAATTTCCAAATATTACACCCTCTATAAATTAATTTGATTAATTGGTAGACATCTATATTTTTGTCTTTTGCTGAGGAGTTTTCATTATTCTGCGGTCGATGTCTATTTTTAGCCGTATTCATTTTTTTATTGACAGAGAGTAAATAGATACACTCAGAAAAAGAAACTGATTAAAACTACAAAACATATTTTTTGAGTACATTTTGTTGTTTTAGCAAAATTGGAGTAAAATTGCACCATTTTACTTCAATTAACAAAACATTTTGCTGACGATACAACATTTTTTTTTTGGAATTGCAAAAAAAAAAATTTTTTTTGTTGATTCAAACAAAATTTTTATTGACCCATATTTAAACAAAAATTTTGTTTAAATATAGGTCAATGGAAATTTTGTTTGAATCAACAAACATTTTTTTTTTGTTGAAAACCACTTGTTTTTGCAATTCGAAAAAAAAAATTTTGTATCGTCTGCAAAGATGTTTTGTTAATTGAAGTAAAATGGTTCAATTTTACTTCAATTTTGCTAAAACAACCAAAATGTACTCAACAAAAATGTTTTGTAGTTTTAATCAATTTCTTTTTCTGAGTGATAGTTGGTGTAAAAATTCAGATAAATGTAACTTTTTTTAGTGGCAATTTAATTACTAAACTAAATTAATATTCAAGTGATGTATGATGGGAGATATTCAAATCACATTTTTCGCAAATGACATTTTCAATAGAAACAAGCAAATGTTAACCTTTTTGGGGTCTTCTGTTTTAGTAGTTGCATCACATATATCTTTAGTTAAAATTAATTTAGAAACAAAATCCTAATTCTAATAATATTATAAATGTAAAGGTGTGTGAATGTTTGGCTGGAGTAAACGTCAAAATGAATTAATAACTCTGTTTCTTTGCATACAGATGGATTAAAACCCAGAAATGAACATAGGCTGTGTTTTATATATTATTTTCAAATATGTTTCTTAATAATTCAAAAATGGATTATTTTCATAGAGAATCAATACACATTTTTCCTGTAAAATTTAATCATTTTACTTTATCTTTGCCAATAAATAAAACCCCCGAATAATAATTTTTCCTCAACAATTAATTTTCAAATAAAAAATTTCCCCGTGAAAAAATGAAAATTAAATTAAAAAAAAAAAATAAGAACTACAAAGAAAAATAAATGATGTTTAAATGATTTTAAATAGTTTTGCATATAACAACAAATATTATTTTCAAACGAACCACAGAAAATATTTGTTGCATCAATTAGGAGGATTAAAGGACTTTTTTAAACCTTAGTCAGTTTTGTTTTCAACTTGATTTATAATACTTAAGAGACTTATACAATACTTTATACTTAATGCAAATTTACAGTATTACGTCTCTTCTTTGTATCCTTAAAATTTTTGTTTCTGAAAAGAAAAAAAATTATCCACTTTAAAATCTAAAACGGATTTCTTTTTCAACAATCTTGTAAAATGAATAAATAACTTTATTTAAACCATCTTTATAACTAAATGTATTGTGTTTGTGACAAATAATCACAATCAAAAGAATGTATCTTTTCAGACACAATTTATACAAATCGAAAAATATTTAAGTTTCCTCGAAGAATATCAATAAAGAAAACAATCATTTAAAAAAAAGTTCAAAAGTTATCAAATATTATTAAATTCCATCAAAAATATTTTTGAATTATCTTTCAATCAAACTTCTCACTTTATAATAGCTTTCATTGAATTGATTTTTCCCTATTGTATTGTTAGGATAAATCTAAGAAAAGTTGATGCTTTTGTGAATACAAAATTAAACTAGAAACACATTCTTGAATACATTTCGTTAGATAAAGGAGTTTATTATTTTGTGAGAGGAGATATGTTCATTTGTTTTATACGATGAAATTTTATCTTTAGGAAAATTACGTAATCAAAACTATATCGAAAATTCAAAAATATTTGACATCTATCTAACAGTATAAGAAACAAGAAAGAAAAATCATGCGTCTAGCATAGGTTACTAAACATTTTTCAACACATTCAGAATACTGTAACAAAACTTTACCGTTGAATAAGGAGAAAGATGTCTAACTAAACAATTTAGAAAACGCATAACGCATTTGAAAGCCCAATTTGAGAAATTACCATCAATAGACGGAAAAGTATTTGAAGTCGTTTGTATACGATCTAAATGTAATCTATTATATAATCGATTATATGATCTAATAGGATCTAAATATTTCTATATATAATAGATAGTATGAAATTTACACAAATTCTTTTGTACAGCCCTGTATATGATCTATAGAATTTTTACACATTAAGTAATATGCAAAAAAAAAAAAAAAAAAAAATACATTTAAAAACGTATACTATAACTGAAATTGCACGTCCAGCAATTTCCGCTCACAGACAGTAACTCTAGTCGAATTATTTTGTGTGTCCCTGAAAATCAACAATAAATGCTATGCACACCATATTCTACAGTATTCATCTTGTAGTGCACCTGAGTGATATATATCAAACACTTCATTTTCAATACTGAACATGCCACTATAGTCCTCACTAACACATATCAATTATACAGCAATCGAAATATATTTATGCGAGTAACAGCGCAGACAGACGGCCAGACAAACCGAATTCACAAACACTTTTCAACTATGTTGGAAAGTGATAAAAAGTGAAAACAATAATGAGATTAAAATAAATGCTGTTTTATGAATATAATTTCATGAATGTGCATATATGTCTGTGCTGTTATAAAAGATTTTTTTAGCAAAGGTTACACGTTTATGTCTTCAAATTAAATTAATTAAATTTATCATTATCTTTAAAAAAATAATTTAAGAAAAAAGAAAAAAAGAATTTTCTTTATTTGAACGCCTTAGATTTCTATGCACTGTAATTTATTCTATAAAATAAATTGAATTAAAATAGATAAATACAAATAAGCAAATAAATAAATATATTTCTAGAATTTCTTTAACTGAAATTCAAATAAAGGAAAATGCACAGAAAGTCGAATTCTCCAAAAAGTGGTCTCCTGATTTCGCTTTCTATTATTTACACAAATCCTATATTTTAAATTAAAATTTGTACGTTTTGGTTGGGAAGAGAGAGACTTTCGGATCTAAGATTATATATAAAACTCCATTTGAGTTAATAATATTGATTGTGCTAATGTACTTTCCAAAATGAGTTAAAATGCTAATATTATCTGTGCTTTCTTTTGCTATTTTTATGGATATTTATTTACAGTTTCGTTTTTAACACTTTCCAATACAGTTGAAAATTGTTTATGAATTCGGTTTGCCTGGCCCTCTGTCTGTCCGTCCGTCTGTCTGTGCTTTAACTGGACTAAATATTTACGGATTTCCACACTGTAAAAAATTTTGGTCAAAAATTACGGTACATATACTGGCAACTTTGTGACCAGTATATATACCGTAATTTAACTGGACGGTATATGTACCGTAAAATATTTAAAGTTTATGTACCGGCTGCACTTCCCCCTCTCCTCAGGCCTGCACGCATTACGTAACAAGATCAAGAGTATTACTTCAGGGGTTGCCGTACACCGAGGCGGGGCTACCAGCTTTTTCCTTACTGAAAAATAATTATTTTATGGTATAAATAGCGATTTTTTACTGAAAATCAAACATTTTACGGTATAAATACCGTTTTAAATCGAAATGGCACATGTACGGTTGTTTTACGCTTAATATACCTTAGAAGTACGGTACTCATACCGTAAAGAGTAAAAACGGTACAAGTACCGTTAATTTACGGTACATCTACTGAAATTTTACGAAATTTTTTACAGTGCATGTAATTGATATATGTTATTGAGGTTTGCTATAGCATTTTCGGTATTAAAAATGAAGTGTGTAGTCTTTACAGTTCGTTTACAGGACACTCAGTTATTTCGTTATTTTGTGGTCTATGGGGAAAAATCGTTTGTAATGAATTTTAGTGCTGTTACTCTATTTCAAACATAGTTAAATTGATACACATTACTTATCCAGGGGTCGGAGAAGCTACTTTTTTATTGTAGCGAACTACAACTACAACTACTTGTTTTAAAAGGTAGCGACTATAAACTACTTTACAAAAGTAGTCACTACTTCGCTACTTTCAGATTTTGTCAAAGGGTTCAATTTACATTAGAAATTGAAGAAACAAATTAAATAATAAAGCGACCCCTCGTTATATCGCGTTTGCCAGGATATAATTAAATAAATGCGACATAATCGAGAGGATTAAAAAATTAAAGAAATAAAACATACAAGAAAATGTTTTTTATTTGTCTGTAAGATGTTAGTTTATACACACATTAGAAATTTTGTAGCAAATTTTAGAGAAATATTACAATCTAGAAAATTACAGAGATACAACTCTAAATGCAAACAGCAAATAAATCTGTAAATAAAGCAATTCTGAATAATAAGAAACGTAGCGTTAAAACAGGAAGACCTAATAACGAGTAAATAGACAATTGTTGCCAGCAAGAAAATTATTTCCTTTGGTGGGTTAGTACTTGATTTTAGCAGCAAGTGTCAATGGTAAAAATCTATGACTTCATGCGTTGCGTTGTTAAATACTGCAGCTGAGATTCGCCAATTATTCAGCAGAATAAATTTTTCACAAAATAATCAAGTTTCGGTCACGTGAGTTGCAGAATACTACATTTCTCCCCTCCCTGAAGTAGCGTTAAAAGTAGCGTCGGTTCTCGCTACAAACTACTGATTTTTTGTATCGAGCTACTTGATACACTACATTGTTCAAAAAGTGGCACGCTACACTACAAACTACTGTAATAAGTAGCGACTACTGTAGTATCGCTACTTGTAACGCGCTACTTCCGACTGACTTAGGCATACTACAAGATGTTTACTTTAGAATACGTTGTATATAGCGTTTATCCTTCATTTAATAAGGACACACAAAAAATTCGCTTACAGTACTGTCTATGAGCATTAATTGCTAGAATTGCAATTTCAATTGTGCTATGCGTTTTTAAATATAACTACCGTATATATACTCGTGTATAAGTCGGTCCCCCCCCCCCCCCCCAATTCTTACGAAAATTTTTGAAAAAAATTGAATTTTCGTGTATAAGTTCGAACCACATTTCTGGTAGTATGTTGAAAAATAATTTGTAATTGAGAATTTAAAAAAAAAAAAAATCGTTAAATTAGTATTTTTTTTTTTTTTTTTTTTTTTTTTTTTTTTTTTTTTTTTACGCTTCTAATCAGGTTTTTTTTTTAATTCAACATTTTAAAATTTTATAATTATGTAAAACTGAAGAAGCTTAAACTATTTTGAAAGCTATTCACATCAATTTAATGATTACTTACTTTTTTTTTTTTTTTTTTGAAAAATCTATTCAAGCCTTATTTACAAGGGTAAACAACTTCCTAGACTGCTAAAATAGAGTACTTCTTTGTATTGTAGGACTTTTAGGAGAGAAACCTAGAAGCATTCTCAAGTTGAACTCTTTTTAAAACGGGGATTCAAATGTTGAAAGGAATGCCCCTGTATTGAAAGGAATTCTATATCAAGAGAAAATGAGTGCAGAACAATTACAGAGACATTATTGTTGAGCTTTTTTTTTTTTTTTTTTTTTTTTTTTTTTAATCAATCGCCATTGTCCGCTTTTATATCTGTCTCTCCAACCTAGACCCATATGTGATTAATTAAAAGACTTGCACATTCACCAATTATCTGCGAAAAAAAATATGACTCCGGTGTTACACTGCGCTATTTTTTTTTTTTTTTTTTTTTTTTTTTTTTTTTTTTTGCTTAATCGTGTATAAGTCGACCCCCATTTTCAGCTCCCAAATTTTGTCTAAAATTTTTCGACTTATACACGAGTATATACGGTAATTTTTAAATAGTACATAGGATGCATAAATTCCACAGATCATATGCAGGGCTGCACAAAATAATTCGAGTACATTTCCACTTATTGATGGAAATTGCTGAAGGGAAATTTTTAAATGTGTTATGCGTTTTCTAACTATACTAAATTTTAGCATACTGCGCAGTATATAAAGAAATCTATAGAGTATATACAGGACTGCACAAAAGAATTCGATCGTTTTCCCGACTATAGATGGTAATTGCTGAAATTGTGTTTTCAAATATGTTATGCGTTTTCCAAATTGTTTACTTAGCCATCAACTTTCACCTTATTAAACTGTGAAGTTTTGTTACAGCAGGAATGTGTTGGAAAGGGTTTCATAGTTTATGCTTGATGCCTGATTTTTCTTTCTCTTTATTTTCATGCAATTTAAACACTTGAAAAAATTAATATAAAATAAATGAAAGCAGGATGTTTTAGTACATAGATTATAAAATTTAAGAGGTGGTATAACAAAAATTTTTTCTACAGGATACTAGAGTCGCAATTCATTTATTTATTGAAAAATACAGGGTGCTTCGTTCTTATCTAAACACAGATTTTTGTTTATAATTTTAAGAATATTAAAGGTATTATAACGAAATTTGGAACTGACTTAACTCCTTCAGTGTATAAAAGACAACGATGTAATGAAAAATGGTAAAAAAAAGCCACCATCTGGATCCAAACAGTGCTAAAATCAACACTACATATTTCGACATGCTAGTAAGATTGTATAAGATGTCACTGGTCAAACTTCTCTGCACTTCTATCGTTTATCGTGGTGTCACCGCATTGCATATAAAACAAGATAACAAATTGAATTTTGTTTAAAAAAAAACAACAACCGTATGTTGAAAAATTGGCTAAAACATATCCAAGGCTAAATGATTGGCTGAAATATATTCAATTGTTAACGTTATTAACGAAATATTTTGGCTTATTGACTTAATAAGTCAATAAGCCAACCACGAAGGCACCCACCATTGAGTGATTTATAGCGTACTAATTTTTATTATTATTAGACTTAGGCAAATCAGTATTTTGACTAAATAAATGGAATGCTACTGTGTTTTCTGATATAAAAATCATTTGTTGTAGTGTGCTTTATTTCCCTTAAAGTTTGTTCCATATTTTGATATATACATGATGGAACATATAAACACATACAGAATGTTTAAATCGTAATGCGCTTGTAAAATGGATATTTTTAATATTTTTTAACACTTTGCTGGAAATAAGAAGGAAATAAAAAGACCCCTCAATGGCTGAATTTAACAGTCTTATTAGGTGTAATGTTTATTTTATTTTTGTTTTTTTCCTGTACAATCAGTTTTTTTTTTTTTTTTTTGTAACAAGCAAAATAGCACAAACCAACTCAGAGCAATGTTTCTTTATTATGCATACTTGAACAGGTTGATCTATGTTTGTTCTTTACTCTCGGCTTTAAATGCTTGTAGAATGCTGCAAGATACACTGTAAACTAGTCGGATATGCCAATCCCAAAACTTTCTTCTATTTCACACAGGTTTCACATACACTAAAAAGAATCAGCACCATTTATATCAAGGTCTAACGGAATCTAAAGTTTTATTAAAGTGCATTAGTTCTTGAGATATGACTATCGCTAAAATCGTGTAAATGCTGCAAAATGTAGCATAGCAGCTCCACCTTTTGGGAGATTTAGACGAAAACCTAATCAACAACAACTTATGTCAACGTCTAACTGAATCTGAAGTTTGATGAAAATCTGTGCATTAGTTCTTGAGGTATAGTTATCGTGATAATAGGGAAAAAAGTAGCATAGCAGTGCCACCTGTTGGGATATCTGCACCAAAACGTAATCAGCGTGTATTTATGTCAAGATCTAACTGAATCTGAAGTTTGATGAAAATAAGTGCATTAGTTCTTGAGATAGAGCTATTACGGAAATCGCGAAAAATGCAACATAGTAGCGCCACCTATTGGGCGATTTTCACCAAAAACTAATCAGAGCCAAGTTATATCAAGACTAACTGAATATAAAGTTTTATTAAATTTCGTGCATTAGTTCTTGAGATAGAGCGCCCACAAAATTTTTGTCACATACAGACAGACAGACAGAGTCACAGACTCACAGACAGACATTTTCTAAAAACAGTCAAATCGTGTTCAGTACCTTCTAAAACGTATAAATCCGTCGAAAACCGGAAGTTGAAAATTTTCATGAATCCAATATTTTCTTCTTGTAAAGATAGAAGAAAGTAAAAAAGAGAAATATTTCTTAATCTAGGAAAATTAATATAAAATAACCACGAACGAAAATATACAGTAACCTCTGCCGAGTTACCCATGAATCCGAAAAGATTTCTTTGTCTTTAGAAACCTCGGAAACCAATAAAATTTTCGAGATTTAAAAAAGCATTTATAAAAAAAATGTCTTTTCCGCCCACTGATTTCGGTAACGTTTCTGAGTAGTTTTTATAGTATATTAATCAGTTTTCTCAGACAGGAATATACTCTTTTAAGATGCTATCAATTCTCAGTTAAACATTTTCAGCTACGTAACTGAATTTATACATGCAAAAGTAACAAAATAATATTAATTTTCATGTTAATGTTAATGTTAATGCTTTTAATTTATCATCTTTATCTGTAAAATATGTTTGTTGAACATGAAAATGTATACTTGAGAATTGATAGCATTCGAAAATTTTATGCTCCGGTTTGAGAAAACTCAATAATACCCTATAAAAACTACTCAGAAACGTTTCCGAAAATCAGGGAAACAAAAAAAAAAGAAATTTTGTTTTCATAAATGCTTCTCTAAATCTCAAAAATAAATTAGTTTCTGAGGCTTCTAAAGATAAAGACTGCTTTTAGGAATCGGGGGTAACTCCGAAGAGGTTATTGTATATTTTCGTTTTTGATTATATTATTATTATTTTTTTTATTAAGATACATACGTCCTTTTTTTTTACGGTGTAGAATATTATTTGGAAACTCGTTAATGAGATTTATATTAGACACAATATGGTCAATGTGATTAATGTGGTCTAGTTAATTTTATATCACATAACAAAAAAGGGTAATTTTTGTAATAATATAACAATAATAACAATAAATATGCATGTATTACCGTATATACAATTGTGCCGAAATAGATGAACTTTGCAAAGGCTACATGTTCATATCCTAAAATTCAAAGAATTAAATTTATATCTACTTTACATTATATACATATAAGCTTGAGTTTTCGTTACTTGAACGCCTCGAAAATCCCATGCATTTCTAATTTATTCCATAAAATAAAGTGAATTCAAAATAAAATAAATGAACACAAATAAATAAATGAATCGGTTTCTAGAATTTCTTTGGCTGAAAGTCGCATAAAGAAAATTGAACTGAGAAGTTGAATTCCCTGCAAAGAGATATCCTGACTTCGTTTTCTGTTATTTATACGAACTCTATATTTTAAATTAAAATTTGTACGCTCTTGTTTAGGTGAACGAGATTTTCTGCTCTATGGACAAAGCTGCGTTTCAGTTAGTAAGTACTGATTGTGCTAAACTACTCCATGGAAAGATTTAAAATAGTAGCATGTTAGCTGTGAATTCTTTTCCAGATTTTATCAGTATTTATTTTCAGATTCATCTTTAAATTGATGCATTTTAATCTAGAAATAAATATTTAGGGAATATAATACTCATAACATTAAAAAAAAACCTTGGTTTTCTTTTTAATATTTTCTAACATACACTCTGTTGCAAAAAAATATATGCACCAAGAAAAAATTCAGCCACAAACATAAATTCGGCATGTGCATAGTGTTTGCGAAGATGAACAAATGATTACAAAATCAGAAGAAAAAACATTTTATTGACTAGTAACAGCAAAAAGTATTGTCTATTTTAGTAGATTGTAAAGCCATCCGTGGCAGGTATATACAAGCCGATATTTGGTGGGGCATGGAGTATATTAAGTTACTGATGTCCCTCTGCGGTAGATTCTGCCATAAGTGTAGCAACTGATCAACTAGTTCGGTGATGTTCTGACACGGCTGAAATCGCCTTCGTAACATGTCCCAAACAAGCTCTATTGGAGCAAGATATTGCGACCTGGCAGGCCATGGAAGCACATCATATCCTTGTAGACATTGTTGCGAGAGTCCCACAGTATGTGGCCGAGAGTTGGCTTGCAGATAAATGACACTTGGGCAACTTGATAGCATATGCAGTACCGCACACGTCGACAACGTACCTGCAAGTTGTCAGAGTAACTTACAGCACGGCTATAGGTGATCGACTGTTCCAGCAGATCGCTCCCCAGACTGTCTGTCACACCAGGCGTTATGCCAGTGTGCCGCTCAGTAACAAATGTAGGATTATACTGCTGATCTCTTTGCCTTCACACATATATGCGGTGGTCAACAGCACTGAAAGAAAAACGGGATTCGTCGCTGAATATCACATTTCTCCAATCAGACACTGCCCAGCTAAGCTAGCCTGAGATCGACACTAATCCAGACGACGCTACCTATGTTGAGGGGTTAGTCGGCAAATCGTCTACAGATGGTATGCCTTGACACCACTGGATCCATGTTAACTGGCAAATGACGTGGAATAGATGATAGCAACACTTTTGGTGTAGGAGTTGCATGCTCTCCTAATTGTTCGACCCTCTCGTGCAGGATTGAGAACTTACAGATATGACTGTTTTTATCATGACAATACTGAGGTATACATTTGCTGAGGCCTGAGCCCTGAGCCTGCTTTCAAGATCTTCAGATCTTACATCTTTCACTGCCTGAGAGGGACTGCTCAGACGAGGAAGCCAAACCTGTACAGCATAGATGTCTCTCCCGGTAAGTTTATTAAAGTTTGTGACTTTTGGTTATGGTGCTACTTAAAGTTAAATGAGTAGAGGGATCTGCTAATGTCATTGGCCCAGTTGGAAGATACTATGCGTCATCATGTTTCAGGGATACGCTTTGTAATGCTCTTCAATTCTGTGCTGGCTGTTTTTAATCGTATGACGGCTGTATTTATAAGTGGCATACTTTCCGCATAGTTTTGTCGTACATAGTTTACTAACTCACAGGTCTGCGATGAAAAATTTGTCTGAAAAGTGGTGCTTTTACAGTTTTTTGGATGCTGATTACAGAAAAAATAATGAAAAAATTCCATTACGTACAGCTTCATCACAAATCATAATCCCTTTTTTACGAATTTAGTATATTTCGGACTAAAACAGTATTATTTATTTGAGTTTGATAAACATATTTATGGACTTAAAATAGTATATTGGCGCATTAAACTACTAAACAAGAAAGAAGAAACTATTTCAATCCAGAATATTCCTCTGGCTCAATAAACTGCCTATTAAACAAGATATTGGAGACAGAGGAACTGGATAACTCTCCTGCTTCCAGATGTCTTCCCTCCACCCCTTCTTCATTTCCCTTTTCACTGACCTTATCTCTACTCTTCAACGTCTTTCTTTGCTCTGTGCTGTACACATGTGTTTATATTCCGACAGGTGAGCTACAGGTTATATTAGTAATTACGCCAAGTTTTTACTGCATTAGAGAACGATGGCTTCCAGAAGATGTGTTAATTCACCGAATTATTTCTGTTTTATTTGTGTAACTATACAGTGAAAACACAACAAAGAAGCATTTCGGATTTTGTAAAAAAAAAAAGTGTACTTCGTTTATTTTGGCATGAAATTGGGGGTTCAAGACAAGCCCTGGGCTCCACACAAAAATCGTTGTATTTGTGTAGAAGAATTAAGGCAATTGTTTGAAGGTAAAAAGCAATTTTGAGACTAAAATGGAAAAACGAAAGAAAAGCCTGGAAATCACTCAAACTTACACTGTAAAAAATGACCAATGTTTCTTATTTTATGAAAATATACTATAACCACGAACGAAAATATAATATAATGTTCTGAGTTATCCGAAATTCCAAAAAGCGTGTTCCATTGCCTTTTGAATCCCCAGAAACCAATACATTTCCAAAATTTAAAGAATTATTTATAAAAGCAAAGTATTTTTGGCTGCCCGTATTTTTCAGAAACATTTCCGAATAGTTTTTATAGTGTATTAATCTGTTTCCTCAGGCTGGAATACCTGTTTTTTGAATGTCATCAATTCTCAAGTAACGTTTTCAGCTTCATAAGTTAATTTATACATGAAAGAGTAAAGAAATAATCTTATTTTTAATGTTAATGTTAACGCTGTTAATTTTGCATGTTTGTCTGTTAAACATATTTGTTGAACATGAAAATGTTTACTTGAGAATTGATAGCATCGGAAAAAACTATATTCCGGGCTTAGACAACTAATTAATACACTTGAAAAGCTACTCATAAACGTTTCGAAAATTACGGGCAGCAAGAAAAATTTTGTTTTTATAAATGATTCTTTAAATCTCGAAATGCCATTCATGTCTGAGGTTTCTAAAGATAAAGAAACACCTTTCAAAATCATGGTTAACAAGGATGAGTTTATATTATAAATTTATTCGTGAATATATTATATTTTCGTAGATTAAGAAACATTTGTCATTTTTTATAGTGTAATTATTGTTAGCTTTCTTGGAATCAAAAAGAACCCAAACTACAAATTTATTGTAGAAGAGATGGTAAAAAAATTCAAAATTTTAGGCTGTAGTATGAGCTTAAAGGTTCATTTTCTGGATTCGCACCTGGACTATTTTCCTGAAAGTTTAGATAAAGCAAGTGAAGAATAAGGTGAAAGATTTCACCAGGATATAAAGGAAATGGAGAGGCGATATCTAGGAAGATAGAATGTCGGCATGATAGCCGACTTTTGCTGGATGCTAGAAAGAGACAATCCCTGCAAAGTTCACAAGAGGAAAAGTGGCAAAAAAAGTTTTGATGTAAAGAAAAAACGTTACTATAAGGACTTGTAACCTTCTACATATACTTAACAATTGCTTGAACTTGAATATAAATGTAATTTATATGGATTTATGAAATTTAAATGAAATGTTAAAGTTTCGTGATTTCAACTGTTTTCATCAAAATATGTAATCATTTTGTGAAAAACCATTACGTGGTAGAAAAAAATGGATTTCATTTTTGGAATCAGCATTAAAAATAACAAAAATTAGTCATCAAAATTAAAATAATTTTCAAAAAGTATTTTTTTGCAGGCCTGTGAATTAACATTTTAAAACTCCCGAAACTTCGCGATCACTTCTGGATCATTTAAAAATAATTCTTGTATTTAGAGGACTATTTGCATTTTTAGAAATCAAGACAAGTGGACTCGCACGTTCCGTAACGTTATGCCTTATTAACATAATTCTTAGTAAGTATCTGGTTTCTTGACAAATATACAAAAATAAATAAATAAATAAATAAACTGCTACAATATGTTAATTTGTGGTAGCCCCGATTATGAAAATTTACGATTTTGCCATGTAATATTATCGACATAAAATTTTAAAATAATGATTTTCGGGTTTTTTACCTTTACATGTGCTATAAGACCTTCCTTTGTATCAAATTTTAAGATTCTAGGTCAACCGGAAGTACCCTATAATTTTTACTTTCAAAATCTGTAGGATACTTCTAGTTGACTTAGAACCTTGGAATTTGGCACGAAGGAAGGTCTTATAGCAGATGTAAAGGAAAAAATCCGAAAATTATTAATTTATAATTCTGTTTTTTTTTTCCTTACATGGTCTGTTTTAGATTATGAAAATTCACGAGTTTACCACGTAATAAATCAACATAAATTTATAGATTAATGATTTTCGGATTTTTCTCTTTACATGTGCTATATAGACCTTCCTTTGAGCCAAATTTTAAGATTCTAGGCAAATCGTAAATATCCTATAAGTTTTACTCTCAAAACCTCTGGGATACTTCGGGCTGACCTAGAACTTTGAAATTTGGCACGAAAGAAGGTCTAATAGCACTCGTAAAGGCAAAAATCCGAAAATCATTAATCTAATATTCTATTATAATATTCATTAACGCACGTTCTTATTACGGTTTATTACGTGATTTTCCATAATTAAGATTTCCAAAAATGTTGTTTTAAGACCGTAACTTTTAATTGCATTAAGTTAGAAGCTCAAAATTTAAACACAACGAACCTTAATTTTTTTATATTAATTTCAATTTTGTACCCTCAGCCGACCTGAGAAAAACTGTGTTGACAGAAAAACCGTTTACAAAGCGAGATTAAGTGTTATTTGTCTTTTCAATTTGAGGGACGTGACCCTATAAATCAAACATTCTTCTTATGTGGCCATATACTAATTATCAGATTCAATATATATGTCAATATAATCTGGCTAATATAGTTTACCTAGTCTATTCTGAGTAACGCGATTTTAATTTAAATGTATGTTTTCTCTGGTACACTAATATGTATGAATATTTTTCAACAAGCATTGTATAATCTGTATTTTATTGATGATAGTTCATAATGTCATTTTTGGCATAATAATTCTTTATACTACCCCCTTTTACAGACATTATTTTATTTACAAACACATAAACAAGTGGTGTACATGTCTAAAAGTCTTAAAAAATACTTTTAAAACTGCGCAAAACTAATAAATCTGTTAAAAATTGTTAAACAGTAAAAATATTTTCACCTGTCGCTCTGAGGCATCTTTAGTCACTGATGTTATGTTTTCTGCTTCGTTAGTCAATCTGTTGATAACACCCATTTTTCTTTTTCGTAATAACATATGGCGCCATCTGTTATCTATTTTTGCGCGGGCCATATCGTTGCATGTTTCTGAATTTGATGTAAATATTTCTGTAGCCAATTATAATAATTTAAACTACGCATTACAGACGGAAGCCATAGAAATATTTACATCGAATTCATAAGTACAGTTTATTATATTATACTTTTACATATTTATTATATACGTTTTTATAAATTTCTATAAAAATATATTTTTGTATAATATCAATAAACAAATAATATTTCTGCAGTGTCCATAAATAAAATATTTTACTAAAGTTTAAATTTCTAAGTCATGTTTTATAACCATTATATATTATTTAATTAGCGGTTTTTTTTAAAATAATTTTTAATGCTTATAGTTAGTTAACAATTGTTCTATAATATACTTTAAAATTTTCATGAATGTTCCAGCAGTCACATTTAAAGCCTTGTCGACTCCTAGATAATTTCCGACGATCCTTCTTTATATTCTGTTTCTTTTCTGTGTGTTTTCAAAACATTTTAAAAGTGTATATATTTTCTGATTTCATAATGGGTATGCTCATTTGATTTATAGTGTTTATGTGTAACCTGATTCTTTTCTAAATTCGTTTTGCCTATGACAAACAAACTGCAGACGTATATTTCAGCAAATGTTACTGTTTTACTTTAACCTTTTTTTAGCATAAACAAACTGCATATAGAATTTTGTTTGTAACCGAATTTAATTTTCATTGTAAAAGAAATGTTGTACCATCTCGAAAATTCGATTTCAAGATTTCAAGCGATTTACATATTTAAAAAAAATTAGATTTTGAAAAACATTATTTTAAAATTGCATTGCCAAATTTCATATGCACGATTATGTACATCATTGCTTTAGAATAAATGCATCAATGAAGTTAAGAACTGACCTTTTAATATTTTTTATATGTATACGTAATATTTTATTGACAGAAGGCTAGTTTTTAAATCATATATGTTTTTTTTTTCAATTTATTGAATAACTACTTGCTTTTACACAGTTTTACACACTACTTGCTTTTACACAGATACTTTGCATTTACACATACGAGAAGGACATGTCCTTACCAAGATTGGCAATAAATCTCGCAGATATTACTTTCAATTCATTATAGTTAGAATTTTACCAAATGGGCCTGTTACAAAAACAAGATATTCATCTTCTTTATAGCAACTTATTTTTTACTTCCAAGTTGGCACATGTGTACGCGCAAGCTCGCACGCACGTGTACGTATGTATAAATTGATGTCTACATACAGGAAAGTATGGATTAAGTTCTATAATAGGATCCTCATTCAATTGACATATTTTAGCAACATTGTTTTGGTTCATTATTAGTCTGTTGTTGTAATTATCATGCAGTTGCAACAACATTATAATTAGCGTTCTTATGACTTCAGCGTTACTGACGCACATATTTCGGTTTTATAATACAGATAGATTAAAAATAACATTTTTTAAATTGATAAAATCGAAAATAATAATCAATTGAAAATTGCTAACACTCGAAAATTAAAATGAAGCATACCTAATAGCAAAACAACATTGGTCCAATATTATTTTTATTGGCTATATCTTGTCTCTATGTTAGCTAATATTTGCAGTAAATGTTACACCAATATTGGTATTGTTGCATTGTTGGCAAGAAATCATTCACCATTTCATTGCCAATATTTACCATGTAAATCCAATATTTCTGCAATAATGATGTTTATTGCAAATATTTACAATGCAAATGCAATATTTATTTAACAGCAGCATTTAACAGCAAATACTTCCCATGTAAAGACAATATGTAACGTTTATTAAAATTTCAATGGAAATATTTCCGAAACTTGTTGACTAAATATACTGTTGGTAGCCATTGGTGAAATACTGGGCTACAATAAAAGTGATATAGACAATATTGGTTTGCTATTACGCCATCATATAATAGAAAAAGCCGGTAAAAGCGTTTTATATAGTGGTACTTCAAAAAGTGATTAAATTTTTAATGTATTTTTAATCTTAATAAGTACACGAGCATTGCAGTAAATTTTTACAGTAAAATTAAAAAGATTTTTTAAACAAATCTAAATTTATACTAATATTTTTAATGGTGATAAAGTAAAAAACATCAACATTTTGCTACAAAAAAACTCTCCGTAAATGATAATGCATTTTAGAAATTTTTCTATTGGTAACCACAAAATATTTTCGTTGCGCTAACCATATTAAATCGAGAGGTCCCCATCCAGAATAAAATAATTGCATGTGAAAAAATAAAAAACTATCGCCACTAAAACGGATTTTAAGAATTAAAAATTTAAATCTATCCATTCATTTTATGGGACCCACTGAAAAAATAATATCATTTTTTTCAACTAAATAAACTTAGATATCTATATTTTCATAGACCTTTTCAGCAATATATTTTAGACTAAGTATGTTTCAATAGCACTTGGTCTTTCTTCATCAAGCGACAAAAGAAGTAATACTAGTTTGAGATAAGAAGCAAGACTAAAAAAAAAAAAAAAAAAAAAAAAAAAATTGATTTTACCGTAAAAGCAGTGAGGTCGAAGATACATTCTCTCCTACTACTGTTCCCGCTTATTCATCCCGCTTTTTTCCTTTCTCTTCTATTTCTCGTTATTCTTGTTTCTGCTCCAATGTAACAGCAAGTCACTTTTGCGTTTGTTTTTCAAAAAGTTCTGCGTTTTTCTGCTTTTCTTTTTTTTTTAGACGTTTTTAATAAATCCTTTTCATCGTGTTGATTATTACACCAGAATCTATAACTTTTATACATCAACAATATATTCAAATTTTGTCTTTAACTAAAGTTATCTGTCTAAGTTAAAGTACCAAAAGATAGTCAGAGAGTAAAAAACTGAAACATTAAACCGTTTTTAATTAGGTAAGAAACTGTTAAAAAGAGTTAATACAACTTTGAGTAACATGATATCGTGTGTTTTTTCTCATTTGTATGCACAAAACTAGTGTTTTAATTAAAACCGTGTCTCTTGTTTCCAACTGCGACAATCAGTGCATTGGAGTTTCGTTTGCGTGCGGCTTGTTTTATAACTGTATTGCAATTTTCTCTGAGCCTAGTAAAGTACCTTTTTTTTTTTTTTTTTTTTTTTTTTTCCCCTCCTAGAAAACGTTGCGTTAATCTCACATTATTAAAGAAAAATTAAAGTAATTGTTTTTTGTCTGAAAATTTAACTTTTAAGTGTTCCACTCTGCCGAAAATATTCTATTGAGTTTCTGAGAGATTTAAATATTATAAAACATTTATAAATTAACTATATTAATTAATATCTCGTTATGTACAGGGTGGTTATAATATAAGTATCTCTATTTGGAGCTGTCTGTAGCTTGAAGGAATAACCGGAATGAAACAAAAATCGGTATGCACTTACTATTCGAGAAGGGGGAAGAAGAAGGGAACAATAATAAAAAAAAAAAATGAATTGCAATAATCGCCGACAGATGGCGCTTTTGAGTGTGACATGCAATGTGTAATATTGTGTATCGTGGAGGTGTCGCAAACTTCAATGACCTTACCGCATATCACAGCATGTGCAAAATATCACTCCTGATGCGTTACATTCCGCAGTTGAGCACGTCGTGCACCACCTGGATTGCGTCCTCCAGCAAAATGGTCATGTGGAACCTGAACATGATCGGCACCGCCATGCGAAAGCGTAATCACCTTCATTGAGACATTTTCCAATAAATTAGGTATGCCATCCGGTTTTACGCCTTAATTCTTTGTTCTTGCATTACACATTGCATTTCACACTCAATAGCGCCAACTGTCGGTGATTATTGCAATTATTTTTTTATTGTCCCATTCTTCTTCCCCCTTCTCGAATAGTAAGTGTACCGATTTTGGTTTCATTCGGGTTATTCCTTCAAGCTACAGACAGCTCCAAATAGAGATACTTATGTTATAACCACCCGGTATATCCTGAAGAATCTAAAAATGGAATACTGTTTGGGATGAATTTAATATCTATACTATTATATAAAGAGGAAACGGTGACTGACTGACTGACTGACTGACTCATCAACGCCCAGCCAAAACTACTAAAGTCAGGGTAACGAAATTTGGACTGTAGATTGCTGTTATGGCCTAGGCAAGCAATCTATACTATTATATAAAGAGGAAACGGTGACTGACTGACTGAGTGACTCATCAACGCCCAGCCAAAACTACTAAAGTCAGGGTCACGAAATTTGGACTGTAGATTGCTGTTATGGCCTAGGCAAGCAATAAGAAGGGATTTTCGAAAATCCCCCCCCCCCCAAGGGGGTTAAAGGGGGGTTCGAATGTTTTAGGTCATTTTGCCATATCTCAGCAGCAGTTATAGGTAGGAGCTTGAAATTCCAGAAAACAAATCTACTAAAAAAATGATTAAACACCTATTTTAGCGATTTTAGAAATTCCCCTCAAAGGGGGGTTAAAGGGGGGTTTGAATGTTTTAGGTCATTTTGCCATATCTCAGCAGCAGTTATAGGTAGGAGCTTGAACTTCCAGAAAACAAATCTACTAAAAAAATGATTAAACACCTATTTCAGCGATTTAAGAAATTCTCCCCAGAAGGCGTTAAAGGGGGGTGGTCGAATGTTTAAGTCATTTCGCCATATCTCAGCTGCAGTTATAGGTAGGAGCGCGTAAATCAGGAACATAACTCTACTAAAAAAATGATTAAACACCTATTGCGGCGATTTTAGAAATTCCCCCCAGAAGGGGGTTAAGGGGGGGGGGGGTCGAATGTTTTAGGTCATTTCGCCATATCTCAGCAGCAGTTATAGGTAGGAGCGCGAAAATCAAGAAAACAAAGCTACTAAAAAATGATTAAACACCTATTTCAGCGATTTCAGAAATTCCCCCCAGAAGGGGTTAATGAGGGGTGGTCGAAAATTTAAGTCATTTCGCCATATCTCATCTGCAGTTATAGGTCGGATCGCGTAAATCAGGAACATAAATCTACTAAAAAAATGATTAAACATCTATTGCAGCGATTTTAGAAATTCCCCCCAGAAGGGGGTTAAAGGGGGTGGTCGAAAGTTTAAGTCATTTCGCCGTATCTCAGCTGCAGTTATAGGTAGAAGCGCGTAAATCAGGAACATAAATCTACTAAAAAAATGATTAAACATATATTTCAACGATATTAGAAATTCCCCGCCCGAGGGGTTAAAGGTGGTGGTCGAATGTTTTAGGTCGTCTCGCCATATCACAGTAGCAGTTATAGGTAGGAGAACGCAAATAAAGAAAACAAATCTACTAAAAAAATTATTAAACATGTATTTCAGTGATTTTAGAAATTCCCTATTCCCCCGCCCCGAAGGGGTTAAAGGGGGGTGGTCAAATGTTTTATGTCATTTCGCCATATCTCAGCAGCAGTTATAGGTTAGGAGCGGAAAAATTAGGAAAATAAATCTACTAAAAAAATCATTAAACATGTATTTCAGTGATTTTAGAAATTCCTTATTCCCCCGCCCCGAAGGGGTTAAAGGGGGAGGGTCAAATGTTTTAGGTGATTTTGCATATCTCAGCATTTTCCTGATTTTTGTGCTCTTAAGCACAAAAATCAGGAAAACAAATCTACTGAAAATATGATTAAACATTTATTTCAGCAATTTCAGAAATTCCCCACCGGAAGGGGTTAAAGGTTGGTGGTCGAATGTTTTAGTTCATTTCGCCATATGTCAGCAGTAGTTATAGGTAGGAGCGCGAAAATCAAGAAAACAAATCTACTAAAATAATGATTAAACATGTATGTCAGCGATTTTAGAAATTCCACCCCCGAAGGGGTTAAAGGGGGGTGGTCGAATGTTTTAGGTAATTTCGCCATATCTCAGCAGCAGTTATAGGTAGGAGTGAAAAAATCAGGAAAACAAATCTACTAAAAAAATGATTAAACACCTATTGCAGCGATTTTAGAAATTCCCCCCAGAAGGGGGTTAAAGAGGGGTGGACGAAAGTTTAAGTCATTTCGCCATATCTCAGTTGCAGTTATAGGTAGCAGCGCGTAAATCAGGAACATAAATCTACTAAAAAAGTGATTAAACATATATTTCAACGATGTTAGAAATTCCCCGCCCGAGGGGTTAAAGGTGGTGGTCGAATGTTTTAGGTCGTTTCGCCATATCTCAGCAGCAGTTATAGGTAGGAGAGCAAAAATCAGGAAAATAAATCTACTAATAAAATCATTAAACATGTATTTCAGTGATTTTAGAAATTCCCTATTTCCCCGCCCCGAAGTGGTTAAAGGGGGGGGGGGGTCGAATGTTTTAGGTCATTTTGCCATATCTCAGCAGTAGTTACAGGTAGGAGCGCGAAAATCAAGAAAATAAATTTACTAAAAGAATGAAAGAATGATTAAACATGTATATCAGCGATTTTAGAAATTCCACCCTCGAAGGGGTTAATGGGGGGTGGTCGAAAGTTTGAGTCATTTCGCCATATCTCATCTGCAGTTATAGGTAGGATCGCGTAAATCAGGAACATAAATCTACTAAAAAAGTAATTAAACATATATTTCAACGATGTTAGAAATTCCCCACCCGAGGGGTTAAAGGTGGTGGTCGAATGTTTTAGGTCGTTTCGCCATATCTCAGCAGCAGTTATAGGTAGGAGAACGCAAATCAAGAAAACAAATCTACTAAAAAAATTATTAAACATTTATTTCAGTGATTTTAGAAATTCCCTATTCCCCCGCCCCGAAGGGGTTAAAGGGGGGTGGTCAAATGTTTTATGTCATTTCGCCATATCTCAGCAGCAGTTATAGGTAGGAACGCAAAAATCAGGAAAATAAATATACTAAAAAAATCATTAAACATGTATTTCAGTGATTTTAGAAATGCCCTATTTCCCCGCCCCGAAGGGGTTAAAGGGGGGGGGGTCGAATGTTTTAGGTCAGTTTGCCATATCTCAGCAGTAGTTATAGGTAGGAGCGCGAAAATCAAGAAAACAAATTTACTAAAAGAATGATTAAACATGTATATCAGCGATTTTAGAAATTCCACCCCCGAAGGGGTTAAAGGGGGGTGGTCGAATGTTTTAGGTCATTTCGCCATATCTCAGTAGCAGTTTTATGTAGGAACGCGAAATTAAGGAAAACAAATCTACTAAAAAATTGGTTAAATACGTATTTCGGCGACTTTAGAAATTTCTCCCAAAGGAGGTTAAAAGGAGCGTCAAATGTTTTAGATCATTTCGTCATATCTCAGCAGCAATTTTATTTAGGAGCGCGAAAATCAGGAAAACAAATCTACTAAAAAATAAATAAAACACGTTTTTCAGCAATTTTGGAAACTCCCCCCAGAAGGTGGTTAAATTGGGGGGGGGGTCTAATTTTTTTGGTCATTTCGCCATATCTCAGCTTTTATGTAGGAGGGCGAAATTAATTAAAACAAATCTAGTAAAAAATTGGTTAAACACGTATTTCGGCGATTTTGGAAATTCCCCCCAGAAGGTGGATTAAGTGGTATTCAAAAGTATTGGGTCATTTCACCATATCTCAGCTGCAGATTTTGGTAGGAGCGTGAAATTCAGGAAAACACATCTACTAAAAAATGGATAAACATGCATTTCAGTGATTTTAGAAATCCCCCCGAAGGGTTTTAAAGGGGGTGGTTTCGAAAATTTTAGGACATTTCGCCATATCTCAGCAGCTGTTTTATGTTGGTGCGCGAAATTCAGGAAAACAAATCTACTAAACAAATGATTAAACACGTATTTCAGTAATTTTAGAAATCCCCCACCTTGAAGGTGGTTAAAGGGGGATTCGAAAGTTTTAGGTCATTTCGCCATATCTCAGCAACAGTTTTTGGTAGGAGCGCGAAATTCAGGAAAACAAATGTACAAAAAAAATTACATTGTCTACCCGTGCAAAGCCGGGACGGGCCGCTAGTCTCATATAAAGCAATCCCATGTCATAGATTTCGAGATATAGTATGACGCAAATTGTAAAAAATACGACATAACAGCGCCATCTATTAGGCGATATACACCAAACATAAACAGCACCAGTTTATATCAATGTCTTACTAAATATGTTTAAGGGAATTTTGTGCATTAGTTCTTGAGTTATCAGACCAACCGACAGACAGACATCGGCCAAAAAACAGTCAAATCTTATTTAAAACAACGTGTAAATCCAACAAAATCTGAGAGTTAAAATTTTCAGAAATACAACGCTTTTTTTCATGAATATAAAAGAAAGTAATAACATCTTGTTTATTGATGTTTTGATGCATTTTTACTTTGAAAAAAAAATACATATTTTGAATTAAAACATATATTTTATTCACGAAAACACGAAATCCTTGTATTTGATTTATATGTTTGTATCCTCCCCGATTTTTATCAGAGTATTTTTCCCTATAGTATACAGGCGAATTTTTGAGCTAGCGGCATTGTTTTATTTTCTCGTTATGTATAGTATGAAAAATCTAAAATGGAATTCTGTTTCGATAAATTTAATATTCAACATTCAAAGAAGTGTTCTCCTCAAAATTCAATTCTTAGATTTTAAGATACTTGCGTATTTTAAAGATTTAAATTTTGAAGGAGGATTTTTTTAACTTACATTGATAGTTTTTGTCGATGCATGTATACATGGGGTAAATAAAAAAATCTCTTTTGTATTAATTCAGTTTCACGCAATATAATCATGAATTATAAAAATTGGAATTCTGTTTGTCGATGAATTTAATATTCAGGATTCAAAGAAGTGTTTTCTTTTCAAATTTCAATTCTTTGATTTTACGATACTTGCTATTTTAAAGATTTAAATATTGAAAGGGGATTTTTTGAAATGAATTGATAGTTTTTGTAGATGCTTGTATACATCTGTATTTAACATAAATAAAGGAGTACCCTTAAAGACAAATAATAATAATAATAAATAAAAAAATAGAAAAATGGGCTTTTGATTTTTCTTTTTCAAGATGAGTATGTGTTAACTACTTTACGTTAAACTTTATCATACTATTTTTATTTATTTTTCTACTTTGTCCTTAAAATCAGTGCTTTTTTATAAAAGAAAAAATTCAATTTTGTATTAATTCAATCTAATCATAGATAATAAAAATGGAATTTTGTTTGTCGATGAATTTAATATTTAGGTTTCAAAGAAGTGTTCTCCTGAAAAATCGATTCTTATATTTTAAGATACTTGCGCATTTTAGAGTTTTAAATTTTGAAAGTGGATTTTATAAGATACATTGATAGTTTGTGTAGAGGCCATACATCGGGATTTAACATAAATAAAAGAGCACATTTAAAGACAAATTTAAAAAAAAAATCATAAAAAGCTGTTTTTTCTGATGAGTATGGGTTAAACACTTTATGTTGCACTTCATTAAATTATTTTTATTTGTTTTTCTTCTTTTTCCTTTAATTCAATGCTTTTTATTTACCCATCATAGGTAGTATAGGGTAAGCCTTGTAATCGTTTTGAAAATCGAAAAAAATATTTTGACGGATTTACACGTTTCAGACACTGGAGATTCCGAAAAACATATTTTTAGAACAAAAAATTTGCCATCCGTCTGTCTGTGTGTGTGTCTGTGTATGTGTCTGTAAACTCTCTATCTCCCGATCTAATTGAGATAGACACTTGAAATGTGGTATGTACTTAGTATGTAATAATGGGAAGAAGGTTATTTAATTTCAGTAACCTCGAATATCCGGAATTATTTTTTTTTCGGACTCTCGAGATATTCGTACTGATAAAAGGTATATAAAAATTTTCGAAATATTTTATTTTAAGGAGTGAATATAAAAGAAAACACACAAACATAAATTTTGCATAAAGAATGAAGTTGATCGGATAATTAGTTGCAATGGAAGTGTTTTCTCTTCAAATAGTTTGTGTCGATGCATGTATACATCGGGTAAAAAAAAAAAAAAAAAAAAAATTGTATTAATTTAGTTTCACGCAATATAATCATGAATAATAAAAATGGAATTCTGTTTGTTGATGAATTTAATATTCAGGATTCAAAGAACTGGTTTCTCTTCAAATTTCGATTTTTTGATTTTAAGATACTTGCGTATTTTAAAGATTTAAATTTTGAAACAGGATTTTTTAAAGATGCGTTGATAGTTTCTGTAGATGCTTTGTATGCATTTGTATTTAACATAAATAAAGGAGCACGCTTAAAGACAAATTTAAAAAAAAAATAGAAAAAGGGGCTTGTGATTTTTCTTTTTCAAGATGAGTATATGTTAAATTCTTTACGTTAAACTTTATCACACTATTTTCATTTATTTTTCTACTTTGTTCTTAAAATCAGTGCTTTCTTATAGAGGGAAAAAAAATCTATCTTGTATTAATTTAGTTTAACGCAATCTAATCATAGATAATAAAAATGGAATTTTGTTTGTCGATGAACTCAATTTTTAGGATTCAAAGAAGTGTTCTCCTGAAAATTCGATTCTTATATTTTAAGATACTTGCGCATTTTAAAGATTTAAATTTCGAAAGAGGATTTTTTTTTTAGATGAATTGATAATTTGTGTAGAGGCTTGTGTACATCGAAATTTAACATAAATAAAAGAGCACATTTACACCCAGAAAAAGGAATTGATTAAAACTACAAAACATGTTTTGTTGAGTACATTTTGGTTGTTTTAGCAAAATTCAAGTAAAATTGAACCATTTTACTTGAATTAACAAAACATTTTTTGCTGATGATACAAAATCTTTTTTGGAATTGCAAAAAAAAAATTTTTTTTGTTGATTCAAACAAAATTTCCATTGACCTATATTTAAACAAAAAGTTTTGTTGGGTCAACCAAATTTTTGTTGATTCAACTAAACTTTTTTCTGGGTGTAAAGACAAATTTTAAAATAATCCTAAAAAGCTTTTTTTTTTTTCTTTTGTATGAGTATGCGTTAAACTTTATTACATTATTTTTATTTGTTTTTCCTTTTTTTTTTCATTTAATTCAATAATTTTTTATCTCGTCCCAAAAATAAAAAAATAAAAAAATAAATCGATCTTGTATTATTTCAGTCTAACACAATCTAATCATGCATAACAAAAATGGAATTCTGTTTCTCGTTGATTTTCATATTCAGGATTCAAAGAAGTATTTCAAAGAAGTGCTCAAGTTTCGATTCTTAGATTTTAAGAAACTTGGGTATTTATTGAGATTTCAATTTCGGAAGAGGATTTTTAAGAGGAATTGATAGTTTGTGTAGATGCTTGAAAACATAGAATTTAAGATAAATAAAGGTCAAATTAAAGATAAATTAAAAGCACTTAAAGATAAATAATAAAAAAATATATATATATAAAGCTTTTTTTTATTATAATTATATAATTTCATAGTGCATCTACATGCAACTGAAAATGATGGAGACGAAGAAGATAACTATGACACAGATGGATGTGAAGCAATAACCCCTCCATATATTGCTTTAAATTTCAGCCAGCGCCTGGTTAAGTCATGGGCCAAAAGGGCCGTGGTCCTCGGGTTCCTTGATTTTGAGGCCTCAAACTTGGGTATGCAATTTTTGTAAAGCTGATATTTTAAATTTATTTTCACTTTTTACTTATTATAATCCGTATTTTGTACTTTTAGAGTTGGAAGAGATTAAAAACAAAAAATACCTTTACCTAAATATCTACTTATACGTTCATATCTGTATTCTAAGGTACTGGTAATATTTAATTTTTTGTGACAGTATAGGTAGGGGTCCCGGAATTAACACCAGAACCTGGGCCACTCTTTTGCTTCATCGGGACCTGATCGCAGCCTGAAACTTCAAATATATACACTATATTGCCAAAGGTGATTGGTCACTTGCGATTTTAGACGTTTTGTTAGCTATCTAGAAAAATACATGAGGAATTAACCTGAAACTGCAGGTGTGTAAACAGTATAGTATAGGTTATATATTTACGCGAAGATTTTTTCACGAAACCCCATAGGGGACTGTCAACAAATTGAAAAAGAACGAATATCTTTTGGATAACCCTGTAAAAACTAATGTAGCAAAGGCGTTGAAACTCGAGATTAGTAATAAGTGGCTTATTGTAATATACTGTGTTCATTTTTATTAGGATAGCATGGAAACTCGTAGAGAAATTAAGGTTTTTATGAAAACAGTCCCAAATTTCGCATAGTTTTTTGCTCATAATTTGCAGAGTTCTTAATATAAAAAAAAGTTATTTTCAGAAAATATGACAAACAACATTGTACATAATACTCTGCAATCAGAATTAAAAAATAATAAAAATTGGATAAAAAATGTGCAGGTTTACTAAAAAATGTTTCACTGCGCATGCGCGAATGCAATCAAAATATAATATGCATAATGTATTAGCTAAGTATATAGAGCAACTTTTGTGAAAGACTCAAAATCATAGCTTGAAAATTCTGAAAATTATCGTCGATAGAATAAGCTCGAAATCCGTTGTTCCCAAAAGGAAGCAAAAATATGAAGGGTTGTATCCAAATACAGGGTCATTCATAATTCCCTCCGGGGTTTCGAAACGTTATAGTAAAAAAAGAAGACGAATATGAAAAAAAGAAACATATAAAATTATTCCGAAACTATTCAAGTTTTACTTACATACATTACAGGTGTTCTATGTGTAAACCCTTGGTCACACGGCATACATCCATGCAATAGTCCAGTTCCTGTCATACTCCGTTTCTTTAAATTTCCGGTACCACACATGAATTGTTTTGTCAGTTGGTCCCTGTTTTCGATATTTATTACGAAAAGCCCGTTGAACTGACACCACTGATTCAGATTTAAAGAAACGGAGTATGGCAGGAACTGGACTATCGCATGGATGTATGCCGTGTGACCAAGGGTTCACACATAGAACACCTGTAATGTATGTAAGTAAAACTTGAATAGTTTCGGAATAATTTCATATGTTTCTTTTTTTCATATTCGTCTTCGTTTTTTTACTATAACGTTTCGAAACCCCGGAGGGAATTATGAATGACCCTGTATAGTAGTAC
This sequence comes from Maratus michaelseni, assembly GCA_963931845.1. NCBI lineage: Eukaryota > Metazoa > Arthropoda > Arachnida > Araneae > Salticidae > Maratus > Maratus michaelseni. The sequence goes on along the minus strand of OZ007597.1, from coordinate 110,326,606 downwards.
GTGAAATATTGTGTACACTATTTTGGCACTAATCAACAGATATTTGATACAACCCCTCATCTTTTTGCTTCTTTTTGGGAAAAACGGATTTCGAGCTTATTCTATCGACGATAATTTTCAGAATTTTCAAGCTATGATTTTGAGACTTGCACAAAAGTTGCTCTATATACTTAGCTAATACATTATGCATATTATATTTTGATTACATTCGCGCATGCGCAGTGAAACATTTTTTAGTAAACCTGTTCATGTTTCATCTAATTTTTATTATTTTTAAATTCTGATTGCAGAGTTATATGTGCAATGTTATTTGTCATATTTTCTGATAATAACTTTTTTTATGTTAAGAACTCTGCAAATTATAAGCAAAAAACTAGGCAAAATTTGGGACTGTTTTTATAAAAACCTTAATTTCTTTACGAGTATACATGCTATCCTCATACAAATGAACATAGTATATTACAATAAGCCACTTATTAATAATCTCGAGTTTGAATGCCTTTGCTACATTAGTTTTTACAGGGTTATCCAAAGGATATTCGTTCTTTTTCAATTTGTTGACAGTCCCCTATGGTGTTTCGTGAAAAAATCTTTGCGGAAATATATAACCTATACTATACTGTTTACACACCTGCAGTTTCAGGTTAATTCCTCATGTATTTTTCTAGATAGTTAACAAAACGTCTAAAATCGCAAGTGACCAATCATCTTTGGCAATATAGTGTACGTAGGAATAAAGACGACAAGTGATAATATTTTCCACGTAATCATCTTAATTAGAAAAAAAAAACCTGAGTTTGTAATGAAAATGATTTTTTTTAACAGAATAAAATCTAATACTCTTCAAACATTTGCTTCCGACGTAAAATTCGTTTAATAAATACGAGTTATTTTAAACTACATATATAAATAAACCTCGACGTTTCGGTTAATCTTTATAACCATCATCAAGAGATCTTTTTTTATTTTCCAACATGCTAATAAAAATAATAAATGGTAAGAGGAATTTATTTTCTTTCATTCATTCCAATCGACCTTAGCCCGATTCGCAATGGAGGAAGTTAGAGCCAACCCTACCTGACCTGACCGGTGGGTCGTGTGGAGTTCGGGTAAATTTGGATTATTCGACCCGATGCTGGATTGTAGTCCCTTGATCCTCGGTATATACGAGTTCGACTGTAGTATGAAACAGCACAGTGCCTTGCGTCTATTGACAAAAATTTTAACTATTTTTTTGAATTATTGCATAAAAAATTTATGAGCTACTTTCTAAACATGTCACTTGTGTTATCTTTATGTTTATTATAGTTAATGTATTATTGAATTTTAAAGATAGGGTGTCTCATGAAACGCCCTATAATTATTGCTATTAATTATTAGCTATAATAATTAACGCAATATGCTGCATCAACAATAAATATATATACAGTATGCCCACTAAAGTGCCTTGCCACCCTATTAACTTTGGAACGGCTGCTGCTATATTAAAAAAGTGGTGTCTAGGTATAGTAAAGTAGCCATGCACTACTGAATGAAACCGCCTACGGCGCCACCTGGTGGAGAACTGCGGAGTTAGCATTCCTATCTCGAAAACGGAAAGAGATACGGAAAACAAGTGATTTACAAAGTTGTAGAGCATCAGTACAAAAACACCTTGTGGACATTAATGCGAATAATCGAACGGTTAAAACGCGCGTTTGTTTTTTCGTGATTTTCAACACTGTGACGTGACAAAACGATCTTAGAAAGAAAGAAACAACTAGTTATGAAACAGCAGGTGTATGCGACCCCTCCACAAACATTGCAGGACCTTAAACGACGCACTACGGACGCTTGTGCCAACGTGTCACCATCTATGCTCCAACGTGTGCAACATGAAATTCAAACAAGGATCCAAATATGGATTGCAGCTGACGGTGAGGAGTTTGAACATCTAAATAAAGGTATATTATTATACCTAGTTGTTTTTTTTCTTTCTAAGATCGTTTTGTCACCCCACAGTGTTGGAAATCACGAAAAAACAAATGCGCGTTTTAACCTTTCTATTCTTCGCATTAATGTACACAAGGTGTCTTGTCGTACTAAATCGATGATGTTCTACAACTTTGTAAATCACCTTTTTTCTCTATCTCTTTCCGTTGTCGAAATAGGAATGCTAACTACGCAGCATTCCACCAGGTGGCGCCGTTTCATCGTGTAGCGCGTGGCTGCTTTACTATACCTAGACACTACTTTTAAAAATATAGCTGCAGCCGTTCCGAAGTTAGGAGGGTGGCAAGGGACTTTAGTGGGCATATTGTATATATAAATAATTGTGCAATTTATATATTTTGTTATGAGCTAAATATTATTTAACTACACGAAAAAAATCCATTTGAATTTTCATTACAAGGATAACTTTTTGAAATGTTACTTGTACTAATGAAAGATACTATCTCCCTATTTTACAAAATATCGCTTTTAATCCTAGTTCTCAAACAACATAAGTCTCAAAACGGAAGTTCGGTGGCATGTTCTGTACGTAATAGCCACAACGGGACATTTATTGCATCTTGTCACGAACTTGAAAATTTGTTAGAACATTTTTGTCATGCTGATATTATCAACATTGCTCCCGTATTCGTGTAATTTAGAAGTTTGTGGTACATAAATAAATTGAAGATTTATTTTGTTAGATGACAATGATTTATATAGAGAAGAAGTAGGAATACATTATTTTCAAAATTTACCTTTCAAAATGTAATGTTTGGAAGTATGAAATCTATTTTTGTTCTTATAGGCCACTTTAGAAATAGTGATGCAGGACTTTCCCCCATTGTAACATTAGACATCTTTCTATAATGTAAAAGAAAGTTATTTAATTTAATTTGTAAAGTACTATATTCTGAAGGCTTAGCGTTTAATCCATGCTTGAGAATTTGCACATATCTCTCAGCCTGACCATTTGTAGCTGTATAGTAGGGAGTACTCAACTTATGTTTAACACCATGATTATTTTAAAATGTCTTAAATTCTGCAGAAGTAAATTGTTTAGCATTGTCAGATACCAAAGGTATAGGATACCCGTTTTTGGCAAAAAGTGAAGCAATACAAATAATCGTATGTTATGCAGTTGTATTAGGAACAATGAAAACTTCTAGTCATTTGCTATGGAGTATCAACCACAAGTAAAAGAATTTTATTCATGACTGGACCAAAACAAACAATATGAATTATTTGCCACGGAGCTGTAGGCCATTCCCAATGATGTCTATCTACCTTAGGAGGATAATTTTTTTAATCGACACAAGTAGTACAATTTCGAGCAAGATCTTCAATATCTTGGTCAATTCCTGTCACCATACAAAACTTCGAGCTGAGAACGTCATTTTTACTATACCAAAATGTCCCTCATTCATTTATGTGATTATTTTTATTTATTAATCTTCAATATACTATACGAAAGATTTATTAAATTCAAACTCGAAGATGTACCGAGTGTTCCATGACAATGGTTGTACAAGGAGACCATAATTAAATTGGCAGTACTCAGCGTGTTCTGTAGCGCGATTTAATTGCAATACTGGAGTCAAATTTTGTATAGAATGATCATACAAGACGGGGATGAAGGATTAAGAAAAAAAAAAAAAAAAAAAAAAAAAAAAAAAAAAAAAAACAGCGCCACGTGCACCCCTAATGGTGACTTTTGGAACGAAATTTGCTTTTCACGTCAGCCTTCGTCCCCCGTGTTGTTTAATCATCCTATAAAATTAGAACGTTTTTGCTCCCTTATTCGTGTAATTTAGAAGTTTGTGGTGCATAAATAAGTTAAAATTTATTTTTTTAGATGACAATGGGACAATGCTTTATATAGAGAAGAACTAGAAATGCATCATTTTCAAAATTTACCCTTCGAAAGATTTATTAAATACAAACTCGAAAATATACCTAGTGTTCCATGACAATGGTTTTACAAGTTGGTCAGTTGTAGCGCGATTTAATAGCGAGACTGGAATTTCGAATTTTGTTGGATTGATTATACAAGATGGGGGACAAAGCATTAAGCAAAAAAAAAAAAAAAGCAGCGCCACGTTTACCCTTAGTGTTGATTTTTGGAACTAAATATGATTTTCGCAGAATCATTCGCCCCCCCCCCCCTTTGTTTAATCATCCCATAAAATTTGGATCCATTCTAGCAATTAAATCGCAACACAGAATACTGTGAGTATTGTCAATTTAATTATGGCCTCCTTGGGTATCAAGTAAATTCTATGATTCATTATAGCGTTTAAATAACATATGGAAATCGGTAGGTAGCTGTCAGATTCCCCTGGCAGCTGTAAGACTTTAAAAGCTATTCTTAAGGTATTATCTTATTGTATATGTATCTGTTGTGTACCGTTGAAGGCTTTCTTAAGAAAAATCTTAATCCGGAGGGGAGCGACTCAGATATGAATGGAAGGAATGTATACTATCGTGGAAGAAGTATTTCTTTTGTGATTGTAGGGATATAGATAAGACATATATTTCACCCATTATTTCGGAAGACATACCCAGCAAGAGGGGATTAAGTGTTGCCAAAGAACCCTTTGGAACAGAGGACGAACCCCGTAGAGAGGGGGGTGCTCTGGATAATGACCAGAGGGTAAGTTAGTTCTAACGTAGGAGCGAAGCAAGAAGGGTCGTACGGAGAATAAGCTCTGAGACCGTGAGTGGTTGGCGCGTAGGAGCGAAACGCGTTGGTTGTTCAGACAGGAGCTCTGGACACGTGTGTAAAACGATTTTTCCGAAGGGAAGGGATAAAGCGTGTGAGATTAATAGAGATCTCGGTTCTGAGTAAATTAACGTAGCCTAACGGTACACAGAGGATAGTCTTCTGTATTTTTTTTTATTTAATATTGAACCGGATAAGTTACATCCGAGTTAAGTGTAAATATTGTTAATAAAGTGTTAATTTAAGTTTAATTGAAAGAGTTATGTTTTTTTAATATACATCACGTAACGTGTCCGATATCACGTATTCATATCGGTGGTGGCAGCATATCAAAAGACCGGATTATACTTCGAAGTTGTGTGGACGGAGAAGTGGAATCCGACAGTAGCTTAATGTTAATTACCTTGCTTTATATTACAATTGAACAAATATAAGACGTGAGACTAAATATCCTTCTCACAATTAATATTTTATTATAATATATATGAATTATGTACACGTGTTTGTAAGATGTGTGCTTTGGCAATTACATATCTGTAATACAGAAGGCCGTTCGCATTTTATGGAAACGATTTTCATAATTAATTTCTGAACATATATTCCATAACCTTTGCGACAATTTTACTCTACTGTATAGCACTGACACTTGATCATAACACTGAATCGAAATTTTCATCATAGTCGATTTTTATCCTTATCATAGTCAATTTTTATTTTTATTTTTATCAATTTTCATTTTGAGTACAATCATATAAATTTTCATCCGCACCTCTTGGAAAACTTCCCAAAGTCTTACAATGTGTTGTGAATAGCGCTTTCTAACGCACGCTTTAACAAGCACATAGGTGGTGATAAATAAAAATTTAACATAACACTGGATGAAACATGGATTTATTTAAGTGAATGTATCACAATAAGAGCAATTTTTATCAATTAATAGAAAAAAGAAAGAAATGGGTTTGTGAATGTAAAGAAAAATTTCCGAAAGAATTCAGGATTGCTGCTGGATTTTGTTATCAAATTAAATTAAAGGTAAGAAATCCAGTAAAGCTAAAGTGATTAAACTTTATTATCAGTAGAATATTTTAGAACACATTTTTGAAGAAGAAATTCCAGCTTTATATGAAAAGACATTAATTGAGCTTCATATGAACAAAGTCTCTCAGCCGTTCTTCCATAACTCAACTGACGCCTATTTAGTAAAAAAAGAATCCCAAACGGAAATAAATTGTGTATTAATTGATGAAATGCGTGTAAAATCACCTGGCGCCCCCCCCTCCCCCATCAATGGCCTGTTTCTGCATTTGGATTATTTAAATGATTCTATTAAATAAATAACATATGAAAATCGTTAGATAACCTAATGTTAATTACCTTGTATTTTTCATTGTTGATCGACTTGTAAGATGTGAAAATAAATGACCTTCACACTGTTAAAATTTTATTATATTATACATGCATATATGCATGATATATGCGTGTGGGTAGTTGTGTACATTAACATACACATGTTTATAATGTATCACTGAATGTGTGCGTGTTTAAGCACATCAAGAATTCTAAATAAGTTTCTTCTTTTTCATATTTTTTATGATTAGTATATTTTTTTATAGGCTGAATAATGAAAAATTGTAGTTTCATCTATTCGAGTACCCCAGTTATAGGCCAATCTGCGGATGATAAAAACAGAGTCTTCCTCTGATATAGCGTTTAAATGAAAATTGTGAAGCGTTTGAATATGATCATGTAATAAAATCTTTTTTTTTTTTTTTTTTTTTTAAATAGGAATTATTAGACTATTTCTGTTATGCTGATATTATCAACATTGCTTCTGTATTCATGAAATGTAGAAGTTTCTGATACCTAAATAAATTGAAAATTTATTGTGATGGATGGCAATGTTTTATTTAGAGAAGAAGTAGGAATACAATTATTTTCAAAATACTTAGTAAATACTAATTTAAACATATTTTTCGTATTTATTACAATTGATATATTAATTGATATAGTTTTATATGTTAAATATTAAAAAATATTGGTTTCTTATTTAACAACACATACATAATTACGTCTGGATAAAACTTACAATCACTAAAATAAATTCAACTACAGACTTTATTTTTTTAAAACACATAAAAACAATTAAAATTATAAAATAGACGTTTCGTGCACTTTCGTACACCTCATCAGTACTTCTTATACTGAAATACCTCAATTATAAATAATTTATTTGTGAACAATAGAAGCTTATTCGAATACAGTGTTTGACTGGCAGTTTCATGAAATTCTTGGAAGCTCCAAGTTGCCCTTGTTTCTGGTGACTTCTTTTTGGCGAGAAATATGACACTGTTTCGCCTAGTATTGCTAAGCGTAGAAATAATTTGGTAAGTATGTGTGCAAGTGTAAATGCATGTCCACACAGCCATAATGTGATCAAAATTCCCACTTCTTCCTGTGCATTTCTAATGTTCTATACACTGTAAAAAAAGATAAATATAATCTTAATATACGAAAATATATTCGGAAATAAAATACCAAAACGAAAATTTAGAATAACCTCCTTCGAGCTATCTATGGTTCCAAAAAGCGTTCTTGTCATTAGCAACCTCAGAAACCAATATACGAGTACTTTCAAAAATTAATGAATGATTTATAAAATAAATTTTGGTACTTCTCTATTATCCCGTTAACCACTTTTCATAACAAAAAACTATCACCAAACTGTAAGATTAAACGCCAAAAATACAGTCCCATTTACTTGATGTCAGAAGAATTATATGTGTTTGTTATGTCATCAAGTGGTTTTTAATTCGACATTTGCGTGTATTTTTCATTATGTTTTACTGATTTATTACTTATTTCATTAATTAAAATGAAAATTGTGTCCTTAAATTCTTATATTTTATTTATTTATTTATTTTGATATTCCAATGGCAACGTTCTCCCGTTCATTTGGCGTTACAGTTTGGTGAGAGTTTTTTGTTATGAAAAGTGGTCGACCGGATAATAGAGAAGCACCTAAATTTTCTATAGTGTATTAATCACTTTTCTCATGCCGGAATATTGGTTTTTATGATGTTATCAATTCTCAATTAAATATTTCCTGCTGCATAATTGAGTTTATACATGCAGGAGTAACAAACTAATATTAATTTACTGTTAATGTTAATGCTGTTAATTTATCATGTTTACCAGTAAAACATGTTTGTTGGACATGAAAATGTTTATTTGAGAATTGATAAAATCCAAAACACTTATATTCCGGGTTGAGAACACTGATTAATGTTCTATAAAAACTACTCGGAAACCTTTCCGAAAATGAGTGCCAACAAAAAAGAAACTTTGTTTTTATAAATAAATTATCTTTTAAATCTCGAAAATATATTTGTGTTTTCCAATGATAAAGAAAGCTTTTAGGAATCAAAGGTAACTCGGAAGAGGTTATTGTATATTTCCATTATCGTGGTTACATTATATTTTCCTAGAAAAAAAAAAAAATCTTTTTTTTTTTTTACAGTGTAGTGTTTTGTGTAGTAACAAATACTTGTGTTGCTTTCCTATTTTAACAAAATATGGCTTTCAGTTTTAGTTCTCAAACAACACAAGACTCAAAACGGAAGTTCGGTGGCATGTTCTGTACTTGATTGTCACAGCGAGACGTTTATCGCATCTTGTCACGAAACTGAAAATTTATTGGAACATTTCTGTCATGCTGATATTATCAACATTGCTTCTCTATTCATGAAATTTAGAAGTTTGTGATACATAAATAAGTTGGGAATTTGTTGTGTTAGATAATAATGTTTCATTTTGAAAAGTGGTAGGAAGAAGCATTTCTTCATCTAAAAGACTTAGTAAATACAAACTTAAGATATGCAGGATATTTCACAACAATGGTTCGATAAGAATAAAAATTCTATGATTCATTCCCGTGTTAAAACAATATATGAAAACTGATCAACAAAAGATAGAAATCTATTCATGGTGGTTTACACTCTGACAGTCATAATTAAAGACAGGCTAGTAGTGTAAAATTTTAAATTTTTACATGATATCACATAAAAAATGTGTCAATTAATGAAAATAAAATTCATGTCTCCTTTTTTTGACACCGAAAGAAGATCATCCTTAAAAATTGAAGAAAAATGAACAGTTTTGCAAATGCTGCGTCTCACAAATGACTCCCTTTGACCAACTCTGCTAATACTACTGGATATTACTAGTTTGTTAAAAACGAATTATTTGTTGAGTTTAGTACCCCAATGAATTCAAGATGTTAAACGCTGTATTCTGTTACTTACCATCAGTAGAAAATCTGTAATATATCAAGGTCTATGGCTTTATTTTGATTGTTTTTGCTATTTTATTTAGAAAAAGTCTTATTAAGTTACTTAAAAATCGATATTTATCTTCTGATTATAATTAAAATCCAACTTTTAAAAAGCTGTAAAAAAAGAACCACTGGTCAGAACAACCTGAAATTTCACCTGAATTTACGCGATGAAGGAGGAAATGGTATGGCATAAGAAAAAAGAATAGTTCAAAATTTTAGCAATAGATGGCGCTTTACTCGCCATAACGTAAATGGATTCGGCAACCAGTGGTACTGAAATCGCAATGCGATAGCTACTGCGTGAGTTGTAGGTTAAATCAATTGTACTGTTCTATGTGCATGACTGTATCGGTTTTTTACTGAAAAAATGACTTCCAAATCATTCAGCAGTTGTGGCACTCTGAGTGAAAAGCTCATCCACCACGACAAGATGTTTCCACATCTGATGGAAAATTGGATTTTAATTCTCTAGAAGCCAAAAACCTAAAAAAAAAAAAAAAAAAAGAAAAAAAATCCGATTTGTTGTGGAACATGCTGTTTCTCGGCTTCAACTTGCGGCAGAAAACGGTGGTTAGCATATTGAACATTTCATGAGCAAGTCTCGCGACTGTTAACAAAAGATTTCATTGTTGCTTTTTCTGCGGTTTTAGCCTCAGGATAATTAAAAACCGATATTTCCCTTCCGATGTGGCAACACCTTGTCGTGGTGGAAGTACCACAACTGCTTAATAACTTGGGAGTAATTTTTTTCAGTAAAACAACGACACAGTCATGCACATTGAACCGTACGCTTGGATTAACCTGTAGCTCACGCAATAGTTGTCGAATTAAGAATTCCACTTTTACTGGTAGCCGAACCCATTTACGTTATCACGAGTAAAGCGCCATCTATTGCTAAAATTTCAAACATTTTTTTTCTTTTGCCATACCATTTCTCCCTTCGCGTGTATTCAGGTCAAGTTTCAGATTATTCTGATTAGTGGTTGATTCTTTTTATACCGTTTTTTGAAAGTTGAACTTATTATAATCACCCTGTATATTTCTTGTACAATCCACGATCTTATATGATATTCACCTACCTCATGCTTTTTTCACAAGTGTCTTTAATAAGATCATTGATATGCAATATGACACTACATATGCTATTTTATTTGAGATACATTTCACTAATTTATTTAAAATAAGACAATTTATGACTGTTCTAATAGTGTAACAGACTTATCTCAAAATCATCTACTACCTGAAGTAGATTTTACAACTTCTATTTTCTAAAGACTGACGCGAGTCTTACATCGATATTAATTCAGTTCTGATATCTCTTCTTCAAAAGCATTTCAATCTATGTTCACCATTGTATCTGAATTAGATTCCCTGCACCGCTTTGCCTTTTATCCGAGTCAGTAAAATGCAAATGTCATTTCTCACGAACGATCCGTTTTCATTTTGACTAACTCTACTATACTACTTTAAAGTATTAGTTTGTATAAAAACAAATTATTTGTTAAGATAAGTACATCAATTAAGTAAACATGTTAAACACTGTTTTCTATTACTTACCATCAGTATAAAATCTGTAATATGCCAAGGCCTGTGGCTTTAATTATTTTTGTTATTTTATTTAGAAAAAGGTCTTAAAAAACATCATTTGTCTTTCATTTTGGCTGTACAACCCCCGAGGTTATATGATATTCATACTTTTTTGTCATAAGTATCTTTGATAAGATCACTGATATGCAACATCATATGACGCTACAATGCTATGTTATTTGAGATACATTTCACTAATTTATTTAAAACAAGATAATTTATGCTTGTTCTAATAGAGTAACAGACTTATCTCAAAATCATCTACTACCTAAAGTAGATCTTCCCACTTCTATTTTCTAAAGACTGACGCGAGTCTTGCATCGATATTAATTCAGTTTTGATAGCTCTCCTTCAAAGCGACTTAAAAATGCCAGCCATTGTACCTGCATTAGACTTCCTGCACCTTAGCGCCCCTTATCTGAGACGGTAAATGCAAATGTCGCTTCTCACAAACGGAAACAAACTCACTCCACAACGCTAATGGCATCCTCCAAGAAAACGAACTGCTAATCTGCTCAAATATTTAAATCGGTTCGCCTGTGTGTGCGTGATAAATAAAGAGAGCAGGGGAGGGTTGAGTTTAGCGCCTTACAACCTGAAAAGCAATAATTGAAGTTCATTCTCGGCTTAACAACCTGCTCCGAAAGGCATTTCCTATTATCTGCCTGTCAGCCAATTTGAGTGGGGCATTTTTAAGGAAGAGAATGGAAGTTAGGCCTAAATCTAAAGATAAGGAGAAGAACGGATGCAGAGGAAGCCATTTTTGGACATCTTTCGTTTTAAGGAGAAGAGTGGAGTTGCAATAGTTTTTCGTCTGCTTTGATTTGAGGGGTTGAATGAAGTAGTTTTTCGACTTTTTTAATTTAAGTCCTTGAAATGAAACAATTTTTTTTTCTGTTTTAAATACATTGTGCTAATTTAATTATCTTTTTTCTTGTTTTTGTTTAAGTAAATGTATTTTTATAGTTGCTGAAGAATTTTTTATAGAACGTGACTAAAAGCGATGGGACAAAGTTTAGGAGAGGTTAGTGTATACCAAAGCACGTTTTGCTGTGATAAATGCTTTTTAAAAGTTCCAATGTTTGACAAAGCTTCTTTTGATCGTATAACAATTTTCAGTATCGGATGAGAAAACAATATCTTAACATTCATTGTCGTTTGCTTTCTTTCTTTTTAATTAAAATTTCAACAGTGACATTTGTAGTTAGATTAGGATATGTGGCGACTCATTCACCCATTCAATGTAATAATTAGTTGATAATGTAAGTTTAAAACATTCTGTAGCTGTTTTTTCCCCGTCTCTCGAAAAACATCTGCGAAATAAGCTGAAAATTCAAAGATCGTCTAGTATTGAAAATACAAAAATGTTTTCTTTCGGAAATCTAATTTTTCGATTAGTTTTTCGTTTGATTAGTCGTCTAGTTTTTCGTTAAATTGAAAAATTCGTTAAAGTGAATATATTTATAATGGCAAAGTACAGGCGATATTTCTCTAATTTCAATGATATTTGTTAAATTGAAAAATTCGTTAAAGTGATATTCGTTGTAACGAGATTATACTGTATAGGGCATTAGGGGTCTATTAACGCACAGGCCGACTACGTCGCAGACTTGGGCTCACCGCGGATAAGGGCCCTAAAATAATTAAAATAATTTCCAAAATATTCTAAAAATGCAGTTTTCAGCAATGATTTTCTCAAAAATTCAAAAAATATTTTGGTTAACTAGCAGCTTTATCAAAAATCATAGATAATATGCACGATTGTAAGCAATCTCAATTTCTACCTACTGCACATTCTTTGTGGTGGAATTGTGCACCTGTTTCATAGATTTGACTAATCACTTTTTTGAAAACAGTTTAAATTAGATATACTGTTGACTAAATATTTTTGGTAGAATACTTTGTAAAAAGTATTTAAGATGGAGTAATTTAAGATATTATAGTATCAAGCAGAAAAAATATAAAGTAGCTTGAGTTTCATGAACATTTTTTTAGGGGGGGGGCGGGGGGGGAGGGGGGTGTCTAGAAAAGATGCTCGGCCTTGGGCGTCTAAACCTTGAAAAAATTAAATTTTTGAAAAATATACTATATATTAAAGAGTAATTATTTCTGAATACTTGAAAAATTCTATATTTACCAAAGGAAAATTTTGAAAGAGATAAGTACTTTTCCAAAATATGATTTTGGGGCATTACGCTTATTCAGTCATTACTGAAGATTTGGTGTAGTAAGTTGACGAACAAGTGAAACAGGACAGACGCTTTACACTGAAATTGTGAGGGAACAGCGGCAAACTTCTATGAAGAGGGGATTCAAAAACTGATTGTACGATACGATAAGTGTCTTAAGAGTGTCGGAAATTATGTAGATAAATAGAAAAATAGACTGAGGTACAGGCTTTCATATACAAATAAAATTGGTAAAAAAAAAAAAAAAAAAAAAAAAAACGGTATTTACTTTAAAAATACTCTTCGTATAGTACATGGTTGGCTCTATAAAGTAAAGCCTAAATTTTCATCTTCTTTTGTTGAAAATAATATTTGTTTTTTGGTGCCGATTCGGAACCGGTTTCGAAAGTGAAAATACCCTCATAATAATAATAATAATAATAATAATAATAATAATAATAATAATAATAATAAATGCAAACGAAATCGAAGAAGTAAAAAACGTCGATTGTAAAGATCAATCTTCCTTTTATCCAATGTAAAAAAAAAATAAAAAATCATTTAAAAATATTTAAATGCAAACGAGATATTATAAAATAACTGTCCTATATGATTAACATTAGCGAGCGGATGTTTTCGCGTGACTCAAATGGCCAAGATATAAAATCTCAAACATGGTCAGTTTTTTTTTTACTTTACAATATTTTAAGAATCCTAAGTTTCCTTAATTGGATTTTGAGAGCATTTCGGTAAGAGAAACTGCACGAACTACCAATTACATTCGGAAATAAGAAGCGTCTAGCTAAACACTCTTTAGATATGAATGGTTGCCATTTTCTCGTGATTTCACACAAACAAAGGTCAATACAATTTCTTTAAAATATATTAATTATTATTAAGGTTTTGAACAAAAAATTCGGGATTCGAGTGAAACACACTGTGTTTTTGACTGAATAAATGGATTATGAATTTCATATGCAAAAGTTATTTGTTGCAACTAGCACAACGACTTCCTAAAGTCTGCCCAATCTTTGTCGAATCGCCCTGTATAAGAAATTCAAACATAGCAAATTTTATTTATGCTACCATATCGAATAAAATATTTATGCTTGAACTAAAGTTTCAGAATTACGAATGTTTAATAACTTTTGTGTTTGAACTGAAATTGATCTTTGAGTTAATTAGTTTTCTCTTTTAATCAAACGGTTTGAATAGCGTTATGATAATATTTACCATGCCGATTTATATTAAGTATCTTACTTTTAGTAATCGAACTTAATCAGTTTAGAAATGACTTTCAGAACATAGAGTTAAGTTCAGGAATATTTTCCTCTATTTTAAAACATCTAACATAGTAACACAAAATACTAAAGTATCCATTGAAGTATTGAATAATCTGGTGTGATACAATGAAAGTATAAAACCTTTTTATTAAAACCATAAAATAAGGATTGCGCTAGACCTTTCGAAAGAACTTTGTGTTTCTTCGTCAGGCTCGAAGAAGACATGCTACCACTTTGAAGGCAGGAGCAAGACTTCCCTCAGTCTTGCTCCTGCCTTCAAAGTGGTAGCACATCTTCTTTGCGCCTGACGAAGAAAAACAAGTAACTTTCGAAAGTCCAAGCACATTCTTATTTTATGGTGTTATTAAGAAGTTTTTATACTTTTATAACAATGCATCCTTTATAATAATAACGCCCTAATTTCAGTTTAACGAATTGAAGGGCGATGAGATATTATTTATACCCTATAAATTTAACCCCGAAAGGTCACAATCGCACAAGAATTTCGGATTAAAATTGTGCTTTTATATAATATAGACCTTTGTAACCCCTGTAAAGAAAACATTTTACTTATTTTCAAATAAATACGTTTGTAAATTCTGGTGTCATTCAGTCACTTCACCATTCCAAGAACAGAAGTATACATCTGTAATATTTTCACAGAAAAATATTGTATTTTTTACAGAAAAAACTGTTTTAAAGAAAAACAGCTTTTTCTGTAAAAATAATGTGGATTTTATAATTTTTACAGAAAAAAAATCTATATTTTTTACAGAAAAAACTGTTTTAATGAAAATATACAGCTATTTTCTGTAAATTAAACGATTTTCTTCTGACACTAAAATCGACTGTTTTTTTCTGTCAATTTGAAAGATTTTTTTTTTGCAACACACTGTACAGTGTACAGTGTGTTGTCTCTGAAACAGTTAAATGGTCTTTCCCTTTATTGAACGGAACGAGTAAAATTCAAAGTATCAAATTACACTAGTTGGCACCAAAGTATTTCCTGTAAAAATATTGGTTGATTTTTTTTTATACATTTCACATTCATCTTATTGATTTATTTTATAAATACAGCGAAAATACCTTTTCACGTTTTCAATTTTATCTAGCATTCCAAATTAATCATATATATATATTATTTCTGTTGTAAACATCCCTTTTTCTATGAATTTACGAAACTCACAACTGCAAATCAGGTATCATTCAACAAGATTTTTGAAGCGGCTTCTGACATAGTACACTCACATTTCGTCAAAACATGTTTTTTGATTAAAAAGTGCACTTAATTAAAAATTAAATCAGCATTGCTTTCTTGAAGGGTAATGAAAGGTGTTTTCCTCAAATTAGTGTTGCCACAAAAAATAAAAAATCGCTTTATATAATGCTTAACAATGATTATAAAATAAAATAAATAGCACAAAAAAGATAAAGTATGATTAATCCGCACGGGTTTATTACATATGGTTAAAAAGAAAAATTGAAATTGAAATGTTTAGAAGAAAAAGACACCATCGATAGGTCAAAGCAGTGGTATTCCACGTGTAGAATAAAAGGTATGCTTTGTTATATTAGATTAAATTGTATTTTAAATGCATTCAATTTATTTTTCTTCGTTTCATGTTTGCAAGAAGCGGATGACGTCATCTTCTAATGATGTTAAAATACGATTTTTTTTCTATCGCGTGCCTTTTGCTGTCTTCAATCAGTTTTTACTGCAACTTTGACGGAATAAATGAGATGATAATATAGCTTGACTTATGTTGTTTGCAGATATTTTCATCCTTAATTTTCTTTAAAAGTTTAAATCTGTATTTCAGAAATATTAGATATTCTTTAAAAAATATTAGACTGCAGTGCAAAATCCATGTACGTCCTACTAGTTATAACAATTCTTCGCTATACTTTATTATTACATAAACTATATCTTGGGAAAATGGTGCGTAGGGGCACAATTTGGATACCATATTTAGATTTGGGAATATCAGATCGACGTATTTCACATGTTTGTTTTGAAGGGAGTTAAAAGTTATTTTTTTCCCCAATCAGTGTTATTATACAGATGTACATTATTTTAAATGAAAGAGTTTAATATAGATTAATTTAAATTAATTAAATAGATTAATTGAAATTATATAATTTTATTAACAATTTTAAATTATTAAAAAAAATAGCATAAAAAAGGCGTATCGAACAATTTTTGTTTTCTATTTTAATGAGCCATCCAGTTATTTATAAATAACAACTTTAGAATAACAACTTTTCGAATTGAAATACTTTTTCTTGTTTTATTTAAATAATTAAATTAAAATAGCTTAGCATTTGTTTTGGATTTAAAAAAGTTTCTTTAACTTTATTTTCGGTAGATGATTTTAAATTTTTTATTTCTAGTTTAGTTCTAATAGTTGAATATAAAGTATTTCTCAATATTTTTTTATTGTAAGTAGTTCAGTCTAATTAGTATAGTTCCATTTCAACAAATAAATGAAATACGTATGATATAATACTTATAACATAGCAACACAATGAAAAATGTTGATAACACATTTTTTTGAATGTATTATATTTTCAAATGATATAATATTTTTTTTTCAAAATAATATTTGATTTTAGATAACTTGAGTGCATTTTAATTGGTTCATAAAGCCATTTTTTTAAAAAGCACATAAACTATATTTAAAAATAAAACTAATTTAGATCATAGATCGCCGTATTCAAAAACATTTATGTTCATGAAGATGAATACACCCATCTATTTAATGCCCAGTACCTAAAACATTAAAAATAAAAAATATGCAATTAACAACCGTCTCTCTCCATTATATCTCATCAGTTCTAAAGTAGGTTTTCCAGCAATAGATGTCTTTGCGCAGTAAACTTCATTTGACAGGCTCAGATAGTTTCTCTTCAAGTTCGGGATACGTTGCGGCGGTTATCGCGATATCTTCTCACTAGCTTTCTACATTTTTTTTCTTTGTAAACACCATGTTATAATTACAAAAAGATAATCACTAAAATGATTCAAAATAAATGTTAAAAGCAATTTTTGCTCTTATAATCTCGAAAAGTTTTGGTTGAAAATAAATCACTTAATAAGAAGACAAAGTTTTCATAAGACAGAAAAAAATTCCACAGTTTCGTGTTGATTTCAATAATTATTTCTAAGTCGAAATGAACTTATTTTAACACGTTGTTGACGGGCGATTTTGTATGAAATCTTGATTTTAAAACAGTAGAAGCTCCGCCCTCTTTTGAAATCTTTCATTAAGTGGTTTTCTAGATAGTTTTACAAGTTTGTGCATCAGTAAATATCATTCAATGTACGGATTCAATGTAAAACGTTTTAAAATCTAAAATAATATGGACAACAAAATATAAATGCATTTTCTGTAAGGTAAAAGCCAAGCCACGCCCTTAGTACGTGATGCTTGGTGAAAAAAACACGAGATAACTCGAGACCGGTCAGCAATGTTTTAACTGATTTTGGTCAAAATCGTAGGTCATGATAAAGTTATTAGAAGAAATAACTACTCAAAATTTTGCCTATTTCCTTTTGTAAAAATTTTAAATAAAATGAAAATCTTCTAGAAGATTTATTTAATCATTATCTATTATGCATACTGGTATTCTTTTTTAATTTATTCCACAAAATTAAAAAAAACAGGAAATCACATAATAAGATTATAAGATTAATACTTTCAATATAGACGCAAAACAAACTTTATGTGTTGATTTCAATAATAAATTCGTACTTGAGATAAAATAAAGTCATTCAATTCATTTCAGCTCATTTTTATAGAAAATTTCTGTTAGGATTTTGTGTAATTTGTTTGTATAATTTGTTTTCTAAATTCTGCAAGATATATAAATGATATTTGAAAAAAAAAATTATAAGAAAATGTACTTATTTTACAAAAATGTTTTCTTTAGTTAATCAATTATTTATTACAAATATTAATAATTTTGCATATTAAAACAGTAAAGTTACAAACAAGAGATTAAAGCTTGAGCTTTATTTTATAAGATATAATTGTTTTACATATAATATTCAATAATAATTAAACAAACATAAACTTTATTAATAATGATGCTGTTCAATTTTTCACCTTATATTTTATATAATACTTATACAATATTATCAAATTACTTTTTATCTAATGTTGATTCATCTATATTTAAACTTTTGTATTACATAATCATATAATAAAATCACTAATTATCATTAAAATTCAGATTTAAATACTTAAGTGATAAAAGTGAAACACAAAAAGGCTTATGAAAACCTTTTAAAATAATGATCGACATGTTTTGAACGCACAAATGGCGCCATTATCAAGATGTACACGATAAACAAACTATTCTCGCAAAAATTTTGAAAAAAAAAATTGAAAAACATAAATCACGAGATCATATGTGTAATAAAAACAGGTGCTTAAAAATAGTCAATTATAAACGTAAAAATTAATATTTCCTTATTCCTTTTTAACACTTTCCAACCTAGTTGAAAAGTGTTTATGACTTCGGTTTGTCTGGCGCGTCTGCCGTCTGTCCGTGCTCTAACTCCCGTAAATATGCTCGGATTGCTCTGCAATTTTTATATGTTATTGTCGATATCTCTAGCATGTTCCCTATTTCAACTGAAGTGTGTAGCACTTATAGTTTTTTTACAGGGACACTCAAAAGAATTCACCATTGCAGTCTATGGGGAAAGATCATTTGCAGTTTATTTAAATAATGTTTCACTATTTTAAACGCATTGAAATTTATATATATCACTAAGGTGCATTAGAAGAAGCTTAATATGGAATAGGGTGTGCATAGTTACTTTACAGGGACAGCCAAAAGAATTCCGTTACATTACGTCTATGGAGAAAAATCGTCTGCGGTTTATTTAAATAATGTTTCACTATTTTAAATGCATTGAAATTTATATGTATCACTAAGGTGCATTACAAGAGGCTTACAACAGAATATTGTGTGTATAGCAGTAATCGTTCATTTACAGGGACACACAAAATAATTCGCTACTGTCTGTTAACAATAATTCCTGCATGTGCGTTTTAAGTTACTGAACGCAATTTTATTTTTAACTCGCTTTTTGTCTATTACGTGGTGTGTATAAATTCTGTAGATCCTATACAGGGAAGCACAAAAGTTCGCGGACACATTTCCGTTTATTGATAGAAACTCCAGACGGAGAATTTTAAACTGTGCTACGCGTTTCCTAACTGAACTAAAATTTAGCATCCTATGTTGTATATATACAAATCTATAGATCCTATACAGGACTGAATAAAAGTATTCGGATATTTTTCCGAATATTGTATATGTTGGAAATTACTGAAATTATGTTTTTAAATATGTTATGCGTTTTCCAAATTGTTTACTTAGATGTTATCTTTTAGCTTATTAAACGGTATGATTCGTAAAATTATTTTGGAAGCGTTGGAAAGTGTTACATAATCTATGCTTGAAGCATGATTTTTCGTTCTTGTTAAAACTTGAACAAGTCCTCGTGCCAGATTTTAGGTAATTCAAAAGAGGCTGATTCATTGCATATGTTCTCGTTACGCATATAGATTTCTATTGTTTCACGGATAATAGATGGGAAATAGAGTCTTGATGGGAAAATTATTTTACAATTTAAAAAAAAGTCAATTTTTAATGTTTCGGTGCTATGTAGTCTTGCCAGTGCTGTAGTACTTCTGTCATATTTGATATCTGCCGTATGCTCTTTTAATTTTGTTTTAAACTTTCTAGTTTTCATTCCTATATAATATTGCAATGTTCCATCTGCTCTGGTGAACGGGATTTCCTAAGCACCTGATAGTACATATGGCTCTATTGGATCTATTTTCTTACAAACTATACTTTTTAATTTTATGGATGGTTTTGCGATAAGGCATATATTCAATTTTCTAAGTTTATATTTTAAATTTTTAAAGAAACCAGGGAAATATTGTAAAGTAGATAACTTTGAATTTTGTTTATTGGCATTTTTCTTCTCATTTCAAAGTTCGCATTTTATATTATTTAAATTTAATCTGTTATATTACGTTAAAATGATACAGATATTATTTGATTTATTCATATACTAAAAATCAAACGAAAAATCTGATAATTTTTAAATTTTACTTTTTATGAAAAGTAATATTATAAACCAATTATAAATGCTTATCTCATCAAAATAAATTGGTAGAATTAAAAATCTTGGTGTTATTTTAATGATAATATGTTACATAATTTTATTTAAAATATCGAATGAAAAATATGACAATAATCAATACTTAACTGCTGTTAGCGTTCTCACAGACTGCTGCTTTTTTATTTGTTTCACAGTTTAACTTGTAATTTCCAGTTTAATTATAGATACTAATGAAATATTTTGTTTCGTTTGGAGTCCTAGTACTATCTCTACAGACATCTGAATTTGTGAATTGGAATTATAATTAGTCCGGTACATAAATATTAGTACATAAATAGCATCCCATGTGTTAATCGAGCCTTTTATTCATCTTTTGATCAAATGGTCTCAGAGACCACTTACTGTTTATGCAACTCTGTTTATGCAACACTGTATGCAATAATTTCGGTCACAGCAGTTACGGGTAAAAAAATACTTTTATAAAAAGAAATATTAAAAACATTATTAATACCAAAGTTGCTATGATACCTTTACATTAATTCAATAAATATCTACATCCTAAAATTGTCTTTTACTTCTTTTAAATCAGTGAAATCCTGTACCAAAAAATTAATATCTGTAAAATCGTTAGTCAAAATTTCTCTATCTGATCGTCATTACTTAACATGCTAAAAATTCACTCAATTAGCAATAAACAAATAACTTTAATAATTCAATTAATTTTAATAATCTCGAGAGTTGTTTCCGAGCAAAAACTGCTTTGATAGGTAAACTTTGTTTCAGATACACAGGTAAAGTTTTAGATAACTGTGTAGCGATTTATCGCGATACTTCCATACTTCTAAATATTTAGCTCAGAGTTGTAATTAGCAAGAGATGATTACGATAAAAATCAGAAGAAACATTGGAAGCAATTTTATAATTTAATAATAAGTGATCCGTGAAATCAGCAATAAGGGGTTTTAATGTATGCAAGAACTTCGATATTGAATTTTAGTAATTGATTTTTGCTTGTGATAAGGAAAAATCAGATCACATCAGTTTTAATACACACACATGTCTTAATAAATTTAATAGAATAATTAAAGTAATAAAACTCACAATAGTTATGGAAAATACGTTTAGTATATATTTAATATAAAATGAAGGATTAATTTTTTAATTTTTTTTCTTTTGACGTATTATAATTTTGGCATTTTAGACATATAAATATTAAATTTTTAAATCCGAAAAATGCATGGCTTTTACTTTGTAAGAAAATAAAAAAATCATATTCAGAAATAATTTTGTTAAAATATTTTTAGTGATATTAAAAATCTACATTTTGTTGTTAATGAAGCTGTTCGGACCTTGTGAGCATGCCGAACGAACTCCGCAGTTTTGCGGTCATGCGACCCAGCTCATTTTGTTTTTCTCTACCTGCCATTGTGGCATGTTGTGTATTAGTGGGTTTTATTTCCAATTTTTTCATTTTATGTTGTTTTGTAGCGCGTATATTTCCCATAGTGGCCTCGAACGTGATTTTATAGTTAGCGGTTTTATCACCCCAATGTCATCATGTTTTTCTATGTGTACCAGATACATATAAGCGTATACTGGTTAAACGTATAATTCAAGTATACGTATATTTCAAGTATACGTATGTTTCAAGTATACGTATGTTTCAAGTATACGTATTTACTTTTAATACGACGAAGAACGAGCTGGAAATTAGTGGCGTTACTGTAGCAACCTGCATAATATGTTTCATACATAAATTCTTGTTATTTTTCCCTATAAATATTTTAATTAAATAGGGGGCTCTGCCCCCTACGAGCTACGCTCGCCAACCCCCGTTCTGACACCACAAACTGTAAAAACACTCTGATTTGATCAACCTTAAAACAATTGCGGAAGATTGAATTATAATTAAACGACCTGCTATAATCGGCCTTGTGTAATCGGCTGCTCGCTGTAATATCTGCTATAATCGGGTTTCCACTCATTTTCCTTGGACCAAGGGATTTTAAAGCCGAATCAACTGCTGTCGAGACAGCTAACAACTGTTGAGAAAATAAGGTTAATTAAGCATTTGAAAATCAACTCGTGCAAAATGGTTAAGTAAGCAATGTCATGGCATCGGGAAATTTTATAACGATGCTATAGAAAATTGGGTATTAATCCATTATCCCGACTACTACTTTCTATAAAAGAAATGAACTGTCGCCAAAATATAGGATTTAAAGCCAAAAGTGCATATCTGTGACGTCGTATTCAATTGATACCAGATGCGTTACGCGTGGTAGTTATGTCATCGAGTGATCTTTAATTCAACGTTTATCTGTATTTTTAATTAGATTTTACCAATTTATTAGTTATTTCGTTGATTTAAACGTAATTATTAAACGTGAAAATATAGCTTTTAATTGAAGGGAAATATTATTAATTACGCTGTTTTAAAATTTGCAATAATAGATAAAATATTTTGTCGAAATAAATTAATCTTACTCTATTTAATGCTTTGAAAAAGCGGAATAATTTAATTATTTTACAGCGCCTAGAATAAATAGTGTGAAAATCTGCTACAAAATAGTACTAAAAAATTGAATCCAATAAATGTACAACGTTGCTGAAAAGATTACGATGGGATCGCAGCGCCATCTTCTCAACGTAAACATTGTATTAGAATGTATCGGCTGGTGGTAAGTATTTTAAATACTTAAATTATATCCTTTTCTCCTCTGACTTAATGCTTTTTATAAGTTTTCTTTAAATTATGAAAGCGTGGCTAAAAAACGTGATACGCATTGTTTTATCTCTGGTTGCAATATTATCGTAGGAGCACCGTTGCACATTTATAGGCTACAACTTTTTAAAACTTTTTAAAGCATTACAAGGATAGCCGGTTTCCACACTATGTATTCTAGACGCTGTAATTATTTATCTTTTAATATTCACGCGCAAGTATATTTTTTATTCCGTTATTTTCTACATTTATTGCTTTTAACACGTGATCATTTAATTATTATTTTAAAGTTTTATTTCTATTTTTAATAGTCACGTGTTAATATATTTCTTAACTGAAAGGGAATATTATTAGGTGCGCTATTTTGCAAATTGGCAACGATTCAAATAATGGAATCTATGAAATATGAAATAATCTTCGTCAAAATAATGAAAATTTTGAATAAAAAATTGAAATATAACCTCAAAAAATGAGTCAAATTGAAAAAATAATTGCAGTCTGCACACCCCAACCTTGTCAACTATATCCTTACAAATTATGTTTAAATTCCTGTGCATAGTTTTCGTTTCTATAAAACTTTTATAAGAAAACTGTTTTCACCAAATTTGATTTTAAATATCTCTTAAAATAATTCTTCGATTTAAAAACTGTCTACTTCAGCGTGTTTATCGAACATTTCTTTATAAAACCACCAATTTTTAAATTTTTATTTGCAATAGTTTTCTGGATATTAGTCCAGAAAGACTTCAAGGCACAAAATCTTAATTGACAGTGGCGGCCGTGGCGGTGGTTACTTTTTTTTTAATATATATAGAGAGAGATTTATGTTACTTCTAATTTTTATTCAACTAAGTGATAAAATGTTATATAAATTTGCTGGAACATTGTAAATTGTTTTATATTTCTTAAATTTGCCAATATTTCTCAATGTCTCTGATCCGCAGACCAGCAGGAGAAAAAGCATCTTTTTTTTTTTTTTTTTTTTTTTTTTTTTTTTACTCAATGAATGAAAACCATTTATACGTTTAACTACTGGGGAAGATTCCGTATGTACGCTCTATTGTACATCTGTTTCGCCTTGGCCGTATCATATGTATATAAAATAAATCGTATATTATGCGTTATACGTATATTTGTATAAACGTTTAATAAGGAGCTTTAGTTTAAGTATCTCAAAATTTATATTTTGTTCAATTTTTGAAATTTAAAAGCATTAGCTCCGCAGAAGAAAGTTTTGAATTTCTTTTCTTGGTTCGGGGGTGAATTAAAAGATAGTGAAACACCTAATACGCGTCCTTTTATGACACTTAAGTTTAGTACTTACTTAGAAAGTTTCTTTATACGAACTTTTAGAAAGGCAGACGACATTAACAAATAGAAAATATAAATTAAAATAATTGACAAACCAATGACTATATTTTTTACTTAGGAAACTTACTCTTATTTCTCTAAAAAAAAGCACTCAATAAATAGTTTTTTTAATTCTAAAGATTTTAAAATTAAATTAAACCTATTGCAATAAATTCGATTTACTTCTTGCTAACACATAAAACAGTCTTGTTCACATAAGGAACAGCGATTTCGTTAAGACAATTACTTTCGGATTAACTATTTGAAAAAAAGTATCTTCTGTTCTTTAAACTTCTAAATTGCCTCACGGCTCATTTGCCACTTTTATAGCATCTATTTTAAATTAACATCATCTAAAGGAATTGATTCATTTACCAAGCTGCTTTAGTGTGCTAAAATACGTAATTCAAGTGACAGTACTCGCCGTGTTCTGTAACGCGATCTAATTACGAGAATGGAGGCAAATTTTGTATTATGATTAAACAAGACGGGGGAAGAAAGATTCCGCGAAAAAAAAGTTAGTTCCAAAC
Organism: Maratus michaelseni; assembly: GCA_963931845.1. Taxonomy (NCBI): domain Eukaryota; kingdom Metazoa; phylum Arthropoda; class Arachnida; order Araneae; family Salticidae; genus Maratus; species Maratus michaelseni. The sequence goes on along the minus strand of OZ007597.1, from coordinate 110,301,792 downwards.
GTCACCACCAGGAGGAAATGTGGCACTGTGCCCTATTGAGCCACTGTTGCCACATTGGGATTGATTTTAATTGTTAAATGCGCTAAATAAAAGTTAATTTTACTTCAACATCGATTCTGCATTTTTTAAACTTCCTTTTCAATGGCACAGCGTCACATTTCCACCTTCGTCATCCGTTTTTTTTTCACAATGCAAAATTTGGTTCCATTCTCTCAATTAGATAATAGAGCACGCTGAGTACTGTCACTTCAATTAGGGCCACCCTGTATATTATTTCTATTGTCAACTTCTCTTTGTCTTATGGACATACAAAACGCAGAATATAAATAAAGTATTATATGAAATACATTTTAACATAATTTTGACATACAGCATTCACATTTCGTTAAAACGCGTTGTTTGATTAAAAATTGAAGTTAATTAAAAAATTAATGAAAAATTAATCAACAAATAATCTCAAAGATTGTAGTGGGAAAACCTTGCACGGGTCCCCTGCCAGGACCTGATTACTGCACAGGCAAACTAGGCCGCGGCCCTGGTCCTGTCGTGGTTGAGGGTAGAGTGCTGCAGGGGCCCAGTTGTACCCGACCGTGTAATTCGATTTTCTCGAATCCGAAAATTCTGCTCAAAGTCCACCCGAAACTCGACACACTTCAATTCAAAACCAAAACCCGAAATATTCAAGCCCAAATGCGAAATGAAAGAAAATTAATCCATATTTTAACATAATTATGGAAAAGTAGTCTACAATTATATCACTAATATAAATTTTATCCTATTTGTATAAAAATGAATATTTGTACACTTATTAATATTCAATTATATATATATTTTCAATTGAAAATAATTCAACGCTTTCTTTTGAAAAATCAGGCAAACTCGAACTCTTTTCTATTAAACAGCGCTACATTTCCACCTAGCGGAGACTTTTGGAGCGATTTTTTTTTTCGCGGAATCCTTCGTCCCCCGTCCTGCTTAATCATAATACAAAATTTTGCTCAATTCTCTCAACTAGACTGCGCTACAGAGCACGCTGAGTACTGTCACTTTAATTGTGGTCACCATGTATAAAATTTTAGAAATACATTTCAATCAACTTTTATGAAAGTTTTGTATATACTCTAGCAGAAATATATTTTTACAACTTTCACAAGAAAGGCGATTTATGACGACAGTCTCGCGTAGAGGTACATTATTACTTACCCATCATACGTAGTACAGGGTAAGTCTTGTAATCGTTTTGAAAATCGAAAAAAAAAAATTGATGGATTTACTCGTTTCAGACACTGGAAACTCCGAAAAACATATTTTTAGAAGAAAATTTTTGCCGTCCGTCTGTCTGTGTGTGTGTCTGCAAACACTCTATCTCCCGAACAAATTGAGATGGAGACTTAAAATTTGGTATGTACTTAGTATGTAATAATAGAAAGAAGCTTATTGAATTTCAGTAATCTCGATTATCCGGAACTGTTTTTTCGGACTCTCGAAATATTCGTTCTGATAAAAGGTATATAAAAATTTTCGAAATTGTTTATTTTAAGGAGTGAATATAAAAGACAATGAAAAAACATAAATTTTACATGAAGAATGAAGTCGATCGGATAATGACTTGCCGATATATTTATAATCATATTTGCCACACTCTTCGATTTTTTATGACCCTGTATTTCATTCAAATTTCAATTCAATGATATAATTTAATTGGAAATGAGACGTTTAATCCGACGCAGTAAACCGTTAGTTAATATGATTATCAATTTTGGGGTTATAAGGATGTTTCTTTTACGCAATTCAGCAATAGAGCATTTAAAATTTATGACATCACCAGGCCACGATTTTATTCGAATTGCAATGCATTTTATAAATAGTTTACACATGTTTTATTTTCATACTTTATATTATGCATATGCATGATGGGTAAGTATTACGGTGGCCCCAACGACTAGTTTTAATATTCAATTCGTCAAGTAATGGGCTGTTTTAAATGTAGAACTTTTGCCATTCCTACATTATTGCTGTATTTTGTGGATTTTTGCTCTTTTCTGAAGATTTACTAAGATATTTTAATACCAAGTGCATCAACGTTTTAACTATACTATTAAGAAGAAAATTAAAAAAAACTACTTGCACTGGCCATCACAAAACTGTCTTCTCTATACATCAAATCATATAAATGATGAAATCGCCTTGTTTACAAATCGTCTATTCTCCAGTTTCTCCTTACATCGTTTAAAAAATGAGCGATTCTGGCAACAATGTGGTTAAAGTGTATGAGAGATACAAGAATGAGTTAATAATACTGCTAACCACGCTTGTTCAAAAATCGTCTGCTCTCCAGTTTCTCCTTACATCGTTTGAAAAATGAGCGATTCTGGCAACAATGTGGTTAAAGTATATGAGAGATACAAGAATGAGTTAATAATACTGCTAACCACGCTTGTTCAAAAATCGTCTGCTCCCCAGTTTCTCCTTACATCGTTTAAAAAATGAGCGATTCTGGCAACAATGTGGTTAAAGTGTATGAGAGATACAAGAATGAGTTAATAATACTGCTAACCACGCTTGTTCAAAAATCGTCTGCTCCCCAGTTTCTCCTTACATCGTTTAAAAAATGAGCGATTCTGGCAACAATGTGGTTAAAGTATATGAGAGATACAAGAATGAGTTAATAATACTGCTAACCACGCTTGTTCAAAAATCGTCTGCTCCCCAGTTTCTCCTTACATCGTTTGAAAAATGAGCGATTCTGGCAACACTGTGGTTAAAGTATATGAGATATACAAGAATGAGTTAATAATACTGCTAACCACGCTTGTTCAAAAATCGTCTGCTCCCCAGTTTCTCCTTACATCGTTTAAAAAATGAGCGATTCTGGCAACAATGTGGTTAAAGTGTATGAGAGATACAAGAATGAGTTAATAATGCTGCTATCCACTCTCGCTAAACTGCATCAATTCATTGTGGACCCAATTAGGAATCTTTACCCAAGCATAGGATAGCAGCTCCCTCTGTTGGGTGATGAAAGTCAAAATTGAATTAGTTTCTATTTATATGAAGGCCTACCCAGAATATTAAGTTTAATGAAATTCCGTGCATAGATTTTTGAGATATAACTATCACGGAAACTTTAACAAACACAGAACAGAAGCGACACCTTCTGAAGAGCGTATACTGAACGTTATACACGAAAATCTAATCAGCATCTATTTATGTTAAAGTCGCACAGAATATGAAGTTTCAAGAAATTCCATCAGTTGAATTCTTAAGATATGGCTATCGAGGCATTTCTAAAAAATGCAGCATAGCAGCGCTATCTATTGGTCGAATTACACCAAAATCAAATTAGCACTAAGTTTATGTCAAGGTCTAACAGAATATAAAGTTCGGTCAAAGTCCGTGCATTAGTTCTTAAGAGATAGCTATCGCGGAAATCGTGAAAAATACAGCATAGCAGCGCCACCTGTTGGGAGATTTGCACAAAACTTAATCAGCACCAATTTATGTTAAGGTCTAACTGAATATGAAATTTGATGAAATTCTGCATTAGTTTATGAGATAGAGTGGCCGCAAAATTTATTTGTGTCACATACATACAAACACACAGACACACGGACAAACATTTTCTAAAAACAGTCAAATCGTTTTCAGGACCTTCTAAAACATAAATATTGCCGAAAATTGGAAGTCAAAATTTCTCACGAATCCAATACTTTCTTCTTTTAAAGATCTATGAAAATATAACAAAAATAATTTCACTTCAATTTCCTTTAATTTTTGTTGTATAACACCTTCTTCCACTCGTATCGTCATTTATATATCTTTTATATATACCAAATTTTTATGTATTAAGATTTATATATTTTTTATTCAGCTATAGCTACCTAAAAACTACCGCAAAAAAAGTAGTAAATAAGGTTGTTCGATAGAGAATTATGAGGATCTAAAAGAACACACTTACAAGCATACTTGCATGCATGCTCAGAGAACGAATATAGGAATGATAGAATGTAGTTTTCAAGAGAAAAAGCCGGGCCTTCTGCCAAGTAGCATAACAATATTGGTCCAATATTTTTTGTATTGATTATATCGCAGCTCAGTATTAGTAGTAATGGTATGAAATTGCCTCAACAAAGAGCTAAAATTTGAATATATTGCACCAAGATTAGCATAGAATATTTTGCACACATTTTCAATGAAAAGGCAAAACGAGTATTTCTGTAATAATAACCTTTTAAAATAAAAATTTGTATTTCATTAGAAATATTTCCTAGGAATGCAAAATTGACGCAATATTGAGCTCCAATATAATCAATACACCCAATATTGGTGTGCTGTCAGAGTTTTATAAGTTTTATCAGATAGCTCTATCAAAATAAAACCCAATATAGAATCAACACACATTTATAGATACCAAACTTTGAAACTTACGGAAAGAGTAATTAAATGAAATGAAATACAATTAGATCTTTATTTTATAAAATCTAAAATCAGTTCTTCAATCCATTTTAACTAAAATTGGTATTTCATTGCAAGTATTTTCTAGGAATGCAATATTGGTGCATTACTGAGCTTGAACATAACCAATATAATCAATATAATCCATATTGATGTACTACTAGTGTAAAATAAGTTTTATCTAACACCCTTTTTATATCAAACAAATAAAACCAACTAGATTAACACACACATGTATATTTCTAGACACGAAACTTTAATACTCATGCAAACAGTAATAAATAAAACGAAATTTTAGATCTCTATTTCATAAAAACAAAAACCGCCTGATTCCAATCCTGTAAAAAATTACGAAGCTTTAATTTAAATTTGTGGCCAAAGATGGAAGATCTCGGAAACAGACAAAGTGAAGAAATGGCAAGATGACTGCAGCATATTGTATAAGGTCACGCACTGTTAAATTTTTCCTTGCTTATTCCGCATTTATTAAAGATCTAGGAATTCCGCATATCTCTTCAAAAGAGAAGGAGATAATTTGTTTTAAATATTTGGATTGGCTGACAGGAATGCAGTGTTTCAGTTCATGTTTGCCATTGGATGATTTGCTTAAGTGCCATTCGTTTGCTCCAATCAAAATGCCAAAACGAAATTGCGAAAAGCCAATAATTAAATGCATTCGTGAAAATGAAAAGCTACTCTTTAATTCACTTTAAATCGTTCCTCATTGTAGATTAAGTGAAGAGTGTTCTAATTTCGGAGCGATGCATTTATTTTTGATCAGTTCGAAACAAGCCGATCGCGAAAGATGAATTAATATTTCAGAGAAGTAGAATATTTTATGGAAGATGAGCAAATGTTAAATTATGATAGAAGAAGTAATTTTCATTCGTGCTTGAATTTGAAGTCGATTGTAAAGCAGACGATAAATAGTGATTTAATTTTATTCGCAAGCACGTCATAAATAAAATTCAAAATTTGTTTATTGATGCTACGACAGAGAATTTATTATTGTAATTTATGGATTTATTTGCCACATAAAGAAGAAATTTATATGTTATTTATATTATTTTCAACGGTTTAGTATATTTTGTTTAGATATTAAGAAAGTTTAATTTTGAATAATTTTTAACCTTTTCTCAATTGTATAAGTTAACTCGTATATCTATTTAATACAAATCAATACCGTTTTCCCTACACTTCCCCTCACAAAAGAAGCACGAGCTTGCAGAGTCTGAGAGCGTAAAAATTTATTAAACCCATTAAAAAAATATATTTTGTTTAATATCAGAGAAGTAGAATATTTTAAAGGAAGGTAAGAAAATGTTGAATAATATATATATAAAAGAAAAGTAAACTTTCATTCGTGCTTGAATTTGATATAGATTGTAAAACAGATTATAAATAATGATTTAATTTTATTCGCAAGCACGTCACAAATAAAACTAAAAATTCGTTTATTTATGCTTCAACAGAGAGTTTGTTACTGTAATTTGTTGTTTTGTTTGTTATGTAAAGATAAATTATGTATGCTGTTCTTCATTATTTTATATTTAATTTAATTTTAATTAATATATTTAATTTAATTTTAAAGTAAAGCGTGGAGAAATAATTGTTTTATTTTTTTTAAATTTAATTTTTTACTTAGAGATAACATAAGCAAATAAAATCTAAAAGTGTCAATCAAAATTATTAAACAAAAACTAACTGACTGACTAATTTTATTTTTGTTTGCGATTGGCTGATATTTTAAAAAATAAAATATTTTTAGTTTTCATTTTAAAAGTTAAAAACAGATCTTGTGAGCTCGCCATACAATAAGCGATTATGAAACTGATTAATGAAATGGAATTTCATCGTAACAAAATGCGACAGTTTTGTAAAGAACTGTGTACCCAATTCAGAATTATATATATTTTTTACATTAACTATTTTCCTACAGGATTGAAAAAAGAGCGTAATTACATTATTATTATTGAAATGTCATTATTTTATGTATTATGCTTTTTAAAACTGAATAAACTTAATGTACGCAAATCGTAATAATAATAATAATAATAATAATAATAATAATAATAATAATAAAAGAAAAGAAATAATGGCTATTAAATCATAAGATAAAACCGACGCGACACTCGAAAAATTGATCAAGTATTACAATACGTTAGAAAATAACTTCATTCCATTAGTGCTAAATGCTCTGTATCATAAACACCTAAAAACTGAAGGAAAGATCAATGCAGTAAGAAAAAAGTCCTTCCGACCTGTACCGGGAGGAAAAGGTAGCTTTCCTATATCTTCGTTTTAAAATTTTAGCTAATGTTACACGGAAACAGCAAGTTAAAATGCAAAGAAACGTTTACAAAAGATTCGTTAATACTGAATTTGAATAAGAAATTCGCCAAATTATTGAGCAATAGCCAAATTGGCTTCATTTGTGAAAACTTATTTTGGTCGCTAAATTTGGCGATATTTCGCCAAATGTCGCCAAATTTGCCAATTTTGTCGCCAATGTCGCCAATTTTGGCACTAACGGATATGAATATATAGTTTTATGCGTATGATTGGGAAAATTATTACAACAATGAAAGAAAATAATTTGCGAGTAATCGCGTTAATGTGCTGTTTTGTTTCAAAATGTCAGCCACCCTAGAATTTCAAACTGCTCTATCTCAGCCATTTTTTAAGATAGAGGTAAACCAAAAAAATGCTCTGGAATCCTTGTATCAAGGCCTAAAACGTAATTAAAAAATAAATTTTAATTTTTAATTTTTTTTGTATATTTATTTTAGTTTTAAATTTTTAAATGGCCGCCATCTTGAAACAAAATGGCGGACCAAGCTGGCCAACGAACTCGGTCGAGACATTGGTTAGCTTAATACACACAATTAGTTTCATAAAAATTTATTTATAAATACGAGCGTTATCGTATGACATATGTCAGATATATATATATATATATATATATATATATATAAATCAACATTTGAACGGAGGGTGGTTTTGGGGTCTGGGGGTCATGATCGGTAAAAATATATCGATATTTTCCGGAACTGGTTTCCTCCGAACGGCTGCAATAGGTAGCTTTATACTTTTTTGTATTGAAAGCTACCTAATAAGAAAATGGAACCTCATATTTTGAAACACGCTATAAAGGGCAAAATTCCACAATATAAGGAAGTCGCGATGATTTTTCTTTGAACTAGACATCGTTTAAGAAGAAATTTCTATTCCAAATTGCCCGATCATACATAATATATATATATATATATATATATATATATGTTTCTTTATGGTTATATATGTATATATATATATATATATATTACATTATATATGTGTGCGTGTGCGTGTGCTTGTGTATGTATGTATTTACCTTAAAAACGCCTCCCCACTTTCAACTTTTTATAGTAATTCAAGATCTTCTTATAGTAATTCAATAAAATTTATAGTGTAAAACTGGTTAAAGATGTTGAGATATATGTCAGTTCTTCATTCATTTTGATTCTACTTCTAAATTATGAAAATTTTTTAAGTACAAACTTTCAGCAGTGTCCCATATTATTTCGTTTGCTCTTATTGCTTGGACAATAAAAGACAAGTCTTAATTGTTTCTCTAATATATCTATCTCCCTGTATAACGTTTCAGATTTAGTCCCTTATTTCAGTTATATGGGTTTATATTCCTGTTTTGAATCAAACCTATATCTAAAGTTTTAAACTAATTTATAGGAAAAATAAAGAACCTTTTCTGTGTAATATAAGAAATATTTTTATTTACCTTCCTGTAACTCAAAAATGAATTTTTATTTATTTTGTAATCTGTCACAACAGTTGTTGAACGAGTTACATTTAAGGCGTATTCTATGACACCATTCAGTTTAAAATAGTCTTTATATGAGTGTTTGAGGACTAGTCTCGTATTACTTATTTAATGAAAGACAAAATATTTCAGTAAATTTGAAAATGTTTTAAACACCGAAGATTGTGTTTAAAATTTAAAAAAAAAAAAAAAAATGTCAAAGGTACATCAGAATTGAATGCAATATAGTTTTACTTTCCGTTCACATAAAGTGTAAGGAAAAAATTGCAATGATGATAAAAGAAAAAAAAAACTGTTTTAGAAATATTGATATATTTATACAATTTGAGGTTCCATGATTCCTTTTTCGCTATTTTTATACCTACGAGGGTTATTTTTAAAGTAAGGTCCATTTTGTAATTAAAATAAAATATATTAAGTACATTTAGAAAATTTATTTTTTACAAGATTCTTCATACTTTTTTCTACTTTTCTACATGGTTTAATGTGTGTCGAAACAATTGTCGTAACGCCCCATGAGTTTTTGTATTTCTTCCTCGTAGAATTCCGTCGCCTGTGTGGGAAGCGACAACTTCACCGAGGTTTGCACAACACTGTCGAATCTCTAACAGCCGAAAAACGATTTCAAGTATCCAAGTATCGGATGAGGTGATAGATACTCTGCGCAAAGTCAGAACTGAATGGTTGGTGCTCAAATTGTCCGCCCGCAAAAGATTCGATGATAGATTGTGTTTAAGCTTCAGTGTGTGTGCACTGGAGCCATACACCTCACAGATCTGGTGATGAACGTATGCTACTGTTACGTTTCTTGCTGCCAAAAACTGGATTACTGGCCGTATTTCACAGTCGGCGTATGATCAATTCACTTGAACATGTTTATCGTTCACTCCGTAGAAACACACTGACACCATAAGTGCACAACTGGCGTCTGCTGTAGTGCAAGGGATGCCGGGAGACTGCGCGCATGCACTTTGCTGCAAACTCGCCAGATTTAAACGCACATATTTGGTAACGAACCGTACTTTAAAAATAACCCCCGTATTGATTATGTATTTGTATGTATGCGTGTATGTTGTAATTTTGTTACGTTTTTAGGTTCCCAGAGCCCGTTTTTGTTGTATTTACGATGATGTCACTGTGTATGTATGTGTGTTAGTGAACACGATAGTGTTCAAACTGTGTTCTTGATTGATTATTTCACATTGCTTGGTGAATATGTTACAGAGTACTTTCGCTAGAATTGCTTTCCTTATCGTACAAAATGGTCAATGGGGTCAACATCTAAACCATTTTTCAAACATTTTGTGACAAAAAAAGTTCCGATAAGTATTTTTAAAACTCAATTATCCAATTAAATATTTTCCTTGTCCATTCTCATCTTACTTTGCTACAACAGTCATATTTTACTAAATTGTTACTTACTTTATTAAAACATTTATTTTTCTTAAAAGGAAAAATAAAATTAAAGCTAGTATTATTAATTTGATAAAAATATTTATTGACATTTAAATAATGATCTTGTTGAAAATCAATATCGAAATATTTATATTTAAAATAAATTAAAACCCCAATTGTCATGACTATGTAAATTCAATTTTAATATTTATTTTAATTAACAGGTCTTTATTTTAGCGCGAGTAGAATGAGAATTCATTGAAAATTACGTCATAATTTTAGAAAAAAAAAATACTTGAGCTTTCTAAATAAAAGTGATTTTTTCTTTAGAAGATGAGGTCATTTCGACATTTCAACTTTGCTAAATTAGGATGTAAATTTTTATTTATTTTTATATTACTATTTATCTGAACGCATAGTGTTATGTAAAGTATTCGAAATATCGAATGAAATCACTTCAGATGTATATGCTACTTTACAATTTCAAAGTATTAACTATGAAGTTTACAGTTAATTAATTATTTTCATGCACTTCAAACTAGATCTCCCTATTAAACGTTTATACGAGTATACGAATAATATGTATTATACGGGTACAGATTTTGGACAAGTATGATATGGCCAAGGCGGTTATACGTATTATTATAGGAAACAATTTATACAGAATTTATTCCGGTGGGTGGTTTAACGTATAAACGTTTTTCGTTCATTGCGAGAAAATAAATAGAAAAATGAAATATAAAACAATTTAAGCTGTTCCAGCAAATTTATTTCAACGAAAATTAGAAGTAACATAAATTAATTAAAATATTTATACGGAAAAATAACAAGATCCTATGTATGAAACATATTATGCTGATCGCTAACGATTTTTAGCTTGTTCTCCGTTTAGTGACCTAAGAGTGATAAGGTCCATTGGCATTAAAAGTAAATACATATACTTGAAATATACGTACAGTGCTGGCAAAAAGTTTAAGACCACATGGAAATTTTGTTGTTTAGAATAAAATTCCGAAAAAATTTAAATATCTTGAATCTAGACTTTTTTTTTTTTTTTTTTTTTTTTTGAAGGCTTCTACCTTCAGAAACGAGAAACCTGATTTGTTAACCCAACCCTCACCTGTTTAGCCTAGAGGGAAGCCGTACCATTGAATTAAAAGCATAGACCTTCTAATATATTTTTGGTCTGAGGTTGAAAGCTAAAGCTTTTTTTAAAGAACTATGTTTTCACTACTAAATATTCGTATTTTTTCGCAAAATTTTAAAGAGAGTTTGGCTGCAGTTATATTTATAACTGATTGAAATGTCAGAGAGCTCGGAAGATGCGAACTATTTTTTATTGCTATGTTAAAGAAGCCGACGCGAAAACAAACAAACAAACAAAAAAGTGAGAAGAAAACATTTCTTTTACAACTAGATAACAATATTTTTTCACGAAATTTTTACACTGGCTGTAAAACCGTCTTATTTATCACCAATAAAGATTTCAAAAAGTTCGGACAAAAAGAACTTTTTATTTTAAAACTATAAAACAACCCTAGGTAAAAAAAAGAAAAAAAAAAAAAAGCGCTTTTATCATTATATATAATTTTTTTTTTCGCGAATTTTTCGTTTTAAAATATAATTTCATACAAAATAGGGTAAAAGATATAAAAACTTGATTTTATTTATTTATTTATTTATTTAATCACGGGCCCGGGCGAGGGCCATCTAGTATGTGAAGTTAATTCAATTGTAAGAGTAAAAATGTAATTTTATCTAGTAGGGTTAGAATCTTGCATTATTAACAAATAGAAATAAGTTTAGGACCAGTAGCTTCTTTTGAATCTAACCTAATGAGATGATATCATGACTGTAGTATTTTATGCGGGACTCATCTGTGATGATGCTTATACGTTTAGGTTTAGTAGTCAATAGATTTGAAGTTTTGGGATATGCAACTGCTGCTTTGTCGCGGGAAATCATTGACTGAAAAAAAGGGTAAAATCACGGAATTTTCGGATTGCGGGCTGAGTGAAAGCCAAATTTCCCTAAAAACTAGTCGTTGGGGGTCACCGTAATACTTACCCATAATATAAAATATGAAAATAAAACATGTGCAAACTATTTGTAAACTGCATTGCAATTCGAATAAAATCGTGGCTTGATGACGTCATAAACTTTAAATGCTCTTTTACTGAATTGCGTAAAAGAAACATCCTTATAACTCCAAAATTGATAGTCATATTAACTAACGGTTTACTATGCCGCATTAAGCGTCACATTTCCCAATTAAAATGTAGCTTTGAATTGAAATTTGAATGAAATACGGGGTCATGAAAAATCGAAGAGTGTGAAAATAGGATTATAAATATTCCGGCAGCTAATTATCCGATCGACTTCATTCTTTACGCAAAATTTATGTTTTTTTATTGTCTTTTATATTCATCCCTTAAAATAAACAATTTCGAAAAAATTTATATACCTTTTATCAGAACGAATATTTCGAGAGTCCGAAAAAACTAGTTTCGGATAAGCGAGGTTACTGAAATTCAATAAGCTTCTTCCTATTATTACATACTAAGTACATACCAAATTTCAAGTCTCTATCTCAATTTGTTCGGGAGATAGAGCGTTTACAGACACATAGACACACAGACAGACGGACGGCAATTTTTTTTTCATAATATATATATTTCGGAATGTCCAGAGTTTGAAACGTGTAAATCCGTCAATTTTTTTTTTCGATTTTCGAAACGATTACAAGATTTACCCTATACTACGTATGATGGGTAAGTAATACATAAATCTAAAACTGCTGTGCACATTTTATTACTTACCCATCATACGTAGTATAGGGTAAGTCTTGTAATCGTTTTGAAAATCGAAAAATTTTTTTTGACGGATTTACACGTTTCAGACGCTGGAGATTCCGAAAAACATATTTTTAGAAAAAATTTTTTGCCGTCCGTCTGTGTGTCTGTGTGTCTGTGTGTGTGTGTGTCTGTAAACGCTCTATCTCCCGAAAAAATTGAGATAGAGACTTGCAATTTGGTATGTACTTAGTATGTAATAATGGGAAGAAGCCTATTTCATTTCAATAACCTCGATTAACCGGAACAATTTTTTTCGGACTCTCGAAATATTCGTTCTGATGAAAGGTATATAAAAATTTTCGAAATTGTATATTTTAAGAAATGAATATAAAAGACAATAAAAAAACATAAATTTTGAATAAAGCATGAAGTCGATCGGATAATTAGTTGCCGAGATATTTGGAATCCTGTTTTCCACACTCTTCGATTTTTCATGACCCTGTATTTCATCCAAATTTCACCTCAAAGATATATTTTAATTAGAAATTTGACGCCTAATCAGATGCAATAAACCGCTAGTTAATAGGATTATTATTTTTGGAGTTATAAGGAAAAACCTCTTTCAAGTAATTCAGTAATCGAGCCTTTAAAGTTTGTGACGTCATCAAGTCACGATTTTATTTGAATTGCAATGCATTTTATAAGTAGTTTACACATTTTTATTTTAATATTTTACATTATGCATATCCATGATGGGTAAGTATTACGGTGGCCCCAACGACTAGTTTTTCGATACAATGATCTATGGGCAAAATAAAAGAAGCGGACGGCCATCAAAATCTCACCCCGGTGTAAACGGAACGTTATTAGAGTGGCAGTTTAAGATTGTGCCTATTCTGCTACTATAAAATCTGCTCTAGAACTAACTCTGCGTAACGTTCAGAACTGTTAGAAATGTGTTAAAAAGTACTGAACCCATTGAATTATGCTAAATTCAAAGCCAAACAAAAATTACAAAACCATCATATTGATGCAAGACTAAAAATCGCATTGTCCAATGCCTTAAACTGCAACGTATAGCAAAAATTGATTTTTACTGATGAAAAAATATTCAACTTTGATGGACCATATGGTTTAATACATTACTCACATGATTTACGAAGTGAGCCATATCTGCTTCCAAGACGTGTACGAAGTGGCGGCTGAATAATGATTTGGGTATACTGTAATGCCAAAGGGAAAACAAGTTTGGTTTTCACCAAGACAACGAGGAACTTCTTTGATTATCAATATATCATTTGTAATAATTTTGTTCCACTTAAATATGAACTCATAGATATGGTGCTGCTTCAAGATAAAGCTTCCACTCACGAGTCTGTGTCAACTTTAGAATAAATCTGCAAACAACATTAAAATTTTGCACTTCCCAGCTAAAAGTCCTGACCTAAATCCCGTAAAAAACTTCTGGGGAATCTTGGTTCGCCAACGATATATGGTTGACTCGATTTTTTAATTGAAAGCAGCCATTTTGGAAACATGGGCAAAATACCCATTTCTGCATAACAAACGTACTAAAAATTACTGTACAAACCTTTTACATGTGTATTTAAATGTTAAATATACTTTTCCTAAATTTTTTTCCACTAAACTAAGTAGAAATTAATTTTTTGCTTATTTTTTTAAACATATTATTGTAATTTAAAACAAATAAAACTTACCTAACTTTATGTGTATAATTTTGTAATGATATTAGTTTTTCATTAAAATAAGAGTTTTATTCTTTTTGTTGGTGATCCTAAACTTTTTTCCAGCACTGTATACTTGAAATATACATATGAAATATATGTATACTTGAAATATACATATGAAATATATGTATACTTTAAATATACGTATGAAATATATGTATACTTGAAATATACGTATGAAATATATGTATACTTGAAATATACGTATACTTGAATTATACGTTTAATCGATATACGTTTATAGGTATCCGGATACGTTTAAATGTATCACTTAGGTATTTCATACCGACGTATTATACGTATAGACGTATTTCAGTTAAACGTATAACTGATATACGTATCGCGTCTGGAGCACTACTTCAAACCCTCTTTTAAAAAGCAAAAACATTTATAAATAAATCATTTTTAAAATGATGAGCTTTTAAAGGCTGAACAGTATATTAATGTATACGAAATTCTAGAAAATCATTAAAAATCCCCCAAAGTTATAATAATGTTCATCTGAAATTATTTTATACAAATATTAATATACAACTTTTATCGGAGAAATTTACTTGAAAAAACACCTTAATAATAGATAATGCCATTTACTTCATTTTATTATTAATATTTGCATCAATAGCTATATTACTAGGCAATTTTTAAATTCCCTGACTTGAATTCTTTCAAACAAAGTTTATCACAGCTAAAATCCTTTAGAAATACTTTTATTATAAGCCTTTTATTATAATATATTAACTTTTCTATAATTAGTAATATATTAATTATAATTTAATAAAGTATTTATAAATTTATTCTACATTTTAATACAATATGCATTTTTAAAATTGAACGTAATTTCAGTGTGCGTGACCTTTTAAAAATCCCAATAAAATTTTCTCCGAAAACCACAATAATTTTCATCTAAAAATGAAAAACAAATGTTAATATAATATTCCTACTGATGAAATTTGTTTTAAAAGTAGTTTTTTATACATTTTCTAGCAATTTATTGTCAAAATTTGCATTTATGAATATACGACAAATGTATGTACTATTATGTTATGCTACAAAATTTTAATTTTTAACAAAATATGCAGTTACTAAACTATTTAATCCCAGTTAAATTCCATTCTAAAGGACAAAAATATTTTTAAATTACCCTGCATTTTATTGTACTATGTTTTTAAAACTGATTAAAATTTTATTGTATCTGGTTTTCTAAAAAGAGAAAAACAAACACACTCTAAACTATTATAATATTTGTCTGAAAAATTAATATATTATAATACAGTTAGAGATTAATTTTATTTAAAAGCTCTTTCATGACATATTTTTAATTCAATGTATTTAATGTGCAAAATTTGCACGAATTTATGTAAATGATTATTTTGCGTCATATTATCCACTTGCATACATTTCCCTTTGTTTGGATACTATGACGCAAAGTAATCATTTACATAAATTTTACTTATGATTTTGGATAACGTGACACAAAAGATAAATCAATTTGTTGAAATAAATACATTTCAATGCATAATATAGGTTCAGTGAAAGTAATAGATTTAACAGTGTATTGGAAAATTAAAAGTATTGTTTGTATGTGTAAATATATATTTAAAAGACAAACCAAAAATAACTTAAATTGAATTTTAAAACAATCCTATTAAATTCATGCGAAGGTGTCACTCGAATTTTAATATCATTTCTTTTAAAACCCATATTTTGAATTCAGGAGAGATGTGAATGAAAAAGCATCAACGAATAAATTTTATACATTTTTTCATGTTAAAAATAATAATTGTATCTGTGAATGTAAATAAAACGAAAAAGAAAATTATGATTTTAAAAAAAATATTAACATAGCGTCACTCAAATTTGATATCATTGCTTTTAAGACCCATATTTAACATTCTTAGAGCCAAAATAAAGTGCTGCGTCACAACTTTTAACCCGTTATGGGTTTTTGTACTTATATACTACTGCACAATTTCAAAATTTCGATTACAAATATAATTCTAAAGTTTCTAAATTACTCTTACACATTAAACCATCTCTAAAAGCATTTAAAAGCTATCTAGTTAAACACAAGAAATATTTTAGTCCTTAAGTTTGTTGATGCTACAGAACCAAGCGCCAATGGGTTGGGTTGATTATTGACGGCCAATTATCTACACTTGGGATATAGGCACGGGGGGAGTGCCCTTCGTGGGGGTCTTTCTAAGGGAACCTAACCCGTATTTACGCATGGATAAATCCACTGCTCGAAGAAAACCACGAAAACTCCGAACGATTAGGCCGACGGGCGCGATTGGGATCGAACCCAGCACCTCCCGTCTACCAGCTTCCAGAGCAGAGCCTCTCAGCCACTGGTGGGGCGAACCAAGCGCCAAACCTCTAATTATCTCTAACTTTTTATAAATTCCCCTCTATCCAAGGCTAATGGGGTCGAAACAGGGCACTCTAAACTATTATAGTATTTGTCTGAAAAAGTTAGAAAAGTTAATGTATTATAACACAGTTATATATAAATTTTATTTAAAAGCTCTTTCACGACATATTTTTAATTCAATTTATTTCATGTGCAAAATTTGCACGAATTGATATTACTACTACACAATTTCAAAGTTTCGATTACAAATATAAATATTCCGGCCGCTAATTATCCGATCAACTTGATTCTTTATGCAAAATTTGTTTTTTTATTGTCTTTTATATTCAACCCTTAAAATAAACAATTTCGAAAAAATTTATATACCTTTTATCAGAACGAATATTTCGAGAGTCCGAAAAAAATAGTTTCGGATAAGCGAGGTTACTGAAATTCAATAAGCTTCTTCCCATTATTACATACTAAGTACATACCAAATTTCAAGTTTCTATCTCAATTTGTTCGGGAGATAGAGCGTTTACAGACACATAAACACACAGACAGACGGACGGCAATTTTTTTTTTCATTATATATTTCGAAATGTCCAGAGTTTGAAACGTGTAAATCCGTCAATTTTTTTTTTTTCGATTTTCAAAACGATTACAAGATTTACCCTATACTACGTATGATGGGTAAGTAATACATAAATCTAAAACTGCTGTGCACATTTTATTTTTTGATACAATGATCTATGGGCAAAATAAAAGAAGCGGACGACCATCAAAATCTCATCCCGGTGTAAACGGAACGTTATTAGAGTGGCGGTTTAAGATTGTGCTAGATTTAGATTCTAAAAGCTTCTAAATTACTTTTCCACATTAAACCATCTCTAAAAGTATTTAAAAGTTATCCAGTTAAACACAAGAAATATTCCAGTCCTTAAGTTTGTTGATACTACAGAACCAAGCGCCAAACCTCTAATTATCTCTAATAACTTTTTATACATTCCCCGCAATCCAAGGCTAATGGGGTCGAAACAGGGCTTAGAGAAATCTCCATTTGCTTAACAAGGGATTGAGACCCGAGAGCACGGACCGATCCATCCCTAGGGAAGCATGGAGAAGGGAGGAGGAGAATAACCGCATATTGGTACAGGAGTATCTTGCATTACACCAGGCCGTAGAATAGGAGCTTTAAAGCTCCGTCCCGGTATTAGTGTACTGCGTTTGTAGGGATGCAGAAAACTGAGGCAGATTGAGTTTGATCTCACGGTTTGATATGTTTCACGAAAGACCAGAAGGTATTCGAGAAGATAAAAATCTTTTGTTTTGGAGTAAAATGTTAATCAATGGATTTAGCGAAATCACTTGGACCCGATATTGTTTGTTCAATAAAGCATGATTCAGTTGGTGTTGAGGAAGCGAAATAGCTTTACTTCTCATTATTTTGAACACCTTTATTTATTATTATTTTTAAATAATAAAACCATACCTGTGTTTATTTTAATTTTAATACAATTTTGTTATGCATTATGTAAATAGGACTTTATAAAATTATAGACTAGAAGGTATTTAAGAAGATAAAAATATTTTGTTTTGGAATAAAATGTTAATCAATGGATTTAGCAAAATCGTTTGGACCGGATATTGTTTATTCAATAAAGGATGATTCAGTTTGTGTTGAGGAATCAAAACAGTTTTACTTCTATTTATTCAGAACACCATTTTAAATTTTTCTTAAAATAAATAACATGCTGATGTTTATTTTAATTTTAATGAAATTGTGTTTAGATTTATTTTGAAACATATTAAATATGAAAATACGACTTAGAAGAATTTTAGACTAGAAGGTATTCGAGAAGATAAAAATATTTTTGTTTTGGAGTAAAATGTTAATCAATGGATTTAGCAAAATCCTTTGAACCTCATATTGTTTGTTCAATAAAGGTTGATTCAATTGGTGCTGGGCAAGCAAAATAGCTTTACTTCTCACTATTTTAAACATCTTTATTTAGTTTTTTTTTTTTTTTTTTTTTTTTTTTTTTTTAATATATATATAAATAACATGTTGATGTTTATTTTTATTTTAATGAAATTTTTTAGATGTATTTTGAAATATATTAAGAAAAGATGACTTTATAAAATTTTTAGACTAGAAGGTATTCGAGAAGATACAAATATTTAGTTTTGGAGTAAAATGTTAATCACTAGATTTATAAAAAAAACTTGAATAGTATATTGTTTGTTCAATAAAGGATGATTCAGTTGGTGTTAAGGAAGCAACATAATTTCTCATTATTTAGAACATCCTATTTTTGTTTTTCTTACAATAAATAACATGTTGATGTTAATTTTAATGTAATTTTGTTTTGATTTATTTTTAAATATATTATGAAAATATCACTATATAAAATCTTTTAGACTAAAATATGTTCGAGAAGATAAAAAAGCTTTCCTTTTGGAGTAAAATGTTAATCAATGGATTTAGAAAAATAAATTTGGCCGGATAAGTTTTGTCGTATAAAAAATAATTCAGCCCATCTTGATAAAATAGAATTTGTATTGTTATCGATTATTTTTAATGTGCTTAACTAGTTTTTCTTACAATAAAATATTGTGAATATTGTTCATGAAAGACCGTCAGAGGATATTCGAGAAAATAAAAATGTTTTGTTTTGGAATAAAATATTAATAAATGGATTTAGTAAAATCGATTAGACTAATATTGTTTGTTCAATCAAAGATGAGCTGATTTGATGGAAGATTAATATTTAGCTGCTAGTTGGTTTTAATATAATATTTAGTTATTTTTAATTAAATATTATATGAATATTTTAAAATAAGTGTCCTGTTTCTCCAAACAATTCCGTAAAAATACATTAACTTAGCATAGACCCGATTATGGACAATTCACTGCTTGATTTATGAAACAATAAATTGTAGTTTATTGTTTCATTTGTAAAAGTTCAAGTATGCGAATCCAAATTTACAGCTCAGTCTGCCAAGTAGTTCCTGAGTTATTCTTAAAAAACTATCGAATTGCAATCTGTTTTGCAACGATTAAAAATGAATTTAACATAAGAATTTTCAAACTCCAAACCTTCATTATTTCTAAGCCACTTGACCGAATCACCCTTTGTTTTATATCCTAAGGTATACAATTTACCAAAAAAAGCCAAATATGATGTTAAAATTAGATGTTCGTATTGCAAATTTCAGACTTTGGTAGAATTTCAATATAAAGACAACCCCTAAACATTATATATATATATATATATATATATATATATATATATATTTGGCACAGCTATTTAATAGTTGCTATGTCATTTCATGGTACATATATTTTTTATGTTGCTTTAATTATTAATTTTTCCATCTTCCATCTTATTTTTAATATAGAATTATTCATTAATGCATCCATTACTTTAATGTAATTGGATATTCTATTTATTATTTATGAATTAATTTCATTTATTTATTATTTAACTAATTGCTATCATCTTTAGATAGTATATGGTTTAATTTTTAAATATTAATTTTCATCCAATGCTATTTTTATTCAGCGTATATTCACTTTTTACCCTAATAGATGGCAGCACCATGGTTTCTGTTGCTTTACAATCATATTAATATTATTCTAACACCTAGTCTGGCAACATGGTAAATCATTTTCTAAAACTAAATTTGGCAACATGTAATGATTTTTTGCAATTCATTCCGTCTGTTTGGTTGTGTTCATGTGTGGTTCATGTGGTGCACAGGTATCTTTTTTAATCCAAATGGATTATGTACTTTATGACTCTATTTTAAGTTTTAACTGTGTATTATAGGTATGGTTTATTCCTTTTTAATATTGTATATATTTTTTATTTTTTCACAGGTTTGATTCATTGTTTATGAGTGGTAGTCCCAAAATCATATTCTTTAGCAATGTTATGGCTAATATGATGATGAAACCACTCATTTTATTTGTGGTATTTAGGCATTTGGGACTTGACAATTCTGTCTAAATTCCACGAATTTCATTTCATTCATTCAATTTCATTTATTCAATTTCTAATTTAATTTCTTCTTCTTTTAAATAAGTTTTTGGTATCTATATTCAGTGTGTTGGGGAATACTTTCATTGTCAACTGATTATTACATACTTAATCATTATTTCATAGTTTAAGTTGGTGTTATGGTAATGTTTCATTTATGGTTATATATATATATATATATATATATATATATATATATATATATATAATGGCAAAAAAACATAATTTCTTGTCGAGTAGCTTATTATTTCATTTTGTTTTATTTTGTTTTATTTTTTTGTCAATCTGGAGATTAAAATGTATGGTGTAGTCTCTTTCTCTCTCTCTCTCTCCCCCCTCTCTCTCCCTCTTTCTCGTCTCCCCCCTATATACTCCCCCCCCTCAATCTCTTTTCCGACTGTACATTTTGTAATATGAAGATGGATACATAAAAGAAGGATTTCGAAAAATATCTAATATAAAGGTAATTTTACATATTAATATTACAATTAAAATTTATATTTATAATTCATAATTAAATGTATTAATTTATCTTAACCACTCTGGCATATACATAAAATTTTCCGATAAGAATGTTTGTTTACACTATTGTATTTTATTGTAATTTGCCAGTAAATACTATATGTATCCTATACATCATATAATATAAATTCAAAAAATAAAATATGAAAATAAAAAATTTTCAGCGAATTTATTTAGATAACAAGATAATACTTTAATTATAAATCATTTAATTACAGCAAACTGCACTGTTTTATGTTTACAACAATAAAAAATAATACATGGAACCAATATAGTTCTCGTTAGATTCGTAATACTTGAACCAATCCAGAAATTAAAGCTGTCAAATACACAGAATCCTTGTTTAATTATGAATGAAACTTTATTGCAAATAATTAAACGTAACACAATATAGAATATAAATTAATGCATCTTTTGTTAACAATAATTCCGAATTTACATTATTTGATGCCACAGTAGACATTTATTTCACATTTGTCACAGCAATATTTCATTTTAAATTTATGACATTTGATTATCATATAAGTTCTACTTTTACTACAACTATGTATAATAAATATGTTTCATCGTATAATTAATAGAATTGTTTCCCCTTATTAGCTAGCATTGCTATGAATATTTATCCTATTATATTGATACTATGGATTTAGAATTAAACTAAAAATTATTTTTGATGTTTTTAAACTTACACGTGTAGGATGTGTGAGTTTTTAATCAACAGTCCGAGGTATGGGAGCCTAATATGAAATAATATTTTTAAATAACCCCCAAAGAATTGTGCTTATTTTATTTTTATTCGTGTATCACATATAAATATCATATGGAATTTAATAATGCTTCTGAATTACATCAACATATACCAATTTATTCATGCATAATGCGCACGCATGTGTTTGATTAGGGAAAAAGAAACACATTATGTCTCGTGTATAATGCGCACCCATGTTTTTGATTAGGGAAAACGAAACAAATTATGTCTCGTGTATATTGCGCACTAATGTTCTGCATTAAGGAAAACGAAATAAATTATGTCTCGTGTATAATGTGCACCAATGCTGTGTATTAAGGAAGACGAAACAAATTATGTCTCGTGTATATTGCGCACCAATGTTGTGCATTAGGGAAAATGAAACAGATTATGTTTCGTGTATAATGCGCACCCATGTGTTTGATTATGGAAAACGAAACAAAGTTTGTCTCGTGTATGTTGCCCACCAATGTTGTTCATTAGGGAAAACGAAACAGATTATGCCTAATGTATAATGCGCACCCATGTGTTTGATTAGGGAAAACGAAACAAATTATGTCTCATGTATATTACGCACCAATGTTGTGCATTAGGGAAAACGAAACAAATAAGGTCTCGTGTATAATGCACACCAAAGCAATTACTGTCCATATGCGGTAATGTGTGCAAATTCTGTCGTGCATCCCTGCATATGACCTATAGAATTTATACACACCACGTTATATACTAAAAATTACACAAGTCTCAAATTTCATAACCAGAGCGGAAAACACATGCACAATTATCCACCAAAGTTAGCCCTGTAACCGAATTCTTTTGTGTGCCTCTGTAAATGAATAATAAATGCTACGCGCTATGTCTCGTGTATAATGCGCACCCATGTGTTTGATTAGGGAAAACGAAATAAATTATGTCTCATGTGTATTGCACAACAATGTTGTGCATTAGGAAAACGAAACAAATTGTGTCTCGTGTATGTTGCGCATCAATGTTGTTCATTAGGGAAAACGAAACAGATTATGTCTAGTGTATAATGCGCAACCATGTGTTTGATTAGGGAAAATGAAACAAATTATGTTTCGTGTATATTGCGCACCAATGTTGTACATTAGGGAAAACGAAACAAATTATGTCTCGTGTATACTGCGCACCATAGTACTTTAGATGCATTTGGCATAGACTATGAAACTCTTTCCAACAGTAACAGTATTAAGAAATTTCATTCTTTAAATACAATAAAATGACATATCTAACTAAATAATTAAAAAAAAACCCGCATAATTCAGTAAACATACATGTTCAGCAATTACTGTTCACATGCATATGCGTGCATACGCATATGTGTGCATATATGTGTGTAATGTATGTATATGTGTGCAAATTCTGTCGTGCATTCCTGCATATGACCTACAGAATTTATACACACCACGTTATATACTAAATATTAGACAAGTTTCAAATTTCACAACCACAGCGAAAAACACATGCTTAATAATTATCGAACAAAGTCATACCTGTAACCGAATTCTTTTGTGCGCCTCTATAAATGAATAATAAATGCTACGCGCTCCATAATCTATAAAAAACATGTTGTAGTGCGCCTCAGTGCTCGTTTTTAATTTAATTATGTTTGAAGTATCATAACATCGTTAAAATGCACCGCAACCGATTTTTCCCCATAGATAATAATGTAATGGAATTTTCTTGTGCGTCCTTGTAAACGAACTATAAATGCTACTTATTCTATCTTCCTCAGAAAGCATGTTGTAGCCCACCTCAGTGAAGCATACCAGTCTCATTATACAAGATTAATTTTAACACAATTATATAAATTGGTAAAGAAATCATATGAGTTGTAATTTTCCAACTGATGGACGAAAAATGTCCGGGACAGAATTTGAACCTGGTATATCTTGGCTGAAGCTGCCATGCTCTATTAACTGAGCCATCCCGGTCGAATCTGGAGGACCTAATTCATCCAGTTAACCTTATTGATCAAAGCATCTGGTCTGATATCTCAATCATAATTGTGTGAAAATTAATCTTGTGTAATCATGTATCCAGTGTTTACTGGAGTTCCAAATTACCCGTGATTTATTCTGTTGAGCTGATTCAGATATCAGACCAGATGCTATGATCAATAAGGTTAACTGGATGAATTATGTCCTCCAGATTCGACCGGGATGGCTCAGTTGGTAGAGCATGGCAGCTTCAGCCAAGATATTCCAGTTTCGAATCCTGGCCCGGACATTTTTCCTCCGGTTGGAAAATTACAAGTCATCAATCTCATTATGTTTGAAATATCGTAACACTAATAAAATACACCGATAATGATTTTTCTCCATAGACCATAACGTAACGGAATTATTTTATGTGTCACTGTAAATGAACTATAAATGCTACACACTTACCAAAAAATCTATTCTAAACCTCAATAACATATAAAAACTACATGAAATTCCGGGTAAATTTACGAGAGTTGGGGCATAACATACATATATACAACCAAACAAACCGAATTCATAAACATGTTTCAACGTTTTAGAAAGGGTTAAACACTGACGAACGTTCCATTCTAGAAGCAATGATTAAGTGACTTTTCGAAAGCATGTATGCTTTCATGTTGTTTTGAGAAATATTCTGTGTACAATGTGCAATGTGTGTGTTTTCTAGACCTTAAAATTTTTGAAAAAAGTGCAGATTATACACGAGTAAATACGGTAGCAGGTCCATTTCCTTTTCGAATATTCAGTTGGAAAATTTTTCCCGTCCTACACGAAAGAAGATTTTTTTCAAAGAAATTATACTCCTGGATTTATACAAAGACATGATATTTTTTAAAACACTTTTTACTTTATGGTAAGTTGTCCAAAGTTTAAATTATTAGAAAAATTATTTAATATATGAGGGGGTCGAGAAAAGAGAGTGTCAAACCACATTTTTGAACTTCTGACATATAACAATTTGAAAGTTAGATCAAATACCCAAATCAAAACATATAACAAAAGTTTTGTTGTCAATTTCTGAGTAACATTTGAGATATTCTGCATAACAACAGGGCATTACTTTAATGATATACACTTTCTTTCTGGTAAAAAAGTTTTGGAAACATCTGGGGCAAAAACAAATCCTGGGATATATGCTTCCACCTAATGACATTAGAAAAAAATAATATGAAGGATATTATAATTTACAATATTAAGCAACATAAAACAATGTCAGATTTATTTCATCAAAAATGTGGCTTGGCACTTTCTTGCCCGAACCCTTCATATCTTAATAATAATTTTTGTGCCTATAAACGTTGTATCAGGGTCGTTTTCTAATTGTGTTATAAATGTAATTTTTTTTAAATACCATTATTTGCTATTAATATTCAATATCTTATTTATTTTAAGTACAAAATATGATTTTTATCTTTTTAAAAAAAATTATGCACGAAAGGGTTGAAGCATTTTATTTCTCTTTCATTACTAGCTGATAGAAACTCAGCATTAGTTCTTTTTATTGTCTGAATCTATGATAGTAACCTTAAATGTAGCTAAAGTCAGTGTTGAATTATTTTATATTTTTAGAGAAAAATATTTCCAAACGAACCCAATGTTAAAAGGCTCAGTACCTGGGTCGACGTATCCCCTCCAAGTTGTATGATTTTATATTTTTAAACAAAAATCTATCCAAACGAACCTAGAGTTTGGGGGCCCCAGTGCGTTGGGCAGCGTACACTGTCCCGTCTGTTTTCATTTTATATTTTTAAATGAAAACATTTCCAAAGGAACATAATATTGGGAGACCACACTGCCTGCGGCAACGTACATCCTCAAATTTGTATAATTTTATATTTTTAAACGAAAATCCATTCAATTCGTTTATCTTTATCCCAAATTTTCAGAGCTCTACGATCGGTAGATTTTTCTAGCCATCGTAGACACACTGTTAAACGTCTTTCTTTCATTAATAAAGATTTTGGAATTACTAGAACTTAAGACCAATCAATAAGGATTGTACGTCGTTTTAATTGCTTTTATGGGTAATTATTCACTTTTCTTTTTCTTTTTTTTTTTTTTTTTCTTTCTTTTTTTTTTTTTTTTTTTTTTTTTTTGAAAAATATTTTTGAATATAAGCTAATAGAGAAACAGTAATTTTTTCCACCACAAAATTAAGCACACTTCTCATGTTCAATTCTTTAGATCAGTGGTTATCAGCCGAGTGGTCTCAATTAAAAAATTTGTAAACGTCTGCAAAAATTTCTACGTCTTTTTCACTTATTCTTTTTACATATGCATTTTATTATTTGATAGCTATACTTGCTAGATTCAGCTCACAATTAATCTACTAAATATTAGTCAAATCAGTGATCTGAGTATTGTGAAAATCAGTGATATTTTTCTTTAAGCCGAAAAGCAATAATAGCATTGAAACAAAGTTATTTTTATTAAGTGGGGTTAGTAAGTGTAACATATCATTCGTTTTAAGGAGTATTTTTAATTATCTTTTTAAATTTTTCATAAAAGAACAGAAAGTTTGATTGTTATTTTCAGTTATTTCAACTTCATCTTGAAATGAAAGTTTTTGAAAATAAAAATCCATATTTTATATTTTTGTGAACATTGAACTACCATTAACTCATATTAATTTGATATAGTCTTAAACACTATTAAAAATGTAGCTTTAATAACGAAATAAAATGACATAGAAATAACATTGAAAATATGTTTAATTTAAATGCAAGATCAATTTTCTTCCATTTATTAAACTTGCGTTTTCATTCCACATATAGTACTTATTTAATGCTGATTTAAATGTTATTTAATTGCCTCATGCCATAATTAATTGTTTATTTGGTTATTATTTTTATCATTGTTTCTATAATTTAAACATTAAATAGCACGAAAACTTGTGTAACTACTAATATTTATTTTTTTTCACACTCCTCGAACACGTATTAAATATTTAATGAAATAAAGAAAGATTATACAATTTTTATTTGTTTAATACAGTAAAATATAAATATAAGAACGTAAAACATAAATATTTTAATAATATATAAATATTATGAAATTATTTAAAATTTCGATATTTTTCATGACTATTGTTAAATACTTGAATTTAAAAAAAAATTATATCTTTCTTTTTTTTCTTTCTTTTTTCTTTTTTTTTCTTTTTCTCTTTCTTTCTTTTTCTTTTCCTTTTTCTTTTCTTTTCTTTTCCTTTTTTCTTTGTTTACGGAGACTAAACGCAAGAACATTAAAATCCGCAGAAAAAAATCTCAAAATAATTCGTTAAAAAATATTGTATGTACCATGGGAAAAAAATGAGTGTTAAAAGAAATCTCTGTATATATTTTAATATTTTATTTTACCATAATTAAAAAGGAAAACTTTTGCAAATAACTCAATATTTAAGATTACACAAAATCTTTTATACTTACTGTTTTAAATATATACGAAAATATAGTCAATTGTGTTAAATAATTTAATATATTCAATAATATTTTCGAAAATACATTCAAAACAAAAGACATTTGCAACTCTGATGTGGAAAAATGTATTAAAAACAATTAAAAAAAAAATCATAGTACGTCAAACAACTGTTTTTTTTTTTTTTTTTTTGTTAAGTATAATTAAAGTTATTATTTATAAAAAATAAAGAAATAATGCTTTTCATTTCTATAATTAATCAGTATATTTTCAGAATGTATGAATGGATATATAACATTATTTTTTTATTTTATTTTACGGAAATTAAAATTGTATAACCTAAATATTTTAGATTATTTTCATTAAAAATGTTGATTTTAAAAGCTATCCCCCCCCCTCTTTTTTTAATCTAAAGAAAAAAATAGAAGAACTTAATTAAATTTAAAATTTACAATTAATTAAAAATTGAATAATAATTTTCATTGAGTCACATAAAAATATCCAAAGGATTAAGCAATTCTTATCGAAAATTTAATCTTTACAAGTTCTTTTTTCTTGCTTTGGTTTATTAGACAAAATAGCAAACTTAGTAGTCAAGTCGAAACACCCTTCATAACTTATGTTGATTATTTTTTCAAGTGCAAGAATTCCCAGCAAGAAAAGAATCAGTATCAGTGCAGTAAAAGTAATCAGTATCAGTGCAAGAAAGGGTTAAGCAATTCTTATCGAAAATTTAATCTTTACAAATTCTTTTTTCTTGCTTTGGTTTATTAGACAAAATGGCAAACTTAGTAGTCAAGTCGAAACACCCTTCATAACTTATGTTGATTATTTTTTCAAGTGCAAGAATTCCCCACCCCTTTTTTTATTTTTATTTTTAGCAGTGAGGAAGTGAAAACACATGATAAAATGAAATAAATTTAAAAGATATATAATGAAGTAAACTAAACGAAGTCAAATACAAATTAAATAGATGTATTAAATATTTTTGTATGACCTTAATTTTTGTATAACCTTAATTTTTGTATAATCTGTTATTAAGGGTAACCAGATCCCAAATTCACCTACTCAAATGTTAAGTCTAAGGGCGTGGAAATAGCCTTAATTTTTGTATAATCTGTTATTAAGGGTAACCAGATCCCAAATTCTCCAGATAAAATGTTAAGTCTAAGGGAGTGGAATGCATTTGTATTTTTAAAATATATTATCAGGAAATTATCCATATTATAAAGGACAAACGTGTCCGTGTGTAACGCTGACGTCATTTTGCGAATGACAACACTTAACCATGAAATTTCGGTTTTGCGATTTTTGCTACTACAATGTTTAAAATTTCTAATCATCACACATTTTCAACTTTATACCGTTATCTACGGGAAAAAAATCTACTTTCAAATGTAATTTGTTTGAAAACAGTATCGCAATTGACTCATTTATTTTAGCATTTAAATTAAACTTCAAAATGATTTAAAAAAAAAAATCTATCTGTGTCGCTTGCAGACGATTTCAAAATATTAATCCGCTTGCACTTTATACAATATAAATAGTTCAGCATTTGTTTCCAGCTAATTTTCTATAGCGAAATTAAAACTTCATAAATCAATAAATAAAATAGTATATAAATTAAACACAAATTTAACTGACATGTAATCGAAATAAGCGCTTAAAACCGCTGAAATTATCCGATAAAAAAAAAAAAAAAAAACTGTTGTAGATAGCGAGATTTTTGGCGATTTCTTCGACTATTAACTTTTGGCACGAGGCCAATATAAAATTACTTCTTTTAACAATTTTCAAAAAAATTTTTTTAATATATAATTGACATATTTCATATAAAATTACTTTTTGGTGTTGTTAGGGGGCAATCTAAAAAATATATATTAAATGTAAAAAATATCTATTTTAATTTTAAAACAAGAACGAAAAATCATGCGTCAAGCATAGATTATGTAACACTTTCCAACGCTTCCAAAAATAATTTTACAAATCATACCGTTTAATAAGCTAAAAGATAACATCTAAGTAATCCGAATACTTTTATTCAGCCCTGTATAGGATCTATAGATTTGTATATATACTACATAGGATGCTAAATTTTAGTTCAGTTAGGAAACGCGTAGCACACTTTATAATTCTCCGTCTGGAGTTAAATAATACGGAAATGTGTTCGCGAATTTTTGTGCTTCCCTGTATAGGATATACAGAATTTATACACACCACATAATAGACAAAAAGCGACTTAAAATTAAAATCGCGATCAGTAATTTAAAACGCACTTCCAGGAATTATTGTTAACTTACAGTAGAGAATTCTTTTGTGTGTCCCTGTAAATGAACGATGACTGCTGTACACACACTATTCTGTAGTAAGCATCTTGAAATACATCTTAGTGATATATATAAATTTCAATGCGTTTAAAATAGGGAAACATTATTTAAATAAACCGCAGACGATTTTTCTCCATAGACGTAATGTAACGGAATTCTTTTGACTGTCCCTGTAAAGTAACTATAAGTGCTATGCACACCCTATTCCATATTAAGCTTCTTCTAATGCACCTTAGTGATATATATAAATTTCAATGCGTTTAAAATAGTGAAACATTATTTAAATAAACCGTCAATGATTTTTCCCCATAGACCGCAATGTAACGGAATTCTTTTGAGTGTCCCTGTAAAAAAACTATAAGTGCTACACACTTCCGTTGAAATAGGGAACATGCTATAGATAACGACTATAACATATAAAAATTGCAGAGCAATCCGAGCATATTTACAGGAGTTAGAGCACGGACAGACGGCCATACGGCCAGACAAACCGAAGTCATAAACACTTTTCAACTAGGTTGGAAAGTGTTAAAAATGGTTTTCATATATATTCTCTATTCCGGGAAGCCCGGGTTGGATACCTTAGTTTTTTTTTTTTAGTCGACAAAATACTGCTAAAACATATCTCAATTTTATTTGAAGTGTTAAAATCTTACTCATAGCTTGCCAACTTCGCTAAGATTTTAACACATAAAATAATAAATTAAGTATATATTTTAGAAATATTTTGTCAACTAAAAAATAAAATTTTGTGTTTTAAAAAGAGTACACAGAAAAAGAAGTTAAAAATATTAATTTTCTGAAGAGATAGTTTAAAAATTCGAACACCAACAGGCATAATACTGGAAAGGGGAACTGGAGACCTGACTCATCAACAGCCTTTAATATACTTAGATGCAATTTTCTTTACTTTGACTTATTAGACAAAAACATACTTTACCGGCAAAGACTGAAAAATATTTCTCATTACTTGTGCACTGAGAAAAATGGCACTTTCAAATCGGAGCTATTTTGACTATGCGACATACTCAGATTTGAATATTTTTTGCTCAGTTTTGAAAATGTCGTTTTTAGAATTTGACAGACGTTTCCAGTCCAAGCATGTTTTTTTTTTATGAAATAACCACTCAAATTTTAACAAATAAAAACAAACAATTTTACTTATCCAGCACGGTAAAATTTACAGGGATGACTTGCGCAATTTTTTAAACAAATTCAATCCTTCACGTTACTCAACTACATCTTGCGAGAGAAGGGGGGGGGGGGTGTAAAATGCTTATAGGTGTCTAGACTATATTACTACGAAGTCTTGAAAGATTTGAAATGGCGAAATTGACTGAAGATTTAAAGAAAGAAAACATTTATTTAAAGAAGCTTTTAAATTTTACCAGCACAAAATATATTTTCCGTTTACTATTAAAATACAAACATGTTTGAAATGACGGCAGTTGATCGAAGTTTCATTGTTGATTAGGAAACGTAATTAATCTAGACAATTCCTTCTTTTTGCATTTATTTTTTTGTATTTTATAGAAATGAAAAATATTTGTTAAAATGTAAAAATAAATAAATAAATAAATAAATAAATAAATAAATAAAAATAAATAAATAAATAAATAAATAAATAAATAAATAAATAAATAAATAAATAAAAATAAAAATAAAAGAAATAAATAAATAAAGTTTAATATTTTACGACAAAATTAGGTTTACCACGATTGTGAAGTCCAGGTTCATATTTGTAAATTGTCATTTTTTCTTTATATTTTTTATTATGTTGCTTCTCGATTATACCTGAAACAAAAGAAAACATAAGTTTTAATTAAAAAGAATAAACATATAAAATCCATAAAAAATTACTATATTTTTTTATTAGAACTTGAAAAAATAATTGTTTACTTGTTTTTCAGGTAGATAATATAATTTCCTTTATTTAAAAAAATGAAAGATGCGAATCCGTTAATATGTCCAAAAATTATCGTAGCAAAACCACTGAAAAACAGTATTTCTAGACAATGGAGATTAAAAATTTTGCTTTCGCAGTAATCATCGACCTGCTCGGCTCATTGTTTACGGTTCGTATGACCGTATTATTAGGAATTTTTCTATACATTTAGGAATTCCGTATTATTTATTATATTCCGTATTATTAGGAAATTTTCTATCGTATCAAATGTACGAAATTCTTAAAAGTTCAAGTATTATAAAATAATAATAATAGAAAAACATTTTTTCGTCTTTTCAAACTTTTCTGGGCCCTATAAATCTCTAAATATAATGAAGCTTCGCATGCTTCAATAATCTTTATTTGAAACAATCAAACTTTCAACCTTACCAATGATGATACTCAATCAAAATGACTTCGCTATCTACAAGTCTGTCAAAATGACGTGCTACCAATTAAGTCTCGGTAGGAAAGGAATTCCAGAAACACGCTCGTTAGCATAGTCTATTTAGATGAGCAACATTGCAATAACACGTCTTATCCATCGAAAACTTCACATCATGCAGTTACGAAATGATCAAGTGCAACACTGATTAACATAAATTCGCAAAGTGCGAACGGCACACCAATCCCATGGAGCACTTTCCCATATTTGAAACCTAAATGTTGAAAGGAAAAGTATTTTATCTAAAAATGAACCCTAGGTAAAGAAAAGCTTTAATAAATAACCTTATATTTAAATTTTAAAACCTGTAAAATCATAAAACCAATATTGGAAGATTTAAAATTAAATTAAAAATAAAAAAAATAATATTTATATTTTATAAAAAAAATGAAATAAACATATTAATAATTTTGTATGTGTTTATTACTGCTATTAAATTCATAACTTTTACATATTCCTTTTCCGAACTTTGACTTATTATAGTAAAAAATAAACATTACAGTCACACACAAATTTATTACTTATCATTTACACACACACACACACACACACACACACACACACACACACACACACACACACACATATATATATATATATTTCCTTTTTTTTTTCTCAAAAACAATTTGCTATTTTAAACGAAAATGGTATTTTTATATTTTTTTCATGCATAAAAATTGTTTGTCATAATTATTATCTATGTTATTTAGCTATTTTCTCAACCAACCGCAAAAATATCCACATTTAACACTAAGTCTATCAATTCTTTCAAATGATTAATATAAATTTTAATATATAATATTGATTGTAAGTAATTGTATAAAATTGTAAGAGAAATATTCGAGTTTTAAAAATTAATTATACTTACAAAATATTTTGTGTAAGGTCATATAAAATTAAATTCGCGTATTGAATATTTTTATATCCTTATTACTGCTATCAACTGTTTAGCCTTGACAAATTGTTTTTCCTTTATTTGTATACTAGGCTGAAAAACAAACGTTACAGACAAAGTAGAAAAAATTTCCTTTTTTGGATTTCCAATTTTGTCAAAAGTAATTCCTTGTTTTCAATAATAAAGATCCTTTTTATAATTTCACGACACACCCCTATTATCTATTGTTATCGATTCAATTGTAGCTATTTATGTAATTTAATAAAAAGAAAGGGCCAAGTATTAATTTTCAAAGATAAAGTAAGTCCCTCAGTTTTTTTAAATACACACGGTTCAAACTGATTATGTTTAATAGTTTAACACCACCAACAATAAAGCACAAAAACAAACTGTCTAAAACGCAATTTTCTCGAATGTCTCTGTTATTTCCACATATGCTTCAAAGTCAACCTACTTGCATCATAATCATGAAAATGCTACCAATTCACTCCACATTTAATACACACATTTAATACACACATTTAATACACAATCCACATTTAATATCAGGTTGATCGGTAAATAATGGGCAATTTTTGAGAGTGCTTTATTTCATTTCCCTCCAACGTGTATGGACGAATCCAACCACACTACTAATCTCTAATCAATTTATAGTCAATTTTTCGACTTATAGTCTGAAAGACAGACCTTTCAAAACAACACGCAATAGTATTCCTTTTTACTCTCTTTGAGTATTCCAATTTCAAATTGAGAAGATACATATCACACGAGAAAGTAAGACTTTCTCGTTGCACATTTCTGTTATAAATAATTGTAATTTAAAAACAAGAACAAAAAAACCATGCATCAAGCATAAATTACGCAACACTTTCCAACACTTCCAATATACTTTTACAAATCTTTACCGTCTAATAAGGTGAAATATAATGTCTAAGTAAACAAATTGGTAAAAGAATATTTAAAAACCAAATTTCAGAATTTACCAAAAATATTCGGAAAAATATCGGAATAATTTTGTGCTGCCCTGCATATGATCTAGAGGATTTATACACACCAAGTAATAAAATTAATTAAATTTAAAAACTCGTATCGCAATTGAAAACGCACTTCCAACAATTATTGTTAACAGACAGTACTTTAACCGAATTCTTTTGCGTTTTCCTGTAATTGAACGATTAATGCCATGCACACAGTATTCTATATTAAGCCCCAATTAATGCAACTCAGTGATATATATAAATTTCCGTATGTTTGAAATAGTGAAACATTATTAAAATAAATCGCAAAGATTTCCTACATAGACCGCAATGTAACGAAATTCTTTTGAGTGTCCCTGTAAAGCAACTATAAGTGCGACACACTTCATTTGCAATATGGAACATACCATAGTGAACATCAATAACATATATAAATTGCGTGACAATCTGAGTATATTTACGTGAGTTAAAGCACGGACACACAGACAGAAAAGTGAATTCATAAACACTTTACAACTATCTTGAAAGTGTTAAAAAGTAGCACATATACAAATACATTTGCAAACATAGGCTTGAGTCCCTCAAATCTTTATAATGTACACAGATGAACTCAATAATATCTAACAGTTTACCACCATTTACCATAAAGCACAAAAACAAACTGATCAATATTCAACCTTCTCTAATCTGTCTATTGTTACCACCTACGCTAGAAAATCAATCCAGCTGCTACAATATAAGTATAAAAATCGTCTAAAATATATTGATTTAATATTTTTCATATACTTTTTAAAATGATAAACATGTTAGCGATACGTAAAAAACATCTCATAATTTTTATCAAAAAATATATTTAAGGCAAAGGATATCTGTATAAAATAATAGTGTCACTTAAATAATTTTATTTTTTAGTATTTATGAAATTAAAGGCATGAGACTTTTAAATAGTTTTAAGATTTAAAAATATTTTTGACAACACATTAAGGCAAAGAAAATCTGTAATAAAAAATACGCTCCTTAAATGCTATATACATGTAATATACATGCTAATTTAAATATTTATAAAATTCTGAAATAATTAATAGAGATGGTAAATTAGATTAAAAATTATAAAATATTTTTTAAGATGAAATGAAATGAAATAGACGTTTTAAACTTTTGACTTAGACGTATTAAACTTTTTTGTATATAAATGTTTGTATAACATGATATTGAATGCCTTTACATATTCCTTTTCCTTGGTTAGACTTATGCGATGAAAAAACAAACATTACAGTTAGATTAAAAAATATTCCTTATAAATCTGATTTTTCTAAAAAGAAAAAAGAAAAAAATACACTTAAGGCAAAGGAAATCTGCATAAAGTAATAATATGTCCTTTAAATAACATAAATTCTTAGTATTTATGAAATAAAAAATTAAGCCTTTTAAATAAATTGAAGACAAAAAAAAATTTCGACAACACATTTAAGGTCAACAATACGTTCCTTAATTCATATAAATTTTAAAATTTATTAAATTACTAAATAAATAATAGAATACATAAATTTAATTAAAAATTAAAAATATATATTCTTTAAGGGTGAAAAAAAAATTAACAGACATATTAAATATTTTTGTACATCAAATTTTGTAAAGTTTTCTAAATTTCAATTTTCCTTGGTTTGACTTATGCGACAAGAATAAATAAATAAATAAAAACCTTATAATGAAATTAACAAAAATATTCCTTATAGCTATGAGTTTTCTCAATAAATATACTTTATGGTAAGGAAATCTGCTCAAGTTCTGCATAAAGTGCACGTGTAACTTAAAAAGTACAATTTCTTAGCATTTATGAAAAAATTAAACATGAGTCTTTTAAATAAATTAAAGACTAAATTTTTTTTGACAACACATTTAAGGCAAATAAAATAAATCTGTTACAAATAATACGTTCCTTAAATAATGTTACTTTAATTATTTATAAAATTATTAACTAAATAATAGAGCATGTAAGTTTTATTAAAAAAAAGCCTAAAATATTTTTTTAAAGGTGAAATAAAATTAAATAGACGTATTAAACATTATTGTATATAAATTTTTGCATAACATGCTATTTAATGTCTTTACATGTTCCTTTTCCTTGGTTTGACATATGCGACTAAAAAACCAACCTTACAGTTAATTTAACAAAAATATTATTTATAACTCTGATTTTTCACAAAAAATATATTTGTGGCAAAAGTACTGCATAAAGTAATAATGTGTCTCTTAAATAATATAGATTCTTAACATTTATGATTTAAAAAATAAAACAGCAATCATTTTAAATAATTTAAAGACCTAAAAAAAGGTTTGACAATACATTTAAGGCAAATGAAATCTGTTACAAATAATAATTCCTTAAATTATATTAATTTAAATAATTATAAAATTATAAAATAAATAATAAAACATGTAAATTTAATTAAAAAATCTAAAAAATAAATAAATAAAGGTGACATAAAATTAAATAGACATATTCAACATTTTTGTACTCAATTTTTGTATAGCTTACTATGTCTTTGCATTTTTATTTTCATGGGTTTGACTTATGAAAATAAAAAACAAAGCTTACAATGAAATTAACAAAGATATTCCTTATAACTATGATTTTTCTCAAAAATTATGTTTAAGGCAAAAGAAATTATCATAAAGTAATAATGCGTCCCTTAAATAATATAAATTCTTAGTATATATGAAAAAAAGTAGCCTTTTAAATAAAGTGAAGATTTAAAAAATATTTTTGAAAACACAATGAAAGCAAAGAAAATCTTTTATAAATAATACGTTTCTTAAATTATGTTAATTTAAGTATTTATAAAATTATGAAAAAATAATCAAGCATTAAGTTTTATTGCAAATTCTAAAATATATTTTAATGTGAAAAAAAAAAATTAAACAGACATATTAAATAATTTTGTGTATCAATTATTTTATAACTTGCTATTGAATGCCTATAGCTGTTTCTTTTGCTTGGTTTGATTTACGTGACTATAAAATAAAACTTACAGTTAAATAAACAAAATATTCCTTATAACGCGGCAAAGAAAAGCTGTTACAAATAATAGGTTCCTTAGGTTATATTAATTTAAGTAAATTATGAAATAAATAATAAAACATGTACATTTAATTAAAAAATCTAATATATCTTGTTTAAGGTGAAATAAAATTAAGTAGACGTATGAAACATGCTTTATATACATTTTTGTATTACGTGCTATTGAATGCCTTTACATGTTCCTATTCCTTGGTTTGACTTATGAGACTAAAAAACAAACCTTACAGTTAAATTAACAAAAATATTCTTTATAACTCTGATTTTTCTCAAAAAATATATTTAGGGCAAAAGCTGTTTAAAGTAATAATGTGTCACTTAATTAATAAAGATTTTTAATATTTATAATAAAAAAAAAAACAGTCATTTTAAATAATTTAAAGACTAAAAAAAAGTTTGACAACACATTTAGGGCAAATAAAATCTGTTACAAATAATAGTTCCTTAAATTATATTAATTTAGATATTTATAAAATTATAAAATAAATAGTAAAACATGTAAATTTAATTTATAAAATCTAATAAATAAATAAATAAATAAATGTGAAATAAAATTAAATATACATATTTAACATTTTTGTACATCAATTTTTGTATAGTTTGCTATGCCTTTGCATTTTCATTTTCCTTGGTTTGACCTAAGAGAATAGAAAATAAAGCTTACAATGAAATTAACAAAGATATACCTTACAACTATGATTTTTCGCAAAAATTATGTTTAAGGCAAAATAAATCGTCATAAAGTAATAATATATCCCTTAAATAATAAAATTTTTTAGTATTTATTAAAAAATAGCCTTTTAAATAAATTAAAGCTTTAAAAAATATTTTTGAAAACACATTGAAAGCAAAGAAAATCTTTTATAAATAATACGTTTCTTAAATTATATTAATTTAAGTATTTATAAAATTATGAAAAAATAATCAAGCATTTAATTTTATTGCACATTCTAAAATATATTTTTAAAGTGAAATACAATTAAACATTTTTGTGTATCAATTATTGTATAACTTGCTACTGAATGCCTTTACATGTTCTTTTTCCTTGGTTTGTTTTATGTGACTAAAAAGAAAACCTTACAGTTAAATTAACAAAATATTCCTTATAACGCTGATTTTTCTCAAAAAAATATTTTAAGGCAATGTAAATCTGCATAAAGAACTAATGTGTCACTTAAATAATATAAATTTTTAAAATTTATCAATTTAAAAAAAAAGGAACCTTTTAAATAAATTATAGACTAAAAAAAATTTTTACAACGCATAGAAGGCAGAGAAAAACTGTTACAAATAATAGGTTCCTTAAGTTATATTAATTTAAGTAAATTATGAAATAAATAATAAAGCATGTAAATTTAATTAAAAAATCTAAAATATCTTTTTAAAGGGAAAATAAAATTAAGTAGACGTATTAAATATTTTTGTATAACATGCTATTGAATGCCTTTACATGTTCTTTTACCTTGGTTTGACTTATGCGACTAAAAAACAAACCTTACAGTTAAATTGCCAAAAATATTCTTTATAACTCTGATTTTTCTCAAATAATATATTTAGGACAAACGAAATCTGCATAAAGTAATAATGTGTCATATAAATTCTTAGTATTTATGAATTTTTTAAATAATTTAAAGATTAGAAATTTTTTTGACACATTTAAGGCGAAGAATGTCTGTTAAAAATAATACGTTCCTTCAATGATAGTAATTTAAGTATTTATAAAATTATGAAATAAATAAAATAATATGCAAGTTTAATTAAAAAATACGATTTTTTTTTTTTTTTCTGTACAGGTGAAATAAAATTAAATAGACGTATTAAACGCTTTTGTATAGCCTGCTATTCAATGCCTTTACATGTTCCTTTTCCTTGGTTAGACTTATGCGACTAAAAAACAGACCTTACAGTCAAATCAACAAAATCATTCCTTATAAATCTGATTTTCTTTTCAGATTGACTCAAATTAATCCAGAAATAGCTACATCTCCATATTATCTCCATACAGTTTATCAATTTATGTAATTTAATAACAATAATTATAATTATTATAAACGTTGTAAGTATCCATATTGAAAGAGAGACTTAAGTCCCTCAAATCTTTCAAATATACACGACGAAACTCAATTGTGTTTAATAGTTTAACACCATCGACCATAAAGCACAAAAACAAACCGCCCAAAACCCAATCTTCTCGAATCTCTCTGTTGTTACCACCTACGCTACAAAGTCAATCCACCTGCTACTGCATAAACATGAAAATCGTCGCCAATTCACCAGCATGCCGCCAATCTCCCGATCACTGGTCGAGTCCAATCGTAGTGGCGACCACAGATTGGCGGTCGACCTGTTTGTGTGCGGGTCGCGCACAGCTTGCTGTCAGTGTAGTTGTGCTTCTGTTATTTCGCGTATGTGTGTGACAAATCGATAAGTTGGTGTCTTTTAGAGAAGATAATCTGGTATGTCGTTGAACGATTACTTTGCTGCCAATGGAGCAGTGTATCTTCGACCCGTTGGACTTCCTGACTGCTTTCCTATGCCAGGTAAGATAATGTGATATATTTGTTGTGATTTGAGAGAAATTACGTTTTAAATGTAGTGGTATCTCACTGACAAAGTGAAAAAAAAATACAAATTGATAAGTTATGAAAATGAAAGCCAGAAAAGAAAAAAAAATTATGAAAATTTTTCGCGCACTTTCAAGATAAGAATATATAAGACAATAACCTAAAAATAAAAGAAGAGCTTTTTTTAACATGCTGGTCGTAAAAATAGTTTGTTTATTTACTTTTTTGTTTCAATAATTATTTATGTATCGAAAAAAAAATATGCGTGTTTTCATAAGAAAATACATATATGCAATAAATATTTATTTTAAATGAAAAGTTTGTACTTATATTCAAATTTTGGAGATCATAAATAAATAAATAAATAAATAAAATGAATTTTTTAAAATTTATTTTGAGTTTATATTCAAAATAAAATATCTTTATGGAATAAGATAATGGTTAAAAAATAAAAATTCAAGAGATTTTTTTTAAGTATGACGGTCTTAAATAATAGGTTGTTTATTTTATTTTGTTTAGTTTTATATATATATATATATATATATATATATATATATATATATATATATATATATATATATATATATATATATATATATATACGTCTATGCAATAAAAATTGGTTAAAAAATATTTGTACATTTTTAAAGTAAGAAAATTTAGTTATGCAATAAGAAAAAGTTTTCAAAATAAAAATTTATTATATACTCAGTATATATACATATGTATATATATATAAGATAAATATACATTTTTTTATTGCTTACTGTTTTGTTTAAATAATTACTTATTAATTCTATAACGAAATGAATCTATTCAATAAAAAATTGTTTAAAATAAAAATATTGTAGTCAAAAACATCATAATTTGTAAATTCAATTTTTCTTTTATATCACTTCTTATGCATACATAAATCATATAAATTAGTGCAATATGTTTATTATGATTCTGTGTAAAATATTTCTTGTGGTCTATGATATTTTACCAATACAATATAAAAAATCCAAAATTAATAAGTTATACAAATAAAAATTAGAAAATTTACGCACATGAAAATATTTGTCCATCTTCAAATTCAGAAACAATACTGTTAAGAACATAATTAATAGTTTATTAAATTGAATTTTATTTCATGTTAGTATTAAAAAATATATAAATCTATATATTTTCCAATAGAAAAAAAAAATTCCAATAATATAATGACTTATAGAAATTATGTAAATTTTTAAATTTGTAGATTAAATTTAACTTTTAAGTTTTTAAATTTGTTTAAATTTATTTATTTTAAATTTGTTTAAAAAACATTAACTTTTTAATTTTTAGATTGCAATAGGTTGTTTATTTATTTTTTAGTTATTTTTTATACATATATAAATTTATTCTTTTTAGAGAATGCAAAAATAATAATTGCGAATAAAATAATAATTTAAAACAGAAACGTAATTTTATGAGAATTTATAAAGTGTATCCTGATTCATAATCCTACATTAATAAATTTAGTGAAAAGTTACAATCGCTTGAATTCATAAAATTCTAAACAAATTTCGTACAATTATGATAAATTTGAAATTTCAGTAAATCGCAAGAATTTTCCTCTGAAACTCATGATACTACATTAGCTAGACTCACTATACTAATGAAAATATCTGTCATGAAAATACACAAAGTATATCTTGATCCATAATCCTTCATTAATTAATTCAATGTAAATTTATAATCACTTGAATTCATAAAATAATAATAATGTTTCGCTAGGTAATGATAAATTTGGAATTTATCGCAAGAATTTTCCTTTGAAACCCATGATACTATATTAATTCTATTCAGCTATCCAAATGAAGACCTTTGTCATGAAAATACACAAAGTCTATCTTGATCCATATTCCTTGATTAATCAATTTAATAACTTGAATTCATAAATTTCTTATCAAGTTTCACACAATAGCGGCAAATTGCAAGAATTTTCATCTGAAACCTATGATACTATATTAGTTCTATTCAGCTATCCAAATAAAGATATCTGTCATGAAAATACACAAAGTATATCTTGATCCATAATCCTTCATTAATTAATTCAATGTAAATTTATAAGCACTTGAATTCATAAAATAATAATAATGTTTCGCTAGGTAATGATAAATTTGGAATTTATCGCAAGAATTTTCCTTTGAAACCCATGATACTATATTAATTCTATTCAGCTATCCAAATGAAGACCTTTGTCATGAAAATACACAAAGTGTATCTTGATCCATATTCCTTGATTAATCAATTTAATAACTTGAATTCATAAATTTCTTATCAAGTTTCACACAATAGCGGCAAATTGCAAGAATTTTCATCTGAAACCTATGATACTATATTAGTTCTATTCAGCTATCCAAATAAAGATATCTGTCATGGAAATACATGAAGTATATCTTGATCCATAATCTTTCATTAATTAATTCAATGTAAATTTATAATAACTTGAATTCATAAAATTCTAACCAAGTTTCGCATAGTAAAGATAAATTTGGAATTTAGGCGAATCGCTATATTAGCTCTATCCAGCTACCCAAATAAAGATCTCTGTCATGAATCCTTACTTTTTCTTACTTCCATGCAGAAAAAAACCACTTTAATATCACTACTACACCTTGTTCAAAGGAAATGAAACAACAATGAACAGTTCTTTGTAAAATGAATTAAAAAATGTTTTTAAATATCTGAGGTTTATAAATGTTAATTAAGATTATCAATGTGCGTGCAGTTTTACCACAAATTTTTAATAGGATTTTTTTGCCTTATTTAATAGCAGAAAAATGTTACTAATTCTACGATTAAATGTGGGGACTACGAATTCTTTGATTGGAAAAATGTATATAAATTTTCTACTATGAAATGAAT
The DNA here is from genome assembly GCA_963931845.1 of Maratus michaelseni. Classification (NCBI taxonomy): domain Eukaryota; kingdom Metazoa; phylum Arthropoda; class Arachnida; order Araneae; family Salticidae; genus Maratus; species Maratus michaelseni. The sequence goes on along the minus strand of OZ007597.1, from coordinate 110,259,375 downwards.
ATAGTTATCTTGATTTTGTAAGAATCTGATGAAATTTTATGGTTTTATTTTATAACTATTTTTCTTGTAATTTTCAACCCTTTAAAAAAATAAATAAATCTAAAAATACAAATGACTTTTTCAGTACGCATTGAACTTTTCTTCTGTGTTTAAAAACACAGAAAATAAATAAGAAATATGTTAATATAATAATACATTTAAGATATTATTCATGTTCTAGAAATTAAGAATCCGTTTTTGTTTCTGTTTTCTATAAGAGTTGGATGCTAGAAAACAAACAATGAAATATGTACCAATGGTGTTTTTATTTTATCTAGAAGTTTCATCATGTGTTTATATATATTCAAAAAAAAGATCATCAAAAAGACTAAACATTTTAATTTTGGTTAAACAGACGACTTTATTTAATTCGAAATTCTGTAAAAGAATTTAGTATATACAAAATATATAATGAAGTTTTTAGCATAACTTGAACATGTGAACTGTGTTTAAAAAGAAAGTATCAGTTCTTTGTTTAGTTTTAGCTAAACAAAGTATACTATTTTGAATTCTTTTTTGAATCAGTAAATTTATATTGGAGAAAAATTTAAATTTAATTCAACTTCTGGATGCATTCACGTAAAATCATCGAAATATATTCATACAAAGTGGTTTATACAAAGAGTATTTTCGAGAATGCTATAAAAGAATGAATTACATTCAAAGATACAAATGAAAGTTGCAATAAATATAAATGTCCAGTTCTTGTTTACAAACGTGCATTAAAAAAATCCTTTTTTTTAATAGCATAACTGTTATAAAATGTTAAGTTCCAGGAAACTTTATTTTAAATAGCAGTTAACTTGTTTGATCACGAATTAAGTGACTTCACAACTGTTAGATATTTTGTGTATTTGCTAAAATTGCTAATATATATGTAAGACGTAAAATGCGGTAAATACTTAAACTAAAATAAATAGAAATAAAGCTATGCAAACATTTTCTTATGATAATAAATAATAAGAATTTATACTTTATGCATCATGATAAAAAAAAATCAAGTATTTGAAAAATGGCATTCTCTTTTACAAGTGTGTTATTTTAACCTTTTAATAGGTGTAAAATAATCCAATTGAAATAAAGCGAAGGCTTAAATAAATACTGCAATAGACATTCCAACATAAACCAATATATAGAGATAGTAATTTTTTAAAAAATGTACGCATAGTGCACTCTCAAAAAAATTATTAAAAATAAATAAATAAAACCGCAATTTGAAGAGTTTTTTTTTTCTTTATTTATTTTTTCTTTTTTGTTAAAACACTAAAATTTCCACCTTTATTTGTCTATTTTTGCCAAAAATACAGACAATTCACCAATCTAACGTAAAAATTACTTGAAATGCTCCAATCCAAACTGTATTTTCGTCAAATGACAGGAGTGTTCCGACAACTGCGCTGTATGTTAATTTTTTGTATTAGAAACGGATTTTTTTACGTATGTCCTTTCCCCCTCAAAACACGAAAAATTCGCTAACCTAAGATCAAAATTTCTTGAAATTCTTCATTCAAAAGATGAAAATTTCTTCAAATAACAAAAAATCTCTTCCCATCACAGAGGTTTTCCGGGAACTTGCTGGCTGTACTTTTTACGCTTTTTTATGATTTGTTTTTGAAAATGTTGTACAAAATAAAACTGTTTTATGAAATATCCATTGAAATATATAAAATTTGTAAAATAAGCGCAACTACTGGGTCATTAAAAAACATTACTGGGATAATTTCTGTTTTAGAAAGACCTTGTGTGAAAGAAATGTTCTACAAGCTTCAAATTTTTAACTTACGAAACTGCTCGAACGTGTGCATATACAACGAGAAAACAAACAGAATTTCCTTTATTACTTTATATAAAAATAATCTATTTTGCGCTTCATAAAGTTGGGAAAATCAGGAACATAGTTTTGGGAGTAATTAATTATACGCTTCCATAGTCAAATGATGGAGTAAAAAGATATCTACTTGTTCTTGCAAAGAACAAGGAAAGAAAGATACAGAGGGAAGAGAGGAAGAGAGGAAGTGAAAGTCTGTAGACTTTACTTTATATTACATGAGCTTCCTATGAAACAACTTACTAGGGAAGGTCCCCAACTGCCAGATCAGGATTTTGTCGAGAGTGGTATCGTTGGAAAGCTCTTACCATGGGGATCAAGGAAATGTATACAACTACGATGCCGAATTCAACTAGTGAAGAGTTATAGGCCGATGTATTTCTGTCATTTATTGATTTCTTCTATTCAGCTATTCAGGAAAGACACTCTGTGTGGTAGAAAAGACAGCTTGCAGTACAGTTATGTAAGTTGGTGAAGGTTCCATGTTCCCTCTAGTAAGAAACAGAAGATTGTGACCACATTTTGTCGACATGACCACTAGATAAAGCATAATAAAATTGCATAAGTTGGTCTATAACCAATTCTTCTCGCCCACTTTCGATGACATGCGATGACATGCGTAATTATAGACACGGATTCCATCTTTCGATCAGTTAAACAGGCATACTTTAACCAAACTAATAACACCTGTGACAACTGCGAAACACCCCCTTTCATTGTGTGTATCTGGTGTTGTAAACACTCGTGCTTCAGCCATTTCTATTCAGAAATGTTGTACCATCCGTGAAGTTACTTTTTCCACCAAGCATAAACTGTCTTCTCTGTAATCTCTTTATTCCGTACCTCTCTTTCCTACCACACAGAGTGTCTTTCCTGCATACCTAGCGACCTTAATAAATCAACAAATGACAGAAATACATCGACCTATAACTCTTCACCAATTGCTGGACGGGTAGTTGCATACATTTCCTTGATCCCCATTGTAAGAGTTTTCCAACGACACGACTCTCGACAAAATCCAGATCTGGCTGTTGGGGACCTTCCCTAGTTAGGCTTGCTTACCATGGGAAGCATTGAGAATATTCATAGAAAGCGAGAATGTTAAATTCCAGCACGAATTTGCCTATATATATTCAAAATAATAATCTTCATTAGGCTTTATAAAGTTAGGAAAATCAGGAACATGGTTTTAGAAGCAATTAATTATAAAGCTTCCTAACTTAAATGTTAGGACAAGAACATACCTACACAAAAAAGTGGAGAAGAATGTCTGTAGACTTGCTACTCGGTCTTTCCATGAAAGAACTCAGACTTGTTTAGCATTGAAAACATTTAGATTATTCTTAGACAGCCCGAATGTTAAATACCAGTACACATTTACCTATCTATAGTGATAAAAATCACAACATTACTCTAAAGATTTTTTTAAGACTATATTTTATCTAACTTGCGTGGGTTTTTGTAATGTACTAAAAATACTTGCGTCTTGTGCTTTGTTAAAATATATTTACATGTTTTTGCAATTTTCTAACAGAATTTTAATCGCGATAAATATGTGCATATAACTTATATTTTATACGTTAATAATGATAGAAAAGCAAACGATAAATTATTAATATGAGAAAGTGAAGCTTTTAACATATTTCAAAGGCACTATTGAAATAATTACTTTTGTAAGAAAACTTATTCCGTGTCAATTATTTATACAGTTAAAAAACTCAAAAATATTTTGGAAAGTTACTTTTTTTTACACTTTCCAATCTAGTTGAAAAGTGTTTATGACTTCGGTTTGTCTGGCCATCTGGCCGTGCTCTAACTCCCGTAAATATGCTCGGATTGCCATGCAATTTTTATATGTTATTGTCGTTATCTATAGCATGTTCCCTATTTCAACTGAAGGGTCTAGCACTTATAGTTCTTTTACAGGGACACTCAAAAGAATTCCGCTACATTACGGTATTACGGTCTATACGGGGGGGGGGAATCATTTGCGGTTTATGTTAATGATGTTACACAATTTCAAACACATTGTAATTGATATATATCACGAAGGTGCATTACAAGAAGCTTAATATGGAATATGTTGTGCATAGCACTTATAGTTACTTTACAGGGACAGTCAAAATAATTTCGTTACATTACGTCTATGGATAAAAATCGTTTGCGGTTTAATTAAATAATGTTTCACTATTTTAAACGCATTGAAATTTATATATATCACTAAGGTGCATTACAAGAGGCTTACTACAGAATATTGTGTCTATATCAGTCATTGTTCATTTACAGGGACACACAAAAGAATTCTCTACTGCCTGTTAACAATAATTCCTGGAAGTGCGTTTTAAGTTGCTGAATGCGATTTTAAATTGAACTCACTTTTTGTCTATTACTTGGTGTGTATAAATTCTGTAGATCCTATACAGGGCAGCACAAAAGTTCGCGAACACATTTCCGTTTATTGACAGAAACTCCAGAAGGAGAATTTTAAACTGTGCTACGCGTTTCCTAACTAAACTGAAATTTAGTATCCTATGTAGCATATATACAAATTTATAAATCATATACAGGGCTGAATAACAGTATTCGGATATTTTACCGAATATTGTATATGTTGGAAATATATGTTGGAAATTCCTGAAATTACGTTTTTAAATATGTTATGCGTTTCCAAATTGTTTACTTAGATGTTATATTTCAGCTTATTAAACGGTAATGATTTGTAAAATTATTTTGGAAGCGTTGGAAAGTGTTACATAACCTATGCTTGACGCATAATTTTTCGTTCTTGTTAGTTCATCTATTTGACTAAAGCATGAAATTCTTATAGCGGTTATGTAATGAATACTCAAATTAAAAATACATTTAGAGAATATTTATTTAATATAAAGATAATTTAGGTTACAACCATTGCTTAGTTTATAAAGGAATATTAAATTAAATGGTTAATAATAACTTCAGTAAAAATATTTTTTTATATATATAAAATTTGTACATATAATAAAATTTACAGAGTTAAGTTCTTAAACGCACAAACAAACAAATCATATATATTATTTCTGATGCCAACATCCTTTTTCTTTGCACAATGAAAACGCACAGCAATCAAGGAGGTATCATTTGAAGGATTTTTACGCAAGCAGGGGAAATAGTACATTCACATTTCGTTAAAACACGTTTTTTGATTAAAAATTGTTTTGTTAATTAAAAATTTTACTAAATTAATTAAAAATTTTAGTTAATTAAAAATCAATTAAAAACGTTTCAGCAAATAGTCTAAAAAAATCGCGGTTCAAAAGCCTCGAATTGGTCTGCTGATATTTTATAATATCGAAAACATTCTACAGTCACATTCATAATCTGAATGTCAGTTTCTCGAAAGCAGTTTTTTTTTTAACTGCCACAGAAAAATACATTCAATTATTTTCTCTTTAAACTTTACATAATTGTTGTAACTTGGATTTTATCAGCATTTTAAAGCTTACTCCAGACATAATATTTTAAACTGTAAAAAAAATAAAAAGCATCTAGTAAAATTACTTGTAACTTTAAAATCAACGAAATTTTTTCAGTGAGGAGAACAGAAACACAAAACGTATTTAGTAGCTTTAAAACTGCACTAATATCCAAATCTAAATTTCTTTGATTTAAGATAAATTTACTTTCAAAAATAAAGTTAGTAGTTTTCTACTGACAAACATTTTTAGTGGATTATAAAAACTAAGTCAAAAACTATAAAATCAATCAGTACAATTAGTTACAACTCTGAAATCAATAAACGTAACAATTTTATGCATAAGATGTTAGTCATTCATTTTAAATTTGAATTAATGTTCAAATATAAATCGCTTTAACATAAAAATAATTTATAGTTGACACTATATTACTTTTAAATGCTAAAGGTGTAAAATTAACAACTATAATATAAATTAAAATAACTTTTATTAGTTGTTTTACATGTTTCGACTCTTTCCGAGTCATTTTCAAAAACAAAATGTCATTTTGTTTTTGAAAATGACTCGGAAAGAGTCGAAACATGTAAAACAACTAATAAAAGTTATTTTAATTTATATTATAGTTGTTAATTTTACACCTTTAGCATTTAAAAGTAATATACTATTACAAGGTGTTATAATTTATTATATTGTTATAGTTGACACATTTTTATTTTATACAACGTTTAATTGTGTTAAATAAATGTAATATAAAAAATATTAAATTGTCTGATTAAAAAATTAAAAAAATAAATTAAAAAAAGATAAAAATACAATCATTAGACTTACTGGCAACTCTACAATCTTTAAACAATTTTATGGCAGGAAAGGAAAGAACCACAGAAAGTACTTATCGACTTTAAACGTTTAATAATGTTCAAATATCTGAATTATTTAGTAAAAAAAAAACATTTTTCAAAGATAAATTAATTCCAAACTATTTTTAGTGAGCTATAAAAATTATCAAAGTGTCTGATCGAAAAAGTAATCAAAAATAAAGTTTAAAAAGCATTTAAAAGAATTGCTTACAATTTTAAAATTAACGTAATGTTTTGTGCTTGAAAATAAACCCAAAAGTACTTAGTAACTTTAAAGTTGCTCTTATGTCTATATCTAAATTTCTATAACAAAAAAAAAATATTTTCTCCTGAATTTGTTTTGCAAAGTAAAGTAATTGCTTTTTACTGAGAAACATTTTCAGTGAACTATAAAAAGGAAAAAAAAGAAAGAAAAGAAAAGAAAAAGAAATTGCAAACATGATGGAATTTTTAATATATTAAATGATCTTAATAGTTATATAAATGGTGTAGATATATTATCTAAAGCTATATTTGAAGCTATATTACTTCAAATTACAATATTATCCTGTGAGAAACTATGTAAGTTTTGAAAAGTAAATTTAATGTCTTTCTCCAGAATATTTTTCTTTTTTGAAATTCCTTTCCTATTTAATAAATTTAAAAATTTGCATTTCTCAGAAATCTAATTTGTTTCGTATGAAGAAATAGGAATATATTTTAATTGGAGTAGGGGGTTATTCAGCGGGATTTTGAAAATAATAATGAGGTACAAAGCTGTTAAATGTAATAAAGATTAATTAATAAACTAAGAGAACATTTAAAACATTTAATATAAAGTACACTGTATTAAAACATGTTTTAACAGGGTTTTGAATTAAACAAATACTTTACTATGCAAAATGTACATTTTTTTTTAAAATTACATATATGTATAAAATAAATTTAGCTGTCGTTCAGGCAAAAACATTTAAAAATAAATAATCTATATTATAAAGCAGAAACATGTGTGTGAGTAAATCTGACGTCATAATGACGGTGACAATACCTTGACCAATAAATTTCGCTTTTGCTGCAATTTTAAAATTTCTAAATATTGATTAATTTCAGTTTTTATACCGTCGAAATAGTTTGTACTTTCAAAGGCAGTTTGTTCGAAAAATACATTTCTTTAAAGGTTTAAAAAAAAAAATTCAAGAAGGAATATTTTTAAATCTACGTGCAACCCAATTACGGATGATTAAGTCATTTGCACACAAAACAATATAAATTATATAACATTTAAGAACTAAAATAACTTCTTAAAAACACCATAAAAATTTTAAAATGCGCTAGGCCTTTCTTCTAGCAAGACTCAGTCTTGCTGCTGCTTTCATAGTAGACGCACGTCTTTTTGCGCCTGATGAAGAAAGACCCAGATCTTTCGAAAGGCCTAGCACATTTTAAAATTTTTATGGTGTTTTTAAGAAGTTATTTTAGTTCTTAGTGTTTCACACCAGTTTCAACTTATTTTATTTATATAACATTTGTTTGTTTCCGTGGAATAATACATAACTAAACTGCCAAACGAAATTAAAAATTCACTGATTAATAAATAAATAAATAAACACGAATTTAGCAATGATGTAATCGAACTACGCGATTAAACAGTGAAATAATCATAATCACAAAGGTTGCTATAATAAGAAAATATACTGAATACGAAAAATATATTCTACATTTCACTTAAAAAGGATTTTCATCTACGTTATGTACACCGTGAAATTCAGCTTTCAAGGCATACAGAGGTACATGAAAAGTATTTACTTATCACTATATTTGGATCACTTCACCTGTTTCTATCCTATCACCTGGACAAACTCGCTAACCATTATGACTCTATCACAAGATAAGTGATATTTGTGCAGCTTCTAGTCTTCCGAGAGAGCGGTACCTACAACACGTTGCAAATGTTTAAATTGGAAATGGGTTTGAATTGAATAGATTTATGTGCTGTGTAACATATGTTAATACTTCATTAGGCGATACATTAAAGTGGATAATAATAGCATACTACACGTCCGTTTCATATACACTTGTTGTAGTTATTCATCCAGAATGACATACATGAGTGACTTGGCAAAAAAATTTGTTTTGTAAACAAATTAAGGGAAACAAGAACGAAAAATCATGCTTCAAGCATAGATTATGTAACACTTTCCAACACTTCCAAAATAATTTTACAAATCATTACCGTTTAATAAGCTGAAAGATAATATCTATGTAAACAATTTGGAAAGCGCATAACATATTTAAAAACGCAATATCAAGAATTACCAACAATATTCGGAAAAATATCCTAATACTTTTATTCAGTCCTGTATATGGTCTATAGATTTATATATATACTACATAGAATGCTAAATTTTTGTTCAGTTAGGAAACGCGTAGCACAGTTTAAAATTCTCCTTCTGGAATTTCTGTCAATAAACGGAAATGTGTTCGCGAACTTTTGTGCTGTCCTGTATATGAAATACAGAATTTATACACACCAAGTAATAGACAAAAAATGAGTTAAATTTAGTTCAGCAACTTAAAACACACTTCCAGGAATTATTGTTAACAGACATTAGAGAATTCTTTTGTGTGTCCCTGTAAATGAACGATGACTGCTATACACATAATATTCTGTAGTAAGTTCTCTTGTAATGCACCTTAGTGATATATATAAATTTTCAATATGTTTAAAATAGTGAAACATTATTAAAATAAACCGCAAACGATTTTTCTCCATAGACGTAATGTAAAGGAATTATTTTGACTATCCCTTGTAAAGTAACAATAAGTGCACCGTATTCCATATAAGCCTCTTGTAATGCACCTTAGTGATATATATATATCAATTACAATGGGTTTGAAACACAAGACTCTTTCATACATATTGTAGATAAGTGAAAATAATTGTATGCTTGTCTGTCTGTTCGTGTGCGGAATATACTAGACATTTATGGACATAAAAGTAATGAAAATCAGCACGAGAGCTCTTCGAAGCATCTAAACACGTCGAAGTCCATTTTCTTTCTAAATTATTTATTTTTACATAAAAATAAACATTACTGGAAATGTTTTTGAATTATATAGATTTTTGTGCTGCGTAACATATGTTAATATTTTATTAGGCAATACATTAAAGTGGATAATAATAGCATACTACACATCCGTTGCATATACACTTCTTAGCTATTCACCAGAATGACATACATGAGTGAGTTAGCGAAAAATTTGTTTTGAAAACAAATTAAGGATTATTTTTATTACATTTAAAAAAACTCTGACAAAGAGTAAATAAGAAAAAAATTTCATTTATATAAATTGATATCTTAAATAATTTTAGTACTACAAAAATGATATTGGTGTTTAAAAGCTTTTTCTTATCTGTATAGCAACGTAAAATTAAAAATAGTTGAGAAACTATTTGTTTTTTGTCTAGTAATTATCTCTTATTCTCCTTTTTTTTGCGATATTTATGTAATAATCTTATGATGTTGTTTTAAATGTGAGAAGCATCTTTCATAGATATTGTAGATAAATGAAAGTAATTATATGTTTGTCTGTCTGTCCGTGTAGACTGAATGTAATGAAAATCAGTGTCGAAGTCCATTTTCTTTTTACACTATTTATTTTTACACAAAAATAAACATTATTGGAAATGTTTTTGAATTATATAGATTTATGTGATGATTAACATATGTTAATATTTCATTAGGCAATACATTAAAGTGGGATAATAATAGCATACTACACATCTTTTGCACATATGCATCTTCCCTATTCACAAGAATGCTGTATGTGAATATGAGTTAACCAACTATTTGTTTTGGAAACAAATTAAGGGGACCAAATGCTTTATTACTCTTTGCAAAAATTCTGGTAAAGAGAAAATAAGATAAGAAATTTTATTTATATAAATTGTTATCTTTAATAATCTGTATTATAAAGCAAAAACTTGTCTGTGAGTAACGCTTACGTCATATTGACGATGGCAACACATGACCAATAAATTTCGCTATTATTGAAAATTTTTAAACTTATAAACATAACACAATTTCAGTTCTTACACCGTCGAATAGAGAGAACAAAAGGAAGTATTATGACATCATTAAAAATGCACCGGAAACGATTTTACTCCATAAATCATAATGTAATGGATTTATTTTGTGCGTCCCTGTAAACGATTTATAAATCTACTTATTCTATACTCCTGAGAATGCATGGTGTAGTTCACTTCAATGATGCATATAAGTCTTATTATGTTTCAAATATTGTAACATAAATAAAACACACCGCAAATAATTTCCCTCCCATATACTATAACGCAACGGAATTATTTCGAGTCTCTCTGTAAATGAAATATAAATGCTACACACTTCATTTTCAATACTAAACATTCTATAGTAAATTTCAACAACATATAAAAATTACATGACAATCCGATTACATTTTGGAGAGTTAGAGAACGGCCAGACGGTCAGACGAGCTGAATTCATAAACTCTTTTTAACTATGTTGCAAAGTGTTAAAAATTAAATTACAACCTATTACAATACGTTTCATTTATTAAATATGACGTAGAAATTACAAAATCATTGTTATCATCATTCAATTTATTAACAAATATGATTGATATTTTTTCAGCAAATAATACAGTATTTCATTTGTTTTTCCTGTAATCTAGTTTTTCTTATTTCTTTTAAAATTATCAATATTGTTTTTCTTTTCTTTAATTAACATGTAAATATAATAAATCTTAAATATTTCCTGTTATGCTTATTAACAAAATATATTATCTTATGAAGAATTATATATTTATGCCATTCAATTTATATTTAATTCCAATCCACACAATTCTCCATTTGGATTATATTTTTATAAAATCCAAATATTTACACTTTAAAGTGTAAATAGTTGGATTGTAGTTTTAAATGTTTATATATACGTTTGCGTTAGTATTTATACTTTTCTCCAAGTATTTGCCAAGTGTACAGTTACGCGAAAAAAAAAAAATCTTTAAAAATTTGAACAAGGAAATTATGCAGGAAGAAATATAATAATTTTTCTTATTTATTCAAAGAAAACTAAATTAAATAGTACAGTAATAAAAGAAATTATTAACTTAAATATTATACATTAAAACACGTGCTTCGCTTAACGTTATTCCTTTTATTTATTTTTAACAATTATAATTTATTTTTCTGTTTAATCCTCTTTCAAGCGGAGATAACCTAAAGATTAGTTCCGGTTTTATTATTATATATTTTATATTCACTATAAATACAGTTAAAATGTATATCTTTCCACATAATATTGTTGCTATTATTGTTTAAAACGAGCATATAAGTACACCAGTGTGAAATACTCACAATTTATTTATTAATATACTTTATTCTTTAATAAAATAATATTTAGAAATGTAAATATTTGTATAATACATTGATATTTGTATTCATAAAAAACAATCTTTAAGTTCTTTAATCCTTCTTTATTCAAGTTCAACCATGAAAAAAAATATATATATATGGTTTTTATGTTTAGCTGATAAATATTTCTTTTAAAATGTTTCCGGTGGGTTTTCTGTAATCAAGGTTTATGTCTAGCCTTCCGTAGTCGGAGTCGTAGTATGATCGGTAATTGTTAGGATTGCATTTTCAGCTGCAGTATATATATTTAAATTATAAACTTAACTAATTTTTAGTACATTACTTGGTGTATATAAATTCTATAGATTGCATACAGTTCTGGACGAAAAAAATTTACACATATTTCCGGATATAGAGAGCAACTACAAAATAAATAAATAATTTAAATAACTAAGAATTTTTACTGCGATATGTTTTTTGTATTATTATTTGCTTAGATGTGTTGCATTTTATTGTATGAAAAAAATGAAATTTCTTAATAATAGTCTGTTAATGATGGAAAGTGTTTCATAATCTATGCACGTTTTTTATTCTTGTTTACATCCATTTCTTTTCTTTTCTTTCTTTTTTTTTTCATAAAAGTTCTTATAACACTATCGTAGTTTCTACTTATACTGATTTGAGAAAAATAAAGTAAAACATGTGTAGAAACTACGTTTGTGTAATATAATATAATGTAAAAATAATTTAAAAAATGGGTATAAAAATATCGAAATACATTAAAATTTCCTAAATAAATTTTGTTTTCGGTTTGTATAACACATTTAAACAACCTTTAAACGAAAATCAATTAGAGAGGCATACATGTTAAATTATATTAAAATATTCAATACATCTTAGAAAAAATATCTTCCTATCCTATAAAGAAAAGAGGGAGGGGGAGGGGGGGGGTAAATTCTTATCTACAAAATATCCTTTTCTTGTGAAATTGATGTGCATTTTTTTTTTGTTTATATCATTCTCTATAATAAGTAATTTCAAGCACATGTGGAGTCATGCGTAATAATGCCTCTGAAAATACTGAACCAGAAAAATAAATAGTAACAAAGATAATTATTTTTTTATTTTTTTAAAAAACAAAAAATGATTAAGAGGTATAGTCATGGAGAACCGTTAGCGTTTTAAAATCATCTATATTCCGATGGATGCAGCCATAAGAATATGCATATATCTGATGCATGTATAGAATAATACATCTATCTACGATTAGTTTGGCTTTCTTTAATTATTTAAAAATCGCGATATTTTTTTATTTAATGTCTAAACGGAAATAAACTGAAATATTTCTTGTTTCACTTATGTTATTCGACTAGAAATACGTTTATAAAACGTAAATATTTTAATTTAGTCTCGTTTTTTAAAAACTACTTTCTTTACATTTTTTATTTCTTTTTAAATTAAATTCTAAGCGGAAGATTGCCTGAAATATTTCCTGTTTCACATATTGTATTCTGTTACATATACATTTATAAATATTTTCATTTAGTTTTGTTATTTAAACACTACTTCCTTTGTTTTAAAATTCCTTCTACTTTTTTTTTCTTTGCATTTGAACTCAGCAGTAAAAGAGTAAAAAGTCTACCAAATCTCCCTTTATTGTGAAATTCATGTGCATATTTTTGTTGTTTAATATAATTTTCTGTAATAACTAATTTCAAGCACATATGTGCAGTCATGCTTAATAATGCCTCTGACAATACTGAATTAGAAAAATAAATAGTAACAAATATAATTTAATTTTTTAGTTTAAAAAAAAATGGTTATGTGGTGTAAGTCATGGAGAATCCTCAGCATTTTAAAATCATCCATATTTCGATGGATGAAGTCATAAAAATAGGCATATATCTGATGCATGTATAGAATAATATATCTATCTACGATTAGTTTGGCTTTCTTTAATTATTTAGAAATCGCGATATTTTTAAATTTAATATCTAAGCGGAAATAAACTGAAATATTTCCTATATCACTTATGTTATTCGATTATAAATACGTTTATAAAATGTAAATGTTTTAATTTAGTCTTGTTTTTAGGAGCGTTTCTAATTATATAAATACGCAGAGCCTATAGTCGTTGTCTGGTCCGTCCGTTCACATACAACAGCGCAAAAACTACATAACCGAATGGTTTTAAATATAATATATATAATCGTGGCAGAATTTTGTCATTTAAAATTTTATGAACATCGAATCAAAACTTAAAAAGACATTAATAAAAGTTTTCTTTGTTCTATTAAATCTTAATCATACGTAATCTATATAATAAAAGCGTAAGTCATGTGACTGGGGAAAAGAAATACGGGCTAACCACTTCTTTTTTCATATGCCAAACGGCCATTTTTATTCAAAACTATTATTTCGAATAAAATTGCATAAAAGTTACATTCTTAGAAAGATCATTCAAAAAAATTGTTTGCTTGACAAAGGAGTTACATTAAAAAATGTATAGATTCTGAGATAACTTCAGTAGAAATTAGGTTAACAGCCGAATATCTCAATCCATTAAAGTAAATAAACACAAGATATTCGTTCATCGTGAGTCATAGAAATATTAAACCATGGAGGTAATCATTCGCAAAGCAAGATCTCCATGGTGAATTTTGCAGCGCTGTGTAATGACGAAAAAAAAAAATCCGCATCTGTAAACGTGGCATACGTAATAAGAAAAGAAAGGCTTGCTCATTTCGCCCATAACAGACGATATAATTAATTTCACTGAAATAATAAGGGTATATATATATATATATATATATATTGTAAAAACTAGTTATAGTACGAACGCACTTTATTTGTCACGTTTAACGTACAATTTCCAACTTGTTTAAAATCTACATTCGTTACATTTTCTATTCATTTTTAAATTAAGATCTAAGCGGAAATAACCTGACATATTTCCTGTTTCACATATTGTATTCTATTATATATATATATATATTTATAAATATTTTCATTTAGATTTGTTATTTAAACACTATTTCCTTTGCATTAAAATTCCTCCCCCCCCCTTTTTTTTTTAACATTTCAACTCAAGAGTAAAAGTATGACAAATAGACAATGAGAAAAAAATTAAATATGCAATGAGAAAAATTAACAGACACAAAGCACTAGGATAATATTCCTTTTTTTTGCCCTTAGAATTGCATAACGTTTATTATTTTAAACAGAAATTGCGAAATGTTTTACAGTCATGTAAATAGTAATTATATTTCAATAAAAAATTACAGAGGTAAAAGACATATCAAATTCGAAAACAACATTTTCGTAAATCGTCATTTTCCTCAGCATATGAAAGAAAATCTAAACAACAGCAAGCACTCATTGTTTTAAAAACAGGTTTCAGCACTGTCATAATGTGAGTGGATATTCCATTTTAACTGTATTAAATAATAATAATAATAATAAAACATGCTTAATATTTACATTCTTTTTTATTATTCGGCCGCTGCGTTCTTTTTTCTTTCTGTTTTTCCTTATTTATTTATTTATTTATTTATTTATTAGCTTTTTAACTATTCTTTTACTGTATTATTTTACGGTGTCCTTTCTCAGATTGTTTTCACTATCTGGATTTTAAATTTTATTTACTCAATGAATCAAAAATGTAATTAAAAGAAAATCTAAACTTTTATTTCATTTAGATTGTATTGAAAAAAAAAAAATTCTTAATTTTTTTTTAAAAAAAGGGGTTTTGAACCGGCTTCTGGACATAGTAGATTTACATTTCGTTAAAACATGTTTTTTTTAATTAAAAATTTATGTTAATTAAAAATTAAATCTGCATTATTTTCATAAATGAATTTTTTTCTAAAATCAATGTTGCCACAAAAATTAAAAAATAGCACAAAAAAGATAAAGTGTGACGTATCCGCACGGGTTTTATTTTATATTTATGCTTAAAAAGCAAAATTGAAATTGAAATGTTTAGAAGAAAAGGACACTATCGATCGATCAAAGCAGTAGTATTTCCCGTGTAGCCTATAAATAATAATTTGTTACATTGTTTATTTGTTATTTTATTTTTTCTTTGTCCCGCGTTTTTATCGAAGTGAATAATGTCATCTTCTAACTCCTAATACAATTAAAATGTGATTGTTATTTTTTCTTCTCGCGCGCGTCTTTTGCTATCTTCAATCAGTTTTTACTGTAACATTGATGGAATAAATGAGATGATATTCTGGCCTGACTAATACTTTTTGCAGAAATTTATAACCTTAATTTTTCTTTACAAGATTAAACCTGCATCTAAAAAAATATTAGATATTGCTAAAAAATATTTAACTGAAGTGCGAAATCTTTCTCACGGGTCAACTGGTTATTTAATAATGTCTTTTCACGAATTGCTTGCACTGCTTGAATATTCAATTTTTATATTTAATTAATCAAACGTATAATAAATGAAATATTCAAAGTTTTTATTTCATTTAGACTGTATTGATAAAAAAATTAAAATACTAAACGACAGTTTAAAAAAAATATTATTTTAATTATTTTGCCGTTATATGGTGTTGTCATATATTTTTGTAATTTTGTACTGTTAAGTTTTTATAGTATTTATTTCACAAATTGTTTGCAACTTTTATGTTCAGTGAATCAAATAAATGTATAGTAAATTAAGAATAATAATAATATCAAAGTTTTATTACTTTTAGATTGCATTGAAAAATACAATAATGTTTTAACTAATAATTTAAAAAATATATTTAATAACCACTATTTATTAAAATTAAAAATTTATTAAATAACGGTCAATACAAAAATCACTCAATAGAATTTTACCTTTTAATCTAAGAAAAAAAAGAATGCTGCGAAAAATTAAAAACATAGTTGAAAATTTAAAAACAAATAAAAAAATATATTTGCTCACTTGTCTTGTAAATCTATTTAATAAAAAAAAAATTCAAAATGATTCAGTGAAAAAAAAAAAAAAAAAAAAAAAAAAAAAAAAAAGAAAAGAAAAGAAAGAAAGAAAGAAAGAAAAAGAAAACAGGCAATTTGCAATGTGAGGCAAATGTTTAGACAGCACCGCAAAATATTAATAAAAAATTTAAAAAATATTTAAATTTTTTTTAAAAAATGTAATTATTTATCAAGCATGAAAAACCCACAAGCATTCAGATGAGTTACATCAGATAATCTCAATGATTAATATGGTAAGTGTAGCACTCGATTCTGAAACATTTTTCAAGTACGTTAAATCGATAAAATAATCTATATCGTTGAGACAAGAAATTGTATCTTCAAATAAGAATTCTAAGTAACTTCTGCTTTAAGTTAAGGGGGAAATGTAAAGATCGCTTCTATATTAGTAAAACAACTTTTAAATGCATTTATATTTATTAAAAATTTAACAAGTTTCAAAAAGATTTAAATAGAACACTGGTCGTTGTTTTAAAAGGAAAGGTTAAGCTTATTGAAATAAAAATCATTGAAAAACATTATATTTAGTAATCTATAAAAGGACAGAGTTTCATTCAAACAACTACAAAAATTTGTTTTTTGGTAACATTACACCAGGAAGAAAAATCATGCATCATGCTGAGATTATGAAATACTTTCCAACATTATCAGAACTAGGGAATCGAACCCGGGCTTCCCGGGTTACAGAACGCAGGCGAAAACCATTTTTTTCCCTAAATCTAATAGATTTTTCATATTTTTATTTGTCAAAGTTTTTGCATTTAGTGATTCTTTTTTTACTGGTTTCTTTGCGTGAAGCGCTCATAATACTGATCGCGACATTAACGGATTTCAAGGGTTTTGTTTATTTTTTATTTTTTTGGTATTATTAATACAGGGAGTTCGCTGCATCCAGTGATGCTTCTTTGTTAATTTATTATTCATCATCTTATGCATGCGATATAGACATCGCGAAATTAACGAATTTCATGTATATTCGTTTTTTCCAACTTCGCAATGACCGTTAACATTATTTGTAATACTGATGAAATATGAATTAAAACGTTGTTTCTTACTGCTCATATTAACTTTTTATATGCATTTTTATTAAATTTGTGAAATAATTTTTTTATATTTTATTCATAAAAATGCAATATCTAAAACAATATATTCTGTTTATATTATCTGTTAAAATATCTGATGTTTGTTTATGGTGTAAACAAATAATTTTCTTTAAAATTTTTAAATTATTACAAAGCTTCCTTTTCTCCAAAATCGTCTGAACTAATCAAATCTTGTATCCGGTATAACGCTACTCTCATATAAAGGCACCCTATTCTTGTGACGTTTTTATTTCAAAATTCATTAATTTTACTACCTGTAACTATTTAAAAATTTATAATGGAAGCATTTTTCCATTTGTTTATTGGGCGTTTCAAAATTCATGCTTAAAAATTATTTTATAAGCCATAATATATCAGGCAATTAAGATATAGTTTTCAAACAAATTGCATTTGAAAGTAATTTTTTCTCCTCTATAACGGTGTAAAAATTGAAAATGTGCTATGTTTAGAAATTAAAAAAATTGCAATAGCAAAAATCACAAAACCGAAATTTCATCGTCTGCTGTTGCCATTCGCAAAATGACGTATGCGTTACGCACGGACACGTTTGGCCTTTATAATATAGATAGATATTGTATTTTTTTTTTTTCATTTGATGAAGTGATGAAAGTAGACATCTTTAAATAAATAAATAAATAATAAATACAAAAAAAAAAAATGTTGAAAACCCATTTTTTGCAATCACCGTAAATAGACGGTACTGTATTCGATTTTTTTTTTTAGGCAGCCCTGTATATATTCTATAGATTTTTATGCATAACCCATAATGAACTAAAATTTAATCCAGTCGAAAAAAGTATCAAATATATATAAGTAATATCTTACAGTGCGTTCAGCACATTTCAGTTTAAGCTAATCGTGACGTATTTGAGTACTTGATAATATTTTGCCTGAGTCAATTTTATTTTATGATTTAATAGTAATTTTATTTACAAACGAATTACCATATATATGTGTGTGTGTGTGTGCGTATCTATGTATATATATGTATGTGTGTATTATATATGTGGTCGCAGGAGTTCTCATCTGAACTTTAGACTGCAAACACAAGCACATACTTTATTGGGGCTTGTGAAGTTGAATGATGCCTCGCGAACAATATAAATTTTGATGATGTGCAATTTTATCGTGAGAACAGAGTAGATGTGCTACAGCCTTCGCCTCGATCAGACGGATCGACGGTGGTCTCTTGTTAATTCTATGCCGGTCGGTGGAACCGCGCATTTAACAAATGATTAAGCCCGACAGACGGTCGGATCAATTCTAAGTGTATATATGTTTTTTAAATTAATGTTGTAAATATTTTATATGATAATCAAGAATTAAAAGTATAACGTTTTAATCAATTGGAAAAACGTGTGGACTATTACTCTCATCCCCTAGACGCCAGCTAAAATCCTACAGATTTTGGGGGCTCGGCCGGGATAATTTTTTGAACACCAGAGGACAGACTTCAGACTTCTTATCATAAATTTCCGATGCTTCGAAAAAGAGAAAGAAGAAAAGTTTTCCGAAGCTGACAAAAGAAATAATTTGACCTACTGACGTGCGTTTTTCTCCAGATGTGATGTGTTTTACAGTGTTTTTGCATCGAAAAGTGTGAATAGTGTGAATTGCTTCCTGAGTGTTTGTGACATCTTTCTACAGAAGAAAAAAAAAAAAAGGCCTCGCATCGAGTGCGATGTTTTGGTCTCATTAGTGAAAGAAAGTGGAGTGATTATTTTTTGTTGTTGTTGTAGCTATTTTTGTGCACGCAAGTAGTGATTTCAAGCAGTGAAATTATTTTTGTTTTTCTTTATCTTTTTACATTACAAAGATTAAAGCAGGGTGTAATTTTTTTTCCTGCATTCAACGAAGTGATAAAGAAAATAAAAAACCTGTAGTGCTTTATTTTTTTTGCAGGTAATATTGAAAAAGAATAAAAAAGGTGGTGGTACCTTTTGTTTTATAATATTTTAAAGGAAACGAAAAAAAATAAATACCTGTAGTGTTAATTTTTTTGCTGGTAATATTTAAAAGAAAAAAGGTGGTGGTACCTTTCTTTACGCTATTTTAAAGAAAACGAAAATTAATTACCTGTAGTGCTTTATTTTTTGTGCAGGTAATATTCAGTAATATTAAAAAGACAAGGCGGTCGAACCTTGGTCTTAAAAAAATAAAGGGAGCTCAGATTCCCATGCATAGTGTATATTTTATATGTTTTATTTTTATATATTTAAATTGGATCTCTTATTGAAGTAAGTGAAAAAAAAAATGTTTTTTATGTGTATTGTTTATTACGATTAGATAGTTAATTTTGAATTTAATAGAAAATGGCATACCTCGCGCGAGTTAAAAAGTGTGATCTAATCACATTGGTTGAAGAATTAAATCTAGTATTGCCAGAAAATGTAAAATGTTCAGTACTGACAGACTTAATTCTTAAATCCGATAATTACGATGAAGAATACACGAAAAATATTCAAATGCGTATTACATCAGACAGGGAAGAGAAAGAAATGAGAGAGAGGCAATTAGCTGAGGAACAATCAAAGAGGGAATTTGAAATTCGTAAGTTAGAGTTGCAGTCAACAATTAGTGCTAATGCCCCCCCTCCAACAAATAAAAATAATTTGTTAAAAATTATGGCGAAATTTGAATTACCAGGTGATATCGGGGTATATCTTAACCTTTTTGAAAGGCAAATAAATAGAATAGGATTAGATAAGAGTGAGTGGGTTTCTCATTTGCTAGGTTTGTTACCTCTTGACATAGTACAATTCGTTGGTCGGGAACCAGACCCCAATGCTTCAGATTATGATTTCGTGAAGAAATTGTTGCTTAAACGGTACCGCTTGTCACCTGAACAATTTAGACAGAAATTTAATAATCATCGTAAAGACATTTCATCTTCTTGGCGTGATTATGCTTTTGAGATTAACACATTTCTACGAGAATGGATAGAAGGTCTTCAAATACGGACTTTTTCAGAATTTCAAGACCTGATAGTTGTGGATCAAATCCGGAAAAAATTACCTCCAGACATTCGTGAACATTTTTGTGATGAATTGCCAAAAATAACAAATGTAGAAGAGTTAATTGTTAAATTAGACGATTATGAATCAGCAAGGAACAATATTAGAAAAAATGATTATAGAAACCCGAATTCGGAATTTAGAAAACGTTCGATTGAAAGTAATAGGACATTTCATCGAAGTGATACGAGTCGCGTGCCGTATGAGAAAAATTACGCAAGTGCCCAAAAAAATAGTTCAAGTGTAAAAATTCGTTGTTTCAACTGTAACGAATTTTCGCACAAGTCGATTAACTGCCCACGTAAAAGAGAAGGACCCATTTGTTTCAAATGCAAATCCATAGGTCATAAAGCGGATCAGTGTACTTATAATGTCCCTAAAAGTGTAAATTCCTTTGCAAGCGACATCTCAATTTCTTCAGATAGAATAATGAAAAACGTGATGATTTTAGGAAAAAGTATTGAAAGTTTAATTGACACAGGGAGCGAAGTAAATATGGCAAATTTAGACACTTATGATTCTCTAGGACGTCCCAAATTATATGCAAATGATATAACTTTGTCAGGTATAGGTGGAAATCATGTAACACCTATGGGCTACGTGAATCTAAATGTTGAGATGGATAATTATATTGTAAATACCGATTTATATATTGTAAAAGATTTAAATTATAATATTATATTGGGGAGTAAATTTTTAAAACAAGTAAATTTCAATATTTCTGAAAACGGAATTCAGATTACTGGAAAAAGAAAACTGAAAGAAGTCAAAATCAATTACGCAATAGCTTTCCCACGAGAAACCACAAGAAAAAATTTTGCCCACATCAGTTTCAGCACACCCAGAAATTATTTGCGGTCAGTGTTAAAAACCTCTCCTACATTTGAAAAAACTGCAACGCACTCTGATTTCGTGAGAACCGAAGTATTTAACCGCAACACTCCCATTTTTAACTTTGCTGAGAAATCAAACATGCCAATTAAAGTGCAAAGTGACTGTTTGTTAGAAAATGAAGAGTGTACAGATATGCAACCGAATTTAATGGAAACCGCAAAGATTTGTTTAGCTGAAACAGCAAATTCAATAAATTTTCAGGAGATAGATACTAGTCATATTACAAACAAGGAAATTAAAACAAAATTAACGGAACTTATCACTAACTATAGGCCTAATAAAATTAAAGATACGAATTTAAAAGTAAACATAATATTAACAGACGATGTTCCAATTGCACAGCGACCACGTAGGTTAGCATTTCCGGAACAGGAATTCGTAGATAAACAGATACAGGAATGGTTAGACTCAGGTATTATAACAGAAAGTCATTCGAACTATGCATCCCCTATAGTTCTAGCGAAGAAGAAGGACAATTCATGGCGTCTTTGTGTAGATTACAGACCCCTAAACAAAAAAATAATTAAAGATCACTTCCCCTTACCAATAATAGAAGAAGTTCTAGACAACATAGAACAAGCGCAAGTTTTCACTACCTTAGATTTAAAAAATGGTTTTTTTCACATCGATATTGCAGAGGATAGTAAGAAATATACCTCATTTGTAACACATAATTCTCAATTCCAGTTCGAGAAACTCCCTTTCGGACTATCGGTTGGACCTCAACAGTTCCAAAGATACATCCATGTTGTCTTTAAACAACTAATTAAAGAAAAAGTTGTACTAGTTTATTTAGATGATATTATAATTCTTGCGCAAACTGACGAAGAAGCTCTTTTAAAACTGAAACGTGTTCTAGAAATTGCAGCTGATTACGGACTTAAGTTTAATTTTACAAAATGCCAATTTCTCAAGCGAAAAATAGAATTTTTAGGTTACATAATAGAAAATGGTACGGTTAGGCCATCAGAAGCTAAGACCTTGGCAGTGAAAAAATTCCCCGAACCCCGTACTCTTAAGCAACTACATAGTTTTTTAGGTTTAACATCTTACTTTAGAAAATACATTCCTCATTATGCTAGAGTAGCAAAGCCCTTAAGCGATTTGTTAAAAGCAGAAAATACATTCAAATTTGGACCCATCGAAAAAGAAGCTTTCGAGACACTTAAAGAGAAATTAGTAAATACCCCAGTATTGCACATATTCAGACGCGGTGCTAAATTAGAGTTGCACACAGATGCAAGTGCTATAGGTTTTGGTAGTGTCCTACTACAGGAAGATGAAAACAAAAACCTACACCCCATACATTACATGAGTAGAAAAACTACACCTACTCAATCAAAATATTCGAGTTATGAATTAGAAACACTTGCAGTAATCGAGTCAATGAAAAAATTTCGAAATTATTTATTGGGAACAAAAGTTAAAATTGTTACTGATTGTGAAGCATTCCAAAAGACACTCGACAAAAAAGATCTTGCGCCAAAAGTTGCCAGATGGGCACTATTTTTACAAGAGTTTGATTATGAAATAGTACATCGAGCGGGAAATAAAATGAAGCATGTCGATGCACTAAGCAGAAATACGGTATTGGTAGTAACACGTTCTTATGACGAATTAACAGCAAAAATTAAATTAGCGCAACAAGAAGATGAGCATATTCAAACCATCAAAAAATTAATCGAAAAAAATGAAAGCCCGGAATATTTTAATCGAAATGACATACTGTATAAATATGAAAACGACAGAGAACTGTTGATGATTCCCGTAAATATGCAAAAAGAAATAATACGCCATGTTCACAATAAAGGTCATTATGCTGTAGCAAAAACCGAAACAATAATAAAAGAAAACTATTTTATACCCCAGTTAAGGAAGCAAATAGAAAATGTCATTGCGAATTGCGTAGAGTGCATTTTGTGTAATAAAAAGCAAGGGAAAGGAGAAGGTTTATTGAACCCGATCCCAAAACAAAATATTCCCCTTGAGACTTATCATATTGATCATATAGGACCAATGCCATCCACTCACAAAAATTATAATCATATTTTTACCGTCGTAGATGCTTTCACAAAATTTGTCTGGTTATACCCAGTTAAAACTACTGCTGCCGTAGAAGTTATAGATAAATTAAAATTACAACACAACATTTTCGGAAACCCGTCCCGAATAATAACCGACAAAGGACCCGCGTTTACATCCGATGATTTTGAAGCATATTGTAACGAACAAAAAGTACAACATGTCCCAATAACGACAGGTGTTCCAAGAGGAAATGGCCAGATAGAACGGATGCACAGAATACTGATACCAATTTTATCAAAACTTAGCATAGAAGACCCACAAAATGGTACAAATATGTAGCATCGGTACAGCGAATTATAAACAGCACTATATCTAGAAGCACAAAATTTTCACCATTTGAGCTTCTAACCGGAGTGAGATTGCGACATAAAAACGATTTGCAAATAAAAGAGTTGTTAGACGAAGAACATGTAAATTCGATTATGTCAGAGAGAAATTTCAATAGAGAAATTGCAAAAGAGAACATTTTAAAAATACAGCAAGAGAATCGCAAAACCTTTAATAAAAAAAGAAAAACGGCATACACTTATAAACTCGGCGATTTAGTAGCTGTACAAAAACAACAATTTGGTACAGGCATGAAGTTGAGACCTAAATTTCTCGGTCCCTATGAAATCACCAAAGTGAAAGGAAAGGATCGATACAACATAAAGAAAATTGGCTACCATGATGGTCCAAACATTACATCGAGTTCTGCTGACTTTATGAAACGATGGACAAATTGGACAGATTGATATTTTGAAACAATATTCTTTTTACTTTTATTGAACATTATGAGTGAACTCTGAACTTTAAGCAATTTTCAACGTTATAACAAGTTTTGTTGTGTTATTTTCATTTTTATATTTTAGGAAACACTGTATGTTTCAATATTTACTATTGTTTATTGTTTTGTTTGTATATATATTTTTTGTGTGTATTTGATAATTTTAGATTTTAGTCGACTGGTTCTATACCTAGTGAAATTAGTAGATGATGACTGTGAGGACACAGCACAGTCAGGACGGCCGAGTTGTGGTCGCAGGAGTTCTCATCTGAACTTTAGACTGCAAACACAAGCACATACTTTATTGGGGCTTGTGAAGTTGAATGATGCCTCGCGAACAATATAAATTTTGATGATGTGCAATTTTATCGTGAGAACAGAGTAGATGTGCTACAGCCTTCGCCTCGATCAGACGGATCGACGGTGGTCTCTTGTTAATTCTATGCCGGTCGGTGGAACCGCGCATTTAACAAATGATTAAGCCCGACAGACGGTCGGATCAATTCTAAGTGTATATATGTTTTTTAAATTAATGTTGTAAATATTTTATATGATAATCAAGAATTAAAAGTATAACGTTTTAATCAATTGGAAAAACGTGTGGACTATTACTCTCATCCCCTAGACGCCAGCTAAAATCCTACATATATATATATATAAATTTAATGTAAAATTAAATAAATAAATAAATATATATATATATATATATATATGTATGTGTGTGTGTGTGTGTGTGTGTGTGTGTGTGTGTGTTATGGTCAATATGATTAATCGGGTCATTATTAATAATAACCGGTTATTATTAATAACGACCGGACGTAATGGCCGGTAATAAGTTTTTCTATGTCTAAAAAACGATCTATCTGTGTAATACATATATGTACACACACGCGCGTGCACGTATATATATATATGTTATATAAAAAATTTATTTCCTTCGCAAATCCTTCACATTTATTTCGCATTAGTCCTTTAAATTAATCTAACTTCTGACATAGTCAGTATTTCCTTAATTCTTAATAATATTTATTCTTATTTAATGTCCTTTTAAAAGTATTAACCCGTATATTAATAATTATCTTATTCCAAATCTTAATCTAAAATTTTAAGTTCATTCGTAACTTTTATCAGCTCCCCAATCTATAAAATTCCGAGAGACGCTTTCTCATTTCGAATGTTTTTAAAAGCCATTTTCTTTTTATTATTATTATTCCATGATCGGTTTCGCACGCTGGGGATTTTTCACTTCCAAATTAATGCGCGGCTTGAGAGGAATTCTTTCATGTTAAAGCTTCTCCCTCTCGCCTCATTCGCTGGGCTGGAACTCGCCTCTCACTCATTGGTTTGTGCGCTGGTGACGTTGTATTTCTGTATCTCTACGCTCCGTGAACAAAACTCGCTTGCATCCTTTGGAGGGCGGATTTTTGACGTGTTTGGAAGTGTAAACAAATGGGTATCTGGTGTTGTAGTCTCGTAGAATTTTCATATCAGCTCTTTAACATCTATTAAACGAGGTAGTGAGCCATCGTGAAGGCTGAGGGCTATAAGTTTATACCTGTGGGAACTGTTACTGCATCGCTCTTATTCTAAATAAACGATTTGTCTGGAAATTGGCTGGTTTTTACTGAAGAAACTCTTGTGGAATTTCATTATTGCCTCACCTCTTTGCCATGATTATTGATATCGACTGCAACTGTCTATATCTTTAACAAACTGCCATTTTCTCGTGGAATATTACATCTCGTGGTACCTCATATTCGTAAAAACGCCACACACACACACACACACACACATATATATATATACACCTATATATATATATATATGTAGGATTTCAGTTTGAACACTTCACTTCATCAAATGAACTGATCTCTAATGCTATTGTCCATGATTTAAATGCGTAAGCTGGAAATACTTTGGATCACGAGTTTTGGCAAAGAGCCAGTTTTCTATTTTTTGTTTTGAAGCAAGATATGTAGAATGGATATAGTCGTTAGGCCTGGTTGGATTGTTGTAAGCTAAATTGTTGTTATATAGTTTTAACCAAAAGTGTGTATATTAGTTGAAATTAAAGTTAGTATTCTGTTGTTCATCGACTATTTGTCATATTGGCTCAGTAAAGTGACCATTTATATATCATTTACTTACATTTTTGGGGGCTCGGACGCCGGGATAATTAAAAGTAAAACGCCAATAAAAAAAGTTGTGTACGATTTAGCAAGGTGAAACCGTAATCGTATTACTTCAAGTACAATTTTTGAAAGATGGGAACTCTAAATAAAGCCAAGAGAATTGATCTAATAAACCTCTGCGAGGAATGCGGAATTGAAGCACCAGAAAAACCGACAATTCCTGTCCTAATAAAGCTGATCAAGAGTTGGGAGAGTTACGAAGAAGATTTTATAAGAGATCGATTGGAAGTAGTGATAGCAAGTAGAAAAGAGAAAGAAGAAAGAGAAGAGAAGAAATTACAAGCAGAAAGAGAAAGAGAAGAGAAGAAATTACAAGCAGAAAGAGAAAGAGAAGAGAAGAAATTACAAGCAGAGATTGAAGAAAATAAACTGAAAATGGAAATTGAAATGGAAGAGAGAAAATGGAAAGTGGAAATGGAGCAAAAAGACCGCGAAAGCGAAAGAGATTTCGAAATCAAGAAAATGCAGATACAAGAAAATTCAAGAGAACACATTGAGGATAACCCAAGGACAAATCCAGGTAAGCAATTCGAATTGCTTAGATTATTAACTAAATATGATAGCTCGAATGATATCAGTTTATACTTAGCTATGTACGAAAGGCAAATGGCGCAAACGGGCATTGATAAAAAAGAATGGGTAAATTATTTAATTAATCTAATGCCGTTAGATGTGGTCAATATAATAACAAGGGAAAACGAACCTGAAATTCACGATTATGATTATATAAAAAATATTCTACTGAAACGCTACAAGCTATCACCAGAGGAATTTAGGCTGAAATTTTTCTCATCTAAAAAGGAGCCAGCAGCCAATTGGCGAGATTTCGCTTATGAGATAAAGGTGTATTTTCAACAATGGATTGAAGGCCTTCACGTAAATAACTTTGAAGATTTAGCAGAATTAATTGTTGTTAATCAAATCAAGCATAGTTTACCTACGGAAACAAAAACACATTGCATACAGGAATTATTAGTTATAAAGAAAATTGATGACTTAGTTAATAAATTAGATAATTACGAAACAGCACAAAGGGTTTACAATAAACAATCAGTTAAGGATACAAGTAGCGATTCTGATGACAGAAGATCGCGAGTGGCTGATTACGCCAATTTGAAAAGACGCCAAATTGACAATAGACACAGTATGAATTATGGAAGCAAAGAGTCGCATATAATCTGTTTTACGTGTGGCAACCCTAGTCACGTGAGTGCGAAATGTGCCATGACAAATAATACAGAACAAGAATATTTAAATTTTTACCCGCAACGTAATCAAAATTGGCGAGAAACAAAATACCAAAATGAGACCCAAAACATGCAAAGAAAAATAGTTAATATGTGCATGTTAAATGGTAAAAAAGGAAGAATCTTAGATATTAGCGGAGTAAAAGCAAACGTAATAATCGATACAGCAAGCGATATTTCAATCGCCAGTTCAAGATATCATACTGCAATAAATGCGCCAAAACTAACCAGCGACAATATATACATATCAGGCATAGGTGGTGAAGAAATTAAGCCAACAGGTTTTTTCTGGCATAAAGTCTACGTGGATGAAATAGAAATCCAGGATAAATTTTACGTGGTACAAGAGACGGACTGCGATTTAATAATAGGTAGAGAAGCAGTAGAAGGCATGACGTTAAAAGTAACGGAAGAAGGTGTTAGAATAACAAGCGGCAACACAGTAAGAGTAGGATACATTAAAATAAGAGAAAAAATAAGAAAAGTAATAAAACCATGTAAGCTGAATAAAACAAAACATGCAAGATTATCCGATGAATGGAATGTTGACTATCCATCTCCAGAAGAAAATTACGAAAGTAGTAGTCCTGCACATGGTAGAAAAGACTATGTGAAAGATCGCAATAGGAATTTCGATCATAAGGGAAAGAACAGAAATTTTAATAGACCATTTGATAACAGAAGCGATAATAGATATCACCAGAGATATTTTGAACAGTCATTTAACCGTGGAAATTACAATAAATATAGATATGGGAAACAGAGTTCTTTGAAACCTCAAGACATAACAGAAAATACTTCACATAATTCAAAAGCAAGGTACAATCCAGATTTTCCCCCTAGATACATGAATAGAAGCTACTATCATGGTCCAAATAATTATAATTATGGTGGCCAACGATCATACAGGGCTAGTTATAATAAACCAAAATATTCACAACCATCACATAAAAAAATTTCTCATCATGGATTTAAAGAAGATTATAGTGAACGAGAAACTTATTCAAATTCTTATCATTCCAGAAGAAATAGGTATGAAAAAACATAACAAATCAAGATGCTGATGTCGGGACGCCATCATGTCAGGATGACCGATTTGTAGGATTTCAGTTTGAACACTTCACTTCATCAAATGAACTGATACTCTAATGCTATTGTCTATGATTTAAATGCGTAAGCTGGAAATACTTTGGATCACGAGTTTTGGCAAAGAGCCAGTTTTCTATTTTTTGTTTTGAAGCAAGATATGTAAAATGGATATAGTCGTTAAGTCTGGTTGGATTGTTGTAAGCTAAATTGTTGTTATATAGTTTTAACCAAAAGTGTGTATATTAGTTGAAATTAAAGTTAGTATTCTGTTGTTCATCGACTATTTGTCATATTGGCTCAGTAAAGTGACCATTTATATATCATTTACTTACATATATATACACCTATATATATATATATATAATTATAATATCTATGAATTTCAAAAAACATATATATATATATATATAGGTGCGCGCGCGTGTGTGTACATATATGTGTTACACAGATAGATAGTTTTAGACATAGAAAAACTTAAAGCATTTTTATTGCAAAATCATTCTTCATGCATTAGATCTGAAACCACTTAGTATTTCGAATCGTTCCTCTGAACTATACCAAAAACGCTTTCATAGGTAATATTCATCAATTATGGTAAAAGGTAAAAGAATATATCTTGTTGAAATAAGACAATACTGATAAATTCATCTTCAAATAAGAGAGTCTCGAGAAAGTGCTGCATCATGCTAAGCGAATGATTTCTGCAAAAGTAGCATAGGCTAGGAACAAAGAGCTCTAAATGTTAGATTTTGTCTTTGCCAAAGAGCAACCTCAGGCTAACTACTTGAGTGCTTCTATTATTTTGATTTTATTTTTACACGAAATTTATGGGTAATTTCTCAAAGAAAAAAATTAACATATTTTTAACAATTATTAATTTTTTGGTGGATTTGATTATTTTATATCATATTATAAATATTTAAACAAAGAACAACCACAGTCTAACTACTTGAGTGTTTCCATTATTTAGATTTTTTTAACGTAAAACTTATGGGCAAATTCTCAAAAATAAATAAATAAAATAAATAAATAAAAATAAAATGTATTACGTATTTTTAACAATTATTAATTTTTTAATGGATTTCCAGGATTTACTTTAAAAATTGTTTATTTGAACGAAAGGCAATCTAGGGCTAACTGATTGAGTGCTTATATTATTTTAATATGTTTTAACATAAAATTTATGGGCAATTTCTCAAAAAACTGAAAATTATCTGAACGTATTTGTACCAATTATTAATTTTTTGGTGGATTCAAAGATATAAAATATGCCTGCTATTAATTTTGTAATGATTTTAAAATGAAAATGTCCTTTAGGAAGTATTATTTTATAAATGCAATCATTTTTAAACTTTTAAATTGTAATTTATAAAATCTTAACAACAAACATTAAATGTAAAGAACAAAGGGGCCTGAAATGTTAGGTTTTGTCTTACTTGGTCAATAATCAACCTGAGGCTAACTCCTTGAGTGTTTTTATTATTTCGATTTTATTTTTACATAAAATTTACAGGTAATTTCTCAAAAAAATTTTGCTTAACGTGTTTCTATTTTTTACTATTATTCATTTTTGACGACTTTTCAGATATAAAATATGCCTATGTTGTATTATGAAAAGTTTTTAAAATGGTTAGATTTTGTTTTACTTTGGCAAACAGCAAATCCATGTGTGCTTTTATTATTCTAATTTGTTTTAACATGATCAAAAAAAAAAAAAAAATTGTTAAGCTATTTTGCTATGTTTTAGTAAAATAAAAGTTAACCCATATAGAAAATTAAAATTAAAATTAAAAAAACTACACACAATTATATTTTTAGAGGATTAGAGATGTAAAATGTGTCTATCTTGAATTTTGAAATATATTTAAAATGATTTTTTTAAGGAAATTCTGTAGCAGGTATTGTTTTGTGAATGAAATCCTTTCTAGGATTTTGTATTATGCGTTATAAAAATTTAATGGACAAAAACTAATGCATGAAAAATGTTGTATTCTATAAAACAACAAGACATTTATTGACTGATCAATAACAAAGTAACATCCAGCAATTGAAGAATAAAAACGATTGCCAGAAATAAATATAGGACAAAACAGATTAAAATATATTGAAACAACCAAAATATGTGGTAAATTGTAAACAAATTTTAACTTCTAGTGCTTGCACTTTAGTAATTTTGTATCTACGCATTTCTGTAATTTACCAAAAATGTAGTATTCCCTAACACAACAAAACGTTTAATGACTGATCCTATTGTCCCGCATTTTGAACTAACTCATCGCAATTGAATAGTAAATTTTTATCAATTTCAAATATAAATTGTAAGATAAAATAACTTGATGTGTATTGAACGAAAAAACAGAAAGAAGAAATAAATTATAAAAAAAGGAATATAAGAAATAAATTATAAACACAAAACAACGTTAACTTGTAAAGTTTGCATTTAGCAATTTTGTATCTATGTATTTCTGTAATGTGAGAAAAATGTAGTATTCCTTAACACAACAAAGCGTTTAATGACTGATCCTATATTGTTCCGCATTTTGAACTAACGCACCGCGATTGAAGAGTAAATTTTTATCTATTTCAAATATAAAATTTAAGACAAAACAATGTCTGTTGAACGAATTAAAAAAATTATAAACACGAAACAACGTTAACTTCTAATGTTTGCATTTAGCAATTTTGTATGTATGTATTTCTGTAATGTGTGAAAAATGTAGTATTTCCTCACACAACAAAGTGTTTAATGACTGATCCATATTGTCCAGCATTTTGAACTAATGCACCGCGATTGAAGAGTAAATTTTTATCTATTTCAAATATAAAATGTAAGACAAAACAATGTCAATTGAACGAATTAAATAAATAAATAAATAAATTATAAACACAAAACAACGTTAACTTCTAATGCTTGCATTTAGCAATTTTGTATCTATGTATTTCTGTAATGTGCGAAAAATGTAGTATTCCCTAACACAACAAAGCGTTTAATTACTGATCATATTGTCTCACATTTTGAACTAATGCACCGCGATTTAAGAATAAATTTGTATTTATTTCAAATATAAAACGTAAGACAAAACAATGTCTATTGAACGAATTAAAAAATATATATATAAACACGAAACAACGTTAATTTCTAATGCTTGTATTTAGCAATTTTGTATCTATGTATTTCTGTAATGTGCGAAAAATGTAGTATTCCCTAACACAACAAAGCGTTTAATGACTAATCCTATTGCCCCGTATTTTGAACTAATGCACCGCGATTGAAGAGTAAATTTTTACCTATTTCAAATATAAAATGTAAGACAAAACAATGCCTATTGAACGAATTAAATATATATATATATATATAAACACGAAACAACGTTAATTTCTAATGCTTGCATTTAGCAATCTTGTATCTATGTGTTTATGTAATGGCAGAAAATATGTAGTATTCCCTAACACAACAAAGCGTTTAATGACTGATCCTATTGTCCCGAATTTTGAACTAAATCACCGCGATTGAACCGAACGACGTTAACTTCTAATGTTTGAATTTAGCCATTTTGTATCGATGTATTTCTGTAGTGTGCGAAAAATGTAGTGTTCCCTAACACAAAAAAGCATTTAATGACTGATCCTATTGTCCCGCATTTTGAACTAATGCACCGCGATTGAAGAATAAATATTTACTATTTCAAATATAAAATGTAAGACAAAACAATGTCTATTGCACGAATAATAAAAAAATAAAATAAATTATAAACACGAAACAACGTTAACTTCTAATGCTTCCATTTAGCAATTTTGTATCTGCGTATTTCCGTAATGAATGAAAAATACAGTATTCCCTAATAGAACAAAGCGTTTAATGACTGATCCCATTACCTTGCATTTGGTTTGAAAAGATTGTCGGATCAATCCTTGTTAAAGAATAACGTCAATTAAAGAAAGAATAATCTCGTACATATTTTAAAGGTAAGCATTATCATTGTTGGAGGGGGGAGTTATCTCATTATGAACAAAATTAAAGCAACGAGATTTGGGGTTATAAGCTGATTATGTCTACTCGCGAATGACATATAATACCTAAATATAGATCGGAATCAAACATCGTTTCGAATGATTGTTACATTCAGAATAAAACTTTAGGGATTCAAAGGATTTTTTTTATAGTTGTGGGGATTTGTTTTTGTGGAATTATAATTATGATGATTCTGATTTCGTATTAGACTCTAAATAAGGCAACTAGAAAAAAATAGGAATTGTTTCTAGTTTTGATTTAAAGAAAAGAAAGCATAAGCTATCATTTATAGTTATTAAGGCTCATAAATTAAATAACGTTTTTATATTTTCGTAAGATAAAGCGATAATTTAATATTCAAAAACAACATTTCCTTAAACACAAGTTGCTAAAATAGAAATAAAACTTCAAACTACGTATTTATCATTGTCTAATTTAACTTACCCATCATACGTAGTATAGGGTAAGTCTTGTAGTCGTTTTGAAAATCGAAAAATTTTCTTTGACGGATTTACACGTTTCAGACACTGGAGATTCCGTAAAACATATTTTTAGAAAAAAAAATGCCGCCCGTCTGTGTGTCTGTGTGTCTGTAAACGCTCTATCTCCCGAAAAAATTGAGATAGAGACTTAAAATTTGGTATGTACTTAGTATGTAATAATGGGAAGAAGCTTATTGAATTTCAGTAACCTCGATTATCCGGAACTATTTTTTTAGGACTCTCGAAATATTCGTTCTGATAAAAGGTATATAAAAATTGTTTATTTTAAGAAGTGAATATAAAAGACAATAAAAAAACAAAAAATTTTGCATAAAGCATGAAGTCGATCGGATAATTAGTTGCCGAGATATTTGTAATCCTATTTTACACACTCTTCGATTTTTGATGGCCCTGTATTTCATCCAAATTTCAATTCAAAGATATGTTTTAATTGGAAATGAGACGCTTAATCAGATGCAATAAACCACTAGTTAATAGGATTATTGTTTTTGGAGTTATACGGATGTTTCTTTTAAGCAATTCAGTAATCGAGCCTTTAAAGTTTAGGACGTCATCAAGCCACGATTTTATTCGAATTGCAATGCATTTTATCATTAGTTTACACATTTTTTATTTTAATATTTTACATTATGCATATCCATGATGGGTAAGTATTACGGTGGTCCCCATAGACTAGTTTTATGCTGTTTTTAAAATGAATGTGTGATTTTTGTTTGAAAGAAATATATACTCCAATATTTCTGCAAACGTATTTTTAACACTGTAAGAAGAAACAGAGAAATTCTGAATAACATCTGATGACAATAAGATGCGAAAATCTTTTGTTGTAAAAATTTGCATGATTATAAGCATTTTTACTAAAAAATGTTTAAAATAAAAAGTTTATAAGAGCATTTTCCAGTTAATTTGTAAGAAGAAATGCTGCCACCAAAATTGGAAGCAGATTTTTATTTGACTTTTTCCACTTTTTCGTAAAGTGAGTATCATCTAAAAAATCAGTGTTTTGAAGCCAAAAATTATTATAAGATTGTTGTATATCAGATAAAATCAACATGCACTTAAAAATAGGATACGGAATCAGAGTGTAACGCACAGGGATAAAACTAGAAAAAGGATATAGGGAAATTAATCGTGATTTTAATAGAGTTAACTAATTTGGCAAAAACCCTATGGGTTAACCTCTAAACAACAGTTTTATTTTCAAAAAAGCTGATTTAATTACTAGATTATAACACTGAGAAAAAAATACATTTTCAAATCTGAGTGAATGGATGTTTTCATTTTGTTATGCAACTTTTTGTTTCAAATATGACGAACCAATGCTTTCAATTCTGAAATACCATAAATGCTCAGAATATTACTCAAAACTAAGCACATAGAGGTCAGTTGATACTCATTTTTGAAACGTGGACATACTCAAAAATGATTAGAATCAGTTCAAACTTATTTTTGAAACATAAAAATGCTCAAAAATAAGCACATAGAAATCAGTTCATACTGATTTTTGAAACATGGACCTACTCAAATATGAGCACATGATGTTTTATTCTTGAGTATGTGCATGTTTTCAGAAATGAGTATATACATGTTTCAAACTTGAGTAATTTTGATTCGGAGCCATTTTGACTATGCGACATACTCAGATTTGAGTATTTTTTGCTCAGTTTTGAAAATGTCATTTTTAGATTGAATGATTTTGTCAGCTTTAGAAGTAACGTTCTATACTCTTCCTATACAAAAAACGGTACTTTTCGGCTAGCCGGGCGCCAGTGATATATATATACATATATGTATGCACACAAATATATATACACATATATCTACATATACATGTTTATACATATATATATATACATATATGTATGCACACAAATATATATACACATATATCTACATATACATGTTTATACATATATATATATACATATATGTATGAATATATATATATATATATATATATATATATATACATATATATTTATATATGTACATATATCACTGGTGCCCGGCTAACCGAAAAGTACCCAAAAACTTATGACCAAGTTTGGAACGATTTTTTCAACTCTAGAGGAAACGTTCTAGTCTTTTAATGCAAAAATCTTATGACTGAATCCCAAAAGTGTCGAGTGCAACAGATAAATGTAATTAAATTGTATGTATATATATATATATATAAAGATTTTAATTAACCTATTTTGTTTGACCTGGTACGCATAAAAATATGCCCACAATGCTTCTGACGTAAATTATATATAGAGAGCTAACTAATGCAGGCGTCGTACTGTGTATAGCGTTGACATATCAGCTATTGAGAAATAGACAACGGTAGAATACAACTTTACATTAATAAAAATGCAACACATTTTAATTTTTTTAGAATAATTTTTAAATGATCAAAAGTCAAAATTTGCAAAACTTTAAAGAAGCTTCAAACTATAATATAAAACTTACAAAAACAGAATAAATATCAACAGCAAAGTCGAAAAAAAAATATTACGTTAATTAGATCTAAGGAACTAACTAACGCAGGCATCTTACTGCATAGCGTCCGTATATTAGCTATTGCGACACAGAGAACTGTAGAAATGATCAAATCTTTACATTAATGAAAGTGAAACATATTTTTTTATATATTTTTTAATTGATCAAAAGTTAAAATTTGCAGAACTATAAAAGAGCTTTAAACTATAACCTAAAATTTGCAAAAAAACAAACTAAATATCAACAGTAAAATCGAAAAAATGTATTAATATTAAGCATATGGAAACACAAGTAAAAATGGTCGAGAAAATAGTATTACTTAAATTAGATCTAGGGAACTAAGTAACGCAAGCGTCTTACTGTATAGCGTTTGCATATCAGCTATTGCGACACAGTAGAAATGATCCCTGCAACTTTACATTATTGCAAGTGAAACACATTATTTTTTTCAATATAATTTTTAACTGATCGAAAGTTAAAATTTTCAAAACTTTAAAAATGCTTTAAACTATAACGTAAAAATTACAAAAATCAGAATAAATATCAACAGTAAAGTAAAAAAAATATATATATTAAGATTAAGCAAATGGAAACACAAGTAAAAATGGTTGAAAAAAAAAAGTATTATGTAAATTAGATCAACGGAACTAACGCAGGCATCTTACTACATAGCATCGGTATATCAGCTATTGCGACACAGAGAACTATCACAACTTTACATTAATAAAAGTGAAACACTTTTTAAAAAAAATATTTTTCAATTGATCAAAAGTTAATATTCGCAAAACTTAAAAAAAAAAAAAACTTTAAACTATTACCTAAAATTTACAAAAATCCGAATAAATATCAACAGCAAAGTCGAAAAAATGTATTAAGATTAAGCAGATGGAAACACATGGAAATGGTCGAAAAAAAAATATTACTATAGCACTCACTGTAGAATACTTAAACTTTTCGTATCTCGGGGCTGAAAGACTATTTCTTTAATAAGACCAGAAGTAAAAGATTGCTAGCATTTTCAAATTTTTGTTTATTTCTTGACACAAAGCACACACATTACGACACATTACACGAATATATAGAACTTCACTTTCACATTTCCCGCGAACAAAACAACCCATGACATAACAATATTCTGTTTACAACACCGCTCTTCGAATAACATACATCTTACGGCAAAACTCACATGACAACTGCACTGAACGAAAAAAATTTCTAGATCACGTGATGCGTGGCGCATTTCGCCGGGAAGAGTCTAATTTTCGGGAAGGGGTTTTCTGCTTTACATCCTCCCCCTCTGTTTCCGACATACGTCTCGGAGAGGAAACAGGATGTTTTCTGGGTCTCCCTCTTTTTCTCAGAGGTGCAACTGGAGTAGTTTCAGTTTCTTGGAATGGTGTCAAGGCTGAAACATGATAAGATCCAATTCGCTGAGTAGGATTGTCTAGACTGGCAATGTCATATGTCACCAGTGATTTTTGAGTCAAAACTATATATGGCCCATCTCTCTTAGGCATAAATTTGGCTGTTTTCTGGTTACTTGCCTTGCTCACAGGGTGTAAGGTAACCCATACTTTTTCACCAGGTGTAAAATAAACTCTTCTGCGATTTTTATCATAATATTTCTTACGCTGATCTTGTTTTATTTCAACTCGCTCTTTTACTCTCTTTGAGACATCTGCAAGACGTTTAAGATATGGAGTTATTTCAGGAACAAAATTGTCATTTTCCACAACTGCTCTAAAATCGTTCACCACATCATCGATTGTTCTTAGTTCTCGACCAAAATGCAGATAGGCAGCAGTTTGGCCTGTTGTATCAGATTTGGCAGAGTTCATAGCAAATCTAATAAAAGGAAGTTTATCAATCCAGGAATCGTGTTCATCCCCAACAAGGATTGCTATTCGAGGTTTCAAGTCTCTATTTTTCCGTTCGACTGGGTTGGCCTGAGGGTGGTACAAAGGTGTCAATGATTGGTCAATTCCGAGAATGTAACAAACTTGTTGTAGAACAGCGCTCGCGAACTGAGGGCCGTTATCACTTAAGAGTCTTCTTGGGATACCATAACGAAGGAAAATCTCTTCAATCAGCGTAGTCGCACATTCTTGGGCAGTGGCAGTTGTTAAGGCAAACAGTTCTACCCATTTAGTGGCACAATCTTCTACTATAAAAATCCATCGGTGCCCATCTTTACTACGAGGCAATGGTCCAAAAAGATCAATGCTGAGTGTCTCAAACCGCTGAGCATAAGCAGGTGTTCGCAATAAACCAGCTGGTTTCTGATTTGTTGATTTATAACGAGCGCATTCTGGACACTTCTTCACGTATTCAGAAATATATGTTCTCATGCCTGTCCAATAATATCTCTTAGCAATTCTTTGATAAGTGCCTGCTTCACCATAATGTCCGGCTGAGGGGTCGTCATGATGAAGTTTCAAAATGTTTTGTCTTTCTTGTACTGGAATGACCAGTTGCGCTTCCTCGGCGTCTGATTCAGGAGCATACCGGTAAAGTACACCTTGATTCATCAGGAATCCTCTATCAGTCCAATTGGCGAAGTCTTCACTTTTCTGTTCGTCTTCAAAACAATCTATAATCTTTTTAAGATTTTCATCTTGCAACTGAGCTTCTCTGATATCCTTTATGATTCCCTGAGCTAGAAGATTATCTATTTCTTTCTTAAGAATTTCTTTCTTAGCAGGAGTCATCCGATAAGGTGGCACAGCAATAGGAGAACTATCACCTGTATTGATACGATGCTCTACATACGGGGTTGTCTCTCCCCCTGGTTGAAAGCATTTTTCATACCTTTTTAGAAGACCATTCAGTTTTTCTCTTTCGTCAGAAGTTAAATTTTTGCCTTCATCTTCCCGTAAGGCGAATGGACTGACTTCGACCGCACCAGCTGATGAATTATTTTCTTCAACGTATTCATCTACAAAGTGAAACTTTTTCTGAGGTTTATCACTGAAATACCACATTTTGTTGGCAGTATCTAACACCATGTTAGCATTGTGCAAAAAATCCATGCCTAAAAGCGTTCTATTACCCTTAGCATTTGGTAATATAATGAACTCCGTTTTGAAGACTCGACCTTCAATCTCTACTGGAACTGTAGCAGACAAAGTTTCTCTGGCTACTGTAATTCCGTCAGCCAACGTGACATCATGAGTATGGGGTTTCAGTGCAACACCAGTTTTTAAAAATAGCTCATACATACGTTCTCCCGCAATGGAACGATTTGCTCCCGTATCAGCACAGACTAACACTTTCTTATTGCAGATCGTGATAGGCACATTTGGAGCTGAAACTGTTGCGGTATTTAAGCTATACAACTTAAGACGATGTGCTTGCACATTTTCTTTTTTAACCGAAGGGGTACAATCTGGGCATTTCTTCTTTATAAATCCCACTTTACCACATCCATAGCAAACAATATCGGATTCTAAGCGTCGATTACCAAACTTAAGTTAAGAATATCCCAACGATGAAAAGAATAAGAATGCATTCTTTGTTTTTTATAAGAAGAAATTACGGATCCGTTTTTTCGAAGACACACATGAGTTACATAATTTGTAGAAATCTGTAAACACATATAATGCATTTCTTGGGCGTACACAAAACAGTTTTTAGAATTTTAAGAACACATGAAAATCGTATGCTACAATGGCGCCCGGTTGCGCCATTTTCTGGTTATAACTGCTGAAAACGAAAGAGCTTCCAAATCTTAAATACGATCCTAAGATCCTTCTTGATGTAAAACAATATCACTGCGAATTTTATTTGTCGAAATAAAGCACTTTGCATTTTATCTGCAGATTTCTAGTTGCAGAAATAAATCATTATCACTTTCACTACGGATTCGAGTTGTAGAAATTTAGCACTTTTCACTTGATTTGTAGAAATAAATCATTTTATCACTATTCACAATATCATTATATAAATCCCTGTGGATTTCTAGCCCGAGTTGGGGGCCAACTTTTATAGCACTCACTGTAGAATACTTAAACTTTTCGTATCTCGGGGCTGAAAGACTATTTCTTTAATAAGACCAGAAGTAAAAGATTACTGGCATTTTCAAATTTTTGTTTATTTCTTGACACAAAGCACACACATTACGACACATTACACGAATATATAGAACTTCACTTTCACATTTCCCGCGAACAAAACAACCCATGACATAACAATATTCTGTTTACAACACCGCTCTTCGAATAACATACATCTTACGGCAAAACTCACATGACAACTGCACTGAACGAAAAACAATTTCTAGATCACGTGATGCGTGGCGCATTTCGCCGGGAAGAGTCTAATTTTCGGGAAGGGGTTTTCTGCGTTACATCACGTCAGGTCTAGGGAAGTAATTAACGCAGGCGTCTTATTGTAGCGTTGGCATATCAGCTATTGCGACACACTAGAAATTATCACTACAACGTTACATTATTGCAAGTGAAAGACACATTTTTTTGCAAAATAATTTTCAATTGATCAAAAGTCAAAATTTGCAAAACTTTAAAAAATCTTTAAACTATAACCTAAAACTTACAAAATGCAGAATAAATACCAACATCAAAGTCGAAGAAAAGTATTAAGATTAAGCAGATGGAAACACAAGTAAAAATGGCCGAAAAAAAAATTGTTGATTAAAATATAAAGTAAGTTACAAGTAAATTTTTAAATTTTAAACCAACAATTTTGCGTCCAATCATATTTATAATGAATTAAAAAAATCAACTCTTGATACTTTTTATGTCTACTTATGCAGAATTCCCCGCATTTAAATGAATCGCTAAGATTAATTCCTGAAAGAAAAATGTCAATTATACATAAAATAATCTTTTATGAAAGCAATAATTTTCAATGTTACGGTGGAAAGTAATTTCATTAAGAATAAAGAAAAGGAACGAGATTTGGGGTTATAAGCCGATTAAGTCTTATTATGATGGAGACATAATACCTAATTTCAGTTTTAAATCAAATGTCGCTTTTATTAATTGTTGTATTTACCACGGATTATCAAAAGATTCAAAACGTTATCTGGTTGGAAGGAGAGAAAAAACTGAGAAAGTTTTAGATGTCTGAATTTCTGTACGAAATAAATTTTTATGCGTTTCAGACTATTTTATTTCAGTCAATACATTTAAATTTTCAGTTTCCTAAATAATTAATGTATCATATTTTTTCTTAATATATTTTAAAATTATTATCGA
Source organism: Maratus michaelseni (assembly GCA_963931845.1). NCBI lineage: Eukaryota > Metazoa > Arthropoda > Arachnida > Araneae > Salticidae > Maratus > Maratus michaelseni. The sequence continues at coordinate 110,218,246 of OZ007597.1, read as the reverse complement.
TATTTTTTATTCTTGGATTTCTTTCTGAATATTTTTTTAAAAAACGTATTTCCTTTTTAGGTGTGTTTGTAATTATATAAATACGTAGCACATACAGTCGTCATCTGGTCCGTCTGTCTGGCCGCATATAAAAGCGCAAAAACTGCCTACCGAGTGGTTTGAAAATTAATATATATAATCGTTGCTGAATTTTGTCGAGTCATTTAAAATTTTATGAAAATCGAATCAAAACTTTAAAAAAATATATAAATAAAAATTTTCTTCATTCTATCAAAAGAAAAATGTTGCCAACTAAAAATGTACTTATTTTATTACGAAAATTAATCAGGTCCTTATAACAGACGATATAATGAATTTTTTTCAGTGAAATAATAGCGATGATTTTTTTACACTGTCTTGTATTAGCTATTTGCGCATAGTATAATTTTAATGTAACATAATTGTAATTAATTCTTTGTAAAAGTGTATTGAAACTTAAATTCATAAACTAAAATTAATATCTGTAATATGAAAATCTGCACATAAAATAAATTTTGTATTGATGCATTTTTGCATAAGAGTGCAACAGCTATTGTACCAAGATCTGAATACAATTTATAAAACTAGTTATAGTACGAACGCACCTCTTTTGTCACGTTTGACGTACAATTTCCAGCTTGTTAGCTTTGTACTTTTTAACAAAAAGAACATCACCTCAAAACACATTCACGATATATATTTTTTATAAGACGTATAGGATTATAAGATTTATAAACACCTATTTTTAACCTATAAACGTTAAGTTAAAAAGTATAAAAATTAAAAAGTAATAAAGTAATAAAGGCACTGAAGTAGTCAACCTGAAATTACTCCTCGCAAAGTAACAAATAATAACAGCATTTAGAGCCCCATCCTTTTTTTTTTTAAATTTTTATTAACTTTTTTTTTTAAATTTTTAGAAAATTTTATTTAAAATATTAGTATTTTTTTCATTTGTAAAATAAATAGTTGTTAGAACATGATTATTTTCTAAATATATTAGGATAGATCAAATGAAAATGGAACGGGAGCCGCCACAGAATGACATGGTTTATTTCAAACACAATCTCCAAATCTACGCAAGCAATTTTCCCATTGTTACACCAAATGGTGACTACCTTGCTTATAGAAGTCATTTGGCTGAAATCGGAACGAGTTTCGAACATTGTTCATGATTTCGCTGTCCAAGTAGAAACGGGGAAACCCTTCAATGTCTTTTTCAGCGGACCAAAGATTGGATAGTCACATGCCGAAAGATCCGGGCTATACGGTGGGGATTCCAAGACTGTCCGCTGAAACTTCACAACTTTCCCTCGCGGAAGTCCTGCACACGAGTCAATGACAGTGCGTGTTCTCCCTACACTACCTTCATTCGCCAATGCACTTTGCGAAATCCAACTTCTTCTATCACTATATAACGAATAACACTCGGTTGCTCTTTTTTATCCGCAAACATTCCGCACCCGCAGATGAGTAAACACAACCGATTGCCTGATGGACAAAATTGTTGGGAGATCGCCAGAGCATATCACGTGCTTCTGCGTGACTACCTAGGGCAAGTTCATTTCCTCAGCAGGAGTTACCTTCCTTACATACCCACTCTACCCTATACACAAAGTTCACTACACTCATACAAAAATAAACCAAATTCTAACCACTGTTTCGTTTTCATTTAATCCACCCTTATAAAAAATCAAGTTTAACCAGAGGTTAGTCACCGACTGCTAGTAGGTGATCAACCGTGACTTGCTAGTTCAATCATACGTTTCAAGTACTGTATATCTATTACAAAAGAAACAGTAAAAAAAAAAGTATGTACAAAACATTATTGGCAAGGATAATTGATCACCTATACTGGAGGTCGATTAACTACCGGTGTTTCTTGCTAAGGAATTCTTGTATCGTATTCTTGACCAAATAAAGCATGCTGTATATGACATGTTAAAACTTCCTTAATTGAAACAATGTTTTGAATAGAAGTATTTATTTTACAAAAAAAAAAAAAAAAAAAAGCTTAAAAGTATATATCAATGACATACACATTTCCATTTTACGCTTTATGCTTATGTAGCATTATAAAAAATGTAAGATCATTGCTCTTCGATAAAGTTCTCTATTTTCTTAAACAGGTCGATTATTTAGCCAATCTACCGGGCTTATTCACCGATTTGAAACAAACAAGGCATTATTTTTTTTACATTTGCAATTTTTTTTCTACGTATGTCCTCGTATATAACTTTTGAACGGATGCCTCGCTTTTGATGTTGAATGTTTGGTTCACATTTTATGTTGGAAAACACTTTATTTTGTAGTGGTCCATCTTTTTTATAAATTTTAATTGAACTTTTTTTTTAATGTAAAGATGGAAGTTTGTGATTGATTTTTCATTCCTTTCCTGATATTCTAGAATTATAAAAATTATATACGCAGGTGTGTTTCCGATGAAAATACAATATTTCACTAGTTTAAGAAATTAAATAATAAATTAATAAATTCTTTTTGATGCATTTTTACGTTAGCCAGCCGTAGGTGACAAATTGTCAAAGAATCTGTAAGGTTTACAACTGTATATGGATTACAACAACAATGGATAATAATAATAAATAACAAAATAAATAGTGTAATCATTTAAAAAACTCTCTTTTGTCATTTAATATTTTAATAATATATTTTTTTTTCAAATAATACTTTCATTTTTGGTCTCTAAATAAAAATGTATTCAACATATTCGCTTACGCTGTGTTGTTAGCTCGTGATTATTTTCTAAATATAAAAACTCAACCACCGGTTAGTCACCGACTGCTAGTAGGTGATTAACCGTGACTTGGTAGTTCAATCATACGTTTCAAGTGCTGTATATCTATTACAAAGTAAACAGTTAAAAAAATGCATGCACAAAACATTATTGGCAAGGATAATTAATCACCTATACTAGAGGTCGATCAACAACTGGTGAATTCTTGCTAAGAAATTTGTGTATCGTATTTTTAACCAAATAAAGCATGCTGTACATGATGTGTAAAAACTGGCTCAATTGAAACAATGTTTTGAATAGAAGTATTTATTTTACAAAAAAAGTTTAAATGTACAGCTCAATGAGATACACATTTCCGTTTTACGCTTTATGCTTACATAAATAGTTATAAGGCTTTATTAAAAAAATGTAAGATCATTGCTCTTCGATAAAGTTATTCATTTCCTTAAAGAGGTCTATTTATTTAGCCAATCTACCGTGCATGCTTATTAATCGATTTGAAACAAACGCGGTTATATATATATATTTTAGTTTGTATATATCCTTCTATATTAAAAAAAAGTAATCTGGAACTGGGCCAAAAACGATTTAGACCAATCAAATTCTGCGTAGATATTCCGGGTTAGTCTCATCGCCTTTTTACTAGGGACTTTTTTGAGGAGCTATTACTTTTTTTCTAGCCATCCTACGGATTCGAAAATCATACCACCGGACGCGAAATAGAACAAGCTTTCAGAAATTCAAAAAATGATCACGGTCGGACAATAAAAACTCAAAAAATCCTTAAAAATCGAGTAAAAATTTTTTTATTGAAAAAGTCATTTTTTTTATATTGTTTCCAATTTCTAAATAAGCGCAAAGGATTATGTTTTATCTCAAATAAAAAATGTATTTGCGCGAGACTATTAAAAACAATAATGAAAGTTTAAAATAATAATTAAATGATCACGTGTTGAAAGCAGGAAATGAAGAAAATAACGTCATAAAAATTGTCTTTACACATGAACATTGAAAATAAAAAAGATGAATTAAATGAAAAAGCATTATAACCTGATTAGAGAAGAAAGTCGCCGTTCGTGATATCATCATCATCATCTTTTTAAAACAGGATACATTACCAGGTTTTAAGAGGCTGTGAAATCAGAACGGGGGTTTGTGAGCGTAGCGAGCAGGGGGCAGAGCCCCCTAGTATATATATATATATATATATATTTACGCATGTTTTCGTATAATCATTGAACGGTTGATCCGATTTTTATTATACTTTTTGTGTTGGAAAGATATTTATTTTAGTAGTGGTCCCTGTTTTAACACATTTTTATTGAACTTGCATTTCTTTTAACGTAAAGATGAAATTTTTTGATGGAATTTTCATTCATTTCCTGTTATGCTAGAACCAGTGGATCCGTAAGAGGATTTCGTACTTCAATCTAATATGTTTTAGCAATATCTACTATTTTTTATGCAGGTTTAATCTTAGTAGTGATCCCTGTTTAACACATTTTTAATGAACTTGCATTTCTTTTAATGTAAATATGAAAATTTTTGATGGCATTTTCATTCATTTCCTGTTACGCTAGAGCCAGTGGACCCGTGAGAGGATTTCGTACTTCAATCTAATATTTTTTTTAGCATTATCTAATATTTTTTATGCAGATTTAATCTTAGTAGTGGTCCTTGTTTTAACACATTTTTATTGAACTTGCATTTCTTTTAATATAAATATGAAAATTTTTGATGGCATTTTCATTCATTTCCTGTTACGCTAGAGCCAGTGGACCCGTGAGAGGATTTCGTACTTCAATCTAATATTTTTTTTTAGCATTATCTAATATTTTTTATGCAGATTTAATCTTAGTAGTGGTCCTTGTTTTAACACATTTTTATTGAACTTGCATTTCTTTTAATGTAAATATGAAATTTTTTGATGGAATTTTCATTCATTTCCTGTTATGCTAGAACCAGTGGATCCGTAAGAGGATTTCGTACTTCAATCTAATATTTTTTAGCAATATCTACTATTTTTTATGCAGGTTTAATCTTAGTAGTGATCCCTGTTTAACACATTTTTAATGAACTTGCATTTCTTTTAATGTAAATATGAAAATTTTTGATGGCATTTTCATTCATTTCCTGTTACGCTAGAGCCAGTGGTCCCGTGAGAGGATTTCGTACTTCAATCTAATATTTTTTTTAGCATTATCTAATATTTTTTATGCAGATTTAATCTTAGTAGTGGTCCTTGTTTTAACACATTTTTATTGAACTTGCATTTCTTTTAATGTAAAGATGAAATTTTTTGATGGGATTTTCATTCATTTCCTGTTACGCTAGAGCCAGTGGACCCGTGAGAGGATTTCGTACTTCAATCTATTATTTTTTTTAGCAATATCTACTATTTTTTATGCAGGTTTAATCTTAGTAGTGATCCCTGTTTAAGACATTTTTAATGAACTTGCATTTCTTTTAATGTAAATATGAAAATTTTTGATGGCATTTTCATTCATTTCCTGTTACGCTAGAGCCAGTGGACCCGTGAGAGGATTTCGTACTTCAATCTAATATTTTTTTTAGCATTATCTAATATTTTTTATGCAGATTTAATCTTAGTAGTGGTCCTTGTTTTAACACATTTTTATTGAACTTGCATTTCTTTTAATGTAAAGATGAAAATTTTTGATAGAATTTTCATTCATTTCCTGTTATGCTAGAACCAGTGGACCCGTGAGAGGATTTCGCACTGCAATCTAATGTTTTTTTTTTTTTTTTTTTTTTTTTTTTTTTTTTTTTTTAATAGCAATATCTAATATTTTTTTTTTATGCAGATTTAAACTTCTAAAGAAAAAATAAGGATAAAAATATCTGTCAACAACATGACTCAAGCCAGAATATGATCTCATTGATTCCATCAAAGTTACAGTAAGATAGTAAAAGGCATGCAAGGAAAAAAATTAACAATTGTAATTTAATTGCATTAGAGGAGAAAGTCATTCGCTTAAAAAAAACACCAAACAAAGAAAAATAATTTGAATATACATATAAAATACAATTTAATTTAATATAACAAAGCATACATTTTAGGCTACACGTGGAATACCACTGCTTCGATTGGTCGATGGTGTCTTCTAAACATTTGAATTAGAATTTTGCTTTCTAATCATAAATATAAAATAAACTCGTACGGAGGCGTCATACTTTATCTTTTTTTGTACTATATATATATATATAAACAATGCTGATTTGATTAACTACAATTTTTAATAAAAAAACATGTTTTAACGAGCCCCCACCCTATTTTTTACAGTGTGGGGACCAATCTTTTTTGTATTTGTGATAATCTCGTAACATTATTTGTGATAATTTAATGTTTCATGCTTACACAGGAGAGAAGGGGAAAGTAAATGTATTCAAAAATGATCTGTCTTCACATTGAATTCACCATCTGTAGATTCTGTCTAACATTTTTTTCCCCTGCTACGCACAGTTTTAACAGAATAGTCAAAGACATTAAATGTAAATGTACTTTATTTTCGTCACTGTTAAAATTGTGTGTGTACTCAGAGTTGGTCATTTCTTTACCATCTCTCTCTCTCTCTTCTGGCCATCTCTTAATTTCAACAATTACAGGGATTTTTTTCAACATTTATCAAAAATGAATAAATCGGTGAAGGGCGAATATACTCACGCTCAAAGGGTTCCGTACATTAAATATATTAATTACTATTTATTAATTCACAAACTCCTACTACCCCTATTTTTTTCATAATTTAAGTTTCAGTAGATTTGGAAATTGGTGGTAGGGTGGGGGGGGGGGTATTTTTGCAGTACACCTTCGACGATATCTATGAAAATATACTACCTACAATTAAAAAAAGTATATTTTTGAGTTCGGTGTTACGATATATATATAAAAAATATTTATGTTTTTCAAGTAACTTAATTAATATCTCAGCTAATTACCGACAGATTTTTTCGAAAATCATTATCAATTATCTTTGGATGATTCTGCGTCCATAACTACCTTGAGCGCCACTCAGCTCTCCCGATGACTACCCTAAAAGTAAAGGTATGTAACAAAAAAATGTGTTTTCTCAAAAAATATGTTAATTAGAAAAATCGCTATAGTTTTCCTGCAAGGTTTAAATAAACTCCTACTATCCCTAATTTTTTTTTCATAATTTTAGTTTCAGTAGCTTATTAAATAGAGGGGGGGGGACATATTTTTGCTATGCATTTTCGACGATATCTCTGAAAATATAATACTTAAAATTAAAACAAATATATTTTTGAGTTCGGTGTTACCAAATCTTTCACACGATATACAAAAATAATATATTTTTTAAGCAACTTAATTACCCCCCCCCCCTAAATTTCTTCTAAACATATTTGCAAATGACTAATATTCGGAAAATATGTGGGTCAATAGTCTTTATAACTTTCCCGAGTTTGAATTTTCCGCGTTTCATAGTTTACGAGAAAATGGACTATGACAGACGGACAGGCAGACACAGGAGTGATTTCGGTATGAAAAGGGTTTCATTTTTACTTTTCAAATACGGAATCCCAAATAATAACAATTTACATAGAAAATTGAAAATGTCAACATTGATATTTTTAATAAAATCAGTTACCTTGTGTAATGTAATTGATATTTGCTTAAAATTTTCAAATAGAGTGCCCGAATAATAATATTATTCTTATACAGTATGCACTCTCAAAATCTCTTGCATATATCTGCATAAATGATGTTCTTGTCGGATCGGGGAATGCAAATAAAAAGAGAGATTTTATGTAAATCAGACTGCATCAAATATCCTGTCTCTTAGTCTAGTGGGAAAAAAAAACAATCACATTTGTTAGTTTGCATAATTTTGCACCATATTTTTGTCGATTGAAGTTTAAAAGATTATCTTAAAAAGTTGATAATAATTTTATTTCAAAATTTAGATTTTGTCCCGATTCTAACTATTATATATATATCATATAGTTATCATTATGTTTCAAAACTGCACTGTAAAAAAGAAAAATATTTCTTAATTTAGAGAACTATAATGTAACTACAAACAAAAATATACAATAACCGCCACGATTCCGATAAACGTCTTTTATCTTAAAAAAGATAAGAAACTAATATAGTTTCAAGATTTAACAAAGCATTTATAAAAAACAAGTTTCTTTTACCGTCACTTATTTTCGGAAATATTTCCGAGTAGTTTTTAAAGTGTATTAATAAGTTTTCTCAACCTGGTATATAGGTTGTTCGGATGCTATAAATTCTCAAGTAAAAAATTTAATGTTCAATAAACATAATTTATAGACCAACATGATAAATTAACAGCATTAATATTAACATTAAAATTAATATTATTTTGTTACCCTTGTTTGTATAAATTCATTTAGCAGCTCAAAATGTTTAATTGAGAATTGAAAGCATCCTAAATATTGATATTCCGGTATGATAAAAAATTATGAATGCACTATAAAACTACTCGTAAACATGTCTGAAATTTAGTGGCAGCAAAATAAACATTGTTTTTATAAATGCTTCTTTAAATTTTGAAGATGTATTGTTTTTTTACGTACCTAAAGATAAATAACGTTCTTTGGAATCGTGGATAACTCTGAAGAGAATATTATATATTTTGGTTCATGGCTATATTATATTTTCGTAGATTTCACCACCTCCCTCCCCCCCCCCCCTTTTTTTTTTTTACAGTGTGTGGACAAAACATTTTTGTATTTGTGATAATCTAGTAACATTAATTGTGGTAATTTAATGTTTCATAATGTTTAAATATGCATACTCATAAGAGGGCGGGGGGGGGGGGGGTGTTGAGGGAGTAAATATATTCAAAATATGATCTGTCTTGATTTCAACAATTACAGAATTTTTTTTCATCCTTTATCAAAAATGAAACATAAATTTACATGGAAAATTCAAAATGTTATACTTACGTTTTTAATAAAATCATATAACTTTTGTATGTAATAGATATTTTGGACGAGAATGCTTGAATAATAATCTTAAAAGAATAATCTTATTCTTATACAGTATGCACTCTCAAAACCTCTTGCATATATCTGCATTAATGATGTTCTTGTCGGATCGGGTAATGTAAATAAAAAGAGGGGTTCTATGGAAATCAGACTGCGTCAAATATCCTGTCTCTTAGGCTAGTGTGAGAAAGAATCACATTTGTTAGTCTGCATAATATTGCACCACTTTTTTATAGATCAAAGAATTTTTGAATTTGTGCGAGATTGCAATATTTTCGAATTAACTCGCAATGCATTGTTTTTGTGTTTTGTTTTTATTTTTGTTTTTTCTTAACCTACACAGAAAAAAAGATTGTTGAAAAGTGTTTATGAATTTGTCTGTCTGTCTGTCCGTCTGTCTGCAATTGATATATGTTATTGAGGCTTACTATGGCATGTTCGATATTGAAAATGAAATATGTAGCACTTATACTCTGTGTACAGGAGTACTCAAAAGAATGCCGTTACATTATGGTATATGGGGAAAAATCCTTTGCAGTACATTTTAGTGATGTTATACTATTTCAAATATATTGAAATTGATATACATCGCTGAAGTGCACTACAAGAGGCTTACTGTCGAATATGGTATATGCAGCAGTTATAATTATTTTACAGGGAAACTCAAAAGAATTTCCTTATATTAAGTGGTTTGTGGTGCATTTTAATTCTGTTATACTATTACAAGCATAAAGAAATTGATATCAATTTGTGAGGTCCACTAAAACATGCTTTCTGTAGAATATGAAGCGTAAAGCATTTCTCATTCATTTAAAGGGCCACACAAAATTATTCGGTTACATAATGGTTTACGGAGAAAAACTGTATGCAGAGTATTTTAATTGCGTTACACTATTTCAAATATAATGAAATTGATATACATTACTGAGGTTTGATACAAGATACCTGTTGTAAATATGATGTGCATAGCATTTATCGTTCATTTACAGGGACACACAAAAGATTCCGGGTGCAGTACTGTATCCGAAGTATTGTCTATAAATGACAAGTGCTGAAAGTGCGCTTTCAGTTAGGTATGCGTTTAACTAAATTTTGCATACTATGGGGTATGTATAAATGCTATAGATCATATACAGAACTACACAAAAGCATTCGTAAGCACTATTGTGTATAAGCGTAAATTGCTTAAGGTTTTCATTTCTTTCTTTCTTTCTTTCTTTCTTTCTTTTTTTTTTTTTTTAAATTTAGATATTCATTTTGAACTTGAAACATAGAACACTAAGAGATGTTTGTTGAAAATAAATAAAATCATATACAAGGCCACACAAAGAACTGGATACATGGCCGCTTATGTATGATAATTTCTGGAAGCGTGATTTCAGTAGTTTACAGCGCGTTTTTGCTTGAATTAAACTTTAGCTGAATATGTGGCGTGTATAAAAATCTTATTGTAATATACGGGGCTGTAGAAAAGAATTTAAATATGTTTCCGTCTATTGGTAGAAACTGCTAATGGGGAATTTTCAACTGTGTTATGTGTTTTCTTACTAAACTAAATTGTAATATCGTTAATTTTCTTTATATGTACATATAGTATATGGCAAAACCGTAGTTATAGAAGTGTATTTATTTAAGTTAAACTTACTTAAACTAGTTCAGTATAAAGAATAGAAAAAGGTTTTTCTAAAAGAGTATTTATCATAACATCTTTTTTTTTGTGATAAACAGCCAAAACCACGAAATATTCAATTTTTTTACGGACGTTATATAGAGATTCCGCAGCAATTTCTTTTATAAATGTACATATCCTCATGACAAGAATATTCTTTAATTTTTTCAAAATTTTCTGAGTATGCGCTTATGGACACCTTCCTTGTTAGTGTCTTACTCACTAAGTAAAATATTGTGTTTAACTCAGCTTTGCTCGCATGTGATACATACAATCCACCATTTTCCTTTTGAAAGTTTTGAACTAAGAAGATTTTAAACATGTTACTCTCGTCCTTCCTCCCACCAGTGTCTATTTTTCACCGGTGGCAGTTGCTCTCGAACTGGCATTCAAAACTCAGAAGAGGAAAATTGTGGCTTATATCATCACACGCGACTAACAAAGGGTTAAATTTTTTTAAACTTATATTAAAATAAAACTAAAACTTATAAATAATGATTTTTTTTTAAATTACAGCTTCAAAGTATTTGAATAATAAAAATAAATTAAAAATAAATTAGCATGCCCTGGCAGGAGATAACAAAACAAAAATAAGTAAAAGCATTATAAATGAACATATGGGTGAATTTTGGAAAACATACTATGATCTGTGTATCATTCATATTTCTTTCTTATAATTATATTACATTTAACTCACTCGTTTTAACTAAAACCTCTCCACCGACACAAATCCAGTCTTCTCCTGCAGTTTAATGTAAAAACATTAATGTATTTTATACATTATGCTTCACATTAAAAGCATATACCGGAAAAAAGTTATGAAGAAAGAATAAATTTTTTAACTTGATTAAATCATGTAACATACTGGAACTATTACCGGGAGAATGAAACGAAAGATACTTTTGCTTGATATAAATTTCAGAGCTTAGTTTTTTGGAATATTATACTGATATTTATATTGAGTGGAAACAGTGTAATAGGTGTGCGAATGTTAAAAAAAGCATCATGATTTGTGCATGGTACATATTTATTTCTTGTAATTATATTATATTTAACCCACTCACTTAAATTAAAACATATTCAGAAAGATCGATTTAGTCTTCTTCTCCAATTAAAGTAAAAGCTTTAAAGCCTTTCAGATATCATTCTTTACATTAAATGCGTTTACCGGAAATAATTTATGAAGAAAGATGAATTATTTAACTATATTAAATCATGTAACATGCTGGAACTATTATTAACACGATCATGCAACAAAAGATAAATGTGATTGATATTAATATAAAATTCGGAGCTTAAAATTTAAAAGTTTTATGCTGCTTTCGCTTAGTGTACACTGCATAACATGCGTACGAACGTTGGAAAACGTATACTATAGTTCGAGCATCGCACACATTTACTTCTTGTAATTACATTATACTTAAACATTACACTTAAATTTAACTCACTTAAACTAAAACTTTCTCAGAAAGATCGATTCAGTCTTCTCCTCCAGTTAATGTGAAAGACTTTAATGCACTATTCTTCACATCCAAATTCAGATACCAGGAAGAATTTATGAAGAAAGAGGAATCATTTAACTATATTAAATCATATAACGTGTTGGTAGTATCAACGCGATCATGAAAGAAAAGATAAATGTGATTGATATAAATAAAAAATTCAAAGCTTAAAGTTCAAGAATTTTATGCAACTTTCGCTCAGTACTGAATAATAAGCGTGCGAACGTTGGAAAACGTACTGTAATTAGAGCATGGTGCAAGGTATTTATTTCTTGTACTTATATTTAATCACTTAAATTTAACTCGCTTAAACTAAAACCTCCTCAGAAAGATCGATTTAGAAGAATTTGGGAAGATAGATAAATTATTTAACTATATTAAATCATGTAACATGCTGGAATTATTAACGCGAGCACAAAACAAAAGATAAATGTGATTGATATATCAATTAAATTCAGAGCTTAAAGTTTAAGAGTTTTATGCTGCTTTTGTTTAGCGTACACTACATTGCTTGCAAACGTTGAAAAACATACTATAATTTGAGCATGGTACATATTTATTTCTCGTAATTATTGTATTTAATCACTTAAATTTAACTCATTTAAACAAAACCGATTTAGTCTTTTACTCCAGTTAATGTGGAAGCCTTTAAAATATTCAATTCTAAATGCAGACATCGGGAATAATTTATGAAGAAAAAGGAATTATTGAACTATATTAAATCATGTAATATAGTGTTACTATTAATGCGAGCATGAAACAAAAGATAAATGGGAATGATATAACTATAAAATTCAGATCTTAATGTTTAATAGTTTTATGCTTCTTTCACTTAGAACACTGCATAACATGATTGTGTGAACGTTGCACTGTCAAAATTCTGAAGCAAACTGTCCAGTCATTCGATCGTTTTTAAAGATAATGGGTCCTTGACCGTATTGTGAAGTGATTCTGACCCTATTATTGAGAATATTATATTCAGAATAAATTTTAATTTCGGTTATGTATTTAACTGTTTTCTACAAAAACGGTCGAAGGACAGCCAGTCATTTACTGGACAGTTTGGTGAAAATTTGCAACATTGTGAAAAACGTTTTATAATTCGAGCATGGCACATATTTATTTCTTGTAATTATATTATATTTAACCCCAGTCACTAAAACTAAAACCTTTACACTAAATGCGTTTACCGGAAACAATTTATGAAGAAAGATTAATTGTTTAACTATATTAAATCATATAACATGCTGGAACTATTATTAACGCTTGTAATTATATTATATTTAACCCCAGTCACTTAAACTAAAACCTTTACACTAAATGCGTTTACCGGAAAGAATTTATGAAGAAAGATTAATTGTTTAACTATATTAAATCATATAACATGCTGGAACTATTATTAACGCTTGTAATTATATTATATTTAACCCCAGTCACTTAAACTAAAACCTTTACACTAAATGCGTTTACCGGAAAGTATTTATGAAGAAAGATTAATTGTTTAACTATATTAAATCATATAACATGCTGGAACTATTATTAACGCTTGTAATTATATTATATTTAACCCCCACTTAAACTAAAACCTTTACACTAAATGCGTTTACCGGAAAGAATTTATGAAGAAAGATTAATTGTTTAACTATATTAAATCATATAACATGCTGGAACTATTATTAACGCTTGTAATTATATTATATTTAACCCCAGTCACTTAAACTAAAACCTTTACACTAAATGCGTTTACCGGAAAGAATTTATGAAGAAAGATTAATTGTTTAACTATATTAAATCATATAACATGCTGGAACTATTATTAACGCTTGTAATTATATTATATTTAACCCCAGTCACTTAAACTAAAACCTTTACACTAAATACGTTTACCGGAAAGAATTTATGAAGAAAGATTAATTGTTTAACTATATTAAATCATATAACATGCTGGAACTATTATTAACGCTTGTAATTGTATTATATTTAACCCCAGTCACTTAAACTAAAACCTTTACACTAAATGCGTTTACCGGAAAGAATTTATGAAGAAAGATTAATTGTTTAACTATATTAAATCATATAACATGCTGGAACTATTATTAACGCTTGTAATTATATTATATTTAACCCCAGTCACTTAAACTAAAACCTTTACACTAAATGCGTTTACCGGAAAGAATTTATGAAGAAAGATTAATTGTTTAACTATATTAAATCATATAACATGCTGGAACTATTATTAACGCGAGCATGAAAGAAAAGATAAATGTGATTGATATTGCTATAAAATTCGGAGCTTAAAGTTTAAAAGTTTTATACTACTTCCCCTTAGTGTACACTGCAAAACATCCGTGCGAACGTTGGAAAATGTACTATAATTCGATAATTGCACATATTTATTTTATTGTAATTATATTATACTTCATCACTTAAATTTAACTCACTTAAACTAAATCATCCTCAGGAAGTTCGATTCAGTCTTCTCCTCCAGTTAATGTAAAATACTTTAATACACTATTCTTCACATCAAATGCAGATACCGGGAAGAATTTCTGAAGAAAGATGAATCATTTAACTATTTTAAATCATATAACATGCTGGAATTATTAACGTGAGCATGAAACAAAAGATAAATGTGATTGATATATCAATAAAATTCAGAGCTTAAAGTTTAAGAGTTTTATGCTGATTTTGCTTAGTGTACACTGCATAACATACATGCGAACGGTGGAAAGCGTAATATAATTCGATCATCGCACATATTTATTTTATTGTAATTATATTATATTTAATCACTTAAATTTAACTAAGATTCATTCAGTCTTCTCCTCCAGTTAATATAAAATCCTTTAGTACACTATGCTTCACATTAAATGCAGATAGCTGGAAGTATTTATGTAGAAAAATGAATTATTTAACTATATTAAATCATGAACATGGTAGTATTATTAACGCGAGCATGAAACAGAAGATAAATATGATTGATATAGCAATAAAATTTAGATCTTTAAGAGTTTTATGTTGCTTTTGCTTAGCTTACACTACATTGCTTGCGAACGTTGAAAAACGTACTATAATTTGAGCATGGCACATATTTATTTCTTGCAATTGTATTATATTTAACTACTTAAATTTAATTCAGTCAAACTAAAGCCACTTCAGAAAAAACGGTTCCGTCTTTTCCTCCAGTTAAGGTGAAAGACTTTAATATACTATTCCTCACATCAAATGCAGATAGCGGTAAGTATTTATGAAGAAAGTTGAATTATTTAACTATATTAAATCATGAACATGTTGGTAATATTAACGAGAGCATGCAACTAAAGATCAATGTGATTGATATAACTAAAAAATTCTGAGCTTAAAGTTTAAGAATTTTATGCTGCTTTCACTTCATGTACACTGCATAACATCCGTGCGAACGTTGAAAAACGTACTGTAATTCGATCATCGCACATATTTAGTTTATTGTAATTACATTATATTTAATCACTTAAATTTAACTTGCTAAAACTAAAACCTCAGAAAGATCGATTCAATCTTCTCCTCCAGTTAATATGAAAGCCTTTAATACTCTATTCTAAATGCAGATACCAGGAGGAATTTATGAAGAAAGATGAATTATTTAACTATATTAAATCATGTAATATACTGCGAACATGAAACAAAAGATAAATGTGATTGATATAACTAAACAATTCAGAACTTAAAGTTTAAATGTTTTATGCTGCTTTTGCTTAGTGTACACTGCATAACATCCTTGCGAACGTTGGAAAACGTACTATAATTCGATCATCGCACATATCTAATTTATTGCAATTACATTAAATTAAATCACACAAATTTAACTCGCTAAAACTAAAACCCCCCTCAGAAAGATCGATTCAATCTTCTCCAGTTAATGTGAAAGCCTTTAGCACACTATTCTCTACATTAAATGCAGATAGCGGGAAGAATTTATGAAGAAAGAGGAATTATTTAACTATATACAATCATAAACATGGTGGTATTATTAACGCGAGCCTGAAACAAAAGATAATTGTAATTGATATATCAATAAAAGTCAGAGCTTACAGTTTAAGAGTTTTAGTTTGCTTTTGCTTAGCGTATACTACATTGCTTGCGAACGTTGAAAACGCACTATAATTTGAGCACGGCACATATTTATTTCTTGTTATTATATTATATTTAACAACATAAATTTAACTCACTTAAACTAAAGTCACTTCAGAAAGATTGATTCTGTCTTCTCCTCCAGTTAATGTGTAAAACTTTAATATACTATTCTTCTCATCAAATGTAGATACCGGGAAGTATTTATGAAGAAAGATGAATTATTTAAGTATATTAAATCTTGAACATGTTGGTAGTATTAATGCGAGCATGCAACAAAATATCAATAGGATTGATATGACTAAAAAATTCAGAGCTTAAAGTTTAAAAATTTTATGCTGCTTTCGCTTAGTGTATACTGCATAACATGCGCGCGAACGTTGGAAAACGAACTATACTTCGAGCATCGCACATATTTTTTTCTTGTAATCACATTACATTTAATCACTTAAATTTAACTCACTTAAACAAAAAACTCCTCAGAAAAATCGATTCAATCTTCTCCTCCAGTTAATGTGAAAGCCTTTAATACTATATTATAAATAAAGATATACAAGGAGGTATTTATGAAGAAATATAAATTATTTAACTGTATTAAATCATGTAATATATTGCGAATATGAAACAAAAGATAAATGTGATTGATATAACTATAAGATTCAGAGCTTAAAGTTTAAAAGCTTATATCATATATTCTAATACGAGCAAATCTTGTGGGTGGTTATATATATATATATATATATATATAAATTATCTTAAAAACGGCTCTAACGATTTTGACGAAATTTCGTATCCTACTGTTTTGGGGAACCAGTAAACCATTGGGCTAGGTCACATGCTCGAGAAAATTCGATTAGTGGGTCATTTGGGGTCATTTTGGGTCACAGTCTAGCTAATTGTATCTAAAAAACGGTTCAAACGATTTTAACGAAATTTTGTATCCGACCATTTTCGGGCATGAGAAGTCAATTGGGCTGGGTCACATGTTCGAGAACTTTCGATTAGTGGGTCATTTTGGGGTCAACACGGGTCAAATTAATTTTATCTAAAAAACGGCTCTAACGATTTTGATTAAATTTCGTGTCCTACGAGTTTCGAGCACGATAAAAGCATTGGGCTAGGTCGCATGTCCGAGAAAATTTGATTAGTGGGTCATTTCTGGGTCATTGTGGGTCAAGATCGAAAAAGCGGCTCAATTTACACTAAATTTTGCATCCGATGGTTTTCGGGCACGAGAAGACTGTTGGGCTAGGTCACATGTTCGAGAAAATTCAATTAGTGGGTCATTTTGGGTCATTTTGGGACATGGTCAAGCTAATTGTATCTAAAAAACGGTTCAAACGATTTTGACGAAATTTTGTATCCGACCATTTTCGGGCATGAGAAGTCAATTGGGCTGGGTCACATGTTCGAGAACTTACGAATAGTGGGTCATTTTTGGGTCAACGCGGGTCAACTTAATTTTATCTAAAAAACGGCTCTAACGATTTTGATTAAATTTTGTGTCCTACGAGTTTCGAGCACGATAAAAGCATTGGGCTAGGTCGCATGTCCGAGAAAATTCGATTAGTGGGTCATTTCTGGGTCATTGTGGGTCAAGATCGAAAAAGCGGCTCAATTTACACTAAATTTTGCATCCAATGGTTTTCGGGCACGAGAAGACTGTTGGGCTAGGTCACATGTTCGAGAAAATTCAATTAGTGGGTCATTTTAGGTCATTTTGGGTCATGGTCAAGCTAATTGTATCTAAAAAACGGTTCAAACGATTTTGACGAAATTTTGTATCCGACCATTTTCGGGCATGAGAAGTCAATTGGGCTGGGTCACATGTTCGAGAATTTTCGATTAGTGGGTCATTTTTGGTTCAACGCGGGTCAAATTAATTTTATCTAAAAAACGGCTCTAACGATTTTGATTAAATTTTGTGTCCTACGAGTTTCGAGCACGATAAAAGCATTGAGCTAGGTCGCATGTCCGGGAAAATTCGATTAGTGGGTCATTTCTGGGTCATTGTGGGTCAATATCTGAAAAGCGGCTCAATTTACACTAAATTTTGCATCCTATGGTTTTCGGGCACGAGAAGACTGTTGGGCTAGGTCACATGTTCGAGAAAATTCAATTAGTGGGTCATTTTGGGTCATTTTGGGACATGGTCAAGCTAATTGTATCTAAAAAACGGTTCAAACGATTTTGACGAAATTTTGTATCCGACCATTTTCGGGCATGAGAAGTCAATTGGGCTGGGTCACATGTTCCAGAACTTACGAATAGTGGGTCATTTTTGGGTCAACGCGGGTCAACTTAATTTTATCTAAAAAACGGCTCTAACGATTTTGATTAAATTTTGTGTCCTACGAGTTTCGAGCACGATAAAAGCATTGGGCTAGGTCGCATGTCCGAGAAAATTCGATTAGTGGGTCATTTCTGGGTCATTGTGGGTCAAGATCGAAAAAGCGGCTCAATTTACACTAAATTTTGCATCCAATGATTTTCGGGCACGAGAAGACTGTTGGGCTAGGTCACATGTTCGAGAAAATTCAATTAGTGGGTCATTTTAGGTCATTTTGGGTCATGGTCAAGCTAATTGTATCTAAAAAACGGTTCAAACGATTTTGACGAAATTTTGTATCCGACCATTTTCGGGCATGAGAAGTCAATTGGGCTGGGTCACATGTTCGAGAACTTTCGATTAGTGGGTCATTTTTGGTTCAACGCGGGTCAAATTAATTTTATCTAAACAACGGCTCTAACGATTTTGATTAAATTTTGTGTCCTACGAGTTTCGAGCACGATAAAAGCATTGGGCTAGGTCGCATGTCCGGGAAAATTCGATTAGTGGGTCATTTCTGGGTCATTGTGGGTCAATATCTGAAAAGCGGCTCAATTTACACTAAATTTTGCATCCTATGGTTTTCCGGCACGAGAAGACTGTTGGGCTAAGTCACATGTTTGAGAAAATTCAATTAGTGGGTCATTTTGGTCATGGGTCATGATATTTGAACTCAAATTTAATTTTGACCGAGCATAGCTCGGTCTCCCCTGCATTATATTAAATTAAAAGCTTACATTATATTTAATCACTTAAATTTAACTCACTTAAACTAAAACCTCATAAGAAAGATCGGTTCAATCTTCTCCTCCAGTTAATCTGGGAGCCTTTAGTACACTATTCTGCACATTAAATGCAGATAACGATAAGAATTTATGAAGAAAGATAAATTATTTAACTATATTAAATCATGTAACATGCTGGTATTATTAACGCGAGCATGAAAGGAAAGACAAATGTGATTGAAATAACTGAAATATTCAGAGCTTAAAGTTTAAGAAATTTATGCTGCTTTCGCTTAGCGTACACTGCGTAACATGCATGCGAACGTTGAAAAACATACTATATAATTTGAGACTGGCACATACTTATTTCTTGTAATTATATTATATTTAACCACTTAAATTTAACTCGCTTAAACTAAAACCTCTTCAGAAAGATCGATTCAGCCTTCTCCTCCAGTTAATGTGAAAGCTTTAATGCCTTTAATACGTTATTCTTCACATTAAATGCAGATACCGGAAAGAATTTATGAAGAAAGATTAATTGTTTAACTCGATTAAATCATGTAGCATACTGAAACTATTAACGCGAGCATGAAATGAAAGAGAAATTTGATTGATATAACTATAAAATGCTGAGCTTAATGTTAAGGAATTTTGTACTGCTTTCTTTAAAATTGCAATTGATATATAAAATGAGCTTTAAAATGGAATGAAGAAAGGTTGTAAAAATATATTGAAATTTTTATGGCTGGTACATAATGGGGAGTAAATTCTTTCAAGATTAACCGTTGTACTTATTACTTACCCATCATACGTAGTATAGGGTAAATCTTGTAATCGTTTTGAAAATCGAAAAAAATTTTTTGTCGGAATTACACGTTTCAGACACTGGAGATTCCGAAAAACTTATTTTTAGAAAAAAAAAATTGCCGTCCGTCTGTCTGAGTGTCTGTGTGTGTGTCTGTAAACGCTCCATCTTCCGAACAAATTGAGATTGAGATTTGAAATTTGGTATGTAGCTAGTATGTAATAATGGGAAGAAGCTTATTGAATTTCAGTAACCTCGATTATCCGGAACTATTTTTTTCGGACTCTCGAAATATTCGGTCTGATAAAAGGTATATAAAAATTTTCGAAATTGTTTATTTTAAGGATTTAATATAAAAGACAATAAAATAGCATAAATTTTGCATAAAAGATGAAGTAGATCGGATAATTAGTTGCCGAGATATTTGTAATTATATTTGCCACACTCTTCGATTTTTCACGACCCTGTATTTCATTCAAATTTCAAATCAAATATATATTTTAATTGGAAATGAGTCGTTTAATCCGACGCAGTATACTGATAGTTAATAGGATTATCATGTTTGGAGTTTTAAGGATGTTTCTTTTACGCAATTCAGTAATAGAGCATTTAAAGTTTATGACGTCATCAAGCCACGATTTTATTCGCATTGCAATGCATTTTATAAGTAGTTTACACATGTTTTATTTTCATATTTTATATTATGTATATCCATGATGGGTAAGTATTACGGTGGCCCCCAACGACTAGTTATCTATATTATGAGTTCAGTTGCAAGAGAATAAATGAAAATGTATAATGCTCACAAAATAATTTTGGTCCGGTTTTTACTTTATTTTATTTAACTTAACTTGTTTAAAGATGAAATTTTGTAATCGATTTTTCACTTATTTCCTGATATGCTTGAAAAATAAATACTATGTACAGGGGTGTGTTTCCGATGACAAGAAAATATTTTAATATTTTTTTAACTTAATTATAAGTTAATAAATGCATTTTGAGACACTTTTTCCTTTAGACACCCGCAGGTGATAAATCGCCAACTAATCCTTATGTTACGAGTTACAATACATCTACACGATTTACAACAACAATGAAGTTAATTATTCGCCATGTTTGCCAAAGTACGTGAATTGGCCGTGAAACTGTATCAATGAAGAAATTTAAACACAAAAAGTAGAAAATATAAATAAAACCTAAAAAGTATATTATATAAAAGTATATACATATTTGTTTTTATAAAATATGTTTTAATCCATTAGCAATTAAATATTAATTAAAGTATCGTTACAATGTTGAGAAAACAATTTTCAAATCTTGAATAGATAATTTAAATATTTTTTCTGTGTCATAATACATTGACACATACATTAAAAATTTATTCTGTGACCATTTTCTCCGAAAATAAGAAAAAAAAAACAGTGTTTTAGGTTTAATAACCATACATAACCACACATAAGTGATAGATGCGGTTACATGTTTTAATAATTCTAATACTTTTATATGGTCTCATATAATATGAATTTCCAATAGGGAACTTTAACAATTCAACGTAGATAACATGCTAAAATTTCACTGAGTTCGAAAAAGTATAACGTCAGCAAAACATAATTCAATGCATTAGCCATTCATGAATGAAATTGTACAGCTGTTCTTTTATGTAGTCATGTAAAAGAATTACGTCGGTTGCATTTATCATATTCATTGCCTTATATGTTCTGCTTTCCACTTAAACACAGTAATGAAATTTCGCTTTCATTCGAGCCATTTTTTTTTTCCAAATTTGAAGATCTTAGTGAAAGAATATTTTTTTGTCATATTTTTCTCAAAAAATGTTTTATTTAATAGAAGAAAGTGCTATGGGATTTTTTATCATTTGTAATAAACTATTATAAATAATCTATCATAGAAGATCTATCATAAATAATATATCACAGAAATACATCATAAAAATATAGATAGCCTACTATATAATCTATCATAGAAATTATCTAACATAAAAATCAAATAAATAATCAAATAAATAAATAATATAAGTAATCTATTATATAAATCTATTATAGAAAATTTATCATAGATAATCTATCATATAATGTATCATATAAATAATCTGTCATATAAATCTATCATGTAATGTATCATATAAATAATCTGTCATATAAATCTATCATATAATGTATCATATAAATAATCTGTCATATAAATCTATCATATAATGTATCATATAAATAATCTGTCATATAAATCTATCGTATAATGTATCATATAAATAATCTGTCATATATATCTATCGTATATAATCTATCATATATAATCTATCATATGGTAAAACTATAATACTAAGATTCCAATTAGTCTTGAAAATGTGGGAAATTTTTTTAATATTTCACATTTTAAATAATATAAAACAAATTAATATTTACAAATTAAATGTAAATAAGTTTCTATGAGAGAACTATCTGTTAACTTTTACTGTTAATATGTACTATTATATACATTACCTGTTAACATATGCTACAAAGATGAAATAACTGAATAAAATTTACAACAAAAAGCTTTCACCTCATTTTTCTCAAAACTTGATATTTATAACTTAGTATCGTCTTCCACTAAGCTCTTTAGTCGAGAGATTGTACACCGCAAAACAAATTGCAATAACTAGATTGCAAAATTTAACGACTCATTTCTAACCTTATTAATTTATTATTTATCTTAAGTTATTATTATTTTTTTGACTGAGCTCTTATTTTCCAAGTAAAGGATACGTACGAAACAAATTAAACAAGAATATATCAACAACTAAATGTACTTCAATTTGTATTGCTTAAGTAAATTTTCATGTAAAATAAGTATGTTCTTATATATATATATATATATATATATATATTAGATTTCAGATTATTAGACAAATTAGGAATCACAAGAATTTTTCAGCTACATAGAAAAGTTTAATGATGAATTTTCAACTTTTTAAATTTATAATTAATCTTAACTTGAATTATTTTGAAAATTTAGTACTTTTAGTACTTTTCAAAATTTTTGTTTGATGATTAGAGGAAATAAATCTTTATTTCTTATAAATTTATTAAATTTCTTATAAATTTAATACTTTCTGTTTTTGAATTTGAGAAATATTACTATTTTCTTTATCATTATAATAACTATTGGTGAAAGAGTCTGAAATAAGCGCAAAAATATAATAATAATAGTCATAATAATAACAGTCAAAACTGTAATAAAATTTATTATTATTATTGTTATTATTATTATTTGAGGCGCTTTAAATAATATCAGTCTGTCATAACAATATTTATGTTTTAGATAATAGAGAAAATGATAAAAAAAATATGATTTTCTTATCTTTACGTCTTACATCGGTTTATTTTCTACCACTATAAGTATACGTGCTAAATAACAACATTTACAGGCAAAGTAGAAGGAGAGATTCGCCACCTTTTTAATTTTATATACCTTTATTTTGTTACATAAAAAAATACGTTTTATATTTTAATAACAAGATACGTGTAGAATAACAACATTTACAGCTCAAGTAAAACAAGTTGGAAAGTGTACGTTAAACGTGACAAATGAGATTCGTTTGTATCATTAGTTTTACAATGTAAAAAATCATCCTTATTATTTTACTGAAATGAATTATATCGTCTGCTAGGAACGAAATGAGCATACCTTTTTTTTCTTATTACGTAAGCCCCGTTTACAGATGCGAATTATTTTCGAAAGCAGACAGCGCTGCAAAATTTACCATGGAGATATTGCTATGTGAATGATTACCTCCATGGTTTAATATTTTTATGACTCATAATGAATCTCTTGTGATTATTATCTTTAATGGATTGAGATATTCGGCTTTCAACCTAATTTCAACTGAAGTTACCTCAGAATCTATACATATATGAATATAACTCATAACAACAATAATAATAATAATAAAATAATAATAATAATAATTATTATTATTATTATTATAACAGGGTTCGTACGCTTCATATAATTATGAGATTTGAATATCAGAATATTCTTAAAATAACGGTCGCCATATTTAAACACAAAATATCTTCACTAAATAAGACAAAAATTTCTTTACAAAAAGTCTGGTATTCATATCCCCTGAAGCAAACAATTCATATATTATTATTATTGTTGTTGTTATTATTATCATCATCATCAGTTGAGGTGTTTTAAGCAATATGAGAGAGCAATAATAATATTTATGTGCACGATAGAGGAGAAGATTTGAAACAATCCAGGTTTTGTTACTATTAAGTGTTTTCGGACTGCCGTTTATTTTCTTGAAATGTAGTACTCATGCTGAATAACAACATTTACAGGCAAAATATAAATAGATATTAATAGTGTTTTAATTTTATGTACTTTCATTTTGTCGTTTAAACAGTTTGTTTTCTATTTTAATAACAGAATATATCAGATAAACCACATTTACAGGGCATATAAAAGAATTGATTGAATAAATATCTAATTAATATAGTCTGTTTTAGAATTTGAGAAATCTTAATGTTATTTTTATTATTATAATAGCTTTTTGAGAAATATTGCAAAAATGACCATAAAAATGTACTAATAGCAATAATAATAATAATAACGTTAGAAAAAATTATTATTATTATTATTATTATTAGAGGAGATTTAAACACTATGATTGTGGAATAAAAATATTTATGTCTTAAATAGAACAGAAGATTTGAAACAAATCTTGTTTTGTTACCATTAATTTGCTTTTTTCCGCGGTTTATTTTCTAGCATTATAAGTATCCGTGCTGAATAACAACATTTACAGGCAAAGTAGGAGGAAAGATTTGCCTGCCTTTTTATTTTATGTAACTTTATTTTGTCATTTAAAAACTATGTTTTCTATTTAAGTAACAGAATACGTGTAGGTATATAAAAGAACAGATTAAATAAATATATAATTAACATTGGTTGTTTTATAATTTGAGAAATCTTATTGTTTTATTTCTTGTAATAACTATTGGTGAAATATTGTGAAAATTATCGGATAAATGCAATAATAATAATAATAATAATAATAATAATAATAATAATAATAATAATAATAATAATATAATAATTATTAATATTGCATTTGTTGTTGTTATATTATTATCATCATTATTATTATTATTATTATTATTATTATTATTATTATTATTATTATTATTATTATTATTATTATTATTATTATTATTATTATTATTAATGTTTCGTACGCCTGAGATGATTTAGAGATTTAAATATCAGAATTTTTTGCAAAGGAATGGTCGCCATATTTAAACAAAGAATTTCTTCATTAAAGTATATAAATATTCCTTAACAAAAATTCTGCTATTCAAATACTCTGAGCCATGTGAACCATGCCTATTATTATTATTATTATTATTATCATCATCATCATCATGATCATCAGTTGGGGTGTTTTAAGCAATATGAGAGAACAATTACAATATTTATTATTTTTAGAAGATCTGAAACAATCCAAGTTTTGTTACTATTAAGTTGCACATAAAAGAACTGATTGAATAAATATGTAATTAATATAATCTGATTTAGAGTTTGAGAAATCTCATTGTTATTTTTATTATTATAATAGCTATTGGTGAAATATTGCGAAAAAGACCATAAAAATAGCCATAATAATAATAATAATAATAATAATAATAATAATAATAATAATAATAATAATAATAATAACTTTAGTTAAAATCATTATTATTATTATTATTATTATTATTATTATTATTATTATTATTATTATAGGAGTTTTAAACACTATGATTGAGGAATAACAATATTTATGTCTTAACTAGAGCAGAAGATTTGAAACAATCCTTGTTTTGTTACCACTAATTTGCTTTTTACCGCAGTTTATTTTCTAGCATTAGAAGTATCCATGCTGAATAACAACATTTACAGGCAAAGAAGGAGGAGAGATTTGCTTGCCTTTTTATTTTATGTAACTTTATTTTGTCATTTAAAAACTATGTTTTCTATTTAATTAACAGAATACATGTAGAATAACAACATTTACAGGGTATATAAAAGAACAGATTAATATTGGTTGTTTTATAATTTGAGAAATCTTATCCTTTTATTTCTTGTAATAACTATTGGTGAAATATCGTGCAAATGATAGGATAAATTCAATAATAATAATAATAATAATAATAATAATTATTATTATTATTATTATTGTTGTTGTTATCATCATCATCATCATCATCATTATTATAATTATTATTACAGGTTTCGTATGCCTGAGGTGATTTAGGAGATTTAAATATCAGAATTTTTGTAAAGGAATGGTTGCCATATTTAAACAAATAATTTCTTCATTAAATAAGAGCTAATATTATATAACGAAAATTCTGACCCTGAGCCATATGAACCCTGCATATTATTATTATTATTATTATTATTATTTTTTTTTATCATCATCATCATCATCATTATCAGATGGGGTGTTTTAAGCAATATGAGAGAACAATAAAAATATTTATGTGTTAGATAGAGGAGAAGATTTGAAACAATCCAGGTTTTATTACTATTGAGTTACATATAAAAGGACTGATTGAATAAATATATAATTAATATAGTCTGTTCTGGTGTCTCAGAAATCTTATTGTTATTTTCATTATTATAATAGCAATTGGTGAAATATTATGAAAATGACCATAATAATAATAATAATAATAATAATAATAATAACTTTAGTAAAAATTATTATTATTATTATTATTATTATTATTATTATTATTATTATTATTATTATTATTATTATTATTATTATTATTATTATTAGAGCAGTTTTAAACAATATGAATGAGGAATAACAATTTTTATGTCTTAAACCGAACATAAGATTTGAAACAATCCTTATTTCCCCCCCACTAATTTGCTTTTTACATCGGTTTATTTTCTAGTATTATAATTATCCATGCTGAATAACAACATTTACAGGCAAAGTAGGAGATTTGCCTGCCTTTTTGTTTTATGTAACTTTTTTGTCATTTAAAAGCTATTTTTTCTATTTAAATAGCAGAATACGTGTAGAATAACAAAATTTACAGGGTATATAAAAGAACAGATTAAATAAATACAGAATTAATATTGGCTGTTTTATAATTTGAGAAATCTCATTGTTTTATTTCTTGTAATAACTATTAGTGAAATATCGTGAAAAGGACCGGATGAATGCAACAACAATAATAATAATAATAATAATAATAATAATAATAATAATAATAATAATAATAATAATAATAATAATAATAATTGCTAGTGTTATTGTTATTATTGTTATTATTATTATTATTATTATTATTATTATTGACGTTGTTGTTATTAGTGTTATCATCATCATCCTCATCATCATCATCATTATTATTATTATTACAGGCTTCGTAAGTCTGAGGTGATTTAGGAGATTCAAATATCAGAATTTTTGTAAAAAATGATTGCCATATTTAAACAAAGAATTTTTTCATTAAATAAGAGAAATATTCCTTAACGAAAATTCTGGTATTCAAATACCCTGAGCCATGTGAACTCTGCATATTATTATTATTATTATTATTATTATTATTATTATTATTATTATGATCATCGTCATCATCATCAGATGGGGTGTTTTAAGCAATATGAGAGAACAATAAAAATATTTATGTGTTAGATACAGGAGAATATTTGAACAATCCAGGTTTTGTTACTATTGAGTTACATATAAAAGAACTGATTGACTAAATATATAATTAATATAGCCTGTTTTAGAGTTTGAGAAATCTTATTGATATTTTTATTATTATAATAGCAATTGGTGAAATATTACGAAAATGACCATAATAATAATTCTAATAATAATAATAATAATAATAATAATAATAATAATAATAATAATAATAATAATTATTATTATTATTATTATTATTATTATTATTATTATTATTATTATTATTATTATTATTATTATTATTACAGGTTTCGTACGACCGAAGTTATTTATGGGATTTTAATATCAGAATTTTTGCAAAGTAATGGTCACTTTATTTTTATAAATAATTTTTCATTAAATGAGAGAAATATTCCTTTACGAGAAATCTGGTAGTAAAATCCCTAGAGTCATACCAACTGTGTATTATTATTGTTATTATTATTATCCTCAGCAGCAGCAGCAGCTGAGATGTTTTAAGCAATATGAGAGAATAATAATAATATTTATGTGTTAGATATTTGAAACAATCCAGGTTTTGTTACTATTAAGTTGCTTCTGACTGCCGTTTATTTTCTTGCACTATAAGTATTCTTGTTGAATAACAATATTTACAGACAAAGTAGAAATAGAAAATAACTGTTTTTTAATTTTATAGACCTTCATTTTGTCATTCAAACAGTTTGTGTTCTATTTTTTATAAATAATACATGTAGAACAACAACATTTACAGGGAAGATAAAAGAACGAATTGAATTAATACATAATTAATATAGTCTGTTTTATAGTTTGAGAAATCTTATTGTTTTATTTATTATTATAATTACTATTGGTGAGATATTGCCAAAAATGACCGTAAGAATATATACCTTTATTTTGTAATTTAAATAGTTTGTTTTCTATTCTAATAAAAGAATACGTGTGGAATAACAACATTGACAGAACATATAATAAAATTATTATTATTATTATTATTATTATTATTATTATTATTATTATTTGAGAAGTTAAAACAATACAAGCGAAGAAGAACCATATTTATATGCTAAATAGAACAGAAGATTTGAAACAATCTATGTTTTCTTACCATTAATTTGCTTTTATACCACGGTTTATTTTCTAGCAATATAAGTATCCTTGCTGAATAGCAACATTTACAGGCAAAGGAGAAGGGGATTTTGCAAGCGTTTATATTTTATATAACTTTATTTAATATTTTAATAATAAATATATATATTAAAATATTAAATAAATACATAATTAATGTTGGTGTTTTAGAATTTGAGAAATCTTATTGTTTTATTTCTTGTAATAATTATTGGAGAACTTTTGTAAAAATGACCGTAAAAATACAATAATAATAAAATTAGTAATATTAAGAACAAGTTTTTTTTTATTTTTTTTTTATTTATTCATTTTTTAAAATTATTATTAAATTTAAAATTTTATAGACCAAAAACAAAATAATATGAGTGAGAAATCAAAATTTTATTTCGCTGGAGTGTTAAAGTATCTTGAGTTACAAACTGCTAAATATACATAAACGGCACATAAAAATACCTCTTTTCAAGAACGAAGACTTATATTTAATTTAGTTCTCAGTACCTTATCATAATATAGAAGAGACAGAAAAACAATTTACAATAAGGAGTTCTTATCTGTTTTGAAACTAGGTAAGCGTACACCATTACAATACAAAAACAATTAACGGACCAAATATTAAACGTAGCATTGTTTCATCCTTTTAAAATTACCAAGTCCCAATATTGAATTATTAAGTTTATATTTCATCTTTTGTCGAATTAAAGTATTCATATATATGCGTACTGCTACTATTTCAGCACAGCTTTATACTCCTCACTTTATTATTTTACTACGATTCTAAATTACTCTAATTATCCACAGGAAACTAAGATGGAGAAGATTGTAGAAAATTTTTGCATCGAAAGCTTATAGACTTCTGACAATATATAAACTAGACATAAAAAGCTCTTTCCTAAAGAACGGAGAACTTTGATTAGTTTAGATCACAATACATCAATATAATAGAGATAAGACGCAAATACATCTTCCCTGAAGAACTCTTCGTAGTATTAAGATCAAGTGTATGTACATAATCGCAAAATGAAAAATAAAAGTAGACGACACTAGACATAACATAGCTTTTTCGTTTTTTAAAGTTACAAAGACACAATACCGAATGTTATGATTTATATTTAATTTCTTTTAAAATAAAAAATATTTATATAGATATGTATTGCTACTATTTCAGCAGAGTTTCATATTCTTCTAAACTCACTAGAATTCCCCGACATAAACCAAACTATTCGGTTTCTATGTTCAAATTTCTATGGACCGAAAAATGAAATGGAGAAAACGAAATTTTATTCGACTGGAGAAAACTTCTGCATCAGATACGTCTCACGCGCAGCGCAATCTGGCAGAGAGTATCGCACTTTTAGAGATCACGACCTAAACCTTAAACCGATCAAGTGTTACATTAAGGGGGCGTGCCTATCTGTCGTTTGTGGTCAGTCCCCTTCAATCCGCAAGGCAGGAGAGCAAATCAGGATAATACCTCCATCTTCCTAGCTCTCCGGAAAAGCGTCCTTTTTAAAAGATCCGAAGACCGCTTACGTCAATAGGCGGCATTGCTTTTACGGCCAAAGCAGCGCGGGGGGTTGCTATGGGGATTGGGTTGCTAAGCAACCTCCAGCTGAAGGAGAGATGGGTTCATCAACACATCTCTGAGCGACGCCATTGTGATGTACGCGAAAAGGACTTCTCTACCTTTTTGTCCGACCTGGTAATTGTGGGGGTTGAAATGCGAGGCCGCAGTTTTTGATGAAGAGCTCAGTGTCGTTTGATTGAGTATCGGTTGTCTTTTGATTGAGTATCGGTTTACATAAGGTGCATGTAGGTGAAAGAGTGGGTTTAATGATGCTTTATTAGGGGCATGGGAATGGAAGAGGAGCTTTGTTTGAAATAGAGATGAAGATGTGAAAGATGAAATTAATCGTTTGTGTAATTTAGACAGTGATTTGACTCTGTTGTCATTGTCTGTCGAATAAAGAGCTGTGATGCTGAACTGCGGGGTCGATTGTACTGTATATGACAGTGTGAGAAGATGTACAAATGCCAAATCCTCTTTTTGCTCTAGGATACATTTCATTATGAAAAATAACGCGCTGTACATTAAACTTTATAATAAACTGAAAATGATGAATATACGGGATTAATTCAGTGTTAGAATGAGTAACTGAATAATAAAATTGTATAAATTTAAAATCTAAATGTTTGTGAGTTAGGATTTTTGAATTTCGGTCAATGTTTTAACTCAAAGCGTGTATAGTTATCTTAGGCTGAACGATGAATGCATGCAATGCATACATATATTTATATTAAAAATGGATTTAGAAAATAAAGTAATGATCAAGATAAATCAGCTTTTAATTGAAATTGGTTAACGTAATGTGCATATAGATGAAAGAGTGCGTTTAATTATGTTTTATTATAGGCATGGGAATGAATTAGGAGCTTTGTTTAAAATATAGATACAGATGTGAAAGGCAAAATTATCCGTTTGTGTAATTTAGACAGTGATTTGAGTCTGTTGTCATTGTGTGTTGAATAAAGAACTGTGATGCTGAACTACGCGGTCGACTTTATTGTAAATGGCAGTGTGAAAAAGACGAACACATGTCAAATGCTGTGTTATTGTTTTTTTTTTCTACAATGATTTTTGTCTTACAAAATAACGTGCGATAAATAAAATTTATAATAATCTAAAGATGAAAATACATTAACTCAGTGTTAGAAAGGCAAATTGCGTACTAATTTATGTTCTAATTATTTGAAAATTGAAATTTTGCATTTCAGATAATAAATTGAAAAAGGACTTAAAAATAATTACACAATGCTGAACTACTTATTATGCATATATCTATATAAAAATGGATTTTGAAAAAATTGTAATTGATCTTGAACTAGCAGACACGCAACTTTTAAAAATCTGAAACTTTAAAAACTATTGTGATTATTATTCAGACATCTTTGTTTTTGCTTTCAATATAGTCTACTTTACCATAGTACTTTTTATGCTCTGTTTAAAATTAGAATGTATTAGTAAAAGCTGTACGGCAGTACGAAATCATTTCAATGTACTTTTTAAATGAAAATCACTATAATTCTAAAATAACATAGAGTGCTTATGATGAGTACTGAATCAAAGTCAGACACTCCATATTTTTACTTATTAAACTTTTCGCACAGGATGCATCTACACTGTTAAAAATTTTGTGCTTGGTTGAACCAACTTGTGGTGCTGCATTAGCTGCAGCCATAAAATGGTGAAATCTCTTTCCGACAATTGGTGCTCTAATTGAGCCATAGCTCCAAATGTTAGAATAAGATTTCACCCTCTTATGGTTGCAGCTAATGCAGCACCAAAATTTGGTTCAATCCAGCACAAAACTTTTAGCAGTGTACGTAGCATATCCTAATGTATGTATTAGTAAATGCTGTATGGCAGTACGAAATCATTTCAACATATTTTTAAAATGAAAATCGCTGAAATTTTAAAATAACGCAGAGTGTTTATGATGAGTACTGAATCAAAGTCGGATATTCCACATTTTTACTTATTAAACTTTTCACACAGGATGCATCTACACTGTTAAAAATTTTGAGCTGAGTTGAAACAACTTGTGGTGCTGCAGTAGTTGCAACCATAAAATGGTGAAATCGCTTTTCAACATTTGGAGTTCTAATTGAGCCTTAGCTCCAAATGTTGGAATGAGATTTAACTTTCTTATGGTTGCAGCTAATGCTGCACCAAAATTTGGTTCAACCCATGATAAAATTTTCAATAGTGTACGTAGCATATCCTAATGTATGTATTAGTAAATGCTGTACGGCAGTACGAAATCATTTCAACATATTTTTAAAATGAAAATCGCTGAAATTTTAAAATAACGCAGAGTGTTTATGATGAGTACTGAATCAAAGTCGGATACTCCACATTTTTACTTATTAAACTTTTCACACAGGATGCATCTACACTGTTAAAAATTTTGTGCTGAATTGAACCAACTTGTGGTGCTGCATTAGCTGCAACCATAAAATGGTGAAATCTCTTTTAGACATTTGAAGCTCTAATTGAGCCTTAGATCCAAATGTGGGAATGAGATTTCACTTTCTTATGGTTGCAGCTAATGCTGCACCAAAATTTGGTTCAACCCATGACAAAATTTTCAATAGTGTACGTTGTATATTCTAATTTTCTAATTGATAGGATTAAAAAAGAATATACAAGTCATAATTTAATCTCTACTTTAACGACATTAAAACTTTTGAATTCAGGGCTTAAAGCAAGTTGAAAGGCAAGTTTCCATGTTGACAGTTTATAATGGATAAGCCGAGAAAATATTTAAAAAATGAATGTATTTTGCTATTTTTAAATACTCATTTTCAGAAGTGAAAAATTCAAAATTCCAAAATAAATTAAAGTAATACATAAAGAAATACTAAGTTAAGAGTAAATTCTAAATTTATAAATGACTGGATTTTTATATTGAAAGAAAGCGAAATTCCTAATTTCTTTTATTTAATTTCAGAAAGAATGTAAAATGAAGATTATTAAAGCACTCAACAGAGCATCAATGGGATTGTAAAACATGATAATGTTAATGATGATAATGATTGCGTTACATATTGAGATAAAAGAAACTACGTTACAGCTATCAAATCTCAGTCTACTTACACGAGCGATTAGCTTCATCTTTTACATCTTTATCTTTGTTTGAAACAAAGCTCCATTTCTATTCTCATGAACCTAATAAGGTTTCATAAGGAAAGCCTTTCTTTCGAGCTTTACAAGATCCACAAACCACATTTCTTCGGCAACATGCCAAAATCACTAACTGTAAAATCTGTGTCTTGAGAAAAGTTAAATCATTAAAGGATTTTGTAGATAACTGAAAGCTAAGTGTTTAGTTTCAGTTAATTTCGAAACAAAATAGAGATGATCATTTCGTTAAGTGGAAAATTTATCAGTATAATTCAGATGTTTCACTTAGCAATTTAAAATGAAAATAATAAAATACAAGGTGGTTAAATCCAAAAGGAAGGGTTTTAAGTCCAATTTACTGAAAATGTACTGGCGTTAATGCAATCAAACTAAGAGTACACTGCAAATTCCCAGCACACATTGGGCACACATTTGGAACACTTTGATTAAAATTATTAGTGTTCCAATTACCTTAATGTGTACTGAATGTGTTCCCTTAATGTGTTCCAAATATGCTCCGCTATAAAGAAAGTGTTCTGAAAGTGTACCGAAAGTGTTTTGCTCAGGATATCTGTTAAATCTAAACTTGGGAACCCATTTGAGAATGGATTGGGAGCACATTTGGTAACACCTGTGAAATCATCGCTTTCAAAAAGTGCGCTAGAAAGTGTGCTGAATAAAAGAAATGTTCTCAGAAGTACTGAAAACTGTTCCAAAAACTGCGCTTCAAAGTGTTCTAAAAATGTGACAAAATAAGTGTTCTAAAAAGTGTATAAAGATTTGCAGTATAAATGTACGTTTCAGAACACTAGAATTTAATTGCGGTAACAAAAAGTTCCGGAAGTGCATGCCAGATAAAATAACGCTGTAGGTATAGTGATAATCAGTTAGTAATGAGAAAGCCTTTTGCGATTAAATACATTTAGCCTGGATTATTAAGAGCGATTTGATATGTTCTTTTTCAACCTCCTCCGACAATTCTCTTCCAATTTCTGCCATACAGTGTGATTCATAAATATCGAAACAATAGGCTATCTCTTTAAATATTGTTCCTAGACACATACTTCCAATTGCAAAGTTTCATAAAAAAAGGTGCAAAATTTGATGAGATAAGTTGCAACTCCATGGGGGGTCTATTTGAGAAAATACAAAAATTAAATTTTTATACGGCCCCCGTAGGATAAAATTTCCAATTAGGAAAATTTTCCTTATCCATTCTAGAATTAAACAAAAAAAAATCCATCTTGATATCTGCAAAACTCAGAGAGATATGTCCGTTTTAATAATTCGTGAAGTTTCAAGGGATCAGACACAAATTGAAATGCGTGTAATTCAAGAAACAATGTTACTGTAAGATGTCCGGGAAACATTTTATTTATTTATTTATTTATTTATTTATTTATTTATTTATAGAGTTAGAATTTTGAATTTTTTTGTGATGATCGGCCATATAATTTGTAAACAGTATCACATCATATAAGACTTCTTACAAAATAAAAAATATTTTTTTTTTTTTTTTCAAAAAATGCAGAGTAATTTAAAATTGCTATAATTTGAAATATTATTTGTCGAATTGAATTTTTTTTCCTTTAATTAAACAGAAATATATAAGTTTAAATTTTCATTCACATTCAGCATTTTGAAAAATATTAATTAAAAAAAAATATTTAAAATAGCAATTAAAAAAAAAAAAAAAAAAAAAAAAGATGCAACTTATTTTAAACAAATCGTATTTTCAAAAGTGAATATTTTTTTTCAAATTTGCCGAATTAAAATTAAAGTAAAATATTCGAAAAAGATATATTACAAGTTTGAGCCATTTATAGAGGTTATTGACTTATATAAATTTAAAGATGAGAAATGCTGAACAAACTTATGATGCCGAAAAATGCATTTAAAATTTTAAACAAAGATTGGGTCCTAATAGAACGTTTAAATGCTTTTTAAAAGCTTCCAGGTAAAAAGTAAGTAACTCCTTCCTGCAGCTTCAATTTTTGATTACGATAGTTTGGCTCTCGGGTACAGATATTAAATTTGTTTAACGCATACCCTAGTCTCTCATACAAATCTGGTATACAGCGAAATTTACAAAATTTAAGTTTATTAGAGATATAAATTTATTGTATGCACTTTATGTTTCAGGTCGGGTTCATTGATATGATGCGAAAGAAAACCATTTTCATGGGCAATGCACTTAATTTTATTTAATTCATTACCTAGACAGGTGTCTGTGCATATTTTAGATTTCTGCACAAGCCGAAATTTGTACAAAAAATTCCCATTTATCTTAAGATACAATTAAGATTATTTTAAAGAATACTACATACATATTTATAAGAAAATTTTACAGTATATTTTAGATTACTATGTTTTCGCATGACAAAAACATAGCTGCCAAACCTCCCGCTAATCCTCCGTAATATGTAGATTAATTTGAACCAGTTAACCACTTTAAAACTAGAAAATTGTTTAATGAATCTTTGACTTATTTAATTTAAATGTTTTAAGTCGAATCATTACTTCATTCAATTGAATTTCTTAAAATAATTTCTGGTTCGAACGTATTGAACCTGGGTCAAATAAACACACTTATAACGGAAGATTAGTGGGAGCTTGGCATCTATTAAAAAAATACGCAATAGCAACGTCAATGATTATTTATACTATTAGACTGTTAAATTTTAAATTCGAATAAAGGTATATTTAAAAAAACAATGTGGTTTGGAATAAATAAAAAATAGGTTTAAAAACATCATAACTTTTGAAGGTGTATAACAAAAAAAAAAAAAAAAAAAAAAAAAATTTTGAAAATATTTCTGTGTAATTTATAAAATATATTTCGAATGATTCCGTTAACAGAAGTTTCATTATCACTATTACTATTTTTATCAAACTTATTGCCTTACCGACACGTTCTAAGAACAATAAAGACACGGGCCGGCACGGCCGGCCAGCGGGCCGTGCCGATTACGACCGTGGGGCCAATCTCGGCCTCATGCAGACCTCTCCAGATATTTCTCAAGCAAGTTTAACGTAAAAATCTATACGCTATTATTTTATATAAAAAAGTTAAGGCATTGTCTTAGATCGACTTTTAATAAAGTGTAAATTTATGGTCGATCCCTAACTTGCATTGCAAATGAACTGATATCGCGTCTCTCATAGGTATGCTTAAGTGGTGTAAGTCACGAATTTTGGATTTTAATATCTCTGTGAATTATGCAGATATCAAGATGGAATTTTTTGTGTTTAATTCAGGACTGGATGAGGAATAATTTCCTAATTGGAAATTTTATCCTACGGTGGCCGTATAAAAATTTAATTTTTGTATTTTCTCAAATAGACACCCCATGGAGTTGCAACTTATCTCATCAAATTTTGCACCGTTTTTATGAAACTTTGCAATTGAAAGTATGTGTCTAGGGGCAATGTTTAAGGAGATAGCCTATTGTTTCGATATTTATGAATCACACTGTATATAACTTAAGAGTTGACTCATAAGGAAATGCGTGCCACGTTTTCCCTCTAGTAGGCACTTTCGAATCTATTTTTTATTACTAACAAATTCGGATACTCTAAAATGCATGTCCATTGTTTTGTTTCATATTAGAAAGAACGTAAAATAAAGATTATATATTCATGTAACAACTACTTACAGCTATCAAATCTCATTCTACTTAAATGAATGTTTAGCTTCATCTTTTACATCTTTATCTTTGTTTAGAACATTATATATTCATTTCACTTTGATTATATATTCATTAACAACTACTTACAGCTATCAAATCTCATTCTACTTAAATGAATGTTTAGCTTCATCTTTTACATCTTTATCTTTGTTTAGAACATTACTCCATTACTATTCCCGTAAACATATTAATACGGCTTTATAAGGGAAGCTTTCCTCTCAAGTTTTACGAGATTTACAAACCATATTTCTTCGGCAGTATATATGCGAAGATAACTGACTGTGAAATCTGTTTTTTGAGACAATTTAAATAATTAAAGGATTTTGTAAATAACTGAAAGCTAACGTTTAGTTTCAACTGATTTGGAACCAAGATGCAGATGATGAGTTGGAAAATTTATCAGTAAAATTCAGATGCTTTTCACTTAGCAAACTTCAAATGAAAATAATAAAATACAAAGTGGTTATATATAAAAGAAGCTGTTTGAAGTCCATTTACTGAAAATATATTGTCATTAATGGAATCAAACTCAGTAGATGTATGTTTAAAAACACTGAAATTTAATTCGGATATAAAAAGGTTCCGGAAGTGCACACCAGGGAAAAACTGGCGTTGCATGTACAATGCAGGTATAGTTAGTAATGAAAAGATATCTTTTGGGATTAAATAATTTTTTACTTGATTATAAGTAGGGTTCAGTATGTTCTCTTTCACCCTCTTCCAGAAATTCACCTCAGATTTATGCAATAATTTTGCGACAACGTGTGAATAAATTAACTGGTACAATAGGCAGCTCCAGTTATTTGCCAGTGAGCACTTACGGTTTTCCGTTTTAATTACAACTAAATTACGGTGTTCTAAAATGCATGTCCAGTCCAATAAAGGATCAGGGTCCAGAAGCCGTATTTTTGGTCCATGAAATAAGACTAAAATTCGATTTTGTTATACTGACTTAATTATTTCCCTTTTAGATATTAGAAGGTGTATCCTATACGATTTCATCAACAGTTTTTGAATTTTGCTCGGATTTATATGACTTACACAAACTCAAAGTTTGTATTAAAAGTAGTTTTTGATGAAAAATACGCAATTTCTTCTAATTTTACCTCAATTATTTATATGAGCGCAATCTTGCAACACTTTCTTCTTTACATATATATTATAAAATACATCAAAATGTACAATATATGTAAAAATAAAAGTGTTGCAAAGCTGCTCTCATAGTAAAATATTAAAAATAGAGAGTTTATTAACTGCATTTCTTCTCGTCACTAAGAAACTTTAGATTACAGCAACGTGTTTAAACATGCTAAAATGAACGTAACTATTGCTATTAACTGCATTCCTTTACATTAGCAATGGTTACGTTTATTTTAGCACATTTAAACACGTTGCACACATGAGGAAGTACCCCGGCACACAGTTACCCGGCACACCGTTGCACACAGTTACTTAACTCTCCATTTTTAATATTTTACTATGAGCGCAGCTTTGCAACACTTTTATTTTTACATATATTGTACAATTTTGATGTATTTTATAATATATGTAAAGAAGAAAGTGTTGCACGATTGCGCTCATATAAATAATTGAGGTAAAATTAGGAGAAATTGCGTATTTTTCATCAAAAATAGTAGATAAGAAAGGCCGGTTCTGCATCAGCGCAGTTCGCGCAGTCGACCTTCTGTGCTCTGTGAAGGTCACCGGAAGGGACAGGTGTGGACACCGGAAGTCGCAGGTGGGGATAACAGGCATGTTGAGACAGGAAGTGAACAGGAAGTATGATCGGAAACGCGAAAGGAAATTTAACAGGAAACGCGACAGGAAGTGAATGCGATAAAGGAGAGAGGGGGAGGGCTTATTTTTATGGGGGGCTTATGCTAACCTGAAATAAAAACGGAATTATTTCTTACTTTGTAAAAATTTAACATAAAATGTATCTTTTTTTTTTCTAACTTGAAATAAAATTTTTTTTTTGCTAACTAACACATGAAAGAAAATGGAAATCTTTCTGACTTTGTTTTACTTTATAAAAGTTAGCATGAAATTTATTTTAAGACTGGAAACGTGACAGGAAGTAAGATCGGAAACGGGATTAGACATGTATATTTATTTATGTTTAAATGGTTATCAAGAAGCAGGATGTTTGGGAACATGTTTGGGAGCTTGTTGGAACAGGAAAGTAGTTTAAAAGACCGGAAGTGATTAAGGTGTAAGAGATAAGGAAAGTAGGAATATACACGTAGATTTTGTTCTTTGTAGAGGGTGAAATTTTATTTTATTTTTTATTTAAAGTATTTTCATTTTTTTAATTTAATTTATTTAAAGCGTTTCAAATTATTTTTTATATTTTTTTGTAGTGTTTTACGTATTATTTTAATTTTTAGTGACATTAGAACTTGCAATGTTCTGTATCACACATGTTTTATCTTAGGTTACCAAGTATGTGTGTGTTGTAATCTCTTCAAATGCAAACCATAGCAAGGAATTTCAGACCTGCGTTTAATTATCTTTATCATAGTTTTAATGAACTGCAGGAAATTGTCTTTCACTATTGAGTAATTCGCGAGTTTTGGTTTAATATGAATGCTATTACATCTGTTTGTTTAATTTACAAGCACATTTCTCTTACAACATTCTGTCAACAGATCATTTCCATATTCGAAATAATAATTTAGAAGGAAAATTTTTATATGAAAATACTATGAAATGTCATTTATAGAGATTGACAAAAATAGCATGCTTGATTCTTTCTTGTATTAACCTTATAATCATTTATTTTAGAAATATAGGTTTATAGTTTTGTTACGAAAAATAACGTGTTTATACATTTTAAAAACGAAAGCAAAGTGATTTTTACAAATGTAACTATAAGCTACACCCACGCATTTGTGTTATTGAATTAAATTACAATGCTTAATATTGTATTCACCATACTATTTTCCTGCAAAAGCCGTTTCACAAACTTGTGTGCTGAAATTAATGTATCATTTTTAGGGAAAAAATTATGTTATTAGGGAATTAATTCAAGTCTTTGAGACTAATCTTTCATAGGAAAAAAATATTTGTCATACTTTCTGTTACATTATATCTTCCGTTTTTTAAGTTTAAAAATTTGTGGAGTAACTTAAATAATCGTTTTTATGATACTTAAACTTTTATTATTATATATTTGTTTTAATTGACTTGTAATAGCTAACATTTTTCTTAAAAGGGTATTAGAGAATAACTTATGTCACAATTACTACACCCTTCTTTAGTTAAATATGTTTCACTTAAGACATGACAGTCTTAGAAACATTTCATTTTGGAATTAAGTGATTAAACAGATTAGTGACTGAGAGGTTCTACTTTCAAAGCTGGTATACGGAAGGTTTAAACACCTCTCGCGCTCGTTGACCTAACCGTTTGGAAATTTTATCGAATCTTGTGTCAATACGGGTTAGAACACCTTAGAAAGATCTCCCACAGAGACTTATATACCATACGTAGATAATCGATTGTAACAAATCACCAACCAACGTATAAAACATTTTAGATCATTCCATTTAGTCAAGAAATGATTTGACATGCAAAATTTGATTTATAAAAACATACAATATGATATAAACAGTACCATACGATATAAACGAACAACAATACATACAATTTGAACGATTTTTTCCCTTTCATATGAAATATTTTTAGCGACTATTTAACTTATTAAAGAGAGCGAGTATTTTGTTTAGAGTTATACGATTAAAATAAATTTTCATTATATTTGACTTTATACAACCAACATTTTAAAAAAAGGGAATGGAATCTAGTTTTTATAAATTAACGTTTTTCAATTTTACAAATACTTCACACCCCGTCTTTTTTCCCTCTCTTTTAGTAGACTTTACATACATAAGACATAAAAAGCGTTTTAGAATACATCATTTAGAAATTAAGTGGTTTGATAAATAAAATATTATTTATAAAAGCAATAGATACGAGAGTAATAAGGATTTTTACTTACATATGTACGAACTTCTGATAGGTAAGACTTTCTAAATCATTGTGCAAGAATTAAGTGGTTATTGAACTTATAACATTACAGGATGAAATAATCACGTGACGTATTTTTAAACCAATAAAATGTCAGTATTTTCAAACAAATAAAAAGTTAGTATTTTTACACGAGCGCCCTCTATCATTATATAAATTTCAATGAAACGAGTTCATTACATTCTACTGTGACCTGATATCGTTGTAATAGGTTGTATTTTTCATTTAAGTTATTGTGGAACGAGTTATGAATTCTTATGTTGGTGATGTAACCAACTTGGAGTGTCAACACTCATCACCAGAGTTAAATAATCAAGAGATGGATTCTACACTTTTATCCAAAGAAGGACTCGTTTCGAATTATGAAGTGAAACTCACCTCATCAGGACTAAAGAAACAGAAGTTACCCCATGTGCGTAAGATGTGTAACACAGCATTTCCTCGAAAAGTTAACTTAGTGTTTCATATGAAAAGTCATCTAAAGGAAAAATCTTTTTGCTGTGAGGTGTGTGCTGA
Organism: Maratus michaelseni; assembly: GCA_963931845.1. NCBI lineage: Eukaryota > Metazoa > Arthropoda > Arachnida > Araneae > Salticidae > Maratus > Maratus michaelseni. The sequence goes on along the minus strand of OZ007597.1, from coordinate 110,176,570 downwards.
AGTTTTTTCACAAAAGAGTGATTTACGTAATCATCAAAAGATTCACAAATTGCCCAAATACAAGTGTAGTGATTGCAACGAGATATTTTCAAGAATGTCTGACTTATTAATACACAAGAAGACCCATAAGATTCGTAAACAATATTCATGTGCAAAGTGTTGTGAAATATATAAGTGTGAATCGGATTTTTTACAACATTGTGATACTTTTTATAAAGTTTTACCTAACATTGCGAAATCACCCTGTTTAAAAGATTTGTTATTTGAACTTATAGTGAAGCTTATAGATTAGTTCGAACTTATAGTGAATTAAAAGACAAAATGATATGCAAAATACATGAACTAGAATTAACAGACCAAAACATACATGTACATGCTGAGAATGCCTTTTTAAAGTTGTACAACGGCTTTGAAGATTTCACAGAACGAGTGTTTAATTGGACATTATGAAAATTTTTGAAATTAGAATTGATTACAGCTCAATATGACAGGCTTATTTGATTTGTATTATTTTAAATGATTAATAAATAGTTTGATTGCGAAAAAAGTGTTTTCTTTAGCATACACTGTGTGACTTTTAAACTAATGTTGTGTATTTTGAATGTGTCAGAGAAAACAGGAGTGTGTTGACATTTAAAAAAAAAGATTTCACATAATATAAAAGTTTTACAATAAAAATTGACTTACCTAAAGTTTTTTCAAGATAGTCACGATATCCTTTCCATTACAATTATTTTAAGGAAATAGAATTTAATTTTGTTGTGAATAACACTTTGTTGTTAACATCACGTGGTTTGTCTTATCATAACTATGAGATCCTAAGATCACTTCCTATTAACATGATAACGAAGAGTAAAAAAAATGACTAATGCAAGCCGATTTTCCTGCCTAAACTTGTTATCAGCTTGCATGAGTGACTCATCTTTATATGTGTGGATTTGTATGTTGAAAAAATGATTGCTATGTTTAACCCGTGTAGACGATTTTTATCCGGAAGCTGTTTGAACTACCAAATTTCAGATAGCACACATTTTACTAGAACATTTAAATATTTTAATGTCTTTTCGCCCGCAAATTGGAAACTTAGGATTATCACCTTTACATCGAGACATGGAAGGTAGAAAAATAATAACTTTACACTTAGACAATATTTTAATTTAAGAAGAATTAGACTTAACACATTGTTAGAGTTTCTTTGAAAAATATCTAGTTGGTTGTAAATTTTAGAAAATTCGACCTAACGAAATTAACACACTTAAAAATATCTAGTTGGTTATACATTTTATAAAATAAGCAACAAATAAACATTTCGATACATTGACAAAAGAAAATAATTAAGTTTAAGTAAACTTTACACTTAGACAATATTTCAAACTAAGAAAAATAATAACTTTACACTTATATAATATTTTCAACTAAGGAAAATTAATAACTTTAAAAATCAGACTTAACACATTGTTAAAGTTTTTTTAAAACAACACAACATTTTCAAAGCAGTGGAAATAGTATACCTGAAAAAAATTCAACTTAGTGGAATTTAATAGTGAAATTTTTTAACCTCACTCATTTAAAAAATAAAACTTTGTAAATTTTTTCCATTTTTAAAATAAAACTTATTTAAAAAATAAATAAGCAACTATTAAACATTTTGAATGTCTTAGACAAAGTGTGTATAAATTTGTTGAAATTATATAAAACATGAAAAATTTCATTACTTTTAAAAGAAATTTTATTTTTGGTGAAATAAACTCGAGGTATTTATTATATGTTACTTAAACTACATGAGAATTGATTGAAAATGTGTTACTTTTAATCACTCACAAGATAAGACAGGATGTTACAATATACACATAGGAATGACATAGGAATTTCAGATGGGTTTTTCTCCCACACATGACGTCACTGATAACATATTTACTGATCAAGTCATAAAATCATAGTTTAGGGTAGGTTTTTAAGCACGAAGTTTAGTTGAGATTTAAGATATTTGAGAAATATAAACTACAACTTTGGCTACTTTTTGAAATTTCCCCCTACATAAGAAAAAGAACATAGAAAAATAAAATGAAAAGTCGTATTTGAATGGAATCAAATTATTATCCTTTCACTTAACAGCTGAATGCGTCGGTAATTACATCACAAAGGCACTGATAACAACTGATTGAATATATTGTGTTTCTTTTTTAAGGTTAAATTGATTTAATATTCAAGTTATTTCTTAATGATACACTTAAAAACAATAAACTTAATTAGCATTCAAAAAGCAAACGATCACATTATTGTGTAAAACAATCAAATGTTTTAAAAGTCACGAGTTAAAATTTGAAATGACATAGAGTTTAAGTAGAATTTAGATGTGAACCTTTTAAAATGAAATAATAGTTTTTTGTATCGCCCTCTATCGGTGGGTAATAGAATTAAGAGATAATTAAAAGTTTTAACTTGAATTCGAGCCCACAACAAAAATTATTTTTCGGTTTTATAATTTAGGGTAGGTTTAACTGAGCAAGCCATGATATTTCAGTATTTATAGACGATTTAAGATATTCGATAAAGGAAATCATCTGAATTTTTAATTTAATTGAAGGGTTTACTGCTTAAAGTACTACAAAATGAGTACAACACGATGCATAGTTTTTTAATTAATTATATTTTTCGAAAGATTAAATTGACTTATTGATAAACTTAGGATTTATGTTTAAAGTGAATAAATTTGACATGTTAGGTTCACTTAATAACAGAGGGTTGAATAAGTTATTTTTAATAAAAATAAAGTTTACTAAAAGTTTTTAAAGTTAAAAAAATATAGTTTTAAAAAATTTAAAGTTTACAAAAAGTTTAAAAATCTTTAAGTAAATCAAAATTAACTTTTTAATTTTAACTATTGAGAGACTATAATCTAACTGTTTATCCTTGTAACCAACTGGTGCATATCAACTATATACTCTGTATCTGCATATGCGCAGAAAAACATAGACATTTAATCTAACTTGAGTTCGACTTTAAATTATTTGCCAACTTTTAAGTTTAATTACTATACACAACTCGATTACCTTTCCCACAAAACACCTTTCAGAAACAAAACAGAAATTAACACTTACCGAAAAACACGTCCACTTTGGGTGTTAGTCTTCACGCAACTAACGTTTCTCCCTTATCTTTGCTAGGGGGCGCTGCAATCGCCGCTAGAGGCGTTAGTAGTCTTCAGGTGTGTGATAAGAATAAACTTTAAATCCAACTTACACTCGCTCAGTCATTCTTGCTTCTCTCTACCTTGCTAACAACCGTTTGCTGCTGGCTCATTGTTTGGTTGTTTAAACTTGTTGAATGACGTCATCATGTGTTTGTCTAAACTTGTCCAGTCTTGTTTTTATGCAGTACGTCTATTTAGATGAGTCATCACTCGCTTATCTTGGTTGACTTGTCCAAACTTGTTTTTGTGTGGCACGTCTATTTGGGTGAGTCATCGTTCGCTTATCTTGCTTTACTTGTTTGAACTTGTCTAGTATCCACCACCTCATCTCTTTTGTCATAGCTTGAATATACTTTACACCAATCACTTAAATATAAAAGTCTTGTCACAACTTACTTAAACTTTGATAAAAATATTAATTATTTATAAATTTCATCAAATTCTTATTTTTCTGATACATTTACTATGTAATTTTCGTTCAAAAATATGGTAAAGCCCGATTTTAAATCGAAGTCTAAGATAAATTCCCCAAATTTGTAACATTTTAACACTAATAATAAATATTGTAAGCACCCAGTACATACAAGTTTTGTAAAAATAATATTACTTATAGCTAACTCGTTATGTCCCATGATACAAAACTTCAATATAACTAAAATCAGTGTTAAACAAAAATCTAATCACGTGTCTTTATATATTATTTTGAAATGCAAAGCATTATATCTAAACGAATGATATAAGGAGTAGTTAGAATAGTTCTTATATTTTTGTTAGTAAAAAATTTATACACATTATCTTACAAGGTTGCAATATTCAACACACGGTTCACCATATTTAAAAACGATTCACCACGATTTAAAATCTTAGTAACATATTTTAAATTTATAAATTTAAATTAAAACATATTTTTATAAATAAACAATTATAAATACTTAAGTATTTTTAATTTAAATTTATAAATTTAAAATATGTTACTAAGTTTTTAAATCATGGTGAATCGTTTTTAAATATGGTGAACCGTGTGTTGAATATTGCAACCTTGTAAGATAATGTGTATAAATTTTTTACTAACAAAAATATAAGAACTATTCTAACTACTCCTTATATCATTCGTTTAGATATAATGCTTTGCATTTCAAAATAATATATAAAGACACGTGATTAGATTTTTGTTTAACACTGATTTTAGTTATATTGAAGTTTTGTATCATGGGACATAACGAGTTAGCTATAAGTAATATTATTTTTACAAAACTTGTATGTACTGGGTGCTTACAATATTTATTATTAGTGTTAAAATGTTACAAATTTGGGGAATTTATCTTAGACTTCGATTTAAAATCGGGCTTTACCATATTTTTGAACGAAAATTACATAGTAAATGTATCAGAAAAATAAGAATTTGATGAAATTTATAAATAATTAATATTTTTATCAAAGTTTAAGTAAGTTGTGACAAGACTTTTATATTTAAGTGATTGGTGTAAAGTATATTCAAGCTATGACAAAAGAGATGAGGTGGTGGATACTAGACAAGTTCAAACAAGTAAAGCAAGATAAGCGAACGATGACTCACCCAAATAGACGTGCCACACAAAAACAAGTTTGGACAAGTCAACCAAGATAAGCGAGTGATGACTCATCTAAATAGACGTACTGCATAAAAACAAGACTGGACAAGTTTAGACAAACACATGATGACGTCATTCAACAAGTTTAAACAACCAAACAATGAGCCAGAAGCAAACGGTTGTTAGCAAGGTAGAGAGAAGCAAGAATGACTGAGCGAGTGTAAGTTGGATTTAAAGTTTATTCTTATCACACACCTGAAGACTACTAACGCCTCTAGCGGCGATTGCAGCGCCCCCTAGCAAAGATAAGGGAGAAACGTTAGTTGCGTGAAGACTAACACCCAAAGTGGACGTGTTTTTCGGTAAGTGTTAATTTCTGTTTTGTTTCTGAAAGGTGTTTTGTGGGAAAGGTAATCGAGTTGTGTATAGTAATTAAACTTAAAAGTTGGCAAATAATTTAAAGTCGAACTCAAGTTAGATTAAATGTCTATGTTTTTCTGCGCATATGCAGATACAGAGTATATAGTTGATATGCACCAGTTGGTTACAAGGATAAACAGTTAGATTATAGTCTCTCAATAGTTAAAATTAAAAAGTTAATTTTGATTTACTTAAAGATTTTTAAACTTTTTGTAAACTTTAAATTTTTTAAAACTATATTTTTTTAACTTTAAAAACTTTTAGTAAACTTTATTTTTATTAAAAATAACTTATTCAACCCTCTGTTATTAAGTGAACCTAACATGTCAAATTTATTCACTTTAAACATAAATCCTAAGTTTATCAATAAGTCAATTTAATCTTTCGAAAAATATAATTAATTAAAAAACTATGCATCGTGTTGTACTCATTTTGTAGTACTTTAAGCAGTAAACCCTTCAATTAAATTAAAAATTCAGATGATTTCCTTTATCGAATATCTTAAATCGTCTATAAATACTGAAATATCATGGCTTGCTCAGTTAAACCTACCCTAAATTATAAAACCGAAAAATAATTTTTGTTGTGGGCTCGAATTCAAGTTAAAACTTTTAATTATCTCTTAATTCTATTACCCACCGATAGAGGGCGATACAAAAAACTATTATTTCATTTTAAAAGGTTCACATCTAAATTCTACTTAAACTCTATGTCATTTCAAATTTTAACTCGTGACTTTTAAAACATTTGATTGTTTTACACAATAATGTGATCGTTTGCTTTTTGAATGCTAATTAAGTTTATTGTTTTTAAGTGTATCATTAAGAAATAACTTGAATATTAAATCAATTTAACCTTAAAAAAGAAACACAATATATTCAATCAGTTGTTATCAGTGCCTTTGTGATGTAATTACCGACGCATTCAGCTGTTAAGTGAAAGGATAATAATTTGATTCCATTCAAATACGACTTTTCATTTTATTTTTCTATGTTCTTTTTCTTATGTAGGGGGAAATTTCAAAAAGTAGCCAAAGTTGTAGTTTATATTTCTCAAATATCTTAAATCTCAACTAAACTTCGTGCTTAAAAACCTACCCTAAACTATGATTTTATGACTTGATCAGTAAATATGTTATCAGTGACGTCATGTGTGGGAGAAAAACCCATCTGAAATTCCTATGTCATTCCTATGTGTATATTGTAACATCCTGTCTTATCTTGTGAGTGATTAAAAGTAACACATTTTCAATCAATTCTCATGTAGTTTAAGTAACATATAATAAATACCTCGAGTTTATTTCACCAAAAATAAAATTTCTTTTAAAAGTAATGAAATTTTTCATGTTTTATATAATTTCAACAAATTTATACACACTTTGTCTAAGACATTCAAAATGTTTAATAGTTGCTTATTTATTTTTTAAATAAGTTTTATTTTAAAAATGGAAAAAATTTACAAAGTTTTATTTTTTAAATGAGTGAGGTTAAAAAATTTCACTATTAAATTCCACTAAGTTGAATTTTTTTCAGGTATACTATTTCCACTGCTTTGAAAATGTTGTGTTGTTTTAAAAAAACTTTAACAATGTGTTAAGTCTGATTTTTAAAGTTATTAATTTTCCTTAGTTGAAAATATTATATAAGTGTAAAGTTATTATTTTTCTTAGTTTGAAATATTGTCTAAGTGTAAAGTTTACTTAAACTTAATTATTTTCTTTTGTCAATGTATCGAAATGTTTATTTGTTGCTTATTTTATAAAATGTATAACCAACTAGATATTTTTAAGTGTGTTAATTTCGTTAGGTCGAATTTTCTAAAATTTACAACCAACTAGATATTTTTCAAAGAAACTCTAACAATGTGTTAAGTCTAATTCTTCTTAAATTAAAATATTGTCTAAGTGTAAAGTTATTATTTTTCTACCTTCCATGTCTCGATGTAAAGGTGATAATCCTAAGTTTCCAATTTGCGGGCGAAAAGACATTAAAATATTTAAATGTTCTAGTAAAATGTGTGCTATCTGAAATTTGGTAGTTCAAACAGCTTCCGGATAAAAATCGTCTACACGGGTTAAACATAGCAATCATTTTTTCAACATACAAATCCACACATGTAAAGATGAGTCACTCATGCAAGCTGATAACAAGTTTAGGCAGGAAAATCGGCTTGCATTAGTCATTTTTTTTACTCTTCGTTATCATGTTAATAGGAAGTGATCTTAGGATCTCATAGTTATGATAAGACAAACCACGTGATGTTAACAACAAAGTGTTATTCACAACAAAATTAAATTCTATTTCCTTAAAATAATTGTAATGGAAAGGATATCGTGACTATCTTGAAAAAACTTTAGGTAAGTCAATTTTTATTGTAAAACTTTTATATTATGTGAAATCTTTTTTTTAAATGTCAACACACTCCTGTTTTCTCTGACACATTCAAAATACACAACATTAGTTTAAAAGTCACACAGTGTATGCTAAAGAAAACACTTTTTTCGCAATCAAACTATTTATTAATCATTTAAAATAATACAAATCAAATAAGCCTGTCATATTGAGCTGTAATCAATTCTAATTTCAAAAATTTTCATAATGTCCAATTAAACACTCGTTCTGTGAAATCTTCAAAGCCGTTGTACAACTTTAAAAAGGCATTCTCAGCATGTACATGTATGTTTTGGTCTGTTAATTCTAGTTCATGTATTTTGCATATCATTTTGTCTTTTAATTCACTATAAGTTCGAACTAATCTATAAGCTTCACTATAAGTTCAAATAACAAATCTTTTAAACAGGGTGATTTCGCAATGTTAGGTAAAACTTTATAAAAAGTATCACAATGTTGTAAAAAATCCGATTCACACTTATATATTTCACAACACTTTGCACATGAATATTGTTTACGAATCTTATGGGTCTTCTTGTGTATTAATAAGTCAGACATTCTTGAAAATATCTCGTTGCAATCACTACACTTGTATTTGGGCAATTTGTGAATCTTTTGATGATTACGTAAATCACTCTTTTGTGAAAAAACTTCAGCACACACCTCACAGCAAAAAGATTTTTCCTTTAGATGACTTTTCATATGAAACACTAAGTTAACTTTTCGAGGAAATGCTGTGTTACACATCTTACGCACATGGGGTAACTTCTGTTTCTTTAGTCCTGATGAGGTGAGTTTCACTTCATAATTCGAAACGAGTCCTTCTTTGGATAAAAGTGTAGAATCCATCTCTTGATTATTTAACTCTGGTGATGAGTGTTGACACTCCAAGTTGGTTACATCACCAACATAAGAATTCATAACTCGTTCCACAATAACTTAAATGAAAAATACAACCTATTACAACGATATCAGGTCACAGTAGAATGTAATGAACTCGTTTCATTGAAATTTATATAATGATAGAGGGCGCTCGTGTAAAAATACTAACTTTTTATTTGTTTGAAAATACTGACATTTTATTGGTTTAAAAATACGTCACGTGATTATTTCATCCTGTAATGTTATAAGTTCAATAACCACTTAATTCTTGCACAATGATTTAGAAAGTCTTACCTATCAGAAGTTCGTACATATGTAAGTAAAAATCCTTATTACTCTCGTATCTATTGCTTTTATAAATAATATTTTATTTATCAAACCACTTAATTTCTAAATGATGTATTCTAAAACGCTTTTTATGTCTTATGTATGTAAAGTCTACTAAAAGAGGGGGAAAAAAGACGGGGTGTGAAGTATTTGTAAAATTGAAAAACGTTAATTTATAAAAACTAGATTCCATTCCCTTTTTTTAAAATGTTGGTTGTATAAAGTCAAATATAATGAAAATTTATTTTAATCGTATAACTCTAAACAAAATACTCGCTCTCTTTAATAAGTTAAATAGTCGCTAAAAATATTTCATATGAAAGGGAAAAAATCGTTCAAATTGTATGTATTGTTGTTCGTTTATATCGTATGGTACTGTTTATATCATATTGTATGTTTTTATAAATCAAATTTTGCATGTCAAATCATTTCTTGACTAAATGGAATGATCTAAAATGTTTTATACGTTGGTTGGTGATTTGTTACAATCGATTATCTACGTATGGTATATAAGTCTCTGTGGGAGATCTTTCTAAGGTGTTCTAACCCGTATTGACACAAGATTCGATAAAATTTCCAAACGGTTAGGTCAACGAGCGCGAGAGGTGTTTAAACCTTCCGTATACCAGCTTTGAAAGTAGAACCTCTCAGTCACTAATCTGTTTAATCACTTAATTCCAAAATGAAATGTTTCTAAGACTGTCATGTCTTAAGTGAAACATATTTAACTAAAGAAGGGTGTAGTAATTGTGACATAAGTTATTCTCTAATACCCTTTTAAGAAAAATGTTAGCTATTACAAGTCAATTAAAACAAATATATAATAATAAAAGTTTAAGTATCATAAAAACGATTATTTAAGTTACTCCACAAATTTTTAAACTTAAAAAACGGAAGATATAATGTAACAGAAAGTATGACAAATATTTTTTTCCTATGAAAGATTAGTCTCAAAGACTTGAATTAATTCCCTAATAACATAATTTTTTCCCTAAAAATGATACATTAATTTCAGCACACAAGTTTGTGAAACGGCTTTTGCAGGAAAATAGTATGGTGAATACAATATTAAGCATTGTAATTTAATTCAATAACACAAATGCGTGGGTGTAGCTTATAGTTACATTTGTAAAAATCACTTTGCTTTCGTTTTTAAAATGTATAAACACGTTATTTTTCGTAACAAAACTATAAACCTATATTTCTAAAATAAATGATTATAAGGTTAATACAAGAAAGAATCAAGCATGCTATTTTTGTCAATCTCTATAAATGACATTTCATAGTATTTTCATATAAAAATTTTCCTTCTAAATTATTATTTCGAATATGGAAATGATCTGTTGACAGAATGTTGTAAGAGAAATGTGCTTGTAAATTAAACAAACAGATGTAATAGCATTCATATTAAACCAAAACTCGCGAATTACTCAATAGTGAAAGACAATTTCCTGCAGTTCATTAAAACTATGATAAAGATAATTAAACGCAGGTCTGAAATTCCTTGCTATGGTTTGCATTTGAAGAGATTACAACACACACATACTTGGTAACCTAAGATAAAACATGTGTGATACAGAACATTGCAAGTTCTAATGTCACTAAAAATTAAAATAATACGTAAAACACTACAAAAAAATATAAAAAATAATTTGAAACGCTTTAAATAAATTAAATTAAAAAAATGAAAATACTTTAAATAAAAAATAAAATAAAATTTCACCCTCTACAAAGAACAAAATCTACGTGTATATTCCTACTTTCCTTATCTCTTACACCTTAATCACTTCCGGTCTTTTAAACTACTTTCCTGTTCCAACAAGCTCCCAAACATGTTCCCAAACATCCTGCTTCTTGATAACCATTTAAACATAAATAAATATACATGTCTAATCCCGTTTCCGATCTTACTTCCTGTCACGTTTCCAGTCTTAAAATAAATTTCATGCTAACTTTTATAAAGTAAAACAAAGTCAGAAAGATTTCCATTTTCTTTCATGTGTTAGTTAGCAAAAAAAAAAATTTATTTCAAGTTAGAAAAAAAAAAGATACATTTTATGTTAAATTTTTACAAAGTAAGAAATAATTCCGTTTTTATTTCAGGTTAGCATAAGCCCCCCATAAAAATAAGCCCTCCCCCTCTCTCCTTTATCGCATTCACTTCCTGTCGCGTTTCCTGTTAAATTTCCTTTCGCGTTTCCGATCATACTTCCTGTTCACTTCCTGTCTCAACATGCCTGTTATCCCCACCTGCGACTTCCGGTGTCCACACCTGCCACTTCCGGTGACCTTCACAGAGCACAGAAGGTCGACTGCGCGAACTGCGCTGATGCAGAACCGGCCTTTCTTATCTACTAAAAATTACGAATAATACGAACTTTGAGCTTGTGTAAGTTATATAAATCCGAACAAAATGCAAAAACTATTGTTGAAATCGTACAGGATAAACCTTCTAATATTAAAAAGTAAAATAATCAAGTCAGTATAACAAAATCGAATTTTAATCTTATTTCATGGGCCAAAAACACGGCTTATGGACCCTGATCCTTTGGTTCCAATTACCCACAATTGGTTTCATTTCATTTTAGAAAGAACATACAAGGCGGATTAATGAAGTTCTCAACAAAAACATCAATGGGAATTTGATACATGCAAATACTAATGACAGTAATGACAGCTTTATATATTCAGATAATATTAACAACTACGTTACAAGTATAAAATCTCATTCTTACTTACACAAACGATTAGCTTCACTTTTTACATCTTTATCTTTGTTTAGAACAAAGCTCCATGACTATTCCCATAAACCTAATATGGCTTCAAAAGGGAAACCTTTCTTTCAAGTTTTACGAGATTTACAAACCACACTTCTTCGGCAGCATGCCAAGATCATTATCTGCGAAATCTGTGCTTTGGGAAAATTACATTTTAAAGTTTAAATCATCATAGGATTTTGTGGATAGCTGAAAGCTGACGTTCAGTTGCAATTAATTTAGAAACAGAAAACCGATGATGCTTTCTTTCAATGAAGAATTTATCTGTACGATTCAGTTTTTCAATTAGTAATATCAGGGTGGTCCGCCCACCTGGAGAAACTGAAAAAGTTAAAGAGTTTAACAGCACTGGTAAAAGTCAGGAAAAGTCAGGGAGTTTTGATTGAAACCTAAAAATTTCTCTGCAATGTTGCAATTAGGTGCTTATGGTACAATTTCACGAGGGAACGTCCTAGAAAAATCACGGAAAATAACTTTGGAAAGTCACGAAAACTAACCTGGGAAAGTCACTAAAACTGACCTGGGAAAGTGACGAAAAATGGACTGGTAAATTAGGAAAAAATCTGCGAAATGACAAAGTTCAAGGCCTGGCCATCATGAATGTAAAATAAAAATAATAAACTATATAAATTGAACTCACGAGTATATTTAATATCTAGTTAATAAGTATTCCTTTAATTATTTAGGAAACATCACCATGTCGTTAAAATATGCAATTATTTAAGTGATCCATGCCAAAATGTGATCTGAAATAGAAGAAAATTAAAAAACGTGCTTCGTAAAAAAAAATAATATTCCGTGTGTTTAACCTTCAGAAGGCTATAATCTTAGCTTTAGTTTGTTTTTACACATTTAATAAAATTCTCGATTTCTTTCATTGGTACACTCCAGACATTACTGTGATTTGTCTGAAACAAGACAAGTAACGATAAACGAAATTCCTCTGAACCATTATTTACTCTTTATAACAGAAATTCAATTACTCGAAAGTTCATTTTCCACACAAAGAACAAAAAACGTGAAGCTACAGTGAACCAAAAACAAAAAAGAGCACCCCATATATTTTAATATCTAAAGTAATACAGAAAAAAAAAAAAAAATTAGTCATTTGACGGAAAATTATGTATTTTTTTATATTTTATTTTAAAAAGGTAAGCTTAGGGTATCGGCTCATATTGAAATTGTATCAAACTCTAAAATTTTTTATACGAACACCTAATTTTTGACATAATATATGGCATTTTTTGGTCACTTTTTTTAGGGTACCCAACGGGAAGTTATTCGGTCAAGAAGTTCAGGAGTTATGAATGTTTAAATTTGAAACTCTTAATGTTAAATTCATTTGGGATCGCTGCAAAACAGATTAGCACTGTGTGTAGTTTTTTAAGTATAACTAAAAAATTACTCAGCGGAATGAGCTGAAATTTTTGATTCGCATATTTCATGCTCCTAGAAATTATTTTCTATATATATATATATATATATATATATATATATATATATATATATATATATATATATATATATAAGGTTATAATTCATATATTTTTTTTAATTTATTTCAAAGTACATGTATTTTCAAAATAAATATTTGAAAACATTATGAACTGTAACCTATTTTTAAACAGAAATCGAATTCTAGAAGTGGGTTGAGTATTATTAATCCAAGTAGTTTTTGAATTATTTTTTAAAAACTTCCCTCATTGCAATATGTTTTGAAACAATTACAAACGAATTTATAACATTAGCAGTTCTAAAATTTAAATCTTCGTAATTTATAAACGACCCAATGTCTTCGAGATTGGTATCCTAAGGTATAAAATGTACCAAAAAGCCAAATTTGATGTAAAAACTATGTGTTTGTATTGGAAATTTCAGAGTTTCGTACAATGAAGATGACCCGTAAGCTTATTTTCTTTTTATCGTAAAATGAACAAGTAATGTAAAAACTTTTTTTTAAAGTCAATTCCTACTTAGGTCAAATAGAAATGTTTTTCCAGTGATCACGCTTCGCCACTGACGGTATTTATTCCTAAATTTATATCCTGCTAAATATCTTACATAAGAGAAATTTTTGAAATGTATTGAAAATTAAATAAAAGATAAATAGCTAAAATACCAAAAATTAATAGCTCGAAAAGCATTTCTCACAAAATTGTTAGACAAACTGCGTTAAAAAGGTAAAAAAATTGTATTTTTCTTGATATAAATTTAAAATCTAATGATTATGTCATTTTTCAAATATTGAATTTCAAAAATTACCAAACTTCACAATAAAGTGCCATAGCGATGTTACAGTTAGCGATAATACAGTTTTTTTTTCAAATATTAATTAATTAATTAAATTTTATTATTTAATTTTAGTTTTATACTTCATTTCTATTCAAAAGTATAGACTCACTCCACATTTATAGTCTCCTTCGCCCGCGAGCCGCCTGATCTTCGTCCGTGAACAGCCCCATTATCTTTTTACGTGTGAAGCTGAGACTATAAATATGGAGTGAGTCTATACTTTTGAACAGAAATGAAATATAAAATTAAAATTAATTAATTAAATTAAATTAATGAATTAATATTTGAAAAAACTTTATAAACATCAATTGTCATCCAGTATAAGTTAAAAAAAAATTATTTGAACTTGAATGGATGAATAGAAAATATTTTATTAACGATTGAAAATTCCAACAAGATATATATATAGAGAGAGTGTGAGCTAATAGTAGGAATTTAAAAAAAAAAGACATAATTTCCAGTCAAATGGATATTTTCAAGGATGTTGTATTAAAGCTATTTATTTACTATTAAAAAAAAATACCTTCAGGGTTAGTACACTTTTACCATAAATTTTAATTAGAATTTTTCGCCTTATTTAAACGCAGGAAAGTATTACAAATCCGGCAATTAAACGAGGAGTCTACAATTTTTGCTATTTAAATATTAAATAGAAAAATTCTATTAAAGAACTGTGGTAAGAGCGTACGAACCCTGGATCTTTAATTAATTTTCTTATTTGGTGATTTTGTTCTAAGTTGTGCTAAGGTTTTTGGAGAAAATGGTTATTTTTAAGAAGATATAAAAATAATACTGTTACTTCTTCTTATTTTTTTCTGAAGCAACAAAGTATAGTCATATAGAATATTCATATAAAATACTACATAAATACAAAGAATACAGTACACAAAATGAAATTGCTGTATCAGAATAAGAACAAGTCACAGAGGTAGGAACTACTACAGACAAACACAATATTGTCACATGGTGGCACCTTTATTTCTTTTCTGCCACATGCATGTCAGTGCCACCTACCGGACAGCCTTGTATCACTTTGAATTTTGGACTGGGAAATCTTCGGGAAATGGCCGGCCAAAATAGAATATACTATGTTCATTTCGCGTACATCGGATTTTGATCAGAACTCTCGTCCAAAGTACGAAGGGCATGCCAATTCGGGAACTGGCCAAATTTCGGCCTATGGCCGTAAGATACACATACACATATTGTGTATATTTCTGAGGAATAATGTAACGTATAAAATGCAAAAGTAACGTCCATAGGTGGAGTTTCAGATATGCAAAAGGCGTAAATTCCTCTCAGTGCCCGCGAATGTATTAATTTTAATAGCGGAAAAAAAAAGAATTAATTAATTAATCGATTATCGCATTTGTACTTATTTTTATACATATAAAGGAATTTAAATATTTTATGCGTTAGAATATAAAAATCTTCCATTTACATAATAATTCAGAAACACATTTCAAAATAATCACAAATAAATTTATAAAGTGAAAAGGTGAACGACACAATTAACATAGACGATGTGGGAAGGATGATTGTTTAAGAGACAAGTCCGGTTTCCATAGACTATTCAAATAAAATACTACACAAATACGAAGAATACAGTACTCAACATGAAATTGATGTATCAGAATAAGAACAAGTTACAGTGGTAGGAACTTCTACAGACAAACATAATCACAGCGTAGCACTTTTCCACCTGCCGGAGAACCTTTGTATCAGAATTTCGAATTTTGGCCATGGATTAACAACCACAAACGGGTAATGGCCGGCCAAAATAGCATATACGCTGTTCACTTCATATAGATCAGACTTTGGTCAGAGCTTTTGTCCAAAGTGCTAAATGACCAGCTAATTCTGGAAGGGCCAAATTTTGGGCTATGCACAGAAAAATAAAACTCAATTTGGGTCGAAAGATTCTTAGGTATGTGCCCAAATTGGGTCATGCCTGCTTTGGTTACCACTGTGTATCCATTTTGGGCACATACCTAAGAATCTTTCGACCCAAATTGGGTTTTATTTTTTTCTGTGTAGTCGTATAAAATACACATACAAACATTGTGTATACTTTTTAGAAATAATGTAACATATAAAATGCAAAAGTAACGAACATATGTGGAGTTACAAATAGACAAAAGGCGGGAATTCCTCCCAGTGGTCGCGAATGTATTAATTTAAATAGAGGGAAAAATAAATTAATTAATGGATTATCGTATATTTATTATTTTTTTTAATTTGCCATAATGCCGATTACACATATAAAGAAATTTAAATATTTTATGCGTGTTAGAATATAATAATCTTCCATTTACATGATAATTCAGAAACACATTTCAAAATGGTCACAAATAAATTTAGAAAGTGAAAAGATAAACGACTCAATTAACATAGACGATGTGGGAAGGATGATTGTTTAAGAGAAATGTCCGTTTTCCATTAAATCAGTCGAGAAAGATTACTTATTACTCTAATCATATCTTAATTGCTATTTCGATAATTACTTACCCTTATGAATTAAAATGCATAAGAATATTCATAATAAAACAGTTTATTTCAAGTAAATTATGTTGTAGCGTTAATTATTCATAACTCCATCGATTCCGTTATCGAAAAAGAGTTAATTATTCATTACTTAAAAGATTTCTATATGTTTGAAACATTAAATGTATTTTGAATATTAATGAATTTTTGACGATTGTATATGTGTTTATACGAATGTGTATATCTGTCATGTATGTATACATAAACAAATTGATATTTCTGCATGTATGCATGCATAAAATTAAAGAAAAGGGAACAGTGGAGGAGAGGAAATGTGAAAATGTTAGTTGGTAAAGACAAGAGAGAAAGAGTAATAAGTAAGAAGATAGAAAATATAAAATATATTATTTCTACGTACACTGAAAAAAAAAATGTTGATTTTACAGTATAATACTGGCATCCCAGCTGCCAGTATTATACTGTAAAATTAACAGTAATAAACAGTAAAATAAGCAGCAATACGCTACCGCGCATGTAACGTGTAATGCATTTGTATATATAAAATATCTCTTCAGTGAAGTTAATATTTTTAACTTAATTTTTGTACTGTTTTTAAAGGATGTGTCTATTTTAAAACATTTCTAAAATACATACTTAATTGTATGTGAAGTGTTAAAATCTTACTCAGTTTCGCTAATATTTTAACACATAGAATATTAAATTAAGTATATATTTTAGAAATATTTTGACAGCTGAAAAAAAAAACAAAAAAAAAACAAAGGAGACTTCCTTTAAGAACAGTACACAAAGAAAAGAAGTTAAAATTATTAAATTCACCGAGAAGATATTTTTAAAAATACGAATGCATTATACGTCCATAGGAACAATAGCGAGGGCAGTTTGAGATCTCTCTGAGCAACATCCTTTAGCAAAAGAAGTAGAAAAATAAATACTATAAAGGGATATATTTATACTTACAAAATCGAATAAAGAAGCATAGAGAACTAGAAAGGCAGATAATAAATGTGTATTATCAGTAAGTATTTGCGTGCGTGCGCGTGTATTTGTATAACATGTTTCAGTATATACAAATACATGTATTTATGGATGCATACAGAAAATAGAAAGGAAGATAAAATATATTATGAAACAAAATGAGTAAGATAAATAATATAGAAATACAATATGTCAGTAATTGCAGTAAGTCTGGTTATAACGTAAAAGCAATCCAGGCGAAAGGATAATATAATAACAATTATTTAAATAATTAACGTTTGAGCCTTGACAAACCTTGCTTCAATATAGTTGCTGATCATAACAGTAGGAAACTGAGCAATTATGATTTATGTCCTGTTCTCGTAAATTTGATCCACTGACGAGGCTAACTTGATGAAGGAAAATTTAACATATATAATCTGCAGCTACTATGTAAATTGAAATTTATTCCAGTTGACAATCTATAATTAATGAAATTGGATTTTCTTGAAAAAAAGTCAATTAACAAATAGGTAATATGCAAAAAGCCTTTAGAAGAAAAGAGAGAAGCATTACACAACCAGAGAGATCTGAAACACCGTATTTGTTTTAAAAAAAAAAAAGAAAAGTGCCCAGTTAAACTGATGGCATTGAGCTCAGTTTAAGGCTTGTGTCACCGTAATTTTATGAATTTTCCTATTGGACGAACTGTACAACATTCTTAAAGGTTTAAAAATTATCAAAATAATAATACAAAAACATATTTTTGACATTTCAGACATTTACACTGCAAAAAAAAAAAAAAAAAAAAAAAAAAATCCTGAAAAAAAACGGAAATTGTACTGGCAATCGAGACGCCAGTACTATTTCCGTATTGTAACGGGGAAAAAAAAATCCGTAAATTCCAGGAAAATTTTCCGTGATTTCTGAAATTTCCGTTTCATAACAGATATCTTCCGAATTTTTTAGAATTTTTTAAGTCGTTAAAATAAAATTTATAGGATTAAAAAAAAAGTTACTTCGCGAGGACAACCTTATAAGGGATACATACATCTCTGCTCATTTTTTTCGTTCCTGTGTGAGTTTACAGTAATTAACCATGCCATGAGCGGAATCGAACCCGTAATCTCCCGTATACTAACCTGACGACTTAGACCAATGCGCCATGAGTGGTCCACCTCCTTCTCAAATGTTGTTAGTTATTTTATGATGTAAAAACTTGAAGTTTCATCTGTAGATGGATTTTTTCAGTTCCAATGTTTTTAATATTTTCTTTTCATAATTTTCAATATTTTGCTGTATTATTTTGTGCCTTATAACAGATGAATTTCAATTTATTGTGTATTATATGCATAAAACATTGTATTAAGAATAATGATTGCTTCTTTTTGCAACAGTACCAAAATTTTCTTTTTTCTAACATATATACTTTTTAAAAATTATTTGCCTGATTATCTATTTATCAATTCCAATAAAAACAACAAGTATCTTAATCAGACGTGTTTATTACATGCTATTAAAAAAAAATTTAATGTCTTATTTTAACATATTTATGTAAATAAACAATTTTATAATAAATTAAATTATTATATTTCAGCTATGCTGAGAGCATTTGCGTACGGTTCTGTTAAACTAAATCGTTAAAAAAAATGCTTTTTAGAGACAAGTTTGAAATTAATGACCTTGGGATAGATAGGTTTAAATCTGGATTTATTGATTTAATTTAAATTAAATTAGTTTAATTTATGAAAATATAAACTAACGAAATAAATTAAAAACGTTATAAAGCTAAAAACTTTATTTTTATAAAAGTAAAGAAAAAATATTAACTAATTTTTATAAATTTAAGGAAAAAATTATAAACTTTGTAAAATTATAATTTATAAAATACCATATTTTAGCGTAATTCATAAATTTGTAAGCAAAATCAGTTTAGTTTAATACCAATTTGCATAGCTGTAATTTGCAAAGATATTATGTTATGAAACTTTTAAATAACACAATGTTGTCCCACGTTAAAAAAGTTAAAATAATTTTTTTTTTAAATTAGTCGAAAAAAAAAAATCATAATTTTGAAGTACTATCAAGAAAAAAAAAAAGTAGATTTTAAAAAGAATATATATTTTTTCTGTAATTTATAAAAATAAAATAAATTTCTAAATATTGCATTAAAAAATATAAATATTACTATTCTTTTCACAATAAATTGACATGCCCTCGGTTAGAATGGGCCAGCCGGTCGAGCCGGGCCAGGCCTGTATCCTAGAAGAACTCTAGTAAATACTACAATCTTAATTTGCCGTCCGTCTGTGTGTCTGTGTGTCTGTAAACGCTCTATCTCCGGAACAGATTGATATAGAGACTTGGAATTTGGTATGTAATAATGGGAAGAAGCTTATTGAATTTCAGTAACCTCGATAATCCGGAACTATTTTTTCGGACTCTCGAAATATTTTCGTTCTGATAAAAGGTACATAAAAATTTTCGAAATTGTTTATTTTAAGGAGTGAATATAAGATAATAATAATAATAAAAAAATTTGATAAGCGTGAAGTCGATCGGATAATAAGTTGCCGCGATATTTGTAATCCTTTTTTCCACATTTTTCGATTTTTCATGACCCTGTATTTCATCCAAATTTCAATTCAAAGACGTATTTTAATTGGAAATGAGACGCTTAATCAGACGCAATAAACCGTTTGTTAATATGATTATCATTTTTGGAGTTATAAGGATGTTTCTTTTATGCAATTCAGTAATAGAGCATTTAAAGTTTATGACGTCATCAAGCCCCGATTTTATTCGAATTGCAAATGCATTTTATAAGTAGTTTACGCATGTTTTATTTTCATATTTTATGTTATGCACATCCATGATGGGTAAGTTTTACGGTGGCACTCAACGACTAGTTTCTTCTTAATTTTGGAATACATCTTACAGTAACACAAAATTTGATTTTCTAAACTTCGGCGTACTTACATATTTCTGTTGAGGTATCTGGGCCTATATCTATCAAATACTGTTAGAGGAATTTTAATTTTTCAAAAACTTCTTCAAATTTTAAAAATATATGACAAAAATATAAAAATTATAAATAGAACAAAAAAAAAAAAATTCTGTTTTCAGCATTTTTATCAAATTTCACTTTCAAAAATTCGATGCCATCTTGAGGGGAAATAAAGGATCACCCATTGTGTGCTTTGCGCACTAATCCAGGAAGCCTTTTAAAAAGTTTACTACACTAATTGAAAAATTGCACCAACTGAAACCGCACTAAGTGAGATAAACCTGTGTTACTTAATGTGAAAGAAAAGTATTTCTTAGAGAAGATGAAAAAAAAAATCACTGATAAAATTTCATTGTTACAATATTGGTGAAATATCAATAATTGGTGAAGTATCAATAAATAAAGCCTCAAACTGAATAGTACTATATCATTTCACCAAAAATCTTAAAGCTTAATCTATTAAAATTCTACAATAAAGATCATGACTTAAGAACCTTTTTCCAGTAAGCATTTTGCAGCAACTTAAGGGTCCTCTTCACGCTGTAAAGAATTGAGCTTCGACATCCAGCTGCACTATGTGTCATTCTAGCATTTCCTGTGAGTACACTTAACTGCATACCTTCCCTCGCTATTTTTGCCGTGAAGACTAGCAGACGCCGAATTCTATTGTACTGTGAGCGGAAAGTTCGGACAGTGATGAAGTGGTAAGGCGTTACCCAAAAAGGGGTCTTATGCTTTGATCCTTGCCGAGTTCGTGGGAAAGAGTTCATCTGCGAGAGAAGCGATCTCTGCACACGATTTTTAGGTTTGCGCCCGAAACTTTGCCTTTTGTCTTAGAACGTCCAATGACGGACTTAGTGAAAACGAAACAGAGGGATCTCAAGGCTGCTAAGAGGCTGGAGAGTTTCGAGGGGCCCGCCTCGACAAAGCCCCCGCCCCCAGAAGAAGTTCTCCTGCGAGAATGAAAAAGTGAGAGAGGACAGTTTTTGGAGAGATCGAAAAGGAGAGTGTTGACTCTCTGGAGAAGGGAAAAGGAAGCGTCAGTTTCTAACTCAGCGTGGTGTAAGCGCTAGTGAGGTCCGACCTCTAGAATTGATACAGCAGGTATCCGCTGAAAATCCCAGCGAAGTGAAAAAGCACACCAAGTGCGAGAGTGAGAGTTCTTAGACTCAGAATTAACGAGTATTAGTAGATCTTCCGAAGAGAAGGAACGGACGAGCCTTGGTCCGAATGAACTTTGTTTTGTAGTCACGACTGTCTGTAATGTTTAGAGACTTTTGTTTGTTTCAGTTACACTTGGAGTCAAGAGGTCATTAATTTATAAGCGATTGACTCACGAAAAATAATTAAATGATGTATTGACGTCTTGTATATATTTTTCATTAGAATTAACATTGTTATACAATAAAATTCTATTTTCTAATTTATGCGAGAAATTCTCTGTGCCAACGATCCGATCTCGCTACCACTCACCATCTTTTATCGGGTCGGTATAGAGGAGTTACTACAACTGGTGGCTTGCGGTGATGGATTAATTAGCAAAAATTAATGACAATCTTCAAAGACAAAGAGTGGACTCCGAAATTTAAATCATCAAAGTGCTCCAAGAAAGAGTCTCCTTGTGACTTGTGACCTGAGTCTCCTTAGACACCCCTGTGGATCAACACAGCATCAGAAAGAGTAATCTACCAAGAATTCTGGAGAGTGTTCCCCCATCAGAAAGAGAAATCTACCAAGAATTCTGGAGAGTGTTCCCCCATCCGAAAAGTGTGACAGAGAACCCCGTCTGTGCTCCTGAGAATCTCTGAAGTCTGTGCTTCTGACGCCCTGAAAGACTCTTAGTAATGGAGGTAAGATCTTTTTATACTCAGAGTGGCTTTAATTGTTATTAGTGTTTGTATAGGTGTTGTAGGCTTCAAAAAAAAAAAAGTTGTATGTTTATTTTTGTGAGAGTAAATATTTTGAGAAATTTTTCCGGTAGAAAAAAAAAAAGTATGATGAGATACTTCCGAGATTACTGTAACTTATTTAATAGACAAATTTTGTAGTTAAAAATTAAATTATTGTTGAATTAATTTAATGCAAACTGAGAGTTGTGCAGTGTTACAAAATTTTAGCTGAATCTATAAATGAGAGTTCATTGAAAAAAAAAAGTATTGAACGCATTTCATATTTTACGATAACAGAGTTGATTTTATATGTTTTTTGTGAATTATTCTAAATTTTTTAAGAGTGGATGCAGAGATTAAGACCACCATTGATTTAAAAAAAAAAAGGGGGAATTGAATGAGACTTTTGCAATTTAAAATATTTTTACTGTACTTTTTGAATTTGAAATTTTTGTTTTGTGTAGAATTTATCCCATATGTATTTTATAACCAAATACCAAGGTGAATGTAGACGTTAGGATAGAGTTGCTTATCTTTATATGTTGCATATTTCCTATATTATTGCTAAGCGTACTTTTTTATGAGTGTATATTTTGGTAATATTTTGACGCACTTGGTAGGATTTGATTTAATCTTATTGTATTGTTTTATATTTGTGGGAAAGATAATTTCTAATTTTATACTTTAAAAATGTCGGAGCTTAAATATTTTAGGAAAGCTGATTTGCAAACGTTAGCTTACGAATTTGAGGTCATTTTAGAGGAAAATGATACTGTACCGAAAATTATAAAAAAAAATAGAGTCGTCAGAAGGATTTGATAAAGAGCTAGCCTTAGCGCAGATTAAACTTATAGAAAAAGATAGGGAAAATAAATTATTGGCAGATAAGGAAGAAAAAGAGCGGGAACATGAGTTAGCTAGGTTAAAAGCGACGCAAGAGTCAGATGACCGGAGTACCGCATCTAGTAGCATCTCAGTTAGAACGAATCATTTACCCCTAAAAACAATTATGCATCGCTTTGATGGAAAGAATTCGGATATTTCGTTGTTTTTGAATTTATTCGAGAGACAGGCAAAAAAATGTAATCTCAATTCGGATGAGTTGGTGACGAATTTACTATCATTATTACCTGTGGGAATGGCCGAGCTAATTTTGAGAGAACCTGAAGACAAAATTGATGATTTTCAATATGTGAAAGAAAAATTGTTAGAACGATATCGTTTGAATGCAGAGACGTACAGACAAAAATTTAGTCAGCATCCCCGAAATCCTAATTCAGTTTGGAAGGACCTGATCTTTGAACTTAATAGTTTTTTAGAAGGATGGCTGTCATGCTTACAAGTTTCGGATTTTGAGGGTTTGAAAAATTTGCTTGTCACGGACCAAATCAAACGGAGAGCGTCTCCAGAAATGCGCGAACATTTTATAGATAACTGGGCAGAGATTAAAAACCCGGAAGAATTAGTAAGGCTTTTAGATGCGTACGAAGCGATCAAACGCCCTTCTAAAAAAACGTGGAATCCTAAGCCACCGACAGAGAAGAAATTTGAAAGACCCAGAACTTTTGATAATGTGCGAAACGGTAACAGAAATCCGGAGATTAATAATAATTGGAGGGATCGCGATGATCATAAAGAAAGGGAAAGAGTTTACGAAAAAAGGCGAGAAGTCAAGTGTTACGCGTGTTTTCAAAGCGGTCACTACAAAGTAGATTGTCCGGAAATTAAAAAGAGAGATGTTGCGCGGGTCAGTCACTTAATAAGTAAGCCGACACTTGAAGAAACCTTCTCCCCTTATTTGAGCAAAATATTAGTGAATGGAATTCAGGCAACTGCCTTAACAGACAGTGGGAGCCAGATAGATTTGGTCCCGCACCATTTAGTCAGTCAAGATAATTTGAATGGAGATCATGTTTGGATTAAAACCCCGGTGGACAGGAAATTGTACTGCTTACCTATAGCAGAAGTCACTTTAGAAATTGAAGGTGTAGGAATCATTGAAACCAAGGCAGGAGTAAATAATAGCGATTCAGACATGGATTATTATTTGTTGGGTAATCAATCTCAAAAGTTATTAGAGCAGGCGAAGAAAAACCCCGAATTGATGAATGCAGTTTTGACACGAGCTCAAACGAGAGAAAAGGGTGGCCCAGCTCCGAATCCGGTAAATAAACAAATTATGATTTCCGAGGGGAAAAAGAAATTTCTAGCGGAAATGTTGAAGCGGAAACTTTGATTTCCGAGGAAGGAAAAGAAGAGGATATTTCTAGCGGGAATGTTGAAACGGAAACTTTGAATTCAGTAAAAGAAAGAGAAGGGGGAATTTTTCGCGAGTGCAGTGAAGCGGAAGCGTTGAATTCAAAACTAGAGGGTGAAAATCTAGAAAGCCCTACTGAACTGGTCAGTGTAGATAAGGGATTATCGCCTTTGCCGATATGTGAGGAATCTTCGATCTTAGCAAACATTGAAAGAGGGGTTAGTAAAATGGAAAATGACAGGTATCCATATCTCGAAGAGATTAGAGGAAAAGGGGAATTTGAAGAAACGCGTTGTAATGCGGGAGATTCTTTGATAGTGGCAAAAGCCAGAGACAATCGCGTGAATGTGGGGAAGCAGGTGCTTGTCCCATTGCCTTATCAGGCAGATATTTTTGGTGCATGCCTTGAAAAAGTGTCATTACACTTAGGGAAAGGGAAAGTTAAAGGAAATGTGTCAGGATACTTTGACTTCGGGAGAAGTTTGATGAATGATTTAGCGACCGCATTTCTAAAACGGTTCTGTGTTGAGATGAGAGATTCGATAAGCGATAGTATTGCATGTTGGCATCGAAAAGTTAGAAAGCTTTTGAAAGCGTTAGTATTGGGAGAATGGATAAGAGAAACGGAGGAGAATAAATTCGTGAAGGGATGTGTGTTTAATCTCACGAACAGGTTAAAAAGAGGTCGAGTTTTAGCCGTTGAAAATGTGTCAGAAAAACGAGAAAAGAGGAAATTTTGGTTTGACAGAAAGGCGGTAAAACGGAAGCTTAATGTGAAAGATGAGGTTTTAGTTTTAACTACCAGAAAGCCAAATAAAATGTCATATAGTTGGATAGGGCCGGGAAGAAAGGAGTCAATAATTACGGAAACAATTGATATTGTGAGTGTTCCTGGGAGGCGACAGAAATCCCAGATTTCTCACTTGAGTTTAGTAAAGCCTTACAAAAAACGGGTGGAGTTAGCAGATATCTTAACGCGGGAAATAAACGCACTTAAGAATTTCTGTTTACCGTATCTAGATGATATGGCGATTTTTTCAGATAGTTGGGAGGACAATATGCGTCATCTAGAAATAGTATTAAAAAGGGTGAATGACGCGAAACTAAAAATCAAATTGGCGAAATGCAAGTTCGCTCAGAAAACCGTAAAATATCTTTGGCATATTGTAGGAAAGGGTAGACGGAGGCCAGCTGAGGCGAAAGTAAGGGCAATTAAGGAATTACCGGTTCCGAAATCGAAAACTGAAATTCGTAGATGTTTGGGAATGGCTGGATATTATTCCCGGTACATAAAAGATTATGCAGTGATTGTAGAACCATTAACGAGGGCGCTTAAAGGCAAAAATAAAAAAAGAAATTCTGGAAATAATCCCAGGTTATTAAGGTGGTCCTTGGCTCTGCAACCTTATAATTATGCCATTTCTCACCGCGCAGGCAAAGACATTCCGCATGTTGATTGTCTGAGTCGAGTTTAAGGAGATTTCTTGATAAACTTTTGTATATAATTATTTTAAGATTTTTTATTTTTTATTTTTTATTTCACTGTGTTTTATTTCATTCTATGTTCATGATTTCTTATCAGAGCGCGAAAAAAAAAAAGGAAGGTAGTATTATCTTATTCATGTATGTTTTATTTCTTGCCACTCTGATGTAATTTGAGCTTGCAATTCTTTATCCGACTCTTAGAGATTCTTAGTGTTTCACCCTTAAGAATCGTTTGAGGAGGAGGTGCTGTAAAGAATTGAGCTTCGACATCCAGCTGCACTATGTGTCATTCTAGCATTTCCTGTGAGTACACTTAACTGCATACCTTCCCTCGCTATTTTTGCCGTGAAGACTAGCAGACGCCGAATTCTATTGTACTGTGAGCGGAAAGTTCGGACAGTGATGAAGTGGTAAGGCGTTACCCAAAAAGGGGTCTTATGCTTTGATCCTTGCCGAGTTCGTGGGAAAGAGTTCATCTGCGAGAGAAGCGATCTCTGCACACGATTTTTAGGTTTGCGCCCGAAACTTTGCCTTTTGTCTTAGAACGTCCAATGACGGACTTAGTGAAAACGAAACAGAGGGATCTCAAGGCTGCTAAAAGGCTGGAGAGTTTCGAGGGGCCCGCCTCGACAAAGCCCCCGCCCCCAGAAGAAGTTCTCCTGCGAGAATGAAAAAGTGAGAGAGGACAGTTTTTGGAGAGATCGAAAAGGAGAGTGTTGACTCTCTGGAGAAGGGAAAAGGAAACGTCAGTTTCTAACTCAGCGTGGTGTAAGCGCTAGTGAGGTCCGACCTCTAGAATTGATACAGCAGGTATCCGCTGAAAATCCCAGCGAAGTGAAAAAGCACACCAAGTGCGAGAGTGAGAGTTCTTAGACTCAGAATTAACGAGTATTAGTAGATCTTCCGAAGAGAAGGAACGGACGAGCCTTGGTCCGAATGAACTTTGTTTTGTAGTCACGACTGTCTGTAATGTTTAGAGACTTTTGTTTGTTTCAGTTACACTTGGAGTCAAGAGGTCATTAATTTATAAGCGATTGACTCACGAAAAATAATTAAATGCTGTATTGACGTCTTGTATATATTTTTCATTAGAATTAACATTGTTATACAATAAAATTCTATTTTCTAATTTATGCGAGAAATTCTCTGTGCCAACGATCCGATCTCGCTACCACTCACCATCTTTTATCGGGTCGGTATAGAGGAGTTACTACAACGCATTTGAAAACACCCGCTTGCTAATGTTAATCCTATGAGGTATTATTTTTCTAATATCTCGTTTGCATTTCAATATTTTTAAACGATTTTTTTAAAAAAAGAAAATCGAAAAAGTAATCAAGGACAGAAATAGAGATTAATATTAACGAGCGGGTGTTTTCAAGTGCATGAAGAGAACCCTTCCAACTCTCACAATCACTACGCTATACCTTAATCAAAATCCCCTAGCAATATACACTCATCGAAATGAATTTATCTAATGGCCGTTCATCAGAACTGTCCATTAAACAACAGAAATTTGTAATAAGATTGATTATAAGTTTGTATTATTTAATCTTCTTGATTCATAGTTTATGTTATAGCATTTAAAGAGAGAGCAAAAAGATTGTAATATTCCATCATTTTTTTTAAATCAAGAAAGGAACAGGATTTAATCTAAGTTATTTTTGGCTAGATTTGCATTTTGTTTTGTATGCAATTTATTGCAATACCATTGAGTCTAGCAAAACTGTGAAAGTGTTACTTTATGAGAAAACCTTGTGAAATATTTATAAGAGAAAATATAATAAAAAAATTGATAAAAATTCATTTCTAAAATATTGTTCTAGTAAATACACTTAATAATTTCAGAAACATGATGTCATATAGTTTCGTTTCATTGAAGCTCTTAGAGATAATCCATTAAAATTGTAGAAACTAGATTATCATCTAAGTACCTTTCGCCAGTAGGAATTTTGCAGTGCTTAAGATCCAAATTCTAATTTACTCCGGGAACAATTATTACGTTATAAATAATCAAAATTGCCTAGTAATGTACATTCATCCTAATTAATTTATCTGATGGCCGTACATCAGCATTATACCTTTAATAATTGAAATTTGAAAAAATATATATATATGTATATTATAAGTTTTTATCCTTCAATCTCCCTGATTCAAATTTTAAGAGAGGAAAAAGATGGTAAAACACGTTAATTTTCTTACAGAAAAGAAAGAGACAACATTTAATCGAATAAATTTTCATTTTGGCAAGCTTACTATATTTTGTTTAGTATGCTATTGCAATACCAATGTATAAAGCAAAACTGAGACTGTTACTTTATGTGAAAATCTTATGAAATATTTATAAGAGAAAATGTATTAAACATCTGATAAAAGTTCATTTTTAAGATATTGTTCAAATAAATACACATTATAATCCCAGAATCATAATATCATATCACTTCCTATCTACTGAAGCTCTTGGAGCTAATCCATTAAAATTCTAGTAGCTATATTATCACCTAAGTACCTTTTTCCAGCAGGAATTTTCTAGCACTTAACATCCAAATTCTAATTTACTCCGAGAATAACCCGCAATTATTACGCTATACCTAATCAAAATCGTCCAGCAATATACACTCATCCAAATGAATTTATTTAATGGCCGTAAATCAGCACTATCCCTTTAATAATTGAAATTGAAATATATATATATATATATATATATATATATATATATATATATATATATATATTATAAGTTTGTATCATTCAATCTCCCTGATTCAAATTTTAAGAGAGGAAAAAGATGGTAAAACACGTTAATTTTGTTAGAGACAACATTTAATCCAAGAAATTTTCGTTTTGGCAAGCTTACTACATTTTGTTTAGTATATGCTATTGCAATATCAATGTATAACAATGTATGATATGCTGATATCGATGTATATCAGCAAAACTGAGACTGTTACTTCATGTGAAAATCTTATGAAATATTTATAAGAGAAAATGTATTAAACAGCTGATAAAAGATCATTTTTAAGATATTGTTCAATAAATACACTTAATAATCCCAGAATCATAATATCATATCACTTCCTATCTACTGAAGCTCTTGGAGCTAATCCATTAAAATTCTAGTAGCTATATTATCATCTAAGTACCTTTTTCCAGCAAGAATTTTACAGCACTTAACATCCAAATTCTAATTTACTCCGAGAATAACCCGCAATTATTACGCTATACCTAATCAAAATCGTCCAGCAATATACACTCATCCAAATGAATTTATCTAATGGCCGTAAATCAGCACTATCCCTTTAATAATTAAAATTGAAAAAAAAAAAAAAAAAAAAATATATATATATATATATATATATATATATATTATAAGTTTGTATCATTCAATCTCCCTGATTCAAATTTTAGGAGAGGAAAAAGATGGTAAAACACGTTAATTTTCTTACAGAAAAGAAAGAGACAACATTTAATCCAAGAAATTTTCGTTTTGGCAAGCTTACTACATTTTGTTTAGTATGCTATTGCAATATCAATGTATAACAATGTATGATATGCTGATACCGATGTATATCAGCAAAACTGAGACTGTTACTTCATGCGGAAATCTTATGACATATTTATACGAGAAAATGTATTAAACAGCTGATAAAAGTTCAGTTTTAAGATATTGATCAAATAAATACACTTAATAATCCCAAAATCATAATATCATATCACTTCCTATCTATTGAAGCTCTTGGAGCTAATCCATTAAAATTTTAGTAGCTATATTATCATCTAAGTACCTTTTTCCAGCAGGAATTTTACAGCACTTAACATCCAATTTCTAATTTACTCCGAGAATAACCCGCAATTATTACGCTATATCTAATCAAAATCGTCCAGCAATATACACTCATCCAAATGAATTTATCTAATGGCCGTACATCAGCGCTATCCCTTTAAGTACCTCACCTCACAAGTGAAAAGTCCCGTTAAACGTCAGCAGCCAAGGTCTGGCGCTGGTCAAGCGGTCATCGTAATCCCCTCCTCCCAACTGACCGCAAGTCCACTCCTGCCATTGCCACTCCTGCTCCCGTAATTGGCCTTCTCTGTCACGCCTCGACCCCGCTCTCTGCACTCCTCAGAAAAGGGGTTGCTGGATCATCGAGGATGAAAGGATTGGCAGAAAAATCGCTGTCCTTTGCGGAAAAGAACCGTCGCCAAAAGAAAAATCAAAACATTTAGGTGAAGATATTCTGTCGAGTGACTTTAACTGTAATCGTGACTGAGCGACATCTTCAAGAGGACTTCTGACGCTGTTTATGAGAGGAATAAAAAAAAGAAAGCGTTACAAATGTATCGATCAAGCGCATATTTGCTGACTGTGCCTGGGAGATAGAGCTTATGACAACTTTGGCGAGTTAACACATCTTGATGAAGGGATTATTTGGCGATGAAGATACTATTGCAAAGCTTTGAAATTCATGCCGCCTTAAGAAATGAAAAATTGTTCTCGCTGAACATATGATTGCGGAAAATTTCTCTGCAAATAAATGTATGTTTGCCAAGATATGTTTGGCGAAGTGGAATGTGTTTTTATAGCGATTTAAACCAACAGAGATCTGACGAATAAAATTTATTTTTTTCTACTTTCAAGTACTGATATCTAGGAATTTGTCACGGTTAATTCAAATAAGAATTGTTTGATTTAATAATGTTCAATTAACATTCACTGAAACAGTTATATTCTTTTATAGATCTTGAAAAATATATATTCTGAAAATTAGCTTTCTTTTGTTATTATAATGTAGTTTTTAAATTTTTAAAAATCTTTTCATCATGTAATGAAGAATTTCGTTTGGGAGATAAGCGAAATAAATTTTTAATAAAATGTTATATAAATGAGGAAATGAATTTTAGAAAACTAAACTCATGTATAAAGAAGACTTCTTCGATACTTCTGTACAGTTTTCATATGACAGTCATGCTTTGATCGGATGGGGCTTTGATTTTTTTTTGTAGGGCTAATTCACAACTTGCCTTTTCCCCTCTACTTTAATTATATATAAAT
The DNA here is from genome assembly GCA_963931845.1 of Maratus michaelseni. Classification (NCBI taxonomy): domain Eukaryota; kingdom Metazoa; phylum Arthropoda; class Arachnida; order Araneae; family Salticidae; genus Maratus; species Maratus michaelseni. The sequence goes on along the minus strand of OZ007597.1, from coordinate 110,145,568 downwards.
ATCGACAGAAATAGCGGGAAAGCCCCTCCCCTTTTCATAAAACTTTTGATTACAAAATTTTAAAAGTAATATAGAATTGTTAGATTTAATAATGTTCAATTAACATTCACTATTAGTATTGGAAGATTATGAGGTCTAAAGGCGGCTCAAGAAGTTGCTGGGGGGGGGGGGGGGGGGGTTCTGCTTCAACATTCTTATACATAAAAGTTTAAAAAAAAGTTCTTTTCTGAACAACCACTTGCACAAAATAGCACTTGGACTAGATTACTGTATTTTAATTCCTGTTAACCCTTCCAGGGGCACAGCAGTTTCATTGCTAAAATGTTGAAATGAATGAATGTCATCAGAATTTACGAACAAATTTATTTGGAAATAGGAAAAAGTTATATTTCACATACATAATAAACGGAAAATTGTATACCAAAATGCTGGTGCAATTGTGATGTTTGGGAATTAAAACTAAGTGGTTTCATAAACGTACCACCGCTCTTGAAAGGGTTAAACTAACAACGTGTCTTTGTAAATTGCTGTAATTTTCTCTTCCCTTTAAGCCTCAAACCCTTTCATAAAACTTTTGATTACAAAATTTTAAAAGTGATCTAGGTGATATTAACATTGAACGATTAGGAAGTCTAGAGGGGACTCGAGAAGTTGCTGGTTGGCCTCAGCCCACTCTGGCCCCGCCTGGTTATGCTCCTGCTTCAACATTCTTATACATAACTATAAGTTTGCAATATGCTCCTTTTCATTATCAACGTATAACTGTAAATTCCTTTTGATTGAAGGTTAAATAAAACAAAAGTGCTAAACAACAACTTGCAGAAAATAGCACTTGGACGTGAAAGGCCCTTTTTTAGATTACTGCATTTCAATGCCGGTTAATCTAATTTTGTGTCTTTGTAAATCGGCGTACTTCCGTCTCGTGTTAACGGTAATTGCAGCATTCTCTTAAAAAGTGCGGAAACTATTTGTCCATACTTGCTAATACTTCTGGAGATTTCATTCAAACTTCTATCTTTCAACCAATTTACTTTCATTGGAAATACGTTTTTATATTATAACAAGTAAATCTTATTCTAAACATCAATATATTTCGCTGCAACTAAAATTTTCTATCGTCAATTACAGTTTCGACTGAAATTTGAGGAGGTCTAGAATGAAGATATAAAATCAAAAATTATTGCTAAAATTATCCGTTACACCACACTTCCATCAATAATTTCCTACCTCGTGAAACTCCTTCTGAGAAAGTTTTAGCAAGTACCTCAGCGAAAGTATATATCTTGAGAAATGTAAAGTATCAGACATATTTCAGAGAGTTATAAAGGATCAGGAATAAAAAGAGCAAAGGGCCTTATGTGAGACTACTTTAAAATAAAATTATGTTAGTAATAAGTATAATCATCCATAAAAATCTTAACATTCTACATCATGAAAATTCGCTATACGTCAGTAAGAGAAAATAAAGATGAGAGACGTACATTGCAAACTTTCTATTCAAACAGCTGATTATATTCTGAACAAAGTTTATTTATTTTTATTTATTTAGTACTTCAAAGATAGTTTTTTTTTTTTCAATATAATGATTAAATAATAGATTCGTAAAAGTTTCCATGCCATCATCTGAAAATTTAAACTTAAACAAAAAATAATAATTTTAATAACCGGTTAATCTAAACTTTTATGCAATATTATAGAGTGAGTTTTGTAAATCTTGATTAAATTTATTGTTTTGAAATAAATATAGTTGAAAAAATAATATGAAAATGCTGAATATATCTACACCAGGATTTAATATATAATTTCAATAATTTTTCTCTTCCATAAATTATCTATATTTGCAGTTAAAATATTTAGATCGCTGCCACAGATTGCGATAATTGTTTCTGATTTTGGGGTTTACTGTTGTATAGATCGAAAGAATTTATTAGGTAGATAAAATTACGTTATAAGCATTAGAACTTTTTAACTATTGCAGATTATTTTGGGTACCATACTGTTCAGAAATACACATATTATACACATTATAAGTATTTTTAGTTAAAAAAGAAGTAATTTTACGTTAAAAAGTAATTTTTTATGATATTACCGTATGTTTAAAATGTGTAAACAGAAAGAATAATTTTGAAATGTCTTGAAATATTTTTAGAAATAGGAAGAACATAATTAGATAAAAAATAAATAGTTTGGTTATTAGAAAATGCAATTCGCTATTTTAGAGGGTTTTTTTTTTATAAGAAAATTAATAAAATGTTCTTCGTTCCAGTTCCAAGGAAATGTTCGTAAAATAGAAGAATTCACAAAATGGTAGTTCGTTAAATAGAGGTCCGATTGTATGTGACTTTCTGAATTACATTACATATCTATCGTTTCTCGGGATATCGTCAGATATCACATAATACAAACTTATTCTGATTATTGTTAAAGTTAACAAAGGAAATATGGATTTCTCTTGGCGTGAGACATCTTGCATATTTGACTAAAAAAATGTATTGGGGGCCCTGATTTTTAATACCAAAATTGTTTGTTTTGACGTGCATTGCCATCCCTAAATAATTGTATTTGAAAGCCTAAGGGAGGCAGCTCATCGAGGTTTCCCAAGATGTCCAGCTTTGGCGCCTCCCTCGGAATGTTCCCCACACGCAGGGGCTCGTGGAGGAATTCCAGTCTGGCAAACTCACATCAAATAATAATAAAAAGAAAAAAAAAAGACACAAAAGCGTTAAATGAGAAGAAAAAAGAGAAATAATTTTTTTTAAAGGGGGGGGGGGGGGAGTTTAATCATTTAGCGATATCTTATGCGCATAAAAATATTTAAATTCTGTAAATTTATACAATTAAAACTCCTGAACTTGTTTTATGCGCCTAGCATTTGTAAAGTTATTTTAAGAATTAAAATTAATCTAATAAAGTCAGCTCAAACGATATTAATTAAAAAGAGTTAATTTCATTTCCATCACAATTAGAATATCTTTTCCAGCATTTAGAAAATTCTCATTTGTATTATCAATTAAACACATTTACGATTTGCCATCAAAATTAAATAGAAAACTGAATCAGATAAAATTTATAATGTGAAAAACAAATGCTTTTAACAGCTATTAGACTGCACATTCATTAAACAAATAGTGAAACCATACTAAAATGAATAGAAATTAATAACGAGATTTATTTAACAACGTAAAATTATTATCATAAAGGATTGTCAAAAATAAAGCTTTAATGATTAATTCTGCAATACAGTATGAATATGAATTATTTAGTTAATGGTTTCGGAGAATTTTTGCTTTTAATCACCAAACATGGACTTGTTTTTAAGTTTTTCATGTGTTTATCAACGCAACTTTGTAAAATTATCATGATAAAGGATTGAAAATTTAAAGCTTTTGTGATTCATTTTGCGATACAGTAATGAATCCGAATTAATTTAGTTAACGGTATCAGAGTTGTTTGGCTTTTAATAACCAAATATTGGACTTATCTTAGTTTTTCATGTGTACTTTTAGTTTTTCATGTAACTTCTTAAATTTATTACTATAAAGAATAATCGAAAAAATAAAACTTAATGATTATTTTTGCAATACAGTAATGAATCTGAATTAATTTAGTTAACGGTTTCGGAGAAATTTGGCTTTTAATCACCAAACATTGGACTTATTGAGTTTTTCATGTGTTTATCAACGTAACTTCGTAGAATAATTATCATAAAGGATTGAAAAAAATAAAGTTTTAGTGATTAATGTTGCAATGCAGTAATAAATTTGAATTAATTTAGTTAACGGTTTTGAAAAAAAATTGGCATTAATCGCCAAACATTGGGCACATTTTTCGGTTTTTCATGTGTTTATTCGTCTTGCTTTTTATTTGTATCTTGTTACTTACTATAAAGAAATACAGTGCAAACCGGTTTATTTCCACCATTACTTATTATGTAAAATTATAGTGAGTTAAAATCTAGATCTTGTTTATTATTTTCAAAAATCCGCTTCATACTATGTAAATTTGTATTTTAAAATATGTCCGAATCTCAATGTAAAGCAAAAGAAAAAAATATAGCATAAGCCCCACTCTAAAAATAAGCCTAATAAAGCTTTGGAATAAAAGATCCTTATTGAGAATTTCGTATCCTCTCGCTGTTATAGTTTTTTTTTTATAGGTGGTTCTCAAACATTTATGCCTCGCGTACCCCTTGAAAAATCACTTGTGCCTGGCGTACCTCTGATTTTTTTTTACTTGTGAGAGCCCTGCATAGATAATAGAAACAAAAACAGAAATGTATCGATACAAATAAACATATTTTTATCTACATTTAATATAACATAACATGTAGCAAGTTTTTAAATTTAACGGTTAAATTTCTTTACATTTGAATATTTGTTGAAATCCTGGGGTTATTTTTCTGAGACATAATCATTAAATTACATTTAACAGCTTGCCATGTGTTGTTAAAATTTGGTCAGTGAATGAGATGTGACAAAACTTTTCACTGACTCATTTAGCTGCCATGTAAGTTGGTTGTTGATACAGACTCCCGCGTACCCCGAAGGGGTTCGGCCACCACAGTCTAGGCAACTCTGTTGTAGAGGGATAATATCCATATTTATTTTTATACGAACTTTGAAAATCCCTATAACAACACCTATACATTTTTATTTCATTCGATTTGTCATTGAAACGCTAAATATAAGTTGAAATGTTTTCAAGAACTGTGAAAAATATCAAGATAGGAATTTTGAAAATTGAGTGGATAGTACGTCCAACAGTACTAAAATAATGACTTGATAATTGTTACTCTCATTAACAAAAATTTGTTAAGTCATTATTTTAGTACTGTTGGACGTAATATACTGTTGGACGTAACAAATTTTTGTTAATGAGAGAAACAATTATCATTTGGAAATCTATGAATAATAGCTATGATGCCCGAATGAATCATTCGAATATCAAAATCCTTCATTCTGCCCATCACTATAAGCAAGGTACAATTTATTTAAAAAATCAAGTTGGCTCAATGTGTCCAATATCGGCAGCTACTGGGATGCACAAATATAATGCTGCCGATGATAAACACTTTAAGCACATATATAACTTGCTTTTTCTATTGAAATAAATTATTAATTTATTTTAATTAATTTATATTATTAATCTATATTATTTGTTTATGCATTACTAAGATGTTTTCAGACACTAAGTAAGTATAAATACATTTTCAAAAGCGTAATTAATATGAAAATGTCTGCGCCAATCGTACCAATTATTATACATTTTTGTCATTTGTATCACAATTAAATATTTGCTTTGTTAGAAAAATCCACATTTGCGCTGTCAATTAAAAATTAGATTCTTGATTTCAATAGCAAATAGATTCCGTTTAAATACATAAAATGAAAAACAATTAACTCCAAAAATTATTAAGCAGAATTCTCTAAATAAATATTAAATTCGTATTAAATGAATAGAAACCAATTATAAGATTTATTTAGCAGCACAAATTTGTTGAACTAAAATTATTGTGAAAGGGCACAAGCTTTAATGAATAGTTCTTAATTGAATTATGGCTCTGAGTCATGAATTTGAATTAATTTAATTATGGCGTTGTAGATGTTTAGCATTATATCATAAAATATCAGACTAGTTGTTATCAGTTTATATTTTATTTTTATTGGTATGTTGACATGTTGATACCTCTTATATATAACTATTTTGATTACTTTAAATTATTTTTTAACAATATTTCAAATTTTAAACAAAAACTTAATTTTTACAATTAAATAAATCATAAAAATATGTTCTAATAGGTGATTTTTTTTTTTTAAATCTTACCTGTGATATTTTTAACATCAAAAACACAATTTTATAATAATGGATTGCTGATTTAAATAACGAATAACCGATTCCATCAAAACACATAAAAAGAAAAAAAAAACTAATTCCAAAAATTATTAATCTGCTTTCTCTGAATAAATATTGAATCCGTATTAAATGATAGGAATCAATTATAATAATTCATTAGCAGCACAGATTTGTTGAACTAAAATTATTATGAAAGGGTACTGAAAATAAATTTTTAATGTATAATTCTTAATTGACTTAAGACTCTCAGTCATGAATTTGGTTGGTTGATTGGTTGATTTTATGACGACTGATTATCTGCACGAGGGGTATAGGCCTTGGGGAGGGGGGGGTGAGGAATGCCCTCCGTGGGGGTCTTTCTAAGGGATCCTAACCCGTATTTACGGCAAGGTTCGAAGAAAACCACGGAAAACTCCGAAAGGTTAGGTCGCCGAGCGCGACAGGGGTTTGAACCCAGCACCTCCCGTCTACCAGCTTTGAGAGCAGAACCTCTCAGCCACTGGTGAGGGTGAGTCATGAATTTGAATTAATTTAATTATGCTATTGTAGATGTTTAGCATTAAATTATAAAACATCTACCAGTTTTTGTATCCCATTTTTTATTGTTATGTTAATACATTTTACATAAAACTATTTCAAGTACTTTCAATTAATTTTAACAGTATTTTAAAATTTAATCAAGAGTTCAATTTTTGAAGTTAAATGAATCATAAAAATATATTTTATTATGTGATTTAAAAAAAGGACAAAAAGCATAAGTGTTATTATTATTATTATTTTTTAAATCTGCAAAAACGTAATTTTATAATACTAGATTATTGATTTAAATAATGGACAAATTCCTTACAAACACATAAAGAGGGAAAAAAAAACCAGTTAATTCCAAAAATTATTAAGCTGCATTTTCTAAACAAATATTAAATCCGTACTAAGTGAACAGAAATCAATTATAATATTTATTTAGTAACATAGCTTTGTTGAACTAAAATTATTATGAAAGTGTATTGAAAATAAAGTTTAATGAATAATTCTAAATTGAATTATGAATCTGAGTCATGAATTTGATTAATTAAATTAAAATTTGTTGAAATTTAGCATTAAATTATAAATATTATAAACCAATTTTCAGCAGTTTACTTGTGCTACTTTTCACTGGTATGTCGATACTTGTTATAAAAAACAATTTGATTACATTTAATTGCTATTTTTAACAATTTATCAAATTATAAATAAGAGTTATATTTTTTAATTAAATAAAATCGTAATAGTGTTTAATTCATAATACAACAAATGCGTGTGATTTTTTAAATTCAAAATCATAATTTCATAATAAGTTTTATAATACGTTTAGACTAAAAATTAAAAAACAAAAACAAATGCAGCATGGGGGCGATTATTTGTCGCATTTTAAATTGTTTTATATCTTACAATCAGCATTAAATTAAAACACTATATTTCATGTGCTTAGCTTCCAAAATAAAAATTATTATAAATAGCGGCACATTTATTAAAATTTTAATTAATCTTAATATAAGCGTATGCAGTTTAAGTTTTCCAAATACAAATTGAAATAATAAATGACTTTCAATGGATTATTTTTGTAGTATTATTTTTGTAGTATTATTTTTGTAGTGGTGTAACTTCTAATACCATCACAAACACTGAAATAATTTCAATAGAATGTAGCAATTAATATAATTAAATGATCACAAATTTCACAAATCACGAGTCTTGTGTATAAATCGTCCATTTTGAGTGCACATAAAATATACGAGATTTTAATTGCTTTTTTTTTTTAGCCACACACAGGGTGGCTTATTCTTTCAATCTCTATCATTTTTCATGTTTATGAAAAGTCACAGCAATCCATCGTTGCCACAGGTTAATCTCGGAAAATGAAACATTTGAAGTTACTTAAAGAATTAATAACTCGAAAAGTATTTGTCACAAAATTGTTTTACAAACTGCGTTAGAATGGTAAAAAATTGTATTTTTCTTGATATAAATTTCAAATCTAATGATTATGTCGTTTTTCAAACATTAGATTTCAAAAATTACAAAACTTCACAATGGAATACCGTAGCGAAACTTTTACGCGTAAAAAGATAATGATAAAGGCATTGTGGCTCGACGTGTATCGTGTATACTGGCAATAGCATGAGTAACGAATTATAGTAAACTTATTATTCTGTTAAAATATAAAAGTGAGTTATGTATATACATTTTTAAAAAATAAAGAAAAACATTTTATCACAAACATCAACAAAATGTTTTCTTCTATTTATTCCCTTATTCCAAAGATATCATTTTATCGTCTGCTGCCATAGCGACATCAATTAAATTTCATTAAAAAAATTGCTCAGTGGTAGAAAAATATTTTTCTAAATCGAATGGTTATTGAACAACTCAACACTTCAGGGAATTTTTATTTGTTATTTAGATATTTTAAAATTGTTTGTTGTCATTGCGTTTTTATTCTGAGTTACAGCTAATTTATTTATTTTTTAAATAAAAGCCGTGTGTGGCAATCTATATTCGGCCTTATAGCAGAATTTTCCCCTCTTGTTTTTTTTTTTTTTTTTTTTCGCATGATGAAAATCATATATTTTTTTTTTATATGAAAACCCATATGATTTTACTATGCCTTTGCGTTCGAGAAGCATGCTCTATAAAATGTAATTTCTTCATTATTTAATCGCACAAAATATCACAATTATTCAGCTAAAGACGATGTAGTAACTCCTCTATACCGACCCGATAAAAGATGGTGAGTGGTAGCGAAATCGGATCGTTGGCACAGAGAATTTCTCGCATAAATTAGAAAATAGAATTTTGTTGTATAACAATGTTAATTCTAATGAAAAATATATACAAGACGTCAATACAGCATTTAATTATTTTTCGTGAGTCAATCGCTTATAAATTAATGACCCTTGACTCCAAGTGTAACTGAAACAAACAAAAGTCTCTAAACATTACAGACAGTCGTGACTACAAAACAAAGTTCATTCGGACCAAGGCTCGTCCGTTCCTTCTCTTCGGAAGATCTACTAATACTCGTTAATTCTGAGTCTAAGAACTCTCACTCTCGCACTTGGTGTGCTTTTTCACTTCGCTGGGATTTTCACCGGATACCTGCTGTATCAATTCTAGAGGTCGGACCTCACTAGCGCTTACACCACGCTGAGTTCGAAACTGACGTTTCCTTTTCCCTTCTCCAGAGAGTCAACACTCTCCTTTTCGATCTCTCCAAAAACTGTCCTCTCTCACTTTTTCATTCTCGCAGGAGAACTCCTTCTAGGGGCGGGGGCTTTGTCGAGGCGGGCCCCTCGAAACTCTCCAGCCTCTTAGCAGCCTTGAGATCCCTCTGTTTCGTTTTCACTAAGTCCGTCATTGGACGTTCTAAGACAAAGGGCAAAGTTTCGGGCGCAAACCTAAAAATCGTGTGCAGAGATCGCTTCTCTCGCAGATGAACTCTTTCCCACGAACTCGGCAAGGATCAAAGCATAAGACCCCTCTTTGGGTAACGCCTTACCACTTCATCACTGTCCGAACTTTCCGCTCACAGTACAATAGAATTCGGCGTCTGCTAGTCTTCAAGGCAAAAATAGCGAGGGAAGGTATGCAGTTAAGTGTACTCACAGGAAATGCTAGAATGACACATAGTGCAGCTGGATGTCGAAGCTCAATTCTTTACAGCACCCCCTCCTCAAACGATTCTTAAAGGTGAAACACTAAGAATCTCTAAGAGTCGGATAAAGAATTGCAAGCTCAAATTACATCAGAGTGGCAAGAAATAAAACATACATGAATAAGATAATACTACCTTCCTTTTTTTCCGCGCTCTGATAAGAAATCATGAACATATAATGAAATAAAACACAGTGAAATAAAAAATAAAAAATCTTAAAATAATTATATACAAAAGTTTATCAAGAAATCTCCTTAAACTCGACTCAGACAATCAACATGCGGAATGTCTTTGCCTGCGCGATGAGAAATGGCATAATTATAAGGTTGCAGAGCTAAGGACCACCTTAATAATCTGGGATTATTTCCAGAATTTCTTTTTAGAAACACCAAGGGATTGTGATCGGTTTCGATAGAAAAGTTTTGTCCATCAATATAATGCCTTAACTTTTTTATCGCAAAAATAATCCCTGCACACTCTCTTTCAGTGGCGCAGAAACTTTTCTCACTATCAGTAAATTTTCGACTTAAATATATTATGGGGTGCTCTTCCGATCCCTCTCTTTGAGCGAAAACCACGCCAATACCTAAGTCACTAGCATCACTTTGTACTATGAATTCTTTCTGAAAATTAGGAGCGTAAAGCACCGGTTCTTCAGTAAGTTTCATTTTCAAAGTCTCAAAGGCTTTTCCCATTTCGTCGCTCCATGCAATCTTTTCTTTTTTATTTTTCCCTTTAAGCGCCCTCGTTAATGGTTCTACAATCACTGCATAATCTTTTATGTACCGGGAATAATATCCAGCCATTCCCAAACATCTACGAATTTCAGTTTTCGATTTCGGAACCGGTAATTCCTTAATTGCCCTTACTTTCGCCTCAGCTGGCCTCCGTCTGCCCTTTCCTAAAATATGCCCAAGATATTTTACGGTTTTCTGAGCGAACTTGCATTTCGCCAATTTGATTCTCAGATTCGCGTCATTAACCCTTTTTAATACTATTTCTAGATGACGCATATGGTCCTCCCAACTATCTGAAAAAATCGCCATATCATCTAGATACGGTAAACAGAAATTCTTAAGTGCGTTTATTTCCCGCGTTAAGATATCTGCTAACTCCACCCGTTTTCTGTAAGGCTTTACTAAACTCACGTGAGAAATGTGAGATTTCTGTCGTCTCCCAGGAACACTCACAATATCAATTGTTTCCGTAATTATTGACTCCTTTCTTCCCGGCCCTATCCAACTATCTGACATTTTATTTGGCTTTCTGGTAGTTAAAACTAAAACCTCATCTTTCACATTAAGCTTCCGTTTTACCGCCTTTCTGTCAAACCAAAATTTCCTCTTTTCTCGTTTTTCTGACACATTTTCAACGGCTAAAACTCGACCTCTTTTTAACCTGTTCGTGAGATTAAACACACATCCCTTCACGAATTTATTTTCCTCCGTTTCTCTTATCCATTCTCCAAATACTAACGCTTTCAAAAGCTTTCTGACTTTTCGATGCCAACATGCAATACTATCGCTTATTGTGCGACACACTCTCGGATTTTTCAATTTAACACCGAACCTTTTTAGAAATGCGGTAGTTAAATCGCTTATCAATCTTTTCCCAAGGTCCAAGTATTTTGACACATTTCCTTTAACTTTCCCTTTCCCTAAGTGTGATGACACTTTTTCTAGGCACGCGCCAAAAATATCCACCTGACAATTCAATGGGACAAGCACCTGCTTCCTCCCACTCACGCGATTGTCTCTGGCTTTTGCCACTGTCAAAGAATCTCCTGCATTACAATGCGATTCTTCACCTTCCGTTTTTTTACTAATCTCTTTGAGAGATTGATCTCTGTCTAATTCAATTTGACTATCCTTCCCTCCAATTTCTGCTAAGATCGAAGATCCCTCACATGTCGACAAAGGCGATAATCCCTTATCCACACTAACCAATTCAATAGGGCTTTCTAGATTTTCACCCTCTAGTTTTGAATTCAACGCTTCCGCTTCACTGCACTCGCGAAAAATTCCCCCTTCCTTTTCTTTTACTGAATTCAAAGTTTCCGTTTCAACATTCCCGCTAGAAATATCCTCTTCTTTTTCTTCCTCGGAAATCAAAGTTTCCGCTTCAACATTCCCGCTAGAAATTTCTTTTTTACCCTCGGAAATCATAATTTGTTTTTTTACCGGATTCGGAGCTGGGCCACCCTTTTCTCTCGTTTGAGCGCGTGTCAAAACTGCATTCATCAATTCGGGTTTTTTCTTCACCTGTTCTAACAATTTCTGAGTGCGATTACCCAACAAATAGTAGTACATATCTGAATTTCTATTGTTAACTCCTGCCTTGGTTTCAATGACCCTCACGCCTTCAATTTCTAAAGTGACCTCTGCTATAGGTAAACAGTATAATTTACTGTCCAGCGGAGTTTTAATCCATACGTGATCTCCATTCAATTTATCTTGACTGACCAAGTCGTATGCGATGATATCAATTTCACTCCCAGTGTCAGTTAAAGCAGTTGTCTGAATTCCATTCACTAACACTTTACTCAAATAAGGGGAGAAGGTTTCTTCAAGTGTCGGTTTACTTATTAAGTGACTGACCCGCGCAACATCTCTCTTCCGGACAATCTACTTTGTAGTGCCCGCTTCGAAAACACGCATGACACTTAACTTCTCGCCTTTTTTCGTAAACCCTTTCCCTTTCTTTATGATCATCGCGATCCCTCCAGTTAAAGTTAGTCTCCGGATTTCTGTTACCGTTTCGCCCATTTTCAAAAGTCCTGGGTATTTCAAATTTCTTCTCTAAAGGGAGTTTCGGATTCCACGACTTTTTAGAGGGGCGCTTGATTGCCTCGTACGCATCTAAAAGCCTTACTAATTCTTCCGGGTCTTTAATCTCTGCCCAGTTATCTATAAAATGTTCGCGCATTTCTGGAGACGCTCTCCGTTTGATTTGGTCCGTGACAAGCAAATTTTTCAAACCCTCAAAATCCGAAACTTGTAAGCATGACAGCCATCCTTCTAAAAAATATTAAGTTCAAAGATCAGGTCCTTCCAAACTGAATTAGGATTTCGGGGATGCTGACTAAATTTTTGTCTGTACGTCTCTGCATTCAAACGATATCGTTCTAACAATTTTTCTTTCACATATTGAAAATCATCAATTTTGTCTTCAGGTTCTCTCAAAATTAACTCGGCCATTCCCACAGGTAATAATGATAGTAAGTTCGTCACCAACTCATCCGAATTTAGATTACATTTTTTTGCCTGTCTCTCGAATAAATTCAAAAACAACGAAATATCCGAATTCTTTTCATCAAAGCTATGGATAATTGTTTTTAGGGGTAAATGATTCGTTCTAACTGAGATGCTACTGGATGCGGTACTCCGGTCATCTGACTCTTGTGTCGCTTTTAACCTAGCTAACTCATGTTCGCGTTCTTTTTCTTTTTCTGCTTTCTCCCACAATCTTTCTTTCTCTAACTGAAGTCTATCATTCTCTTCCTTCTCCGCCAATAACTTATTTTCCCTGTCTTTTTCTAACAGTTTAATTTGCGCTAAGGCTAGCTCTTTATCAAATCCCTCTGACGACTCTATTTTTTTTATAATTTTCGGTACAGTATCATTTTCCTCTAAAATGACCTCAAATTCGTAAGCTAACGTTTGCAAATCAGCTTTCCTAAAATATTTAAGCTCCGACATTTTTAAAGTTTAAAATTAGAAATTATCTTTCCCACAAATATAAAACAATACAATAAGATTAAGTCAAATCCTACCAAGTGCGTCAAAATATTACCAAAATATACGCTCATAAAAAAAGTACGCTTAGCAATAATATAGGAAATATGCAACATATAAAGATAAGCAACTCTATCCTAACGTCTACATTCACCTTGGTATTTGGTTATAAAATACATATGGGATAAATTCTACACAAAACAAAAATTTCAAATTCAAAAAGCACAGTAAAAATATTTTAAATTGTAAAAGTCTCATTCAATTCCCTTTTTTTTTTTTAAATCAATGGTGGTCTTAATCTCTGCATCCACTCTTAAAAAATTTAGAATAATTCACAAAAAACATAAAATCAACTCTGTTATCGTAAAATATGAAATGCGTTCAATACTTTTTTTTTTTCAATGAACTCTCATTTATAGATTCAGCTAAAATTTTGTAACACTGCACAACTCTCAGTTTGCATTAAATTAATTCAACAATAATTTAATTTTTAACTACAAAATTTGTCTATTAAATAAGTTACAGTAATCTCGGAAGTATCTCATCATACTTTTTTTTTTCTACCGGAAAAATTTCTCAAAATATTTACTCTCACAAAAATTAACATACAACTTTTTTTTTTTGAAGCCTGCAACACCTATACAAACACTAATAACAATTAAAGCCACTCTGAGTATAAAAAGAGCTTACCTCCATTACTAAGAGTCTTTCAGGGCGTCAGAAGCACAGACTTCAGAGATTCTCAGGAGCACAGACGAGGTTCTCTGTCACACTTTTCGGATGGGGGAACACTCTCCAGAATTCTTGGTAGATTTCTCTTTCTGATGGGGGAACACTCTCCAGAATTCTTGGTAGATTACTCTTTCTGATGGGGGAACACTCTCCAGAATTCTTGGTAGATTACTCTTTCTGATGCTGTGTTGATCCACAGGGGCGTCTAAGGAGACTCAGGTCACAAGTCACAAGGAGACTCTTTCTTGGAGCACTTTGATGATTTAAATTTCGGAGTCCACTCTTTGTCTTTGAAGATTGTCATTAATTTTTGCTAATTAATCCCACCGCTGCCACCAGTTGTAGTAACTCCTCTATACCGACCCGATAAAAGATGGTGAGTGGTAGCGAAATCGGATCGTTGGCACAGAGAATTTCTCGCATAAATTAGAAAATAGAATTTTGTTGTATAACAATGTTAATTCTAATGAAAAATATATACAAGACGTCAATACAGCATTTAATTATTTTTCGTGAGTCAATCGCTTATAAATTAATGACCTCTTGACTCCAAGTGTAACTGAAACAAACAAAAGTCTCTAAACATTACAGACAGTCGTGACTACAAAACAAAGTTCATTCGGACCAAGGCTCGTCCGTTCCTTCTCTTCGGAAGATCTACTAATACTCGTTAATTCTGAGTCTAAGAACTCTCACTCTCGCACTTGGTGTGCTTTTTCACTTCGCTGGGATTTTCACCGGATACCTGCTGTATCAATTCTAGAGGTCGGACCTCACTAGCGCTTACACCACGCTGAGTTCGAAACTGACGTTTCCTTTTCCCTTCTCCAGAGAGTCAACACTCTCCTTTTCGATCTCTCCAAAAACTGTCCTCTCTCACTTTTTCATTCTCGCAGGAGAACTCCTTCTAGGGGCGGGGGCTTTGTCGAGGCGGGCCCCTCGAAACTCTCCAGTCTCTTAGCAGCCTTGAGATCCCTCTGTTTCGTTTTCACTAAGTCCGTCATTGGACGTTCTAAGACAAAGGGCAAAGTTTCGGGCGCAAACCTAAAAATCGTGTGCAGAGATCGCTTCTCTCGCAGATGAACTCTTTCCCACGAACTCGGCAAGGATCAAAGCATAAGATCCCTCTTTGGGTAACGCCTTACCACTTCATCACTGTCCGAACTTTCCGCTCACAGTACAATAGAATTCGGCGTCTGCTAGTCTTCAAGGCAAAAATAGCGAGGGAAGGTATGCAGTTAAGTGTACTCACAGGAAATGCTAGAATGACACATAGTGCAGCTGGATGTCGAAGCTCAATTCTTTACAACGAAAACACCTATTCTACAATAGCGGTACCTCAACGTGAGGAAAGTACGCACCGTGTAAGAGTTTTTTATTTAATAAAAATTTACTTTTTCTATTTTAACGCTGTTTTTGTCGGAATTGGAATCCAATTTCTCACTTATCCCTTATACCACCAAAGTACTTTTGTTATATTATATCGTTAAAGAGAATTTCCTTTTACCATATTTTTATTTTTATACTTAACTCTTTTTTTTTCCTAATAGAAAAAGGCAAATTTATGTATAATTGGATTTACCTTTTCCTATTATTATTTATAATCTACAAACTTTTGTATTTCATTGTTCAATTTTTTTTTTTTTTTTTTTTTTTTTTTTTTACCACATAAAATTCTAAGTTTAACTTTTTTCCCTCTTGAAATTTTAACTGTGTTTTTTATTTATTTGCCCCCAAAGTACGTTTTAGTGTTTATTGTTATTATTATTATTATTATTATTTTACTTTTTACCATGGAAATTTTTTAGCAGCCCCCCCCCCCCCCATTTGTTTTCTTTCCAATGAAATCGGAATGCGTTTCGCACTTATTCTCATATCTGAATGGTATTTTTTTAAACACTTTTCAATATAGTTGAAAAGTGTTTAGGACTTCGATTTGCCTCTGGTCGTCTGTCCGTGCTCGAACTTTTGTAAACATACACAAATTCCTCTGTAATTTTTATATGTTATTGAAGTTTACTATAGCACGGTCGCTATTGAAATTGAAGTGTGTAGCATTTATAGTTTATTTACAGAGGCACTCAAAATAATTCCGTTAAATTAGACGGTCAATGAAAAAAAAATGTTTCAAATGCATTTTAATGATGTTACACTATTTCAACATAATAAAATTGATATTAATTTATGATGATCATTAAAACATGCTTTCTGCAGAATATGGAGTGCAGAGCATTTATTATTCATTTACAGGGCCACACAAATGAATTCTGTTCATAATGGTCTAGAGGGAAAAATCGTTTGCAGCCTATTTTAATGAAGTTACACTATTTCAAACATAATGAAATTTATATGCATTGACTATGTGGGGCATACTGAGTATGAGAGGGAATTGCTTAACAGTAGTTTTTAACTATGTTATGCATTTTCCCGCTGAACTATATTTAGTATATGCTAATAGAAGTGTGCAGAATATAAATAAATTCATATACAGGGCCTCGCAAAGAATAAGAAACATTTCCGGTTATGGTTGTAATTGCTGGAAGTGCGTTTTAAGTTGTGTTACGCGTTTTTTACCCGAATAACATTTTAACTTAAATTGTGGTGTGTTCAAAAGTCTTTAAATAATATACAGAGCTGTATAAAAGAATTCGAGTACATTTTCATCTATTAACGAAAATTGCTGAATGTGAAATTTCTAACTAAACTAAATTTTAGCATGCTATGTAGTATGTATGTAAATCTATAGATCGTATGCACGGCTGCACAAAATAATTCCACTATATTTTATTATTGAGGTTAATTGCTAAAAATGTATTTTTTAATGGGTTATATGTTTTCTAAACTGTTTACTTACACATCTTCTTTAACGGGAAGTTTCATTACAGATTTCTGGATGTATTGGAAAGTGTTTCATAATCTATACTTGACGCATGATATTTTTTTGTTTTTGTCATTTTTAATTGTGAAAGTTTATTTATTTTTTATCATTTTTCTTCTCTTTTTAAACATACTCTCCGCCCTCCCCAATTTTAGCCTTATTGCGGTTCTAATTTATAATGGTAAAGTCAATAAATCTCCGTGTCAGTCTGCATATGAAATTTCCTAATATATCGCAAATACCTCCAATGTTCTTGACAGCAGTTTCTGTGATGTTATTCTCTCTATCTCCAAGGTAACCTCATATTCAACTGTACTTGACACTGAACCTCCGGCAGAGAAGCTAATACTGATGATCTAGGACAAGAGGGGCAAATGAACGTGTAAGGTTATCTGATAATACTCTTCTAGTGCTCTTTCCACAAGAGTGGTCTAATTTTGGTGGAGCTCATCTTAAAAATCCTCGAATAATTTAAAAGTTAAGTAATTATATTGGATTAATTAACTACTTTTTAAGTAGAACATAGAGAATATGTATATTTTGTCAAATTTTGAGGTCAATTTTTAGTTTTAAACTGACTTAAAGGCCCCTCTGCAGAATAACGTGGTATCAAAATATTAAATAACATATTGCATCCAGGCTTTTGAAATAACTAGTTTAATTTTAATCCCTTTGCATCATTAGTGCATATATGCATGCACTTTAGGAAACTTTTTCAAATTCAGAAATTTCGAAATCATGGCAGAAATTCTGAATAGTAATTTTTGCCTGATTTAAAGGTCTTACTGCAGAATAACGTGGTATCAAAATATTAAATAACATATTGCATCCACACTTTTCAAATAACTAGTTTAATTTTAAACCGTTGGCATCATTAGTGCATATATGCGTGCACTTTAAGAATTTTTTAACTCAGAAATTCCGAAATCATGGCAGAAATTCTGAATAGTAATTTTTGCTTTATTTAATGACAGACCTTTTTGTGATTACATACAGTAAAATTTCTTTTTTCGGAATTTCCTGAATGTATTCGGAATGTCTGAATAAAAAAGAAATGCATGAAATGCATGCCTAATGATACAAATAGGTAAATGGCACCATTTTCAAACTCTTAAGAGGCTAACTCTAATAAAGCGAAGATGTTCGCAAAGTATAATCTTTTCAAATTTCTGATTCGCATTTCATTGAAATATCTGGAACTGATGTACCCCAGTACATTTTTTCTTTTTTCTTTTTTTTTTTCTTTTTTGATTTTTTCTCCTTTGGATACTTTTATTTTCGGAATCCGCTTATTTATTTTTTCTTTTAAAAGTTTACATTATAAGAGGTACATTAGAATTCCTATACTGTCTTTATTTTAAATATTTTTTCAGGAAGGAAAGTTATTTAAATTAGTAAAAAGTTGTTAAATAATTTATTTAAAAACATAAATGACCTATGAAATCACATAATATATAAGAAATGATGCTGATTAAATGTAACGAGGAAAAAAAGCCGAAATTCCAAACAGAAATTTAAACAAAATTATGCATCAATTTTTAGGTGCGTTCGTAATGATATAAATACGTAGCACCTATTAGTCGTCGTCTGTTTTGTCCGTCAGTCCATCTGTCCGTCTGCCCGCATATAACAGCGCAAAAACTACCCAACCGAATGGGTTGAAATTTAATATATTTTATCGTTGCAAAATTTTGTCGAGTCATTTAAAATTTTATGAAAATCGAATCAAAACTTAAAAAGATATTAATAAAAATTTTCTTTATTCTATTAAATCCTATCATACGCAATCTGTATAATAAAAGCGCAAGTCATGTGACTGACGAAAACAAATATGGGAGAACCACTTCTTTTTTCATATGGCAAGCGGCCATTTTTAATCAAAATTATATTTTTAAATGAAATTGCATAAAAGTTACATTTTTAGAAAGAACATTCAAAAAAATTGTTTGTTTGAGAGACGAGTTACATTAAAAAATGTATAGATTCTGAGATAACTTCAGTGGAAATTAAGTTAACAGCCGAATATCTCAATCCATTAGAGTAAATAAACACAGGAGATTCGTTCTTCATGAGTCATAAAAATATTAAACCATGGAGGTAATCACTCGCAAAGTAAGATCTCTATGGTGAATTTTGCAGCTCTGCTTGGTGTAGAAGAAATATTCGCATTTGTAAACGTGGCTTACGTAATAAGAAAAATAAAAGGCATGCTTATTTCGCTCATACCAGACGATATAATTCATTTCGTTGAAATAATTAGGATGATATTTTTTACATTGTGAAACTAGTTATAAAACGAACGCACCTCATATGTCACGTTTAAGGTACAATTTCCAACTTGTTTACTCTTACATTCAATAGCCAACATGCTGAAAAGTAATATAAGGTGTTCACAGCGAAGTTCGCCTGTTCAGTATTGCACGATTGATGCGGGATGGCTGTATAAAATTTCAAAAACTTTTCCTTACACAAAAATTAGGATTTCAGCACATTTCTTTATAAAAAGCTTTCTCTGAATATTAGCTTCCTAAAATGATATAACCAAAAATAACCGCATACATACATCTACATATGAAAGGGGGAAAAAAAAGCAAAATTCTTAAACATTAATTAAGATTCTGCTTTCTTTACATTTAAAAACCTTTAAAGATATAAAAAAATCAAATAATTGCAAGATTTAAAACAGATCACTAAACTTAAATCATAACATCTGAAGTCACTTTCATAAAAGCAGTACAAAATTGAAAATCGATTAAAAAGCAAGTTTGTCATAACTAGAACGTACAGATTTTAAAAAGTACTTGAGAAATTTTCTTAAACTCGAATCATGCATGAAAAGTTTAGAGAACTCATTTACATTTTTATGCAATAAAAAGCAATTTAATCGTAAACGAGATTATGCTTCTTTGAAATCTTAGCAGATGGAAAAATGTTTGATATGCTAATGTGATAAAAATATTTTAGACGTCATAAAGATTGATTATCTTTAGCTTTGATGTACAAAGAACTGATGCCCTGTAATTTTTTAAAGTGGAAAATATTTTTTTAAATATAAGAAATCCTATAAGCTGTTTGAAAATATAAGATATTTTCTTTATTATTTAAAAAAAAAAGGTTTGAGATAAATAATGTATAGCAAATTGTATTAAGATGTATTATTGCTTTGTAGATTTTGAGGTACGTATAATTCAGAAAAAAAAAATCCGTTTCAATAAAAGATTTTTTTTTCTACCTATGAATTTTAAATAGCGACAGAAAACAAATAATCTATTTTCCATGAGATGAAAATTATAATTCATGGTATGCATTCGTTGTGTGGTAGGTTTGAAAGATATGACACTTATGAAACGTTAATAGGAAAATACATGGACAAAAAATTAGCAGAGGCTTTTAGACGTTTCTTGCTCTAATTATCAACATTTGCATTATCAACATGCAATAAGAATAGGGATAAATAACCTTTTCGGGTGTGGGGAAAGTCTGTGCCTTCTTTTACACACAAGGGCTAACCTCTGTTTAACCCTCTGACCGCCGAGCAAAAAGACAAAATTGTAATGTTTTTTTTTTCTCTGTAATTTTTACTTACCCATCATACGTAGTATAGGGTAAGTCTTGTAATCGTTTTGAAAATCGAAAAAAAAATTTTGACGGATTTACACGTTTCAGACACTGGAGATTACAAAAAACATATTTTTAGAAAAAAAAATTTGCCGTCCGTCTGTGAGTCTGTGTGTGTGTGTGTCTGTGTGTGTGTCTGTGTGTCTGTAAACGCTCTATCTCCCGAACAAATTGAGATAGAGACTTGCAATTTGGTATGTACTTAGTATGTAATAATGGGAAGAAGCCTATTTCATTTCAATAACCTCGATTAACCGGAACATTTTTTTTCGGACTCTCGAAATATTCGTTCTGATGAAAGGTATATAAAAATTTTCGAAATTGTTTATTTTAAGTAGTAAATATAAAAAACAATAAAAAAACATAAATTTTGCATAAAACATGAAGTCGATCGGATAATGAGTTGCCGAGATATTTGTAATCCTATTTTCCACACTCTTCGATTTTTCATGACCCTGTATTTCATCCAAATTTCACTTCAAAAATATATTTTAATTGGAAATTTGACGCTTAATTAGATGCAATAAACCGCTAGTTAATAGGAGTATTATTTTTGGAGTTATAAGGATGTTTCTTTCAAGCAATTCAGTAATCGAGCCTTTTTATGACGTCATCAAGCCACGATTTTATTTGAATTGCAATGCATTTTATAAGTAGTTTACACATTTTATTTTAATATTTTACATTATACATATACTTCATGGGTAAGTATTACGGTGGCCCCCAACGACTAGTTTTTTAAATGCTAAAAAACATGATATTTCAAGCATGATATTAAAACTTAATAACGTATATGAATATAATCCTTAAGACTATTAATCATTACTTAATCTTTTAAATCTACATTATATTTGTAGAATTATATTAACTTAAATAATGCTAATATTGCATGATACCTACAATGGATATATCAGTTCACGGCTGTGAGAATTTTTAAGTAGAAGCTGACTGACCAAAAACACTGCAGTCTGACACCTCTTGAGTATTATCCAGCCCTCTAATCATTATACAATTAAGCAAAATATGAAGAACTGAGAGAAAGAATGATGAACTTCATTTTTTGTGAAATTTGATATGACACTGTCTATGATAAAATTGTCATTGATATGACCTTACAAATTAAAAACATGAATCTATTTAAAAGGAATCAAAATTTATTACTTATTACTAAAATAGGTGTAAAATGAAATAAAGGTTTTAAAACATTAAAACCCTTCTATAGATATTAAAATTTTCGTCGGAGTCCCGAGCACTTTCGACCACTTTTAACATCTATAGAAGGGTTTTAATGATTTAAAACCTTTATTTCATTTTACACCTATTTTATAGTAACAAGTAATAAATTGTGATTCATTTTAAATGTTTTCATGTTTTTAATTTGTATACGAAGGTGAATTTAACGTTCCAACATGAAAAAAAAAAATCTATATATTTAATTGATATGAGTAATTGTTAGCGTGAAAGATGTACTACGTTTGGCAAACTTGGATCGAAGTAATACTGAAAGCAATTCTTTGAAAAACATATTTGAAGATTGCTATAAAGTTAGAAGAACGATGAAAATCGATGCGTGTAAAAGGAAGAAAGAGGAAAAACTACTATATGACTATCTTCTGTAACTACCATTGTTTTTATCCCCCACTCTTCACACGTTTTTAGCACGTCTAGGCTATTTTGCATGAGTTTTTTTTTTATTTGTTTTTATTTGTAATATTGCACATTGTAAAAACTTATACATGTTTCAATAAATTATGCAATGTACATAGGTAGAGCATTATGCAACAATAAATATTCCTGAAAATTGTTTAAGTTGAAGTGGATACCAGAAGAATCATAGAAATAAAAAAAAACTAACTAATCTCAAACATTAAACTGTTAACGATACCATCATAAAAAAAAGAGAGATGAGAGACATCATGACAATCATTAAGTGTTAAAAAGATCAATTTTTGAAGGAATAATGCTAAGAAAAGTGAGAGATTACTTTAAAGTTAAATTATTATAGCAATTTATTTTGCATTTTTCGTGTCACTTCAGCAATTTATTATTTTGCATTAAGAAACTAATTAACTTTCACTAAGTGACTAATTTGCTTTTTAACTAAAATTACTAAATTGTAGAAAATGTTGTTTATTATAGCATTAATTTGATAACCTATATTTTTTTTGTCAAAAACTGAATTCAATTTATTCAACGAAACGTACTTTTTTACATCATTCAAATATTTACATCGTTTATTGCGTCCAAAATACTGATGATACTCCCGATCCTTTGGGAGTTCGTACTAACGAGACTTCACAATATATATATACTGAGATAAAAATCTAAAACATATTCCTGACATCCGTAAAATGTTTAATGAGAAAATGTCCGTGAAAAATTTATCGCCGCCTTTTAGATGTTAATTACTGTAATCAGCACCATGTAATGAGCCCAGAGGTCAAGAAGTGTGTAAAACATGCTGTTAATACTTCTAGAATATTCGGCATGAGTTGTTTACCGAGCGCAGTTGTAATTTTGGAATAATTTATGATTTGGAAACCTTAAAAGAGATGTTTCATTAATTTATGTATGTAGCATAAATCGAATCAAGAGACAGAATAAATATGAATCATTATCTATTTCTGAAGTTTATTCATTCATTAAGAAAATTGTATGCTATGTGAATTCCGTCCAAACAATTTTAATATTTATATAGATAGTCAATTTTTCTTAAGTAGACCTTGGATAATTTGCTTAAGGGAAAATTGACTTTCTTTGAGGGGGGAAAATTATTTTTTAGAATTTTTTCTTGAATTTTGGTGAATCATTTCATACAAATAATTTGTTATAATACAAAAATTGTGAATAAATTCATGCAGATATGAACTCAGGGCTTTTTAAAAATCTATATTTGCTCAAGTTTAGGAAAAGACTAAACAGGTAACACTTACAGTGACGGAACTCGAACTAGGAACTTCCGGTGTCCCGTCGTAATAAAAGAGTTAAGATACATAGTATTACTGTATGTTTTAAATTATTTTTTTAATGTCATCATATTGAGCATATTCTTACAAATACATTTAATATAAGATCATATGCTGACATCAAGCATGAATGATGTTGGCTACAATTCATTTTAAATGTGGGTAACCATGAGTTCGGGTAACCATAAAGAGTTGCCACCAAAAGTACTCTCTTGTTCCAAACCACTCTCACTAAAGTATGCTAACTTGCGTTCACAGTATTTAAAGTGTCATACTTAACTTGTGTACAATGTGTCTTGTGTTCAAAGCGTTCACGATGCCTTATGTTCAAAGTGTTCACGATGTCTTGTGTTCAAAGTGTCACGCTAACTCGTGTTCGTAATTTAAAACGGTTAAGATACACAATGCTACTCTACGTTTTAAAAACAGTCATCGTAAATATTTTTATAAGGACACTTCAACTATTTTAATATATAGGATCATCTGCTGAGCATGAAACATGAATGATGTTAACAACAATTCGTTTTAATTGAATGTGGGTAACCATAAAATGTTGCCACTAAAAGTTCTTTCTTGTTTCAAACCACGTTAACTAAAATACGCTCACTAGTGTTCAAAGTTTTGAAAGTGTCAACGATGTCTTATGTTCAAAGTGTTTAGGATATGTCTTGTGTTCAAAGTGTCACGCTAACTCGTGTTCGTAATTTAAAACGGTTAAGATACACTGTCGGATTCCACTTCGCCGTCCACACAACTTCGAAATAAATCCGGTCTTTTGATATGCTGCCACCACCGATATGAATACGTGATATCGGGCACGATACTTGATGTATATTCAAGAAAAACCTAACTCTTTCAATTAAAGTTAAAGTAACAATTTATTAACAATATTTACACTTAAACTCAGATGTAAATTATCCGGTTTAACACTAAATCAAAACAATTACAGAAAACGCTCTACGTGTACCGTTAGACTACGTCAATTCATTCCGCACTGAGATTTCTATTCATCTCACACCCGCTCTCTCTTTCTTTCGAGAGATCCCGTTAAACACACGTGGCTCAGATCGTCAACTCTCAACGACCATACACCTTCGCTACCACGTTCGAACTAATTTCACCTCTCGTCATTCCCCAGCGCACCCGCTCTCTCTCTACGGGGCTGCTGTTTTATTTCCAAGGGTCGCTTGACAACCGTTCCTCCCTCTTGACTGATCTGTCTTCCTAAATAAAAGGGTGCACTCTCTTTCTTATCTATCAAAGACCACATTGCAATGGAAATACCTCTTTCATTATGTCCAAGTCGCCACCCTCCGGATTAAGATTTTTCTTAAACCAGACTCTAACGGTACACAATAGATACAGATACAATACGCTAATCCCTTAAGAATAGCTTTCAACTCTTGCAGCTGTGAGAGAAACCTGACATACACAATGCTACTCTACGTTTTAAAAACAGTCATCGTAACGAGTATATTTTTTTAAGGACACTTCAACTATTTTAATATAGGATCATCTGCTGAGCATCAAACATGAATGACATTGGCAACAATTCATTTAATTGAATGTGGGTAACCATAAAGTGTTGCCACAAAAAGTACTTTCTTGTTTCGAACAACTTTAACTAAAATATGCTTACTTGTGTTCAAAGTTTTCAGTCTCATATTATCTTGTGTTCGTAACTTGTTTCTTGTGTTCAAAGCTTTCATGATGTCTTATGTTCAAAGTGTTCACGATGTCTTGTGTTCAAAGTGTCACGCTGACTTGTGTTTGTAATTTAAAACGGTTAAGATACATAATGCGTTTTAAAAACAGTCGTCGTAACGAGTATATTTTTATAAGCACACTTGGGTAACCATAAAATGTTGCCACCAAAAGTATTTTCTTGTTTCAAACCACTTTAACTAAAATACGCTTACTTGTGTTCGACAATTCATTTTAATTGAATGAGGATAACCATTAAGACTTGTTATCAAAAGTGCTCTCTTGTTCCAAACCACTCTCATTAAAATACACTAACTTGTGTGCAATAATTAAATAAGAATGAGGAATGTTAATTACATAAATGTTTTTCACAATTGTAAGCAAATCACAAGTTAAAAAACAATCACTGGAAGTCGGTTTTATTTTCTCTTTAAAAAATGTTTGATTTTATAAAAAGTATGTGTTTTTATCTATATGTATGAATATACTTGAGTATTGTATATATTTATTATGTTAAGATATTTTCTAAAATTTTTACTCTTCTTTTTAGGTTGGTATTTCAATCTTGTTAAATGCTTATTAATGTGAAAAACAGGTGGATTTCCCAAAATAAAGGTAAAGATATATAGTAACGAAATTCTTTAATAAATATTTGTTTTAATAATATAGTTTTACACTAATAGTCAAAGGATATTAGTTTGACTTTCTAAATTATTAATTTTGAATTATTTTAGAAATCACTTTATAAGAAACAGTACTTTGATGCCTTGAAATTTAAGGCCTTTTTAAGATTTTTTTATGTTTTTTAAATGCAAAGTGTTTATAAAAATCCATTTACAGTAATTTATTATGCATATATTAAAGTAGAAAATGTTATTTTTTGTTTAGTTGTTATATTAAAAAAAATGGTGGCTTGATAGCTGATGGACGGAGTGGTTCGAAAAAAGAAGATCAAGCGGAAGAAACATTAACGCATCGGAGACTTAGAACAATGTATCAAAATAATTAGTTTTCTTAGTACAAAAGCTAGTGAAATACGTAGCCGTTTTACAAAATATACACTGTTAAAATTTTGTAGCAAACTGTCCAGTAATTCGACCGTTTTTATAGAAAACGGTCACATAACCGTAATTTAACTCTATTCTGACCATAATATGGGCAATAACATCGTGCAGAATAGTGCTATTATACTAAATGTACTATATACATGCTATATGTACGTATTAAGGAAATACCTTTTTCACGTTAGTCATACTTCATACAGCTTTTAAATGAAAAGAGAAATTCCTTAATTTGTACCTTATTAATGGTAAATATGCTACAAAATCCATGCTTATTTACTATAGCATTATTGATTTTAAATAATTTATTTCTTGAAAGGATTTGAAAGTAGAATATATTGCATAAATAGTTGGTCACGAAACTATTTTAAAAAAATTCTAAAATTTTTAGCTAAAATTTTAAAAATAGAAGAACAATCTTTTGTTTTATACAAATTCTGATTTTTCTCATTTTTTTTTAAAAAATATTATATTCGTTTTATTATTCACACCGGCATTTATTCCTAAATATTTTATTTATCTAAACTGTTGAATTAATAAATCAAATAAATGAAAAAAAAAAGGTGATAAAATATAAACATTGAAATAAAAACATATTTGGAAAAAAAATGTAAATATTTTCAAATATATTATTTTTTAATATGTTTTTCTTAATTACTCTATTTACTTATTTAGTATTAAGTAGGATTAAGTTAAATGCAAATTTTCTGTTTTATCTGCATAAACGTAAAATAAAGATTTTGATATTTTTACCAGTTAAATAAAACATAATTGTATTTTCACAGTTTTGAAAGATAAATCTTTTAAAATATGGAAAGTTTTACTCGAAACAAGGACTTTAAGGAATGATTTTAATTTTGGAGAAAATGTATTAATTGTTTCCGATTGCATTCATTAAACTGCTTTAAAAACTAAAAAAAAATAAAGAAGCATTACTTCTATTATGTAAAAATGCAGCAAATTTTATATTTCAGGTTATTAATTAAAATGAAAATACAAATAGACAACGTGACAAAAAGCACAAATTAATTTTAAATATAGAGGAGCAAACGTAGACTGTTTCGGAATTTCTAAAACTCCATCTTCAGTGCAATGATAGAAAAGATTAACACATTAAAAATAAATGCATGAGAATATGAAGCACGAAGCAAGCAATATACCTTACTGTCAAAGGCGAAATAGCGGAAAGCAAGGAAACAGCGAACTAGTCAATGGAGCTGACGCATATCCATCTTGTTGCCCAAAATAACCGCCATATTGCAACCCAGTTCAGCATTAGTTTACCAACAGAGCAGGTGTTTGCCGTCCTTCTCACAGTCACTCGCCGTCCACCACTACCGTAAGCTAACCGGTTTTAGCTTGGTGTTTGGTCCGTTGGGTTATTAAATGGTGATATGGTTCAGCCTGTACTATATGAGCTCTAATGAAGCTAAGGACCTCGGCATGTATGATGTAGCACGTAGCCCTAAGGAGACCAGTGAGGAGGCAGAACCTAGCACATTCATGATGAGGTAGGGAATGCATGAAAGCAAAAGAAAAAGAGAGTGTGAAAAGGTGGGGGGGGGGGATTAAAGAAATAACAACCAAACTTGAAAGAATATGGGAGTACTTGATAAGTCATTTACTAAATTGTTTGAATTTTTCCAAATGTGAAAAGCTTCACAAAAGTCAAGATCGTATATTGATTTCTGTCACGTTGTCCATTTTTATTTTAATATATTGGCACAAAGTTCTATCCATTTATGTTGATTATTAAATAAATTATATATATATGTTGGATCGATTTTGATATTGACCACCCAATGGGAAGAGTTGGGACTATATCGTTATATGCTTTATTTTTATTATTCAATGATCACCGTAACGACACGTTAAATTCATTAAAATAGGAAGAATTTTACTTGATAGTCTTTATTGTTGGTGAATAACTGCACTATTTAAATCAATATTTTAGAATATAAATGTTATAATAAAATGTTATTATACGTAACGGTCACAGCATACCAGTTTAAATTATAGACATGTATTGTATTTTTCATTCAGTAAGAAGAACATGATAAAACGAGACATATCACGACTAGTTGAATATGTAAGCATTAACTAGAGTATGAATTACATAAGACAGTAATCATATTCCCTTATATAAGCGCAATCATTAGTTAAAGTGAACAGCGCTCTAGGAAATTAAGCTTATTAGAATATTATAGCTAGGAGTTTGATAAGGAGGAATATCGTTATTATTTCGTAGGTATAATTCACTGAATGAGCTAAACCATTGTTGACATTTACTAAGTAGTCATTAATGTACAGCTAACCAGTTGAATTATATGGATTGCGTGTACAGACAGTATATGAATATGAATTCTACTCAAAAAATTTAAATCTTATAAAATAGAGTTTTGGATTTTCTATTTTGGATTTTTTAGCTTTTGATATTTTAAAAGTTTATGACGCTGTGTTCCCTAAATTAAAAAAAAAAAATATTAAAACGTTTCCATATTTGTAAAATGGAAAATTTATGATGTATCTTAATATGTGATTAAAATGCTTTTGGGGATAATACAGATAGAGATATTGGATTAAAATGTAGAAAGGAATATATTATTTCATAGATATATTTCAATGATTTAAATCAGTAAACTACAGTAGGACGTTAGCCGCTAGAATGTAAAACTGTCAAATTTAATCAAATATCTCCAAAAGAAAAGAGTGCCTAATTTTCATAAAATAACGAGTTATGGACTTTTGTCACAATAAAACATTATGCACAGCATTGAAATTATTTAAAGCTTTTCTATGAATACATAAAACAAAATTTACATTGCACTATAGTGTGAAGTTAAGAATAAATCAAAATTATCATCATTCATCAAATAAAAGTTGCTAATATACATACAGATAGTTATTTAATAAGTTATCTAAATAAGAGAAAACTCTTCTCCCTCTGTTACACTACAACATATATTTTAGACTTATATCAAAGGTATATCACATTACGGTATATAATATGAAATTAAGTAAAAATCAAAATTTTCATCACTCATGGAATAAAAGTTGCTAATATACATACAGATAGTTATTTAATAAGTTATCTAATAAGAGAAAACTCTTCACCCTCTGTTATACTACAACATATATTTTAGAGTTATATTAAGGAATATGACATAATATACATTACAGTATAATATGAAATTAAGCAAAAATCAAAATTATCATCACTCATGAATTAAAAGTTGCTAATATACATACAGATAGTTATTTAATAAGTTATATAATAAGAGGAAAACTCTTCTCCCTCTGTTATACTACAACACATATTTTAGACTTATATCAAGGTTTACGACATAATAGTATCTATTTTAAGTTAATGGAAATGACGATAAATACAACATCATTCAGTATAATGTAATATATGATTAAAACAATATATATGCAGATATTTCTTCCCTTCATGCATTCAGGCAATATCTTCGTGCATGATGTATCATGGATATTGGAATGCTATGCACATTAGCATTTAGGAGATCATGAATGTTATGAAACGGAAGCTATGTAGTCAGACACTTACGTAAGCACAATCAGTAGTAATATGTTATTAAAATAATCAACGCTCATGAAATAGAAACTGATCGGATAGATAGAGATAGTGGTTTAATAAGCTGAAAGAGAGATATTGTTTCAGAGACCAATTTCATTATGTCAGCAACTATAGTTGGTTGTTTGCTTTGCTATTGCAATATAAAATAATACACTTTAATGAAATATCTTAATAAATCAAAATTATCATCACTCATGAAATAAAAGTTGCTAATATACATACAGATAGTTATTTAATAAGTTATCTAATAAGGGAAAACTCTTCTCCCTCTGTTATACTTCAACATATATTTTAGAGTTATATTAAGGTATATGACATAATATACATTACAGTATAATATGAAATTAAGCAAAACTCAAAATTATAATCACTCATGAAATAAAAGTTGCTAATATACATACAGATAGTTATTTAATAAAGTTATGTAATAAGAGGAAAACTCCTCTCCCTCTTTTATACTACAATATATATTTTAGACTTATATCAAGCATATGACGTAATATAATTATAGTATAATATGAAATTAAGCATAAAATCAAGATTATCATCACTCATGAAATAAAAGTTGCTAATATACATACAGATAGTTATTTAATAAGTTATCTAGTAAGAGAAAATTCTTCTCCCTCTGTTATACTACAACATATATTTTAGAGTTATATTAAGGTATATGACATAATATACATTACAGTATAATATGAAATTAAGCAAAACTCAAAATAATAATCACTTATGAAATAAAAGTTGCTAATATACATACAGATAGTTATTTAATAAAGTTATGTAATAAGAGGAAAACTCCTCTCCCTCTTTTATACTACAATATATATTTTAGACTTATATCAAGCATATGACGTAATATAATTATAGTATAATATGAAATTAAGCATAAAATCAAGATTATCATCACTCATGAAATAAAAGTTGCTAATATACATACAGATAGTTATTTAATAAGTTATGTAATAAGAGAAAACTCTTCTCCCTCTGTTATACTACAACATATATTTTAGAGTTATATTAAGGTATATGACATAATATACATTACAGTATAATATGAAATTAAGCAAAACTCAAAATTATAATCACTCATGAAATAAAAGTTGCTAATATACATACAGATAGTTATTTAATAAAGTTATATAATAAGAGGAAAACTCTTCTCCCTCTGTTATACTACAACACATATTTTAGACTTATATCAAGGTTTACGACATAATAGTATCTATTTTAAGTTAATGGAAATGACGATAAATACAACATCATTCAGTATAATGTAATATATGATTAAAACAATATATATGCAGATATTTCTTCCCTTCATGCATTCAGGCTATATCTTCGTGCATGATGTATCATGGATATTGGAATGCTATGCACATTAGCATTTAGGAGATCATGAATGTTATGAAACGGAAGCTATGTAGTCAGACACTTACGTAAGCACAATCAGTAGTAATATGTTATTAAAATAATCAACGCTCATGAAATAGAAACTGATCGGATAGATAGAGATAGTGGTTTAATAAGCTGAAAGAGAGATATTGTTTCAGAGACCAATTTCATTATGTCAGCAACTATAGTTGGTTGTTTGCTTTGCTATTGCAATATAAAATAATACACTTTAATGAAATATCTTAATAAATCAAAATTATCATCACTCATGAAATAAAAGTTGCTAATATACATACAGATATTTATTTAATAAGTTATCTAATAAGGGAAAACTCTTCTCCCTCTGTTATACTTCAACATATATTTTAGAGTTATATTAAGGTATATGACATAATATACATTACAGTATAATATGAAATTAAGCAAAACTCAAAATTATAATCACTCATGAAATAAAAGTTGCTAATATACATACAGATAGTTATTTAATAAAGTTATGTAATAAGAGGAAAACTCCTCTCCCTCTTTTATACTACAATATATATTTTAGACTTATATCAAGCATATGACGTAATATAATTATAGTATAATATGAAATTAAGCATAAAATCAAGATTATCATCACTCATGAAATAAAAGTTGCTAATATACATACAGATAGTTATTTAATAAGTTATCTAATAAGAGAAAACTCTTCTCCCTCTGTTATACTACAACATATATTTTAGAGTTATATTAAGGTATATGACATAATATACATCATATATTCTAATACGAGCAAATCTTGTGGGTGGTTATATATATATATATATATATATATATATATATATATATATATATATATATATATATATGCAAAAATTATCTTAAAAACGGCTCTAACGATTTTGACGAAATTTCGTATCCTACCGTTTTGGGGCACCAGAAAACCATTGGGCTAGGTCACATGCTCGAGAAAATTCGATTAGTGGGTCATTTTGGGTCATTTTGGGTCATGGTCTAGCTAATTGTATCTAAAAAAACGGTTCAAACGATTTTGACGAAATTTTGTATCCGACCATTTTCGGGCATGAGAAGTCAATTGGGCTGGGTCACACGTTCGAGAACTTTCGATTAGTGGGTCATTTTTGGGTCAACGCGGGTCAAATTAATTTTATCTAAAAAACGGCTCTAACGATTTTGATTAAATTTTGTGTCCTACGAGTTTCGAGCACGATAAAAGCATTGGGCTATGTCGCCTGTCCGAGAAAGTTCGATTAGTGGGTCATTTCTGGGTCAATGTGGGTCAAGATCTAAAAAGCGGCTCAATTTACACTAAATTTTGCATCCAATGGTTTTCGGGCACGAGAAGACTGTTGGGCTAGGTCACATGTTCGAGAAAATTCAATTAGTGGGTCATTTTGGGTCATTTTGGGTCATTTTGGGTCATGGTCAAGCTAATTGTATCTAAAAAACGGTTCAAACGATTTTGACGAAATTTTGCATCCGTCCATTTTCGGGCATGAGAAGTCAATTGGGCTGGGTCACATGTTCGAGAACTTTCGATTAGTGGGTCATTTTTGGGTCAACGCGGGTCAAATTAATTTTATCTAAAAAAACGACTCTAACGATTTTGATTAAATTTTGTGTCCTACGAGTTTCGAGCACGATAAAAGCATTGGGCTATGTCGCATGTCCGAGAAAGTTCGATTAGTGGGTCATTTCTGGGTCAATGTGGGTCAAGATCTAAAAAGCGGCTCAATTTACACTAAATTTTGCATCCAATGGTTTTCGGGCACGAGAAGACTGTTGGGCTAGGTCACATGTTCGAGAAAATTCAATTAGTGGGTCATTTTGGGTCATTTTGGGTCATGGTCAAGCTAATTGTATCTAAAAAACGGTTCAAACGATTTTGACGAAATTTTGCATCCGACCATTTTCGGGCATGAGAAGTCAATTGGGCTGGGTCACATGTTCGAGAACTTTCGATTAGTGGGTCATTTTTGGGTCAACGCGGGTCAAATTAATTTTATCTAAAAAACGACTCTAACGATTTTGATTAAATTTTGTGTCCTACGAGTTTCGAGCACGATAAAAGCATTGGGCTAGGTCGCATGTCCGAGAAAATTCGATTAGTGGGTGCATTTCTGGGTCATTGTGGGTCAAGATCTAAAAAGCGGCTCAATTTACACTAAATTTTGCATTCAATGGTTTCCGGGCACGAGAAGACTGTTGGGCTAGGTCACATGTTCGAGAAAATTCAATTAGTTGGTCATTTTGGGTCATTTTGGGTCATGGTCAAGCTAATTGTATCTAAAAACCGGTCCAAACGATTTTGTCGAAATTTTGTATCCGACTATTTTCGGGCACGAGAAGACTATTGGGCTGCGTCACATGTTCGAGAACTTTCGATTAGGGGGTCATTTTTGGGTCAAAGCGGGTCAAATTAATTTTATCTAAAAAACGGCTCTAACGATTTTGATTAAATTTTGTATTTTACGAGTTTCGGGCGCGCGAAAATCATTAGACTAGGTCACATGTTCGAGAAAATTCGATTAGTGGGTCATTTCTGGGTCATTGTGGGTCAATATCTAAAAAGCGGCTCAATTTACACTAAATTTTGCATCCTATGTTTTTCCGGCACGAGAAGACTGTTGGGCTAAGTCACATGTTCGAGAAAATTCAATTAGTGGGTCATTTTGGTCATGGGTCATGATATTTGAACTCAAATTTAATTTTGACCGAGCATTGCTCGGTCTTCCCTGCTCGTTACAGTATAATATGAAATTAAGCAAAACTCAAAATTATAATCACTCATGAAATAAAAGTTGCTAATATACCTACAGATACTTATTTAATAAAGTTATGTAATAAGAGGAAAACTCCTCTCCCACTTTTATACTACAATATATATTTTAGACTTATATCAAGCATATGACGTAATATAATTATAGTATAATATGAAATTAAGCATAAAATCAAGATTATCATCACTCATGAAATAAAAGTTGCTAATATACATACAGATAGATATTTAATAAGTTATCTAGTAAGAGAAAACTCTTCTCCCTCTGTTATACTACAACATATATTTTAGAGTTATATTAAGGTATATGACATAATATACATTACAGTATAATATGAAATTAAGCAAAACTCAAAATTATAATCACTCATGAAATAAAAGTTGCTAATATACATACAGATAGTTATTTAATAAAGTTATGTAATAAGAGGAAAACTCCTCTCCCTCTTTTATACTACAATATATATTTTAGACTTATATCAAGCAAATGACGTAATATAATTATAGTATAATATGAAATTAAGCATAAAATCAAGATTATCATCACTCATGAAATAAAAGTTGCTAATATACATACAGATAGTTATTTAATAAGTTATTTAATAAGAGAAAACTCTTCTCCCTCTGTTATACTACAACATATATTTTAGAGTTATATTAAGGTATATGACATAATATACATTACAGTATAATATGAAATTAAGCAAAACTCAAAATTATAATCACTCATGAAATAAAAGTTGCTAATATACATACAGATAGTTATTTAATAAAGTTATGTAATAAGAGGAAAACTCCTCTCCCTCTTTTATACTACAATATATATTTTAGACTTATATCAAGCATATGACGTAATATAATTATAGTATAATATGAAATTAAGCATAAAATCAAGATTATCATCACTCATGAAATAAAAGTTGCTAATATACATACAGATAGTTATTTAATAAGTTATCTAGTAAGAGAAAATTCTTCTCCCTCTGTTATACTACAACATATATTTTAGAGTTATATTAAGGTATATGACATAATATACATTACAGTATAATATGAAATTAAGCAAAACTCAAAATAATAATCACTTATGAAATAAAAGTTGCTAATATACATACAGATAGTTATTTAATAAAGTTATGTAATAAGAGGAAAACTCCTCTCCCTCTTTTATACTACAATATATATTTTAGACTTATATCAAGCATATGACGTAATATAATTATAGTATAATATGAAATTAAGCATAAAATCAAGATTATCATCACTCATGAAATAAAAGTTGCTAATATACATACAGATAGTTATTTAATAAGTTATGTAATAAGAGAAAACTCTTCTCCCTCTGTTATACTACAACATATATTTTAGAGTTATATTAAGGTATATGACATAATATACATTACAGTATAATATGAAATTAAGCAAAACTCAAAATTATAATCACTCATGAAATAAAAGTTGCTAATATACATACAGATAGTTATTTAATAAAGTTATATAATAAGAGGAAAACTCTTCTCCCTCTGTTATACTACAACACATATTTTAGACTTATATCAAGGTTTACGACATAATAGTATCTATTTTAAGTTAATGGAAATGACGATAAATACAACATCATTCAGTATAATGTAATATATGATTAAAACAATATATATGCAGATATTTCTTCCCTTCATGCATTCAGGCTATATCTTCGTGCATGATGTATCATGGATATTGGAATGCTATGCACATTAGCATTTAGGAGATCATGAATGTTATGAAACGGAAGCTATGTAGTCAGACACTTACGTAAGCACAATCAGTAGTAATATGTTATTAAAATAATCAACGCTCATGAAATAGAAACTGGTCGGATAGATAGAGATAGTGGTTTAATAAGCTGAAAGAGAGATATTGTTTCAGAGACCAATTTCATTATGTCAGCAACTATAGTTGGTTGTTTGCTTTGCTATTGCAATATAAAATAATACACTTTAATGAAATATCTTAATAAATCAAAATTATCATCACTCATGAAATAAAAGTTGCTAATATACATACAGATAGTTATTTAATAAGTTATCTAATAAGGGAAAACTCTTCTCCCTCTGTTATACTTCAACATATATTTTAGAGTTATATTAAGGTATATGACATAATATACATTACAGTATAATATGAAATTAAGCAAAACTCAAAATTATAATCACTCATGAAATAAAAGTTGCTAATATACATACAGATAGTTATTTAATAAAGTTATGTAATAAGAGGAAAACTCCTCTCCCTCTTTTATACTACAATATATATTTTAGACTTATATCAAGCATATGACGTAATATAATTATAGTATAATATGAAATTAAGCATAAAATCAAGATTATCATCACTCATGAAATAAAAGTTGCTAATATACATACAGATAGTTATTTAATAAGTTATCTAATAAGAGAAAACTCTTCTCCCTCTGTTATACTACAACATATATTTTAGAGTTATATTAAGGTATATGACATAATATACATCATATATTCTAATACGAGCAAATCTTGTGGGTGGTTATATATATATATATATATATATATATATATATATATATATATATATATGCAAAAATTATCTTAAAAACGGCTCTAACGATTTTGACGAAATTTCGTATCCTACCGTTTTGGGGCACCAGAAAACCATTGGGCTAGGTCACATGCTCGAGAAAATTCGATTAGTGGGTCATTTTGGGTCATTTTGGGTCATGGTCTAGCTAATTGTATCTAAAAAACGGTTCAAACGATTTTGACGAAATTTTGTATCCGACCATTTTCGGGCATGAGAAGTCAATTGGGCTGGGTCACACGTTCGAGAACTTTCGATTAGTGGGTCATTTTTGGGTCAACGCGGGTCAAATTAATTTTATCTAAAAAACGGCTCTAACGATTTTGATTAAATTTTGTGTCCTACGAGTTTCGAGCACGATAAAAGCATTGGGCTATGTCGCCTGTCCGAGAAAGTTCGATTAGTGGGTCATTTCTGGGTCAATGTGGGTCAAGATCTAAAAAGCGGCTCAATTTACACTAAATTTTGCATCCAATGGTTTTCGGGCACGAGAAGACTGTTGGGCTAGGTCACATGTTCGAGAAAATTCAATTAGTGGGTCATTTTGGGTCATTTTGGGTCATTTTGGGTCATGGTCAAGCTAATTGTATCTAAAAAACGGTTCAAACGATTTTGACGAAATTTTGCATCCGTCCATTTTCGGGCATGAGAAGTCAATTGGGCTGGGTCACATGTTCGAGAACTTTCGATTAGTGGGTCATTTTTGGGTCAACGCGGGTCAAATTAATTTTATCTAAAAAAACGACTCTAACGATTTTGATTAAATTTTGTGTCCTACGAGTTTCGAGCACGATAAAAGCATTGGGCTATGTCGCATGTCCGAGAAAGTTCGATTAGTGGGTCATTTCTGGGTCAATGTGGGTCAAGATCTAAAAAGCGGCTCAATTTACACTAAATTTTGCATCCAATGGTTTTCGGGCACGAGAAGACTGTTGGGCTAGGTCACATGTTCGAGAAAATTCAATTAGTGGGTCATTTTGGGTCATTTTGGGTCATGGTCAAGCTAATTGTATCTAAAAAACGGTTCAAACGATTTTGACGAAATTTTGCATCCGACCATTTTCGGGCATGAGAAGTCAATTGGGCTGGGTCACATGTTCGAGAACTTTCGATTAGTGGGTCATTTTTGGGTCAACGCGGGTCAAATTAATTTTATCTAAAAAACGACTCTAACGATTTTGATTAAATTTTGTGTCCTACGAGTTTCGAGCACGATAAAAGCATTGGGCTAGGTCGCATGTCCGAGAAAATTCGATTAGTGGGTGCATTTCTGGGTCATTGTGGGTCAAGATCTAAAAAGCGGCTCAATTTACACTAAATTTTGCATTCAATGGTTTCCGGGCACGAGAAGACTGTTGGGCTAGGTCACATGTTCGAGAAAATTCAATTAGTTGGTCATTTTGGGTCATTTTGGGTCATGGTCAAGCTAATTGTATCTAAAAAACGGTCCAAACGATTTTGTCGAAATTTTGTATCCGACTATTTTCGGGCACGAGAAGACTATTGGGCTGCGTCACATGTTCGAGAACTTTCGATTAGGGGGTCATTTTTGGGTCAAAGCGGGTCAAATTAATTTTATCTAAAAAACGGCTCTAACGATTTTGATTAAATTTTGTATTTTACGAGTTTCGGGCGCGCGAAAATCATTAGACTAGGTCACATGTTCGAGAAAATTCGATTAGTGGGTCATTTCTGGGTCATTGTGGGTCAATATCTAAAAAGCGGCTCAATTTACACTAAATTTTGCATCCTATGTTTTTCCGGCACGAGAAGACTGTTGGGCTAAGTCACATGTTCGAAAAAATTCAATTAGTGGGTCATTTTGGTCATGGGTCATGATATTTGAACTCAAATTTAATTTTGACCGAGCATTGCTCGGTCTTCCCTGCTCGTTACAGTATAATATGAAATTAAGCAAAACTCAAAATTATAATCACTCATGAAATAAAAGTTGCTAATATACCTACAGATACTTATTTAATAAAGTTATGTAATAAGAGGAAAACTCCTCTCCCACTTTTATACTACAATATATATTTTAGACTTATATCAAGCATATGACGTAATATAATTATAGTATAATATGAAATTAAGCATAAAATCAAGATTATCATCACTCATGAAATAAAAGTTGCTAATATACATACAGATAGATATTTAATAAGTTATCTAGTAAGAGAAAACTCTTCTCCCTCTGTTATACTACAACATATATTTTAGAGTTATATTAAGGTATATGACATAATATACATTACAGTATAATATGAAATTAAGCAAAACTCAAAATTATAATCACTCATGAAATAAAAGT
Organism: Maratus michaelseni; assembly: GCA_963931845.1. NCBI lineage: Eukaryota > Metazoa > Arthropoda > Arachnida > Araneae > Salticidae > Maratus > Maratus michaelseni. The sequence goes on along the minus strand of OZ007597.1, from coordinate 110,106,647 downwards.
TGCTAATATACATACAGATAGTTATTTAATAAAGTTATGTAATAAGAGGAAAACTCCTCTCCCTCTTTTATACTACAATATATATTTTAGACTTATATCAAGCAAATGACGTAATATAATTATAGTATAATATGAAATTAAGCATGAAATCAAGATTATCATCACTCATGAAATAAAAGTTGCTAATATACATACAGATAGTTATTTAATAAGTTATCTAATAAGAGAAAACTCTTCTCCCTCTGTTATACTGCAACATATATTTTAGAGTTATATTAAGGTATATGACATAATATACATTACAGTATAATATGAAATTAAGCAAAACTCAAAATTATAATCACTCATGAAATAAAAGTTGCTAATATACATACAGATAATTATTTAATAAAGTTATGTAATAAGAGGAAAACTCCTCTCCCTCTTTTATACTACAATATATATTTTAGACTTATATCAAGCATATGACGTAATATAATTATAGTATACTATGAAATTAAGCATAAAATCAAGATTATCATCACTCATGAAATAAAAGTTGCTAATATACATACAGATAGTTATTTAATAAGTTATCTAATAAGAGAAAACTCTTCTCCCTCTGTTATACTACAACATATATTTTAGAGTTATATTAAGGTATATGACATAATATACATAACAGTATAATATGAAATTAAGCAAAACTCAAAATTATAATCACTCATGAAATAAAAGTTGCTAATATACATACAGAAAGTTATTTAATAAAGTTATGTAATAAGAGGAAAACTCCTCTTCCTCTTTTATACTACAATATATATTTTAGACTTATATCAAGCATATGACGTAATATAATTATAGTATAATATGAAATTAAGCATAAAATCAAGATTATCATCACTCATGAAATAAAAGTTGCTAATATACATACAGATAGTTATTTAATAAGTTATCTAATAAGAGAAAACTCTTCTCCCTCTGTTATACTACAACATATATTTTAGAGTTATATTAAGGTATATGACATAATATACATTACAGTATAATATGAAATTAAGCAAAACTCAAAATTATAATCACTCATGAAATAAAAGTTGCTAATATACATACAGATAGTTATTTAATAAAGTTATGTAATAAGAGGAAAACTCCTCTCCCTCTTTTATACTACAATATATATTTTAGACTTATATCAAGCATATGACGTAATATAATTATAGTATAATATGAAATTAAGCATAAAATCAAGATTATCATCACTCATGAAATAAAAGTTGCTAATATACATACAGATAGTTATTTAATAAGTTATCTAGTAAGAGAAAACTCTTCTCCCTCTGTTATACTACAACATATATTTTAGAGTTATATTAAGGTATATGACATAATATACATTACAGTATAATATGAAATTAAGCAAAACTCAAAATTATAATCACTCATGAAATAAAAGTTGCTAATATACATACAGATAGTTATTTAATAAAGTTATGTAATAAGAGGAAAACTCCTCTCCCTCTTTTATACTACAATATATATTTTAGACTTATATCAAGCATATGACGTAATATAATTATAGTATAATATGAAATTAAGCATAAAATCAAGATTATCATCACTCATGAAATAAAAGTTGCTAATATACATACAGATAGTTATTTAATAAGTTATCTAATAAGAGAAAACTCTTCTCCCTCTGTTATACTACAACATATATTTTAGAGTTATATTAAGGTATATGACATAATATACATTACAGTATAATATGAAATTAAGCAAAACTCAAAATTATAATCACTCATGAAATAAAAGTTGCTAATAGACATACAGATAGTTATTTAATAAATTTATGTAATAAGAGGAAAACTCTTCTCCCTCTTTTATACTACAATATATATTTTAGACTTATATCAAGCATATGACGTAATATAATTATAGTATAATATGAAATTAAGCATAAAATCAAGATTATCATCACTCATGAAATAAAAGTTGCTAATATACATACAGATAGTTATTTAATAAGTTATCTAATAAGAGAAAACTCTTCTCCCTCTGTTATACTACAACATATATTTTAGAGTTATATTAAGGTATATGACATAATATACATTACAGTATAATATGAAATTAAGCAAAACTCAAAATTATAATCACTCATGAAATAAAAGTTGCTAATATACATACAGATAGTTATTTAATAAAGTTATGTAGTAAGAGGAAAACTCCTCTCCCTCTTTTATACTACAATATATATTTTAGACTTATATCAAGCATATGACGTAATATAATTATAGTATAATATGAAATTAAGCATAAAATCAAGATTATCATCACTCATGAAATAAAAGTTGCTAATATACATACAGATAGTTATTTAATAAGTTATATAATAAGAGGAAAACTCTTCTCCTTCTGTTATACTACAACACATATTTTAGACTTATATCAAGGTTTACGACATAATAGTATCTATTTTAAGTTAATGGAAATGACGATAAATACAACATCATTCATAGTATAATGTAATATATGATTAAAACAATGATATATGCAGATATTTCTTCCCTTCATGCATTCAGCCTGTGTCTTCGTGCATGATGTATCATGGATATTGGAATGCTATGCACATTAGCATTTAGGAGATCATGAATGATATGAAACGGAAGCTGTGTAGTCAGACACTTACGTAAGCACAATCAGTAGTAATATGTTATTAAAATAATCAACGCTCATGAAATGGAAACTGATCGGATAGATAGGGATAGTGGTTTAATAAGCTGAAAGAGAGATATTGTTTCACAGACCAATTTCATTAAGTCAGCAACTATAGTTGGTTGTTTGCTTAGCTATTGCAATATAAAACAAATCACTTTAATGAAATATTTTTATAAGACGAGATAAATTTTACAGAAAGCTTTGGGTATTTCCAGATTTATAACAATTTTCTCTGCAAATTATTAAAAAAATGAAAACGTTTCTATAGTTATAAAATGCAAAATTTATAAGATATGTGATTAACATGCTCTTGCTGATGATATAGGTAGAGATATTGGATTAAAAAGTAAGGTGGGGATATATGTTGTTTCATATAGTTATTTCAATGTTTTAAATTATTAAATACAGTAGGACGTTATCCATTAGAGTGTGAAACACCGAGTTTTAATCAAATGTCTCCACACTGTAAAAAATAACCAAGATTTCCTATTTTATGAAAATATACTATAACCACGAACGAAAATATAATATAATCTTCTGAGTTATCCGAAATTCCGAATAGCGTGTTCCATTGTCTTTTGAATCCCCAGAAACCAATACATTTCCAAAATTTAAAGAATTATTCATAAAAACAAAGTATTTTTCGCTGCCCGTATTTTTCAGAAACGTTTCCGAAGGGTTTTTATAGTGTATTAATTAGTGTCCTCAGCCTGGAATACCTATTTTTCGAATGCTATCAATTCTCAAGTAAGCATTTTCATGCTCAAAAAATATGTTTAACAGACAAACATGCAAAATTAACAGCGTTAACAATAACATTAAAATTAAGATTAATTCTTTACTCTTTCATGTATAAATTAACTTATGCGGCTGAAAACGTTTACTTGAGAATTGATAGCATTCGAAAAACAGGTATTCCAGGCTAAGGACACTAATTAATACACTATAAAAACCCTTCGTAAAAGTTTCTGAAAAATACGGGCAGCGAAAATTTCTTTGTTTTTATAAATAATTCTTTAAATTTTGGAAATGTATTGGTTTCTAGGGGTTCAAAAAACAATGGAACACGCTATTCAGAATTTCGGATAACTCAGAAGATTATATTATATTTTCGTTCGTGGTTATAGTATATTTTCATAAAATAAGAAATAGTGGTAATTTTTTACAGTGAAAAGAAAATATTTCCCAATTTTCATATAGCCATGAGTTTTGGGTTTTTGGCAGAATAAGAAGTTATGCATTGTAATTTTTAAAAAACATCTGTGACAATTATGAATCAAAACTGTAACTTTGACTCATTTAACTGTTAACTTATCTGTGAATGTCGAAAACGAAATTTACTATGCAACATAATACGTACTTAAAGGGATTTGAATACATTTATAGGAAAGTTTTGATTAATTTTATGCATTTAATATACGTTGAAAAAAAATTCTATATTATTTTATAGATAGTTATTAAATGTTTTTATTAATTTATCAAAATTCGATGAAATAATACAGAAATATTATGGATATTACCATTAAGTAGAGTATGGATGGTATGAAACAGGAGCTATACACAGTGACTTGTGTAAGCGCAATCACTAGTAATATGTTATTAAAGTGATCAACTCTCATAGATTGGGAACTGATAACATATATGGAAACAGCAGTTTGATAAACAGGAAGGGAGATAATATACTAAACTTTATTAAGTGATGTATGCAAAATTAACCTTTAATGGTGTTTAGAAACGCAAAGCTAATTTATAGAATTAAAAATTAAAATGATTTATTACAAAAACATTTCTCGAGTAAATGTCTTTAGATCAAAGAATTTCTAATTTTAGAATTGAGATGACAGATTTTAAGCAATTTCTGATAGATGTTTCCTGTATCAAGTTGAATTTAATCTATTAATTTTATAGACAGTTTTTGATCTTTTTTATTCATTTAATATATTGGTAACATTGTTTCTAATTATTTTATACACAGATATTAAACGATTTCAGGCATTAAGGGGGTCCGGGACATAAAAATCGTCAAATTTTTGAAAAATATTTTATTGTATTAAAAAATTCTCTGTTTTTATCCGTTTAAAATGACGTTTAAATCATGTATCTATCTTAAATAGAACAAGATATATTAATTCTTTGTTTTGAAAATCTAGCTTTCAAGTAGTGGTTGTTATGGAAACGTTTTTGCGTTTTTCTGCATGATGGGTTCTTTTACGCATTCTCGTCTTTAAATCGTTATAAGTCAAAAACAGTTAAAGATAAATGGTTCAAACTTGGAACATGTCTTCTTCAGTTATTTTACTTTAATTTTGATTCAGCAAATTTGAAAAAAATATTTACTTTTGAAAATATGATTTTTTTTTTTTTTTTTTTTTTTAAAGGGCTACATCATTTTTTTAAAGTTTTTACTTTAAATATTTTAAAGTTTTTTTTTAAATTAATATTTTTTAAAATGCTGAATCAAAATTAAAATTTATATATTTCTGTTTATTTAAATGAAAAAAAAAATTAATTCTACAAATAATATTTTGAGTTATAACGATTTTAAATTAACCCACTTTTATAATAAATTTAAAATTAATTTTTTTTTAAAGTTATGAGAAGTTTTATCATGTGATTTTGTTTACAGATAATATGGTTAACCATCACAAAAATTTCAAAATTTTAACTCAATAAATAATTTTTTTTAAATGTGTCCTTGACCCCCTTAAGTAAAATATGATGCACGAAAACTGGTATAATGAGCATTTACCAAAATATGACTGATATTAAATAGAAGCCCTATACCTGTTTAAGCCAAATTACTTGTAATATCGTATTAAAGTCATAAATTCTCATATAATAGGAACTGGTGACACATATGGAGAATTAAAAGCAGGAAGAGAGATGGTGTACTATAGTTTATTAAATGATGTATGAAAAATTGTTATTTACACAGCCTATAGCAATGCAAATCTTATTTACTGATTGATGTAAATTTAATGTCACAGCGATTTATCACAAAATATATCACAGCAGAATTACCTTATATGAAAAATTTTCTGACTTATTACCTTAGACTGAAATGACATATTTAAAACAATTTCTGATAGATGTTTCGGGTAACACATTGCATTTAATTAACTTACATATGTGAAATTAATTATTAACCTATAATTTAAGAAAAAAAGCTTTCCATGAATCTATCAGACAAAATTTATTTTATAACATCATAAAAAGTTAAAGTTATTCAAATAATGTTAAAGATAAGTTTTGATTATTTTTATGCCTTTAATATATGTGGTAAAAATGTTTTTATTTATTAAATAGACAGGTGTTAAATTTTGTATGCATTTATCAAAATATGATGAGTGAATTCTGGGATATTATGGATATGAACCTTAAGAGATATATGACTGATATAGAACAGAAGCCATACACATTTACTTGTGTAAGCACAATCACTAATAAAATGTTATTAAAGGGATCAACTCTCATAGAATGGAAATTAATAACACATATGGAAAATAATAGCACATAAATGTTTACAGTATTAAAGACAGTAAGAAGGATTGTGTACTATAGTTTACTAAATGATCTGAGTAAAATTGGCATTTGTGTAGCATTAGCAACATACAGTTAATTTACTGAACGATTCAGTGTATTTACAGTGTACTGATACAGTGTATTTATTATAAATGCCATTTATTACAAAAGTAAGTCACGACTTAATTTTCTCAAATCAAAAGAAATTCCAGGTCTTGTTAAGATATATATTACACAATCACTAATAAAATGTTATTAAAGGGATCAACTCTCATAGAATGGCAATTAATAACACATATGGAAAATAATAGCACATAAATGTTTACAGTCTTAAAGACAGTAAGAAGGATTGTGTACTATGGTTTACTAAATGATCTGGGTAAAATTGGCATTTATGTAGCATTAGCAATATACAGTTAATTTACTGAACGATGTGTATTTATTATAAATGCCATTTATTACAAAAGTATGTCACGACTTAATTTTCTCAAAACAAAAGTAATTTCAGGTCTTGTCAAGATATATATTACACAATCATTAATAAAATGTTATTAAAGGGATCAACTCTCATAGAATGGAAATTAATAACACATATGGAAAATAATAGCACATAAATGTTTACAGTATTAAAGACAGTAAGAAGGATTGTGTACTATGGTTTACTAAATGATCTGAGTAAAATTGGCATTTATGTAGCATTAGCAATATACAGTTAATTTACTGAACGATGTGTATTTATTATAAATGTCATTTATTACAAAAGTAAGTCACGACTTAATTTTCTCAAATCAAAAGTAATTTCAGGTCTTGTCAAGATATATGTCGCATTACATTGCGATGTCATAATTTAAGCAATTTTCGGTAGACGTTTTGGGTAAGTCATTGTATTTAATTAGTAAATCAATCATAGCATATTTATAAATGATTGAATAAGGAATGTACTAGTACGTTAATTATAAATATACTAGTAACCGCATATTTATAAATGAGCTAATTTTATTTAAATTGCGTTTACTAATCTTTAGTTTAAGTTGTAATAAAACATTTATATTTATTTATATTGAATTACGATTTAATAACTCATAACTAATAATATGAAGTATCTATAATGACGAAATCTGAAAACATTTCATGTTTATTAAATTTTGCTTAACAATTTAAGCATTAAGCAATTAACTCAATACTGAATATTTCTTTCGTAAAATTCTTGGTTTCAATAACCTAAGTACACATCATCGTTACAGCACACATCTTTCAGCACACATCGCTTAATATAAAGTGGGTTTACTTCCAATATACATTCTACCTATTTACTATATGATATGTACATTATATTTATTGAGTATTTTATTTATAATTAAATATATTATATTTATTTTCATTTTATATTATATAATATAATATATATTTGATAGTTATATGGTGTACGAGTAATTTTTCTAAAATAAGTTACATAAGTTACATATTTTTACAAGTTGAATAAACAGGATTTAAAAATAAAACAATTAATATTGAAATCGTATTGTTGTAACTTAACTTAAAGTAATTTTTTATTATGTGATTGAATTTTGTTTTGATTTTCAAAATTTTAATTCCTTTTAAAACTTTTATATTATTTTATATTAAACAATAAATAATGAATAACAACACAAACGAACTACAATGCAACTAAATCAGGAAGCATTTGATACTTATTAAATCAAGTTTTATAATTTAAGCAGTGAGCTATTAACTCGAAACTGAAAATTTCCCTCGTGAAATTCTTGTATTCAATATCATGTTACCACAAGATATTTATTATGCAATGTCCTGACCCCAGCTCTTTTCTAATGAGAGCAATTTGTTCTGCTAAACTGAATAATGTTTCTCTGCTAATTTTGCGCAGTTTCTAAAATAAATACGCCGCGAGTTCTGACGAAACTCACTTAAACGGAAATACATGGTAGACCTTATGTTCTACAGTTGATTTATGGTTATCACAAAGTATGTTTTGTTTAGATCAAATCCTAAATTAATCTTTTATAAATTTATAAGGAGATATGTAGCAAAGATATTTTTAGAAGGGCTATTGCACTGAGTCTACTTGTATGAAGTATTTGTGATTACAATTTTAAGAATAATGTTGTAAGTTGAACCTAATTTTTATCTAATGAGTGCAATTAGTTATTCTAAATTGAATAATATTTCAATGCTAATTTAGTACAGTTTCTAAAATAAATGTGTCCCTTGTTGTAACAAATGTTGATTAAATGGAAGTACATGATAGTCCTTTAAGTTCTGCTCCTACTGTATGGTTATCAAAAGTATGTTTTGTTTAGATCAAATTCTAAATTTATCTTTTTAAATTTATAAGGAGATATCTAGCAAAGATATTATTACAAAGGCTATTGCATTGAGTCTACTTGTTTGAAGTATATGCGATTACAATTTTAAGAATAATGTGAAACCTAATTTTTATCTAGTGATTGCAATTAGTTCTTCTAAACTGAATAATATTTCAATGCTAATTTAGTACAGTTTCTGAAATAAATTGTTAGGTTGTTTGTTGTAACAAATGTTGCTTAAATGAAAGTACATTGTCCTTTAGGTTCTACTCCTAATTATGGTTATCACAAAGTATGCTTTTTTTTTTAGATCAAATCCTAAATTAATATTTTATAAATTTATAAGTAGATATCTTAGTAAAGATATTTCCAAGGGCTTTTTCACTTAGTCTACTTGTTTGAAGTATTTGTAATTACAATTTTAAGAATAATGTTGAACCTAATTTTTATGTAATGAGTGCAATTAGTTCTTCTAAATTGAATAATATTTCAATGCTAATTCAGTACAGTTTCTAAAATAAATATGCAGCTTGTTGTAGCAAATGTTGCTTAAATTGAAGTACGTGGTAGCCTTTCAGATTATACACCTGATTTATCACAAAGTATGTTTAGTTTAGATCAAATTCGAAATTTATCTTTTATAAATTTATAAGGAGATATCTAGCAAAGATGTTTCCACAAAATTTATTGCACTGTGAGTCTACTTAGTGTACAATAAAGTATTTGTGATTACAATTTTTAGAATAATGTTGAACCTAATTTTTTTCTAATAAGTGCAATTAGTTCTTCTAAATTGAATAATATTTGAATGGTAATTTAGTACAGTTTCTAAAATAAATGTGTCGCCTGTGGTAACAATTTTTGCTTAAACGGAAGTACATGCTAATCCTTAGGTTCTACGTCTGATTTATGTTTATCACAAAGTATATTTTGTTTAGAATTTATCTTCTGCAACGGTTAATAATAGTTAGGAAACCTTATTGTATATTAATTAGGAAAGCACAAAACATAATGTGCATTATTCAAGATTTTGAAAATTTACTAAAGTTCCTGAGTGAAATCAGTAATAATTTTGAAAACATACTTTGAATAAACAACCAAAACTGTATAATGTCAATGGTTAGAAAAAATGTGGCTGTGATAAAAAAAAAAAATATATATATATATATATATATATATATATATATATATATATATATATATATATATTTGATCTGAACTGCTTGGTCATCTATTTGGGATAAAAAAAAAATATGTAACTTTTTCTCAAACCATGCTTTTTCTATGTAAATTATTATATATTAGAAGAAGACGTAATTTTTCATTTGTAGAATAAACAGCGTTACTAATGCGTTTGAGTTTTTATAATATGTCAAATTTGTAGAAGATTTTTAACAGAGTTCGTAAGGATGATATTTAAGTACCTCTATTTCCGAACAGTAATCTTTTTATTTAAACTTACTGAAAATTATAACAAATTTTTCGATTAAATAAGATAAAAGATACTGTTTAGAAATACTAGTAAAAAAACAAGGACCTTACAAACTCCATTAAACTATCCACTTTCAATTTCCTTTCAAAATACGTTTATTAAACTGAGTTTATTTTTGGATTATTTCATTTATTTAATTTCAGAATGAAATTCAACATAAAATATTTTAATACTTTAAATGTTATTCACTATAAAAAATTTGCAGCAAAGCATGCGGTCATTCGACCGTTTTTATAGAAAACGGTAACATAACAGTAATTTAACGCTATTTTGACCCTAATATTGCCCACATTATGGTCAGAATACTGTTAAATTACGTTTATGTAACCGTTTTCTATAAAAACGATCAAATGACCGGATACTTTGCTGCAAAAGTTTCACATTGTTTGATAGTTAAAAAAAAAAAGAAAAAGAAAAAAAAGAAAAGAAAAATACTGAGTGTCTAAGTTGAAATTTATTTCAATAGCCGACTATTTGTTCTTCCTACCTTTTCAATTTAATTCAATTATAATTATTTCATACTTTTTATTGCAATATATTAAATTATAATGAAGTATAAACAAATATTGGAATATTAATATTACTTCATTTTGAGTGAATTTAAGTTGAAATGAATTTCGCTAGATCTATACAGTTCTGAAATTTAGTTATTTTTTTGTATTCAAAATTCAATTTTAATTATAAAAAAAAGTTATGTGCATAGCTTGCTATTGATGCAATTTAGAAATATTGTGTTAATACATCTTTCGAATCTTTCAGTATAGTTCCATTATAGTTATTTCGAATTTAATCACGAATTGTTAATAAATACTATGAGAAATTTAAATAAATATAAAATATCTCGCTAAAATGTAATAAAATTTTGGAACTTAATTACATTTATGTTGAAATTGATCCATTTATAAATATAGGTTAAAATTATTTTGTTTTAAAAATTCCGTTTCTTTAGCTTATTCAAATTAAAATAAAGTTTAGTTATGCAATTTATTGTAATAAAACATTTTCTAAGAATGTTTTATGATTAAAAAATTGTACCATTATTTTTAGTAAGATATAGCAAGTAAATTGTGACTTGTTACTCTGCTTGTAAAAGTCTTTTCACCTTAAAGTATGTTTTACTACAGGGAAAAATAAAACGCTCTAATACCTTGTAGATTGTGATTATTGTGAAAGACGAGTAAATTTTTTATTTTTATCCGCCAACTTAAGACTACATTGAACATTTTTCTTACAAATTCAAAGTATTATTAATTATTTAAAAATGTGTTTTTATTATTTCTGTTATAGGCAACCAAATAAAATTATGTCATTTTTTTAATAAAACATTAGTATACAAATTATCTTGTTACTCTGCCTGTAAAAGTATTATCACTGTATTGTACGTTTTATTACAGTGAAAAAAACACAAATACCTATTAGATTATTATAAAAGACGCACTTAATTTTTAAAAGAACAAATTGAGACTACACTGAATGCTTTTCTTACAAAATTCAAAATATTAAATTAATTATTTAGAGATGTATTTTGTTTTTTTCCGTTTTGTGAAATCAAAGAAAATTATGTAATATTTTAATGAGGAATAACATATAAATTGTCTTGTTACTCTATTTGTAAAAGTTCAAATACCTGTATGGTACGTTTTATTACAGTAAAAAAAGTTCTTAAAATGAATACACAGAAATACCGATTAGATTGTTATGAAAAACGCATTAAAATTTTAAAACAACAAATTGAGGCTACATTGAACGTTTTTCTATAACAAAATTCAAAATATTATGTTATTTAGTTAAAAGTGTGATTTTTTATTTCTATTATAGGATACAAAAGAAAATTATATAATTTTTTAATAAGACATAGTACACAAATTGTCTTGTTACTCTCCCTGTAAAAGTATTATCACTGTATAGTACGTTTTAATACAGTGAAAAAAAGTTTTTAGAATGAAACACAAAAATACTTATTAGATTGTTATGAAAAACGCATTAAAATTTTAAAATTAAAAAAATTGAGACTACGTTGAACGTTTTTCTTACAAAATTCAAAGTATTAAATTTGTTATTTAGAGGTGTTTTTTTTTTTTTTTTTTTTATATTCTATGAAACCAAAGAAAATTATGTCATTTTTAATAAGACATAGTATATAAATTGTCTCGTTACTCAATTTGTAAAATTATTATTATTACTGTATAGAACGCTTTATTACAGCGAAAAAAGTTCTTAAAATGAATACACAGAAATACCTAATTGATTGTTATGAAAGATGCATTAAAATTTTAAAATAACAAATTGAGACTACGTTGAACGTTTTTCTTACAAAATTCAAAGTATTAAATTATTTAGAGGTTATTTTTTGTATTTCTATTCTATGAAACCAAAGAAAATTATGTCATTTTTAAAAGAAGGCATAAACACATAAATTGACTTGTTACTGTACCTGTAAAAGTGTTATTTCTGTATAGTATGTCTTATTACAGAATTCTTAAAATGAATACACAGAAATACCGATTATTAGATTGTTACGAAAGACGCATTAAAATAAATATATATATATATTGAATTGGACGTTTTCTTACAAAATTCAAAGTATTATATTAATTATATTTTTTATTTCTATCCTAAGAAATTAAAGAAGGTTATGTTCTTTTTTAATAAGACATAACATACCACATAAACCGTCTTGTTACTCTGCCTGTAAAAATATTATAACTGTATAGTACGTTTATTAGAGTTCTTAAAATAAATTCACAGAAATACCTATTAGATTATTGTGAAGCACATATTAAAATTTAAAACAACAAATCGAGACTACATTAAATGTTTTTCTTACAATATTTAAACTATTATATTAAATAGTTAGAAGCGTATTTTTCATTTATATTCTAGGGAATCAAAGAAAATTACATAATTTAAATTTTATAATTTTCATAGATACCATATAAATTGCGTTATTACATTACCTATAAGCGATTAAATGGTGAAAATAAGTTAAAAATAAAAAATAAAGTTTAAAATGACTGTTGTCTATGAATAATTGCGTTACATTTATTTATTTTCTTTTTAAAAAAAGTAACTATTTTCAGACACAGTGTTAAAAACAGCATTTTATTAAAAAAAAATTAATTAGCATCCATAAATTGAAAGAACAGGTTTCAATGGCCGTTACAATTGTGCCAGATTAGGGAAATACCATTAAAAATATAAACTCCAGTGAAAATAAAGATACTTATGGTGAAAGACAATAAACACATCGTATGTCATCTACTGAAGCAAATGCAATAAAATTATCAAAAATAGCGTAAATATGCGACCCATAAAAATCGACAACTACAAAAGAATGATTTATCTACTCCTTTTCAAGCTAAAAAGCGAATTAAATAACCCAATTAAATTTGAACTATTAATTGCAAAACCTGAAACGCAGTTTCGCAAGTATTACCTTCATTATTAGAATTCTTCAAGATTGCTAATCTACGCGCATTAAAAAATAAATGCGGGTTAAAACCAATTATTCTTTCCTAATTGTCGCAATTATTTCATCATTATAAACTTGGAGGTTAGGGTATAATTACTTTAATAATACCGACGTGTAAACATTTTCCGGGAATATTAATCACAGTTTATTAATTTTTGTATTGATGCGATTTGTAAATTTAAAATATGGCACAATATTTTAATAATAAATTAGGTATATGAGGTTTTATACGTATGATACCATATAATGACAATTTAACACTTTTTCGGTTAAAAAGTTTTCAATAGTTAATGTATTATTCTTCTTTAAAAACAAAAATAACTAATCGATATTGATATCGTTGCCATGTTCAATGTTTTTTTGTTCAGGTCATTTTGTAAATAATTTTAATTCTTGCATATAAACTGAAGGGACAATGATAAGATTTAAGTACTCGATTATGTTCAATTTCAATTGCTATTGATGTCTAAATCAAACAGTATTAGGCTGCATTTAGGCATATTCACGAATGTTTGATCAAATATTGCAATCAAATAAGAAAACTTATAATAAGGATACTTGTATTTAATTTTTAATTTTAAGCTTATGCTCTAATTTGTGTTTAAATATTGTTACGTAAATCTATGCCTTTGTTCCCGCAATTGCAAAAGGTGAAAATTATGCGTTCGTCACGTGCATTATTTGCCTTCGAGCCACATGTGGCTTTTCAGCTGATGAAGAATTGGCTTTATATGATCTAAAACAGATCTATTGTATTTGTTTTATGGTGATTCTATACAAAGTTTTCAAACTTTAATGATCTGATACTAATTTTTCTGGGGTATTTTTCTTTTTCTGTATTTGTAGGCTACTTAGTACTATACACTTAAAAATATTTTGTTCCTAGCGAAAGTTTCGAATTGTTAATTTTGACATCACTACATTAATCTTCAGGAAATGTATTTGAGTTGCATCATCACAAAAATAAATAAATAAATAAATAAAATAATACGAAAGCATACTATTTTTTGACTCATATGCATACTGTTTTGTTGCATTAAAATCTTTAAAAATATCAAAACCGTTTTTAATGAAACTAGAAGATACAACCCGGGCTTACAGGATTAATGAATACCGTGAAAACCATTTTTGTATTTAACATTGAAAACTCCAACAGATTTTTTACATGTAATATACTTTTTTAGATTGCCCAATAACAACATCAAAAATCATTCTTATATGAACAACATAAATAAAATATTGCAAAGTTCTGAAATTTATTAAGAGCTATTCTTTCGTATTAAGCGGATATCAGGCGTTAAAAGCCAAAAAAATCGTCAATGATTTCGGTACTTACATCAGTTGTCTTTTTCATTCTGACAATTTCAGTGGTTTAAGTGCATAGTTCGATTATATATCTTTTAACTTTGTGTTTAGTTATATGCTTAATATATAGTTTTGTTATATTATATTATTTATTTATTGATGAAGTTTTAAATTAATAATGGAGTATTAGCTGGAAACAAATGCTGAACTGTTTATATTGTTTTAAGTGCAAACAGGTTAATCTTTTCAAACCGAGCTGCAGGCAATAGAGATAGATTTTTCTTTTTTTTAATCATACTTGATAATTGCTTTAAAAAACCATACAAAATCAGTAAATTGAATTACAGTTTACGAACAAATTGCATCTGAAATAACATTGTTTTTTTAATTCGACGGTGTAAAAATTGAAATTGTACGATGATTAAAAGTTAATAAAATTGCAGTAAAATCGTAATTTATTAGACAGATATTGCCAACGGCAAAATGACGTCAGCATTACTCACATACATGTTTTTGCTTTACAATATATATAGATGTAGGTAACTATACAGTAACTAAAGTTTTTTTTACATGTTCTCTGAAATTAACCTACAGACAATTTTTATGCAAATACATCCAACAAATAATAGGAATGCATTTTAATTAGCGATCACACCATTTTGACGTTTGAAAAAACAAAAGTGTACCGAATTAACTCATGCATTATTACATTATTTATTATTCTATTTATCAAATGTTCAGTTCTTAAATCTAAAGATAAATATTATATTTAATTAATCGATTCATTTAAACAAAACTTATAAAATAAATTATATTTCATAAAAATAATTAAAATGTATTGTTATATTTATTTACTAGAACAAAAGTTTATTCACTCTTATTTATGATGATTAAACAACAGTAATAATTAGATATTCTTCTTCCAATTTCTTTAAAAATTATTTGAAAAAATCTCAATATTCAAATATATTTCAAGCTTCCAAAATTTTGTTCTACAAAAATGGCAGTAGAAGTAGCTATCGCTTTCTTTTCCTTTAATTATATATATTAAAAGGACTTTGTCATTCATTATTCCTTTTATTTTTTCGTTTAAAAAAGCTTCGAAAATTTCCAGAATTAATTAAATATTTTAATTCACTTTTAAAGCTTTCGTTTATTTTAATTTTTCTATTTCATTATATTTCGCAGCACTTCAGATATTTCAAAATCTTTTGTCGAGATGTATCTTCTGTATATATTGTTTTTTGATCATAAACTATCTACAAATAAATAAATCCTTTTAAATAGAAACCATTTGAATAATGAAAAAACACAGTTTAATTCATTTCTCTTCAATATTCTTTCAAACATTGTCTGGAAGCTTTAAATAAAATGTGTGTTTGAATAAACCTTTCATGAAAGTAAATTTTTATAATTTTAACACATTCTATCTTTCTTCCCGCTTTGTAAATGTTTATACAATGATTTAAAGTTTAGAAAATATAAATTTTTATAAAGATTTATGCGTTGGATTCATGTTTAATTTTAATGAATGTGAATTTTTGTTTCTTAAAAAATGTTTTCTAACATTAATTAAATACAGTTATACATTATATGATATGCATAGAAAATTATTACTTTTAGAACATTAAGAAAACTTGAGAAAAGCTTTCGTAAAAATATTAAATATTTTAAAATTTGTAATTTCATTTTTAACTTGAAGAGATGAAATGCTATTTCAATTAATGTGTATTTTAAAAAAATGTAAAGTCGAAAGATATCAATAAAAATTATTCAGTTAAATAAAATGTTTTTATAGCAATAATTAGAACTTTTAAGTATATTTATTTTAAAGGGAAAATAATCCATGTATTATGATTATTTCTGTTTAAAAACTGCATATTTTTCTTTACATTAATGAATTAAATATTTGTAGCGTAATTTTTTTTTTTTTTTTTGAATTATTAAATATAAAGTACTATTTCCAAAAACAATGTGCAGGATTATTTATATATAAAAACGTAAAAAATATATATACCTGCAATAAATTCCGTAGTTAAGGAAAATGTTTTTCTAGCACAGAATTAGATGATTTGAACGTTTTAAAGACATGCTTTAAAGAAAAAGTACTGCATGTTTTTTTTTTTTTTTTTGTAACTAAAAAAGTATTATTGAAAGAAAAGAAAAAAATATATATTCACATATAAAACACACTTTAAATAAAGGAACCCATGAAACAACACTGCAAGAATACTGGGATCCTAGCTGACAGTATTATAGCTTAAAATTAACAGTAATAAACAGTAAAATAAGCAGACTACTTATTTTACTGCTTATTACTGTTAATTTTACGGTATAATGCTGGCAGCTGAGGTAGCAGTATTATACCGTAAAATCAACATTTTTTTTTCAGTGAAGTAAAGTTTGTCAATTTTGTCCCCTTATTTTATATTTGAGTAAAAAATAATCAATAAATTTATCCTTTATACTATTAATTATTTAACTACTAAATGCTCATTTTTGATATTTTAATCCAAAAATGCCTATCGACTCTAATTAGTCGATTCAATTAAATAAATTTCATATAGTAAATTTTATTTCACAGAGGTAGTGCGAATATGTTGTCGTTTATACTTAGCAGAACACAAATTTATGCAATCTTATTTAATATGAATTAAAAATTAAGACTAATTAAACATTTAAAACATACCTTCTCCATTTAATTAATTTAAAAACCATAAATTAATTATTAATATTATAATTTTGTAAAAGCTTCACCAATTTCTTCTAAACTTTTATTCTTCAAGGATAAGTAGCAAAATTAGCAATCGCTTTCTATTTATTTAATAACATATTTTATGAAGCTCGTACCATTGATTACTCACTTGATTATTTTTTGACTGAAAATGCTTTCAAAATTTCCTGGAATTAATTAAATATTTTAATTTTTAATTCCCTTTTAGAGTTTTCGTTCACTTTTTTTCGCTATCTCATTTTATGGCGCGTTACTTGTAGTATATGTTTTACGAGATTGTTTTTATTGTTGCTAATAATTTAAAAAATCCGAAAAGCGTAAAACTGAAGTATATTTGATATTTATTAATAAAATATTAAAATTAAAACCTTTTTTTATCTCCGTCATTTTCTCTCAAAATTTTATTCTACTGAAAATGTGTGAAAAAATACAGGTATTGCTTCCTTATACTGGAATTAAATTTTCTTAAAAGTTATCCATACAATTTCTTACTCATATGATTTTCTATATTTAAAATTGTCTTCGAAATTTCTTTAAGTTAATTACTTGTTTACATTTTTTTATTCAGTTTTAGAGATTTTGTTTACTTTTGTTGTTATTTCATTTATTTTTTTCATCACCCTTTAGAGATTTTAGAGCCTTTTCTCAAAATTTGTTTCTGCAAATATTATTTTTTTATTATAAAGTATCAACACATATATAAATCCTTTTAAATAGAAGCCATTTGTGTAATGAAAAAACACAATTCATTTTTCTCCAATATTTTTAAAACATTGTCTGGTAATTTTAAATAAAATGTATGTTTGAATAATTATTTTCACAAATGTAAGTTTGCATTATTTTAACACATTCTATACTTCTTTTCGCTTTGTAAATGTTTACAGAGTGACTGGAATTTTGTAAAATGTCATTTTTTGTAAAGGTACATATAGTGGATTTTACTGAACGTTAAATTTTGCGTCTTTTTAAATTGTTTTCAGATATTTGTTGAAAATAGTTCAACATTAGACAAAATAATTACTTTTATTTCACCATTTTAATTTCACCATTAGAGAAACTGTAGAGATGAAGTTGTTAATTCAATAGAAATGTATTATTTTACTTTATAAAGGGGAACGATATTAAGAGTAAATTTTATTGTTATTATTGTTATTTTAATGAAAAAACACAATTCGTTTCTCTCCAATATTCTTTCAAACATTGTCTGGTAATTTTAAATAAAATTTATGTTTGAATAAGTATTTTCACAAATGTAAATTTGCATCATTTTAACACATTCTATACTTCTTTTCGCTTTGTAAATGTTTACAAAGTGAATGGAATTTTGTAAAATGTCATTTTTTGTAAAGGTACATATAGTGGATTTTACTGAACGTTAAATTTTGCGTCTTTTTAAATTGTTTTCAGATATTTGTTGAAAATAGTTCAACATTAGACAAAATAATTACTTTTATTTCACTATTTTAATTTCACCATTAGAGAAACTGTAGAGATGAAGTTGTTAATTCAATAGAAATGTATTACTTTATAAAAGGGGAACGATATCAAGAGTAAATTGTATTGTTATTATTGTTATTTTAATGAAAAAACACAATTCGTTTCTCTCCAATATTCTTTCAAACATTGTCTGGTAATTTTAAATAAAATGTATGTTTGAATAAGTATTTTCACAAATGTAAATTTGCATCATTTTAATACATTCTATACTTCTTTTCGCTTTGTAAATGTTTACAGAGTGACTGGAATTTTGTAAAATGTCATTTTTTGTAAAGGTACATATAGTGGATTTTAATGAACGTTAAATTTTGTCTCTTTTAAAATTGTTTTCGCATATTTGTTAAAAGTAGTTCAACATTAGACAAAATAATTACTTTTATTTCACTATTTTAATTTCACCATTAGAGAAACTGTAGAGATGAAGTTGTTAATTCAATAGAAATATATTATTTTAATGTAAAAAGAGGAATGATATCAAGAGTAAATTTTATTGTTAAAGAAAATGTTTTTATAGCTGTGATAAAAATGCTTACAACTTTTTAATTGGATGTTACATAAATATAAACAACATAAAAAAGAGAGTTTTATTGTTTTGAATTCCTAGTATACATTTCACAAAATCGTTTTTATTGTTGCTAACCTTTAAACAAATCCTAAAAGTGAAAACTGATATTTATTTAATATTTATTTTAAAAATGAAACCTTTTCCAACATCTGCCAGTTTCTTCAAAATTTTGTTTTTCAATAGTTGCAATAACTGTAGTTATTGCAGAATTCATCTTTAACTACATTTTCTTAAAATTTCATGATTATTACTTAGTTTTATTAATGTTTGCACTTAAAACTGCTTTCTAAATTTTCTAAATTTAATTAAATATTTTAATTTTAACTCACTTAAACTTTTGTTTACCTTTTTCTCCGCCATTTCATTTTATTGGGCAAATTTTTAAGGATTTCAGATAATTTTATCGAGGTGTAAATTCTGTTTCTGAAAGTATATTTCTCATAAATAAATCCTTTTAAATAGTAGATATTTAAATACTTGAAAACATAATTTAATTAATTTCTCTTCAATATTCTCTCAAAACTTGTCTAGTAATTTTAAATAATATGTTTTGTTGAATCAGCCTTTGCATAAATGTAAATTTTTATCATTTTAACATATTCTATAATTCTTTCCACTTTGTAAAATTTTACTATTTGATTTAAATATTAGAAAATGTATTTATTTATTTATTTTGAATTTTGGAAAATGTCATTTTTTTTTTTTTGTGTAAAGGTACATATAGTGAACTGATGTCTTATTTTAATGAAAGTAAAAATTTGTTTCTTTTAAAATTGTTTTCAGATATTTTCTTAAAAATAGTTCTACATTAGACGAAATTATTGCTTTTACTATATCTTCTCGTATAAAAATTGTTTATAGCAAATAATCTAAATATGTCAAAAGTAATAATGTTAAAATTTGACTTTAAGAGATGATGTTAGTTCAACAAAAAAGTGTTATTTTATTGTAAAAAGAAAGATCTTAATAGTATATTCTATAGTTATAAAAATTTTTTATAGCTGTGATAATAGTGCTTAGACGCTTTATTTATAGTGTTTACAGTGTGATTTAAATTTCAAAAAATTCAAATTATTGCCGAAACGTCAGTTGCTGCTCACTGTGGAGACGCGAAAAGTTTTTGGTTTCTGTCTGTCTGTCTGTCTGACTCTTTGTTTTTCTGTCTGTTCCGCGATAACTGCCGTAAAAATCATCCTATTAGGTTGATGTTTGGTGGGCATGTTGGAGAGGTACCCGGAATTAGCTGTATAGTTTTTAGTTACATTTGGTTCATTCGTTCGAAAAATATAGAACATTTATTTGTAGGCCATAATGCTTTCCTATGGGAATGCAGACGATTTTCAAATTTCATTTTTAACTGAAATGAAAATCGCATATTTGAATAATGGATTTAAACTTAAAATTATGAATGCTAAATTTTCAATATGGGGGGTTTTAAATATATCCAGTAGCTTTGAAAATTCGCTAATACAGTCATTAGAATTTAGAAACTAATTGTTTAAATTATTAGAACATTTTTTTTGTATATGTTCGGGAAATATAAAACATTTTATTTACATGTTTTTTTACAAATTTTAAAATGCATTTCTTTTTACTTTGCTCTTTAATTTATTAGTTGCTTGGCAACCACATTTCACAAAATATCAAAATAATAAAATTCAAGTAACTCGCACTATTTTGCTACAATATTTTATTACCAAAATAAATTATTTTTGTATTCTATTGACATAAATGAAGAATTTATTTTAATACAAGTTTATTTTTGTTGTCTAAAAAGTTACATGAATAAGAATTTTATTAGAATTTCATAATATAATTGTACAAACCGTGTTTAATTTAACGCTTCTAATTTCTGAAACCTCCGAAGTATTTTATATGCCTATAAATATTTGTAATATAAAAAAAATTGCAGATTGTAAGATGCTAAATAATATGAAAAGTGAGAGATTAAAAAACAATGACTTTTAGAGCTGACGTTGAGGCTTCTGATCGGCAAATTTACTAGTAAATAATAATTCATAAATAATAGTTCATAAAGGCATAAGTGTTAGATTGTTATCATATTTTACTGAATGCTAATTTTTGTTTCTTTTAAAGATGTTTTCTTCTAAGTGCAATGCTACGCTAGATAACATGCAGCGAAAAATATTACTTTTAGAATGCATACGCTTAGAAAAGTTGTACTTAAAAAAGTTTTTTTTTTTTTGTAAATACAAGATGATTATAATTAAAGTTACATTCAAAAGACTGTAAAAGAAGAAACACTGGTCAGAATGACCTGATATTTCATCTGAGTATACCTGAAGCAATGGGAATTTATTTTGCGAAAAAAAAGGTTCAAAAGTGGACCGATAGATGGTGTTGTACTCGTCATAAGATGCTAATTAAAAGACGTGATATGCGCACCGCACATCATACTTGTGATAAAAAGGCGGTGGGGAGACATGCAGTTTCTGCTATTCTGCATCTGAGAAGGTAGTCATGACTCCATCCATGAACATAGATCTAAAGAAGGACTTCTAAAGAAATAGCCTTTCCAAGAAGAAAATCATTCCTGGAAAAATGTCTCAAATAGGTGGCGCATATGTAAGACAGCTTCTCCATACGTCACCAGTTCGTCTGCTTCTTCAAACCGTCTGTCGTCTGGTGGGTATCTGATATACAGTTTCGGTTTGATGTTGTAGGTGGCACTGCCTTAGCAGGGATTCTTGCCGGCTGCGCAGAACCGTGCCAAGGCTACACTAGATACCGGGCTTGCTCATTCATTATCATGACGTCACAAAAGGTGGCTGGCCGCGACCAGCAATTGGTGGAAAGCGACGAGCCCGTCGTTTTGTGCCAATCGCTATATGTCTTTCATTTTGTCGATTCGCTTTGTACCAATCACTGGTAGCGGCCAGCCACCATTTGTGACGTCATGATAGAGAATGAGCAAGCCCGGTATCTAGTGTAGCCCTGACCGTGCACGTAGCTGTGCATCTGTCATTTCCTTCCCAAGTCGCGACACGATATTAACACTATTTCGTTGGAAGTCGTTCTTTAGTTCCCTGTTCATGACCCTATCATTGAAGGATTGGGCTCTACTTGTGAAGTTTTTTTACAAGAAAGGTGACTGTGCGACAATTGCATTACAAAAATTCCGGACATTAAAGAGCACGAGATTTATAATTCTTTATGATTTGTATACGTTAATTTTTATATTTATAAATGCATAAATGTAATTTTTTTTATAAATCTAAGTTTCTTCTCGCTTTCTAATTTTGTGATTTAAAAAGTGATTTAAATTTTTGTTATAAACGTACTTAAGTTAAATTGGTGTTTTATTGTATGAGCGCCGTTTTTTGTTTCTTTAAAAATTATTTTCTGATATTTACCAAACAAAATTTTAGATTAGAAAGCATGCAAAAAAATAATTACTTTTATAGTAGTACATTAAAGCGGATCTGACCCGATGATTGACAAAGAGTGCTACAACAGTATGTCACGTCTTTTAATTAGCATCTTATGACGAGTACAGCGCCATCTATAGGTTGACTTTTGAACTTTTTCTTTCTCAAAACTAATTACCATTGCTTCACGTATACTCAGATGAAATATCAGGTCATTCTGACCAGTAGTTATTTTTTTACAGCCTTTCGAAAGTGCAACTTTAATTATAATCACCCTGTATATAATAAATATTTTAAAGGTTTCATCTTAATTTTCGATTGTAAAAGATTAAAAGCTTTTATAATAAATATCTATTTATTTAAATAATAATAATAAATTATTTATTTACAGAAAATATTTTTATAGCGCTGATTAGAACTTCTGAAAGAGCTAATTTAAATGAAAATAATAATGCATGTTTTATATATATTCTGACTAAAAATAATGGCTGATAAATGCCAATAACATGTATCATATATAAATTGGATTTAAAAAAAAATATTTTCGTCTAAATATTGAAAAACTAAAAATTTATTTACTGAACACATTTCACAATATTCATTAATATATAATATTGGCTAAAAACTGCATTTGTTTTTATCTATATATAAATTGAGCATTTGAAAATTAAAAATTTAATTTTGATCTATAAAAGATAAAGTAATTATTCTACAAAAATGTAGAGATTCTCTATACAAAACGGGAAGAGATGTTAATAATAAATTCTGTGATAATAAAATTAGTGTAAATAAAATTTGTTTATAGTGCTGATTTAAATGCCTAGAACTTTTTAAAGACGATTTTTATAGAAAAAATATTGTATGCTTTATGATTGTTTGATTTTTTTTTTTTTTTAATTTATCACTAACTAAAAAAAAAAAAGTGCATGCTTAAAAAACACCTTTGAACGATACACGCATTAAACAGTAATTCAAAAAGTGTCTACACAATCATCCTTCCAGTTTATGTTTGAGTAAATAAACTAATAAATAACCTTACAAACTGATTCGTTGCATTACTCATTATTATATTTATAAAATGCTCATTTTGATCCTTTAATCTAAAAATGTATATTTGTTACAATTAACCAATTCATTTAAACAAAACCATTTCAGTAAGTTGTATTTATTTCATAAATATATTTCAAAGATGTTATAATATTAATCACAGAAAACAAATTTATGCAATCTTATTCACGATGAATAAAGAATAAAGACAAAATAAACATTCAAAACACACCTTCATTTTTCACTTTATTTAAAATTTAACAAATTATTGTGATTAAAAATTCTTATCAGCTACAGGAATTTCTTTCAATTTTTTTTCTCCAAAAATGGCAACAAAAGTATCTATAGCTTTCTTCTTATTCTTTAATAACATATTTTATAAACTTTATAATATTATTTACTTGATTTTTTTTAGGGAGGGTGAAGGGGGTGTCGAAAAATTCTTTCTAACTTTTCCAGAATTGATTAAATACTTTAATTTTTAATTAACTTTTAGAAAGTTTGTTTACTTTTTCGCTATTTCATTTTATCGCGCGGTACTTAAGAGATTTCAGAGTCTTTTGTAGCGGAGTATAACCTTCGTCTCTGCTGAAATTGCTTTTTTTTTTATTGTAAACTATCTACAAATATATAAATCCTTTAAAATAGGCGCCATTTCAATGATGAAAAGAGACAATGTAATTCATTTCTCTTCAATATTCATACAAACAATGGCTGAAAATTTTAGCTAAAAATGTGTGCTTAAATAAGCTTTTGTATAAAAGTAAATTTTCATCATTTTGACACGTTTTATAATTCTTTATGCTTTGTATACGTTAATTTTTATATTTATAAATGCATAAATGTAATTTTTTTTAATATAAATCTAAGTTTCTTCTCGCTTTCTAATTTTGTGATTTAAAAAGTGATTTAAATTTTTGTTATAAACGTACTTAAGTTAAATTGGTGTTTTATTGTAAGAGCGCCGTTTTTTGTTTCTTTAAAAATTATTTTCAGATATTTACCAAACAACATTTTAGATTAGAAAGCATGCAAAAAAAAAAAAAATTACTTTTATAGTATAGTACATTAAAGTTGTTTAACGGAAATAGATTAAATATTTTAAAGATAATAATGCAATTTTAAGTGTAAGTTTTGAACTGATAATTTAAAAAAAATCATTACTTTTTTGTAAAAAGAAATAAAAAAAGATATCAATAATAAATTCTTCAGTTAAAAAATATTTTTACAGAACTGATTTAAATTATTGAACTTTTTAAAAATACTTAAGAAATTTATGTTCAAGAAATGTTTCTTTTTAAAAAAAGACGTATTTACATATTTATAAAATCCTTTAAAAATGAGAGCTTTATTGGTTTGAATATCTTAAATATATTTTGTAAGATTTTAGTTATTAATATTTACAAAATCCGAAAAACGTTAAAAAATACCAGAAAAAAACTACTTTATTTTTTAACTAAAAAAAAGTCAAACTTTTTATTTCAGCATTTAGTTAAAAATTATAATAAAGTTTACATAATATTATTTATTTTAATAAGCATGCCAATAATATGTTTAACATAGAAATTCATTCACAAATTATTATATTTTTTCTATTTTGCTTATAATTTTTAATGTAATAATTTTTAGGAATTTCACTACATCAAAAACAAATTTTGTTTCGTCCATTTACATATTGGGTTATTTGTATTTATAGATATTAGATAAAGAGGAAATAAAGGTGAAAGGACAGTTTTTTTAAATAAATATTTATAATTATATAATATAAAAATACAAGTGTTTTGATGCTTAATTTTAAAAACATTTATCAATAAATAATAAAAAAAGAATGAATATGATTGAGATAGATAAATAACTTTTTAAATACTCTTTCTTAGGTATGAAAGTTCTAATCCAATAAATTATCCTGAAAATATAAATACAGTATTAGCAATTAATTTATTGATGACTAACATTATATATGTTCCTTCTGAACTTTTTCTTATATATTAAATAATAATAATAATTTGTAAAACTTATAATAACGAATAATAACTGATATAAGAGATATAATAAACTCGAAACCGCAGCGGTCGTCCGAAGTATTCAGAGCTCCAACCCGACCTTTCCCGCTGGTCGATCTATTAAACTTGTGAAATTTAGCGTTTAAATTTTTGCGTTGACGTACACACACACACACACACACACATATATATATATATATAATGTAATTCGATTTTCTATTTATTAATTTATTTCATTTATTTATTATTTAACTAATTGGTATCAATTAAGATAGTAATTTGGTTGAATTATGAAACATTTATTTCCATCCAATTCCTTCGATTCAGATTATATTCACTTTTACTAATAGATGGCAGCACTAATGTTCCTGTTTATTTTGTAATCCATTATATTTTAACATTATTTCTGGCATCACTGCAAAGCAATTTATATTTCTAAACAATTTATATTTCTAAAATTGGCAACATGTTATGATTTTTTATGCAATTCATTCCCCAGTCATGTTGGTTTTCATGATGGTTCATGAACTGCAAGGTATCTTATTTATATCTCTTTTCATCTTTATGGATTTTATACTTAATGTCTCTATTAAATGTTCTCTCTGTAATTTATAAGTATGGCTTCTTTCCTTTTTAATATTGTATTTTATTTTTTATTTTATCACTGATTTGATTCATTGTATTTGAGATGTAGTCCCAATATCATATTTTTTAGCAATGTATGGCTAATATGATGATGAAACATCTCATTTCATTTTATTTGTGGTATTTAGGCAATTGGGACTTGATAATTCTGTCTAAATTCCACAAATTTCATTTCAATTAATTCATTTAATTCCATTTATTCAATTTTTATTTAATTTCTTATTCTTTCAATGTTTTTGATTCCATATTAAGTGTGTTGGGGAATCGTTCATTGTCAACTAATTATTTCATACTTAATTATTTCATTGTTTAAGTTGGTGTTATGATAATGTTTCATTTATGGTTATATATATATATATATATATACACAATAAAATTCCCCTGTTAAAGAGATTTGTACATGCGAAAAATCTTTTATTAACCATAACTGTCCAAGTAAAAATATTCATTAACATAATTTTTTTAGTGCATTGTTTTCTATAAGACATCTCTCAAAGTTTTAAGCATTTAAATCAAAGCTTTAAAATATTTTTTAAAACTTACAGCGCGGACGCTAAACACTAAACTTAATAATTGATTCTTCATATATTTTACCCTTTTTTTTAAAGAAATAGTACATTTTTATTAAATTATACATCATCCTGTAAAATTGAAATTACACTATTCCTTCAAAATATGCAATTTATTTACTAAAAACTACTTGCCTAAGAGAAGATATTTTAAAATAATTATTTTCTTTGTATGTCTTCTAATTTAAACTTGTATTTTGTAAAAATATTAAAACAATTTTAAAAGAAACAAAAACTTTTGTTCATTAAAATAAAACATCAACCAAACACACAAACCTTCATAAAAATTTATATTTTTCTGAAACTCAAATCCCTCTGTAAATACTTTGAAAGCGATGAAATATATAAAATGTGTTGAAGTGATGAAAATTTTCATTAATGCCAAAGCTTATTCAAACATTCAATTTTATTTAAAATTTTCAAACAGCATTTGAAAAAAAAAAATATATATATTGGAAAGAACTGAATTAAATTTTATTTTTTCATAATTCAAATGGCTTCTGTTTAAAAGGATTTATTTATTTGTGTTAGGCACTTTAGAATCAAAAACAATATTTACAGAAACAAATGTTATATGCCTCGACAAAAGACTAAAATCTCTAAAGAGTCAAGCGATGAAATGGAATAGCGAAAAAAGAAAACGAAAGCTCTAAAAGTGAATTAAAAATTAAAATATTTAATTAATTCTGGAAATTTTCTAAGGCCTTTTATAATGAAAATTATCAATGCAATAACAAATGGTACAGAGTTTTTAAAAATATGCAATTAAAGAATAAGAAAGACAATCAGTACTTTGGTTACCTTATTCCTCGTGTAATAAAATTTTGGAAGATAATGGTGAAACTTGTAAAAGGTTTAATATTGAAATTTTATTAATAAATATTTATTAGTAAAAATAGTATATATAGTTAATATTTTCCTAATTTAAAATTTCATTTAATAAATATAATTTAATTTATAATTCATTTTCCTAATAAAAAAATTAGGAACGTGGAAAATGCTTAAATATTAAAATTTCATTAACAAATATTTGCAGTATTTATTTTGAAAACATCAATTTTTTGATATTGGAGCAATAATATTATGTTATCTGAATTACTAGAAATTACTACATATCTGTATTTTTGAAAACGAAACATAAAACAGTTTTAACAGTTAATGCGACAGGGAAAAATCTTAAAATCACATTTTTAAACTTATTACCAGAAGGATCCGTGCGAAGCTTTCGCACTGCAATCTTTGAGATTATTTCCTGGTACGTTTTAGCGCTAATTTTTAATTAACTGATTTTTTTTAATTCAATCACCGCGTTTTAACGAAATGCAGTTGTACTTTCTCAGAAACTTGTTCAAAAACTTTTCGAATACCTCATTCATTGTTGTATGTTTTGTATGTGCATAGAAAAAAGGATGTTGACAAATGAAATAATATATATAATGATTGCTTGTGCGAATAAATTGCCAGAAAATATTTTGCCAAATTTTCTTATCTCGTAAAGGTTATTTCTCTAGGTTGCCAAGACCCCCTATACTGAAAAAAAAAAAAAAACGAATTAAAAAATTTAAACACTGAATCAGATGTTTGGGGAATTTATATGCCAGCATGGCACAGATGTCATATACTCACCACATTGGCACGATTTTTTCCCCCGCCAATTTGGCGAAAATTTTGTTTTTGAATATCAGTTACAAATAGCATACAATAATAGCATATGATATTTTATTTCAATATAAAAGTAAAATAACGTAATAAATAAAATAGCTTCTATTATTTTAAAAAAGGAAATACAAATAAATAAATGATAGTTTGATATAAATAAATGTGGATATACATAATAACAATAATTTATAGAATTAAAATACGAAATAAAGTAAATAAACAACGTTTAAAAAGTAAATATACAAAGTAAACAAACAAAAGTAAATAAACAAAGTTTTCGCCAAATTAGCGGAGGAAAAATCTCCTCCAACATGGTACGTATCTGTGTCGAAAGCATTTCCTCAGATTTTGCAAAACTGTTAAAGAAATTTTTTAAATACGTAAATCAATATTTCGTATACCACTTTTTTGAAAGCCTATGGGAACTTAAACATGGGGCGTTCAAACTTTGTTGTCCAGCAGCCATTTAAGTGACATCAGACTTCGCTGGCATATTAACAGCTTAATGAAATATTAAAAAATAAATATTACAATTTTTGTAAATCCTAATGAAACGTATATTTGGAAGTTAATCCTTAAATTACGTAATCTACTGGTGCTCCGATTCCGATACAGTACGCATATAAACAGCCATGATTAAACAAAGAAAACAAATAAACAATAGGCGACGCACACGTAAAAATTAAATTAAAAACCCGATTAAAAGCTCTATATTTTTTCAAAAAGCACGCGCAAGAAATAAATTGACAATCATATTTTAATTGTATTAGAGGATGGCGTCATACGATAATGCAGTATTTTATTTCTGTGGCAACACTAATTTTAGAAAACCTTTCATTTCATTGATGAAATCAATGTCGATTTAATTTTAAATAACAGCAATTTTTAATCGAAAAACATGTTTAAAAAAATGTAAGTGTACTATGTCAGAAGCCGGTTCAAAAACGTTTCATATGGGATCTCATTCGTTGTTCTGCGTTTCATATTTTTTTAGAAAAAGGGATGTTGACAGGAGAAATGATATATATGATTTTAGGGATAAAACAATGGGTTGGTTAAAGAAAATAATTAAACTAAAAAACTTTATTGTATTTTACTTACTCTACAAAAATGTGTAATTCTTAAAAATAAAAGTCCTCCCGGCCTGTACCGATAGGAAGAGGTAGCTTCCATATTCCTTTTTCTCAAAAATTCAACTAATTTTACTCAACTACCCGAAGCTAAAATGCTTGGAAACCGATTATCGAAGATTCAATTCCAGTTATCGTTAATACTGAATTTCAATTAGAATTTCAGCATGAGAGTTACATCATGACAAAAATAAGACTGTTTCAAAATATCCGCCAACCTATAATTTCAAACAACTACATCTCAGCCAATTTTTTAAAGATAAAGCCAAAAAAATGCAATTAATGCATGATTTTATTAACATGCTTTGGAATCCTTGTATCAAGATCTAACACTTAACGGAAACAACTTTTTCAATACATAATTCTTTTGTACAACTTATTGAATTTCAAAAAAAAAATTAAGTGGCCGCCATTTTGAAACAAGACGGCGAATAAAGCTGGCCAACGATCTCGATCGATACCTTGGTATGTCCTATACACATGATCAGTCACATTCATATCGGTTCGTAAATACGAGAGTTACAGAACAACAAAAATCAGATTGTTGCAAACTGTCAGCCACCCTAAAATTTCAAACTGCCACACCTCAGCCATTTTTAACACTTTCCAGCATAGTTGAAAAGTGTTTATGAATTCGGTTTGTCTGTCTGTCTGTCTGCCGTCTGACTTTCTATCTGTCTGTCCGTGCTCTAACTCGCGTAAATATGCTCGGATCGTCATGTAATTGATATATGTTATTGAGGCTTACTGTGGTATGTTCGGTGTTGAAAATGAAGTGTGCAGCACTTATAGTTTTTTTTTCTTTTTACAGGGATACTTAAAAGAATTCCGTTACATTGCGGTCTATGGGTAAAAATCATTTACGGATTTTTTTAATGATGTTACACAATTTCAAACATATTCAAATTGATATATATCACTGAGATGCACTACAAGACACTAATTATAGAATGTGATATGTAAAGCACTTATAGCACTCAAAAGAATTCCGTTACATTACGGTCTATGAAGAAAAATCGTTTGCAGTTTTTTTAAATAATATTTCACTATTTCAAACACATTGAAATTGATATATATCACTAACGTGGATTAAAAGATGCTTACTATAGAATATTGTGTGTATAGCTTTCATGTTCATTTACAAGGACACACAAAAGAATTCGGTTAAAGTACTGCTTATTAATAATGATTGCTGGGAATGCTTTTTCAGTTGCTGAACGTGTTTTTAATTTAATACATTTTTTGTTTATTATTTGGTGTGTATAAATTGTATAGATTGTATACAGGTTAGCGCAAAAGTTCTCGAGTACATTTCCGTTTATTGTCAGAAATTGCAAAAGGGACATTTTAAACTGTGCTACGCGTTTAATAACTGAACTAAAATTTAGCATTCTATTTAGTATATATACAAATCTATAGATTATATACAAGGTTGCACAAAAGAGCTCGGATATTTTTCCGAATATTGTTGGCAATTCCTGAAATTGGATTTTTAAATATGTTATGCGTTTTCAAAATTGTTTAATTAGATATCATCTTACACCTTACGGTAAAGATTAGCAAAATTATTTTGGAAGTGTTGGAAAGTGTTGCATAATCTATGCTTGACGCATGATTTTTCGTTCTTGTTTAAGATAAAGCCAAAACAAAAAATTCCCCGGAGTCCTTGTATCATGATATAACACTTAACGGAATTAATATTTCGATATATATATATATATATATATATATATATATATATATATATATATATATATATATATATATATATATATATATATATATATATATATATATATATATATATATATATATATATATATATATATATATATTGTACATGTTTTTTAATTTTTAGAAAAAAAAATTAACTGGCTGGAAGCTACCTAAAATTATAAGTAAATAGATAAACAAAACAAAATTAAAGTATAAGACATTAATAAGTGGTTTCTTCTCTCTATATCCTATTTTTCTTCGTTAAATTTTCAGCGACATATGTTTTGTTATAAATATAGAAGCTAACAATGAATCACAAATTTAAGCCGTCATATTTTGAAACAAGAAAATTAACCCGATTATTCTAAGAAAACTGCACTTAAGAAAGCACTTCATCCAAGTACGCTCCTGGGTATAGACAAATTAATCTTTAAAAAAATCTTTTTTAATGGTTCATAGAACTTTTAATTTTTCAAAAAATTGAATTTTTGAAAAAAAAATGTATGTATATATATATATATATATATATATATATATTAACGAGTAGTCATTTCTGAACACTTTAAAAAAAAATAACGGCACCTTTTAATAGTTGTTAAATATGGAATATATTTTCAGAGAGAACTTTAAAGTTGTGTTTCTCAAAATGTGATTTTGGAACATTGCGTGCAAGGTAGTTAAATGTTTCGATATTTATACTAATTATAATAAACACGTTTCGATATTTTCTTTTAATGAAAGTTTCAGGATATATAGTGTATAAATAGGGCTCTATAAAGTGAACTTAAACTGTCATCTTTTTCTGCTGGAGAAAAAAATGCTTCTTCGTGTTATATTGCTAAAAATTTAGAAATTTTTTTTATAAGCAAGATACAGTTTTGTTTTTATAGCATAAAAATGCTGTAAATAAACATTTTATTTAAGTTCAGTGTAAGCATAAGTCTCTCAAGTATTATTAGATTCGAAAACTTTTCTTTTATAATGCAGAAAGTCTTTTTAATCATGCGTGCAACTTGTGATTCCAGTTTTTTGTTCAATAAGTTTAAAAAAACCTTATAACAACTAATTATCCCCATTATGATCTGAAAAAAATTAAATGAAAGAAAAAACATGCTTCTATTACCACCTTTAAAAATTGTGTTTTTGTAATGTTTACTTTTTAAGATATATAATGACACAAATGGTCAATTTTTTCACATTTTGACATTTTAAAGACTTAAAAGGGTTTGAAGTTTTAAAGGATCCCTTAAAGCTAACATTAGTCAGCATATAAGTGATGAATAATATTCTATAAATTTTATAATAGTTTTTAAACGAAAAATTAGGACAGAATTATAAAACTACGCTCGTTGTTCAACGAGGAAAAGGGAGTATTTTAAAAAATGATTTTAGTTAAAAGTCTAAGTATACTTTAATTCAAAATTATGTAAAAAAGAAAAAAAAAAAAAAAAAGAAAAAAAAGAAAAAAAAAAAAAAACAGTTTAAGGAGAGACTGCAATATGTTAACTTTGTTCAACTTTGCAAAAATATATAAATAAATAAATAAATAAATAAATAATAATAAATTGCAAATTTAATTCGTTATTTTTTGAAATAGAAAAAAAAAGACCAGATCCTTATAAGCATTATCTACCTAATTTTCACCCATGCTCATGCCTTTAATATAATAGGAGAGAGAAAAAAATATCTATTTTATGGTCATGATTAATAAGCATAATAAATTAAATAATATATTGTGCAATTTTTTATTTTTTCATTTAAGCCGAAAACTGGGAAAAAATTCTAAAATCACATCAGGTGTTTCAGGTTAAAAAAGGATTGATTTAATTTCAAACATTTTCAACTAATCCTGCAGAAAAGTTTTCCTAAAATTCTAATTATGCTTCAATTTTTCCACTTGAATGTGTTGTTAAAGAAAATAAAAAGATTTAGAAGAAAGAAACATCAACTGCTAACTCTCTTTATCTTTGCATTAGACCGTTAGTAACTGAATTTGATTAAAAGTCTAAGCATACTTTTATTTAAAAATATATTGTTCTTAAAAATTAGATTCAGGAAAGAATACAATCAGTTAATTTTCTTCAACTTTGCGGGAGAAAAAAAAATTCAAATTTAATTCTTCCTTTTTTGAAATAGAAAAATAGACCAGGTCCTTATAAGCATTATCTACCTAATTTTCACCCAAGTTCATGCCTTTAATATAATAGATTAGCCTTAGAAAAAAATATCTATTTTATGGTCATAATTAATAAGCATATTAAATTAAATAATATATTGTGTAATTTTTTTTTATTATTATTTAAACCGAAAACCGAGAGGAGAAAACTCTAAAATCACATCATGTGTTTCAGTTTAAAAAAGGATTGATTTATTTTTACAAAAACTTTCAACTAATTCTACAGAAAAGTTTTACTAAAATTCTAATTATGCTTTAATTTTTCCACCTAAATGTGTTGTTAAAGAAAAAAAAAAAGATTCAGTAGAAAGAAACACCAACTGCTAACTCTCTTTATCTTTGCATTAGACCGTTAGTAACTGAATTTGATTAAAAGTCTAAGCATACTTTTATTTAAAAATATACTGTTCTTAAAAATTAGATTCAGGAAAGAATACAATCAGTTAATTTTCTTCAACTTTGCGGGGGAAAAAAATTCAAATTTAATTCGTCATTTTTTGAAATAGAAAAATAGACCAGGTCCTTAAAAGCATTATCTACTTAATTCTCACCCAAGTTCATGCCTTGAATATAATAGATTAGGCTTAGAAAAAATATCTATTTTATGGTCATAATTAATAAGCATATTAAATTAAATTAAATATTGTGTAATTTTTTTTTATCATTTAAACCGAAAACTGTGAGAAAATTCTAAAATCACATCAGGTGTTCCAGGTTAAAAAAGGTTTGATTTAATTTTACAAAAACTTTCAACTAATTCTACAGAAAAGTTTTACAAAAATTCTAATTATGCTTTAATTTTTCCACCTAAATGTGCTGTTAATGAAAAAAAACAAAAACAAAAAGATACAGAAGAAAGAAACACCAACTGCTAACTCTCTTTATCTTTGCATTAGACCGTTAGTAACTTCTGTTTTATATCAAAATAGGAGATAACAACACAAATCATAAGCTTAATTTGTCATTTTGTGAAATAGAAAAAAAAAAAAAAAATCT
This sequence comes from Maratus michaelseni, assembly GCA_963931845.1. Classification (NCBI taxonomy): domain Eukaryota; kingdom Metazoa; phylum Arthropoda; class Arachnida; order Araneae; family Salticidae; genus Maratus; species Maratus michaelseni. The sequence continues at coordinate 110,071,706 of OZ007597.1, read as the reverse complement.
TTCATCAGAGTTATTGTTTTACCTTAAGAATTTTTTTTTTTTTTCAAAATACTCTCCGCTTCTGTGTTGAAGATGTATAAATCACGAAGATTGCTTACAGATAATACGAGAAATGTCCTGTAACCAAACGAAGAAAAGAACGAACGAGCGCTATTACGCGGTTTCTACAATTTTCCTTCCTTCCTTCTTTGCTCCATCTCTCTCTCATTCTGTCTCTCTTTCTGAACGTTCGAATGTTTCTCTTTCATTTTTCCCGACCACCCCTAACCACCCATCCCAAGCGATGCATGACGCTTTTCCATCTGCTGAATTCTGAAGTGTTTCTGGAGTAGAGTAGCGTAGAGGAGAGGGAGAGCAGACGATATCGGGTGGGTGGACTGAGTTGCTAAAGTCGTCTGCGCACAAAAATGGGTTCGCAGTCTTGGAGAGAGAGAAAAAAAAAATAAAAAAAATATCTTCAGCATAAAGCAAATAGAAAATACGAAGGAACTGAAGATGATATAAAATAAAAAGTCGAAGGAAAGAACGGGGAAGGGAGAGGAGAGGTAGAATGATTTTAAAAACGGAACACGTCTTCAGGAGAAGAGAAGAAGGAATTCTGGGAAATTTTTCTTGAAAATAATGAATAATTAAAGAAAAAATAGAAAAAAAAAATTCAATAGGACAGATTTCTAATGAGGTATGCTGTTGAAATGATTTTAATGAATGGATAGACCGCAAAAATATAATCTAACTGACGTTGAAATATAATTTTTTAAAAGACGTTCTGATAATTCAATTCTTAAGGGAGGATATTAAATTTTAAGATGAAAAATGTTTTTTATCAACTGGAAGATGTAGATGCTAATAATTAAAAGATGTATAATCTTCTAAAAGATTTTATTAGGTCGTAATGAAAGAAATTTTGAAGATGAAAAAATTATGAGTTTTAAAGATTAAAAGTTTTAATGCAATCAAAGGATAATTACACGTAATGAAATATGGACTTTTTTTTTCTTCTTCTTTAAAATGAAGAAATATCAAAGTTTTTTTTTGTCAGTACTGTTTAATTTTTCACGAAAATCTTTTATTATAAGAACAATTGGTATTTGAAGTCAAATACAAAAATTGAAAATAACAAAGGAAAAGAAGTTTTTCATTGTTAATTAGAGACGAACAATGCTAATATTTTTATTTTATAGTTTTATGCATCAAACAACTTTAATTATCTTTGAAGAATGGTTTATTTTCAATAGATCAAAGATAGAGAATTAAAATTCTTTCTGTAAATTTTTAGTAAAAATAATTTTTTACGGTTTGGTTAAAAGAAACACTTTTCCTTTGTATATATATTTTAATTTTACCGAATAAAAATTTCAGAGCTTTTGGTTGAATATAAATTAAGATAACGTTACAACTATGAGATATTGTATTACAAAATTTTTATTTACATCTTCTAATTAAATGCAAATTAAAATATAAATAAATCCAATGAACTAATAAAAAGATTCTATACATTAAAAGAAAAGGATTTTTAAAAATATATCTCTAGCTTTACAATGTCTTATTTTATAGACATTCTAGATTAGACATTCTTTCAAACTAAATTGAATCAGCAAAAAATGCTCATATATTTATAATTAAGCAAATTCCCATAAAATTCATTTTAAATTTGGGAACAAACTCACTTAAGAGTATGTTTCAAAACACTTGGTACAGACTTTAAAACAAGACAAAATACACTTAGGCACATGCACAAGTCGCCATATTACTACTTTAACTAATATTATAATGGCAAAAATGATTAGACATTCTTTCAAACTAAATTGAATCAGCAAAAAATGCTCATATATATTTAATTAAACAAATTCCACAAGTTTACTACTTAAGTCACAAAATTCATTTTAAATTTGGGAACGAACTCACTTAAGAGTATGTTTCAAAACACTTGGTACAGACTTTAAAAGAAGACAAAATACACTTAGACATGCACAAGTCACCATATTACTACTTTAACTAATATTATAATGGTAAAAATGATTAAACATTCTTTCAAACTAAATTGAATCAGCAAAAAAATGCTTATATATTTATAATTAAACAAATTCCACAAGTTTACTACTTAAGTCACAAAATTCATTTTAAATTTGAGAACGAACTCACTTAAGAGTATGTTTCAAAACACTTGGTACAGGCTTTAACCCTTTCCGACACAGTGGTCCCACTACAGGCACACCTAATTTTTATTCCAAACTTGCATACGACACCAAGAATATTTTAATAAAATTTTGTTTCTATAATGAAAGCTTAAAATAAAAAGTTCATATTTTCTAAAAAAAGTCGTTTGTAAATTCCGGTGTCATTCAGCAATTTCTCATTTTACGAACAGACTTTGTCTGTGCCAGAAAGGGTTAAAAGAAGACAAAATGCACAAATCACCATATTACTACTTTAACTAATATTACTACGAGAATAAAGAAGTGCATTTGAAGCGAAACAACAGGACTTCTTCAGGAATGTGGTCACTAGAGAAGTCATTGAACACCTAAACACCTGTCAAGAAACACCTGATATGATTTTAGAATTTTTTCACAGTTTTTGGTTTAAATGATAAAAAAAATTACACAATATATTATTTAATTTAACATGCTTACTAATTATGACCATAAAATAGATATTTTTTCTAAGGCTAATCTATTATATTCAAGGCATAAACTTGGGTGAAAATTAAGTAGATAATGCTTGTGGGTCTATTTTTCCTGGTCTTTTTACCTGGTCTATTTTTCTATTTCTAAAAATGACGAATTAAATTTGTAATTTATTATTTCATTTCCCCACAAAGGTGAAGAAAATTAACAGATTGTATTCTTTCCTGAATCTTTTTTTTTTTTTTTTTTTTTTTTTTTTATTATTTTTTTTAAGAATAACATATTTTTAAATTAAAGTATGCTTAGACTTTTAATCAAGTTCATTTTTTAAAATCAAAATACTCCCTTTTCCTCCTTAACGCAATCCAAGCCATTGACCTGGGTTCAACGACTTGGATGACGTTAAAACAGCTTTAAAACCATGGTTCAAGAAGCAAAATCCTGATTTTTTTTCAAAATGATTTTGATGCCTGGGTTAACCGAGGGCGAAAATGTGTGCAAATGCATGGTGACTATGTTGAATGATAGTTTTGTGTAGAAGACAGGCCAGGCTATGATCTATGATAACTCTGTTTTTAAGACACGTGAGACATTACTTTTTGATTCACCTTAATTATTAATACTTTAACTCAAGAGATGAAGGACACTTTCTGATTGCAGAGAGAAATCTGTTGATTATTCAACATCCAATAAATGATCACTTTCTGTTGTAAACATAATATACTAGCCGCCACTGGCGACCAGTTTGGTCGCCCTTAAATGTATGTTAAGCATTGTAACAAATTATTTTTATTCATAATTTATTTTTTTCCTTAATCCTTCGCCAAACCGGAAAAATCTAATAGACAAATCAAGAACTTTTGCGATCGTGGTAGCATTTCGCATATTTTTTGTTGTTATGTATTTCATCTTTCTTGACAAAAACCGCTTAACCCACTTTATAATAAATTAATCATTGTGTGTGTTTTTTTAATATAAAATAAACTATTTCATAATAAAATAAAAGTATATGCTGTTTTAGTAATCTCTAATAGGTACCTGAAAATGGGATTTTCTCGCCAAAATGGCGCAAAACAAAAATTCCGCCAACCCTGGTGCGTCCGTGACAGCTGTTCCAATTTAAAATACATGACGTTCACATTTTTCTTTAAAACAGAAAATAGATAAATAAGAAATATTATCATAAATCAAAACATTTGATTTCAAAATTAAAATATCGTTTCTAATTAATACACACGAAAAATAAAAGCTGACAATTTGTTTCGAAATTTGATCCATTAAATATTATTACATGAGTTCAACCACGGAGTTCAACTTACATCAAGAAAAGATCCGAAGGAAGTTGAGTTGTATGGAACAGAATTATGGTAAACTTTGACTGTCTCACTGGTGCTGATTATTTTTTTTTACTCCAGGCAGCGGTCCAAAAATTCATGGTTTAATATTTTAAACGTTCACAACGAATGAATCTTTTTTTTTTGTTGTTGTTTACTTTCATGGATAGAGAATTTGAACAGCGAACCTAATTGAAACTGAAGTTATTGCAGAATGTATACATAATTGAACGTAAGTCATCTCTCAAATATTAATTTATTTTGAACGATCTTTCTAAAAATGTAACTTTTATGCAGTTTTATTAGAAAAATAATTTTGAATAAAAATGGCTGCCTGGCATATGAAAAAGTGAAGCGGCATCCCGGAACTGTTGAGGACAGTCACATGACATACGGTTTTATTATAGAGATTTTGACAACTAAAATGCTATAATAAGGATCATAGATACACGAATAAAAAAATCAAGAAATTGTAAAGTAAAGTCTATTTATTTCACGACCATCTAAGATCAAGAGGGGCGGGTAGGGGGTGGGGGGATTTAAAAAAAAGGTTCGTCAGACTGAGCTAAATTACCTAATTAAGAAATTTAAATGAATTTCAAAGAGAAGGTGTAACGCTCTGCACACTGGAACTTTTTGTAAAACCTAAATAAGATGAAAAATTCCTTTATGTTCTTAATGGATCTATCTAACTTAGCCCACTCCTTGGCTATTAACTTCATTCTTGGTGTGAACATCACTCATTTATGAAGCACCATCTTGACTGTCCAGTGTCGCGTTGGAGGTATGTCTCCGGCAGTGAACTACCTGTAATATTATTAAGATAGTTTCACTTTAGCATGTCTATTTTCACCCCACCCCCTGTCGCGCTTTCCGGAGGGTTCAGTTCCGGCTGTAATATGTATTAGTTTGTTAAGACCTTAATAAAGAGACCGGGAGGGACATCTATGCTCTACAGATTTGGTTCCCAGTCTGAGCAGTCCCTCTTAGGCGTTCAAACCTAAATAAACCTTAAAGACATAAGATAAAGCGTTACAAACGTTAAAATACACAAATGCAAAGCATCCTAACATTAAAATCACATACGGCCGTTTCAAAGATAACTCAGATGCCCTTCAACACTTTGATTCTGAAAAAGTGTTCCAGTCACCTTAAAGTGTACTAAAATGTGTTCCAAATATTTTCCGCTATAAAAAAAAGTGTACCGCTCAGGATATTTGTCAAATCTAAACTTGGGAAGCACATTGAGAACATATTTGGGCACACTTGTGAAATCATCGCTTTCAAAAATGCGCTAGAAAGTTTGCTGAACAAAAGAAGTATTCTCAGAAGTATTCTAAGAACTGTTCGAAAAAGTGCTCTTCAAAGTGTACCAAAAAACTTGATAAAATAAGTGTTCTAAAAAGTGTTCTGAAAAGTGTATAAAGATTTGCAGTGTATAACACGAAAAACTACTTTTAATTAACAACAAGAAAGAAAAATCATGCGTGAAGCATAGATTATGAAACACTTTCCAACAAATTCAAATTACTGTAACAAAACTTTTTAATAAGATAACAGGTGATATATAAATTGAATTGTTCAATTGTTCTCTATATAAAAAATAAATAAAAGTATCCAGAAAAATTGTTTTAATAATAACATTGAGACATTAATTTAATTAGTATTCAGTTATCGAAATTTTATTTATATAATCTAAATCAATAATGATTTTGCAAATATAATGAAAAAATCCCATTGGCATCTTCGTCCTGATTTAAATAACGCAAAACAAAACACATAAAAAAATAACAAGGAAATTAACAAATAAGTGAAATGAATTTTGCTAATCAGGATAATACAATGTAATCAATTAGAGCATTACTCTCGTCACGTGATTATTTTCTCTGCTTCAGATTTCCAGCGAAATGACATGCATAATATATAATTGATTAAATTCATTTTCAATGCATTTAGATTAATAGTTATTTATTTTTTATAGTTGTTCGAAATTTTTTTCTTTGTCTTAAAAGCGTCTTGCTAATTTCTATATCTTCAGGGTGGATATTTATGTATATATTTTTTTTCAGACTTATCTTTAAAACAAAAGTAATAAAAAGAACTTTTACATTTATGTTATATCTTTCATTGAGCATATAATTTTGTTTATCATAAGTGGCTCATTTTACAAACATGTTTAGAAAAATTACATATAAAATAATGTGTGATGTTTCGATTAAAAAAAGCGTAACTCTCTGTATCTTATGCGAAAAATTACTTGATTATTTATGCAAATAATTATTTTTAAGTGGCTATGTTTATATTATAAGGCCACATATAAAAGTAGATTTTATAAACAAGTTTATTAGAAGTTTTTTCTAATTCTTTTATTCTTTTCTCTTCAATTAATTCGATAAACTTCCGCTTCAAAATTCTAGCGAAACGACATGTGTGTATAATTGATGATGTGCATCTCTAGGTTACTTAGGTTTAGATTTTGTTATTTCTGGTGGTTTAAACAAATAATTACATATTATCTTTAAACTAATCTTACTATAATTGAAGTATCTTCAGGGTAGATTTGTATGTATTTTCCTTTCAGTTATCTTTAAATCAAAATAAATACTAACAAAATATTTTCTCCTCCTCTTTTATGTTATTAATTGAGCATATAATTTATTATGCTTCCTTTTTTACATAAAATAGTATCCACATAAAAACCATGTAACTCTGTGAAGTGATATAGATAGAAATAAATACAGTAACAGCATAATATAGCAATAAATACAGCTTGCGGCAAATTTTTTTTTTAAAAATTTAAGATTTTTAATTCACACAAAGCGCGCTTATAAAGAAGAATAGTACATAATTAACTCAGTAAATTACCGAAATTTTATAAGATTAGTATTGATATTGATAATTCTGATGCATAATGATAACTTGATTTTGATTATTCTCAGTAGTTTATTTAAAAAAAGTTTTATCCGGATAAAATACGATATTTAATTAAGGGAAGAATAACTGTACTATTCTCCCTTAAAAAATAAATAGATTAGTGACATTTAGTGACTGTATTTAATGTTAAAAATTAGTATAAAATAAACCGATAATTTATAACTAGTATAAATATTTAAATATATATGTATTCTAAACACTGTAAATTAGCAGTTTCTTGCTGGATTAACCTGCCGAATTAATTTATTAATTTATATTGTTATTTAATCATATGGATGTCAATCTCGTATTCACCGAATTTTTTAATAAACACACAAAAATGACATTAAAAAAGAATGCTTTTATCTTTAAATAATAATAATAATATTAATAATAACAATGAGAATATTAGTATTAATAATAATAATAATAATAATAATAATAATAAAAAGAAGAAGAAGAAGAACAATGATAATATTATTAGTAATAATAATAATAATAATAATAATAATAATAATAATAATAATAATAATAATAATAATAATAATAACAATAATCAACTTGGTACAAAGAAGCACTAGAAGACTGTTCATCTACTTAATTTGCAAAAAATATTACATTAAATTATAAAATTATTCAAAAAACATTTATATAATTTTTAGCTTCTTTAAGGTTTTATTGATAAGAAATAATATCAAAGCAGTTCACTCAATTTATTTCAACGAAACAATTTATTTCATCAATTATACCTCAATGCACAGACATTTATCCTCAACCATTTAACTATACATTTTACTTAACGAAATATATTGAACGTTTTAAAAAGGAAAAAAAAATCATCCTTTGATTTTTTAGATTAGCAATATTTTATTTCAATAGGAAATTAAAATTCGACAATGCAAAAATTGAAAATGTGCGTTTAAAAAATTGCATTGAAAGAAAAATTTAATTTTCTAATTTTGTCAACGTCAAATTGGCGTAAGCGTTATGCACGGACACGTTTGTCCTTTATAATATAGATTGTTAGTCTCAGTTATTGCAGACGCCACCGGAGCAAAGTCTCATCCCCAACTTAAAACGTAAAACAGAAAGAAATCAAATAAGTACACTAGAATAAAAACAGAATTAAACTATTCAGACGCCTAGTTTACTTTGAAATTTACGTTGAATTACAAAACCAATCAAATAAATTGTTTTTAATTTTAGCTTTATTATTATTTTATCAATATAGACAGTAACAAAACATTTCTTTTGCTGTTATATTTACTCCATCAAATATGATGTCTCACCCCTTGCTCATCTGACATTAAGTATTTTTGTTTTTTTTATGTAATGTGCTGCTTATTTTATTAAATAAACAATAATTTAATGCTACTTACTTTATTTAATAAATGATACTCAACACTGTAAACAAGAAATTCCTTTTCCATTTTTAGCTGCATAATAATTTAATGAACAGTAATAGTAACAAAAATAGTTCTGTTGTTATAACATCTATTCCATCAATCATTCTGTTATAATAACCAGTAATATGACCTCAAAAATTCTTCATTCTATCTAACAAAGAACATCTTAACATTAAAACTTAATAAAAGAATAATACCACCAAATTTTAACTTTAAATACAAAGACAATTATTTCTCCCAACTCTTGCAGATTCCACTAAAGCAAAAAAAAAAAAAAATATATCATATCCAAACTTTAAAAAAAAAAAAAAAAAAAAAAAAAAAAAAAAAAAAAAAAATAGATCACATGGAGTACAAAGAGATACTAAAGAAAAATAAACAAAAGTATTATTAAGAACGTTATCAAAACGAAACTATCGGGTGAAATATTTACTTTATCAATCATTCTATCTCATTAACTTGTTAAATTTTCAAATATTTAAATGGTTTTTATACTTATCAAAAAATATTGAAGAGTGCAAAAAGGAAAATAAAATCCCTTGTCAGTTTTAGTTTCGTAATAATTTTATTATTAGAGAAAATAACACAAACAAATACTTTGATTGAAAAACTACCTCATTAACGATTTTATCTCAATAACCAGTCATTCGAACTAAATACTATCAGAATTGCTTATCAGAGCACTCGTAAATATCATTGAAGCATATAAAATTATAAACTGTAAATATATCTTTTTAAAAGGGGTGCACTATAGAATAAATAGTATATACGTAAAATGTTCAGCTATTTACCTAAGAAACTATATTGAACTGTAAAACGCTTCAAAAAATAGTCATGTAATTTTTAGCATTATTGTGATTTTATTAATAGAAGCAATATCAGAATAATTGTGTTAGAGAAGCATTTAAGCCATCCATCAATTATTGTTTCAATAGTTATTCATTTGACATAAGACATTTTAACGAAATATTTTGGCTAAACACTATAACAATTGCTTGTTTGAGCTCTTGCAGATAAAACTAAAGCAGATTAAGTGAACTTCTCCAATCAATAATGATCTATCACAATAACTTGCCATTTAATTTCAGATATTTAACCGCTTATTCTATTTAATTAGCAATACTGAACACTAAAAAAATAATAATAATAAAATAATAATAATAATAATAATAATGATATTTTCAAAGTTTAGTTTCAAATAATTCTATCAATGGAAACAATAACAAACACACGATTCTTTTGCTGAACCGTCATAATAACATCGCCAAATTTTACCCGTAAACACTCTGAAAATTGCTTGTCCGAATTCTTGGAAATACCACAGAAGCAGACAAAGTTAGCATCTTAATAATAATAATAATAATAATAATAATAATAATAATAATAGTCAAATAATAATAATCAAATGAATGTAAAAAAGCAGTAAAAGATGGAATAGAAGTAGCAGCTGAATATAAACTATTCACTAGAGAATAGTTTAATATAAACTATATCCTATTCAGCTGCTTATTATACTAAAATGATAGAATTATAAAATCTTGTAGTAAAATTCCGTTTAATCCTTTCTTATCTATGCTATGTCTTTATTAATGGGAACAATATCAAAACAATTCTTTAGCAAAAACAATTACTCATTCAGTAATTCTACCTCAATAACTTGCTATTTAACCTCAAATATTTAAGTGCTTATTTTATTTAACAAGCAATATCAAACATTACGAAAAAAAAAAAAAAAATACTTTCTTTCAAATTTTAATCTATAATAATTCCATCAATGATAATAATAACAAAAATACAATTCTTTTGCTGAAACATCAACTCCATCAATCATTCTGTCTCAATAACCAGTCATTTGACCTCAAAAATTTCTCATTCTACCTAACAAAGAACATCTTAACATTAAAACCCAATAAAAGAATAATATCACCAACTTTTAACCTTAAACACTATGACAATTGCTTGTCCGAGCTCTTGCAGATACCACTGAAGCAGACAAAATGGTCATTCCCAAATGAAAAAAATAGATCAGATGAGTACAAAGAGACAGTAAAGAAAAAGAAGAAAGAGGAGAGTTGGGGATTGCTAAAGAGGGAGGAGAAAGGGGGTGTCCGACCTCCTCACGCGCCAAGTCAGCCGATGTTTTTGGAGCAGATAGGGAGGATATAGCTACAATCTCCCTCCCTCCCTGTTCCAACACTGACAAACGCGATGGGAGGATGGAGATGGTGTTCGTGTCTCAGAAGCCTAATGAGGCTAGAGTGTACTTTTTCCTTCTCCTTATTTTCTTTTTCTTCTCCAGAATGCTGTTCAATTCACATTTTTTATCCCTAAGCAAAGGGTTGTTTGTGTTTATTGTGGAAATTCGTAGCGCCATCTAGTGGGCTGTGCGGTCATGAGAATTATTTATTTTTTATGTAGGATTTTTCCCTCTTAAGAACTAAGGCATTTTAGGGTAGACTGGTGTATGTAAAAGTCTCTTATATGTTTAAAAACAAGGATTTGCTGAACGCGCTACTGTGATTTTCTAAGGGGTAAAATATCTTCGGATGCTACGTACAGTCAAATTTCGTGGAACTAGCATTTATACCGATACTTCCATGTATAAATTGATTTCTCCAGACACCCTCCATCAGTTGTGTAGTCGTACAAAAATAGAGAGTATATGCTATAGGCAGAATGTATACACTAGAGAGTATATGCAATAGCTTTATTTGAGAAACAGGTGCTATACGGATTTCCTTTAAAAAATCCAGGTGGTATACGGCGTATACCAGGTGTATCCTCCACTACACCTCAGACGGTATACGCATAGGCAGAAAGTATGTGCTCCAGAGTATATGCTACAGCTTTATTTGAGATACAGAAGGTATACGGTTTTCTTTTAAAAAATCCAGAGGTTATACAATGTATACTAACGTATATGCTCCAAAACATCCCTGCCGTCCATGTAGTATGTCTAGATACCCTCTATCAGTGGTATAGTTGTATAAAAACCAGAGGGTATACTCTATAGGCAGAAGGTATACGGTACAGAGTATACACGATAGTTTTATTTGATATAGATTTTCTATAAAAAATACCAAACGGTATACGGATTTCCTTTAAAAAATCCAGAGGTTATACGGCGTATACCACCATATACCCTCCACTACATACCTGCCCTCCAAGTACGTAATTCAATTTTTCAAAATTAGTGGATTATGCCACTCTGCCCTTAAATGCTCCAATTCTCGGCAGTTTACTGAGAGAATTCTGCGTTTTATTAGCTCCTAATCTGCGAGCCAGTGTTTTTCTTTATGAGGGAAGAAATTAATCCGTAAAAGACTAAGCAATAAAAATTAAGAAATTGCTCTTTACGGTTTTCTTTATTTTTTTTCTCTTTTTTTGCAGATTGTGAGATGCAAATGAACATTTTTTCTCTATTTTTTGTGAAAGAAGTGTACATAAATTATTTAATTTGTTCTTTATAGTTCAGAGATATCTGCAGACGCGGCAAAATTTTTCACAGTAATATGGTGGGTTTATTAAGATTAAATATATTATTTTTTTTATGAGTCAAAGCATATTAATTAATGAAATACCTTTTTATGTATAATGAATTAAACGAAATTATTAGATTTTCTCAAGGAATATTATACTTAATAAGTAATAATGCTTCAGTGAAGGAGAAAATGAAAATATCGATCTAATATATGATGGGATTTAAAAGGGAAGATATGAACTAAGTTTAAATAAGTTAATTTTACACTCCATTCAAATGCTTGCGTAAAATCAAAGTAAAATATACAAGCATTATGTGTCAAAATATTAGTAGAAACGTTTAGAAGTGACAATGTATGTAAATACAAACAATTGTTTATATTAAAAACCAGGATTGCAGTTCACATATTTAGTCAAATTTACAGGGTGTCTCATTCCAATACCTAATCTGGATATTTTGTTCATATATTTGCCAATAATGTAAACGATATTTTCAATAGATACTTGATTTCTCTGAAATAGGGTGACTTGACCAGAAATACTGGAAATTGTCACCATATGCGTCAAAACAACACTGAACTAGACTCTCTATGATTCAGAATGTAGCTGAAAAATCGTTAGTTTGTTGAAAATTCCGCTAAAACGTCGTCAATATTGCTAAATAATAAACGTTTGGCTTGGAATAACATAGTCTGCTTTTGTTACTAAATAATTGTACGACTCTTTTTTCTATATATAAAAAGTTCCTGAATCGTCCTAAACAGTCTTGATGTGTTTTATTGCACCTAAATGTTTGTTTTAATATTTTTAAAATACTAACAAGGTAACCACTTTTGGTGCAGTTCGCAACTGGTATCGACACCTGGTTCATTTTGTAGCCCTATACATAAAAGTTAGGGAACCGATAAAATTTATATGTTAAAATCATATTTTATGTATTTTTATACCTTTAATTTTTTTATTATTGGATTTTTAATTGTTAATTTTACGCGAAAAGCGAATAAGTAGTCAAATAGAGTGCTACGAATCTAAACTACTACTCATACACGGCAGACGACATTTGTCTGTGTTACGAATCCAAACTATGACATTTGTCCAGGGTTGTCGAGAAAAATTCTATGGTAACAAATAAAGCTAATTTTGCGCTGCCAAAAATGCAATTATAATGTTGTATTTTTTCAAAATCAAATTCGTAGGTTCTTGAAGAAATTTGTAAACTTTTTTCAATATTTTATACTTATTATTGACTAATTTGTTTTTTTAACTGTTTTTTTTTTAACTTTTATGTGGTCTCGTAAATTGCATTCTTAAAAAGTTATGCTGCTGTCAAATCAAAAAATATGATTTTAACAGAAAAATTTTATCGATTCTCAGACTTCATACTATAGCGCTTTAAAATGCACTAGGTCTCAATTCTAGGTGCTCCCTTGTAAATATTATTTTCTATAAATAGTTTCTAGTCCGTTCTACGTGAACTAAAGTTGCAAAACAAAATATCCTACGAACTCATAACAAAAAACTTAATAAAAAATCTGAAATTTTCGAAAATTCACTAAGCTAAAATATTTCCACTAGTAAAAATGACCTTTTTTTTTTTTTTTTTTTTTTTTTTTGAAGAAAATGTGCACTTTTATTCATAAAGTTTAAACCATTCCTAATGACTCAACTTTCAACAAGTTTTTATTCCGCCCGTGCTGGAATTAAGGCCTATAAATTAAAATAAAATATGAAAAAAAAAAAACTAAATTAAGTCACTTTCTGGGGAAACAGAGTTGTTGTATTGATATAAGATCAGCTTGAGGAATAAAAATAATTTAATTGAGCTATAACAGAAAATTTGTATCATTTATCGACAAAGAATGATTAAAAAATGGTTGAAAAAAGGTTTAAATACCGAACCTGCTGGCCGATTTCTTTGAAAATACAGTTCTTGCGAAAATGGCCTGTAACATATTCACCAAATAGGAGCTCAATAGAAAGCATAATTTGGACGCTTTTGTATCAATCGTACACACACATACATACCAACTTCTTAAAAACAAAGCACCAAAAACGAGTTGTGTAGATCTGAAAACAGGAAGAAATTCTAATATATAAGCACACCTCCCCAAATACATATGAGAGCATTATAAAAATAGCAAAAAAAGATTCAAGGAACCTCAAAATGCAAAAATATGCTAATATTTTCATAATAGGGCTTTTACTATGATTAGAATACTTTTCTTACACTATAATGTGTACGGAAAGTAAAAAAAGTTATTAGCATTAAAATTAAGAATATTGATCTATATATATCCATATCTAATTGTTCTATCCATATCTATCTAATTTTATCTATGTATCTATCTATCTATCTACATATATATATATATATATATATATATATATATATATATATATATATATATATATACACAATTACGCAGCTCAAAATGTTTAATTGAGAATTAATAGCATCCAAAAAACCGATATTCCAGTTTGAGAAAACTGATTAGTATACTACACGAACTTATCGAAAATGTTTCCGAAAATTAGTGGCAGCACAAGAAACGTTATTTTTATAAATGCTTCTTTAAATCTCAAAAATATATCGGTTTCTGAGGTTTCTAAAGATAGAGAAAGCTTTTCGAAATCATGGGTAACTCGAAGGAAATTATTGTATAGTTTCGTTTGTGGTTATGTTATATTTTCGTAGATTTTTTTCGTAGGATATTAATTGAAAATTCGTAAATGAACTTTATAGTAGACACAATATGGTCAATGTGACTAATGTGGTCCAGTTAATTTTACATCTCATAACAAAAAAGAGTATTTTTTTTTTTCATTTATTATAATTTCATAAATATGCATGGATTAGCTTATGTATATTTGTTCTGAAATGGATTAATTTCTGCAATAGCTACATGTTCATATATTAAAATTCAAGAAAATAAATTTATACGTACTTTCTTTTATATAAAAGCTTGAATTTTTGGTACTTGAACTCCTCGAAAATTCCATGCATTTCCAATTTATTCCATAAAATAAAGTGAATTCAAAATAAAATAAATGAACACAGTAAATGAACATGTGTCTTTTATCACAGTGCACTTTATTCGACTGTTCCGCCGATGCCTGTAAATGTTGTTTTACCTATCATTGAGTATGTACGCGGTAAAATACGCAGATACGGCAAGACCTTCTGCAGTGTGAGAGTTTTTATATTTAGGCGAACGATCCAAAGTTATGAATTTAAAAAGGCTATGAAGATTTTAATTGTGTTGGTCAGTGATATCCCGCCCGATATCACTGACCAACACAATTATAATTCCCCGCGATAATGTTAAATCTATAGACGTGGAATGCAATCTTATTTTTTAAATATCTCATCAGGAAATTAATATTTTTAACTTCTTTTTTTTTTGGTGTACTCTACTTAAAGGATGTCTCTTTCTTTTTCAGTTTACAAAATATTTATAAAAGATAAGGTAGGTGACCCAAAGGTGGCCATAGTTAAGCTTTGAGATTTTTTTTTTTTTTTTCTGGTTGGGTGTGTGTGGCTGAATTTTTGTTTGTAAAATTTTACACCTATCTGTAACACATATCAATTGATATCAAGATGTCCAAAAATATTTTTTTTTCTAAAGGTAAGTTCGTGTACTTTGCAATTTTTTTTAGTAAATTGACAATTATGAGAAGTGTGCAATTTTCTATTTATTACAGATGTGATAAAAGTACCTTTTAGTTCATATAGATACAGCTTATTTTAAAACTTTAACAAATTTCATTATATATAATAATTATATAATGCATGATAACACGTTATATTTACAGAAAGTCGGTATACCACAAGGGGGATGTACATCTAGTATACTTTCAGACTTATACTTGTATCATTATGAACGTACATTTATTAATAGTAATGTATCGTTATATTGATGACATTATTTTAATTGCCACTGATCACACTAATATTTCTATATTTCCAGTTGATTATCCTACTAATTTAGAATTAACGGAAAACCTCCTTTCTAACAATACTATTAACTTTTTAGATCTTAAAATTACACTAAAAGAAAACAAAACAATAATAGATCTATTTGATAAACGTAAAGAATTTAAATTTAAAGTTAATTCATTTACTAATTTTAAATCATGTCTTCATAATTCTGTATATCGTAATATACTCCTTAATCATATTTATAGAATAAAAAGTTTATGTTCCTCTCAACTTATTAACAAAAATATTAAAAAACTTATCTATGAAGCATTACAACATGGTTTTCCAAAAAAATTCATTTATTCCTTAATATATAGTTAGTTCCTATTTGATCTTTACAACCAAATTAACACATGCGTTTAAAAAATGTATAAAAAAATCATATAATCTTATAAATATTTACAAAAAAAAAAAAAATTATAATAGGACGGTTGAGTGGGTAGACGTTGGATTGAGGAGGTGTGTGGCGGCGTTGTATGGAAAAATACGCATGGTTAATTTATATTATTAAAAAAAAAAAAAAAAATGGGGGCATTTTGATTTACACAATTGTTTGATCATACACATTTTATAATGGACTGCGATGTGTTATTTTTATATGTATATTCATTTAGTTAGATTTACTTATTCATTATTTAATTATTTTAAATGAATTTATATTCATTAATATTAAGAATGTATTTGATCTAATGATTTGGATTAATACCTTTGGTGGACAATATCATATTTACTTCTAAGATAATGTTTACTTTTATACAGTGTTAATAGAATATGTTTTAATTTTATTAAGTGTTTTTATTTAATTTAACTTTGTTTGAAGCCACATTATTTGTGACTATTTCATTTCAATATTTAATCAATATTAATTTTAAATTCTTTGATTCTTAATTCAAATCTTTAGTATTTTAATTTAATTTACTTTAATTGATGTTGCATTTTTAGTACAGTTATTTAATCGTTGCTGTCATTTAATGGTACATTTTTAATGTTGCATTAATTATTAATTTTTCCATATTACTACTTAATTATAACACAGTATTATTAATTTATACATCCATTACTTAGATATTATTCAACATTCTATTTATTAATTAATTTCATTTATTTATTATTTAACTAATGGCTATCATTAAGATAGTAATTTGGTTTAATTATTAAACACTAATTTCCATCCATTACTTTATATTTACTTCTACCACTAGAGGGCAGCACTATTTCAAGTTGTTTTTTATTATAAATTTTTCCATCTTAATACTTATTTATAACATAGTATTAATCATTAATACATCCTTTAATGTAATTCGATTTTCTATTTATTAATTAATTTCATTTATTTATTATTTAACTAATTGGTATCAATTAAGATAGTTATTTGGTTGAATTATGAAACATTTATTTCCATCCAATTCCTTCGATTCAGATTATATTCACTTTTACTAATAGATGGCAGCACTAATGTTCCTGTTTATTTTATAATCCATTATATTTTAACATTATTTCTGGCATCACTGCAAAGCAATTTATATTTATAAACAATTTATATTTCTAAAATTGGCAACATGTTATGATTTTTTATGCAATTCATTCCCCAGTCATGTTGGTTTTCATGGTGGTTCATGAACTGCAAGGTATCTTTTTTATATCTCTTTTCATCTTTATGGTTTTTATACTTAATGTCTCTATTAAATGTTTTCTCTGTAATATATAAGTATAGCTTCTTTCCTTTTTAATATTGTATTTTATTTTTTATTTTATCACTGATTTGATTCATTGTATTTGAGATGTAGTCCCAATATCATATTTTTTAGCAATGTATGGCTAATATGATGATGAAACATCTCATTTCATTTTATTTGTGGTATTTAGGCAATTGGGACTTGATAATTCTGTCTAAATTCCACAAATTTCATTTCAATTAATTCATTTAATTCCATTTATTCAATTTTTATTTAATTTCTTATTCTTTCATTGTTTTTGATTCCATATTAAGTGTGTTGGGGAATTTGCTAGTTGGTGCATTGTCAACTAATTATTTCATTGTTTAAGTTGGTGTTATGATAATGTTTCATTTATGGTTATATATATATATATATATATATATATATATATATATTATGCTCCAATTCTTTAAATTATTTTTGGATGATTAAAATTACGTATTCTAATACCTGAGTAAATGTTTTTCAAATCAGAGTTGTTGGGACACAAAAGGTTAAGGACATAAGGTAGGTGACCCAAAGGTGGCCATAATTAAGCTTTGAGGGTTTTTTTTTTAATTTTCTGGTTGGGTGTGTGTGGCTGAATTTTTGTTTGTAAAATTTTACACCTATCTCTAACACATATCAACTATACTTTTCTTTGTAAAATAAAATGTAATTACTTTTATAATACAATTTCAATGCTGTAGCTTGTGATCCTCCTTTGGCGCATAGTGTTGCAAAGGTGGCCCATGCATTGAAATCACTTTTAAAATATGAAAAAATACACGGCAAACTATTTTGCTTACTATTATGATCCTTTCTTTTGATATATTTCGAGTTTTTCTTCTTAATCTTCTTATCTTATGACAAGAAAAGACCTTGAAGCACGTTTTGTGCACAGAAGTTCAGGGATTTGTTCTAGGAGTTACTAACTTTTTTTGAGAGATCTCTGGTGTTAACAATAAATGGTAATAAGTTTTTTCAGATATTTATGTAGAAATTCTGAAAATCACCCTTACTACACTGATTTCCACATTTGTTTTCTAAGGTGGCTACCTTGGGAACATGTGTATGGTCTCCATTTGCATGACGTAAAAGTATTAATTTGATACATTTTTTAGAATTGAAGTAAATGTGGTTAAAGAGAAAGAAATAAGCTTTCAGAAAACGTATCATACTTCAAAGTTCTAAGAATTAAAATACGTGTAAATTAAAATAACATCTTACCAAGAAATTAGAACGACTACTCCTCAAAAGTGAAATCCCTGCATAAAATGTTAGAGGATGAAGGTGGTCTCTTTAAATTCAGCCACGTGTAACCCAGATACATGATTGAGAATGTAGTAACGCAAGTTTGTGATTAAAAATTAAATTAATTTTACTTTTGAGGAGTGGGCTACCTTAGGGACACTGGCCCCTTTTTGTTCCCCCACTTTACACTTAATTTTATTAGAAATTTTGAAATCTTAAACCCAAGCTCACCAGCTTTTAACACATAAAATATTACATTAAGCATATATTTTAGAAAAAAATTGTAAACTGAAAAAAAAGAGACATTCTTTAAGAAGAATATCCTGAAAAAATTAGTTTAAAATATTAATTTTCCGAGGCGATATTTTAAAATTAAAATTGCATTCCACATGTTTACTACAATGCATAAGATACTTTCTAATTAATCAATTTAATGCTGATATTTGTGGTTGACTTTCAAACTTTTATGTAAGATAACATAATTTAATTTACTAGGTAAAATATGCTGATAATAAAATAATATGTTTTTATTTAAATGTCATTTAATGTCATTTAGTAATTGAAATGTTTACACATTTATTTTAGAATAAATTTGTGATTTACGCCAGCATATTCAATCAGGAAGTCACATCATCATACGTTTAACAAAAATCACTCACTTAAAATGAAACGACATGTATTGTCATACAATAATTAAAATAACGCCTGAACAATTACTTTAGAGATGATTAGTGAAACTAGTTAAAATAGCTATTGTTATATTCATATGCAGTTTAACTGCCACTGTCCTATGACCATACACTTAAAGGATAGGTATTGTCATATAATAATTAAAATGATTGAATGATTAGTTAGAAGCAATGGATGCAGAGAATCGTTGTTATAGTCTTTGACATGGAATCATCATTCCGTGTATCATTTTGCTGGCCGAATTCAACTGATCAGTTGACGTTTGATCATAATCAGAAAATTACCTGCTTTATCTATTACCCTGTTTACATCGTCTAATAAATACCGCCGGAAAAATTTACATCATAAAATAATTAAATTATTACATTTTTTTAATTTTTTAAAATGCTTTTATAATACATTGTAATAAAAGACTGACGTTTGTTACTCTAGAAAAATATAATGTAACTACGAGCGAAATGTTGTAATAACCTAATACGAACTACCCACGATTCCGAAAAGCGTTCTTTAACTTTAGAAACCAATATATTCTCAAGATTTAAAGAAGCTTTTGTAAAAACAAAGTTACTTTATTTTTGTTACTGATTTTCTGAAACGCATCCGAATAGCATGCATTAATCAGTTTTCTCAACCGGTAATATAGATTTTTTGGATGCTATCAATTCTCAATTAAGCCTTTTTATGTTTAAAAAACATGATCTTGCATGATCAAACATGGTAAATTAACAGCGTTAACATTAACATTAAAATGAATATTATTGTGTTACGCAGGAAAAAATGCAATTACGCAGCTGAAATTTTTAATTGAGAATTAATAGCATCCGCAAAACCAATATTCCGGTTTGAGAAAATGGATTACTACACTATAAAAACAACTCAAAACCTTTCCGAAAATTAGTGTCAGAAAAAGAAACTTTGTTATAAATGCTTCTTTAAATCTCAAACATATTTTAGTTTCTGTGATTTATAAATAAAAGGAACACACTCAAAGTCGGAAGAGGCAATTGTATATTACTTACCCATCATAGGTAATATAGGGTAATTACGTATCTTGCAATCGTTTTAAAAATGAACTTTTTTTTTTTTTTTTTTTTTTTTTTTGACGGATTTACACGTTTTAGACACTGGAGATTCCGAAAAACTTTTTTTTAGAAAAAAAAATGACGTCCGTCTGTCTCTCTGTGTGTATCTGTAAACACTCTATCTCCCAAACAAATTCCCGAACAAAGTAAGTATTACGGGGGACCCCAACGACTAGTTTTCTTTTGTGGTTTTATATTACATTTTCGTAGATTGAGAAACATGTGTCTTTTTTTTACAGTGTACCGTTTAATTGTATAATGAGGAATATATTGACGAACGTGAAAATGCGTATTAAATACAAATTGTGGTACATACTTTATTAGTTATGTACAAAATAATAAATGATACTAGATCGTAAAACAATAATAAAACAAAATTTCGATTAACAAAAAAATACTTTTAACAGTTACTTGAAAAAACATTTTTTTTTCACTACATTGCATTCTGATTAAAATGTTTAATGTGCATAATTACGATTGATATTCTGATTTTTATTTGATTCACCGTAATAAAACGCATTGGATAAAAATTTTATTTCATGGTAATAAAAATACATAGTTTCCAACTTTTACACTTCTTTCTTACCACTAAAATTTAAAAGTCAATTTTGCCTTATTTAATCGACAAAATATGTGATTTAAAATGAATAAAATTTATTTTAAATTTTAGCAGTAACAAAAAGCATAAAAGTTCGCATCTATGAAAATACTATATTCTAATTAAAAGACATTTAATGTCAAGTAATAGATAAAATATTAAATATTTCTTTTAAAACCAATTTGTAAAAAATAATTCACACTAGAAGACACAACATTATACGTTTAACTTTCTCTGTACAGAATAATTCACTTACAAATAAACGATATATATTGTCCTATATTAATTATAATAATGCCTGAACAATCACTTTAAGAGCCATTTGTAAATCTGGTTAGAATAGATATTGTTATATTCATCATTAGTTTAACTGCAATACTATTGCTATGACCATGCACTTAAATGATATGTTATTGTCATATAATAATTAAAATGGCTGAATGATTAGTGAAAATCAATGGATTCAGAGAATTATTGTTATAGTAGTTGACATCACTCCACTAAACCATTTTACTCCGATCGAATTCAAATGAGCAATTTGAATTTGAACATGATGAGAAGTGGACCTGTTTTATACATCACTTTGCTTATTGTTTTTATTAAATTTGAACTGAAAAATTGACTTTAGAAAAAGAAGGAGATGCTTAATTTTCCAAATACGTTTATGATACTTAAGATTATAATAAAGACAGTACTTTTTATTAAAATCATGTTGAATATGTATCTTGGTAATATTTTATGAATTATTCAGAAACTATTAAAGGCTAACAAATTGAAAAACAACGATAAAATTAAGCTCAAATAGTCAATTTAAAAAATCTTTTAATAGTTATTTGAAACAGCTTCTTTTTACTGCAGCATTCAATTATATATTTCGATGAAACCATTTAATGTTTATAATTATAAATATAATATATTCATTATTTAATATTATTTAATTAATATAATTTAATTTATTAGATAAAAGTTTGCCTTTATGTTACTATAACGATATGTTTTGATTCAAATGACATTTAATGCCATATAGTAATTAAAATATTTAAACTTATTTACTAATCTATTGCTGAAATATGCCAGAATATTCAATGAAGAAGTCACGTCGTCATACGTTTAACCAAAATCATCCAATTACAATGAAATAACATGTACAGTCATATAATAATTATAATAATACATGAACAATCTCTTAGAAGTGATTAGTAAAAGTAGTTAAAACAGCCATTATTAGGTTATCATCGGCAGTTTAACAGCAACTGTGTTATGACCATGCACTTAAATGATATACATGGCATTAATTGAATGAATATTGAAAAGAAATACATACAGATAATCGTTGTTATACACTATATGGCCAATGATGACCGGTCATTTGCGATTGTAGACGTTTTGTTCAATATCTGGAAAGTTAAATGAGGAATTATCCTGAAACTTCAGGAGCGTAAACAACATGATAGACGTCATATATTTCCGTGAAGATTTTTTCCCGAAACCCCATAAGGGGGCCGATAAGGATATACGTGCTATCCTCATAAAAATGAACATAGTTTATTAAAAGAAGCCTCCTAAGCATATGCTACCATTTCAGAGCTTTTGCGATATTAGTTTTTACAGGGTTATCCAAAAGATATTAGTTTTTCTTATTAGATATTAGTTTTATTTAGGCATTAGTTTTTCTCAGGCCCCCTATGGGGTTTCGGGAAAAAATATTCGCCGAAATATATGACGTCGACTATGCTGTTTACACGCCTGAAGTTTCAGGATAATTCCTTATGAATTTTTTTAGATATTGAACAAAACGTCTAAAATCGCAAGTGACCGGTCATCATTGGCATATAGTGTAGTAGTTAACATACGATCATATAACTCCACTAAATCATCAGCAGTTGACTTTTGATTATAATCAGAAAATGACCTGCTTTATTCATCCTCCTTCTTACATCGTTTAATAAATGTCGTCTTAAAATAACATTGTAAAATAATTAGATGTTTAATAAGTTTAATTTTTTAAATACCATTTAATTCCACATTGGGAAATATAGTGGTGAACGTGAAAATACTTATTAGATACATACCGTGGTATATATATATTAATTTATGCACAAACTGATAAAAGATAACATATTGAAAAAATATAATAAACTATATCTTTGGATTTGAAAACAAAAATATTTTAAGCAGTTATAATTTAATGTTATTTTCTGTTACGGTAAATTCTGATGAACTATTTAATGCAAAAACTGATTTTCTGATTTTTATTAAATTTAAAGCAGTTATAGGTCTTGAATATACATTTTATTACCTGGTAATAAAAATATATATTTGTAATTAAGTGACATTCAACATTATTTAAATGTTGAATGTTAAATGAATGTCCTGATGACATTCTTTTTAGAATCAATTTGCAGTGTACGTACGGCTTAGGGAATCAGAGGATTTAAGAGATTTGAATACTAGAATTTCCATAAAGTAATAGTTTCCATAACTAAACGCAGAATTTAAAAACTTAAATAAGGCAAATATTTCTTTACGAAATATCTTATATTCTACTTCTGAGGCATACAACCCCTCATTTTTAAAATGTATCGACATATCCAACATAGAAGCCAAAATATTATACTTTTAACCGTGACTGTACCGAAATCATTCATTTACAATGAAATGACATGTGTCGTCATATTATAATGCCTGAGCAATCAATTATTGAGCTGATGAATGAAACCAGTTAAAATATTGTTATAGCCATTTGCAGTTCAACTTAAACTTTGCTATGATGTTGTCTGAGTAACTGTTTGTATTGTATGGATATGTAGCAATTAAAATCATTGAATGCTTAGTGATGTATAGTCAATTACTATAACATCAATTCAAAGAATCGATGTTATAGTAGGGTCATTCCACAGTATTCATGTGTTACGTACGGGACATTTCACAGCAAAATTTTAAGATATTTGTACTTTTTTCAGTATCAAAATATAAATGAGAAAGTTTGCAATTATTTTTAATGCATTATATATCACTTCAACTAGATTCTTATGAAATTTCTTTTTGTTTGAGCCAATACATATATATTTTTTAATTAATAAAGTTGTGTTACGTATGGGACATCACAAAAAAATGTTTTAAAAGTACATCTAGCAATTTGGATTTTGCTCTGAATTTATTTAATATTTTCACAAATAAATTTTATGAGTAGAAGCAGAAATATACATTTTATTAATTAACTTTAAAATTATGTTTTAAAATTGCGTCATTAATTAATGAAAGCTAATTATTTCTGTTACGTACGGGACAAAGCTATTTGTTACGTATGGGACCTATGACCAAATTTTTCTATATGGCTGCAAAAAAATGCTCTAATTTTTATTTGATTTAAAAAAATAATAATATTTTGGATACATTTTAATAGAAGAGATTTAAAGCTTTAAAATGGTGTATTACACTTAACTTTTTTTACAAACTTGTGAAGCCAAATACTGTGGAATGACCCAGTAATTGACAAGCAATTGTCACTCCACTAAATCTTTTTGTTAACTAACTCCAACTGAGCAATTTTGATTTGATCAATTGTTCAGTAGAAATAGCTTTATCCATAAACATGCTTAAAGCATTTGTTGAATGTCATCTAAAAAAATGATATTATATAATGGATTCTTTGATTAATTTTTGAAAAAAGGATACATCTCAATAACATAATGTGGGACATGAAAGCAATTAATATTTATATAATGAAATTAAATTTCTATCAATGTTATAAATACTTTTTTTCCCAATTACTAATAAACTCAGTTCAATTCAAGATTCAGTATTTACTAATAATAATTAAATATAATTTACTTTATTAGGAAAATTTTATTTTTATGATAACAGAAGGTTTAATGTGATATTTAAAAATTATGTAATATATGTTTAAAGGGATGTATAATAACTTAAATACATGAATATTCATTTTAAAATCAGTTTGGGTAATTTAAAATCATTATGTACTTTAAAATCAAATATGTTGCTAAATTCAATCAAGATGTCACAAACCATAGGTTTAACAACCCCTGTCCCGAAAATATTTATTTAAAATGAAACGACATGTATTGTCATACAATAAGTTATAATAATGCTTGAGTAATCATTTAGAAATGATTAGTGAAACATGTTAAAGCAGTTATTGTTATATCCTTTGACTACAACTCTGCTATGACTGTGCATTTAGTCTTAAATGATATATATTGTCATGTAATAATTAAAATGATTGAATGATTAGTGAAAAGCAATGCATTCAGATAATTGATGTCATGCAATCATCGCTCACACTAAATCATTTTCCTAGACAAGTTCAACTGAGCTGTTGAATAGAGTTGCTTACATAATTTCTTAAATGTCATCTGAAAAATTAACACTATTAAAATGATTAAATGCTTAATTCTTAAAATTCCTTTATAATGCCTTTTAATTATATAATGAGAAAGATATTGATAAAAATGAAAAGACTGGATAACAACGTATGAACATAAATTTCGTAACTTTAATGTTATCCGGGCGCCAGTGATACACACACACACACATATCTACTATATATATAAAACACAAACGGAAATTTCGTTCCGTTCCTTTATAACTCGAGTTCTGCGGAATGGAATTTGATGGAACTTGCACTGTTGGACAGATAATTTTTCAGGGAAGGTTTTAGTATACAACATATACTTCTACGTAGATTAGTTATAGAATTATGATGGAAAGTTCTGTTATTTTGGACGGTTAGGTTACCATAGGTCATTTGTTTGGCGACCATTATCGTTGGCGAAAGAATTGAAACGGCTATATCAGAAATAAATGCAAACACATAGAAAAATAAAAGAAAAATTCTGTTATTAATTTTATTTAAAATCTCTCCCCCCCCCCCCCCACCGCAAAAAAAAAAAAAAAGAAAAATAGAAAAAGAAAAAGAAAGAAAAAAAATCTGTTTTAATGAGGGATAATATTATAAAGCGAAACTATTTAATTTAAACCCCAAAGGAATGTTTGTAATGCTTAAAAATATTAAAATGCATGAGATTAGAATTAAGTCAATATTTGGCGATTTATCGTTTGCTTCAAGTTAACAAAAATGCAACTAATAATTTGATTAGATAAAATATGAGTGACATTTTTTTCTTTCTGTTAATTTTTTTGGTACTTACGTATTATTCGGGCCAGGTCAGATACAACTGTGCCAAGCATGGCGCCAATTATACTAATTACAGTAACCATTATTTTTTGACAAGTACATAGTTTATTTATTTATTATAGTGTATAGTTTTTTAGTATAATTTATAGTTCATTTTTTTTATTATAGTATACAGTTTTTTTGTTAGTTATTTATTATTGTTTATTTATTTTATTTATTTATTTATTTTATCATTATTTTATTTCATTTATTTACCATTTTAAACAATTTTATGTATTTAACAATATTTAAGGTACTTTTCCGTTATACGGACACCATGCCAAAATGTATACTAATGCATAATGTGTAAATGTATGCATGTATGTAAATGCAATGTAAATGTATGTATGTAAATGTATGTAAATGTATGTATAAAATGTATGTAAATGTATGTATAAAATGTATATAAATGTATGCTTGGCGACAATGGTGTCCGTATAGCGGAAAAGTACCATATTAAATTACTGTTTTGCACATTATTGGCAACGGTAAACAAATTGACAATTAACAACCATTTTTGGCGATCTATCTCCTGGCCCGGATAATATGTAAGTACCATTTTTTTATATAACTCCCCTATCATGTGACTTACAGGAGGAACTAGCAGATGTAATTGTAAAAATGACTATATTTATGAGTTACATGTTATTTGTTTATTTACCATTTTGATTTTACTTTTGTCGCCAAACAATGTGATTTTAAGCCAAAAATACATCAGCGTGACATCAGCTTGAGTGTTATTAGCAATAATAGTATGTTTTTTTGTGTATACAAGATCATTTTTTAAGTAAATATTTATATTCAAATGCAAATTATATAAATAGCAGCTATTGTTATAAATATGGGATCAAATATTTAAATTTTAGTGAATGTCTGCCGCTCAAACACATATTGTAAAATAATTGAATTTTAGACATTTAAAAATTTACTACGGAAACAAGCCGGTTTGTTTTCACCAAACATAGGATTTTTATAGCCTCGAACTCAGATCAGCGAATATTGTCTATTCTTTTATTTATTTATTTATTTATTTTTTAATATATCGCCAATTTCACTTATAGAAATATTCACTGCGTCAAAAGTTAGGGACTAAAGAATATTCTTAAGGAGATGTGTGCAATTATGCGTTATTACTATCACAAAAGGCGACATTTTGCAATAAAAATTGCTTACTGAAATAAATTTTCTATGCTCTTTATGATTCGTCATTTCTTTTTAGTTTTTTCTGCATATCTCTCTTTCTTTCAGGAAGGTTTTTAAAAGATATTGGACTAATCGTCCGTATTCCGGCCACCTGCCAGTTGGCATTTTTACCATATTGTTGGATGTTTTGTTTGTGTTTGAAGGTTACTCTGGACGACGATTCAGATTACAGAAGATTAGACGACTTTTGAAATTAGCGATTGATAAATTTAGGTTTTTTTTTTCATTATGAAACAAAGTTTTACAAAAAAAGTGATGCTTCTAACGCACAGAAAACTTTTTAATGCCAATGTTGGCGAATGGAATAAATAATATTTGTTTTGTTGATTTATCATTTCAGCCTGGATAAAAAACACGAGTACCTGAAATTCTGATTAGATAACTTTTCGATCATTATAAAGCATTTTCGACTTACATACAGACCTAGCAGCTAAACATAGTGACAAATGAATCTTTTTCTGCGTGTTATTATACTCTTTACAGAAATGCAAATAAAATCTTCGGTTTAAGCATTCACCAAAAAGATTATGACTAAACATTTTGCATAACTAACATTGTCAGTTTTATTTAAGGCATGGAATTTTGTCAATGAAAGATCTATAATTGAATTGACAGCAATTTGACATTATTTAATCTTTAATGGAACATAGTTTGGCGCGTAAATAACTTCGTTTTGTAACTAACTCTGGTACATTAGTAACCATATCGTTTCCAGCACTTCTAATGTTTGACGTCAAACTTGAATATAGAAAAGATTATGGAAGATTAGGAAGATTTTATTGAATGCAAATTAGAGGTTTATTCTTCTACCAGAGTTAATCATCGGGTTTTTTTTTTCAGGTTAATGGTTACACGAATGCAACTGTTCTAAAAAAAGGAAAGACAGTGAAAAGGGCGTCATTTTAATTTTATTCAAACTATTCAGCTTTAAAAATGCACTTTTTATGTTTCACCATTTTGTTTTAAATATGAAAGTTAAACTCTGTTTTTTATGTACAAAAAGTTTATTACATTTTTGACTGTATTTACTCTGCCGGAATCGAAATATGAAAAACTGTAGTAGACTTTCCAGAAGAGGACGTATATTACGAAATATAACGTAACATAGAGTGAGATTGTACTTACGTTACCAGAACCTCACACAGAGACAAGAAAGAGGGACGGGGTTCAAGAACTTACAGGCGAAAATGAATCACCCGAACATTACTTAAGTTCAATGGTCAAACTATGCAATCATTGTAATGCTCTCTTTTTTAGCAGTATGTTCACTAGAGAACATTTTAGTTCCTGTTGTCATAATCTCATAATGGCCTCATTTCCCTACCAAACTCTACTATAAATAATCAACTAAATGAGGTGCTTCTTATTAGCCCAAATTTTGTCAAGTGTATAATAATATAAAGCAATGTCGTTCCCATCGTTTACAGCAATATTGAAGGAAAAACCAGGTGAACGTCCCTATTGCTTTAAAATACACGCTCAAATCCATTGATATAATTCGTTTGATTCAAGGTTCGTTTGAAAATTTTGACTAAGGTAGCATCCGTAGGTGAAGATCCATATTCCTTTAAAATACAAAGCCAATTCGTTTGATTTAAGGTACATTTAGAAAAATGGCCCAGCGCAGCGGGCGTAGCATGCTAGTATATATATATATAGATATGCTTATATATATTATAATATATAATTATGTTTACACAATTATGTATAACACATGTTTATATACATGCATATACATCACTGGCGTTCCGCTAACATTAAAGGACCTAAATTTATTTTACAGAGTTATAAGGACTTCTTCAGACGAATTACCAATTACCAATAAACAGATCTCAATTATATTTAATACCGCAGTATAATTAATAAAACAGACTTCTTTTATTTTCAGTTTGTAATTTTCTGAAGCTCGAATAAATGGAAATATCATTTTTCATTAAGGGATGACATATTTATGTACTGACTTTACTGCAAATTTAAATCTGCGCACAGTGAGAAATTTATTGTTGAGTTATTATTGCATCGTCTTCTAACACTACACGGCATAATTATTACATTGAACATTATAAGTTGGC
Organism: Maratus michaelseni; assembly: GCA_963931845.1. Lineage (NCBI taxonomy): Eukaryota > Metazoa > Arthropoda > Arachnida > Araneae > Salticidae > Maratus > Maratus michaelseni. Next base: position 110,042,174 of record OZ007597.1, on the reverse strand, counting down.
TTGGAGTAAAGAGGACCGCTTTAATGAGAAAAATGATGGAAAAAGCGCTTCATACAGTGTAAAACTATATTATATTACACTGTTAACACTTTTGTGCTGGATTGAATAAACTTTTGGTGCTGCAATAGCAGCAACCATAAGTTCGTGAAATTTCTTTCCAACATTTGGAGCGGCAGTTGAACCACAGTTCTAAATGCTTCTACTGTACTGTTAGTTAGTTAATACTTTTACTGCAAATTTAAATCTGTGCACAATGAGGAATTTATTGTTGATTTACCATTATTGCACTGTCTTCTAATACTACCAGCTTAATTATTACATTGAACATTATAAGTTGGCTTGGAGTAACAGGGGACACTAAAATGACAAAAATGATGAAAAAAAACCGCTTCATATTGTCTAAAACTATATTATATTACACTGTTAAAAATTTTGTGATGGATTGAATCAACTTTTGGTGCTGGAATAGCAGCAACCATAAGTTCGTGAAATTTCTTTCCAACATTTGGAGCGCCGTTGAACCACAGTTCTAAATGTTGCAACGAGATTTCACCATCTTATGGTTATATATATACTACTGCAGCACCAAAAATCGGTTCAAGCAAGGACAAAATTTTTTTTAATGTAGATTCTGGTTTTGGTTATCACTATAATTAATATACAGGGTGTTCTAAAATTCGACCATTGTTACCAAATTACTCGTTGCAACATTTAGAACTGTGGTTCAACGGCGCTCCAAATGTTGGAAAGAAATTTCACGAACTTATGGTTGCTGCTATTCCAGCACCAAAAGTTGATTCAATCCATCACAAAATTTTTAACAGTGTAATATAATATAGTTTTAGACAATATGAAGCGGTTTTTTTTCATCATTTTTGTCATTTTAGTGTTTACAAATTAAAAGAGATGATAGAAGGCATCGAGAGGATGAAAACTTGCTATAGAACATGGGGTTGCAAACCACATTTAGTGGGAGAAAATCGCAAAAATAATTATGAAGGGTGTGACGTCGAGTGGAACAAAAAGGGCCAATAATAATAAGAAAAAAAACATTTATATGATGTCAAGCAGGATTGCAATGCATTGCAGTTCAACGTCAAAAAGGAGACGACGACACAGTTTTATAGAAATTGTTTAAAGTTGCGGCCATGAAGGTCATTGCACAGACAACACCAACGGACGAAGTATTGCCGGACACGTTAAAACATATTCATATAAAAATATCTCGTCGTCTCTTTTCTGACGTTGAACTGTAATGTATTATAATCATGCTTTACGTCAAATAAATGTTTTTTTTTTTTTCTCTTTATTAATGATCCTTTTTTTGCACTCGACGTCACACCCTGCATAAATATTTTTGCCATTTTCTCCCACTAAACGTACTTTGCGACATCTTATTCTATGGTAAGTTTTCATCCTCTTGGTGCTTTCTATCACCACTCTTAATTTGTTGGTCGAATTTCGAACACCCTATATAAAGTGGTTTAACTTGCGTAACTGATAAGTCAATCTTTCGTAATCGAAGTATACCGCTACTGCTTTAATAAATCTATTTCGGAATTATTCAGCCACTCTTTTCAAACTCTTCCTTTTTTTTTTTTTTTTTTTACAATCTTTTATTTAATTTAACTTGTATTTTGTATGTAAAGATGGAATTTTGTAATCAATTTTGCGCTTACTTCCTCATATTTAAGAATGGAAAAAATCCTGTACAAGGGTGTGTTTTCGATGACAACGCAACATTTTACTATTATTAGAAATTAATTATAAGTTCATAAATTAATTTAAAAGTATTTTCTATTAGCCGGGTGCAGATGATAAATCCTAATATTTCTTCAGCATAAACGTCATATATTTATACATTATTCATACATCATTCATACATATTTCTACTTAATATGAACACTTTTGCAAATTACTTTTCCTATGTATTTCCAAGATGCAGAAAATTAAAGCGCGTTTCAATCTTTTTGGGACACCCTGTATAGCTTAGAAGAGTTGTATAACTATATAAAATTATCAATATAAATGACATCAAATATTTAATAAATTTAATATATACTTTTATAAACAGCTTAGAGATCAGTTTCAGTAAGCCTAAATTATATCTTTAAAAGAAACCCCCCTTTTGCCCTATTATGAAATATACTCAAAAAAGTAACTTTACTTATAATATTGTTAGTCTTAAATTTGGAAAAAAATAATATATTTAGTATCAATATTCCACCCATAAAGTTCACAAAGAAACCAAAATGTTCTGGCTGAAAATAGAAAAAAAGTGACTGAATTTTTAACTTATTGAAAAGAAGCACTTTTCATCCGAAAAATGAATGGAACTAAAAGCATTTTTCATTGTACCGAACATAAATGCAATCACTTTCACAAAAAAAATCTGTAAAATAAAATTGCACAGAAAAACTTGTATCGATTTCTTCACAATATAAATAGCTGAGAGGTGTTGTATCACTATAAAAAATAACCAAGTATAAAGTGTATTAAAAGTTTATTAATTTTAATATTTACTTTTATAAAAAGCTTAATTGTAGCATTTTCAGGAAAGGTATTTTCCATCGTTAAAGAAACTTCATTTATCAAAATTATGAAACATACAACAGTAATTTTACGTCTAAATCTTACATGTTTACCCTTATATTCGGATAATTATATTTAGCATTAAATTTCCATTTTTATTCTTTACCCAGAAACCAAACTGTTCAGCTAAAAAATGGTAGAAAAGTGTCTGATAGAGTTTTTTATGTATTGAAAGAAGCACTTTTCAACCGAAAAAAAGAATCTAACTAAAAGCACTTTCCATTATACCGAACATAAATGCAATCACTTTTACAAAAAAAAAAACTCTTGTAAAATAAAATTGCAGAGGAAAACTTGTATCGATTTTCTCACGATATAAATAGCTGAGAGGTGTTGTATCACTATAAAAAGAACCAGTATAAAGGACATTAAATGTTTATTAAATTTAATATTTACTTATATAAAAAAGCCTAATCGTAGCCACTCTCAGAAAACTTATTTTCTATCTTTAAAGAGATTTCATTTATCAAAGTTGTGAAGCAAACTAACAGTAATTTTACTTCTAAACCACATATTTACCCTTATATTCGGATAATTATAAATATCATTAAATTTCCATTTTTATGCTTTACAAAGAAACCAAATTGTTCAGCTAAAAAATGGTAGAAAAGTGTCTGAACGGGTTTTTTATGTATTGAAAGAAGCACTTTTCAATCGATAAAAAGAATCGAATTTAAAGCACTTTCCATTGTATCGAACATAAATGCAATCACTTTTACAAAAAAAACTCCCCTATAAAATAAAATTACAGAGGAAAACTTGTATCGATTTCCTCACGATATAAATAGCTGAGAGGTGTTGTATCACTATAAAAAATAACCAGTATAAAGGGCATTAAATGTTTATTAAATTTATTTACTTATATAAAAAGCCTAATCGTAAACACTCTCAGAAAACTTATTTTCTACCTTTAAAGAGATTTCATTTATCAAAGTTGTGAAGCATACTTACAGTAATTTTACTTCTAAATCTAACATGTTTACCCTTATATTCGGATAATTATATTTAGCATTAAATTTCTATTTTTATACTTCAGACAGAAATCAAATTGTTCAGCTAAAAAATGGTAGAAAAGTGTCTGAACGAGTTTTTTAAGTGTTGAAAGAAGCACTTTTCAACCACAAAACGAATCGAACTAAAAGTATTTCCCATTGTACCGAACATAAATGCAATCACTTTTACAAAAAAAAAAACAAAAAAAAAACCCTGTAAAATAAAATTGCAGAGGAAAACTTGTATCGATTTCCTCACGATATAAATAACTGAGAGGTGTTGTATCACTATAAAAAATAACCAGTATAAAGGGCATTAAATGTTTATTAAATTTAATATTTACTTATATAAAAAGCTTAATCGTAACCAATCTCAGAAAACTTATTTTTTTATCTTTAAAGAGATTTCATTTATCAAAGTTGTGAAGCATACTTACAGTAATTTTACTTCTAAATCTAACATGTTTACCCTTATATTCGGATAATTATATTTAGCATTAAATTTCTATTTTTATACTTCAGACAGAAATCAAATTGTTCAGCTAAAAAATAGTAGAAAAGTGTCTGAACGAGTTTTCTATGTATTGAAAGAAGCACTTTTCAACCGGAAAAAAAATCGAACTAAAAGCACTTTCCATTGTTCTGAATATAAATGCAATCACTTTTACAAAAAAGCCCCTGTAAAATAAAATTGCAGAGGAAAACTTGTATCGATATCCTCACGATATAAATAGCTGAGAGGTGTTGTATCACTATAAAAAATAACCAGTATAAAGGGCATTAAATGTTTATTAAATTTAATAATTACTTATATAAAAAGCCTAAACCACTCTCAGAAAACTTATTTTCTATCTTTAAAGAGATTTCATTTATCAAAGTTGTGCAGCATACTAACAGTAATTTTACTTCTAAATCACATATTTACCCTTATATTTGGATAATTATAATTATCATTACATTTCCATTTTTATGCTTTACACAGAAACCAAATTGTTCAGCTAAAAAATAGTAGAAAAGTGTCTGAACGAGTTTTCTATGTATTGAAAGAAGCACTTTTCAACCGGAAAAAAAATCGAACTAAAAGAACTTTCCATTGTTCTGAATATAAATGCAATCACTTTTACAAAAAAGCCCCTGTAAAATAAAATTGCAGAGGAAAACTTGTATCGATATCCTCACGATATAAATAGCTGAGAGGTGTTGTATCACTATAAAAAATAACCAGAATAAAGGGCATTAAATGTTTATTAAATTTAATATTTACTTATATAATAAGGCCTAATCGTAACCACTCTCAGAAAACTTATTTTCTATCTTTAAAGAGATTTCATTTATCAAAGTTGTGAAGCATACTTACAGTAATTTTACTTCTAAATCTAACATGTTTACCCTTATATTTGGATAATTATAATTATCATTACATTTCCATTTTTATGCTTTACACTGAAATCAAATTGTTCAGCTAAAAAATAGTAGAAAAGTGTCTGAACGAGTTTTTTAAGTGTTGAAAGAAGCACTTTTCAACCACAAAACGAATCGAACAAAAGTATTTTCCATTGTACCGAACATAAATGCAATCACTTTTACAAAAAAAAAACAAAAAAAAAAAAAACCCTGTAAAATAAAATTGCAGAGGAAAACTTGTATCGATTTCCTCACGATATAAATAACTGAGAGGTGTTGTATCACTATAAAAAATAACCAGTATAAAGGGCATTAAATGTTTATTAAATTTAATATTTACTTATATAAAAAGCTTAATCGTAACCAATCTCAGAAAACTTATTTTTTTATCTTTAAAGAGATTTCATTTATCAAAGTTGTGAAGCATACTTACAGTAATTTTACTTCTAAATCTAACATGTTTACCCTTATATTCGGATAATTATATTTAGCATTAAATTTCTATTTTTATACTTCAGACAGAAATCAAATTGTTCAGCTAAAAAATAGTAGAAAAGTGTCTGAACGAGTTTTCTATGTATTGAAAGAAGCACTTTTCAACCGGAAAAAAAATCGAACTAAAAGCACTTTCCATTGTTCTGAATATAAATGCAATCACTTTTACAAAAAAGCCCCTGTAAAATAAAATTGCAGAGGAAAACTTGTATCGATATCCTCACGATATAAATAGCTGAGAGGTGTTGTATCACTATAAAAAATAACCAGTATAAAGGGCATTAAATGTTTATTAAATTTAATAATTACTTATATAAAAAGCCTAAACCACACTCAGAAAACTTATTTTCTATCTTTAAAGAGATTTCATTTATCAAAGTTGTGCAGCATACTAACAGTAATTTTACTTCTAAATCTCATATTTACCCTTATATTTGGATAATTATAATTATCATTACATTTCCATTTTTATGCTTTACACAGAAACCAAATTGTTCAGCTAAAAAATAGTAGAAAAGTGTCTGAACGAGTTTTCTATGTATTGAAAGAAGCACTTTTCAACCGGAAAAAAAATCGAACTAAAAGCACTTTCCATTGTTCTGAATATAAATGCAATCACTTTTACAAAAAAGCCCCTGTAAAATAAAATTGCAGAGGAAAACTTGTATCGATATCCTCACGATATAAATAGCTGAGAGGTGTTGTATCACTATAAAAAATAACCAGAATAAAGGGCATTAAATGTTTATTAAATTTAATATTTACTTATATAATAAGGCCTAATCGTAACCACTCTCAGAAAACTTATTTTCTATCTTTAAAGAGATTTCATTTATCAAAGTTGTGAAGCATACTTACAGTAATTTTACTTCTAAATCTAACATGTTTACCCTTATATTTGGATAATTATAATTATCATTACATTTCCATTTTTATGCTTTACACTGAAATCAAATTGTTCAGCTAAAAAATAGTAGAAAAGTGTCTGAACGAGTTTTTTAAGTGTTGAAAGAAGCACTTTTCAACCACAAAACGAATCGAACTAAAAGTATTTTCCATTGTACCGAACATAAATTCAATCACTTTTACAAAAAAAAAAACAAAAAAAACCCCTGTAAAATAAAATTGCAGAGGAAAACTTGTATCGATTTCCTCACGATATAAATAACTGAGAGGTGTTGTATCACTATAAAAAATAACCAGTATAAAGGGCATTAAATGTTTATTAAATTTAATAATTACTTATATAAAAAGATTAATCGTAACCAATCTCAGAAAACTTATTTTTTTATCTTTAAAGATATTTCATTTATCAAAGTTGTGAAGCATACTTACAGTAATTTTACTTCTAAATCTAACATGTTTACCCTTATATTTGGATAATTATAATTATCATTACATTTCCATTTTTATGCTTTACACAGAAATCAAATTGTTCAGCTAAAAAATAGTAGAAAAGTGTCTGAACGAGTTTTCTATGTATTGAAAGAAGCACTTTTCAACCGGAAAAAAAATCGAACTAAAAGCACTTTCCATTGTTCTGAATATAAATGCAATCACTTTTACAAAAAAGCCCCTGTAAAATAAAATTGCAGAGGAAAACTTGTATCGATATCCTCACGATATAAATAGCTGAGAGGTGTTGTATCACTATAAAAAATAACCAGTATAAAGGGCATTAAATGTTTATTAAATTTAATAATTACTTATATAAAAAGCCTAAACCACTCTCAGAAAACTTATTTTCTATCTTTAAAGAGATTTCATTTATCAAAGTTGTGCAGCATACTAACAGTAATTTTACTTCTAAATCACATATTTACCCTTATATTTGGATAATTATAATTATCATTACATTTCCATTTTTATGCTTTACACAGAAACCAAATTGTTCAGCTAAAAATGGTAGAAAAGTGTCTGAACGAGTTTTTTATGTATTGAAAGTAGCACTTTTCAACCGAAAAAAAAATCGATCTAAAAGCACTTTCTATTGTACCGAACATAAATGCAATCACTTTTACAAAAAAAAAAAAAAAAAAAAAAAAAAAAAAAAAAAAAACCCTTTAAAATAAAATTGTAGAGGAAAACTTGTATCGATTTCCTCACGATATAAATAGCTGAGAGGTGTCGTATCACTATAAAAAATAACCAGAATAAAGGGCATTAAATGTTTATTAAATTTAATATTTACTTATATAATAAGGCCTAATCGTAACCACTCTCAGAAAACTTATTTTCTATCTTTAAAGATATTTCATTTATCAAAGTTGTGAAGCATACTAACAGTAATTTCACTTCTAAATCTAACATGTTTACCCTTATATTCGGATAATTATATTTAGTATTAAATTTCTATTTTTATACTTCACCACAGAAATCAAATTGTTCAGCTAAAAAGTGGTAGAAAAGTGTCTGAACGAGTTTTTTATGTATTGAAAGAAGCACTTTTCAACCGCAAAACGAATCGAGCTAAAAAGTATTTTCCATTGTACCGAACATGAATGCAATCACTTTTACAAAACAAATCTGTGAAATAAAATTGCAATGGAAATCTTGTATCTATTTTATCAGAATATAAAGAGTTTGGAGGTGTTGTATCACTATAACAATTATCCAGTAAAAAGGGTATTAAAGATTGAATACATTTAATATTTACTTCTATAAAAATATTATTCATAGCGCTTTCAGAAAATTTGTTTTCTGTTTTTAAAGAAACTTTGCCAAAGTTGTGAAACATACTAGCAGTAATTTTACTTCTAATTCTTACATGTATATTTATGCTGTTATTACATGTATTTATTATTATGTATGCACTTTATATTTGGAAAATTATATATTTAGTATTAAATTTCTACTTTTATGTACTTGAAACTGAAGCCAAATTGTTCAGCTAGAAAATGGTAGAAATGTGAATGAATGGGTTTTTTTACTTATTGAAAAGAAGCACTTTTCAATCGAAAAACGAATCGAACTAAAAGTACTTTCCATTGTACTGAACATGAATGCAATCACTTTTACAAAACAAATCTGTGAAATAAAATTGCAGGGGAAATCTTGTATCTAATTTATCAGAATATAAAGAGTTTAGAGGTGTTGTATCACTATAACAATTATCCAGTATAAAGGCTATTAAAGATTGAATACATTTAATATTAACTTCTATAAAAATATTATTCATAGTACTTTCAGAAAATTTGTTTTCTGTTTTTAAAGAAACTTTGCCAAAGTTGTGAAACATACTAGCAGTAATTTTACTTCTAATTCTTACATGTTTACCTTTATATTTGGAAAATTATATATTTAGTATTAAATTTCTACTTTTATATACTTGAAAATGAAACCAAATTGTTCAGCTAGAAAATGGTAGAAAAGTGAATAAATGAGTTTTTTTACTTATTGAAACGAAGCACTTTTCATCTGAAAAATGAATTGAACTAAAAGCATTTTTTATTGTACCGAATATAAATGCAATCACTTTTACAAAAAAGCTCTAAAATAAAATTTTAAGAGAAAACTTTTATCGATTTCATTTCAAAATATTCTGAGATTTATGTATCAGATTTATGTAATTATATATGTTATATCCATATATTTATCTTAGAGGTGTTGTATAACTATAAAAAGTAATCAGTATAAATGGTATTGAAGATTTTGAAAATTTAATATTACCATACATAAAGACATTAATGGTATCACATTTAGCATACCTAAATTATATTTTTAAAGAAGTTTCTTTTAGCTTTATTGTGAAATATACTAAACATAATTCTAGTTCTTACTTATTTACTCTGATATTTCGAAAACTATTTAGTATTAAATTTCCATTCTTAAATTTCACACAGACACTAAATCGTTCTGCCAGAAAATGATAGAAAGTGGACTGAATGATTTTTTATCTTATTTATTAGAACAGTACTTTTCACTCGAATGAATGCTTTTCGGAATCGCAAGTTATTGTATATTTTTGTTCGGTGTTAGTATTTTGTCGTAGATTAAGAAACATTTGTATTTTTTTTACAGTGTACTACAGTGTTCAAGCAGTAATACGCTACCGCGCATGCGCGGTAGCGTATTACTGCTTGCACGGCAGCGTATTACTGCTTATTTTACTGTTTAATACTGTTAATTTCACGGTATAATACTGGCAGCTGGGTGCCAGTTTTATACTGTAAAATCAACAATTATTTTTTGCAGTGTACCTTTTTTATCATAAAATTCATGATGTTAACAGTTTTAAAAATAAACGCCATTTATATGAAAGAAATTTTCCGTATTATCGAAAATATATCGAGGTTTATTTTTAGTCTGAAATATTTGGTCTTGTTTTTGTAAAACTACATCTGGCATTAAATTTCTAATTTCATGATTCACTTGGAAACCAGATCGTTTTGCCAGAAAACATTTCAGAAATGATTAAATGGATTTTTAACTTGCTGAAAAGAATATTATTTCTCTTTTTATCTCAAAAAAGCGGAATAAACTGAAAACAACTTTCTCTTCTCCAAATAGTAATGCAATACATATATTTTTTTAAACATGTGCTGGAAAAAAATTTATTTTAAATTATTTTAAAAATTAGACCAGTTCTCTAAAATATGTATGTTTAATTCAAAATATGCATTGAATGCGCGCTATGTTTTGACCTTTACAAAGTATCATATAAAATAAAAATATATACATCCGATACATTATGACATCTTGCAATAACTGCAAAAACGTGTAAAATAAAAACTTTAAAAACAGTAAAAAAAATGTTTTAATAGACTGGTTTACATGTTTTGACTCCATCGAAACCTTTATCAAAACAAATAAGAATATTCCAAAAAATGCGCAATCTATGATGTAATGAATTGAAACTTCGTCATATGAGTTTTCACGTACGTTATTTTTTATTTTTACTTGGGTATTTATTTCCATTTTCGTAACCACTCGAGCTATAATTTTGTTAAGTTTTATAATAAGGAGTTTATGAAATACCATTTATTAAAGCAGACGGAACAAAAAATTACTTCATTGCCATAACTAGTGGGAAATGTAGTTGTAAAAAAAATGAGCATATAGCTGATATTAAAGTATTATAGAAAAACCACTTGCAAGATTATTACTGAAAGGTATATACTTACTGGAAGGAATATATTTCTCTTTTTATCTTAAAAAATGTATTAAAATGAAAACAACTTTATCTGTTTAAATAGAATTTAATATGCATATTTTTAAACATTTAGTAAAAAAATTGTATTTTAAAATATCTCATAAATTAAACAAGTTGTCTAAAATACGTATGTTTAATTCAAAATATACATTGCACACGCGTTATGTTTTGACCGTTACAAAGTATCACATAAAACAAAAATTACAAATTTTAACACCCTGTAATAATATACTACTTTTAATTGCCAGAAAGCGCAAAATAAAAACTTAAAAAACAGTAAAAAAGGGTTTTAATAGATAGTTTACATGTTTCGGCTCCATCAAAGCCATTATCAAAACAAATATCAGCCATTATCAAAACATTATCAAAACAAATATAAATATTCTAAAAATGCACAATCTATGATGTAATGATTTGAAACGCCATCATTTAATTTTTCACGTACTCTCTCAGATTACGCACGTTATTTTTTATTTTTAATTGGATGTTTATTTCCATTTTCGTAACCATAGAGTAACTCGAGTCATATTTTGGTAAGTTTTATAATAAGGAGTTTGTGAAATACCATTTATTAAAGCAGACAAATCAAATAATTACTATATTGGCATGACTAGCAGAAAATTTAGAGCGTAGAGCTGATATAAAGTATAACAGTAAAAACACAAACCTCGTAAGATTATATTAAGAAGAAACCATACAAATAAATTTCAATCAAAGTAAGATATTTTTTCTCTAAATAACTGTCTGTTAAATTTTATTTATCCATCCATCAATTATAAGATAAGCCATAGAGATTGTAACCCGTAAAAATTCAATATGTAACGATGCAGCTTCATTTAACTTACCAAAATTATGGACCGAGTTACTCCATGGTTATGAATATGGAAATAAACATCCAAGTAAAAATAAACATAAACGCATAATCTGAGATAGTACGTGAAAACTAAATGATGGCGTTTCAAATCATTACATCATAGATCGTGTATTTTTAGAATATTCTTATTTGTTTTGATAATGGCTTCGATGGAGTCGAAACCTGTAAACAGCCTATTATAACCTTTTTGTACTGTTTTTAAAGTTTTTATTTTACACCTTTCAGTAATTAAAAGTAGTATAACAAAATAACTTCATACATAAATTAATTTGGTGTCCAAAATTTTAGGGTAAAAAACAATATGCTAATTTTTAAACAGGTGACTGACATTTGTAAATTCTACTGTGCAATCACCGCGTTCGTTTCATTGTGACACTAAATTGCTTCATTTTGATGAACACTTGAAAACTTGTCACAAAGCAATCATCAAAGTTTATTTTCAATAGAGTCTGCAAAAAGGACGCATCACATGAGAGTTGCAAGATGACTTCACTGCAACGTCTCCTGGTGACTCGTCACAAAGCAACAGTCTTAGTGACTTCCAGTGGAATCACTAAATGATGGTCATTTGAGAGTAACAATGAGACGAATGAAAATGTCACAGTTTGGTTTACCAGAGTGACTGTAACATGTATGGCAATTTGTGACGTCAATGTAACTCTACATGGACTGGCTGTGTTGTTAGATAGTACTTATATTCTGAATCTGCGTTACTAGTCACAAAGCAACTATCATAGGGAATTTTCAATAGAGTCTGCAAATGACGTTCACATGAGAGTCGCAAGGTGACTTCATTGCAACGTCTCCTGGTGACTCATCACAAAGCAACAGTCATATGACTTCCAGTGGAATCACCAAATGATGGTCATTTGAGTGTAACAATGAGACGAATGAAAATATTCCAGTTTGGTTTACCATAGAGATTGCAACATGTATTGCAATTTGTGACGCTACATGGACTGGCTGTATTGTTAGATCTGAATCTGCTGTACTCGTCACAAAGCAACTATCCTAGTGAATTTTCAATAGTCGTCCAAATGACGATCATATGAAAGTCGCAGGGTGACTTCATTGCAACGTCTCCTGGTGACTCGTCACAAAGCAACAGTCATAGTGACTTTTAGTGGAATCACCAAATGATGGTCATTTGAGAGTAACAATGAGACGAATGAAAGTATTACAGTTTGGTTTATCATAGTGATTGTAAGATGCACTGAAATTTGCGAAGTCAATGTGACGTCACTTAGACTGTCTGTGCTCTTAAGTAGTACTTATATTCTGAATCTGCTCTTTAAATCACTTTCGTTTGAGTTCAAAAATGAGCATTTTGTGTTTGTACTTAAATTTTTTTATATGAGTGTAATTGTTTAAATCTAAATAACGGACCTTTCTTTTACTCATTTATTATCTTATTTTTAAATTATACTTCACTAACTAATCATTCAAAATTAATGAATATTCATATTTCCTTTTTTTCGGCATGCTGAAAATAATGTAGTGTTGCTATTTAAATTTTTAAAAGTTAGGTTTTCTATTAATATATATATATATATACCCATATAAAAAAAAAAAAAAAAAAAAAAAAAAAAAAAAAAAAACTAAAGTTATAGCCATCATTAAATATCTTTACGCATTATATGTTATGCATTGTTTGCTGATAATTCAGTAAACAATTCTTTCTAAAATAGCCATTATTACACAGTCTGCGTCTTTGTTACTGAAACCGTTCGCTTCAATTAATTGAGCTTAACTGTTATTCATATCATTTTCTAAAATTATAAATTATAAATTTATGGCTCTAAACAGTAATTTTATCTTTCCCGTGTTTCTGACAAAGCAATTAATTGATATAAAGATGCTCATTGTTTTCAATATTCCGAGGAATCGACGACGATTAACATTAAAACTCTTTCCGGAAAATTTTAATTTCTTCCTAGCTGATCATTGTTAAACTAACAATGCATATTCTTGTTTCAATCAAAAACGATTTTTGAGTTTCCTTTGAAAGATGAAAAGCTGCATTTAATAGCGTTTTTTGATTTTTTTTTCATTTATGTGCATAATTTGAGAAATATTTAGAAGAATTTGAAATCAATGATTAAGAATTTTTAACTCAGTTGATAATGTTATATACGTTATTGAAAACTGAACCAAATTATGTTAAGGAGAAATATCGGTTATTTGACGAGTGACGCAAAACAATGTGTTCCATTACTTTTTAACACTTTCCAACCTAGTTGAAAAGTGTTTATGACTTCGGTTGTGTGGCCGTCTGCCCATGCTCTAACTCCCGTAAATATGCTCGGATTGCCCTGTAATTTTTATATGTTATTGTATTTATCTGTAGCATGTTCCCTATTTCAACTGAAGTGTGTAGCACATATAGTTTTTTTACAGGGACGCTCAAAAGAATTCCGTTACATTACGGTCTATGGGGAAAAATCATTTGCGGTTTATTTTAATGATGTTACACAATTTCAAACACATTGTAATTGATATATATCACTAAGGTGCATTACAAGAAGCTTAATATAGAATAGGGTGTGCATAGCACTTATAGTTACTTTACAGGGACAGTCAAAAGAATTCCGTTACATTACGTCTATGGAAAAAAATCGTTTGCGGTTTAATTAAATAATGTTTCACTATTTTAATCACATTGAAATTTATATATATCACTAAGGTGCATTACAAGAGGCTTATTACAGAATATTGTGTTTATAACAGTCATCGTTCATTTACAGGGAAAGTGTATAGGGGGTTCATTTACAAAAGAATTCTCTACTGTCTCTTAACAATAATTTCTGGAAGTGCGTTTTAAGTTGCTGAACGCGATTTTAAATTTAACTCACTTTTTGTCTATTACTTGGTGTGTATAAATTCTGTAGATCCTATACAGGGCAGCACAAATCTTCGCGAACACATTTCCGTTTATTGACAGAAACTCCAGAAGTAGAATTTTAAACTGTGCTACGCGTTTCCTAGCTAAACTAAAATTTAACATCCTATGTAGTATATATACAAATCTATAGATCATATACAGGGCTGAATAAAGGTATTCGGATAATTTTCCGAATATTGTATATGTTGGAAATTCCTGAAATTACGTTTTTAAATATGTTATGCGTTTTTCAAATTATTTACTTAGATGTTATTTTTCAGCTTATTAAACGGTAATGATTTGTAAAATTATTTTAGAAAGTGTTACATAATCTATGCTTGGCGCATGATTTTTCGCTCTTTTTGTTTTATACAGAAGGTCGTTCGCACTTTATGGAAACGATTTTCAAAGTTAATTTCTACGCATAAATTACATATTCTTTGCAATAATTTGACTTTGTTTGATAGCCGTGAAATTTGGCTATAGCTCTGGCTTGAATTTTCTATGATAGCAGAATTTTCTTGTTAGAGTCATGTCAGTTTTTTCCGATACCTTTTGTTAAAACTTTCCAAAGTATTTTCAATGTACGTGAATTCATTTAAACAATCCAAGTGCAGAAAAAAGGCCATTGATGAGGTGGGGGGGGGGGGGTGTCAGGTGATTTTACACGCATTTCATCAATTAATACACAATTTCCGTTTAGGATTCTTTCTTTGCTAAATATGCGTCAGTTGAGTTATGGAAGAATGGCTGGGAGTCTGTTCATACGATGCTCAATTAGTATCTCTTTCATATAAAGCTGTGGAATTTCTTTTTTAAAAATGGGTTCTAAAATATTTTACTTATAATAAAGTTAAATCACCTTAGCATTAATGCATTTTTTACCTTTAATTAAATTTCATAACAAAATTCCAGCAGCAATCATGAATTCTTTTAGAAATTTTTCTTTACATTCACAAACCCAATTCTTTTTTTACAAATTTTAAAATAATAAATTCAGAATTAATTGACTGACTTCGACAGGAAAATAGGCAAGAAATTTGTTTTCCTGCTTCACTATTTCATCGATGCATCCCTCATCACATAAAATTTTTGTAGCACTCAGCTATGCGGACTTTTGAAGCATTAGGCAATCAGTATTTCCCGAACATGCTGGTTAATTCAGCCTTTACAGTATTTCTTTTTTTTTTTCCTTTATAGATACCAGGGCTTTCAACCAGGGAACAGAATATAGGTGGAACCATTCATTGTTTTATTGAAAACTCTAATAGCTTTTTTGCATATGTAATACTTTTTTTCAGATTACCCCTAACAAATTAAAGAGCATTTTTATATGAAATATGTCAATTATATATTCAAATAAAATTTTGAAATATATTAAAGGCGGTAATTTTGTATTAGCCTTGTGATACAAATTAATAATGGAAGAAATTGCAAAAATTTCGTTGTATACAGCAGTTTTTCTTAATCTGATAATTTCAGAAGTTTTAAGCGCTTATTTTGATTACGTCTGTAAAGTTTGTATTTTATTTATACTATTTTATTTATTGCTTAATGATGTTTTAATTCCGTTATGGAATATCAGCTGGAAACAAATACTGAACCTTTTATATCGTTGAAAGTGCAAACGTATTAATATTTTGTAATCGTCTGCAAGCGATAGAGATAGATTAAAAAAAAATCATGCTTGAAGATTATATTAAAAACCATAATAAATCAGTCAATTAAGGTACAGTTCTCAAACAAATTGCATTTGAAATTAGATTTTTTTTCCCTATATAACAGTGTAAAAATTGAAAATGTGCCATGTTTAGAAATTAAAAAAATTGCAGTAGCAAAAATCGTAAAACCGAAATTGCATCGTCAAATGTTGCCATTCGCAAGATGACGTCAGCGTTACGCACGGATACGTTTGTCCTTTATAATATAGATATAACTTTGATAAGGTTCATTAGAAAACTTGGTTTATATTATCCTTCTAAATTATATACTATTCCAAATTATGTAACTAATAATTCTTAACTATACTTATTATTTTTTTTCCTCAATGAATTCGTAAAAAAACTTTTGTTATAGGGGAAGATCGGGTAGCCCCGGACACTTGGATAAATTGCAAATAAAAAACAAATGAATGGAATTTCTGTCTTTATTTTATACTTAAGATAAAATTACGAACTTCTTTAATGATTTTAATTAAACATTGCTAATAATATCGAATTATTTAACGAAATATACGGAAAATAGTTTAGCCTTATTTTTTTGCGTCACAAGAAACGGCGGGTAGCTCCGGACATATTAATCAATGGTGTCCCAACCGTTTTTTGGCCTTACAAACATCACAATTATAAAAATAATAACATAATAAAAAACCGATGCATCTATATAAACACAATCGTCATGGGCATCTTTGCATTCCTGGCACTGAATACAGCCTCCTTCATATGATGCATTCTGTCTCGTTTTGTCGACAATTTATTGACGAAAACAAGACACTCACTCACAACTAACTTACTCGGCGCCCACGTCGCAATTAAACTATATTTGTTTCGACTCTAGAGGGCGTTCATTTACAATAATTCTTTATTTACGTATGAATTTCTTAGAAATTGAAATGTCGGCGGTTACCCGCCGACTACCCGACTTTCCCCTAGTTGAAAATTAGTGATGGGAGAGGGGTAAATATTTCTTACTGGCGACTACAATTTTTCAGTGGCTACTAGATTCGATGATATTTTTAAAGCCCTGTTTATGCCTATTTTGGATGAAACTCTTTTTATGATTTTGACTTTTAACAATTGATGCACTTTGGTTTACATTGTTTGCTATAATAACGTAGTGAACTTTTTTTTTTTTTTTTTTTTTTTTTTTTTTTTTTTTTTTTTCAATTAGCAGTAGTTATCTTCTGTGTCACTGTTAAAACATCTCGTTTCATTTAATTTAGTTTACCAGTTATTTATATCATTTTCGAAAATTACAAATTAGGATTTATTTCTCTAAGTAGTAATTTTTTTCTTCCTTATATTACTGACACAACGAATATTTCATATAAAGCTATGCATTGTTTTCAATATTCTATAGAATCGACGACGATTAACATTAAAACTCTTTCCTGTAAATTTTAATTTATTTCTAGCCTCATTGTTAAGATAACAAGGCATATTCTTGTTCAATCACAAACGAATCTTTGTTTCTGATGAAAGAGGAAAATCTGCATTTAATATGGCTTTTCTATTTTTATTTATGTTCATAATCTGGGAAAGATTTAGGTAAAATTTTAAATAAACGTTTAAGAGTAGACTTTTTTTAGAAGAATTTTTAACACATAATACCTATAGGGAACAAAACATTTTTGATACAAAATATTCTTTTCATGTAACTTAAAATCATTAAATTTTATTAGCAAGATAAATAAATCTTTTCAATTCAAACAATAATAGCGCGCATCTTCTGTTATACGCATTATACTCTATATTCAGATAACAATAATGTGAAAAGTGTCTTTTCCAATAAAGTAGTTTTAGGTTATGAATCTGCTTCAAAATAAAAGTGTAAATCTGTTGTGTTAACCTAATATAATATGCCCATTGTTATATTTTTGAAATAAAGAGTAACTGCATAACACATTAGGTATAATTGTTTAATAATAATTATGTTTTAAAAATTTTAGCATTTTCATTGAACTGAAATACGGATGAAAGTTGCTCCAAGTTTGATTTAAAAAAAAGTTTAATTACACAAAGATTTTTTTTAAAGAGTCTGTTATTCCAAAATTTACCCCATCAGACTTGCAAAAACCTTTATCCATATATTGGTCCAATATTGTGCTAAACATTTTAACATTTTTTAACGATTTTACTATTGTTGGTGTGACAAGAAAGTCGATGTTGCTTTTAATATTTTAAAGTAGATGTGAGTTTAAGAACCATAGAACATAATAGAAGAGCCTACACTAGTCACGAGAAGGAACGCGCAAGCTAATGTTAGGTCTATGGGAAGGTTATTTTCAAATTTCTCGCTTGCATTTAAAAAAAATTAAATTATTATTATTATTATTATTATTATTATTATTATTATTATTTTGCTTAGCATAGCTGAGGTTGACTCTCTAACTTTGCTAGTTATATTTATTTATTTATTTATTTTTGGTTAAAAATGTTTTATAAGTGGACATTTTCAATTTTGGAACCTGTTGGAATCGGTTCTGAAAGTGAAAGTATCTTTATATTAAAAGAAAACTCGAACCAAAATCGAAAAAGTAAACACTAGCAACGTTAGAGATCATCCTCAGCTATCCTAAGTAAAAAAAAAATCATTTAAAAATATTAAAATGCAAGCGAGAAATTGGAAAATAACCTTTCTACAGACTTAACATTAGCACGTTTCGTCGCATGACTAATGTAGACTCTTAAATACATATTAGACCGTTATGGTTTAACAATAATTACACTGTTAAAAATTTGCAGCAAACTGTCCAGTCATTCTACCGTTTTTATAATAAACAACGTTTATATAACCGTAATTTAACTCTTTTCTGACCATCTTATTGCCGATATCATTGTTAGAATATAGTTAAATTACGGTTATGTAACCGTTTTCTATAAAAATAGTCAAATGACTGGACTGTTTGCTGCAAATTTTTTAACAGAGTAACAGAGAACCACTTTTATACACTGTGACAAAATACAAATGTTTCTTAATCTAGGGAAATATAATATAACCACAAACAAACATATACTATAACCTCTTCTGAGTTACCCACGATTCCGAAAAGCATTCTTGAAACCTCAGAAACCAACATATTTTCGAGATTTAAAGAAATATTTATAAAAATCCACGCTTCTTTTGCAGCCAATGACTTTTGGAAACGTTTCCGAGTAGTTTTTACAGTGTATTTAGTTTTCTCAAACCGAAATAGAGGTGTTTCGAATGCTATCAATTCTCAAGAAAACATTCTCATGTTTAATAAACATGTTTTTCAAAGCTGATAAATTCACCGCACTAACATTAAGATTAAAATAATATTATTTAATTACTCTTGCATGTATAAATTCAATTATGGAGCTGAAAATTTTTAATTGAGAATTGATAGCATCCTAAAAACCGATATTTCGGTTATAAACCGATTAATAAAATTGATTAATAGACTATAAAAACTGTACTCAGAAACTTTTATCAGTGGCAGTAAAAGAAACTTGGGTTTTTAGAAATACTCCTTTAAATCTCTAAAATAAAATGGTTCCTGAGGTTTCTAAAGATAAAGAACGCTTTTTTGGAATCGTGGGTAACTCGTGAAATGTAGTTGTATATTTTCGTTCGTGGGTAGTTTATATTTTCGCAGATTAAGAAATATTTGTCATTTTTCACAGTGTACATATAGTTTTAAAGATGTTAAATGAATCAAAAAATCATTAACACAACATTTTTGAATCATACACCATAATCACGGCACCATTTAATTCATAGACCTCCTACAAAGAAGATTATACAATTTGCTTTTCCCTTTTAAGCTATTTTCTTTAGAAATCGACCTACTGCAATCACTTTATTTATCTATCTATCTTTTTGTCTATCTATTTACAATACAAATCTTGTCATTGCAATAATGTCCGAAATACAGGACCGATTAGAACTTAATTTGGACAATGGTATATTAATAATGGTAATAGCGTGCAAGTAACTTGGATGAATTCTTTAATTAAGTTTGTAGCTCATATAGTGCGTTTACGGGGACACATAAAATAATTACTTTACATTATGGTTTATTGGAAAAATCATCATTTGCATTGCCCGAACTGTGTTCGGGTGCCACAGGCAAGGGTTTAAAAATAAAGTGTTAAGATTCGTGAAATGCACAAGTAAGACGCTAAATACACCACTTTATAACGAAATTTAATGAAACTCCTGTTAAAAAAATTTTTTTATACAAAAACCTTAAGTAATATTCTAAAATTTACTCAGACATATTTTTTTTTCCTTTTTTAAAATACACTCTAGTACCACTTCAATATCCGCTAACATTTTCTTTTTCTTTTGAAAAGCAATCACAAGTATCAAATATCAAAGTTCATTTCATCTTTTAGAAGTTTCTCAAGCAGACAGTTTAAAGGTTCATTGCATTTTTAGCTGATTGAAAATAAGAGAGTTTCTATTTTTAAAGAGGAAGCAAAATTAAAAATGTTCCGCTGACGAAAACATATATTGAAAATTACAGTTATTTTTAAAAGTTGTTCTTTAACATTTTTACCATTCATGGATAATACTTTTATTTCATGTGGTAGTAATTTAAAATGAATATACTGAGTAATATAAAATTACATAAATAAATGTTCAGGGTAATTTATGACGCATTTTCTTTCTTATAATCATACTATTGGCATGTTGGGCAATTTGCTCCAATGTACAAAAAAAAAAATCCGCGATTGAGTCACCTGTTGAGTTGTGTCTTGTACCTTTTCTTTGAGAGACGCGAAGTGTTCTCTCTTCATTCTTATCCCATTCCGGTTTAGCTAAAGGATTTGTTTACAAAATAAAAATCTTCTTTAAATAACGAAATCCGGCAGTTCTTTATAATGATCAATGCCAAGATCAGACTGATGCTGTTGAACATAACTTAGACGTTCACTGTCAACTCTGGATGTACATATCAACAATGTACTATTGGAATAGTTTATTGAATTGGTGAAGATGTGAAAACTGTCATCCCCTGACTGCCAAACCATAGCATGCAAACTTCAAGATAGTTAAACGGTCACATTTAATTTGCCCTCGTGTATCAATGTAAGCCATTTTTACTTCTCATCCTGACTTAGCATTTGGGAACATTAAAGGGTAAACCATAGAGTCTCATTGAGAACTGAGAACGAGCAGTAACTTTAAGACATTTTGCTTGTAGTGAGCAAAAACATGCCGATGACCCGATGGCTCATCATTAACAGACTTGGAAACTCCGGAAATTTCTTTAAGAGTCTCATTGAGAACTGAGAACGAGCAGTAACTTTAAGACATTTTGCTTGTAGTGAACAAAAACATGCCGATGACCCGATGGCTCATCATTAACAGACTTGGAAACTCCGGAAATTTCTTTAGCGTTGGGTTTGTTATACATTTTAAGCATACGCTTGTCCGCTGATACTTGATGACGAATCGCAGATCTATGTCTTCACCCACCGATAAGGAGCTTTTAGATTTGGCTGCAGTCTAATAGTCTCGGACTTAGGTATTTTGAGCCGAAATATTCTGCAAAGCTTTCAATACCAAATTTGTTACTTCATTATTTTTTGACGGTACAGTTGACAAATAGTTGCCGCCATGAAATCTATAAAATACAATTGTCCATACGATGGATCTGCACTACTGCGTGGAAGAAAAACTGAAATAAATCGGTTAATTTCACCTTGTATTTTAAGCAATAGGAACTTTTACCTAGAATTCTTAACCCATTGCAAATGGCATTGTGGTATTGTATTTTTTAATGTGTCGGACAAAATTTGGGATATTAAGAACTTACTAAAACTTTTCATTTACCGTTTAAAGTGGGATTTTACAGGGAAATGAGGCCGTTATGACAACAGATTTAAAATGTTCTCTAGTCGCCTCACTACTGAGATGAAGAACATTATAATAATTTCAGAGATTGCCCACTGAAGCTAAATACTATTCGGGTGATTCATTTTCTTTTGGTAGTTCTTCAATTCGGGGCATCTCAGTTTGGCATCATGTGTGGTCCAGGTAATTTAAATGCAATCTCATTCTATACTCCCTTATTATTTCGTATTACACGTCCTCTTCGGGCCGGTCTACCACACTTTTCTATTTTTGGCAGAGTAATCCAGCAGAGTAAATGCAATCAAAATAGTAAATTAGACTGTAGTCACAGAAAACACGAAGTAGCAGCAAATGGTGAAGTACATGATACATATATAGAATGTACATGAAGAACAGGTGAAAATTAAGAAGCAACAACGGAAAGTTTTATGATTTTCAAACAGTCTTAATTCCTGCTGCCTCAACAGTTAAAGCAAAACACACTTTTTAATAAGTCACTAAAAGCTCGTCAAAAAAAAAAAAAAAAAAAAAAAAAAACAGAAAGTCTTGTATTTTTATTCATAACATTTGGACGCTTGGTAAAACACAATGTTAAACCTATGGATAAATTCCGTTCCAGCAAACGAATACAACATTCGGAGGTGTCCAATTTATGCGAGTGTCCAACTTATGAGAGATTCCACCGTACATTCTTTAAAGTAGCAATAATTTTATTTATTTATTTATTTATTTATTTATTTATTGAAAGGCACACTACAGACGAATTCATTTACAGTGTTGCAAGAGCATCATAAGAAAAAGCAAAATAAACATATATATATAAACACATATCACATACACAAATACATCACATACAACACGAATACAAACACAAATTAAGAATTTAAAAGTTCAGAACATCTATCCTTGAAGTTTTAAAGGACATATTAAAAATATCAAGATGCACAGAGAATTAATTAAATATTTTGTAAAATTTATATAAAGAGAAATTACCAACATAATTATGTTTAAGAAATGGTAATTTAAAAAATTGGAAATTAGACTGGAAATAGGTAATTTAAAAAATGGTAGAAAAGGTAATTTAAAAAATTGGAAATCATTCTAGAAATAGGACAGACAATCACAGCGAACTAACATCCGTAAGAATTGATAATGTGTGCTTATCGTAATTGTAGATATTATAGGCAGCTACCAATTCCTATAAATTGAGATCTAGAAAAATGAAAACACCATATTTGTTCGAGTCTACAAAACTTGCATCCTCTTTTAGCCCTTTCGCAACGACTGTCCCTCAAAATTTTTAGCTCCAATATTTCCAAATAGAAAATTTTACCTAGTTTAATCGTAAAAAATCTGTGATTTAATAAGGCAAAAATCTTTATTCGAAATTACCGGTAGAAAACAATAGGGGATGTACGTACTCAACGTGTCACATGCAAGCAACGCTCGTCTCGAAAGGATTAATCGTAGGCAATTTACACTGCAAAAATACAAATATTTCTTAATCTAGGAAAATATAATGTAACCACGAACGAAAATATACAAGATCCAACTTCCGAGTCACCCACGATTCCATAAAGCGTTTTCTAGCTCTAGAAACCTCAGAAACCAATATATTTTAAATATTTAAAGAACTGTTTATATTGATTATAATTCATCACTTATCCAATATAAACTGTACCCTGATTGTTATAGATTGATTATATATATGTAAATTTCGTCTTATATTAAAATATTAAATGTCTCCTATTATGTTTCAATATTTAAGTATTTCTCACGTTTAATCTGTGTCAATTATTAAATTTCTTCCCCGTATTCTAAAAAATCGTCTGCAGTCAAAGAACATATTTTATACCTATTCTTGAAGTTAAAATATTACTTCATATTACCGCGTTTTTAAAAGCATCTCGAAAATTCCAGTTCTAACCAGAAAAATTATTTGGCGCCGATAACATCCGGATGTCTAATCACTACGATATCTCTACGCAGAAAATCAGCGGGGAACACTGCCTTGGTCACTCAATAACCTTCCAAAACGTCACACATACACACACACACACATATATATATATAATAGTGGAGACGATATGAAGACCGCACTCCCTGAAAACTTCCCAAATATTGCTTCATCTGGCTTCACGGAAATTATTTCGAAGTACAATATAGAATTTTAAGACAACAGATGTGTGAGCAGTATAAATAAATAAATAAATAAATAAAGATGTACGTGGTAAGTCATCAATTCGTTCCAATGATTCAGCACACAAGAGTAAGAAAAGTATATCTTTCTTAAAAGAAAATAACGCACACACACAAATTTATATATATATATATTAATTAATTAATTAAATTTATCATACTTGGTTTAATAAAAGAATATTCAAACAGAAAAAGAAGCAATTTACAATAATCGCATTTTCAATTGAGCATGTATAGCTAAACAAATATCAAAATTGAAAAAAAATCCATCCAATTTTGAAATTTCCGAATTAAAAAAAAGTATATAAAGTCAATGATTGCTTAACGTAACAAAGATGCGTCTGAATATGAAAATCGAAGAGCCAAAATACATGAAAAATGTGAGATAGATAAATTTGAATTGAAAATACTGATATTATCAAAGAACTTAATTGCACTTGAATTAAAAAAAGAAAAACGTTGACTTCAAAGAAACCTTGATAAATATCATTGGTTTTACTTCTCTTTTACGAGTTCGTTAGTACAAGTGTGCGATTTTTGCATCAAGTCGTAATTGTATTTGAAAAGTATTTTTTCCTTGCATCGTTGATTTTTAAAATTTTCTCATGGCAATTCCTTAATTAATTGTTAGAATTATTCAGATAAAATGTTTATATTAACAGATAAAAGCCCGAAAATATTATTTCAATAAACTTTATAGTATTTTCACAGAAATAAAGTAATTAATTGTAATTTTTTAAAAGACTAGGGGGCTCTGCCCCCTGCTCTCTACGCTCACCAACCCCCGTTCTGGTTTTACAGCCTCTTATAACCTGGTAATGTATCCTGTTTTAAAAAGATGATGATGATGATATCACGAACGGCGACTATCTTCTGTAATCAGGTTATAATGCTTTTTCATTTAACTGGTTATAATGCTTTTTCATTTAATTCATCTTTTTTATTTTTAATATTCATGTGTAAACACAATTTTTATGACGTAATTTTCTTTATTTCCTGCTTTCAACACGTTATCATTTAA
The DNA here is from genome assembly GCA_963931845.1 of Maratus michaelseni. Classification (NCBI taxonomy): domain Eukaryota; kingdom Metazoa; phylum Arthropoda; class Arachnida; order Araneae; family Salticidae; genus Maratus; species Maratus michaelseni. The sequence goes on along the minus strand of OZ007597.1, from coordinate 110,017,019 downwards.
TTATTATTTTAAACTTTCATTATTGTTTTTAATAGTCTCGCGCAAATACATTTTTTATTTGAGATAAACCATAATCCTTTGCGCTGATTTAGAAATTGGCAACAATATAAAAAAATGACTTTTTCAATAAAAGACTTTTTACTCAATTTTTAAGGATTTTTTGAGTTTTTATTGTCCGACCGCAATAATTTTTTGAATTTCTGAAAGCTTGTTATATTTCGTGTCTGGTGGTATGATTTTCGAATCCGTAGGATGGCTAGAAAAAAAGTAATCGCTCCTCAAAGAAGTCCCTAGTAAAAAAGCGAGGACTAACCCGGAATATCTACGCAGAATTTGATTGGTTTAAATCGTTTTTGGCTCAGTTCCAGATTACTTTTTTTTTAATATAGAAGGATTTAAGTACAATTTTTGGATTTTTTCCTATTTGTTACTTACAAGAAATTTCAGGATAATTTTTAGGGTTTCGTACTTAAAAGGAAGAACGGAACCATTATAAGATCGCTCCTGTGTCTGTCTGTCCGTCCGTCAGAGCCCTTTTTCTCGTAAAGTATGGGACATGGAAAATTCAAACTTGGGAAAGTTATAAAGCCTTTTTCCCCACATATTGTACAGATTATTAGCCATTCACAAATATGTTTAGGAAAAACTTAGGGGGCTAATTAAGTTACTTGAAAAAAAAGGTTTTGCTTTTGTATATCATGTGGGGGAATTGAGTGAAAGATCTTGTAATATATAACTCAAAAATACATTTGTTTTAATTTTAGGTATTACAGTTTCAGAGCTCTCGTCAAAAATGCATCGCAAAAATATGTCCCCCATCCCCCTCTATTTCCGAATCTACTGAAACTGAAATTATGAAAAAATTAGGTGTAGTAGGATTTTATTTAAACCTTGCGGGGAAACTAAAACGTTTTCCTAAGTAAAATAGTTTTTGAGAAAAGCGCATTTTTCTGTTGCACACAAACTTTAATTTTCGGACGGTTTCCGAGGGAGTTGAAAGGCACTCGAGGTATATATAGACACAGAATCATCCAATGATATTTGATAACGATGTTCGAAAAAAATTGTCGATAATTAGCCGAGATATTAATTAAGTTACTTGAAAAAAAAATTACATATATCGTGTGGGGTATCGTTCGAAAGATCTCGTAACATCAAACTGAAAAATATATTCGTTTTAATTTTAGATATTATATTTTCAGAGATATCGTCGAATGTATACTAGATAAATGTCCCCCCCCCCTTCCTATTTCCGAATCTACTGAAACTAAAATTATAAAGAGTGATACATAGATTAATAAATAGTAGTAAATTTAATGTACGGAACACTTTCAGCGCGAGTTATACTCATAATTGAGCGATTTATTTACTCTTTTTAAAAATACGATTTACAGAGAAATAGTTGGGGTAAGCAGGGTAAAATCACATACCTTATTATTAATTACTTCATGAAGCCAGAATTTAACTTAACTTTGCATGCATACTCTGTCCTTATCCATGTACCATAATATAATTTAAAATATATGATTATTAATAAATGATCATTTATGTAAAAAATGTCAAATAATCCGTCTTACCTCAACGGTGGGGTAAAACTGTAGGGATATGTTAATCTTGAAGGAAATGTAAAAGTTTAGGCTTTATTTTAAGAAGGAACAACATATCTTATTTTAAAACTTTAACTAAGGAACTAAATTAATAATATTTTTTTAAAAGTCTAACAATGTAATATTTAAGGACAAAAAGATCCCTATTACAATTTATAAAATTTCAGAGAAGTTGATCTCTTTATCAGCTTTTTAAAAATCTTAATCACTCTTTATCATGTAGTTTTGACTGCCTTTTCTTTACAAAAATTTTTTAGCAACAAATTTTTCAATTGATATATTTTTTACCATGTAGGATATCCGGTTTCACCCCAAGAGAATGTGGATTGAAAAGTAAGCCGTAAAAATGCCATTTTAATTGAAGCAAAAGTTTCAATGTGGGAAATGAAACCTTATAAAATGTTCCACACAATAATATAAAAAGTTTCAGTAACTTAAAACGTGTTCATATTTAAAATTTTTGAAACATTAAAAAAATGAAAAAGGATAAAATAAACTTTAAACACAGAAACTACGTAAATGCTAGTATGAGATATCGTAATGGCCGCTTCACCTTATGGCGCAAAGCTAAGTATTTCAAGCATTATCCGCTAGAGGGTGTCACAAATTGAGTCAAATATCCGGTTTCACCAATTGTGCATTTTTACCCTATTTTTCCCCACTCAAAATAATGTGACGGAAGAATATATGATTTATACAAGTTTCGAAATGAATTCATCTGCATTTTAATAGTAAATACATGATTTTTTGCCACCCGGTAGCTCTTTGGTTAGCGCATTACGCTGTCTTACTACAGGATCGGAGTTCTCCAACAAATATATTTCTATTTATCATCCTTTATATTTTAAACTTATTTTGTAACATTTTTCTACTTCTGTCACTTCTGTAACCAGTGCAATTTGATTGGCTGAACTCTTTTCTGGATCTCTCATTCGCTGCCTTTCTTCAATCTGATTGGTTGTCTGAGATAGCTGTTGAATCCGTATTTGTAAATATTGTATTATAGCTATTTACTTAATTCTTTTTATTCTTTTTTGTAATTTAATGTTAATATCTCATTAATGTTAATTCCTATAATGAAAATGTTTGGTATTATAGCTTTACATTTAATTTTCTTTACTATTCTTTGTTTTATAAAGTATTAATTTACTGTAATTAACTTATATAAGACAAAACGTATGGCACTGGGCCTTTTTTTTTTCTCCCTTATTCTGTGTAAGCCTCGTCCAATACAATCCACGGAATTTATTTTCAAATTCCTGCTCTGCTGAACTTCTTCGCATTCTGGTATATCGATCCATTACCTTCGATGCGAAGTAAGCACAAGCATAGCTACTTATGTAGGAATTCTGCCTGCTCATCTACGTTAGCTCGTTGGCTCATCAGATTTGGGAAGGGTTCGCTCAATCTTGCATCCCTTTGGTCATCAATAAAATAAATACTAATCGTGCTTGAGGAACTAAACGTTGGGGGTTCCGCGTCAGGCTGATTACTTGATCAGAACATATGACGCATTCCAGGATCCATCATAATAAAAGTTAATTTGAGTACCACAAGCCAAGGTACTACATCGATCTTGGGTTGTATCATGGACCATGGATCATGGATGCCTGCCCCGGAGATTACATTTTTAGCTCACAAGCTATCAAAGACTGAGAGCTAATGTGCCCGCAAGTTCTGTATGTATGTAACGCGATAACTCTTGATAGAAATATCCGATTTGCTTAAAATTTTGTATATAGGTTCATTCTGATACGGCACTTTCCTGATTAGTTTTGGGGAATCAGTGGTTAAGTACAAAGAAGGAAACGGGGGCTAATCCCCACTTAATTTAGCTAACTAGGTATTTCATGCAGAATTATCCGATTTGCTTTAAATTTGGTATAGATGTTTATTGTCGATTTATTTATTTTTCGAGGGGCATTATTCTTTGAAATAAGAGTATAATATAAAATTAGTGTGAATAGCCTGTGTGAGCTCAATGCCATCAGCTTAATTGAACACTTAAAAAAAAAAAAAAAAAAAAAAAAAAAAAACACTGATTAATGTAACTCTTAATAGTTAAACTGAAAGAAATGCACTTTACTTCGTACTTGTTACATTATTCTTTTACCACAACTTTTAATGTAAATTTTAAATCAATTATTTGGAATATATTGTGCTAAATATGGAACGGAATCCTCTTAAAAAAATATACAATGCATCATGCCTTACTTACGAAAAAAATCGTTAACCGCTTCAGAGGCAAAGTAATTCTCTTGCTAGAATGTTGAAACGATTGAATGACACCAGAATTTATCAACAAATTTATTTAATAATATTTTTTTTTCTCTCACGTACATTATAAAACTAAATTTTATTAAACAATACCATTCTGGGTGCTATTTAGCAGTTTGTAATGAAAATTAAATGTTATAATTAATATATCCGCGCCCTTCAAATATTTCTAAGGAAGGCCATTTGATCAAAATTATTTCTTGGTGATACATGAATGCACGTTGAATGGCCGAACTTATTCTAAACTATAGTGTAAAATTCTAAAACAATAAATGTATAACTAAATAAGAATAATCAAAACAAGTTACATAAGTGTAAGTGGCAATTTATTATTTCTTTCGAGAGATTCAAAATGTAAAGAGGGGGAAAAAACTTCTTTTTCTAAAAAAAGATGAATAAAATTTTTTTAACTTAATTTCGTAAATAGAAGATAATAAAGTAAGCTTCAGCAACTTCATTGAATATACAAATGAATATTCAAATTAAAGAAGATGATGCTGTTTCATTCTAAAAGAATTATATTTTCAAAAGAATATATAAGAATTCAAATAATAAGAATTAAAAAAAAGTATATTTTATTTTGAAGTAAGTTTATATAAAAAAAAAATCAGCGAATTCTTAAATTAACAAAGCGGCATCTGAATAAATAACATGGAGAGGTAAAATATATAAAATTACGAAATAGATAAATATTAAATGAATATACGGAGTCTATAAAAGAAATTAATTGCACTTGAATTAAAGAAAGAATAATGACAAAATCTTTGCAAACTTCAAAGAAATTTTGATAAATATCTAGTTCATTAGCACAAGTACACGATTTTCGCCAAATAAAACTTGAAAAGAATTTTTTCTTACATCATTAATTTTTAAATTTTTCTGGTATCAATTATTGGAATTATTTAGATAATGTTTTTATTAACGGATAAAAAAAACCCGGAAATTATTATACAAACGCATTATTTAACTCTAAAGTATGTTCACAAACATAGATGATGCTAATTGTAAAATCTTCTTTTATAATTTATGTAAATTATTGTATTTTTCGTATTCATTATTTACAAAAACGTTAAGATAATGAGTTATTTTTTTAATGAATGAACTAGCATTAATCGCTTGAGTAACTAATTATTTATATTTCCTTTATCTAGTTTCTTTAAATTAAATTTTAAATCACAATTCGTATTTTCAAGGAATTGTCTTATGGACTTTTTCATTCTTTTGAAATGTATTTAAAAATTTTGAATATTTCTAATGAATACAATTTTTAATTTACATGCGGAATTTTTAACGATGAATCCATTTTGAAAAAAAAATCTAATGTATTGCTATTCATCATCTATAATCGGCAAATTTCTTTTTTTAGCCAATAAATTAGTTTAAAAAGTAAGCATGTAAGTTTTATTATTTCGGCTATTATTCTCGTAAAAAGTAGCGCACTAAGTTTTACATTCTGAAATTTTGAAAATTTCAACATTCTTACAGTTTGAGATAGAGCAGCTCCATCTAATGACAAAAATTCGAACTATTTTAAAATTACTGTATACATAATTTATAAGCTAGCTGATAGCCATGTCACTAAGTTCATAATTTTATTTATTATTGTTAAGGAAATATTGAGATTTAAAAATTGGGAGTCTACTTCTAGGCTCCCTGTATATTAGAATATGGATAAGATTTACAGAAATTTAATTATTGCTATTAATTCAGCAAAACTTTCGGATTTATGTAAGTGGAGATAAAATCCGATAAAATTTTAATCATTTACTTAGAATGTAATATACAAAATAAAGTAATATATTTATAATTGAAAATAAATGTAATACCATGCCTAATTGACACAAAATCCAACAAGAAAGAAAAATCATGCATCAGGCATAGATTATGGAACATTTTTCAAACCTTCAAAATACTTTAAAAGAAAATAATAACTTAGATGTTTAATACGGTAATTTAGATATCTAAGTAAACATTTTAGAAAACGCATAACATATTTGAAAACTAGATTTCAGCAATTACCGTCCATAGCCAGAAAAAATAGCCGTCCATCCCCAAATTCTTTTGTGATGCCCCATATTGATCTGTAGATTTGTATGTATTCTACATAGTATTCTAAAATTTAGTTTAGAAAGAAAACACATTATAGGTTAAAAATTCACCTACAGCAATTTGTACCGATAGATGGAAACATACTTGAATTCTTTTGTACAGCCCTGTATATTATCTACAGATGTTTATACAGGCCACATACACTCAGAAAAAGAAACTGATTAAAACTACAAAACATATTTTTTGAGTACATTTTGTTGTTTTAGCAAAATTGGAGTAAAATTGAACCATTTTACTTCAATTAACAAAACATTTTTGCTGACGATACAAATTTTTTTTTTTTGGAATTGCAAAAAAAAATTTTTTTTGTTGATTCGAACAAAATTTTTATTGACCCATATTTAAACAAAAATTTTGTTTAAATATAGGTCAATGGAAATTTTGTTTGAATCAACAAAAAAAATTTTTTTGTTATAAACCACTTTTTTTTTTTTTTTGCAATTCAAAAAAAAAAAAAAATTGTATCGTCAGCAAAAATGTTTTGTTAATTGAAGTAAAATGATTCAATTTTACTCCAATTTTGCTAAAACAACCAAAATGTACTCAACAAAAATGTTTTGTAGTTTTAATCAATTCCTTTTTCTGAGTGTATTATGTTACAATTTAATCAGGTTTAAAACTATTGAAATCACATTTACAGAAATTATCACCCATAAGCAGCAATGCATCCAGTTATTTGCGTGGCTTTGTACGGCCCTGAGTACTTACTTGTATATGACTTACTTTATATGTTACAAATATCTCTTAGTACACCAAATATACTTCAGCTTGAAAATAAATAACTCAATTAAAAACCACCTTTAAGTAATTCACGAGTAATGATTGCTGAGTAATGATTGCGAATTATTTTGTGAAGCCTGTATATGATCTATAGCATTTATAAACACCACGTAGTATGCAAAAATTTAGTTAAACATAAAAACGTACACCATAACTGAAAACGCACTTCCAGAAATTATCGCTAATAGACAGTACTTCGGATACAAGACTGTATACAAAATATTTTGTGCGTCCCTGTAAATGAACGATAAATGCTATGCACATCATATTCTACAGCAGGTATCTTTTAGTAAACCTCAGTAATATATATAAATTTCATTATATTTGAATATTTAACATAATTAAAATACGTTGCAAACTGTTTTACACCGTAGACCATTATGTAACATAATCATTTTGTGTGACCCTGTAGATGAATAATAAATGCTTTGCACTCCATATTCTACAGAATGCATCCTTTAGTGAACTTCATAAATGCATATCAATTTGATTATGTTTGAAATGGCGCAACATCATTAAAATGAACTTGAAAAGGTTATTTCTTATTGACAGTAATGTTACGGAATAATTTTGACTGTCCCTGTAAAGGAACTATAAATGTTATACACTTCATTTTCAATAGCGATCGTTCTATAGTAAACTCTAATAACATATAAAAATAAAAGTGCAATCCAAGGATTTTTACGAGAGTTACAGCGTGGCCAGACGAACAGACAAACCGAAGTCATAAACCCTTTTCAACTATATTGGAAAGTGTTAAAAATAAAAAATAAAAAGAGAGATTCAAGGCGTCTTTCTAACCAGTTTCTGAAACACATATAGGGTAAATCGAGCATTAATTAAACACTATAAAGTTAAAATGATTTTCCCCATCCATCTACTCGTATTTTATTCATATCACTTCTTTGCGCAACATTTAATTTTCCCTCAAAGATAATTTGTTTTCTAAAATTTTGCATCCCGCAATAATTTATTTATACGCAGTTTTGTTATGATGAATAAAATTGTAATTTATTTTTAAAGTATATTAATTTTTCATCGGTATGTTAATACATTTCGATTGTTGAAAGTGTCGAGTAATTTAGAGTACAGATAAAAAAATTTTAGAAGTTTAGTAACTTTTGCATAATTTGAATTCTGATTATAATAAATGTTCAGAGTTAATTGGTCATAGAACTTTTAAAGCTTCAAAACCTTCATTCTATATGTAGGTTCTATAAAGTAAACCTAAATTTTCATCTTTTTTTTTTTTTTTTTTTTTTTTTTTTTGTTGTTGTTGTTGAAAACATACATTTCCTTAGTGTTAGATTGCTAAACTTTAAAAACTTTATATAAGCAAGATACAGTTTTGTTTTCAAAACATAAAAATGCCGTATTTAAGATCAGTAGAAGCACAAGTCTCTCAAGTATAATGATGAATAAAATTATACTTTATTTTTAAAGGATATTAATTTTTCACTAATATGCTAAGACATTTAGATAGTTGAAAATGTCGAATAAAAAAGTTTTAGAAGTTTGGTAACTTTTGAAAGATTTGAATTCTGATTATAATAAAAGCTCAGATTTAATTGGTCATAAGACTTTTAAAGTTTCAAAACATTCAATCTATATGTAGGTTCTATAAAGTGAACATAAATGTTCATCATTTTTTTGTTGAAAATATACTTTTTCTTGGTGTTATATTGCTAAACTTAAAAAACTTTATATAAGCAAGATACAGTTTTGTTTTCAAAACATAAAAATACTATATTTAGGATCAGTGGAAACACAAGCCTTTCATGTATCATTAGATACGAAAACTTTTGGTATCAACTATATACTGGTATTTGGTTTGTAATCATAGAATTTGTTTTTGTAATCATACTTGTAACCTGTGATTTAAAATTTTTGCTCTACAAGTTAAAAAAAAAAAAAAAAAAAAAAAAAAAACCTATAACAACTAATTTTTCCTATTATTATCTGAAAAAAATGTGAAATGAAAGAAGAAACATATATCTAATTGTGTTTTTGTAATGTATGCTTTTTAACATATAAAATGACAAAAATGGCAATTTTTTTTTCATTTTTCGTCATGTCAAAAGTTCTATACCCCTTAATAAAAATAGCGTAGATAAATGCAACATACAAGATATATGCTATGTATTTTTTTGGCGGATGTTATCAGAATCAACTTTAGTTTTCGTTTTCATACATTTTTTAGCAAAAATCTTATTGAATAAAAAGAAAATAATAAAAAAATATTTAAGAGAAAACTCTCTTGAACATTCATTAATTTGTACGATCTAGGTCTTTATGGCTGTGAAGTAATTTGGTATGTTAAAGTGTATTAATAAAATTTAATTGCAAAGAATATTTAAAATAGAAATGTGTGTGGAATATATTAATTACATACGTCATATATTTTTTAAATAATTGTTTTATTATAAAATACAGGATCTGTATAACTATGTAAGAAAGCTAAGAATATTTCGTATAAATGCATATGTATTTTTTAATTATATAAATGCTCTCCAAATGCTATAAGTGCTATGCATAAAAATGTTTGTGCAACATAAATAATTTAGGTCATATTTCCCGAAATAATTAATGTATAAAATACAGAATCTGTGTAGGTATATATGTAAGTAAATAATATTTCGTGTCAATTTATATATTTTTTTAAATTATGGGAATGCTTCGCAAAACATATAAATGATATGCATAAAGCATAATGATTTTTAGAAGATTAATATTCTTTGTAATTAAACTGAATATAGATGTATCTAAGAAGTATTTTGAATTCAAATATGTTTTCATTTCATATTCCATTAAATGTATGATTTCTTTCTTTTAGGTTTGTACAAAATCTAAATTATTTCTATGCTGTTACTGATTATATGAAATAAGCAGAAAACTTTTTACAGCCAAAGGTAAATTTTTACTTTATTAACATACTAGAACAATTATACAACATATACAATTACTAGAACATCAAACTTAAGCATGTAAAAATAAGAATGTTAACTCCCCTAAGGCAACTATTAATTGCATTGCAATTAATTACAACTTCACAACATACTAGAAGTATGCATTTTACAGCTATATGAGGGTCACACTGAAATTTTTGAGATACGGCTAAATGGTACAAGCTAAACTTACCAACTCTTAGGAGTGTTCAAAGTAGTTCCCTTCAAGATCAATACACTTTTGTAGTCAAATTTTCTAATGATTAAATGCCTCGAGTCACCCATTTCTTGGAATAGATGAAAAATATTCTTTTATAGCCTCATAAATCTCATCTTCGCAATAAAAACAACGCTCGCGTAATTTTTTTAGATTAAAATACAGCCAAAAGTCACATATTGCAAGATTAGGAGAATAGGGTGGATGTTTTATAACTTTCATGGGTTTTTTTTGTACAAGAAATTCGACTGTAATCCTTGCTGAATGAGAAGATGCATTATCATGGTGAAGAATGAGTCTCCTAACATTCACCTCTTGAAGAATTTCTGGAAGGCACTTAGTGGTGTACCAGTTAGCTGTAACTGTATTCTGTCCCTACAGCTTAATTGCTTTGACCAGAGCAGTACTTCTGAAGAACACAACATACATCGCTTTTTTCATTGCTCGTTGGCTTTTCATCATTGTTAGTTTGGGATCATCTTCAAAGACTCATACTTTACTTTTTTGACGTGTTGGAACATCAAAAAAGGTATGTACGTCTCATCACCAGTTATAATTTTAGAAATAATGAGATGGCCATCATCATTAAGTAATTTTAGAATTTCTCTATACCAATACTCACTTGCTCCACTTTGTGGTGTTCTTTTAAATTATGGGGGACCCAACGACAAACTAATTTTCTCATATGAATAATTTTATTCATGAATAATTTTACGTATAGCTGCGGATCCAATGTTAAATTTCTTCTGTATCATTTGGTAGGTACAGTTATTATTGTCGATTAACATTTTTCGTACGGCCAACACATTTTCTGGGACTACAGCTGACAAGACTCTTCATCCAAAAGAAAATTTCCACCTCTTCTAAATTCTGTAAACAATTTGAATACAGGGGCACGAGATAGAGCTTCATTTATATATGCTAATTGTAGACGTTAAAGGCATTCTTCTTGGTTTAGCCCTACTTTAAAATCATAGAAAATCGAAGATTGAGAATGCTCTCGCGTCAACTCCATTTTCTCTTCTTTCTAAATTTATTCTACGATAGTTAAATTGCAATTGTTGTCACACATTTTTTTCTGCGGACATAAAAGTGTTCAAATTTACATATCCGACCAATATATATATACAGGGTGTCCAAAAAGTCTGGAAACGGTCAAATAACTCGAGAAATAGACATCGTATTGAAAAACGGAAAAATGCATGTTCAATAGTTTTGAAAAATCTATTATGGGATATCAAAGTTGCCATTTTTCTGAAATATTAAACACGTATTTTTCAGTTTTTCAATCTGATGTATATTTCTCGAGTTATTGGAGCGTTTCCAGACATTGCAATGGTAACGATTCTCACAGTTTTGCACTCGATTACAGCGCCATCTACAATGTTTCGAAGAAAATGTTCAATACAAAAGTTACGTATTTCTTCCCGTAGAATCCGAATATGCAATAAAAAATGGGGGATCATCATTTAAGATTTCAAAGTTGCCCCCCTTTCCCCTCGGGGGGGGGGGGGGGGAGTTGGGGGAGGGACAACTTTCATATACCTAAATAGATTTTTCAAAAATACTGAACATGCATTTTGCCGTTTTTCAATCCGATGTATATTTCTCGAGTTATTTGACCGTTTCCAGACTTTTTGGACACCCTGTATATATATATATCAGTACAAAAACCCTTAACGGGTTAAAATTTGTGACGCAGCACTTTCTTTTGGCTTTATGAATTTTAAATATGGGTCTTAAAAGCAATGATATCAAATTTAAGTGACGCTATGTTAATAATTATTTTTTTAAATCATAATTTTCTTTTTAGTTTTGTTTATATTCACAGGTGCAATTATTATCTTAATATGAAAAAATATATAAAATTTATTCGCGGATGCTTTTTCATTCACATCTCTCATGAATTCAAAATATGGGTTTTAAAAGAAATGATATCAAAATTTGAGTGACACCTTGACGTTAATTTAATAGGACTCTTTTAAAATTCAATTTAAATTATTTTTGGTTTGTCTTCTAAAGTATATTTACACATACAAACAATACTTTTAATTTTTCAATACACTTTTAAATATATTACTTTCACTGAGCCTATATTATGTATTGAAATGTATTTATTTCAATAAATTGATTTATCTTCTGTGCCACGCTATCCAAAATCATAAGTAAAATTTATGTAAATGATTATTTTGCGTCATATTATCCACTTGAATACATTTCCCTTTGTTTGGATACTATGACGCAAAATAATCATTTACATAAATTTTACTTATGATTTTGGATAGCGTGGCACAGAAGATAAATCAATTTATTGAAATAAATACATTTCAATACATAATATAGGCTCAGTGAAAGTAATATATTTAAAAGTGTATTGAAAAATTAAAAGTATTGTTTGTATGTGTAAATATACTTTAGAAGACAAACCAAAAATAATTTAAATTGAATTTTAAAAGAGTCCTATTAAATTAACGTCAAGGTGTCACTCAAATTTTGATATCATTTCTTTTAAAACCCATATTTTGAATTCATGAGAGATGTGAATGAAAAAGCATCCGCGAATAAATTTTATATATTTTTTCATATTAAGATAATAATTGCACCTGTGAATATAAATAAAACTAAAAAGAAAATTATGATTTAAAAAAATAATTATTAACATAGCGTCACTTAAATTTGATATCATTGCTTTTAAGACCCATATTTAAAATTCATAAAGCCAAAAGAAAGTGCTGCGTCACAACTTTTAACCCGTTAAGGGTTTTTGTACTGATATCATTACTTTTTTAAGGTTATTGATGAGAATGTCAATTAGTCGAAATTAAGCATAGGGTATAAATTAATCATTAAAATAAAATTTTAAAGAAATGCTAAAAAAGACCCCTTGGACCCCAATAAAATATGAGGGTGGTGGCCCAGGGAGAGGAATCCAAGACTCAACTTTTAAATTATACAGCGAGAGAGTAACACAATTAGAAGGATGAAAATGCATGGCAAAACCCGTTTGTTCCATCTTCCTCCGCCAAAGGACGCAACCTTTTCTATACAAACATAGCTGAAAATTTTCGGGCCGTCGATTCCGAGTCAAATGAGCCATACGTCGTCGTGATCGGTCCCATAGAACCCGATAGGAAAGTGCTCCCTGGTGGTGAAACTTGGAACTAAAATCGATATATCCTGTCGATGTCGAGTCGAATGAATCACACTGCATTGTGATGGGACCCATAGAACTCGAGATAGCTGCAAAATCCGTTAGTTCCATCTTCCACCACCAGGGGACGCACTCTGTTCTATACAAACATAGCTGAAATCTTTCAGGCTGTCGATTTCGAATCGAATGAGCCATACCTCACCGTAATCGGGCCCATAGAACACGAGATAGGATAGCGCCCCTGGTGGTGAAACTTGGAACTAAAATCGATGTATCCTGTCGATGTCGAGCCAAATGAATCAAACTGCATTGTGATGGGACCCATAGAACTCAAGTTAGCTGCAAAATCTGTTAGTTCCATGTTCCACCACCAGGGGGCGCACTCTGTTCTATACAAACAGCTGAAATTTTTGAGGCTGTCGATTTCGAGTTGAGTGAGCCATACCTTGTCATGATCGGGGCCATAGAACCTAAGATGGGAATGCGCCCCCTGGTGGTCAAACTTGAAACAAGTTGAATGAATCAAACCATGTTGTGATGGGACCCATAGAACTTGAGTTAGCTCCAAAATCCATTAATTTCCCCTTCCACTGCCAGGGGCGCTCTCTGTTCTATATGAACATAACTGCCCCTGGTGGTGAAACTAAAATCAGTAAGTTCTATCGATGTCGAGTCGAATGAGCCAAACTGCATCATGATTAGGAATGCACAACCTGTGGCCCGTGATGGATAACTGGTGGCCCGCAGAGACCATACATGCCAACCTATCCAAAAATTTCGAATTTCCTTAATAATTCGTGAGAAAAATTTGCAAATTTTGTCCATAAATCGTAGGAAAATATGAATTTCATCGATCAGGCGCATAAAATCATGAATTGCATCGACTGGATGCGAATTTTGTCAAATGGGCATGGAAAAATCACAAATTTCGCCATTTTGTCGCTAGAAAAAAAAACGCAAATTTCAATAATCGGTCAACAGAAACCAGAGCTGCCAAAATCAGTAATTCCGGAGTTGTAAATTTCGTCAATCACTCAAAAAAAAAAAAAAAAATCTTGAATTTTGTAAATCAATTGAAAAAACCTGCGAATTTTGTCGATAAGGCACTTAAAATCGTGAATTTCATGGATCGAGCAGCGAATTTCCTCGAATGGCGTGGAAAGATCGAGAATTTCAACGAACAGTTGCAGGAAAAATTTGCAAATTGTCCATAGATCATAGGAAAACATTATGAATTTTGTCTATCGGTTCTACAAAATTATGAATTTTGTCGATAGGCATGGAAAATTGCAAATTTCGACAACTGGGCTTGGAAAAATCAAGAATTCCATCGAATGTTTGTGAAAAAATTGTAAATTTCAACGAACAGTAAAAAAAAAAAATAATAATTTGCGAATTTCGCCATTGTCTAGAGAAGAAAAATTGTGAATTTCATTAATTGGCCGATGGAAAGCATATCAGTTGAAAATCATGAATTTTGTCAATCAGGCACAGTAAAAACATGAATTTTGTGGATAGGGAGAAGGGAAATCATAAATTTTGTTGAACACATGCATAAAAATCATGAATTTTGTTTATCAGGCATGTAAAAATCATTAATTTCGTCAAACGGATGCATAAAAATCAAGAAAGTCATCAATTGGGTGCGTAAAAATCTTGAATTTCATCGATCAGGCGTGTAAAAAATCATGAATTTCATCGATAAAGTGCATAAAAATATAGGACAAAATTGCCATTCGCCAATCGGCGAGTAATACTGAAAATTTGCTGACTGACTTTACTGCCACCACTGGTCAAACTTAATAGTTCCAATTGCGATGATTCAATGGAAAAAGATTTTTCCCCTCTGTCGCTCGACAAATTTCAAAACCATTTGGCGAATTTCATGATTTTTTCAAAGAAATTATTTGACGGATTGTGATTTTTTTTCTTCTCGAAGCCATTCGACGATATTCGAAATTTTTTTCCCCTGAAACCAGTTGATAAATTTTGTGATTTTTCCACTATCAATGAATTTTGTGATTTTTCTGCTATCGATTGATGAATTTCGTGATTTATCGACTATCGATTAATGAATTTCACGACTTTTTCCATAAACGAACAAATTGTGCACTTTTTTTCCACTGCCATTCGACGAATTTTGCAATTCTGTTCCGCGATTGTTAGACAAATTTCACTATTTTTCTCCCGAGATCATTTGACGAATTTTGTGATTTTTAATTTTACTGACTGATTGATTTATATTTAATAATAAAAGTTAAAATGTTTTGATTTAAAAACAAGATGGCTAACTGAGGGTGAATCCCAAAACTTAGCCGCATCATCAATGAGTTAGCTAATCAAGCATTTAGCTCTTACAGTTTGTTTAAAAGGTGCACACAGAAGCAAAAAATATGAATTTTTTTTAATCCTTACCATCACTGTTGAAATCCTGAACCAATTAGAATCTAATTGTGACAGTGTATTTATCTTGCAAATATCATTGAGGAGTTTTTTATACAGGGACACGCAAAATCAAAACATCATCATGATAACATTCAAATTACTAAGCCAATTCAAACCTAATTATGCCAAAGTATCAATCGATGAATTCATTAATCAAATATGTTGGGCAAAATCCTAGAACAAGCAAAACATCCGATTTGGCTATTTTTTTACGCACGTCAACCAAAAAAACGGCAACTTCCAAATTCTACCCAATCAGAACGCATGCTTTTTAAGCTTAAGCAAGCAGATACTTACACACTGCTTACGGCAAGCTTTTTCACAAAATAAACAAATTTTATTTCGTTTTACAATTATTTACAAAGTTTCAGCAAGTTTTTCTTCACGATTTTTCTATTTTTACAAACTTTTAGCAATATTTCGTCTGGATATTTCAATTTTTACATACAAGCATTTAGCAATTTTTTCCTCCAGATTTTTCTATTTTTAATAATTTTTAGCTATTTTTTCCTCCTTGCTAAAACTTTGTAAATTGTCATAAAACGGAATAAAATCAATGTTTACTTCATGAAAAAATTTTCATAGAAACTGTGTAAGTAGTGAATTCTCTGCTACAAAGAACACAGGTTATGATTGGGGAGAATCTAGAGAATTCTGATTTTTCAAATGCACGAAACTCATTCAAGCACCAGTTAGTAACATGTATATGTACTCTTTGCGTACATTAACAGAAAAAAAAATCCTGGATGCATGAAACTCCCTGTGCAGCAATCTCTAGAATGCATGAAATTCATCCAAACAGCGGTTAATAATTGATATATATATATATATGTGTGTGTGAGTACGCTTCGCGTACATTAACTGAAAAAAAAAATCCTGGATGCACAAAACTTGCATTTCTCTGACTTCGGTTTTTCGAAATAGATAAAATGCTTCAGGGATTCAATCCAGCATCGCTGAAATGTTACATAATCACAGAAGATCACTAATTATAATTAAAATATAGATAAAATGCTGAAGTGATTACAAATTAATCACTGAAGCATTTTATCTATACTTCAAAACATATTTGTTTTGTTTCTCATTTCCAAAATAATTTTCATTCATATTTACTTATTATAAGCATGTTATTTAATTTTACTGACTGATTGATTTATATTTAATAATAAAAGTTAAAATGTTTTGATTTAAAAACAAGATGGCTAACTGAGGGTGAATCCCTAAACTTAGCCGCATCATCAATGAGTTAGCTAATCAAGCATTTAGCTCTTACAGTTTGTTTAAAAGGTACACACAAAAGCAAAAAATATGAATTTTTTTTTAATCCTTACCATCACTGTTGAAATGCTGAACCAATTTGAATCTAATTGTGACAGTGTATTTATCTTGCAAATATCATTGAGGAGTTTTTTATACAGGGACACGCAAAATCAAAACGTCATCATGATAAGATTCAAATTACTAAGCCAATTCAAACCTAATTAAGCCAAAGTATCAATCGATAAATTCATTAATCAAATATATTGGGCAAAATCCTAGAACAAGCAAAACATCCGATTTGGCTATTTTTTTTTACGCACGTCAACCAAAAAATCGGCAACCTCCAAATTCTACCCAATCAGAACGAATGCTTTTTAAGCTTAAGCAAGCAGATACTTACACACTGCTTACGGCAAGCTTTATTATACAATTTTAACATAAATTTTATTTCGTTTTACAATTATTTACAAAGTTTCAGCAAGTTTTTCTTCACGATTTTCTATTTTTACAAACTTTTAGCAATATTTCGTCTGGATATTTCAATTTTTACATACAAACATTTAGCAATTTTTTCCTCCAGATTTTTCTATTTTTAATAATTTTTAGCTATTTTTTCCTCCTTGCTAAAACTTTGTAAATTGTCACAAAACGGAATAAAATCAATATTTACTTCGTGAAAAAATTTTCATAGAAACTGTGTAAGTAGTGAATTCTCTGCTACAAAGAACACAGGTTACGATTGGGGAGAATCTAGAGATTTCTGATTTTTCAAAAGCACGAAACTCATTCAAGCACCAGTTAGTAACATATATATGTACACTTTGCGTACATAACAGAGAAAAAAAATCCTGGATGCATGAAACTCCCTGTGCAGCAATCTCTAGAATGCATGAAATTCATTCAAACAGCAGTTAATAATTTATATATATATATGTATATATGTGTATGCTTCGCGTACATTAACTGAAAAAAAAAAATCCTGGATGCACAAAAATTGCTATATTCCGCACTCCCTAGAATGCATGAAATCCATGCAAGCTGCGGGAAGTAATGTTCGCACAAAAATCGGTTTACAGCAATCTCTAAAGTGCTTAAAATACATCTTATCATATAAAATCAACAAAAATGCACTTACCGTTATTTCTCATCCTTCTTTTTTTTTTTAATATTTCACAGGATTTATCCTTTATGACATAAAACACATTTCATAAACATAATTCAACAAATCTGACACACAACAAACCAACCCACAGACAATAGAACTCTATTATAGAATATTCTAATCTGTCAACCAACCAATCAAATCTAATTCCCTCAAAAACCAGCTCAATTTTCAGAACCATGCATTCTGCTCATGCTAGAACCAAGCACAGAAGGCGTGGAAAAAACGTAAGAAATAAACCGGTAACAAGAAAACTCATTTATCGCTTCGCTAAATTCGATGACGCCAAGCGTCTCGCTTGTTCTAGGATTTAACCTATTTTTCTTAATTATCTGTCTTAGTTTGTGAATAAATTTTTGTAATGTCAGTTGAAACTGATCTCTCGTACATAACGATGCATCACATTTTTTTAATGTTTTTTTTTTTTTCTACACTATGATGTTGCTATTTAACAACATTATTTTAATTTTAAAAAGAAAACAAACAACTAATAAATCAGTAAATATGAACGTTTTGCACTCCTGAAGCCCCCCCCCCCCCAAAATATATATATATATATATATTGTTTTAATTTCAGGGTAACTGAAGAAAAAAAAAATCCTTCTATAGCGTTTCTATTTTTCCATGCGCTGTGAAGATTTTTTAACGGGTTCAAAAACAAATTTCACAAATACTTCTAACTTAATTAACAAATACTTCAAAAATATATTTTTAATTCCATGTTGTTTATGTATGAAGAAAGAAACAAAAGTTTGGTAAACTTCTATCTCTGTTTAAATAGTCTATTTCAAGAATAAAAACATTCGGTAGAATGCATAGCTTTGACAATACATAAACAAAAATGAAGAATACAGTACCTTTTTTTTTTTTTTTTTTTCAATTTCTTATATTTGGTGCAAGATACTACTGAATACTTTGCTACAAGATTTGTTTAAAGATATTACCCTCTCTCATGATTTTTAGGTTTCCAATGCCACGTCTACCATTGCCCCGAGAACTGACGACTGATTTCGTGATTTATTAAGTAAAATCTATATTTAACATTTGAAAATAAACTTTCACTAGAAAAAAAAAAAAAAAAAAAAACAATGGTAGAACTTTGCATTTCTCTGACTTAGGAAAATAAATATTAGAAGATAAATACATATTTCTTTATTATCTGTTTTTAAAATGCAAATTTAAGAAATGAAATTGAAAAAAAAAAGGTACTGTATTCTTCATTTGTTTATATAGCTGATCAAATATACGCATTTCACTGAATGTTTGGATTCTTATACTATGAAACAGAAGCTTACAAACGTGTTTTTTATCGTACATAAACAACATGGAATTAAAAATATATTCATGAAGTATTTGTTAATAGGAGTTAGAAGTATTTGTGAAATTTGATTTTCAACACTTCAAAAAATGTTCATAGCAGCGAATCGCATCGCACACGAAGAAAACAAACTGATGATTGATTCATTTTGAATGATTCCTTGTTACGCAAATTAATTGATAAAAAAAAATCTTAATCTTTTTTTTCCTTTAAAAAATCACAAATTAAATATAAATAACAATTAAATTGTATATGTATAATTATAAAATATTTCAATATTTTAATCAAGGAATCTAAATATTTTTCGACTTAATGAAGATTTTGATATAAGAAATTCTTTATTATAACAAAAAAGAAAAATATACAAACAATAATTTAATTTAATACATATATATTACATATTAAAAATTGCATTAAAAACTGTTTTCGTATTAAAAAAAAAAAAAGAATCTAAATAGTTTTTCAGCGATATATATATGCTATAACGTTTAACTGTAACCGTAATAGGCAAGAGCTTCCTTACTGCGCAGTAATAAAAAAGGGTGAAAAGGCTGAAGATCTGTAATGTTAGTCTACCAGAAAAAGCATAAGAAAAGAGTCCAATTTTGAAACTGGATTATATAAAAAACAAGAGTTTTCCTACGTTAGCGCAATATCTTAAACGCTTCATCTAAAACCGATTAATATAATATATTAATTTTAAAAAAATCGTTCGATCCATTTTCGAGATAACAACTCTGTGCCCATTACACCATTACATTTTCCATTTTCGCTTAAAAATTGGTTTCCAGATCTCAAAATCTACTGCATGTAGATATCTATAAATTTCAGGATAGAGTTAGGCCATAGATATAAGACTAATGTGAAAAAATCGAAACGGTATGCCGCATATTTACTGAGATATTAAATGTCGGCGTTTCGATTTTCCTTTGATGTCCTGCTAGCTGTATATATGAGAGTGACGGAATCTTCGGTTTTGGGCTTACGGTTTTCGGTTTTTCGCTGCGTCACTCAAGAGACTACCGTCTCTTATGATATATATATATATATATATATATATATATATATATATATATATATATATATATACATACATATATATATATACATATGTATATATATATATATATATATGTATATGTATATATATGTATATATAATAATTTCTCCACATATATTCATATGTAAAGGCAGGAAACTTCTTAATAAGATCATAAAATTAAGAAATGCGCAAGAGCTTCCGGAAGAACGCAAAGAACATGTGCTACAATTTTGAAAGCAGGAGCAAGACTGGTATTACCACAGTATAACACAATAGTACTAATCTTTCTCCTGCCTTCAAAGTGATAGCATGTCTTCTTTGCGTCTAAAAAAGAAAACCAAGTTATTTCAAATAGCCTTGCGCATTTCTTAATTTTATGATGTTATTAAGAAGTGTTTTGTCTTTATTTATGTATCACAGCAGTTTTTTTCAACATATTTGAAATATCTAAAATACATATTACAGACCATTCTTTTACGAAAAATATTGTTTTTTATTTTTTAATTAAAACGTTATAAGAAATTTAGACTATAAGTCTCAAATAAAACATGACGAATAAAATATATTGATCTAAATCCTTTACTTATTTAAAATAATTAAAATACAATTTCTATTGACTTCTTATCAAACGTTACCTTTTCTGTATCTTCATTCATCGACGAATAAAATAATATTCAAATAAGAGCAATGTTTTATTCATAAAATAACTACGTGAGCGGACAAAACTTTACATCAAATCTCAAATAAAAATAAATCGATAAAACAATAAAAACGATTCGGAAGCAACTTCATGACCTTTTTTACTCCCAGAGGGCGTTTCGAGTTTTTTCCCCAAAACAGATACCAACCTCTCTATGCAGAGATCTGGACGTGGGAAGAACATCAAGGAGTGAAAAATTGAGAACGAAAGAGAAAAGCACGTTCCATTCTCATTAGGGTTTTAGGACACAGAAATTCCTCCTTATACACAGATTTATTTCTACAAAAAAAGGAAAAAAAAAGTTTTGTTATTATTATATATATTTTATTTTACCTTTACAAGAATGGCATCTGGCCATAAATTTCTTGACCATTGCACGTGATAAGTACGATTACTTCTCTGTTTTATTCCCTTTTGTTGTTTTTTTCAATTGAGTCAAATTATAACTCCTACCTCATTTTGTTTCTTTATTTTCTATTATGCCGTATTCGTTTTTAATTTTTTTATACTAATTACTGTGATAATCTTTTCTAGAAAGCTAAAATAATTTTTGATGCATTAAAAATCCATTATTATTGCAATTAAAAACTGTTTTATTTTTTCTGATCGTGAATTTTATAATTCTTAAATATAATTTAATGAATTATGAATTGCAAAGTGTAATTTTAAAAACACACCACATATTTTAACACACTACATGTATTTAAATAAATATATTATATTTTAAAAAATGTAGCATAAAAATATCTTTAAATAAACAATACAAATTAGACATACAAATTAGGAACACAAATATAATCAACAAAATCCAACTGTTATAAAACTTTTGTTTTTATCTAATTCTTTTAATACAACGCGTTTAAATTTACTAGTCTTATGCAGAGGTGCCAAGCTTTTACTAATCATCCGTAATATGGGGATTAATTTGACAAATTTTTAATAAAGTTTCAATCCAGAAAAGTTATTCGACGAATCTTTATTTAGTTAATTTCAGATTTCTACATGGAATATATTTAATTTCATTATTTAAAAAATTTCTGTCCGAAACGTATTAATCCTGGGTTAAATTAACTTACATATTACGGAAGATTAGAGAGAGATTGGCACCTCTGGTCTTATGTGTACTATAAAAATGCCCAAATCTTTTCTGATATAATAATAATAATAAAATCTAAATATGAACATAAATAAATTTTAATTTTAATCAAGAATAATCTTCTACATAAATCTACTAGTTAGAATTCATTAAAACATAAATAAAAACGAATCAATAAAATAAAAAAACCCCACAAAAACGACTTCGTGATCTTTTTTTTATGATTTCGAGTTTTTCCCATAACAGATAGTAACCCCTCTCTCTCTATGCACGTGGGGAGAACATCAAAGAGGGAAAAATTGAGGCCGAAAGAATAAAGCACGTTCCATTCTCATCGGAGTTTTAGGACACAAAAATTCTTCCTTATATTCCTTAAATAATTTTTCCTTCTTTATTTCTACAGAAGAGAGTAAAATGTAGTAGCTGTTCTTTTTTTCACCACAAAAATGACATTTCACCATAAATTTCTTGACTATTGTACGTGATGATCTCGAGTACTTATTCCCCCCCCCCCTTATGTCCTCCTATCTAAAGATTGCAATCCCGGGATTACGGGATCCCGGATGATTTTTGATCCCGCAAATCTCGGATTTACTTTTTGCCCGGAAGACTGACGGTATGCAACTATTAATCCACCTGCGCAAAAAACGGAAAAAAAGGGTCTAAAAGATCACGGCCCATAAGCCGTGTTTTTGGCCCATGAAATAAGACTAAAATTCGATTTTGTTATACTGACTTAATTATTTCACTTTTTAATATTAGAAGGTTTATCCTGTACGATTTCAACAATAGTTTTTGCATGTTGTTCAGATTTATATAACTTACACAAGCTCAAAGTTCGTGTTATTCGTAGTTTTTGATGAAAAATACGCAATTTCGCATAATTTTACCTCAATTTTTAATATGTTTTTTAATATTTTACGATGAGCGCAGCTTTGCAACACTTTTATTTTTACATATATTGTACATTTTGATGTATTTTATAATATATGCAAAAAAGGAAGTGTTGCACGATTGCGCTCATATAAATAATTATATGAGCTGCTAATAATATAATAATAATATAATAATATAATAATATAATGCTGCTAATTCATCATGTTTGCCTTATAAAACTCTTTGATGAACATGAAAATGTTTAAACTTATAATTATACTTATACTTAATGTTTAAAGTTTTTTCCACTGATGATGACCGGGTTTCGGTTGAAAACGTTTTGGAATTTTTTAAAAGGACTTTAATGTGCTTTTAAATGTTTTTTATGTATGTTTTTACGCACCTTCAAGCAATATATTTACATTTAGTTGTATCTTAATGAATGTTAGTTATGAAAATGTTTACTTGAGATTTGATAGCATCTGAAACACCTATATTTCGGGTTGACAAAACTGATTAATACACTGTAAAAACTACCCGAGAACGTTTCCGAAAATCAGTACCAGCAAAATAAACTATATTTTTATAAATGCTTCTTTAAATATAGATCGTCTCGAATATATATGGGTATCTAAGATTTCTAAAAATGAAGAACGCTTTTCGCAATCGTGGGTAACTCAAAAGAAGTTATTGTATACTTTCGTTTGTGATTATATTATAATTTCCTTTAAGAAATATATATATATATATATATATATATATATATATATATATATATATATATATATATATATATATAAATTTTTCAGAGTATAATTATTGAATCAAAACGAATATTTTCAACGTATTGCGTTAGTGAAAATAAAAGGTGATTTTAACAAGGAAACAAATCAAGGAATATATTTTTTGTCATCACATACTGAAACCACAATAATTGATTAATAGTTGATTAACTGCAAGATTGTTATCTTATTATTATTGTATATCTATCTATTGACTATCTGTGGATTCAATAGTGGAAAAACTGCAATTTACGATAAACTTCGTAAATAAAGTAAATGTATCCCTTTTTCTTGTATTATAAGAGAATAACTTATTTATTTGGAAGTGTAAACTATATTTCTACACAAATTATCGTTTATGAAAGATTACTTCATTTAGTTACCGAAGCGAAAAATAGAGATATTTCTAATCTTTTTAGTCGCAAAATCCTTAGAATCAGTCCCGGGATTTAATTTATAGAATCGCGAAATACCGAGATAGGATTTTCTACTCCTTTCTCATTTTTAAAATCTAGTTTGAATAGTATGCTATTTTTTGATTATGTAGATTATACCTTTTTAGTTATTTAGTCATGACAAACTTATCCAAAATTCAGAAAAAGACACAATAAAATACATATAATTTATAAATAAATTGTAATTTTACTGTAGTATCTTATGTTTTAATTTAAATTTTAATAGTGTTTTATACATATATAGCATAATTGTAATAAATAATTTTATTTTTATACTGTGAGTTTACCTTTCTTAAACGGATTCTGTGTATAATTTGCTCAGCATAAACATAAGTCACACACTACAAGTTCAATTCTTTGCTCTGTTATTTCTGAACATTTTTATGTTAAAACTTATCGTATAACAAACTTTTTCTGTAATTAAGCATCCTATACGTACGATTTCGCGAATTTTAGCCTACATATTTTAGCGCCTTTTAGCAATAACATTTTGCTTTTCTCTCTACTTTTATATAAATGTTGTAACTTCCATTTCCAGTTTAACGTAACTAAGTATTTTTAATCCTCATCTTTAAAAGAAAATTACAATATTCAAATAAGATATACGTTTAATTAATAAATCTGTTATGTGAGCAAACAAAAATTTACATCAAATCGCAAATGAAAATAAATTGATAACACTGTAAAAATGACTTCTAAACAACTTCATAACAATTTCACCCTCACAAGGTGTTTCGAGCTTTTTCTCAAAACAGATAAGAACTTCTCTATGCGGAGATTGACCACTGCACGGCATAAGTTTGAGTATTCCTTTTTAATTTCAGAGTAATTTAATTTTGAATTTAATTTTTCTTTGCTTTGAACTGTTATGCCTTTATGCATAACAGTTATAGCGCAATTACATTAAATACTTTTGTTTCTATGCTGTTAAATTTGCTATTTTCAAACATATTCTGAGTACAATTTGCTCAGCATAAACAAAAATAACACACTACAGGTACAGTTCTTTTCTTTATTATTTCTTAACATTTATTATGTTAAAAATTTATCGTATAACAAACTTTTTCCGTAATTAGGCATCTTATACGTGGTATTACGAGTATAAAGCCTTTTAGCAATAACATTTTGCTTTTCTGCCTACTTTTATATAAATATTGTAATTTTAATTTCCATTTTTCAATTACGTAACTAAGTATTTTTAATCCTCATCTTTAAAAGAAAATTACAATATTCAAATAAGATATACGTTTAATTAATAAATCTATTATGTGAGCAAACAAAAATTAACATCAAATCGCAAATGAAAATAAATTGATAACTCTGTAAAAATGACTTCTAAACAACTTCATAGCAATTTCACCCTCACAAGGCGTTTCGATCTTTTTCTCAAAAGAGATAAGATCTTCTCTGTGTGGAGATCTGGGCGTAGGGAGAATATCAAAGAGCGAAAAATTGAAGACGAAAGAGAAAAGCACGTTCCATTCTCATTAGAGATTTAGGATTCAAGGATTCCTCCTTATACCCAGCTTTATTTCTACAGAAAGGAGAAAATATTGCAGCTGTGACTTTTTTATTTACAAGTGTGACATTCCTCTAAAACTTTATTGACCACTGCACGGCATGAGTTTGAGTATTCCTTTTTAATTTCTGAGTACTTTAATTTTTAATTTAATTTTTCATATTTAAACAGTTATAGCGCAATTACATTAAATACTTTTGTTTCTATGCTGTTAAATTTGCTATTTTCAAACATATTCTGTGTACAATTTGCTCAGCATAAAGAAAAATAACACCCTACAGGTACAGTTCTTTTCTTTGTTATTTCTTAACATTTATTATGTTAAAAACTTATCGTATAACAAACTTTTTCGGTAATTAGGCAACTCATACGTGGTATTACGAGTATAAAGCCTTTTAGCAATAACATTTTGCTTTTCTGTCTACTTTTATATAAATATTGTAACTTTAATTTCCATTTTTCAATTACGTAACTATTTTTTTTTTAATCTTCATCTTTAAAAGAAAATTGGAATATTCAGTTAAGATACATGTTTAATTAATAAATCTACTATGTGAGCAAACAAAAATTTACATCAAATTGCAAATTAAAATAAATTGATAAAACTATAAAAATAACTTCTACACAATTTCATAACAATTTCACCCTCACAAGGTGTTTCGAGTTTTTTCTCAAAACAGATAACAACTTCTCTATGCGGAGATCTGGACGTAGGGAGAATATCAAAGAGCGAAAAATTGAAGACGAAAGAGAAAAGCACGTTCCATTCTCATTAGAGATTTAGGATTCAAGGATTCCTCCTTATACCCAGCTTTATTTCTTCAGAAAGGAGAAAATATTGCAGCTGTGACTTTTTTATTTACAAGTGTGACATTCCTCTAAAACTTTATTGACCACTGCACGGCATGAGTTTGAGTATTCCTTTTTAATTTCTGAGTACTTTAATTTTTAATTTAATTTTTCATATTTAAACAGTTATAGCGCAATTACATTAAATACTTTTGTTTCTATGCTGTTAAATTTGCTATTTTCAAACATATTCTGTGTACAATTTGCTCAGCATAAAGAAAAATAACACCCTACAGGTACAGTTCTTTTCTTTGTTATTTCTTAACATTTATTATGTTAAAAACTTATCGTATAACAAACTTTTTCGGTAATTAGGCAACTCATACGTGGTATTACGAGTATAAAGCCTTTTAGCAATAACATTTTGCTTTTCTGTCTACTTTTATATAAATATTGTAACTTTAATTTCCATTTTTCAATTACGTAACTATTTTTTTTTTAATCTTCATCTTTAAAAGAAAATTGGAATATTCAGTTAAGATACATGTTTAATTAATAAATCTACTATGTGAGCAAACAAAAATTTACATCAAATTGCAAATTAAAATAAATTGATAAAACTATAAAAATAACTTCTACACAATTTCATAACAATTTCACCCTCACAAGGTGTTTCGAGTTTTTTCTCAAAACAGATAACAACTTCTCTATGCGGAGATCTGGACGTAGGGAGAATATCAAAGAGCGAAAAATTGAAGACGAAAGAGAAAAGCACGTTCTATTCTCATTAGAGATTTAGGACTCAAGGATTCCTCCTTATACACAGTTTTATTTCTACAGGAGGGAGAAAATATTGTAGCTGTGACTTTTTTCTTCACAAGTATGACACTCCTCTAAAATTTTCCTGACCATTGCACGATTTAAGTTAGAGAATTTCTCTTTTATTTCTGAATGTTTCATGTTTCTTGTCTTATGTTTATCTACCTTATATCGCAGGCAGTATTTCTAATACTTTAATAACTGATGGTCTCGGGTTAATAAATGGTGGAAGACATGCTTCATATTTATTTCATTGAGTTATTTTAGATTACGCAAAGCTATCTGTCAATCTTTTTAACTTTTGCTTTGTAAATAAACAATAATATTATAAGTAATGATTTGTTTTCATTAAAAATTGATGTATACACTATTTTTTTTTCAAAATATTGTTGGTTAAACTGAAGGTAGATCAGTTAATGTAATCAGTCATGCAATTATTCTAGAATCTAATATTTTTAGTAAAAGAGTTTAAAATTATTTATTCATAAGCTTTTGTTAAATAATTGGATCAAGTCATGCTTCATATTTATTTTGTTGCCTAAGTTTTATGAAGAGTATCAGTTTTGAATATTAACAATGAACTAGGGTTATAATGCATAATTTATGAGCACTTTACAATTTAAATTTTTTATGTTTTAATTTGTGTTTTAATGCACTGTAAAAAAAGGCAAATGATTTTTAATTTATGAAGATATAATACAGTTTGACCCAAAAGTCGTTGATACATTTTAAAATTCAATAAAAGATCAAGCAGTTGGCGTACGAGAGTACGGTTTGAACGAAAATGCTTCTTATGATCTAAAATTTTGTTTAAGAAAATAAAAAAAAATGTTTCAAAAATTTCTCATAGATGGCGCTGCTTCTGGAAACTTATCGAATAGGTAGAATGCCTTTATGCATAACAATAGTGAAAGATCCACAATGCGTATGCACAGTTTTTGTCCAAACTATGGCAACCCACATTTTAGACGTTAACATTACTCGTCTTATACATCCTCACTCGTCTAATCGAACTCAGGAGGGCGAGTATTGTTAAATTCTGGAATGCGGGTTGCCATAGTTTGAACAAAAACTGTGTTTGCTCATTGTACGTCTTTCACCATTGTTATGAATAAAGGCACTCTACCTATGAGAAAATGTATGAGAAAATTTTGGAAATTCTTTTTTTATTTGCTTAAACAAAATTTGAGACCATAAGAAGCATTTTCGTTCAAACCTCACTCTCATACGCCAATTGTTTGATCAAAGTTTGGTTTTTTAAATATATCAAGGACTTTTGGGACACCACGTGTAACTACTAACGAAATTATACGATTACGTCTTCTAAGTTACCTATGATTCCGAAAAGCGTTTTTTGTCTTCAGAAACCAATAAATTTTCTAACCCTAAAGAATAATTTATAAACACAAAGTTTTCTTTGCTGTCACTGATTATTAGAAACCTTTCTGAGTAGTTTTTACAGTGTATCAATCAGTTTTCTCAAACCATCATATCGGTTTTTAGGACGCTATCAATTCACAAGTTTGTCTGTAAAACATACATAGCATACGAAAATATACAATTACCTCTTCTAAGTATCTCTCTAGTTGGAAAAATTTTCTTTAGAAACCTTAGAAACCAATACATTTCCGAGGTTTAAAGAAGCATTTATAAAAATAAACTTTCTTTTGAGGCCACAGATTTTCGGTAACGCTTCTGAGTAGTTTTATGGTGTATTAATCAGTTTTATCAAACAACAATATCTGTTTTTAGGACGGTATCAATTCTCAGTTAAACATTTTCAGCTGCGTAACTGATTTTATACTGATGCAAGAGTAACAAGATAATATTAATTTTAATGTAAATGTTAACGCTGTTAATTTATCATGCTTGTCTGTAAAACATATTTGTTGAACATGAAAATGTTTACTGGAGAATTGATAGTATCCGAAAAAGGCCTATGTTTTGCGTTAAGAAAACTGATTAATATACTATAAAAACTACTCAGAAACGTTTCCGAAAATCAGTAGCCACAAAAGAAACTTTCTTCTTATAAATGCTTATTTAAATCTAGAAAATATGTTTTTTTTCTGAGGTTTCTAACGATAAAGAATGATTTTCGGAATCGTGCGGTTCGGTAGAAGTTATTTTATACTTTCGTTCATGGTTATGTTATCTTTTTCAAGATTTTCAAGATTTTTTTTTTTTTACAGTGTAAGTATTGGTATAAAACTTTTGTCAAGAGTTACAAAAAATCCTTTTTTTTTTGGTATTTATACCTATTAATTTTTATAGCCATAAAAATAGATTATGCATTCACATAGATCTTGTATTTCAACAAGTCTTATATTTGCAAATTGTGATGATAATCATTGGAGTTCCTACATTATTCAGTGTATCTATTTGGAAATTATTATAGCATCTACGTCTTTTAGCATATGAGATTAGAATGAATTATTGATGAGTTCTTTTGGTTAAATAAATAGGCGAAGACATACTTCATATTTATTTCATCAAATTCGAAATTATGTAAAATGATCTTTCAATATCATTACCTTTGCTTTAGAAAACAATCGTCAGAGTTGTAAGTAGGGATTTTATTTCAAGAAAATTGATGCAGAAAATAATTTTCCCCCAAAATATTGTTGATTAAAGTGAAGATAGATCAGATTAAGCAATCAATTATGTAATGATTCTAGCATCTAGTGTTTTGATGGATGAGATTTAGAATAAATAACTGATGGTCTCGGGTTAATAAATGGTGGAAGACATGCTTCATATTTATTTCATTGAGTTATTTTAGATTACGCAAAGCTATCTGTCAATCTTTTTAACTTTTGCTTTGTAAATAAACAATAATATTATAAGTAATGATTTGTTTTCATTAAAAATTGATGTATACACTATTTTTTTCAAAATATTGTTGGTTAAACTGAAGGTAGATCAGTTAATGTAATCAGTCATGCAATTATTCTAGAATCTAATATTTTTAGTAAAAGAGTTTAAAATTATTTATTCATAAGCTTTTGTTAAATAATTGGATCAAGTCATGCTTCATATTTATTTTGTTGAATAAATTAAGATTACGTAAATGAATCTTTCAACCTCATTCTCTTTTGATTTCAAAATAATCACTAGAATAATAAATATTGTTAATAATGGTGAATCTAACGTTTAAATTGTAACTGTTGTTGATTGTAAACTGAATATAGATCAGGTATTGCAATCAGTTAATGTAATCAATTAATCTAAATCGTACACCCAGAAAAAAGTTTTGTTGAATCAACAAAAATTTGGTTGACCCAACAAAACTTTTTGTTTAAATATAGGTCAATGGAAATTTTGTTTGAATCAACAAAAAAAATTTTTTTTTTGCAATTCCAAAGAAAAATTTTGTATCGTCAGCAAAAAATGTTTTGTTAATTCAAGTAAAATGGTTCAATTTTACTTGAATTTTGCTAAAACAACGATAATGTACTCAACAAAACATGTTTTGTAGTTTTAATCAATTTCTTTTTCTGGGTGTATCTAATCTTTTTGTAGATGAGATTTAGAATGAATTATTTGTGAATTCCTTTCTATAAATGACTGGATTAAAACATATTTCATATTTATTTCATCGTATCATTGGAAATTACGCAAAACGATCTGTCAATCTCGTTTGTTCCTTGAAAATAAATATTTAAACAACAAGTGTAGTGATTTTATTTGAAGACATATTGATGCA
This sequence comes from Maratus michaelseni, assembly GCA_963931845.1. Taxonomy (NCBI): domain Eukaryota; kingdom Metazoa; phylum Arthropoda; class Arachnida; order Araneae; family Salticidae; genus Maratus; species Maratus michaelseni. The sequence continues at coordinate 109,985,964 of OZ007597.1, read as the reverse complement.
ACAAAAGTTTTTGGTAAAATATTGTTGAATTTAAAGCGAAGAAATATCAATTAATGTTATCAGTCAGTGTTTTCTTTTAAGACAAAACAAAACAAACACACAAAAAAAATTACCGAAATTTGTGCATAGATTGAAATTTTTACGCATTTTTAAGCTGGATTTTTTAAAAACATTTTCTCCCCTAAAATAATGCGTTTGTATTCTGAAATCTCGCCAAAATTTGACAGATAATTATTGCATTCAGAAGTTTTAAAAATTACATTTAATTTTATTCAGTGATTGTGAAACAAATCTGCACGCAGTACTCTCTCTCTCGTTATATATATATATATATATATATACAACCATAAATGAAACATTACCATAACACCAGCTTAAACTATGAAATAATGATTAAGTATGTAATAATTAGTTGACAATGAAAGTATTCCCCAACACACTGAATATGGATACCAAAAACTTATTTAAAAGACGAAGAAATTTAATTAAAAATTGAATAAATGAAATTGAATGAATGAAAGGAAATTTGAGGAATTTAGACAGAATTTTCAAGTCCCAAATGCCGAAATACCACAAATAAAATGAGTGGTTTCATCATCATATTAGCCATAACATTGCTAAAGAATATGATTTTGGGACTACCTACTCATAAACAATGAATCAAACCTGTGAAAAAATAAAAAATAAATACAATATTAAAAAGGAAAGAAACCATACCTATAATATAAAGATAAAACATGAAATAGAGTCATAAAGTACATAATCCATTTGAATTAAAAAAGATATCTGTGCACCACATGAACCACACATAAACACAATGTATTACAGGTTAAAACATTTAAAAATTTTATATTAATGAAAAACATATAAAAATGCGTTCAGTAATTCCGCGATAATCTTTGATGCGAAAAAGTTCATACAAATTTTGATATACAATGTAAATTAGATATCAAAACGTTTAGAATTAAAATAGGTTTTATATATATTATAAAAATGAAAAACACATTAGCAACGAGTGAGAATCATGGGAATTTTTTTTTATTACATATTAAAATTAGTTTTTATGTAAAACCTTGTCAAATTTAAACTGAATAGCTGACTATCCGAAAGTTTAAAACTTCATTTTTTTACATGTTTAAAGTATTTATCATCGTAGATGTAGCTGCTTGAGAAAACAAAAATCATGAAAATAATTTTCTAACAGAAAACCCATGCTCTTTTAAATGTAGCTGTTGAGTAAAAACAATATTTTTGGGAAATGCGCCAGTATAACTTTTGTAGTAAGAATTGTTGTCAAATATAGAACATAGAACATAGATTTTAAAAATGATTTATTTCTAATGTAAGGAGGGAAATGAATAGGTAGATAAGAAAGTATTTACTATAAGCTTTCTTTAATATCAAAATGTTTTTCTAAACAATATTTTTCTTTTTTTCTGCTCTTTATAGAGGCACACCCAGAATCAGGAGAGAGTAAAATTTCTTATCAATCAGCTGCGTCTTTATTCTTTGACAAATAGCCAAAAAGTGTAGAAGCAAAGTTTCCAGCTGACTTTTAATCCATCATTGTTAAATTTATACATAAAAATAAACAAAAAGTTGTCCTTTTTAAGTATTTTCTCGGCTCATGATAACTCTGATTTTTAAGTGTCCATTTTTGAAAAATACATGTTATAATTTGTTTAGTAAGTATTTGGCTTTTGTGTAACTTCGCTACTGTACTTATTTAAATTAACTTTTACGAATACATCTATAATAATTCACTGCGCCACAGGAAATACAAGTAAAATGTAATATGTCATATTTTAATTGCATGCGGATTCGATATATTTATCGTAAGATATATATTTTGATAACCATTTGACCACGGCATACATGATGGAAAGTATGCCGGTTTACTGTCTTTTATTTATGACATTAGTATATCTGCGTAGTAATATTTGACTTTTTTAATGACATAAATTCAACAATCAAATAACACGAAGATTACTAGACAGAAATACTGGTGTTAAAACGTAAATATTGAACGAATTCCGCTATATGGGCTCGAAATAGAGTCCTGCATGAGTTGAGTTGTACCTGACCCGAACTCAAAATTTCTGCTTGAAGTCAACCCGAAACCCAACTTAAACGCTGTACACTTCAACGCGAACCCAAAATATTGAAACCCGAACCCAAAGTGAAAGAAAAATAATCCATATTTTAATAGAATTTTGGAAAAATAGTCTACAATTTTATCTTTTTTGTGTAAAAATGGACACAATACACTCATCAATATTCAAAATGTAGTTTTTTTATTTAAAAAATATTCAAGAATTTCTTTTGAAAAATCGGGTCAATCCAAACCCGATCTCCCTCCCCACAAAAAAAATCAAAACCTAATCCGAAACCGACCCAAACATGAAACATTTAAAGTCAAATCAACCCGAATCCAACCCACAACGAAAAAAATTACCGTCACCCTAACCCGACCCAAACCGTGGATCGGGTTGGATTCGGATAAAATCGGGTTACTCGACCCGATATAGGATTCTAGCTTGAACCCTTCTGTAATGAAGTGGTTAGGCTTTAAGTGTCCAACTTCTATACTTCAAAAATGCGGACAAAATTTGTGGAAAAATTTTAATAGAATAATATGTAAAATGACGTATTATGAGGTTATGGTTATGTTTATGTTTATAGGTAAATTTTTTTAAAAGAGATATTCATACATTTTGCAGTGTATGATTACTTATATTTCAACGTCACGAACTCACTTATAATACAATTATATTTAAATCCATTAAACATCATTGCCCCATTTTGGGAACATTGCTTTAGGATTTTCTTTTTTAGTGAGTATTTTATATATTGTTAAAGGGTTCACGTTATTTTCATTTGGAATATATGAGATGACTTCTGTAATTTTTTTTTTTTAAAGTTTGATTTGAATTTTCTATTTTTTAAAACTTGTTAAAGAAGGCGACAAATAGCTTTTTGGTCGTATTTGAAAGAAATATTTTTTTTTAAATAACTTTTAAAAAATAAATTATATTTTTTAATTAAAATATGTTTATAACTGTCTATTATATAAAACAACATCAATCCGGAATTAATATGTATAATAGATCAATCACAGTTACCGAAAGCATAAGTTGTTCTCAAAATGGAAGCAATATCTATTTCGCGTCTAATGAAAGTAATTTTTTAAAACACTTTTACATATGCTCCCGTGCATTTGAGGTAGTTATTTTTCAGTTTATTGGCCATAAAAGGGATAATGTCATTCTGAAACTGATATTTTAAGAATAATTCCTATTAATTAGCCCAACTTCTACATTTATAATAAAAAAAAATTAAATTACCAGATCCATAAGGATTTACATTATCCATCTCTTTATTTTTCATCATTACATCATTTTTTTCTGACTACTATTTTACATTGAAGTTGATTGAACAATTTTTATTTTAGAGTTCGATGATTTTTCGGATGTTCCTGAAATCGTTTGTTTGCCACCTGATCGCAGTATTGTAACAGGAAGATGTAACAGAAAATAATTTATGCGACGATTTACTATATGTATATCTGTGCCTTGAGCTCGTGGCTTGTCCCGATCATATGCCACAAGCGGGTCCACAAGGTGGGTGACGTATGTATATCTGATGGAGTAGAGCTTTCCGTTAATTCTAAATCAACAGAGAATCAAGAAACATCTGATTGATTGTTTTAAAAAAAGACAAAGTATTAAACGTAGAGTTGATATTTTAGAGGAAAGTTCAGACGAATCGGAATATAGAAAAAACTTAACAAAGTGCAAAAAGAAAAAGAAATAGTTGAAAAATTAGTAATTAGTGCTTAAATTTTTTTTTTATCATTTTCTTGTAAAATAGGACAAAAATTATGTAATGGTGGAAAATAAAGAGTTGGATGAAAAGAATGCTTATATAATCGATAATTTTATTTTTATTTTTTATTTTAAATGTTAGATGTTGGATTGATTTATATGAATTCTGCGTAAAATATAAGTTTCAGAATGATATTATCCCTTTTATAGCTAAGGAACTGAGAAATAACTACTATAAATGCATGGAGGCATAAGTAAAATTCTTGAAAAAAATTACTCCAACTAGGCGCCATTGCTCCCATTTTGGGGAGCATACAGTTTCGCCTAAATATTCGAATTAAAAAAAAAAAAATCAGAAGTACTTTAAAGATTTCCTATTCATAAAGAAAAAGCAACTGTAAAAAATAGATTAATATATATAGCGGCGCATAATAGGTTAAAAAGAAAAAGCGAGTTCAGGTTATAAGTTTTATGTAGATTTTTTTTTTACATAATTGCAACAAGATAATTTTTTCGAATTGAAGCTTAATAATTTCCTCACTTATTGATTTTGTTTGGGATATATTTTCACTTTCCGAACAATTTCTTTTTAGGAATTCAATACATTTTAAAATCATTTTCAATCCATTTTGGGACCGATTTTATAGGGAAAATCACTAAGGAAATGTGACCAAGTATAAGTGATAAATATTACGGCGATATAATCAAATATTAGTAGGGCAGAGGTAAATAAAGTTAGTACCTCAAACGTGAGGTACAACATTCGAATCCAGCCAATTACATTATGCCAGAAATTTATAAATTTTCTTTTTTTTTTCGCCTGACACGCGCAATAGAGTTAATGAAGTCAAGTGGTCACTTCAGATTTTTAAATCTCTAATTAGAATCAGATTCTATGTAAAACTATTTACAATTCCAAACTATGAATAGCAAACTATCTCAATTTTTCAGATTTCCTTTTTCTTTCGTTTAACCCATTTTCGGCCAAAGGTGCGTAAACGCACCATTTCAATAAATATTTTTTTATTAACACTGTGACGTATATTTTTCGCTAATTTTATTTTTCTGCTATTTTTAAGGGTTCTGGAGACATCTATAAAATATTAGTAATTCAATTGAAGTAATCACTTTCTGTTGAGAAATTTTCAAAATACACAGGTTTTTTACTTGAAACGGTTATTGACAAATTCGACTTTTTGAAAATGTATAATTATTTCACTTGAGGTTAATCATATGTTTTTATAATGGAGTAAAGTTGCAAGTTCTGTAAATAAAATAAAAATAAAACAAATGCCATAAGAAAACTTAATTTTTTTTATTTAAATTTAATAATAAATTAATAATAATAAATTAATAATGGTAACGTCAAATTAAATAAAATATTATTTTTCATGCACGAAACTTTTTTGATGTCTTAATGAATGTAATTTAAGCATATTTCTATGCTAATAATACCACATTTTATAAAATTTCTATGCTTGGCCGAAAATGGGTTAAAATATTTGTCATTGCACATACTATATATACGCCACCTAAACTACTTTTCTAACCAGAGAAACTATGCTTTTTTACCTGCGACTGTTGACCAATAACAGTGAGTTTGGGAAACATGCCAGTACAACTTTTGTAGTAAGAATTGTTGCCAAATATAAGAGATAAAAGATGTATTTTTAAAATGATTTATCCCTAGTATTACGAGTAAAATGAATAGGTGGATAAGAAAATATTATCTATAAGCATCCTTTAATATCAAAGTATTTTTCAAAACAATACTTCTCTTTTCTCTTATCTTTATAGAAGTACGCTCAAGGATTGTCAGTTTGGCTTCATTTTTTATTAAAAAATTCGAAATTCATACCAGAAATTCCATTTTGTGATGACATAAAGTAAAAATATTTATTTCGTAATTTTTGAAAAATAAATGAAGCCAAACTGGCAACTCTGGCTTCCAGAATCATGAAAGAGAAAATTTTCTTATCAACCAGTTAACTATTAGTGTTTCAAACTTCATTTTTCACTTGTTCTACATGCATATTATCGTACATGTAGCTATTTGAAAAAGAAAGCAAGAAAATCATTTTGTAAGAGAAAAACCATGCTCTTTCAGCTGTGGCTATTGAGTAATAACGGTCTATTTGGGAAACATGCCAATACAACTTTTGTAGTAAGAATTGTTGCCAAATATAAAATATAAAATAGGTATTTTTAAAATTATTTATTCCTAGTATTAATAGTAAAATGAATAGGTATTCACTATAAGCTTCCTTTAATGTCAAAGTATTTTTCGAAACAATACTTATGTTTTCCCTTATCTTTATAGATGCAAGCGTAGGATCATGAGAGAGTATTTTTCTTATCAGTCAGCTCCTTCTTTATTATTTGATCCATGAAGCAACATTTGCAGCTGCAGTGGTTCTAACTTTATTTTCCCCTTGTTTAAATTGCTTATCATCGTACATCTAACTATTCGAAAAAAAAAAAAAAGAAAAATTCACGAAACTCATTTTCTAAGAGAAAAACTATGTTTTTTTCAACTGTGGCTGTTGAGTAATAACAGTATATTTGGGAAAAGTTCCAGTATAACTTTTGTAGTAGGAATGGTTGCCAAGTATAAAAGTTAAAAGATGGATTTTTAAATGATTTATTCCTAGTGTTAGGAGTGAAATAAATAAGTGGATAAGAAAATATTCACTATAAGTTTCCTTTAATTATCAAAATATTTTTCAAATCAAAACTTCTATTTTCTTTTATCTTTATAGAGGCACGCTTAGGATCATGAGATTTTTCTTATCAGTCAGCTGCTTGTTTATTCTTTGATCCGTGAAGCAATACTTGCAGCTGTAGTGTTTCTAACTTTATTCTTTTTCCTTGTTTAAATTTCTTATCAGGTAGCTATTCTGAAAAAAAGAAAAAATCACGAAACTCATTTTCAAAGAGAAAAACTATGTTCGTACAACTGCGGCTGTTGAGTAATCGCACAACTGTTTAGTAAAAATGGTTGTCACAAATATAAAAGATAAATGAGGGATTTTTAAAATGATTTATTCGTAGTATTAAGAATGAAATGAATCGGTGGATAAGAAAATATTCACTATAAGTTTAAGTATTTTCCAAAGCAATACTTCTGTTTTCTCTTATCTTTATATAGGCACGACTAGGATCATGAGAGAGTAATTTTTTGTATCAATCAGCTGCTTCTTTACGCTTTGATCCGTGAAGTACTTTCAGCTGTATATAGCTTGCTATTAGTGTTTCTAACTTTATTTTCCTCTTGTTTAAATTGTTTATCATCGCACATCTAACTATTCGAAAAAAAAAAAAAGAAAAAAAAATCATGAAACTTTTCTTCTAAAAGAAAAATTATGTTCTTTCAACTGTAGCTGTTGAGTAATAACAGTATATTTGGAAAAAGTTTCAGTACAACTTTTGTAGTAGGGATGGTTGCCAAGTATAAAAGATAAAAGATGGATTTTTTAAATGATTTATTCCTAGTATCAGGAGTGAAATGAATAGGTGGATAAGAAAATATGCACTATAAGTTTCCTTTAATTATTAAAGTATTTTCCAAAGCAATACTTCTGTTTTCTCTTATCTTTATAGAGGCACGCTTAGGATCATGAGAGAGTAGTTTTTCTTATCAGTCAGCTGCTTGTATATACTTTGATCCATGAAGCAATACTTGTAGCGGTAGTGTTTCTAACTTTATTTTTTCCTTGTTTAAATTGCTTATCAGTTAGCTATTCTGGAAAAAAAAAAATCACGAAACTCATTTTCTAAGAGAAAAACTATGTTCGTACAACTGCAGCTGTTGAGTAATAACAGTCTATTTGGCAAACGTACAACTTTTTTAGTAAGAATGGTTCTCAAATATAAAAGATAAAAGATGGATCTTTAAAATTATTTATTCGTAGTATTAGGAGTGAAATGAATTGGTGGATAAGAAAATATTCACTATAAGCTTCCTTAAATTATTAAAGTATTTTTCAAAACAATACATCTGTTTTCTCTTCTCTTTATAGAGGCACGACTAGGACCATCAGAGAGTAATTTTTCTTATCAATCAACTGCTTCTTTATACTTTGATACGTGAAACAATACTTGCAGCTGTATATAGCTTGCTATTAAAGTTTCTATCTTTATTTTCCCCTTGTTTAAATTGCTTATCATCGTACATCTAACTGTTAAAAATAAATTCGCGAAACTCATTTTCTAAGAGAAAAACTATGTTCTTTCAACTGTGGCTGTTGAGTAATAACAATATATTTCGGAAAAGTTCCAGGACAACTTTTGTAGTAGGAATGGTTGTCAAATATAAAAGATAAAAGATGGATTTTTAAAATGATTTATTCCTGGTATTAGGAGTGAAATGAATAGGTGGATAAGAAAATATTCACTATAACTTTCCTTTAATTATTAAAGTATTTTTCAAAACAATACTTCTGTTTTCTCTTATCTTTATACAAACACGACTAGGATCATGAGAGAGTAATTTTCCTTATCAGTCAGCTGCTTGTTTATTTTTTGATCTGTGAAGTAATACTTGCAGATGTGATGTTTCTAACTTTATTTTTTCCTTTTTTAATTTGCTTATCGGGTAGCTATTCTGGAAAAAATAAAATTTCACGAAGCTTATTTTCTAAGAGAAAAACTATGTTCGTACAACTGCGGCTGTTGAGTAATAACCGACTATTTGGCAAACGTACAACTTTTTTAGTGAGAATGGTTGTCAAATATAAAAGATAAAAGACGGATTTTTAAACTGATTTATTCGTAGTATTAGGAGTGAAATGAATCGGTGGGTAAGAAAATATTCACTGTAAGCTTCCATTAATTATTACAGTATTTTTCAAAACAATACTTCTATTTTCTCTTATCTTTATAGAGAAACGACTAGGATCACGGGAGAGTATTTTTTATTATCAATCAGTTGCTTCTTTATGCTTTGATCCGTGAAGCGATACTAGCAGCTGTAAATAGCTTGCTATTAATGTTTCTAACTTTATTTTCCCCTTGTTTAAATTGCTTATCATCGTACATCTAACTATTAAAAAAAGTTCACGAAACTAATTTTCTAATAGAAAAACTATGTTCTTTCAACTGTGGCTGTTGAGTAATAACAGTATATTTAGGAAAAGTTCCAGGAAAACTTTTGTAGTAGGAATGGTTGCCAAATATAAAAGATAAAAGATGTATTTTTAAAATGATTTATTCCTAGTATCAGGAGTGAAATGAATAGGAGGATAAGAAAATATTCACTATAAGTTTCAAATATTTCAAGAAAATTCCGGTGACATTCACATAAATTGATAGTCTGTTATTAGATACATCGTGGTGATCGATTATCAGATTTTTATTTAAATAGTTGTTTTTTAATTGTTTAATATCCACTGTAAGAAACTTTTTTCCTGACTGCATTACTACTTAGCATTTTAACTGGATCTTTTCCTTTACATGATCTTATTCCTTTTACATTCCTTAACTGTAGGATAATCTCAAAACACATTATAGGGAAAACAATTCTAGATGATGTTTTCATTAGTTCAGTTTCTTAAATTGTTAAGGAAATATTGACACAAATTCTAATAAATTTAACGCTTAATTATATTTGACTATGTTTTAAGAGTCTACATCAGTCATGCGAAAAAACGCTCAAGCTAATGTTAAGTCTATTGGAAGGTTCTTGGCAGATTTCTCGCTCGCATTTTAATATTTTTAAATGATGTTTTTTGCATAGGATAGTTGAGCTCGATCTCTAACGTTGTTAGTTGTTATTTTTTCAATTTTGGTTCCAGTTTTTTTTTATATAATAAGGGTACTTTCCCTTTCAGAACCGGTTCCAACCGGTTCCAAAATTGAAAATGTCCGCTTATAAAAAAAACTGTAACCAGCTATCCTATGAAAAAAAAAAAAAAAAATTAAAATGCGAGTAAGAAATCTGCCAAGAACCTTCCCATAGACTTAACATTAGCTTGAGCGTTTCTTCAGGTGACTAGCGTAGGCTTTTAAATGCATTATTACAGTATTGATTTTCTGGTGAAACCTATTCGTTAGGGAGTTTTTATCGGTATCTTCGATCAAATGATTTCTTTTAATTCTTTAAATTTGTCTTACATAAAATGTCTAATTACATTGTCTTACCCCCAACTTTTTTTTATTATATTGCCCTAACACACACGCCCACAAGATAATTCTTTAAAGATATACCATTAGAATTGCATATTATGAAGTTTTTGTTTGTTTCGAATAAAATTTTGTTCACAAGAAAGAAATTTTATGTAGGTTATAATACATTTTGTTGGAAACTCAGTGTAGTAGTTTTTTTAATTATTATTTAAGATAAAAAATATGTTCCCCAACGTTTAATGAGAACGTTTAATTGTTTCAGAGTTTATCTTCATTAATTTATATTCACAAGTTATTCAGTTCAATTTCTTAATTTATCTGTCAAATACTACTTTCATATTGTTTGACAGAAATCCTGATTAATTTGTTAATTAATTTCTTTACTTAAATTTCTTGCTTATATTATTTGTCTAAATCTTAAGTGCATTATAACTGTATTTGTGCTAATAGACTATTTCGTAGTGTGTTTTTGTAAGTATTTGTAAAGAATAAATCATTCGATTTATTTCTTTAGGTTTGTTTCATCCCAAATTCCTCATGATATTTTCTTACTGCTATTTTATTTTATCACCTTGCTCTTTACTTAGTACACGCTTCGGCGCGTGAAAGACTTTTCGTCAAAGATTTATTGGTACAATTGCATTTCATGGCTGTTTTGTTTCTCTTCAGTACAACTTTATATACTACAAAGAACTTGATTCGGCTCGAAATTAAGATCTGGGAATTTTATTCAAGTATAACTGGGTGATTTTATTTTTCCAATTTGTTTTAATGCCAAACAACACTTTACAATGCGATCTTATAGTTTTTCTTGCTTTAAGCATATTATAACACTAATCTTTATTGAAAAAAGTCCTTCCGCCCCGGACTGGGAGGAAAAGGTAGCTTCCATATTCCGAATTTTTAAAAATTTAATTCATTTTACTCAACCACCTGAAGCTAAAATCCTTGGAACCCGATTATAGAAAATTCTGTCCCGGTTTTCTTTAATACTAAATTTGAATGAGAATTTCAGCATGAGAGTTACAGCACAACAAAAAGTCAGATTATTTCAAAATATGAGCCAACCTAGAATTTCAAACAGCTGTATCTCAACCATTTTGTGAAATAAAGCCAAAACAAAAAATTCTCTGTAATCCTTGTATCACTATCTAACACGTAACGGAAACAACTTTTTCAATTTATAATTTTTTGTATATCTTTTTGAATAAAAAAAAATAACTGATTGCCATTTTGAAACAAGATGGAGCATGAAGTTGGCCAACAAACTTGGTCGAGAACTTGATGTGTCCTGTACACATAATCAGTCACATTCATATCGGTTCATAAATATGATAGTTGCAGCATAACAAAAATTAGATTGTTTCAAAATGTCAGCCACCCTAGAATTTCAAACTGCCATATCTCAGCCATTTTTTTAGATAAAGCCAAAACAAAAAATGTTCTGGAATCCTTGTATCACGATCTAATACTTAACGGAAACAAATTTTTCAATTTATAAAATTTTTGTGCATTTTTTTGAATTTACAATTTTTTAAAATATTTAACTGACCGCCATTTTGAAACAAGATGTCGGATGAAGCTGGCCAACGAAGTCAGTCTAGACCTTGGTATGACCTATACACATACTCAGTCACATCCAAATTGGTTTATAAATAAGAGAGTTACAGCATGACAAATGTCAGATATAATATTCTTTTTTCTCTTTCTTTTGATTATATATTATCTTCAACCATAATAAATGGCAGCACTAGACTCATTATTTAACCTGTCTACAATTTCAGGTTATAATATAATTCCTTCAGTGTCCATTCCATTACTATTTATAATGTCTTATCCTTCGTTTTCCACATGAGTTTTCATTTTTAAATACATATAGATATAGATATAGATATAGATATAGATGTAGATATAGATATAGATATAGATATAGATATAGATAGATAGATAGATAGATAGATAGATAAATCAACATTTGAACGGAGTGTGGTTTTGGGGTCTGGAAGTCATGATCGGTAAAAATATACAAACATTTTCTGGAATTGCTTTCCTCCGAAAGGTTGCAATAGGTAGCTTTTGTTAATGAAAGCTACCTAAAAGGTGATTTCAGAGCGCGTTCTTATTATTGTTTTCAATAAGTGTACAATCCAATTTCAATCGAAGATCAAATAATTAATATATTGGCATGATCAGCAGGAAATTTAGCTGTAGAAAAAAGGAATACAGAGTTGATATAAAAGATAATATAAAAACCACAGCACTAGCAATATTATATCAAGAAGAAACTATTCAAATAAATTTCAATGAAATCAAAATAATTTCTCCCTCCGATCTATGCTATCCATTCATTATAAGAGGAACCATTGAAATTGTATCACCTAAAAATTCAATATAAAACGGTACAGCATCATTTATGTTACCTAAATTATGGGTTGAGTTACTCCATGGTTACCCCACTCCGCCGCTCCGGGTGGTCCCGAATCGGCCCATTGAGTTGGGAAGATGACCGGGAGCCCAGCATTGTGCGCAGTAGCGATGACGGGGGCCGGTGGCTGACGAATCCCCACCTCATCGTGGTGAGCGGTTGGTAAAGCGGTGTCCGATTAGCCGACTTCGCTGCGGGCTGGGTACAGACCGACCCACATTCCTCGGGTTGTTCCCCCCTTTGGGTCGGTTCTCGGCTGCAGGGGGTTTGCGGCCTTGGTTGTCCTCTGAGATCCCAGGTGCAGAGCTTCGGCTCCGTGGGGTCTTGGGGCAGCCGGGTGATAAAAAGTGCCGCGTAGGCTGAACCCTCGCACCTAGGTGGTTGACTGTGTGTTGCCGCTAAGGATGGTGATGTGAGGGAAAAGGCTAGCTAACTGGGATAGGACAGTCACCACACTTGTCTAAGGCAAGATGAAGGGGAGGTCGGACTTTGTACGACAAGGACCGCTCAGGTTATATTGTGACGCCTGTCGTTGGGAGTGGCGGCATGCAGCAATCCACTGCAACGTGCAGGCGGTAGAACGTAGATGTGACGGAGAGGTGTGGAGGTACCTTTCCCGAACGTCCCTTGTGAGTCCCTCTGTAGCTGAAGTAGTTGTGAGCCGCCCTCAGGGTCGTTCAGGAAAGAGATTACCCGTTTGAACCAAGTGCGGTTCGAGTCACGGAGGACCCTCAGGTCCAGGACTTTGGCTCGTGACGCCTTCTCTGGGAGGGGTCTAAACCTTCTCGGAACTGTTCGACTGCAAGGGACCAGGCCGGAGGCTCTTCTTAAGACGGCGACCAAACCTTCTTTCGAACCAGGGGCCGAAACCAGCCCAGCGCGTCTTTGCGTAGTCAGAGCTTTCTGTGCCTGACAAGGTTGGGGCTAGCAGACCTTAACAATAACTTCCATTTACTAACCTCAACTGGGTCCGCTTCTTTAACGTGCTTGAGGGGAGTTTCCACGTCCCTCAGAGTCTCGTAGTGGTTCTTCGTTCTTCCGTTAAAGTACAGGGTGATTATAAAAAAACTATCCCAACATTTAAGCCCCTAACTATCATACCATTCACAGAAACAGAATGAAATTTTGGCAAAAGGTATTTTGAGGTATGCGCTCATGGAAAACAACAGTGTCACTCAAACAGTTGAGGTTACAGTGAGAAAATTTTGAAAAAATCAAATGGCAACACCCAGTTTTTTGTATTGGAATGTGATCTTCATTGTGAAAAACCTAAATAGCGTTGGAACGGCAACTGTAGCATGAAAATCACCGGCGGTAGATAGGCTAAAAGTGAGGACAACCAATAAGGACAGAGAAGCAGCATAAAATAAAGCATTTTATTGTGTTTCACAATTTTTCCACATGACCTCCTTCACACACGATGACAATTTGCATGCGGCTGATAGTGGATAGCACTACAGCACGTATCATGGCAATAGGAATCTCTTGAATCGCAGTTCTGATGGCATCTTTCAAATCAGATGCATTTTGAGGACGAAACTGATCCACTTTGGATTTCAGATATCCCCATAGCCAGAAATACATTGGTGTCAGATCAGGAGACCTTGGTGGCCACGGAAACGGGAAATGACGGGAGATAACTCTGTCACCAAACTGTTGAATTAAGACACGTTTGACTGAAGCCCCGACATGTGGAGGAGCGCCATCTTGCATCCACACAACTTCAGATAGAGCATTTTGTCGTTGCAATGCGGGAATCGCGTAGTGAGTTAACATGTCCAGATAGCGAGCACTCGTTACTGTACACGTTTGCAGATTACCGGCAGTAACCTCTTCAAAAAAGTAAGGGCCGAGGATGAACGTACTCGTTATACCACACCACACAGTCACTTTTTACTCGTGTAATGGACGTGCATGCACATCATGTGGATTATTCTCTGCCCAGTGCACACAATTTGTCGAATTCACGTTACCAATTAACGGGAAATGCGCCTCATCTGTCCACAGAACGCATAAAGGCCAGCTGCTATCTCCATCGTACCGGATAAAGAATTAATTTGCAAAATCCAGCCGTAATTGATAGTCTCCCGCTTCCAACATCTGGACATGCTGGAATCGATACGGAAACCTGTTTAGAACAGAGCGCAGAATCTTGCGTACAGTTGAATTCGGCAGATCCAGAACACGTGAAACACCGCGTGCAGTTGCGGGACGAACTGTGCTTATCGTCTGATAGACTTCTGCAACAGCTTCTACAGGAACGGAAGGTCGTCCAGACCGAGGTCGATCGCATGTGCAACCAGTTTCTTCAAATATATGAATCGAGTCCCGTACAGCTTTGACAGTGCACGGGCCTCGCCGTAATCCATGGTTTCTGCGGTAAACACGCAATGTCTTTGCGGCATTTTGTCCATTCAGGTAGTAAATCTTTACGATTTCCCCACGTTCTTTCCCTGAAAGCGGCATCTTGTTCGGAATGGCAGAAAGGAACATACGCGGCTCGCATTTCGCAGTGCCTGTTCTTTCACCTAGCGTGACGACGTCAGTCATGACTGTGTCTTACGTAGAACCCGAAATTTGCGGCTCTTGGTTTCTTCTTCTCGTTTTGTGGAGAACTAATCAGGCTGGGATATCAGCCAAAGAAACGGTGTGACGTGTGACGTAAATGAAACGAAAATTAATGCTCTGGTGCACGGCAAAGTCTGTCAACAAGTGACTGTCAACGGTTTTCAATGCAGCACTGGTGCATTCTTTTCAGCTATTTGAGTGTTTTCGGCATTGGTGGTTTATAAGGAATACTTTAGATGTAACACCACAAAAATAAATGACATGGAGTAAGATCCGGTGATCTTAGTTGACATGTAAATAAAGGTAAATCATCATTACCCGCACGTCCAATACAGCGTTGATCAACAAGCAAAAAAATAAACAAAAAACATTGAATGTTTTATCTATTTTTATAAAAAACATTTTTTATAATATGAGTAATAGTTTTGAAAAAATATATATATTTTTTTTAATCCGACAATTCATTCCCTGTATACTTACTATTCAGTTTTTTTAATTTGTCTGTAAAAATTGTTTGCTATATCATTTGATACCAATTCGAAAGTTTATAACTTAACTTCTTAACTTATTGTATTTTCCATGTTTTAAATACATTATGACAACTTTATTCTATTTACATTTGTTAATGGTGATAAGTAGCCATCGCCTTTCACGGTACATGACTTTCGATATCATTTGACAATTTGAGGCCAAATACTAATTAGTCATTGATGCTTCTATTTCATTTGCCTATGTTTCAAGTGCATTTTTATAGCATTATTTTTGGCCTAAAAGCTAATATCATAGTGTGTTTTTATCGATATCTAACGAATTAATCTTACAATTTAGTTCCTTATATTTGTCTTAGATCAAATGTTGCTTATATATATTTTTTTTTACTGCCAGGTTTTTTTTTATTACTTTGATCTTTACTTAGTACCCGCTTCAGCGCGTACAAGATCTTTCGTCGAAGATTTATTGGTAGACTTGCATTTGATAGCGGTTTTGTTTCCCTTGAGTACAACTTGATGCACTAGAAAGAAGTTGATGCTGCGGGATATTATACACTTTGCTGGAAAGTAAATTTTGGAAATTTCACTCCAGTGAACGTGGAAGTTACTTTTATTTTTTAGGAGGAAAAACGGACATTGTCTTTCTCTTACATAAAAATAAATGAAGCAATTTTTCCTTTTTCATAACATTATTTTTTTTTCTAATGCTGTTAAAAAAAAAAACAATTTATAAGAAAACTCATTTTAAAAATATAATAAGGTAGGTGGCCACAGTAAATCTTTGAGGATTTTTTTTATAATTTTCTGGTTGGGTGTGTGGCTGAATTTTTGTTTGTAAAATTTTACATTTATCTCTAACACATATCAAGTATACTTTTCTTTGTAAAATAACATTTAGTTACTTTTATAATACAATTTAAAAATTGTAGCTTGTGGGCCACCATTGGCGCATAGTGTTCCACATGTATTGAAATCATTTTTAAAATGAGAAAAAAATATTCGGCAAACTACTTTGCTTACTATTAAGCTCGGATAATCCTTTCTTTCTTTTGATATATTTCAAGTTTTTGTTCTTAATCGTCTTTTCTTATGACACGAAACTACCTTGAAGCGCTTTTTGTGCACGGTAGTTCAGGGATTTTCTTCTGAGTGTTACTAACTTCTTTCGAGTGATCTCTGGTGATAACAATAAATAGTAATGATTTTTTTCAGATATTTATGCAGAAATTTCGAAAATCACCCTTACTACAATGATTTCCACATTTGTTTTCTAAGGCGGCCACCTTGGGAACATACATATGGTCGCCATTTGCATGACGTAAAAGTATTAATCTGATAAATCTATTAGAATTGAAGTAAATGTGGTTAAAGAGAGAGAAATAAGCTTTCAATAAACGTATCATAACTCAAAGTTCTAAGAATTTAAACACGTGTAAATTAAAATATCGTCTTACCTGGAAATTGGAACGACTACTCCTCAAAAGTGAAATCATTGCATAAAATGTCAAAGGATCAAGGTGATCTCTTTAAATTCAGCCACGTGCACAACGGATACACGATTGACAATGCAGTAGCACCATTTTGTGATTAAAAATTAAATTAATTCTACTTTTGAGGGGTGGGTTATCTTAGGAACACTGGCCACTTTTGGTTCACCCACCTTACCACTATTTCCAGTAGAATAAAAGCACCAGGTTAGATTTCTAACTGTAAACCAAACTTTCACTGCTACTTTTCCCAATCTTTCGTCATGGTATTCAGAACTACAATGTTTCTGTTCATTAGCTTTCTGTTTTGGAATTTTTATACAAATTAGAGTAGTTTAGTTTTAAAAAAATGTAAGTTATTTATTTATTTATGTTTATTTTTATTTTTTTGTATCGAAAACAAAGTTTTTATAGAGTAGTTCTCAAGATAAATATATCAAGTTGTAACCGCAAAGACTCTTGCCGCGACAGATTAATTTCCTGAGTATAAGGTTAGCTTTCCGAAAGAGAAAAATAGATACGGTCAATTTAATTATCTTCTAAATCTTTGTATGCATTTTATTTTTAGAGAGGCACTCTTATTCTATTAATTAATTAGTCTTTTAGAAACGTTTTCTAGTCGACAAATCGTGATGTAATGATTAATTAATTATCAATCTCCCGACTTTTCTTTATGGTCTTCAACACTGCATATTTAGTGCCTATTAGCTTCCTTTTCTTTTTTTTTTTTTTTTTTTTTTTTGTATGTATACAAATAAAACTTGCTTAGTAAAGTAAAATATAGAGTATATACCTTTGTTTTCTTTTTTTTTAGTATAGAAAAATATTCATTAAAAATTATTTCATGATTTTTCCTTATTCATAACAAGAAAAGTATGACGTTGGATATACAGTCACAAAACTAATTGCTGTATTTGATTTATCCCCCGAGTTTTTGATTAGAATTTGAAAAAAAAAAAAAAAAAAAAAAAAACAGAAAAAAAAACAGAAAAAAAAACAGAATAGACATTTTTTATTAAATATTCACGATTTTTACTTTTAGTAGAAGAAAAGTACAGTGTTAGATTTTGAAAATAAATTACAAAGTGAAGTGCCGCATTAGATTTATTTCCTGGATTAAAAAATAGTTTTTGGAACAAACTATAGAATAGTATTTGCATTATATTAAATCTTTATTTAACCGTTTTTACATTGATAATCTTATCCAAATAACTCCTTACGCTTTTTTTTTTAAATGTACGCTTGTCAGTATCTTTTCAGATAAAAAGTAAATTGTTGTTAGCCTTCTGCATGTTTTTTCAAGATCTCAGAACTTCCTGTTTAATGATTAGCATGTTTCTCTTTCTCGTGCTTTTATATAAACAAAAATAGATTGGTAAACATTATTCAAAGTAAATTGTTTTTTTTTGTACAGGAAACAAATTTTTTCTAAAAAATTCATAATCTTTCAACTGTGTAGAAGAAAAACACTACATTTGATTTCAAATGGGAAGTCAAAAATGCCTTATTATATTTACATCCTGGATTAGTTTTCCGAAATAAACAATGAGAAAGAGAGATATGGTCAGCTTATTTACCTTATTTTACATCCTCGTTTACTATATTTTAGGCAGCCATTCTTTTGATTTTTATAGACAAAACTAGATTAGTAAACATTATTCAAAGTGAATTGTTTTTTCTTATACAGGAAACAATTTTTTTCTAAAAAATTCATAATCTTTAAATTGTGTAGATGAAAAACATTACATTTGATTCGAAATGGCAAGTCAAAATGCCTTGTTACATTTACATAGCTGGATAGTTTTTCAAAATGAGCTATGAGAAAGAGAGACATGGTCAGCTTATTTACCTTATTCTACATCCTTGTTTACTATTTTTTTAGGCATCCATTCTTTTGATTTTTAAAAACAAAACTAAATTAGTAAAATCATATATCTTTCCTTATACAGGAAACAAATCTTTTATTTTGATTTTTATAAACAAAAATATATAAGTAAACATTATTCAAAGTATTTTTTTTTATATACATGAAACACATTTTTTCTCAAAAAATCATAATCTTTAAATTGTGTAGAAGAAAAATACTACGTTTGACTTGAAATGGCAAGTCAAAATGCCTTGTTACATTTACATAGCTGGATAGTTTTTCAAAATGAGCTATGAGAAAGAGAGACATGGTCAGCTTATTTACCTTATTCTACATCCTTGTTTACTATTTTTTTAGGCATCCATTCTTTTGATTATTATAAACAAAACTAAATTAGTAAAATCATATATCTTTCCTTATACAGGAAACAAATTTTTTCTTTTGATTTTTATAAACAAAAATATATAAGTAAACATTATTCAAAGTATTTTTTTTTATATACAGGAAACACATTTTTTCTCAAAAAATCATAATCTTTAAATTGTGTAGAAGAAAAATACTACGTTTGACTTGAAATGGCAAGTCAAAATGCCTTGTTACATTTACATACCTGGATAGTTTTTCAAAATGAGCTATGAGAAAGAGAGACATGGTCAGCTTATTTACCTTATTCTACATCCTTGTTTACTATTTTTTTAGGCATCCATTCTTTTCATTTTTAAAAACAAAACTAAATTAGTAAAATCATATATCTTTCCTTATACAGGAAACAAATTTTTTCTTTTGATTTTTATAAACAAAAATATATAAGTAAACATTATTCAAAGTATTTTTTTATATATACAGGAAACACATTTTTCTCAAAAAATCATAATCTTTAAATTGTGTAGAAGAAAAATACTACGTTTGACTTGAAATGGCAAGTCAAAATGCCTTGTTACATTTACATAGCTGGATAGTTTTTCAAAATGAGCTATGAGAAAGAGAGACATGGTCAGCTTATTTACCTTATTCTACATCCTTGTTTACTATTTTTTTAGGCATCCATTCTTTTGTTTTTTATAAACAAAACTAAATTAGTAAAATCATATATCTTTCCTTATACAGGAAACAAATTTTTTCTTTTGATTTTTATAAACAAAAATATATAAGTAAACATTATTCAAAGTATTTATTTTTTATATGCGGGAAACACATTTTTTCTCAAAAAATCATAATCTTTAAATTGTGTAGAAGAAAAATACTACGTTTGACTTGAAATGGCAAATCATAATGCCTTATTATTTTTACATCCCGGGTTAGTTTTTCGAAATAAAAAATGAGAAAGAGAGATATGGTCAGCTTATTTACCTTATTTTACATCCTTGTTTACTATATTTTAGGCAGCCATTTTTTTGATTTTTAAAAACAAAACTAAATTAGTAAAATTATATGTCTTTCCTTACACAGGAAACAAATTTTTTCTTTTGATTTTTATAAACAAAAATATATAAGTAAACATTATTCAAAGTAATTTTTTTTGTATACAAGAAACACATTTTTTCTAAAAATTTCAAAATCTTTAAATTGTGTAGAAGAAAAATAATAGTATGATAATAATAGTAAATAATAATAATAGTATAGTAAATAATAGTAATCATTTTTCAATCATCACTATGCTGGATTGTAATCTCAAACCAAACTTTTGAGATTTATTTCCTGCGTTTCAGGTTGCCTTTTTTAGTCATACAATACGAAAAAGAGGCATGGTCTGTTTATTTACCTTCTGCTAAGTATTAGTTCGTATTTTTTAAGCCAGTTATTCCGACCCAAGCAATTCTTTATTATTTCTAGAAAAGTATTTTTATTGATATCTCTTCAATTAAACACTAACTATTTGGCAGTCTTGCTGATGATTTTGTCATAATCTTTAGATTTAGATGTTTAGAGTACATTTCTTCTATTGTTTTTATACAGATAAAAGTGCTTTATTAAAATAATTTTAAGGTGAATTATATTTCGCCACTTGGAAATGAAGTTTTTATTTTAAAAAATCATGTTATTTTCTATTCAGTAGAATAAAAGCACCATGCGAAATTTGTAATCGCAAACCGAACTTCCAAGCCAGATTTATCTCCTGGGGTTTAGGCTTTTTTAAAAATAAGTAAAAGAAAAGAGAGACAGGGTCAATTTATTTACCTCCCTTCTCTTAAGATTCTCTTTAGTCTTTTGGGTACGTATTTTTATTCAAATAGTTCTTTATATTTTTTTAGAAAAGTATCTTTATCAGTATCTTTTTGGGGTAAGGACTAAATAACTGTCGCCCTTTCTAATATTTTTGTAATGGCATGCAGTGCTGTAATATTTAGTGTTCATTAATTTTTTCTTTTTCAATTTTTATACAAATTAGAATGGTTTAGTAAAATAAGTTTAGTGTTATTTATTTATTTATTGTAAAGAAAACAAAGTTTGCATGGAAAAGTTCATGACTTTTCTCTACCCATCAAAAGGGGAGGGGGGATGTATCATGTTGAATTTGTAATCGCAAAGCAAATTCACAGTTAGAATTTCCTCCTGGATTTTAGTTTAGTTTTAATAATAGCTTTTAATTTTTTTAATTAGATTTTTAATTAGGTTTAAGAATAGGTTAACTTTTCAAAAGAAACAATGAGAAAAAGAGACAAGGTCAATTTATTTATCTTCTTCTAAATCTTTATATGCATCTTTATAATCACAATAATTATTTAGTCTGTTAGAAAGGTAGTCTGGCCGACAAATGTTCATTGTAATGATTGAATGTCATTGGTATCCCGACTTTTTTTTTACGGTCTTCAGTCATGTTTTGTGTCGATTAACTTTCTTATCATTTTTTTTAATATACATATAAATAAAGTTAGCTTAGTAATGTAAAATGAAAAAAATATTTTTTTAGCATAGAAAGTAAAGTTTTCATTGAAAATTTCATGACTTTTTCCTATTCAGCACAAGAAAAGTAACCACGTTGGATTTATTGTCTGAAAACTAACTCCAGCGTTACATTTAACGCCTGAATTTTAGATTAGATTTTTGAAATTATAGATGCAGCAAAGAGAGACTGTTTATTTATTTATCTTTATTAAATCTTTCTTTATACTTTTCATTGAAGTTTTCTTCCCCAAATAATTTATTCAATTCAGAAATGTATTATGTTATCAATGTCTCTTCAGGTAACGAGTCAATAATTATCAGTGTTACTAATGCTTTTCTCATGGATCTTCTAAACCACCTGTTCGTATGTTTAGTATTCATTAGCTTTCTTTCTTTCTTTTTGTATTTTTGTACAAATATTTTTTTTAAGTAAATTGAAAGAAAATTCTCATTTTGGTATGGAAAATTAAGTTTTCTTGCTGAAAAATTCATGATCTTTTTTTTATTTTAAAAGCAGCAATGTACCATGTTGTATTTCTAATCGCCAATCATAATACCACACTGGATTTATCTGCTAAGCTTATGATTAACTTTTTCAAACAAATAATAGAAAGGACATGGTCAGTTCTTTACCTTTTTCTAAATCTGTCTTTACAATTTTTTAGGCGAGAATTTCTATCCGAATGCTTCTTTTTTATATTTAGAAAAGTATTCTTATCAGTATCGTTTCAAATAATGACTAAATAATGATCAGCCTTCCGGATGTTTTCGTCATGGCTTTATAGAAAATATGTTTAGTGTTTATCAACTTCCTTTCTTTCTTTTAAAGAAATAAAAGTAAATTGCCAAAATAAACTGAAAAGTAAATTATTTTTTTGCCAGAGAAAACAAAAACAAAACATTATTGTCAGAATTATGAACTAATCTATTTAGTTGAAGAAAAGCACCATGTTAGAAATAAAACTGCCATGTTAGGTTTATCTGCTGAGTTTTATACTATTTTATTAAAGCTTTCCTTTTATCAATGTCTCTTCAAGTAATGAATAAATAATTTTCAACCTTCCAGATATTTTTGTCTTGACTTTTATAATTACATGTTATGTGTTCATTAGCTTTGTTTCTTTCTTTTATACAAGTAAAAGTAGTTTGCGAAAATAAATTGAAAAGTAAATTCTTTTTCGCCACAAAAACGAAGTCTTTAATGAAAAATCCATGAACTTTTCAATTTAGCGGAAGAAAAGACCATGTTGAAAATCTAGCTGCTGTGTTAGGTTCATCTGCTGAATAGACTAGTTTTTTTTTTACCATTGGGAAAATGGTTGTTGTTTTCGGTCGAGAATGGACCTCTTGAAGCTCGCAATTTATTATTTTAAGCGTTTTTAAGCGTTTTTAACGAAATTCTGTAACTTTAGAAGAATTTTTCTTTGTATAGGCAATAGAAATGCATAAAATCGTTACAAAAAGGATAGATGAAAACTATCAGATATGAAAAAAAAAAAAACTGAATTAAAAAATTGACGTCGGATGAGAAATCGTCTTATAAAGCAAAAAACGTGGTCTTCAACTTTAATTTCCTCAAAATACCTTTAGCTCAGACATCATCTAAATAAGAGTTAAAGTTATTGTAGGAACGACCTGATAAAATATTTTTGTTTTTGTTTTTATTAATATATTGTAAATTTGGTACTTTCGTGTTATAGCGGCTCCCAAGGATGAATCACCAAGCGACCAAGATTTGTCGCCAAATTATAAAGCATGTATGACATTATAATAATATATGATATATATATAACATTTCTTGACGTATGTGGCCAAGTTATAGTCATATATGATGCATATATGATACATATGTCATGCATATATGATACATATATCATGCATATATGATGTATATATATATGACATGTATATATGATGTATATACGACATATAAGACGTAAGTAATATGTGTATAATGACGTATATGGCAGATATAGCAGTGTTTGGAATATATATATGCGTATATAGGATGCATATATGAGCTTTCGATGATCTTGGAGAAATCATAACTGCAACCTTGGCATAATCATAACTGTGAGGGCCGCTATAACACGAAAGTACAGTATTTTTTTTCTAAAAAAAAAAAAAAGCTTTCGGAACATTTTTTCAATGGTTGTTGTAATTTCTTAAATTACATTTTTTTTTCTTTTTTAAGGTATTCTGTTATTGATGTATCTTTAAGTAATGAGCAAATAATTCCCAATCGTCCAGATATTTTGTCTTGTCCTTCAGAATTACATGTTTAGTATTTATTAGCTTTCTTTCTTTCTTTCTTTCTTTTATACATATAAAAGTAGTTTGCAAAGATAAATTTAAAAATAAATATTTTTTGCTACAACAAAAACAAATTTTTCATTGAAAAATTCATGAACTTTTCTATTTAGAAAAAGAAAAGCACCATTTTGGAAATCAAGCTGCTAAATTAGATTTATATGCTGAGTTTTATACTAATTTTTCTCTTTCTTTTTTAACTAATTTCCTCTTATTGATGTTTTTTCCAGTAATGAGTAAATAATTCTCAGTGTTCCTAATGTTTTCGTCATATGCCTCCAGAACTATATGTTTATTGTTCGTTAGATTTATTTTATTTTATTTTTGTTCAAATAAACGTTATTTAATAAAATAAATCGAAGGTAAATTCTCTTTTGGTGTATAACGTATATATTGAAAGATCATGACAATTTCTTTCCAAAAGCCGTAATGTGCCATGTTGGATCTATAATCACAAAATAAAGTACAGTATTAAATTTATCTCCTGGGTTTAAGTTTAATTATTTTTTAAACAATAGTAAAGACATGGTCAGTTATTTTGCCTTCTTCTGAATCTTTATTTACAAATTTGTGGCAGGAATTCTTATCTAAACAACTCTTTATTCTATTTAGAAAATAATCCTTATCGAAATATCTTCTAGTAATGACTAAATAATGGCCAGTCTTCTAAATGTTTCCGTCATGGTCTCCTGAACAATATTTTTTTAGTGTTTATTAGCTTTCTTTCTTCTTTTATAAAACATAGAGTAGTTTACAAAATGAATTGAACATATATTCTTCTTGCCACAAGAAACAAAGATTTATTGCAAAATTCATGAACTTCTTTATTCAGTTAAAGAAAAGCCCCGTGTTGAAAACCAAAGTACTGGGTGAGATTTATCTTCTGGGTGTTAGAGATTTTTAGGTAGCTTTCATTACAAAAAGTAAAAAGCTACCTATTGCAGCCGTTCGGAGGAAAGCAATTTCGGTATATTTCCAACGGTCATTATCCATAGACCCCAAAACACCGTTGAAATGTTGATATATATACATAAAATAAATTTGGAAAATATTAAGTTGATGTTCAATTCATTGGCATCAAAAAAGAAAATTATCTTCAACAGCACTGCGATTAAAGAAGTGCAAAGTTATGAGTACCTTGGGCAGGAAATATCATCGGACATCAGTATCATGAATGAAATCAATAGAAGAATAAGAAATGGAGGGAGTGCTTTTGGGAAGAACAATATTATTCTGAAGAGTAACACGCCTCTTTGTTTGAAAGGAAATGTGTATAACTAATGTATTTTGCCAGCACTAACTTATGGAGCAGAAACATGGACGCTAACAAAACGGATGGTGCAAAGATTACAAACAACACAGCGAAGTATGGAAATAGGTATGTTAGGCATAACCAGAAGGGACAGAAAGAGAATAACTTGGATAAGTAGTCAGACGAAAGTTTTCGACATCACTGAGAGAATTAAACGGCTAAAATGGAAGTGGGCTGGACACATTGCAAGAAGACAAGACAATAGATGGAGCACAAACACCCTACAGTGGTGTCCCAGAGATGTAAAACGACCAAGACGACGATCTGAATTAAGATGGAGTGACGAAATCAGAAACGTGGCTGCTGTTCATTGAATGACTAAAGCACTAGACAGGAAACAATGGAAAAATCTGGGGGAGACCTACATACAGCAGTGGATTGAAAACGGTTGTTGTTGTTGTTGATGATGATGATGATGATGATGATGATGTTGATGATATATCTGATCTATGTCATATGATAGCACTCGTATTTATAAACTGATTTGGATGAAACTAATTGTGTGTATTAAGCTCACCAGTGTCTCGAACAAGTTCGTTGGCCAGCTTGGTCCACCATCTTGTTTCAAAATGATTACCACAAAAGATTTAAAACTAAAAACAATCTACAAAAGAAAATTCGAAATTCAAATTTAGTTTTTGTTTAAGTGTTAGGCCTTGATACAAGGATTCCGGAGCCTTTTTTCTCCCCTCTATCTTAATAAATGGCTGAGATTTAGGAGTTTGAAATTGTATGGTGGATGACATTTTGAAACAAGACAGCAGATTGAAAAAAAAAAAAAAAAAAAAAAAAAAACAAGAGGGGAAAATTCTGCTATAAGGCCGAATATAGATTGCCACACACGGCTTTTATTTAAAAAATAAATAAACTAGCTGTAACTCAGAATAAAAACGCAATGACAACAAACAATTTTAAAATATCTAAATAACAAATAAAAATTCCCCTGTTAAAGTGTTGAGTTGTTCAATAACCATTCGATTTAGAAAAATATTTTTCTACCACTGAGCAATTTTTTTAATGAAATTTAATTCATGTTGCTATGGCAGCAGACGATAAAACGATATCTTTGGAATAAGGGATGGAACAACAAAACTTTTTCTTCTATTTATAAGAAAAAGTTTTGTTGATGTTTGTGATAAAATGTTTTTCTTTATTTTTTAAAAATGTATATACATAATTCACTTTTATATTTTAACAGAATAATAAGTTTACTATAATTCGTTACTCATGCTATGGCCAGTATACACGATACACGTCGAGCCACAATGCCTTTATCATTATCTTTTTACGCGTAAAAGTTTCGCTACGGTACTCCATTGTGAAGTTTTGTAATTTTTGAAATCTAATATTTGAAAAACGACATAATCATTAGATTTTAAATTTATATCAAGAAAAATACAATTTTTTACCATTCTAACACAGTTTGTAAAACAATTTTGTGACAAATACTTTTCGAGTTATTAATTTTTTAAGTAACTTCAAATGTTTCATTTTCCGAGATTAATCTGTGGCAACGATGGATTGCTATGACTTTTCATAAACATGAAAAATGATAGAGATTGAGAGAATAAGCCACCCTGTGTGTGGCTAAAATATATTTTATAAGTTTTATTAAACGGGATTTATCGCAGATTATGATGTTTAATTGTTGTAATCATTTTCCCAATCATACACATAAAACTATATATTCATATCCGTTAGCGTTAACTTCTAGACAAGCTTGGCGACTAAAAATAAGTCTTCATAAATGAAGCCAACTGGGCTGCAGCTAACTAATTTGCCGATTTCTTATTCAAATTCAGTATTAACGAATCTTCTGTAATCGGGTTCTTCACATTTTATCTTGGTATTTTTGAGTAACATTACCTAAAAAGATTTAAAACGAAGATATAGGAAAGCTTACCTTTTACTCCCGGTAAAGGGCTTGTTTAACAGTATTTTCTTGTTGACGTCGCTTCAACTAATCTGTAAGTAATTGCCAGTGATCCTACTGCTTCCGTCCCGAGGTCTCCAAAACTACATGTTTAGTGTTTATTTCTTTTATAATACTTTTGTTCAAACAAAAGTTATTTAGAAAATAATTTGAAAGTAAATTCTTTTGTACTAAAAAATCAAAGTTTTATTGAAAAATTCATCAACTTGTCTATTTATAAAACGAAAAACATCATGTTAAAAACTAGGCTGTTGAGTTAGATTTATCTGCTGGATTAAATAATAGTTTTTCTAAAGGTGTTCTTTTATCGATGGCTCTTTAAGTAATTGAGTAAATAACTCTCAGTGTTCTTAATTTTTTTTTTTTTTTTTTTTTTTTTTTTGGTCATGGGTTTCCAGAATTATATGTTTATTGTTCGTTACCTTTCGTTTATTATAATATTTTTGTACAAATAAACCTTATTCAGTAAAATAAATTGAAGGTAAATTATCTTTTGATATAGAAAATATACATACATTGAAACATTCATGACAATTTCTATTCCAAAGCCGGAATGTTCCATGTTGCATATATAATCACAAATTAACATACCGTAATATTTCAAATTTTAATTACTTAAAAGGTGTATAGCCAACATAGTGAAAAAGTGTCAAAGCCGAGACTCGAACCCGGGTCATCAGTATAGCGCACTGGCGTTCTACCAACTGAACCACTTGGAACGATACTATAACATGCTGGCAAGGCTACAAACGCGTTTGTAGCAGGTTTGTAGCCTTGCCAACATGTTATAGTGAGAAAGTGCCAGGCTGAGTATCGTTCCAAGTGGTTCAGTTGGTAGAACGTCGGTGCGCTATACTGATGACCCGGTTCGAGTCCCGGCTTGGACACTTTTCCACTATGTTGGCTATACGCCTTTTAAGCAATTAAAATTTGAAATGTTATGTATGCAAGGCGTGCGAAATTTTCTATGGAAAAATTTGCAAGTATTAAAAATAATAGATTTTAACATACCGTATTAATTATTTATCTCCTGGGTTTAAGGTTAGTTTTTTGAAACAAACAATAGAAAAGACATGGTCAGTTATTTTTACCTTCTTCTAAATGTTTATTTACAAATTTTAGACAGAAATTCTCATCCAAACAATTCTACTTAGAAAAGTATTCTTATCGAAATCTCTTCAAGTAATGACTAAATAATGGTTAACCTTCCAGATGTTTCCGTCATGCTCTCCAGAACTATCTTTGTTTAGTGTTCATTAGCTTTCTTTCTTTCGTTCTTTTATAAAAATAAAATAGTTTACTATAATAGATTGAAAGCAAATTCCTCTTGCCACAAGAAACAAAGATTTATTGCAAAATTCATGAACTTTTTTATTCAGTAAAGAAAAGTACCATGTTGGAAACCGAAGTACCGAGTGAGATTTATCTCCTGGGTATTAAATTTTTTTTCTAGGTATTATCTTATTGGTGTGGTTTCGAATAATGTGTGAGTAATTTCCAATGTTCCTAATGTTTTCGTCACGAGGTCTACCGAACTACATGTTTTGGGTTCGTTTCTTTTGTTATATTTTCTACAAATAAAAGTAACTTCATAAAATTAATTGAAAGTAAATTCTTTTTTGGTTTCTCTTGCCACAAAAAAACAAAGATTTATTGCAAAATTCAAGTACTTTTCTATTCAGTAAAGAAAAGTACCATATTGGAAACCAAGGTACAGAGTTAGATTTATCTCCTGGGTATTAAACTTTTTTTTCTATGTATTATCTTATTGGTGTGGCTTCGAATAATGGGTGAGCAATTGCCAGTGTTCCTAATGTTTTCGTCACGAGGTTTACCGAACTACACGTTTTGGGTTCGTTTCTTTGTTATATTTTCTACAAATAAAAGTAACTTCATAAAATTAATTGAAAGTAAATTCTTTTTTGGTTTCTCTTGCCACAAAAAAACAAAGATTTATTGCAAAATTCAAGTACTTTTCTATTCAGTAAAGAAAAGTACCATATTGAAAACCAAGGTACAGAGTTAGATTTATCTCCTGGGTATTAAACTTTTTTTTCTATGTATTATCTTATTGGTGTGGCTTCGAATAATGGGTGAGCAATTGCCAGTGTTCCTAATGTTTTCGTCACGAGGTTTACCGAACTACACGTTTTGGGTTCGTTTCTTTTGTTATATTTTCTACAAATAAAAGTAACTTCATAAAATTAATTGAAAGTAAATTCTTTTTTGGTTTCTCTTGCCACAAAAAAACAAAGATTTATTGCAAAATTCAAGTACTTTTCTATTCAGTAAAGAAAAGTACCATATTGGAAACCAAGGTACAGAGTTAGATTTATCTCCTGGGTATTAAACTTTTTTCTATGTATTATCTTATTGGTGTGGCTTCGAATAATGGGTGAGCAATTGCCAGTGTTCCTAATGTTTTCGTCACGAGGTTTACCGAATTACACGTTTTGGGTTCGTTTCTTTTATTATATTTTCTACGAATAAAAGTAACTTCGTAAAATTAATTGAAAGTAAATTCTTTTTTGGTACAGAAAACAGTATTTTGAAAAAAAAATCATGACTTTTATTATATATTAGTTGAAGTACCCAGCGCTGATTTTAAGAATCCTTGTGTAGAAAAATCAATTTCAAAGTTAACAATGTTGTATAGAAAACTTCAAAATGTTAAAATATACAATATTTCCACAATCGGGCTTTTATCATGATTCAATACGTTCCTAAGACCCACATGACATTATATTCACTTGCTGATGTCATATCTACTTTCTTTATCTATTACGCATATTGATACTCTTTTTGTATGATTCTCAAACATTTGAAAAAGTCCGTTAAACTTTCAATATGACATCATATTAATTTTATTTTTAATTCTCTAATGACGTCATATTAACCTGTGCTTCCTGTACTCGCACATACTCAGACTCCTTGTATTATTGAGAAACGTTTGAAAATTTCCGTTATATTACCAATATGACGTCACAATAATCTTTTTTCCAATTGTTGAAACTTTTTATTTCATTTTAATTTTCTACATAGAAATCTTTCAATACAAAATTAATTATTGTAGAAAAATATTTATTGTGGATTTTAATTGTTGGCAACTGCTATAACAAAAAATGTTTAAATCTGATAGAAAAAAGCTGTTAGTTTTTGTTTTTTTATTAATTAAAAATGAACTATACATTATTTCAATTCCGGATTATTTTAGTTGCTCCTCGGTCATATTTCAATACACCTATATGTAACATTTCACCATTCTGACTACCAAACTGTTGATTTGTATAGAGCTGCAGACAGACAGACAGACAAATTTTCATCATTATATATTAGACTATCTGCGTGGAAACTCGTTCTGTAGCATTTAAATTGCATAAGATTTTTCGATTGTTAGGGGGGGGGGGGGGAGAAATATAGTTTTATTATGTATTTCAAGTTTCTAGCCTTAATAATTCCAAATAATTCGTAATATAGAACGTTTTCCACTCATTTCACCTTTTTTAATTCGGATTTTTTAGAACCTGTTTTTACAGAGAATTTACAACTTAAAAGCAATCATCATGCGAAATTTCATGTTTTAAGCTTCATAAATATCACAGAAATGGCAATTTTAGAATTTTTTATTCCTGTACCATTTTAACTTTCGATCTTTTTAGAAATCGTTCTGTTGTGAGTATTTACGTATTAAAAGTAACAGTGATGTCAAGTTTCAACTGTTGGGGCTAATGTTTCAGTTTGTAATCTTAACTATTCCCAAATTAATCGTAATTATAGAACGTAGAACATTTTCCGCGTATTTATCCCTTTTAAATTTCGAATTTTTTAGAAACCGTTCTTTGAGAACAGTTTCATCTTTAAAATAACTACCATGCCAGTTTCTAAGTTTTTAGCCCCAACAGTGTCACAAAAATCCTAATTTTAGAACGTTTATTATTCCTGCACCCATTTACCTTTCGAATTTTTTAGAAATTGTTCTGTTGTGAATATTTACGTATTAAAAGTAACAGTGATGTCAAGTTTCGAGTTTCTAATCTTAACTATTCCCAAATTAATCGTAATTATAGAACACAGAACATTTTCCGCTTATTTCTCCCTTTTAAATTTCGAATTTTTTAAAAACCGTTCTTTGGGAACATTTTCATCTTAAAAATAACTACCATGCCAATTTCAAAGTCTTTATCCCCAACAGTGTCACAAAAATCCTAATTTTAGAACGTTTTTTAATCCTGCACCCTTTTACATTTGGATTATTTTCGAAACTCTACTTTTCAAGCATCTATGACTTAAAAGTAACGGTCATGTCAAATTTCAAGTTTCTAGCCCCAACAGTTCCAAACAAATCGTAATTTAGAATGTTTTAGAAAGTTTTCTGCTCATTTCACCTTTTTAAATTTCGATTGTTTTAGAACTGTTCATAGCGAATATTTATATCTTAAAAGTAACCACCACATAACATCTCAAGTTTCTAGTCACAACAATATCAAAGAAATGAAGTGTTGGCTCGTGACTGGCTTTATTCGAGGCACAAAATCCATTTATTCTTTCCTCACCACTATTTTGTTAAGGAAATCTGTAACTTACTTATTGGAAGAAAGTTCTGCCATTAAAACAAGTAAAAGGTTTCTTTAAAAGATAATGGTAAGAAGGGATTAAAATTTTCAGCCATGCTTTTAGTATCCCCCCCAACCCCCCCAAAAAACCTTCACGGGCCGTCACTGCAGAAATCGCAATTTTAAAACGTTTTTTGCACCCTCCCCCCGGGGGGGTTGTTGTACCGACATGAAATATAGCCTATATTGGAGCAGAGATATTTATCCGCATTTTGCCACTAATATTTTTGAAGTGAAAACTTCTTTAGGCACGTTGGGCATTTTTTGAGATGGGAAAAAACCATTGAACTCGCGACACTGTTACTGTAACCGACACCGAAAATCGCGACACTGTATATTTGAAGTGAAAACTTCTTTAGGCGCGTTGGGCATTTTTTGAGATGGGAAAAAAACATTGAACTCGCGACACTGTTACTGTAACCGACACCTTTGTATATTTGAAGTGAAAACTTCTTTAGGCGCGTTGGACATTTTTTGAGATGGGAAAAAACCATTGAACTCGCGACACTGTTACTATAACCGACACCTTTGTATATTTGAAGTGAAAACTTATTTAGGGGCGTTGGGCATTTTTTGAGATGGGAAAAAACCATTGAACTCGCGACACTGTTACTGTAACCGACACCTTTGTATATTTGAAGTGAAAACTTATTTAAGCGCGTTGGGCATTTTTTGAGATGGGAAAAAAACATTGAACTCGTGACACTGTTACTGTAACCGACACCTCTGTATATAAGTATGTACATGTATTGTGTATAGTTTGGTATGAGGTAGGGCGGGGTCATATATATATGACAATATTAACCATATAATTATATAATATAATATTATGTAATTATATATAATTAATTTTATATAATATAATATATATATATATATATATATATATATATATATATATATATATATATATATATATATATATATATATATATATATATTATATTTTATATTATATTATTTTATAATATATATATAATTATATATATATAAAGTATATATATATATAATAATGTAATAATCATACCATATTATCTATTCATTTATATATATATTATTATATTTAATAAATATTAAAACATTTCCTGACGATTGAAAAAATACACACATAATTGTTCAAGTTTTCACTTCTGTCGCACTCCCGGAGTGCCAGAGTTTTTTTTTTTTTTTTTAAATCAGCCTGGTAGTTCCAGAGATTATTCCCTATAAACTAGCACACAAACATTACTTTTTTGCAATATTATCATAGAAAAGATGAAATATGCTATATTGGATTTATAATTGCGAAAGAAATAGCCGCTTTATGTCGACCTCTTGTGTTTTAGATTAGCTTTTGTAAACCAACAATTAAAAAGGGCAACTAGTTTGTTTATTTACTTTCTTAAATCTTTTCTTTACTATTTTTATTGAAATTTTCTTCTCCAAATAATTCTTTATTTAGAAAAGTATTCTTTTATCGATGACTAACAGGTAATACTTTTAAGTGTACCTAATGTTTTTGTTAAAGCCTGCAGAACTTTCTTTATTTAACTGTTCTTTATTTTTGAACCAATAGAAGTTAAATTCTGCTTAGGAATAGAAAAAAAGATATTGAAAAATGCATGACATTTTCTATTCAAAAGAAGAAATGTATCATGTTGGATTTAAAATCACAAAGTAAAAGGCTGCATTTGATTTATCTCCTTGGTTTAAGGTTAACTTTCGAAAAAAAAAATGGAAAACGAGAACATGGTCAGTTTGTTTGTATTTCTCTAAATATTTCTTTTCTCTTTTTAGGTAAGTATTTTTGTTTAAATAATTCTACATTCTTTTTTAAAAGACAATTCTTATCGATATTTCTTCAAGAATGGTTAAAAAAAAAAATCCTGGCTTTCAAAAGGTTCTCGACATAGTCTCTAGAGCTACATGTTTAGTGTTTTTTAGCTTTCCTTTATCGTACTTTTGTACAAATAAAAGTTATTTAGTGAAAGGAATTGAAATAAATTCTGTTTTAATGTAGAAAAAAATGAAAAATTCATAACATTTTCTATTTTAAAAAAAAGGAAATGTACCATAATGGATTTATAATCGGAATTAGATTTATCTCGTGGGTTTAAGGCTAGCTTTTGGAATCAAACAATGGCAAACAAGGTCATGATAAGTTTATTTACATTCTTCAAAACCTTCTTTCCTCTTTATAGGTAAGCATTTTTGCTTAGATAATTCTTTATTCTTTTTGAAAAGGCCTTCTTATCGATATATCTTCAAGATTCTTTTTTTTTTTTAAGTTGGGTATTCTATAGTTGTCGACATAGCCTCTAGAACTTAGTGTTCTTTAGCTTTCTTTTATGGTACTTTTGTACAAATAAAAGTTATTTAGTAAAATATGTTGAAAGTAAATTATTTTTCAAACGTATAGAAAAATGGAAAAAATCATAACATTTTCTAGTAAAAAAAAAAAAAAAGAAATGTACCATAACGGATTTATAATCGGAATTAGATTTATCTCGTGGATTTAAGGCCAGCTTTCGGAACCAAACAATGGCAAACAGGGTCATGATCAGTTTATTTGCAGTCTTCTAAACCCTTCTTTTCTCTTTACAGGTAAGCATTTTTGCTCAGATAATTCTTTATTCTTTTTTAAAAGGGCTTCTTATTGATATGTCTTCAAAGATTTTTTTTTTTTTTTTTTTTAAGTCGGGTTTCTTAAAGTTGTCGGCATAGTCTCTAAAACTACATGTTTAGTGTTCTTTAGCTTTCTTTTATGGTATTTTTGTACAAATAAAAGTTATTTAGTAAAATAGATTGAAAGTAAATTCTGTTTTGGTATAGAGAAAAATGAAAAATTCATAACATTATCTAGTCAAAAGAAAAAAAAATGTACTATAATGGATTTATAATCAGAATTAGATTTATTTCGTGGGTTTCAGGCTAAGCTTTTCGAACCAAACAATGGTAAACAGGGTCTCATGGTCAGTTTATTTATCTTCTAAACTTTTCTTTCCTGTTTATAGGTAAGCATTTTTGCTCACATAATTCTTTATTCTTTTTAAAAAGGTCTTTTAATCGATATCTCTTCGAGAATGTTTTTTGCTTTTTTTTAAAAGTCAGGTTTCCTAAAGTTGTCGGCATAGCCTCTAGAGCTACACGTTCAGTGTTCTTTAGCTTTATTTTGTGGTATTTTTGTACAAATAAAAGAAAAATAGAATGAAAGTAAATTCTTTTTTTGGTATAGAGAAAAATGAAAAATTCATAACATTGTCAGTCAAAAAAAGAAATGTATCATAATAGATCTATAATCGGAATTAGATTTATCTTGGGAGTTTATAAGGCTAGCTTTTGGAACCAAGTACTTTCCAACATAGTTGAAAAGTGTTTATGAATTCGGTTTGTCCTGAAATCTGGCCGTCTGATTTTTTGTCTGTCTATCCGTCTGTGTGTCTGTCTGTCTGTCCGAGCTCTAACTCGCGTAAATATAGTCGAACTGCTATGTAAAGGATATATGTTATTGAGATTTACTATGGCATGTTCTGTATTGAATATAAATTGTGTAGCATTCATAGTTCATTTAAAGGGACAATCAAAATTATTCCGTTACATTATGGTCTAAGGAGGAAAATCGTTTGCAATATATTTTAATAATGTTACACTATATCAAGCGTATTGAAATTTATATATTATATATACTGAGGTGCACAACAAGATGCTTACTGTTGAATATGGTGTATTTATCCTCCATATGTAAGAACTCACAAATGTGTTCGGTTACATTAATGTCTATAATCGATAATTGCTGGAAGTGCGTTTTCACTTTCAATTTAATATTTCTTTTGCATATGCGTTAGCGTGTATAAATTATACAGATATACGGCTGTACCAAAGAATTCAAATACATTTATCATTAAATTAGACATCTATCATTAAATTAGGCATTAAAAAGAGCGAATATAACTATATCAAAAAAGCGGTAGCAATCAAACACTCTGAATTTTTAAAAAACAAACAACCCCCAACAAGCAACACTGCTTAGCAGGATAATATGTGTTAATATTATGAAAAATATATTAAATATTCATACTTTAAATAGCAACATTTTTTTTTCAATTTTTTTATGATTACCCAAAACCTAAAGTACTTATGCACCATACCGCCACGTGTGAAACATCTTTTTTATCTTTAT
Organism: Maratus michaelseni; assembly: GCA_963931845.1. NCBI lineage: Eukaryota > Metazoa > Arthropoda > Arachnida > Araneae > Salticidae > Maratus > Maratus michaelseni. The sequence goes on along the minus strand of OZ007597.1, from coordinate 109,949,966 downwards.
CTACTTTCATATTACATGCTAAATGATAAAAATATGAGCGGAAACGAGTTATTTAATTGCTAATATTATAGTTTTCAGCATCATAAACTTATCTTTTGGATGACACATAAAAATCAATAAATTTCTTCATCATTTTCCTGACAGCTCTCTGTCCTCTTAATCAATCAATGTATTTCTCTGTTCTCGAAGGGTTTTTTTTCTTTTAATAATGCTCTACGGATAAGTGGGAGTATTGCTTTTACAGGTACTTTATTTTAATATCATATATATATTTCTTTATTTGATTGTTTATAAAAATCTTTCTGAAAAAATTCGCGATAAACTTAAAAAATACAATAAGTTACATATACAAAAGAATTCTCTTCACTGATATTTAATATGATAAAAAATAACGTTGAAATAATTATATCTACAAAATAGCAACAACAAATTGTGTTTCCTAGAGTTAGTCAAAGGGACAAAAACTGTTTTGCATCATATCACGATTTGTGAAGAACCTTTCTATATTTAATTACTTTTATGTTGCTTACTAAAAGATAAAAAGTTGGGCGGCAACGAGTTATCCCATTGCTTATATTGTAGTTTTCACCTTCATAAACTTATCTCTTGGTTGACAAATAAAAAGCAATATATTTCCGCCATTTTATTTGGAATAATGTTCCACGGATGAGTTGAAGCACAGTTTTTACAGGTACTTTATTGCAATATCAAATATCTATTGTTTATTTATTTTTTTATGAAAGTCCTACAAAATCCCGTAATGAACTTCACAAATAAAATAAGTTACATATACAAAATACTCATTTTTTATGGTGTTTAATATGATAAGAAATAACGTAGAAATAGTTATATCTTCAAAATAACAGCAAAAAAAAATAATGATAATGTGTATTCTATGGCTAGTCGAAGAGGCAAAGCATTTTTGTATCATATCACGATATGTAAAGCACATGTTTATAATTTATTACTTTCATGTTACTTACTAAAGAATAAAAATGTGGACGATAAAAAGTTATTTCTTTGCTTAAATTGTAGTTTTCACCCTCATAAACCAGTCTTTGTGTTTCCTACAACTTAGTCAAAGGGACAAAAACACTTTTTGCACCATATCACGATTTGTGAAGCACCTTTTTATCTTTTAATGACTTTCATGCTGCTTACTAAAAGATAAAAAGTTGGGCAGCAACGAGTTATTTCATTGCTTATATTGTAGATTTCACCTTCATAAACTTATCTCTTGGTTGACAAGTAAAAAGCAATATATTTCCGCTGGTTTATTTTGAATAATGTTCCACGGATGAGTTGAAGCATAGTTTTTACAGGAACTTTATTGCAATATCAAATATTTAATGCTTTATTTATTTGTTTATGAAAGCCCTTCTACAAAAGCCCGTAATGAGTTTCACAAATAAAATAAATTACATATACAAACAACTACTTTTTAATGGTGTTTAGTAAAGAAATAACGTAGAAATATTTATATCTTCAAAACAACAGCAAAAAATAATGATAGTGTGTATTATATGGCTAGTCGAAGAGACAAAAGCATTTTTGTATCATATCATGCTTTGAAAAGCACATTTTTATATTTTATTACTTTCGTATTACTTACTAAAGAATAAAAATATGGACGGTAAGGAGTTATTTCTTTGCTTAAATTGTAGTTTTCACCCTTATAAATCAGTCTGATGAAAAAGGCGATGTATTTTTCCTTACTTTCTATGACGGTTTTTTTCCATATTTATCAATCAATGTATTTGTCAGTTCTTGAAACTTTTTTCAGGATAATGTTACATGGATGAGTTGAAACACATTTTTTACGGGTACTTTATTGTCTTATCATGTATTTAATACTTTATTAGTTTAAAAAAAAGAAATTCCTCTTCAAATGCGTAAAATGAACTATAAAAATACAAAAAAAAATACATATGCATATTTCTTCGAACCAAAAGATGTCTTTTCAGTGCTACTTAATAAGAGGTACTATAAAAATATTTATATCTTAAAAGCAAGAATAACAAAAAGAAATTATATTTTCTACGGCTTGCCCAAAAGTCAAAGGCACTTCGCACCATATCAAACTTGTGAAGCATCTTTTAGCTTTATTTACTTCCACGTTACTACGGTTGAATCAAGAAAAAAAGAGCGCTAAAAAGTTACATCTCTGCTTATATTGTAGGTTTCAGCCTTATAAACTTATCTGGATGGCATGTAAAAAATAATACATTGTCATCATCTTTCTTTTGTTTTTTCTTACTTTCTTTTTTTTCACGGATTTTCTGTCCTCTTCATCGATCAATGTATTTGTCAGTTCTTAAAGTTTCACTTAGGATAGAGTTACATGACTGAGTTGAAAAGTTCTAAAAATGTAACTTAGTCAAATATCAACAGAAAAAAAATATCTCTTATTCTTTTAAGCAGTTATTAGAAACTTTTTAAGATACATATTTTATAATGAGTAAATAAGCTGATTTTAGAAATTTTATCTTTTCTAGGTAATTTATCGTAATATATATTTTGTTTGTTTCCTTATAAAACTCCACCTTTAAACATCGTAATTGGCTAAAAAAAAATACCAGAAATCATAAATATTTCGTAAAAATAAAAATAAAACTAATCAATAATAATAATATTTTTAAAAATATTATAGAAATATTCATATCTGAAACAACGTAGAAAGCGCAATTGGTAAAAATACTTTTGTATCTCCAGGGATCTGTTTAGGAAAAAATTGGGTCTTTTAAAGGACCCTTCACAATTTTTTCTGTTTCAAAACAGGACCCTTCACAAAATTCTTAAATCACAATTCTTACAAAATCTTAAAAATAGGTTTTTCACAAAATTTTTTTCATCTTTAAACTGAACATTTCACAAATTAATCATTTAAAAGTGAAATCTGACCTGTCACTTTTACACATATAAAGAAAATATATGTATTTTACATCCATATATCTTCTTAAAAATGTATAAACAAGAACCTGAATATAACGATCATTTTAAATTCACAAAATTATGACTAGATTTTTCACAAATATAAAAAGCTGTTCACAATTTCACAAAAACAGGACCCTGGGAAAAAAGTCTGGACAGACCCCTGATCTTATAACCACTTGTATGACACCTTTTTTTACTTTAATAATTCTTTCCAAAGGATAAAAGGAGATCGGTAAAGAGTTATTACGTTGCGTATATTGTAGCTTTTAGCTTTATGAACTTATCTTCTGGGTAGCACGTAAAAAGAAAGCTATTTCCTTCATCCTTTTTGTGACGGTTTTCTGATCTCTGCATCAATCAATGTATTTGTCAGTTTTTGAAGTGTTATTTAGGATGGTGTTACATGGATGAATTAAAAAACTGTAAAAATAACTCAGCTCAATACAAATGGAAATAATTCTTTTAAAACAAATATTATTATATGTTTTTTCTGCATCTGAGTTTCTTGATAATTGAATGTAAACTTTTGTTTGGGCACTTTTTTTGAGATTTATGAGTATCATGCCCAATTATTTCAATTTTCAGAAACTTAAATTTTTGGATACATTTATGTGTTGTACTGCAATTATCGGTTTATCTATTGTCAATTATGTATGTGGTTTAATGGTTATTATTTACAAAAGTTTTATTATATATATATATATATTTATAATAAAACTTTTGTAAATAATATATATATATATATACAATGGTACATGTTGGAGATTGAAATAGACGCTATAATTCCTTAAGTACAGCAAAATAAAATACATAAAAGAAGACACTAGATGATACTCATGTTACCTCGTTGCGCCGGTGATTTCAACTCAATCTTTTCAGATTATTGCTTGTGAAGAAGTTTAGTTGGTTTTATGTTATAAAATGTAATTTTTTTTTTTTTTAACTGACAAAATACTCATATTTTCTTTAGTGAATAAAAGTAATTAATTTTATGTTACGCACCATTTATTTATCAATGTTTAAATTTTATTTTCTACTATAGATCATACTTTTATTTGTTCTACAAAATTAAGGTTAAGCATTTGTTCTCAAAATGGTACACATTGGAGCACTAGTGTATGCAACACATTGAAATAATCATCCTTTACAGTTAATCTGATCTAAAGGGGACAGAATAGATATTTTATAGTTATATTTCAATAATAAATACTAGTGAGTAAATTACTCATTCTTTATTTATATACATTAATTTACTGTTTAATTTCTCTTTTATTTACATAACTGATAATTCTAAATTCATAAATTGCACTATTAATTGAATCGGTCATTTCAAAAACCCCATAAGCCACAGAATCAGAACTTTTCAGAAATTTAAAAAAAAAAACTGTATTATTCACAAGTAAACGAATTTTTATGGGTTTTTTTAGGCTAATTATAGAGTTTTGACTTCAAAGTTTGTAAATATCGAATAATTTTAATAATTTATGAAGAATAAAAAGAAGAATAACAGAAAAACTGTTTCTTACTTATGTTGTTTTAGCAAGAAACAAGGTTAGGTGGCATTTAATTTGAACAAAACAGTCATATTAAACATATTTTTAATCGAAATTAATGAAAAAGCACTTATAAGGGAACATTTTTGTGTTTTAATATGGTATTGAAAACAAATGGTAAAATGGTATCCGCATGTAATCTGGTATTGCATGACAAAACCACTTAAGTCGCTGTCTTTATGTCATTTATATAATGAACGAAAATTAGAAGGTATTGTTTGAAGAGAAAGGAATACACTGACTTATGTTGTTATTACTCATATCATGGCTCTATCATTAAGGAATCATTTACGACTAAAACTAGTCGTTGGGGGCCACCATAATACTTACCCATCATGGATATGCGTAATGTAAAATATTAAATAAAATAAGTTGAAACTGGTGTGAAACAATAATAACTAAAATATCTTCTTAAAACACCATCAAAATTTTTTAAAAATGCGCTAGGCCTTTCGAAAGATCTGAGAACTCTTTCCAAATCTGTAAAAAGCAAACCTGATAATTTGGTTGTCCTCCCTTTTTTTCCTCCTTTATGTTTCAAATTAGCTAAAGTTTTAAGACGCTTCAGTTTTAACATTATCTTTAAACCTGTCAATAAATTCAAATTCCCCTCCACCAAATTTCCTGTTCCTGAGCTTCGTAAATGGGGAATTTATAATGTTCCTTGTAATGGCTGTGATTTATCTTATATTGGTCAAACTAAAAGAAATATCGAAATCCGCTTAAAAGAACACTCTCGTTATGGAACTAATCAAGAAATTTCTAAATCTTCTATTTCCAAGCACTCTTGGGAGTCCGGCCATTGTTTTAATTTTAGAAATGCTAAAATTATCTTTAATGCCAATAGTATTTCTGAATTGGACTTTTTTGAAAATTTAGCTATTTATCTTAATCGTGATGTTATTGTTAATGATAAATCTGATTCCACAATGCTCTCTGCTGCTTGGAAAAACCTCTTCAGTACTACCATATAATTTATTTTTGTATTAATTAATATTAGTCTGTTTATATATATATTAATATATTTTGGTTACTTATTTAATTCTTAATTTTCATCTGTTTCCATTTTTTTAATCTATTTGTGTGTTTTATTTATTTATTTATTTATTTATTTATTTTATTTTTATTTTCATTATTTTTATTTATTTATTAATTTACTTATTTATTATTTATTCATTTTATTTTATTTACTTATTCTATTTTATTTATTTATTTATTTATTTTTCCCTTCGTTATCCCCCTTCTATTTTGTATTCTATTGTTTTGATTTTACTCTTCTGTAATTGGCTGTTGTCCTCACCTTCTGTTTTCCTATTGGCTGTTGATTTATACTTTCCTATTGGCTGTTGTTTCAGCTTGTTTCCTCTCCCTTATCTCTCATTTCAGTCTTGCTGCTGCTTTCATAGTAGAAGTACGTCTTTTTGCGCCTGACGAAGAAAGACTCAGATCTTTCGAAAGGCCTAGAGCATTTTTAAAAAATTTTGATGGTGTTTTAAAAAGATATTTTAGTAAAATATTAAAATTAAAAATGTGTTAACTACTTATAAAATGCATTGCAATTCGAAAAAAATCGTGGCTTGATGACGTCCTAAATTTTAAAGGCTCGATTACTGAATTGCTTCAAAGAAACATCCCTATAACTCTAAAAACAATAATCCTATTAACAAGCGATTTATTTTATCGGATTAAGCGTCTCATTTCCAATTAAAATATATCTTTGAATTGAAATTTGGATGAAATACAGGGTCATGAAAAATCGAAGAATGTGGGCAATAGGATTACAAATATCTCGGCAACTATTGATCCGATCGACTTCATGCTGCATGCAAAATTTATGTTTTTTTTACTGTCTTTTATATTCACTCCTTAAAATAAACAATTTCGAAAATTTTTATACACCTTTTATAAGAACGAATATTTCGAGAGTCCGAAAAAATAGTTCCGGATAATCGAGGTTACTGAAATTCAATAAGTTTCTTCCCATTATTACATACTAAGTACATACCAAATTTCAATTCTCTATCTCATTTTTTTCGGGAGATAGAGCGTTTACAAACACACAGACACAGACATGCAGACACACAGACGGACGGCAAATTTTTTTCTTCTAAAAATATGTTTTTCGGAATCTCCAGTGTCTGAAACGTGTAAATCCGTCAATTTTTTTTTTTTTTTTTTGATTTTCAAAACGATTACAAGACTTACACCCTATACTACGTATGATGGGTAAGTAAAAGTATATTTGGAAAAGACTTGACTTATGTGGTTTTTGAAATGACGACTCAATTTATATCTCTATTATTCTTATTTAATACATCTCGATTATATGTGATTATAAGTAGTTGTCTCAGTGTGCCCCATAATTAAATCAACGGTATTCCCAATGTAAACAATGTCCTATGCAATGTAACAATGTCCTATTGAAACAGCTGTAAATTTATGTTATAATTGTATTTTTTAATAATTGTTATTTTTTATACTCACAGTACAATTCTGATATAGTCAATACTATCACTGCTATGTTATCACTTAAAAAATATATTTATATAAAATAAGAAAAAAATACATTTTCTATAATTTGGTTTTTTAAAAATATATTAAATTTTAAAAGCATATTGCACTTTAAAATTAAATCATTAGAAACATGTTAATCTTCCAAAAATATTTTACTTTTGTCGTATATAAAATCATAATAAATTAGATGAAACTAAAATATGTAATAAACTAAAATTTTTAATGAAGAGAAAACTTCTCTGAAAATAAAAATAAATTCTAATGATGTTTCTTTTATTTTTTTTCTACATTTTTACAAACTGACATAAGAAATGAACACAAACTGCTTTTTTTTTTTTTCTATTTGTCGGCATTTTTATTTCGGTAAAAATAAATTCGTAAATTCAAATTTTAAAATAATAAAAACAGAAATATTAGACTGATTTCGACAGGAAAACAGTCAAAAATTGTTTTTCTGTTTCAAAATTTCATCGATGCCCCCCTCATGAGATATAGATTCTGTAGCACTCCTATCCGCTACACTTCTATCCTATACATTCGGCAGTCAGCATTTTCGAACATGTCGGTTAATCCAGCTTTTACAGAATTTTTCTTCTTTTTCACAGATAAATAATTTTGATAAATTTCATTAGAAAACTGGGTTTATATTATCTTTCTAAATTATGTAAAAATTCGAAACTATGTAACTAATAATTCTAAATTATGTTTATTATTATTTTTTCTCAATTAATTCATAAAAAAAAACTTTTGTTCTTTTTGAAAATCAGTGTCGGGGGAAGGGGAGAGGGGTAATTTTTTTTTTACTGTCGACTATAATTTTTAGCTGGTTACTACATTTTATTACATTTGTAAAGCGCTGCATACATACGTATAAATAAATAAATTAATATATATATATAGATATATAGATACACACACACACACACACACATATATAGGAGATATTTTTAAGATACATATTTCGTAATATCTACAACTATGATTATTCTAGAAACTATAGCTTTTATAAATTCTTTATTGTAAAATCTCTATTTGATATTTTGTGATGCAAATTGAATAATTCTAAAGTATTTATGATTAAAAAAAATTGACATATTCTTTTTGATGCTTCTTAATATTATGAAACATAGGTTTGAAATATTTATATCTTCAAAATATGAACAAAAAATATGTGTGTTTTTTAGTTTCTCCAAAAGACAAAGGCACTTTTACGCCCTATCACCACTTGTGAAACATCTTTTTATCTTTATTTACTTTCTAAAGGATAAAAAGAAGTTCCATAAAGAGTTTTTTCGGTCCTCATATCGTAGTTTCCCCCATATAACCTTATCTTCTGGGTCACACGTAAAAGTAAAATATTTCCTTCATCCTTTTGTTGACGGTTTTCTGTCCTCTCCATCGATCAATGTTTTTCAGCTCTTGAAGGTTTATTTGGATTGGTGTTACATGAATGAGTTGAAGCTTTCTAATAATAACTGAATGCCATATCAATAAAAAAAAAAGTATTTTGTCAAATATCTCGTAATTTTTTAAAGAGTTTTTGAATTTCTTGTAAGATAAACATTTTATTGTGAATAAATAAATAGGATTATTGTCTCTTGTCACTCTTGAAGGTTTATTTGGACTGGTGTTACATGAATGAGTCGAAGCTTTCTAAAAATAACTGAATGCCATATCAGTAAAAAAAATATTTTGGCAAATATCTCGTAATTTTTTAAAGAGTTATTGAATCTCTTGTAAGATAAACATTTTATTGTGAATAAAGAAATAGGATTATTGTCTCTTGTCACTCTTGAAGGTTTATTTGGACTGGTGTTACATGAATGAGTTGAAGCTTTCTAAAAATAACTCAATGCCATATCAGTAAAAAAAAAATATTTTGGCAAATATTTCGTAATTTTTTAAAGAGTTATTGAATCTCTTGTAAGATAAACATTTTATTGTGAATAAAGAAATAGGATTATTGTCTCTTGTCACTCTTGAAGGTTTATTTGGACTGGTGTTACATGAATGAGTTGAAGCTTTATAAAAATAACTCAATGCCATATCAGTAAAAAAAAATATTTTGGCAAATATCTCGTAATTTTTTAAAGAGTTATTGAATCTCTTGTAAGATAAACATTGTCTCTTGTCACTCTTGAAGTTTTATTTGGACTGGTGTTACATGAATGAGTTGAAGCTTTCTAAAAATAACTCAATGCCATATCAGTAAAAAAAAAAAAAAATTTGGCAAATATCTCGTAATTTTTTTAAAAGTTATTGAATCTCTTGTAAGATAAACATTTTATTGTGAATAAAGAAATATGATTATTGTCTCTTGTCACTCTTGAAGGTTTATTTGGATTGGTGTTACATGAATGAGTTGAAGCTTTCTAAAAATAACTGAATGCCATATCAGTAAAAAAAATATTTTGGCAAATATCTCGTAATTTTTTAAAGAGTTATTGAATCTCTTGTAAGATAAACATTTTATTGTGAATAAAGAAATAGGATTATTGTCTCTTGTCACTCTTGAAGGTTTATTTGGACTGGTGTTACATGAATGAGTTGAAGCTTTCTAAAAATAACTCAATGCCATATCAGTAAAAAAAAATATTTTGGCAAATATCTCGTAATTTTTTTAAAAGTTATTGAATCTCTTGTAAGATAAACATTTTATTGTGAATAAAGAAATATGATTATTGTCTCTTGTCACTCTTGAAGGTTTATTTGGATTGGTGTTACATGAATGAGTTGAAGCTTTCTAAAAATAAGTCAATGCCATATCAGTAAAAAAAATATTTTGGCAAATATCTCGTAATTTTTTAAAGAGTTATTGAATCTCTTGTAAGATAAACATTTTATTGCGACTAGAGAAATAGGATTATTGTCTCTTGTCACTCTTGAAGGTTTGTTTGGACTGGTGTTACATGAATGAGTTGAAGCTTTCTAAAAATAACTCAATGCCATATCAGTAAAAAAAATATTTTGGCAAATATCTCGTAATTCTTTAAAGAGTTATTGAATCTCTTGTAAGATAAACATTTTATTGTGAATAAAGAAATAGGATTATTGTCTCTTGTCACTCTTGAAGGTTTATTTGGACTGGTGTTACATGAATGAGTTGAAGCTTTCTAGAAATAACTCAATGCCATATCAGTAAAAAAAAATATTTTTGAAAATATCTCGTAATTTTTAAAAAAGTTATTGAATCTCTTGTAAGATAAACATTTTATTGCGACTAGAGAAATAGGATTATTGTCTGTTGTCACTCTTGAAGGTTTATTTGGACTGGTGTTACATGGATGAGTTGAAGCTTTCTAATAATAACTCAATGCCATATCAGTAAAAAAAAAATATTTTGTCAAATATCTCGTAATTTTTTAAAGAGTTATTGAATCTCTTGTAAGATAAACATTGTCTCTTGTCACTTTTGAAGTTTTATTTGGACTGGTGTTACATGAATGAGTTGAAGCTTTCTAAAAATAACTCAATGCCATATCAGTAAAAAAAATATTTTGGCAAATATCTCGTAATTTTTTAAAAAGTTATTGAATCTCTTGTAAGATAAACATTTTATTGTGAATAAAGAAATATGATTATTGTCTCTTGTCACTCTTGAAGGTTTATTTGGATTGGTGTTACATGAATGAGTTGAAGCTTTCTAAAAATAACTCAATGCCATATCAGTAAAAAAAATATTTTGGCAAATATCTCGTAATTTTTTAAAGAGTTATTGAATCTCTTGTAAGATAAACATTTTATTGCGACTAGAGAAATAGGATTATTGTCTCTTGTCACTCTTGAAGGTTTGTTTGGACTGGTGTTACATGAATGAGTTGAAGCTTTCTAAAAATAACTCAATGCCATATCAGTAAAAAAAAAAAATATTTTGGCAAATATCTCGTAATTTTTTAAAGAGTTATTGAATCTCTTGTAAGATAAACATTTTATTGTGAATAAAGAAATAGGATTATTGTCTCTTGTCACTCTTGAAGGTTTATTTGGACTGGTGTTACATGAATGAGTTGAAGCTTTCTAGAAATAACTCAATGCCATATCAGTAAAAAAAAATATTTTGGAAAATATCTCGTAATTTTTAAAAAAGTTATTGAATCTCTTGTAAGATAAACATTTTATTGCGACTAGAGAAATAGTATTATTGTCTGTTGTCACTCTTGAAGGTTTATTTGGACTGGTGTTACATGAATGAGTTGAAGCTTTATAAAAATAACTCAATGCCATATCAGTAAAAAAAAATATTTTGGCAAATATCTCGTAATTTTTTAAAGAGTTATTGAATCTCTTGTAAGATAAACATTGTCTCTTGTCACTCTTGAAGTTTTATTTGGACTGGTGTTACATGAATGAGTTGCAGCTTTCTAAAAATAACTCAATGCCATATCAGTAAAAAAAAATATTTTGGCAAATATCTCGTAATTTTTTTAAAAGTTATTGAATCTCTTGTAAGATAAACATTTTATTGTGAATAAAGAAATATGATTATTGTCTCTTGTCACTCTTGAAGGTTTATTTGGATTGGTGTTACATGAATGAGTTGAAGCTTTCTAAAAATAAGTCAATGCCATATCAGTAAAAAAAATATTTTGGCAAATATCTCGTAATTTTTTAAAGAGTTATTGAATCTCTTGTAAGATAAACATTTTATTGCGACTAGAGAAATAGGATTATTGTCTCTTGTCACTCTTGAAGGTTTGTTTGGACTGGTGTTACATGAATGAGTTGAAGCTTTCTAAAAATAACTCAATGCCATATCAGTAAAAAAAATATTTTGGCAAATATCTCGTAATTTTTTAAAGAGTTATTGAATCTCTTGTAAGATAAACATTTTATTGTGAATAAAGAAATAGGATTATTGTCTCTTGTCACTCTTGAAGGTTTATTTGGACTGGTGTTACATGAATGAGTTGAAGCTTTCTAGAAATAACTCAATCCCATATCAGTAAAAAAAAATATTTTTGAAAATATCTCGTAATTTTTAAAAAAGTTATTGAATCTCTTGTAAGATAAACATTTTATTGCGACTAGAGAAATAGGATTATTGTCTGTTGTCACTCTTGAAGGTTTATTTGGACTGGTGTTACATGGATGAGTTGAAGCTTTCTAATAATAACTCAATGCCATATCAGTAAAAAAAATATTTTGGCAAATATCTCGTAATTTTTTAAAGAGTTATTGAATCTCTTGTAAGATAAACATTTTATTGCGACTAGAGAAATAGGATTATTGTCTCTTGTCACTCTTGAAGGTTTGTTTGGACTGGTGTTACATGAATGAGTTGAAGCTTTCTAAAAATAACTCAATGCCATATCAGTAAAAAAAATATTTTGGCAAATATCTCGTAATTTTTTAAAGAGTTATTGAATCTCTTGTAAGATAAACATTTTATTGTGAATAAAGAAATAGGATTATTGTCTCTTGTCACTCTTGAAGGTTTATTTGGACTGGTGTTACATGAATGAGTTGAAGCTTTCTAGAAATAACTCAATGCCATATCAGTAAAAAAAAATATTTTTGAAAATATCTCGTAATTTTTAAAAAAGTTATTGAATCTCTTGTAAGATAAACATTTTATTGCGACTAGAGAAATAGGATTATTGTCTGTTGTCACTCTTGAAGGTTTATTTGGACTGGTGTTACATGGATGAGTTGAAGCTTTCTAATAATAACTCAATGCCATATCAGTAAAAAAAAAAAATATTTTGGCAAATATCTCGTAATTTTTTAAAGAGTTATTGAATCTCTTGTAAGATAAACATTGTCTCTTGTCACTTTTGAAGTTTTATTTGGACTGGTGTTACATGAATGAGTTGAAGCTTTCTAAAAATAACTCAATGCCATATCAGTAAAAAAAATATTTTGGCAAATATCTCGTAATTTTTTAAAAAGTTATTGAATCTCTTGTAAGATAAACATTTTATTGTGAATAAAGAAATATGATTATTGTCTCTTGTCACTCTTGAAGGTTTATTTGGATTGGTGTTACATGAATGAGTTGAAGCTTTCTAAAAATAACTCAATGCCATATCAGTAAAAAAAATATTTTGGCAAATATCTCGTAATTTTTTAAAGAGTTATTGAATCTCTTGTAAGATAAACATTTTATTGCGACTAGAGAAATAGGATTATTGTCTCTTGTCACTCTTGAAGGTTTGTTTGGACTGGTGTTACATGAATGAGTTGAAGCTTTCTAAAAATAACTCAATGCCATATCAGTAAAAAAAAAATATTTTGGCAAATATCTCGTAATTTTTTAAAGAGTTATTGAATCTCTTGTAAGATAAACATTTTATTGTGAATAAAGAAATAGGATTATTGTCTCTTGTCACTCTTGAAGGTTTATTTGGACTGGTGTTACATGAATGAGTTGAAGCTTTCTAGAAATAACTCAATGCCATATCAGTAAAAAAAAATATTTTGGAAAATATCTCGTAATTTTTAAAAAAGTTATTGAATCTCTTGTAAGATAAACATTTTATTGCGACTAGAGAAATAGGATTATTGTCTGTTGTCACTCTTGAAGGTTTATTTGGACTGGTGTTACATGAATGAGTTGAAGCTTTATAAAAATAACTCAATGCCATATCAGTAAAAAAAAATATTTTGGCAAATATCTCGTAATTTTTTAAAGAGTTATTGAATCTCTTGTAAGATAAACATTGTCTCTTGTCACTCTTGAAGTTTTATTTGGACTGGTGTTACATGAATGAGTTGCAGCTTTCTAAAAATAACTCAATGCCATATCAGTAAAAAAAAATATTTTGGCAAATATCTCGTAATTTTTTTAAAAGTTATTGAATCTCTTGTAAGATAAACATTTTATTGTGAATAAAGAAATATGATTATTGTCTCTTGTCACTCTTGAAGGTTTATTTGGATTGGTGTTACATGAATGAGTTGAAGCTTTCTAAAAATAAGTCAATGCCATATCAGTAAAAAAAATATTTTGGCAAATATCTCGTAATTTTTTAAAGAGTTATTGAATCTCTTGTAAGATAAACATTTTATTGCGACTAGAGAAATAGGATTATTGTCTCTTGTCACTCTTGAAGGTTTGTTTGGACTGGTGTTTCATGAATGAGTTGAAGCTTTCTAAAAATAACTCAATGCCATATCAGTAAAAAAAATATTTTGGCAAATATCTCGTAATTTTTTAAAGAGTTATTGAATCTCTTGTAAGATAAACATTTTATTGTGAATAAAGAAATAGGATTATTGTCTCTTGTCACTCTTGAAGGTTTATTTGGACTGGTGTTACATGGATGAGTTGAAGCTTTCTAATAATAACTCAATGCCATATCAGTAAAAAAAAAATATTTTGTCAAATATCTCGTAATTTTTTAAAGAGTTATTGAATCTCTTGTAAGATAAACATTGTCTCTTGTCACTTTTGAAGTTTTATTTGGACTGGTGTTACATGAATGAGTTGAAGCTTTCTAAAAATAACTCAATGCCATATCAGTAAAAAAAATATTTTGGCAAATATCTCGTAATTTTTTAAAAAGTTATTGAATCTCTTGTAAGATAAACATTTTATTGTGAATAAAGAAATATGATTATTGTCTCTTGTCACTCTTGAAGGTTTATTTGGATTGGTGTTACATGAATGAGTTGAAGCTTTCTAAAAATAACTCAATGCCATATCAGTAAAAAAAATATTTTGGCAAATATCTCGTAATTTTTTAAAGAGTTATTGAATCTCTTGTAAGATAAACATTTTATTGCGACTAGAGAAATAGGATTATTGTCTCTTGTCACTCTTGAAGGTTTGTTTGGACTGGTGTTACATGAATGAGTTGAAGCTTTCTAAAAATAACTCAATGCCATATCAGTAAAAAAAAAAAATATTTTGGCAAATATCTCGTAATTTTTTAAAGAGTTATTGAATCTCTTGTAAGATAAACATTTTATTGTGAATAAAGAAATAGGATTATTGTCTCTTGTCACTCTTGAAGGTTTATTTGGACTGGTGTTACATGAATGAGTTGAAGCTTTCTAGAAATAACTCAATGCCATATCAGTAAAAAAAAATATTTTGGAAAATATCTCGTAATTTTTAAAAAAGTTATTGAATCTCTTGTAAGATAAACATTTTATTGCGACTAGAGAAATAGTATTATTGTCTGTTGTCACTCTTGAAGGTTTATTTGGACTGGTGTTACATGAATGAGTTGAAGCTTTATAAAAATAACTCAATGCCATATCAGTAAAAAAAAATATTTTGGCAAATATCTCGTAATTTTTTAAAGAGTTATTGAATCTCTTGTAAGATAAACATTGTCTCTTGTCACTCTTGAAGTTTTATTTGGACTGGTGTTACATGAATGAGTTGCAGCTTTCTAAAAATAACTCAATGCCATATCAGTAAAAAAAAATATTTTGGCAAATATCTCGTAATTTTTTTAAAAGTTATTGAATCTCTTGTAAGATAAACATTTTATTGTGAATAAAGAAATATGATTATTGTCTCTTGTCACTCTTGAAGGTTTATTTGGATTGGTGTTACATGAATGAGTTGAAGCTTTCTAAAAATAAGTCAATGCCATATCAGTAAAAAAAATATTTTGGCAAATATCTCGTAATTTTTTAAAGAGTTATTGAATCTCTTGTAAGATAAACATTTTATTGCGACTAGAGAAATAGGATTATTGTCTCTTGTCACTCTTGAAGGTTTGTTTGGACTGGTGTTACATGAATGAGTTGAAGCTTTCTAAAAATAACTCAATGCCATATCAGTAAAAAAAATATTTTGGCAAATATCTCGTAATTTTTTAAAGAGTTATTGAATCTCTTGTAAGATAAACATTTTATTGTGAATAAAGAAATAGGATTATTGTCTCTTGTCACTCTTGAAGGTTTATTTGGACTGGTGTTACATGAATGAGTTGAAGCTTTCTAGAAATAACTCAATCCCATATCAGTAAAAAAAAATATTTTTGAAAATATCTCGTAATTTTTAAAAAAGTTATTGAATCTCTTGTAAGATAAACATTTTATTGCGACTAGAGAAATAGGATTATTGTCTGTTGTCACTCTTGAAGGTTTATTTGGACTGGTGTTACATGGATGAGTTGAAGCTTTCTAATAATAACTCAATGCCATATCAGTAAAAAAAATATTTTGGCAAATATCTCGTAATTTTTTAAAGAGTTATTGAATCTCTTGTAAGATAAACATTTTATTGCGACTAGAGAAATAGGATTATTGTCTCTTGTCACTCTTGAAGGTTTGTTTGGACTGGTGTTACATGAATGAGTTGAAGCTTTCTAAAAATAACTCAATGCCATATCAGTAAAAAAAATATTTTGGCAAATATCTCGTAATTTTTTAAAGAGTTATTGAATCTCTTGTAAGATAAACATTTTATTGTGAATAAAGAAATAGGATTATTGTCTCTTGTCACTCTTGAAGGTTTATTTGGACTGGTGTTACATGAATGAGTTGAAGCTTTCTAGAAATAACTCAATGCCATATCAGTAAAAAAAAATATTTTTGAAAATATCTCGTAATTTTTAAAAAAGTTATTGAATCTCTTGTAAGATAAACATTTTATTGCGACTAGAGAAATAGGATTATTGTCTGTTGTCACTCTTGAAGGTTTATTTGGACTGGTGTTACATGGATGAGTTGAAGCTTTCTAATAATAACTCAATGCCATATCAGTAAAAAAAAAAAATATTTTGGCAAATATCTCGTAATTTTTTAAAGAGTTATTGAATCTCTTGTAAGATAAACATTGTCTCTTGTCACTTTTGAAGTTTTATTTGGACTGGTGTTACATGAATGAGTTGAAGCTTTCTAAAAATAACTCAATGCCATATCAGTAAAAAAAATATTTTGGCAAATATCTCGTAATTTTTTAAAAAGTTATTGAATCTCTTGTAAGATAAACATTTTATTGTGAATAAAGAAATATGATTATTGTCTCTTGTCACTCTTGAAGGTTTATTTGGATTGGTGTTACATGAATGAGTTGAAGCTTTCTAAAAATAACTCAATGCCATATCAGTAAAAAAAATATTTTGGCAAATATCTCGTAATTTTTTAAAGAGTTATTGAATCTCTTGTAAGATAAACATTTTATTGCGACTAGAGAAATAGGATTATTGTCTCTTGTCACTCTTGAAGGTTTGTTTGGACTGGTGTTACATGAATGAGTTGAAGCTTTCTAAAAATAACTCAATGCCATATCAGTAAAAAAAAAAATATTTTGGCAAATATCTCGTAATTTTTTAAAGAGTTATTGAATCTCTTGTAAGATAAACATTTTATTGTGAATAAAGAAATAGGATTATTGTCTCTTGTCACTCTTGAAGGTTTATTTGGACTGGTGTTACATGAATGAGTTGAAGCTTTCTAGAAATAACTCAATGCCATATCAGTAAAAAAAAATATTTTGGAAAATATCTCGTAATTTTTAAAAAAGTTATTGAATCTCTTGTAAGATAAACATTTTATTGCGACTAGAGAAATAGGATTATTGTCTGTTGTCACTCTTGAAGGTTTATTTGGACTGGTGTTACATGAATGAGTTGAAGCTTTATAAAAATAACTCAATGCCATATCAGTAAAAAAAAATATTTTGGCAAATATCTCGTAATTTTTTAAAGAGTTATTGAATCTCTTGTAAGATAAACATTGTCTCTTGTCACTCTTGAAGTTTTATTTGGACTGGTGTTACATGAATGAGTTGCAGCTTTCTAAAAATAACTCAATGCCATATCAGTAAAAAAAAATATTTTGGCAAATATCTCGTAATTTTTTTAAAAGTTATTGAATCTCTTGTAAGATAAACATTTTATTGTGAATAAAGAAATATGATTATTGTCTCTTGTCACTCTTGAAGGTTTATTTGGATTGGTGTTACATGAATGAGTTGAAGCTTTCTAAAAATAAGTCAATGCCATATCAGTAAAAAAAATATTTTGGCAAATATCTCGTAATTTTTTAAAGAGTTATTGAATCTCTTGTAAGATAAACATTTTATTGCGACTAGAGAAATAGGATTATTGTCTCTTGTCACTCTTGAAGGTTTGTTTGGACTGGTGTTTCATGAATGAGTTGAAGCTTTCTAAAAATAACTCAATGCCATATCAGTAAAAAAAATATTTTGGCAAATATCTCGTAATTTTTTAAAGAGTTATTGAATCTCTTGTAAGATAAACATTTTATTGTGAATAAAGAAATAGGATTATTGTCTCTTGTCACTCTTGAAGGTTTATTTGGACTGGTGTTACATGAATGAGTTGAAGCTTTCTAGAAATAACTCAATGCCATATCAGTAAAAAAAAATATTTTTGAAAATATCTCGTAATTTTTAAAAAAGTTATTGAATCTCTTGTAAGATAAACATTTTATTGCGACTAGAGAAATAGGATTATTGTCTGTTGTCACTCTTGAAGGTTTATTTGGACTGGTGTTACATGGATGAGTTGAAGCTTTCTAATAATAACTCAATGCCATATCAGTAAAAAAAAAATATTTTGGCAAATATCTCGTAATTTTTTAAAGAGTTATTGAATCTCTTGTAAGATAAACATTGTCTCTTGTCACTTTTGAAGTTTTATTTGGACTGGTGTTACATGAATGAGTTGAAGCTTTCTAAAAATAACTCAATGCCATATCAGTAAAAAAAATATTTTGGCAAATATCTCGTAATTTTTTAAAAAGTTATTGAATCTCTTGTAAGATAAACATTTTATTGTGAATAAAGAAATATGATTATTGTCTCTTGTCACTCTTGAAGGTTTATTTGGATTGGTGTTACATGAATGAGTTGAAGCTTTCTAAAAATAACTCAATGCCATATCAGTAAAAAAAATATTTTGGCAAATATCTCGTAATTTTTTAAAGAGTTATTGAATCTCTTGTAAGATAAACATTTTATTGCGACTAGAGAAATAGGATTATTGTCTCTTGTCACTCTTGAAGGTTTGTTTGGACTGGTGTTACATGAATGAGTTGAAGCTTTCTAAAAATAACTCAATGCCATATCAGTAAAAAAAATATTTTGGCAAATATCTCGTAATTTTTTAAAGAGTTATTGAATCTCTTGTAAGATAAACATTTTATTGTGAATAAAGAAATAGGATTATTGTCTCTTGTCACTCTTGAAGGTTTATTTGGACTGGTGTTACATGAATGAGTTGAAGCTTTCTAGAAATAACTCAATGCCATATCAGTAAAAAAAAATATTTTTGAAAATATCTCGTAATTTTTAAAAAAGTTATTGAATCTCTTGTAAGATAAACATTTTATTGCGACTAGAGAAATAGGATTATTGTCTGTTGTCACTCTTGAAGGTTTATTTGGACTGGTGTTACATGGATGAGTTGAAGCTTTCAAATAATAACTCAATGCCATATCAGTAAAAAAAAATATTTTGGCAAATATCTCGTAATTTTTTAAAGAGTTATTGAATCTCTTGTAAGATAAACATTGTCTCTTGTCACTTTTGAAGTTTTATTTGGACTGGTGTTACATGAATGAGTTGAAGCTTTCTAAAAATAACTCAATGCCATATCAGTAAAAAAAATATTTTGGCAAATATCTCGTAATTTTTTAAAAAGTTATTGAATCTCTTGTAAGATAAACATTTTATTGTGAATAAAGAAATATGATTATTGTCTCTTGTCACTCTTGAAGGTTTATTTGGATTGGTGTTACATGAATGAGTTGAAGCTTTCTAAAAATAACTCAATGCCATATCAGTAAAAAAAATATTTTGGCAAATATCTCGTAATTTTTTAAAGAGTTATTGAATCTCTTGTAAGATAAACATTTTATTGCGACTAGAGAAATAGGATTATTGTCTCTTGTCACTCTTGAAGGTTTGTTTGGACTGGTGTTACATGAATGAGTTGAAGCTTTCTAAAAATAACTCAATGCCATATCAGTAAAAAAAATATTTTGGCAAATATCTCGTAATTTTTTAAAGAGTTATTGAATCTGTTGTAAGATAAACATTTTATTGTGAATAAAGAAATAGGATTATTGTCTCTTGTCACTCTTGAAGGTTTATTTGGACTGGTGTTACATGAATGAGTTGAAGCTTTCTAGAAATAACTCAATGCCATATCAGTAAAAAAAAATATTTTTGAAAATATCTCGTAATTTTTAAAAAAGTTATTGAATCTCTTGTAAGATAAACATTTTATTGCGACTAGAGAAATAGGATTATTGTCTGTTGTCACTCTTGAAGGTTTATTTGGACTGACGTTACATGGATGAGTTGAAGCTTTCTAAAAATAACTCAATGCCATATCAGTAAAAAAAATATTTTGGCAAATATCTCGTAATTTTTTAAAAAGTTATTGAATCTCTTGTAAGATAAACATTTTATTGTGAATAAAGAAATATGATTATTGTCTCTTGTCACTCTTGAAGGTTTATTTGGATTGGTGTTACATGAATGAGTTGAAGCTTTCTAAAAATAACTCAATGCCATATCAGTAAAAAAAATATTTTGGCAAATATCTCGTAATTTTTTAAAGAGTTATTGAATCTCTTGTAAGATAAACATTTTATTGCGACTAGAGAAATAGGATTATTGTCTCTTGTCACTCTTGAAGGTTTGTTTGGACTGGTGTTACATGAATGAGTTGAAGCTTTCTAAAAATAACTCAATGCCATATCAGTAAAAAAAAAAATATTTTGGCAAATATCTCGTAATTTTTTAAAGAGTTATTGAATCTCTTGTAAGATAAACATTTTATTGTGAATAAAGAAATAGGATTATTGTCTCTTGTCACTCTTGAAGGTTTATTTGGACTGGTGTTACATGAATGAGTTGAAGCTTTCTAGAAATAACTCAATGCCATATCAGTAAAAAAAAATATTTTGGAAAATATCTCGTAATTTTTAAAAAAGTTATTGAATCTCTTGTAAGATAAACATTTTATTGCGACTAGAGAAATAGGATTATTGTCTGTTGTCACTCTTGAAGGTTTATTTGGAGTGGTGTTACATGAATGAGTTGAAGCTTTATAAAAATAACTCAATGCCATATCAGTAAAAAAAAATATTTTGGCAAATATCTCGTAATTTTTTAAAGAGTTATTGAATCTCTTGTAAGATAAACATTGTCTCTTGTCACTCTTGAAGTTTTATTTGGACTGGTGTTACATGAATGAGTTGCAGCTTTCTAAAAATAACTCAATGCCATATCAGTAAAAAAAAATATTTTGGCAAATATCTCGTAATTTTTTTAAAAGTTATTGAATCTCTTGTAAGATAAACATTTTATTGTGAATAAAGAAATATGATTATTGTCTCTTGTCACTCTTGAAGGTTTATTTGGATTGGTGTTACATGAATGAGTTGAAGCTTTCTAAAAATAAGTCAATGCCATATCAGTAAAAAAAATATTTTGGCAAATATCTCGTAATTTTTTAAAGAGTTATTGAATCTCTTGTAAGATAAACATTTTATTGCGACTAGAGAAATAGGATTATTGTCTCTTGTCACTCTTGAAGGTTTGTTTGGACTGGTGTTACATGAATGAGTTGAAGCTTTCTAAAAATAACTCAATGCCATATCAGTAAAAAAAATATTTTGGCAAATATCTCGTAAATTTTTAAAGAGTTACTGAATCTCTTGTAAGATAAACATTTTATTGTGAATAAAGAAATAGGATTATTGTCTCTTGTCACTCTTGAAGGTTTATTTGGACTGGTGTTACATGAATGAGTTGAAGCTTTCTAGAAATAACTCAATGCCATATCAGTAAAAAAAAATATTTTTGAAAATATCTCGTAATTTTTAAAAAAGTTATTGAATCTCTTGTAAGATAAACATTTTATTGCGACTAGAGAAATAGGATTATTGTCTGTTGTCACTCTTGAAGGTTTATTTGGACTGGTGTTACATGGATGAGTTGAAGCTTTCTAATAATAACTCAATGCCATATCAGTAAAAAAAAAATATTTTGGCAAATATCTCGTAATTTTTTAAAGAGTTATTGAATCTCTTGTAAGATAAACATTGTCTCTTGTCACTTTTGAAGTTTTATTTGGACTGGTGTTACATGAATGAGTTGAAGCTTTCTAAAAATAACTCAATGCCATATCAGTAAAAAAAATATTTTGGCAAATATCTCGTAATTTTTTAAAAAGTTATTGAATCTCTTGTAAGATAAACATTTTATTGTGAATAAAGAAATATGATTATTGTCTCTTGTCACTCTTGAAGGTTTATTTGGATTGGTGTTACATGAATGAGTTGAAGCTTTCTAAAAATAACTCAATGCCATATCAGTAAAAAAAATATTTTGGCAAATATCTCGTAATTTTTTAAAGAGTTATTGAATCTCTTGTAAGATAAACATTTTATTGCGACTAGAGAAATAGGATTATTGTCTCTTGTCACTCTTGAAGGTTTGTTTGGACTGGTGTTACATGAATGAGTTGAAGCTTTCTAAAAATAACTCAATGCCATATCAGTAAAAAAAATATTTTGGCAAATATCTCGTAATTTTTTAAAAAGTTATTGAATCTCTTGTAAGATAAACATTTTATTGTGAATAAAGAAATATGATTATTGTCTCTTGTCACTCTTGAAGGTTTATTTGGATTGGTGTTACATGAATGAGTTGAAGCTTTCTAAAAATAACTCAATGCCATATCAGTAAAAAAAATATTTTGGCAAATATCTCGTAATTTTTTAAAGAGTTATTGAATCTCTTGTAAGATAAACATTTTATTGCGACTAGAGAAATAGGATTATTGTCTCTTGTCACTCTTGAAGGTTTGTTTGGACTGGTGTTACATGAATGAGATGAAGCTTTCTAAAAATAACTCAATGCCATATCAGTAAAAAAAAATATTTTGGCAAATATCTCGTAATTTTTTAAAGAGTTATTGAATCTCTTGTAAGATAAACATTTTATTGTGAATAAAGAAATAGGATTATTGTCTCTTGTCACTCTTGAAGGTTTATTTGGACTGGTGTTACATGAATGAGTTGAAGCTTTCTAGAAATAACTCAATGCCATATCAGTAAAAAAAAATATTTTGGAAAATATCTCGTAATTTTTAAAAAAGTTATTGAATCTCTTGTAAGATAAACATTTTATTGCGACTAGAGAAATAGGATTATTGTCTGTTGTCACTCTTGAAGGTTTATTTGGACTGGTGTTACATGGATGAGTTGAAGCTTTCTAATAATAACTCAATGCCATATCAGTAAAAAAAAAATATTTTGGCAAATATCTCGTAATTTTTTAAAGAGTTATTGAATCTCTTGTAAGATAAACATTGTCTCTTGTCACTTTTGAAGTTTTATTTGGACTGGTGTTACATGAATGAGTTGCAGCTTTCTAAAAATAACTCAATGCCATATCAGTAAAAAAAAATATTTTGGCAAATATCTCGTAATTTTTTTAAAAGTTATTGAATCTCTTGTAAGATAAACATTTTATTGTGAATAAAGAAATATGATTATTGTCTCTTGTCACTCTTGAAGGTTTATTTGGATTGGTGTTACATGAATGAATTGAAGCTTTCTAAAAATAAGTCAATGCCATATCAGTAAAAAAAATATTTTGGCAAATATCTCGTAATTTTTTAAAGAGTTATTGAATCTCTTGTAAGATAAACATTTTATTGCGACTAGAGAAATAGGATTATTGTCTCTTGTCACTCTTGAAGGTTTGTTTGGACTGGTGTTACATGAATGAGTTGAAGCTTTCTAAAAATAACTCAATGCCATATCAGTAAAAAAAATATTTTGGCAAATATCTCGTAATTTTTTAAAGAGTTACTGAATCTCTTGTAAGATAAACATTTTATTGTGAATAAAGAAATAGGATTATTGTCTCTTGTCACTCTTGAAGGTTTATTTGGACTGGTGTTACATGAATGAGTTGAAGCTTTCTAGAAATAACTCAATGCCATATCAGTAAAAAAAAATATTTTTGAAAATATCTCGTAATTTTTAAAAAAGTTATTGAATCTCTTGTAAGATAAACATTTTATTGCGACTAGAGAAATAGGATTATTGTCTGTTGTCACTCTTGAAGGTTTATTTGGACTGGTGTTACATGGATGAGTTGAAGCTTTCTAATAATAACTCAATGCCATATCAGTAAAAAAAAAATATTTTGGCAAATATCTCGTAATTTTTTAAAGAGTTATTGAATCTCTTGTAAGATAAACATTGTCTCTTGTCACTTTTGAAGTTTTATTTGGACTGGTGTTACATGAATGAGTTGAAGCTTTCTAAAAATAACTCAATGCCATATCAGTAAAAAAAATATTTTGGCAAATATCTCGTAATTTTTTAAAAAGTTATTGAATCTCTTGTAAGATAAACATTTTATTGTGAATAAAGAAATATGATTATTGTCTCTTGTCACTCTTGAAGGTTTATTTGGATTGGTGTTACATGAATGAGTTGAAGCTTTCTAAAAATAACTCAATGCCATATCAGTAAAAAAAATATTTTGGCAAATATCTCGTAATTTTTTAAAGAGTTATTGAATCTCTTGTAAGATAAACATTTTATTGCGACTAGAGAAATAGGATTATTGTCTCTTGTCACTCTTGAAGGTTTGTTTGGACTGGTGTTACATGAATGAGTTGAAGCTTTCTAAAAATAACTCAATGCCATATCAGTAAAAAAAATATTTTGGCAAATATCTCGTAATTTTTTAAAAAGTTATTGAATCTCTTGTAAGATAAACATTTCATTGTGAATAAAGAAATATGATTATTGTCTCTTGTCACTCTTGAAGGTTTATTTGGATTGGTGTTACATGAATGAGTTGAAGCTTTCTAAAAATAACTCAATGCCATATCAGTAAAAAAAATATTTTGGCAAATATCTCGTAATTTTTTAAAGAGTTATTGAATCTCTTGTAAGATAAACATTTTATTGCGACTAGAGAAATAGGATTATTGTCTCTTGTCACTCTTGAAGGTTTGTTTGGACTGGTGTTACATGAATGAGATGAAGCTTTCTAAAAATAACTCAATGCCATATCAGTAAAAAAAAAAATATTTTGGCAAATATCTCGTAATTTTTTAAAGAGTTATTGAATCTCTTGTAAGATAAACATTTTATTGTGAATAAAGAAATAGGATTATTGTCTCTTGTCACTCTTGAAGGTTTATTTGGACTGGTGTTACATGAATGAGATGAAGCTTTCTAAAAATAACTCAATGCCATATCAGTAAAAAAAAAAATATTTTGGCAAATATCTCGTAATTTTTTAAAGAGTTATTGAATCTCTTGTAAGATAAACATTTTATTGTGAATAAAGAAATAGGATTATTGTCTCTTGTCACTCTTGAAGGTTTATTTGGACTGGTGTTACATGAATGAGTTGAAGCTTTCTAGAAATAACTCAATGCCATATCAGTAAAAAAAAATATTTTGGAAAATATCTCGTAATTTTTAAAAAAGTTATTGAATCTCTTGTAAGATAAACATTTTATTGCGACTAGAGAAATAGGATTATTGTCTGTTGTCACTCTTGAAGGTTTATTTGGACTGGTGTTACATGGATGAGTTGAAGCTTTCTAATAATAACTCAATGCCATATCAGTAAAAAAAAATATTTTGGCAAATATCTCGTAATTTTTTAAAGAGTTATTGAATCTCTTGTAAGATAAACATTGTCTCTTGTCACTTTTGAAGTTTTATTTGGACTGGTGTTACATGAATGAGTTGAAGCTTTCTAAAAATAACTCAATGCCATATCAGTAAAAAAAATATTTTGGCAAATATCTCGTAATTTTTTAAAAAGTTATTGAATCTCTTGTAAGATAAACATTTTATTGTGAATAAAGAAATATGATTATTGTCTCTTGTCACTCTTGAAGGTTTATTTGGATTGGTGTTACATGAATGAGTTGAAGCTTTCTAAAAATAACTCAATGCCATATCAGTAAAAAAAATATTTTGGCAAATATCTCGTAATTTTTTAAAGAGTTATTGAATCTCTTGTAAGATAAACATTTTATTGCGACTAGAGAAATAGGATTATTGTCTCTTGTCACTCTTGAAGGTTTGTTTGGACTGGTGTTACATGAATGAGTTGAAGCTTTCTAAAAATAACTCAATGCCATATCAGTAAAAAAAAAATATTTTGGCAAATATCTCGTAATTTTTTAAAGAGTTATTGAATCTCTTGTAAGATAAACATTTTATTGTGAATAAAGAAATAGGATTATTGTCTCTTGTCACTCTTGAAGGTTTATTTGGACTGGTGTTACATGAATGAGTTGAAGCTTTCTAGAAATAACTCAATGCCATATCAGTAAAAAAAATATTTTGGAAAATATCTCGTAATTTTTAAAAAAGTTATTGAATCTCTTGTAAGATAAACATTTTATTGCGACTAGAGAAGTAGTATTATTGTCTGTTGTCACTCTTGAGGGTTTATTTGGACTGGTGTTACATGAATGAGTTGAAGCTTTATAAAAATAACTCAATGCCATATCAGTAAAAAAAAATATTTTGGCAAATATCTCGTAATTTTTTAAAGAGTTATTGAATCTCTTGTAAGATAAACATTGTCTCTTGTCACTCTTGAAGTTTTATTTGGACTGGTGTTACATGAATGAGTTGCAGCTTTCTAAAAATAACTAAATGCCATATCAGTAAAAAAAAATATTTTGGCAAATATCTCGTAATTTTTTTAAAAGTTATTGAATCTCTTGTAAGATAAACATTTTATTGTGAATAAAGAAATATGATTATTGTCTCTTGTCACTCTTGAAGGTTTATTTGGATTGGTGTTACATGAATGAGTTGAAGCTTTCTAAAAATAAGTCAATGCCATATCAGTAAAAAAAATATTTTGGCAAATATCTCGTAATTTTTTAAAGAGTTATTGAATCTCTTGTAAGATAAACATTTTATTGCGACTAGAGAAATAGGATTATTGTCTCTTGTCACTCTTGAAGGTTTGTTTGGACTGGTGTTACATGAATGAGTTGAAGCTTTCTAAAAATAACTCAATGCCATATCAGTAAAAAAAATATTTTGGCAAATATCTCGTAATTTTTTAAAGAGTTATTGAATCTCTTGTAAGATAAACATTTTATTGCGACTAGAGAAATAGGATTATTGTCTCTTGTCACTCTTGAAGGTTTGTTTGGACTGGTGTTACATGAATGAGATGAAGCTTTCTAAAAATAACTCAATGCCATATCAGTAAAAAAAAATATTTTGGCAAATATCTCGTAATTTTTTAAAGAGTTATTGAATCTCTTGTAAGATAAACATTTTATTGTGAATAAAGAAATAGGATTATTGTCTCTTGTCACTCTTGAAGGTTTATTTGGACTGGTGTTACATGAATGAGTTGAAGCTTTCTAGAAATAACTCAATGCCATATCAGTAAAAAAAAATATTTTGGAAAATATCTCGTAATTTTTAAAAAAGTTATTGAATCTCTTGTAAGATAAACATTTTATTGCGACTAGAGAAATAGGATTATTGTCTGTTGTCACTCTTGAAGGTTTATTTGGACTGGTGTTACATGGATGAGTTGAAGCTTTCTAATAATAACTCAATGCCATATCAGTAAAAAAAAAATATTTTGGCAAATATCTCGTAATTTTTTAAAGAGTTATTGAATCTCTTGTAAGATAAACATTGTCTCTTGTCACTTTTGAAGTTTTATTTGGACTGGTGTTACATGAATGAGTTGCAGCTTTCTAAAAATAACTCAATGCCATATCAGTAAAAAAAAATATTTTGGCAAATATCTCGTAATTTTTTTAAAAGTTATTGAATCTCTTGTAAGATAAACATTTTATTGTGAATAAAGAAATATGATTATTGTCTCTTGTCACTCTTGAAGGTTTATTTGGATTGGTGTTACATGAATGAATTGAAGCTTTCTAAAAATAAGTCAATGCCATATCAGTAAAAAAAATATTTTGGCAAATATCTCGTAATTTTTTAAAGAGTTATTGAATCTCTTGTAAGATAAACATTTTATTGCGACTAGAGAAATAGGATTATTGTCTCTTGTCACTCTTGAAGGTTTGTTTGGACTGGTGTTACATGAATGAGTTGAAGCTTTCTAAAAATAACTCAATGCCATATCAGTAAAAAAAATATTTTGGCAAATATCTCGTAATTTTTTAAAGAGTTACTGAATCTCTTGTAAGATAAACATTTTATTGTGAATAAAGAAATAGGATTATTGTCTCTTGTCACTCTTGAAGGTTTATTTGGACTGGTGTTACATGAATGAGTTGAAGCTTTCTAGAAATAACTCAATGCCATATCAGTAAAAAAAAATATTTTTGAAAATATCTCGTAATTTTTAAAAAAGTTATTGAATCTCTTGTAAGATAAACATTTTATTGCGACTAGAGAAATAGGATTATTGTCTGTTGTCACTCTTGAAGGTTTATTTGGACTGGTGTTACATGGATGAGTTGAAGCTTTCTAATAATAACTCAATGCCATATCAGTAAAAAAAAAATATTTTGGCAAATATCTCGTAATTTTTTAAAGAGTTATTGAATCTCTTGTAAGATAAACATTGTCTCTTGTCACTTTTGAAGTTTTATTTGGACTGGTGTTACATGAATGAGTTGAAGCTTTCTAAAAATAACTCAATGCCATATCAGTAAAAAAAATATTTTGGCAAATATCTCGTAATTTTTTAAAAAGTTATTGAATCTCTTGTAAGATAAACATTTTATTGTGAATAAAGAAATATGATTATTGTCTCTTGTCACTCTTGAAGGTTTATTTGGATTGGTGTTACATGAATGAGTTGAAGCTTTCTAAAAATAACTCAATGCCATATCAGTAAAAAAAATATTTTGGCAAATATCTCGTAATTTTTTAAAGAGTTATTGAATCTCTTGTAAGATAAACATTTTATTGCGACTAGAGAAATAGGATTATTGTCTCTTGTCACTCTTGAAGGTTTGTTTGGACTGGTGTTACATGAATGAGTTGAAGCTTTCTAAAAATAACTCAATGCCATATCAGTAAAAAAAATATTTTGGCAAATATCTCGTAATTTTTTAAAAAGTTATTGAATCTCTTGTAAGATAAACATTTCATTGTGAATAAAGAAATATGATTATTGTCTCTTGTCACTCTTGAAGGTTTATTTGGATTGGTGTTACATGAATGAGTTGAAGCTTTCTAAAAATAACTCAATGCCATATCAGTAAAAAAAATATTTTGGCAAATATCTCGTAATTTTTTAAAGAGTTATTGAATCTCTTGTAAGATAAACATTTTATTGCGACTAGAGAAATAGGATTATTGTCTCTTGTCACTCTTGAAGGTTTGTTTGGACTGGTGTTACATGAATGAGATGAAGCTTTCTAAAAATAACTCAATGCCATATCAGTAAAAAAAAAAATATTTTGGCAAATATCTCGTAATTTTTTAAAGAGTTATTGAATCTCTTGTAAGATAAACATTTTATTGTGAATAAAGAAATAGGATTATTGTCTCTTGTCACTCTTGAAGGTTTATTTGGACTGGTGTTACATGAATGAGTTGAAGCTTTCTAGAAATAACTCAATGCCATATCAGTAAAAAAAAATATTTTGGAAAATATCTCGTAATTTTTAAAAAAGTTATTGAATCTCTTGTAAGATAAACATTTTATTGCGACTAGAGAAATAGGATTATTGTCTGTTGTCACTCTTGAAGGTTTATTTGGACTGGTGTTACATGGATGAGTTGAAGCTTTCTAATAATAACTCAATGCCATATCAGTAAAAAAAAATATTTTGGCAAATATCTCGTAATTTTTTAAAGAGTTATTGAATCTCTTGTAAGATAAACATTGTCTCTTGTCACTTTTGAAGTTTTATTTGGACTGGTGTTACATGAATGAGTTGAAGCTTTCTAAAAATAACTCAATGCCATATCAGTAAAAAAAATATTTTGGCAAATATCTCGTAATTTTTTAAAAAGTTATTGAATCTCTTGTAAGATAAACATTTTATTGTGAATAAAGAAATATGATTATTGTCTCTTGTCACTCTTGAAGGTTTATTTGGATTGGTGTTACATGAATGAGTTGAAGCTTTCTAAAAATAACTCAATGCCATATCAGTAAAAAAAATATTTTGGCAAATATCTCGTAATTTTTTAAAGAGTTATTGAATCTCTTGTAAGATAAACATTTTATTGCGACTAGAGAAATAGGATTATTGTCTCTTGTCACTCTTGAAGGTTTGTTTGGACTGGTGTTACATGAATGAGTTGAAGCTTTCTAAAAATAACTCAATGCCATATCAGTAAAAAAAAAATATTTTGGCAAATATCTCGTAATTTTTTAAAGAGTTATTGAATCTCTTGTAAGATAAACATTTTATTGTGAATAAAGAAATAGGATTATTGTCTCTTGTCACTCTTGAAGGTTTATTTGGACTGGTGTTACATGAATGAGTTGAAGCTTTCTAGAAATAACTCAATGCCATATCAGTAAAAAAAATATTTTGGAAAATATCTCGTAATTTTTAAAAAAGTTATTGAATCTCTTGTAAGATAAACATTTTATTGCGACTAGAGAAGTAGTATTATTGTCTGTTGTCACTCTTGAGGGTTTATTTGGACTGGTGTTACATGAATGAGTTGAAGCTTTATAAAAATAACTCAATGCCATATCAGTAAAAAAAAATATTTTGGCAAATATCTCGTAATTTTTTAAAGAGTTATTGAATCTCTTGTAAGATAAACATTGTCTCTTGTCACTCTTGAAGTTTTATTTGGACTGGTGTTACATGAATGAGTTGCAGCTTTCTAAAAATAACTAAATGCCATATCAGTAAAAAAAAATATTTTGGCAAATATCTCGTAATTTTTTTAAAAGTTATTGAATCTCTTGTAAGATAAACATTTTATTGTGAATAAAGAAATATGATTATTGTCTCTTGTCACTCTTGAAGGTTTATTTGGATTGGTGTTACATGAATGAGTTGAAGCTTTCTAAAAATAAGTCAATGCCATATCAGTAAAAAAAATATTTTGGCAAATATCTCGTAATTTTTTAAAGAGTTATTGAATCTCTTGTAAGATAAACATTTTATTGCGACTAGAGAAATAGGATTATTGTCTCTTGTCACTCTTGAAGGTTTGTTTGGACTGGTGTTACATGAATGAGTTGAAGCTTTCTAAAAATAACTCAATGCCATATCAGTAAAAAAAATATTTTGGCAAATATCTCGTAATTTTTTAAAGAGTTATTGAATCTCTTGTAAGATAAACATTTTATTGTGAATAAAGAAATAGGATTATTGTCTCTTGTCACTCTTGAAGGTTTATTTGGACTGGTGTTACATGAATGAGTTGAAGCTTTCTAGAAATAACTCAATCCCATATCAGTAAAAAAAAATATTTTTGAAAATATCTCGTAATTTTTAAAAAAGTTATTGAATCCCTTGTAAGATAAACATTTTATTGCGACTAGAGAAATAGGATTATTGTCTGTTGTTACTCTTGAAGGTTTATTTGGACTGGTGTTACATGGATGAGTTGAAGCTTTCTAATAATAACTCAATGCCATATCAGTAAAAAAAATATTTTGGCAAATATCTCGTAATTTTTTAAAGAGTTATTGAATCTCTTGTAAGATAAACATTTTATTGCGACTAGAGAAATAGGATTATTGTCTCTTGTCACTCTTGAAGGTTTGTTTGGACTGGTGTTACATGAATGAGTTGAAGCTTTCTAAAAATAACTCAATGCCATATCAGTAAAAAAAATATTTTGGCAAATATCTCGTAATTTTTTAAAGAGTTATTGAATCTCTTGTAAGATAAACATTTTATTGTGAATAAAGAAATAGGATTATTGTCTCTTGTCACTCTTGAAGGTTTATTTGGACTGGTGTTACATGAATGAGTTGAAGCTTTCTAGAAATAACTCAATGCCATATCAGTAAAAAAAAATATTTTTGAAAATATCTCGTAATTTTTAAAAAAGTTATTGAATCTCTTGTAAGATAAACATTTTATTGCGACTAGAGAAATAGGATTATTGTCTGTTGTCACTCTTGAAGGTTTATTTGGACTGGTGTTACATGGATGAGTTGAAGCTTTCTAATAATAACTCAATGCCATATCAGTAAAAAAAAAATATTTTGGCAAATATCTCGTAATTTTTTAAAGAGTTATTGAATCTCTTGTAAGATAAACATTGTCTCTTGTCACTTTTGAAGTTTTATTTGGACTGGTGTTACATGAATGAGTTGAAGCTTTCTAAAAATAACTCAATGCCATATCAGTAAAAAAAATATTTTGGCAAATATCTCGTAATTTTTTAAAAAGTTATTGAATCTCTTGTAAGATAAACATTTTATTGTGAATAAAGAAATATGATTATTGTCTCTTGTCACTCTTGAAGGTTTATTTGGATTGGTGTTACATGAATGAGTTGAAGCTTTCTAAAAATAACTCAATGACATATCAGTAAAAAAAAAATATTTTGGCAAATATCTCGTAATTTTCTAAAGAGTTATTGAATCTCTTGTAAGATAAACATTTTATTGTGAATAAAGAAATAGGATTATTGTCTCTTGTCACTCTTGAAGGTTTATTTGGACTGGTGTTACATGAATGAGTTGAAGCTTTCTAGAAATAACTCAATGCCATATCAGTAAAAAAAAATATTTTGGAAAATATCTCGTAATTTTTAAAAAAGTTATTGAATCTCTTGTAAGATAAACATTTTATTGCGACTAGAGAAATAGGATTATTGTCTGTTGTCACTCTTGAAGGTTTATTTGGACTGGTGTTACATGAATGAGTTGAAGCTTTATAAAAATAACTCAATGCCATATCAGTAAAAAAAAATATTTTGGCAAATATCTCGTAATTTTTTAAAGAGTTATTGAATCTCTTGTAAGATAAACATTGTCTCTTGTCACTCTTGAAGTTTTATTTGGACTGGTGTTACATGAATGAGTTGCAGCTTTCTAAAAATAACTCAATGCCATATCAGTAAAAAAAAATATTTTGGCAAATATCTCGTAATTTTTTTAAAAGTTATTGAATCTCTTGTAAGATAAACATTTTATTGTGAATAAAGAAATATGATTATTGTCTCTTGTCACTCTTGAAGGTTTATTTGGATTGGTGTTACATGAATGAGTTGAAGCTTTCTAAAAATAAGTCAATGCCATATCAGTAAAAAAAATATTTTGGCAAATATCTCGTAATTTTTTAAAGAGTTATTGAATCTCTTGTAAGATAAACATTTTATTGCGACTAGAGAAATAGGATTATTGTCTCTTGTCACTCTTGAAGGTTTGTTTGGACTGGTGTTACATGAATGAGTTGAAGCTTTCTAAAAATAACTCAATGCCATATCAGTAAAAAAAATATTTTGGCAAATATCTCGTAATTTTTTAAAGAGTTATTGAATCTCTTGTAAGATAAACATTTTATTGTGAATAAAGAAATAGGATTATTGTCTCTTGTCACTCTTGAAGGTATATTTG
The DNA here is from genome assembly GCA_963931845.1 of Maratus michaelseni. Lineage (NCBI taxonomy): Eukaryota > Metazoa > Arthropoda > Arachnida > Araneae > Salticidae > Maratus > Maratus michaelseni. Next base: position 109,916,531 of record OZ007597.1, on the reverse strand, counting down.
GACTGGTGTTACATGAATGAGTTGAAGCTTTCTAGAAATAACTCAATGCCATATCAGTAAAAAAAAATATTTTTGAAAATATCTCGTAATTTTTAAAAAAGTTATTGAATCTCTTGTAAGATAAACATTTTATTGCGACTAGAGAAATAGGATTATTGTCTGTTGTCACTCTTGAAGGTTTATTTGGACTGGTGTTACATGGATGAGTTGAAGCTTTCTAATAATAACTCAATGCCATATCAGTAAAAAAAAAATATTTTGGCAAATATCTCGTAATTTTTTAAAGAGTTATTGAATCTCTTGTAAGATAAACATTGTCTCTTGTCACTTTTGAAGTTTTATTTGGACTGGTGTTACATGAATGAGTTGAAGCTTTCTAAAAATAACTCAATGCCATATCAGTAAAAAAAATATTTTGGCAAATATCTCGTAATTTTTTAAAAAGTTATTGAATCTGTTGTAAGATAAACATTTTATTGTGAATAAAGAAATATGATTATTGTCTCTTGTCACTCTTGAAGGTTTATTTGGATTGGTGTTACATGAATGAGTTGAAGCTTTCTAAAAATAACTCAATGCCATATCAGTAAAAAAAATATTTTGGCAAATATCTCGTAATTTTTTAAAGAGTTATTGAATCTCTTGTAAGATAAACATTTTATTGCGACTAGAGAAATAGGATTATTGTCTCTTGTCACTCTTGAAGGTTTGTTTGGACTGGTGTTACATGAATGAGTTGAAGCTTTCTAAAAATAACTCAATGCCATATCAGTAAAAAAAATATTTTGGCAAATATCTCGTAATTTTTTAAAGAGTTATTGAATCTCTTGAAAGATAAACATTTTATTGTGAATAAAGAAATAGGATTATTGTCTCTTGTCACTCTTGAAGGTTTATTTGGACTGGTGTTACATGAATGAGTTGAAGCTTTCTATAAATAACTCAATGCCATATCAGTAAAAAAAAATATTTTTGAAAATATCTCGTAATTTTTAAAAAAGTTATTGAATCTCTTGTAAGATAAACATTTTATTGCGACTAGAGAAATAGGATTATTGTCTGTTGTCACTCTTGAAGGTTTATTTGGACTGGTGTTACATGGATGAGTTGAAGCTTTCAAATAATAACTCAATGCCATATCAGTAAAAAAAAAAATATTTTGGCAAATATCTCGTAATTTTTTAAAGAGTTATTGAATCTCTTGTAAGATAAACATTGTCTCTTGTCACTTTTGAAGTTTTATTTGGACTGGTGTTACATGAATGAGTTGAAGCTTTCTAAAAATAACTCAATGCCATATCAGTAAAAAAAATATTTTGGCAAATATCTCGTAATTTTTTAAAAAGTTATTGAATCTCTTGTAAGATAAACATTTTATTGTGAATAAAGAAATATGATTATTGTCTCTTGTCACTCTTGAAGGTTTATTTGGATTGGTGTTACATGAATGAGTTGAAGCTTTCTAAAAATAACTCAATGCCATATCAGTAAAAAAAATATTTTGGCAAATATCTCGTAATTTTTTAAAGAGTTATTGAATCTCTTGTAAGATAAACATTTTATTGCGACTAGAGAAATAGGATTATTGTCTCTTGTCACTCTTGAAGGTTTGTTTGGACTGGTGTTACATGAATGAGTTGAAGCTTTCTAAAAATAACTCAATGCCATATCAGTAAAAAAAATATTTTGGCAAATATCTCGTAATTTTTTAAAAAGTTATTGAATCTCTTGTAAGATAAACATTTTATTGTGAATAAAGAAATATGATTATTGTCTCTTGTCACTCTTGAAGGTTTATTTGGATTGGTGTTACATGAATGAGTTGAAGCTTTCTAAAAATAACTCAATGCCATATCAGTAAAAAAAATATTTTGGCAAATATCTCGTAATTTTTTAAAGAGTTATTGAATCTCTTGTAAGATAAACATTTTATTGCGACTAGAGAAATAGGATTATTGTCTCTTGTCACTCTTGAAGGTTTGTTTGGACTGGTGTTACATGAATGAGTTGAAGCTTTCTAAAAATAACTCAATGCCATATCAGTAAAAAAAAAAATATTTTGGCAAATATCTCGTAATTTTTTAAAGAGTTATTGAATCTCTTGTAAGATAAACATTTTATTGTGAATAAAGAAATAGGATTATTGTCTCTTGTCACTCTTGAAGGTTTATTTGGACTGGTGTTACATGAATGAGTTGAAGCTTTCTAGAAATAACTCAATGCCATATCAGTAAAAAAAAATATTTTGGAAAATATCTCGTAATTTTTAAAAAAGTTATTGAATCTCTTGTAAGATAAACATTTTATTGCGACTAGAGAAATAGGATTATTGTCTGTTGTCACTCTTGAAGGTTTATTTGGACTGGTGTTACATGAATGAGTTGAAGCTTTATAAAAATAACTCAATGCCATATCAGTAAAAAAACATATTTTGGCAAATATCTCGTAATTTTTTAAAGAGTTATTGAATCTCTTGTAAGATAAACATTGTCTCTTGTCACTCTTGAAGTTTTATTTGGACTGGTGTTACATGAATGAGTTGCAGCTTTCTAAAAATAACTCAATGCCATATCAGTAAAAAAAAATATTTTGGCAAATATCTCGTAATTTTTTAAAGAGTTATTGAATCTCTTGTAAGATAAACATTTTATTGTGAATAAAGAAATAGGATTATTGTCTCTTGTCACTCTTGAAGGTTTATTTGGACTGGTGTTACATGAATGAGTTGAAGCTTTCTAGAAATAACTCAATGCCATATCAGTAAAAAAAAATATTTTGGAAAATATCTCGTAATTTTTAAAAAAGTTATTGAATCTCTTGTAAGATAAACATTTTATTGCGACTAGAGAAATAGGATTATTGTGTGTTGTCACTCTTGAAGGTTTATTTGGACTGGTGTTACATGAATGAGTTGAAGCTTTATAAAAATAACTCAATGCCATATCAGTAAAAAAAAATATTTTGGCAAATATCTCGTAATTTTTTAAAGAGTTATTGAATCTCTTGTAAGATAAACATTGTCTCTTGTCACTCTTGAAGTTTTATTTGGACTGGTGTTACATGAATGAGTTGCAGCTTTCTAAAAATAACTCAATGCCATATCAGTAAAAAAAAATATTTTGGCAAATATCTCGTAATTTTTTTAAAAGTTATTGAATCTCTTGTAAGATAAACATTTTATTGTGAATAAAGAAATATGATTATTGTCTCTTGTCACTCTTGAAGGTTTATTTGGATTGGTGTTACATGAATGAGTTGAAGCTTTCTAGAAATAACTCAATGCCATATCAGTAAAAAAAAATATTTTTGAAAATATCTCGTAATTTTTTAAAGAGTTATTGAATCTCTTGTAAGATAAACATTTTATTGTGAATAAAGAAATAGGATTATTGTCTCTTGTCACTCTTGAAGGTTTATTTGGACTGGTGTTACATGAATGAGTTGAAGCTTTCTAGAAATAACTCAATGCCATATCAGTAAAAAAAAATATTTTTGAAAATATCTCGTAATTTTTAAAAAAGTTATTGAATCTCTTGTAAGATAAACATTTTATTGCGACTAGAGAAATAGGATTATTGTCTGTTGTCACTCTTGAAGGTTTATTTGGACTGGTGTTACATGGATGAGTTGAAGCTTTCTAATAATAACTCAATGCCATATCAGTAAAAAAAAAATATTTTGGCAAATATCTCGTAATTTTTTAAAGAGTTATTGAATCTCTTGTAAGATAAACATTGTCTCTTGTCACTTTTGAAGTTTTATTTGGACTGGTGTTACATGAATGAGTTGAAGCTTTCTAAAAATAACTCAATGCCATATCAGTAAAAAAAATATTTTGGCAAATATCTCGTAATTTTTTAAAAAGTTATTGAATCTCTTGTAAGATAAACATTTTATTGTGAATAAAGAAATATGATTATTGTCTCTTGTCACTCTTGAAGGTTTATTTGGACTGGTGTTACATGAATGAGTTGAAGCTTTCTAGAAATAACTCAATGCCATATCAGTAAAAAAAAATATTTTTGAAAATATCTCGTAATTTTTAAAAAAGTTATTGAATCTCTTGTAAGATAAACATTTTATTGCGACTAGAGAAATAGGATTATTGTCTGTTGTCACTCTTGAAGGTTTATTTGGACTGGTGTTACATGGATGAGTTGAAGCTTTCTAATAATAACTCAATGCCATATCAGTAAAAAAAAAATATTTTGGCAAATATCTCGTAATTTTTTAAAGAGTTATTGAATCTCTTGTAAGATAAACATTGTCTCTTGTCACTTTTGAAGTTTTATTTGGACTGGTGTTACATGAATGAGTTGAAGCTTTCTAAAAATAACTCAATGCCATATCAGTAAAAAAAATATTTTGGCAAATATCTCGTAATTTTTTAAAAAGTTATTGAATCTCTTGTAAGATAAACATTTTATTGTGAATAAAGAAATATGATTATTGTCTCTTGTCACTCTTGAAGGTTTATTTGGATTGGTGTTACATGAATGAGTTGAAGCTTTCTAAAAATAACTCAATGCCATATCAGTAAAAAAAATATTTTGGCAAATATCTCGTAATTTTTTAAAGAGTTATTGAATCTCTTGTAAGATAAACATTTTATTGCGACTAGAGAAATAGGATTATTGTCTCTTGTCACTCTTGAAGGTTTGTTTGGACTGGTGTTACATGAATGAGTTGAAGCTTTCTAAAAATAACTCAATGCCATATCAGTAAAAAAAATATTTTGGCAAATATCTCGTAATTTTTTAAAAAGTTATTGAATCTCTTGTAAGATAAACATTTTATTGTGAATAAAGAAATATGATTATTGTCTCTTGTCACTCTTGAAGGTTTATTTGGATTGGTGTTACATGAATGAGTTGAAGCTTTCTAAAAATAACTCAATGCCATATCAGTAAAAAAAAATATTTTGGCAAATATCTCGTAATTTTTTAAAGAGTTATTGAATCTCTTGTAAGATAAACATTTTTTTGCGACTAGAGAAATAGGATTATTGTCTCTTGTCACTCTTGAAGGTTTGTTTGGACTGGTGTTACATGAATGAGATGAAGCTTTCTAAAAATAACTCAATGCCATATCAGTAAAAAAAAAAATATTTTGGTAAATATCTCGTAATTTTTTAAAGAGTTATTGAATCTCTTGTAAGATAAACATTTTATTGTGAATAAAGAAATAGGATTATTGTCTCTTGTCACTCTTGAAGGTTTATTTGGACTGGTGTTACATGAATGAGTTGAAGCTTTCTAGAAATAACTCAATGCCATATCAGTAAAAAAAAATATTTTGGAAAATATCTCGTAATTTTTAAAAAAGTTATTGAATCTCTTGTAAGATAAACATTTTATTGCGACTAGAGAAATAGGATTATTGTCTGTTGTCACTCTTGAAGGTTTATTTGGACTGGTGTTACATGGATGAGTTGAAGCTTTCTAATAATAACTCAATGCCATATCAATAAAAAAAGTATTTTGTCAAATATCTCGTAATTTTTTAAAGAGTTATTTAATCTCTTGTAAGATAAACATTTTATTGTGAATAAAGAAATTGGATTATTGTAGAAATTATAGCTTTCTTTAATAATTTATCTTTAGTAATAACAGAAAGTTTTTGTCTATATACATATTATATATATTACAATATATTGCATTGTGACGGGTCCGGTTTTATAATTATGAAGAGATAGGACTGGCCTTCAAATGAAACCGCTCTCACTTATCATAAAAATTAATTTATTAAATTCTGTACTTCAAACTATAAAAACATATTTCTTTATTAAATGAAAGATATACAACAATTAAATTAAATAATGGTTTGTTTATCTTATAATAATTCATCAAATTGAAGTAAAGTCCAGTTCTTATCAAAGCTTATGCTCACGGCACGAAAAAGTATTAAAGTCCACTCTAAAATGAACACGGGAGCGGTAAACTTTTCGCTAACTGGCACCTTTCACAAAAAGTGTCTAAAGTCAATATTCACTTGAAAAAGGGACGGAAATACATTTTCACTGTCCTAACGAAACAGGAACTGTTCACACTCAGTATATAAGGCTGCCATGCAACAGCTTCAAAACATACACCAGAGAAAAGGTTTCTCCACAGAGGATCGTAGCAATCGCCTGAAGTTTTCAACCGGAGTCGCAACCTCGCTATTTCAGATTCAGCTTGCCTGAGCCCTATTTCAATCACTAACTAACTTTAACTGACTTTTCCCTACTAATATCACACTAGCACAATAGAGATTTCTCTAACCAGTAGAAACTCTGGAAAATGAGATCACTGATAAAGTCTGTTATCATTGGAGAAAAAAGATTTCTGACGATGTCATCTCGATATTAGTTTCACTTTCGCCCGCTCCCTACCTGTGAGGTCGTTCGGCAAGATTAAACGCACTCCACATGGGTCCTTTCATTACGTTGCTGTCTCCATTCATTCAAGATGGCAGATTGGTAATGATGAATCGAAACGCTTGATGTTTTCTGGCGAATTTGTGGACTCTGTTAAAATTCTGAAGAAAATCCATTTTACATGGGAATCTCCTATGCTGGCTTTTGGGATGATTACCGAAGTTACTAGTACGATATTGTGAATTTCTCACAGCATATACCATATATATATGCTGTGCATATACCTAATGAGCATAGCATATGTGTGTGCTTATGTGCGCACAGCATATACCTATATATTCTTATATTGAATTTTTCATTGCTTATATTGCATTTTGTATTGCTTTCTCTCCGTTGTTTGTACCTCTCTCTCCCTTAATTTTGCTATCTAGAAGATTAAATGAATGAAAGTCGATTAAGCGTTACTTCGTTGCTTACATGGGCCGTATATTTTGAAAGTGGGACAAGTCCATTTTATGTTATTGCTAGATATTTAATGGTTTACATTTGAATGGGTTTAAATATATTCGTAGGTTAAATGAATGAAAGTCAGTTAAGAGTTATTTCGTTGCTTACATGAGCCGTTGATTTTGAAAGTGGGGCAAGTCCATTTTATGTTATTGCTAGATATTTAATGGTTTGCATTTGAATGGGTGTAAAAATATTCGTAAGCAGTGATAGTCTTATATTTTTTGTGGTCTTATTTCATCTAAATTTAAAATGCAATAATGGTTAAACGTGTTAGCTGATAAAAGTCCTGGTTTTGGTATGTGGCAATGGACTTGCCTCTCTTTCAAAAGCAATGATTTGTTTGAAAACGTTGATTTCCTTTGAATGGAATATCTATCTATCTATATTATAAAGGACAAACGTGTCCGTGCGTAACGCTGACGTCATTTTGCGAATGGCAACAATTGACCATGAAATTTCTGTATTGCGATTTTTGCTACTGCAAATTTTTTTAATTTCTAAGTGTGCCACATTTTTAATTTTTATACATTTAGATAGGGAAAAAGGCGACTTTCAAATGCAATTTGTTTGAAAACTGTATCGCAATTTACTCAGTCATTATAGCATTTAAATTAAATTTCAAACATGATTTTTTTTTTTAAATCTATCTTTATCGCTTGCGGGCGATTACAAAATATATGTTGCGCTTTAAACAATATAAAAAGTTCAGCATTTATTTCCAGCTAATATTCAATAACGAAATTAAAACCTCACTAAGCAACCAATAAGATAGTATAAATAAAATAAAAATTTAACTGATATGCAATTGAAATAAGCGCTTAAAACCGCTGAAAATATCAGAATAAAAAAAACTTCTGTAGATAACGAAATTTTTAGCGATTTTCTTCGGCTATTAACTTCTGGCACGAGGCCAATACGAAATTACCGCTTTTAACAAATTTCAAAATTTTATTTGAATTTATAATTGCCATATTTTATATAAAAAAGCACTTTGGTGTTGTTAGGAGGGAATCTAAAAAAATTATTAAATGTAAAAAATCTATTAGACTTTCAATATTAATAAAAAAAAAATGGTTTTCACATATATTCTCTATCCCTGGAAGCCAGGGTTAGATGCCCTAGTAATTATAATAACAACAAAAAAAAAAAATAGATTTATTTATTTGTTTGTTTTATTTCACTATTTCCTTCTTCTTTAGAAAAGTTACAATAAAACAAAAAATAAATTAAATTTTATAGTAAAACGTGGACGAAATAATAAAAAATATCCATTAATAAGTTGTGTGCCTATAATTATATTTCTAAATTTAGAAAGTGGAGATTTTTAAAGTAGTCATGATGAAATTATCTTTGTGTTTGTTCATATTACGCAACATAAAAAATAATCTTATTCAAAGTGTACTTGACTCACTTTGAAAATTAATGCATTTGAAACACCGTTGACCCAATAAATTACTAGTAACAAATTTATACTGTTGTTAAAAGATATTTATTGTGAATTGATTAAAAACACATATTTTATGTTAATTTGTAATAAGATTTAGATTTAATTAATTCGTTTCACAAAAAGGACTTTCATCACTTTCAAATTCAACGTTTCATATTGCACGATATACAGGGAGATTTTTTTTTTAAACTTGTGAAAGTAAAACCCTATAACAAAAGAACCACTGATCCACATGACCTGAAATTTTACTAGTGGGCTCCCAAAGCAATGGAAATTTTTTAGACGTGGTTAAAAAAAAAAAAAAAAAAACTTAAAATCCCGCCAACAGATGGCGCTGTGTATGCAGCAAAGTCGGGAGACGAGTTTGTGCACGGGACACATACAGTGGCGATAAAAGCGTGAAGCACGTACACCTCGTGTTCATTATTCCACGGATATCCTCGCAATGACTGTGCCATTGACGGACCGTGCGTTGTTAGTGAAACTGTATTATCAGAATAATGACAGCGTAGCAACTGCTCTTAGGAGACTTAGGACACTTAAGAATTTAAGAAAAAGTCCAATGACGATAGAATATTTACGGAAGATGGTTTTGAAATTTGAACAGATTGCTTCACTGAGTCTAAAACCCGGTAGAGGAATGAAACCAGTTGCTGTTAACCTACAGCGCCATCTGTCGGTGCGATTTTAAGTTTTTTTCTAACTACGCCAAAAAATTTCCATTGCTTTGGGGGGCATACTGTTGAAATTTCAGTTCATTTGGATCAATGGTTCTTCTGTTATAGGGTTTTACTTTCACAACTTTAAAAAAAAATCACCCTGTATTATATACTAGCAAGCTACGCCCGCTACGCTGGTCAATTTCTCTTAACGAACCTTTAATCAAACAAAATATTGACATTTCATAATTCACTTTTATATTTTAACAGAATAATACGGATACTATAATTTGTGACTCGTGCTATAGCCAATATACACGTCAGGACACGTCGCCCTTATCATTATCTTTTTACGCGTGAAGGTTTCGCTATGGTACTCTATGGTGAAATTTGGTAATTTTAGAAATTCAATAGTTGAAAAATCGCAGAATCATTAGATCATTTTTCTTTAGAATTTGTTCTTAGAGCGCATTTAGATCTTATAACTAACAATCATGCCGAACTTCAAGTTTCTAGCTCCTTTAGCATCGCAAAAATCGAAATTTTAGAACGTTTTTCGCTTCTGCACCCCCCCCCCCGGGGTAGTGGCACCGACATAAAATATAGCCTATGTTGGAGCAGGGATTGTCACCATCCATTTGCCACCATCACTTTTGAAATCGCTTTAGTAGTTCCAGAGATTCCATAGAAATTGTAATTTAGAATGTTTTTAGAAAATTTTTTGCTTATTTCAGCCTTTTAAATTTCGAATTTTTTTAGACTTTGTTCTTATAGAGCATTTAAATCTTGTAAGTAACGACCATACAAAATGTCAAGTTCCTAACTCCTTCAGTATTGAAAATATCATAATTTTGGAACATTTTTCGCTCCTGCACCCTCTGCGGGTAGTAGCACTGACATAAAATTTAGCAAATGTTGGAGCAGGGACTGTCACCATCCATTTGCCACCATCACTTTTGAAATCGGTTCTGTAGTTTCAGAGATTCTATAGAAATTGTAATTTAGAATGTTTTTAGAACGCTTCTTCCTCATCTCACCCTTTTAAATTTCGAATGTTTTTATAATTTGTTCTTAGAGAGCATTTACATGTTATAAGTAACTACCATACCAAATTTGATGCTTCTATCTCCTTCAGTATACAAAAAATCGAAATTTTAGAACGTTTTTCGTTCCTGCACCCCCCTGGGGGTGGTGGCACCGACATAAAATATAGCCTATGTTGGAGCAGGGATTGTCACCATTAATTTGCCACCATCACTTTTAAAATCGCTTCAGTGGTTCCAGAGATTACCCTCTACAAACAAACAAACAAACAAACAAACAATCTTTACTACTTTATATATTAGTATAGATAAGGCGGAATTAGCCCCTTGTTCCCCCCTTCATACTTAACCAATCAATCCCGAAAACTAATCAGGGATGCGCCTTAACACAGTGAACCTATAAATGAAATTTGAAGGAAATGGGATAATTCTGCATGAAAAACCCATTTACATAAATTAAGGGGGGTATTAGCCCCCGTTCCCCCCCTTTATACTTAATCAATCAATCCCGAAAACTAATCAGGGAAGCGTCTTAACCCAATGAACCTATAAACAAATTTTGAAGCAAATAGAATAATTCTGCATGAAAAACCCATTTATATAAATTAAGGGGGGATTATCCCCCCGTTCCCCCCCCCCCCTTTATACTCAGCCATTCAATCCCGAAAATTATCATGCAAGCGCCTTAACACAGTGAACCTATAAACAAAATTTGAAGGAAAACGGAATAATTCTGCATGAAAAACCCATTTATATAAATTAAGGGGGGGATTAGCCCCCCGTTCACCCCCTTTATACCTAACTAATCAATCCCGAAAACTAATCAGGGAAGCGCCTTAACTCAGTGAACCTATAAACAAAATTTGAAGGAAAACGGAATAATTCTGCATGAAAAACCCATTTATATAAATTAAGGGGGGGGAATTAGCCCCCGATCCCCCTTTTATACTTAACTAATCAATCCCGAAAACTAATCAGGGAAGCGCCTTAACTCAGTGAACCTATAAACAAAATTTGAAGGAAAACGGAATAATTTTGCATGAAAAACCCATTTATATAAATTAAGGGGGGGATTAGCCCCCCCCCCTCGTTCCCCCCTTTATACTCAGCCATTCAATCCCGAAAATTATCATGCAAGCGCCTTAACACAGTGAACCTATAAACAAAATTTGAAGGAAAACGGAATAATTCTGCATGAAAAACCCATTTATATAAATTAAGGGGGGGATTAGCCCCCCGTTCCCCCCTTTATACCTAACTAATCAATCCCGAAAACTAATCAGGGAATCTTCTTAACCCAATGAACCTATAAACAAAATTTGAAGGAAAACGGAATAATTCTGCATGAAAAACCCATTTATATAAATTAAGGGGGGGGGGGGAATTAGCCCCCGATCCCCCCTTTATACTTAACTAATCAATCCCGAAAACTAATCAGGGAAGCGCCTTAACTCAGTGAACCTATAAACAAAATTTGAAGGAAAACGGAATAATTCTGCATGAAAAACCCATTTATATAAATTAAGGGGGGGGGGGGAATTAGCCCCTTGTTCCCCCCTTTTATACTTAACCAATCAATCCCGAAAACTAAGCAGGGAAGCGCCTTAACACAGTGAACCTATAAACAAAATTTGAAGGAAAACGGATATTTCTATGAAGAGTTATCGCATTACGTACGTACATACATACATACAGAACCGGCTGCCAAGCTCTCAGGGCTTGACAGCCAGTGTGATAACTGAAAAATGGCAATTTTAGAACGTTTTTTGCTCCTGCACCCCCTGGGGTTAGTGGCACCGACATAAAATATAGCCTATGTTGGAGCAGGGGTTGTCACCATCAATTTGCTACCATCACTTTTGAAATCGGTTCGGTAGTTCCAGAGATTACCCCCTACAAACAAACGAACAAGAATTACTCCTTTATAATATTAGTATAGATAGTTCAATAAATTGCATAGAACATATATTATTCTATATATTGTTTATAATGTATATATTTTTAATTGTTGTTTGTATTTTTAACCTTTATTAAGTTATCTCCTGGGTGACACCTATAAAACAAGATATTTCTTCTTCTATTGTATGAGGGTTTTCTGTCCTTTTCATCGATCTATATGTGTTTGTCAATTCTTGAAGATTTATTTAATAGTACGGAGATAATGAAAGAGTTGACGCATTTTAAAAGATTACTCATTTCAGTAACAATATTATATAAGGCCTCAGAAGCCAAGGGGTATAAGTGACAAAATTGAAACTAGTTTTGGGGACCACCGTAATACTTACCCATCATGGATATGCATAATTTAAAATATTAAAATAAAACATGTGTAAACTACTGATAAAATGCATTGCAATTCGAATAAAATCGTGGCTTTGTGACGTCATAAACTTTAAATGCTCTATTACTGAATTGCGTAAAAGAAACATCCTTATAACTCCGAAATTGATAATCCTATTAACTAACGGTTTACTGCGTCTGATTAAGCGTCTCCTTTCTAATTGAAATATATCTTTGAATTGAAATTTGTATGAAATACAGGGTCATGAAAAATCGAAGAATGTGGTAAATAGGATTACAAATATCTCGGCAACTCATTATCCGATTGACTTCATGCTTTATGCAAAATTTATGTTTTTTTTTGTATTTTATATTCACTCCTTAAACTAAACAATTTGGAAAATTTTTATATACCTTTTATCAGAACGAGTATTTCGAGTGTCCGAAAAAAATAGTTCCGCTTAATCGAGGTTACTGAAATTCAATAAGCTTCTTCCCATTATTACATACCAAATTTCAAGTCTCCATCTCAATTTGTTCGGGAGACAGAGCGTTTACAGACACACAGACGGACGACAATTTTTTTTTTTCTAAAAATATGTTTTTCGGAATTTCCGGATTCTGAAATGCGCAAATCCGTCAAAAAAAAAAAAAAAAAAAAAAAAAAAGATTTTTAAAACGATTACAAGACTTACCCTATACTGTGTATGATGGGTAAGTAAAAACTGAGCTAAGTGCACAGGCGATCTGGAAATAAGGCTATTTGTTTGTATGTAAGGAAATATAAGTGATTTTTTAACTATGTGCTGCGTTCTGGAGGTCAACTACTTAAGCATCCGAAACTTGTACCCCATGTTATCAATATTGATTAACTATAAATAAAAAAAAAAGCTGTACTCCCCCTTCTTTACACAGTTATTGAAATAGAGTTGAAACACCACTATGAAATAAGCAACAGTTTCATTTTTATTTCAGTCAATTACTATTGACTCAATATTTTGAACACAATTTACTCCAAATCTAAATTTTGTCACTTGTATCCCTTGGCTTCTAAGGTCTTCATATGTATTTAAAAATATATTTATCTCTATTTTCTTAACAGTTATTGGAATTATTTTAAGATAAATATTTTATAATGGCGAAACAAGTACTATAATTTTAGAAACTAAAGTTTTATTTACTAATTTATTGTAATATATAATAAATAATTTTGATTTTGTTTTTTTGCTTATAAAAAGATACTTCCAAAAGTCCGTGATGGGCTTCAAATATGCAAGTAATTACATATACTATGTAAGATATAGGAGAAAGTTACTTTACTTTACATCGTCAGTTTGTATTTACTTCGTAGTCGTGGATTGAATGTGCGTTTGGGATCTGATTTTTATTAGTCCTTTTGTTACATCGTAGTATTTTTACGTCAGGTCCGAGTGTTTAAGAATCTGAAAGGATTTATCTTCTCATTATTCCAAAAATGCAGTGAAGCATCCCGTGAAGTTGAATAGAAAACCTTTAACCAAAAAAGTGCGCAATTTCCACACGTACGCAGGTTTTAAAATCGAATATCCAGTAGGGGCGGAAGGTATCAAAATGGGTGCAAATTAAATTCAATTGGATTAGGCTATTTTGATTGATGGGATATTGTCTTGTGACGACAAAAGGGCTTGGCCATAGCGCAGGGGCATCACAAAACAACAAATAAAGGAGAATTGCATCTATCTCATCAATTTTAATCTTCAAGTTAATTCGAATTTGTGGCTTGAAGTAATACATGTCGTACTGAGAAACGAACTTAACAGAGGCAAATTTCGTCTTGAGTATTAGATTTAAATGTTATAAAACCGAAACTGGGAATTTAAATTTTAAATTTTGAGATTTAATTTAAATTTTGAATTTTAAAATGCTTTTCTTTAATCTCCATTCATGAATATACACTGCTCAAAGCAATTAAAGGATATTGCAGTTTTAGGTGGATTTTGTATCTGGGAAACTTTTTAGCTGATTGATACATGGTCGACAGACATAGTAGGTTATATGAGAATAAATTACACATGTTTGGCAGAAAAAAAGGCATTTTATTGCGCATTTGTGTACAAAAGAAAAAAAACACAATTTGTGCATATGAGAAAAAAAGAATAAGAAAAGGTGTTTTCTTCAAAGAAAATCATTTTCAGTAGGGGGTATGGTTTCCACGGGCGGCCAGCAACTTTGAACACCTTTGAGGCATGGACTCAATGAGGCTATTAATGACGAGTTGGGGTATTCTGCCTCACTCTTCCAGAAGAGCTCTTTCCAGTTCTTGGAGAGTTTGTGGGGGTTGTTGGCGGCCAGAAACTCGTCTTCCTAGAGCGTCCCAAACGTGCTCGATTGGATTCATCTCTGGAGAACACGCTGGCCATTCCATTCGAACGATTCCTTCCTCGAAAAGGAAATCCTCCACCAGGTTTGCACGATGTGGCCTGCAGTTATCGTCCATTAAAATGAAGTTATCTCCGATTGCTGCAGCGTGAGGGACTACAATAGGTCTGAGGATCTCATCCCTATATCGGCGACCAGTCAGAGCTCCATCTCGAATGATGTAGAGGTCAGTGCGCCCGTCAATGGAGATGCCACCATACACCAACACTCCTCCACCACCAAATCTGACACTTTCGTGCACGAACGCAGGATTATTCCTACTGTCACGGTCCCTCCAGATAAAAATACGCCTATTATCCGGATGCACAGAAAAACGGGACTCGTCAGAAAACAGAATATTGCTCCATTCATTTCTCCTCCAGTTGACATGCTCGGTTGCCCACTCCCTGCGGTCGCGACGATGCCTTGATGTTAATCTAACACATACCATCGGTCGGCGAGCATACAGACCTACAGCATGGAGCTGGTTTCGGACAGTCTGAGTTGAAATCGTGGTGCATGTTGCCGAGCGAAGGTGTTGTTGGAGAAGAGTAGCGTTCATGTTTCGGTGTCTCCGAGCTGTTAACGCTAAATACCGATCTTCATTGGGCGTTGTTGCCCGTCTACGACCTTGCCCTGGTCTTCGGCCTGCACATCCACTCTCCAAAAAACGGTTCCAGATCCTGGAAATGACGCTTTGTGACACTCCAATGGCTTGCGCTACTTCGGCTTGAGTTTGGCCTCCTTCTAACATATCAACAATTCTCCAAGCTTCTGAATCTGTCAAATGACTTCGCTGAGACATCGTACTCATCGAAACAAAGCAATCACTGAATGCCGATCATCCTTGTCTTCATTCTCTTTTATCCAGTTGAAAGTCAAATTTCATTCGCTGCCGCTGAAGCGACGTTTTTCACGTCGAACTCAAAATTTGCATACTCCACAGTTTGAAAACCAGAAAAATTTGCATTTGTGATTCTCTTCTTCTATTTTCGGCAAAAAAAATTTTCGTTTATATCTTTATTTTATATAAAACTTCAAATATCCTTTAATTGTTTTGAGCAGTGTATATATTTAATTAAAAGTCTTTTATTGAATGACAATATTATGAAATATAGTATACACATTTCCACATCTTAAAAATAGCAAGAAACTGCGACTAGTCCAGCAGACAAAAGGACTTTTGTACCTTATTACAACATGTGAAAACATCTTTTTATATTTAATTACTTTAATGTTACTTACTAGTTATAAATGGGGAATAAAGAGTTATTTCGTTGCTTATACAGTAGTTTTCCTCCTCATAAACTTATATTCTGGATGATACATAAAAAGCAAGATACTTCCTTCACCCATTTTATGACTTGTTTTGTCTTCTCCATCAATCAACGTATTTGTCAGCTTTTGAAGTTTTATGTAGGATGGTGTTACATGGATGAATTGTAGAATTCTAAAAATAACTCAGTTCAACATCAGTGAATAAATATTTTTTCAGAATTACTTTCTTGTTCTTTCATAACAGCTATTGAAGGTTTATAAAATTAAATCTTTTATAATAAATAAATAAATAAATAGGAATAAAGAGTTATTTCGTTGCTTATACAGTAGTTTTCCTCCTCATAAACTTATATTCTGGATGACACATTAAAAGCAAGATACTTCCTTCACCCATTTTATGACTTGTTTTGTCTTCTCCATCAATCTATGTATTTGTCAGTTTTTGAAGTTTTATTTAGGATGGTGTTACATGGATGAATTGTAGAATTCTAAAAATAACTGAGTTCGACATCAGTGAATAAATAATTTTTCAAAATTACTTTCTTGTTTTTTCGAAACAGCTATCGAAGGTTTATAAAATTAAATCTTTTATAATAAATAAATAAACAAATAAGAATGTTTTGAAATTTATGTACCTTTAAAAGGTGATTCAAAAATACAGAATATTATATATTTTTAATAATTGAAGGACTTGATATATCATTTTTAACTGTACTTAACAATATGAAAAATAGAGTAGAAAACATTCATATTTTTAACACACTATAAACTAGTCGGATGTGTCAATCCCAAAACTTTCTTCTATCTCACACAGGTTTCGCATACACTAAAAAGAATCAGCACCAATTTATATCAAGGTCTAACTGAAGCTCATGTTTTATTAAATTTCGTGCATTATTTCTTGAGATATGACTATCGCTAAAATCGTGTAAATCCTTCAAAATGCTGCATAGCATCGCCACCTGCTGGGCGATTTTTACCAAAAACTAATCAGCACCAATTTATATCAGAGACTAACTGAATATAAAGTTTTATTAAATTCCGAGCATTAGTTCTTGAGATAGAGCTATTGCGGAAATCTCAAAAAATGCTGCATAGCAGCGCCACCTGCTGGGCGATTTTTACCAAAAACTAATCAGCACCAATCTATCTCAGAGACTAACTGAATATAAAGTTTTATTAAATTCCGAGCATTAGTTCTTGAGATAGAGCTATTGCGGAAATCGCGAAAAATGCTGCATAGCAGCGCCACCTGCTGGGCGATTTTTACCAAAAACTAATCAGAACCAATTTATATCAGGGACTAACTGAATTTAAAGTTTTATTAAATTCCGAGCATTAGTTCTTGAAATAGAGTGCCCACAAAATTTTTGTCACATACAGACAGACAGACATTTTCTAAAAATAGTCAAATCGTGTTCAGGACCTTCTAAAACGTATAAATCATCGAAAACCGGAAGTCGAAAATTTTCATGAATCCAATACTTTCTTCTTATAAAGATAGAAGAAAGTAAAAAAGACAAACGATTCTTAATCTACTAAAATATAATATAACCACAAGCGAAAATTTATAATAACCCCTACTTAGTTACTTACGATTCCGAAAGGCGTTCTTTATCTTTAGAAAACTCACAAACAAATATATTGTCGGGATATAAAGAAGAGTTTATTCTTTAGTCTACAGTTTCTTTTGCTGCCACCGATTTTCGAAAACGTTTCTGTGTAGTTTTATTGCGTATTAATCAGTTTTCTCATACCGGAATATTAGTTTTTAGGATGTTATCAATTCTCAATTAAACTTTTTCAGCTGTTTAATTAAATTTATGCGCGCAAGAGTAACCGAATAATTGTCTGAGTGAACACGAAGACTCATACACTGCGCAGTATTACTTTGCCCCATACATAGCTACGATGGATATTAAAACCTTTCGTCAAGCATAACTAAAAAAATATTTAACGGATTTCGTTAATTAATTAAATTTATGCGTGCAAGAGTAACCGAATAATTGTCTGAGTGCAACGAAGACTTATACACAGCGCAGTATTACTTTGCCCCATATATAGCTACGATGGATATTAAAACCTTTCGTCAAGCATAACTCAAAAAATATTTAACGGATTTCGTTCAAATATTTACAGCAGGTACCTATAAAGGTGACAACGACGTCTATTTATTACCAAGAATAAATGTCAAACCGTTTGGAAATTATATTAAAAAAATAGATAAAAAAGCACAATTAAAGTACATACGTCAGGAAAATTTTGTGCGTACGTCATTTTGACCGGCGGGAGATTTTCGTAGACAATCGGAATTGAAAAGTTCATGGAGTACATGGAGCAAAAACATATACACGCACTAATATTCAGCACAATAAAATATATTTCAATTTAGTAGAAATCGAAAATTAATCTGAATTTTTTTCTGTTTGAAAGAAAAACCCCGCAATAACATGGTAGACTTGGTATTAGAGATTTGGCGCAAATCTCAGCAATAGCAGCTTTTTTCATTTCGCGTTCTACTTTCGCGTGTAAATTAAAAAAAAAAAAAAAAATCTTTGGTGTTTAAATAAAAGGTTTCGATTTATGGCATTATTTTTTTTCTATTTTTAGCATTTGAAATGGGATTAATGAAAGGCATGTATTTTAAATTAAATCAGTGAAAGGTTTATATTTAAATGAAATGAATTCAATATGAAAATGTTATAGGAACAATATTTGGCGATTTATCAACTGCGCCAGGATAACATAAAAGTACCAATACATTAAACGGTATGTAGTATGTGAAAGGAAATAATTATATTATAATCACCCATCGTACAAGAAAAAAAAAACTAATATTCTGCATTCAGAGGGAAAAATCCATCTCCTGTGCCGTAAGATTTGGCGAGTTATTTTTTGGTGATAAGTTTTATGATATGATTGTTGGGATCTGCAGGATTTGACTTACTTTTTCTAAATATTATTTTTTTTTGCAGATGTAGTATTATGTAAATATATTTTTTTGCAGATATTTTTCTATTTTGTATATTTGGCATTCTATTTTGTATATTTTCTATTTGGCATTTGGAAAAGAGATTTTTATCCTTTTATCTGTGCCTTCGGAAATATTAAAAAATAAAAAAATATTTACATATATCAAGCGTATAATGTTATGTTTTGCATTTTTATACGGACCACTTCTCCATTTTTAGATTTTTAATGCTATTTATTATTTACTAGCCGTTTTTTAATTGTTTACAATTTACCCCCCTGACAATAACAATTATTTATCACAAAAATGCCTCTTAAGTTTGTTAAATAAGTTTGTTTATGTATTTTCATTACTTATTAAAATATCGACTATGGCGATAAAATTTTATTTTAGCATCGTGCTTAAATTTTTAAGATGGTGCAAAAACATGCTTTAATAAACGTATGTTTGTAAATATTTGAAAAACATGTTTTACCGCTCTCTTGAAAAATTTTGTAAGATGCTAAAACTACCTTTTGGCACCATTTAAATTTTTTTTCGCCAACCGACATAGGATACGAAACTTTTCCCCATTCAGATAGACAGGCAAGGCTGGTCTCAAACAAGAGTAAAGCTAGCAACAATATTGTTTTAACTCTATAAGAGTTACAATAATGATATTAAATGCTCCGATTGGCTTTGGGCCCAATTACGAAAGTTTCTCCTAAAAAAAACTGTAGAAGAAGTCTTTTACATTTGTTTCAAGTGAAGCTCGGTGTATAAGGTATTAGTTAATAATACAAACAACACTAATGGCATGGAGGCAAAAGTTTTAATTTAAATGTATATATTTGATTTGGAACCCTACCCCCCCCCCAAAAAAAAAAAAAAAAGAAAAAAAAAAGAAAGTTACAGTAATGAATTTAAAATGGCGTTAAGCCACGCTTTCTGACATAAGCAATTGGCTGCAAACGCGATAACGAAACTTTCACTTAACTTAATAACATGTACCTAATATAGCCCTCAGGGTACTTTACAGTTATACAGATCTTGTGGTTTTTTTAAAAAGCTTCAGACAGTTCAGGTTTAAGAAGTTGAGATTTACTGTCAAATGATATAAACAACTATGAACACAAAACTGATGAATTATTATTCAGGTTTATGTATGTATTTAAAAAAAAAATTGCATCTGATTACACTTATTAGATAAATTACTTCTGTTTGCATTTAATAATTGATAAACGGCTTCTGAATATTAAATGAATTGTTTAAATATTGGGAAGAGGTGGCGAGAGGTAGAAAGACGAGTAAACAAACGGGTAGACAGACGGGTAGTGAGACGAGTAGCGACATAGGTAGGCTCACGGGTAGCGAAACGAATAGACAGACGGCTAGAGAGAAAGGTAAAAAAAGGGTTGACAGAGGGGTAGCGAGATGGGTCACGAGGCGGGTAGCAACGCCGGTAGACAGGAATGTAGCGAGATGCGTAGCGTGGTAAATAAAGAGACGAGTAGAGAGATGAGTACAGAGACGAGTTGACTGACGGGTAATCAGATTGGTAGCGAGTCGGGTACAAAAACAGACGGATAGTGAGATGGGTATACAGACGAGTAGAGAGACAGTAGATGGGTACGGAGATGGGTAAGGAGATGGGTAAAGAGGCGTATAGCCAGACGGGTAGAGAGACAGATAGACAAGTTGTGAGACAGATAGACAAATGGGTAGCGAAGTGGATAGAGACACGGCTAGACATACAAGTAGTTAGACGGGTAGACAGACGGTTAGAGAAATAGATTGGCGGGTAGCGAGACCGGTAGAGAAATATAGAGACAGATAGAGAGACGTGTAGAGAGATAGATAAGCGGTTAGAGAGACGGGCAGAAGAACGGATAGGGAAACAGACAGATTGTGGAGAGACAGACAGACAGGCAAAAGAAGTCTGCGGATTGGCGCAGTAAAGGCGCAGTAAAGGCGCAGGGGGCAGAGGCTCCTAGAGAATAATCAAGAAGTATCTGTTAAGCTTAACTTTGAAATATATATAATTTTTCAATTTTGCCGATATGGAGATTTAATGTAAAAGTTATTTTACAGAAGTCATCGAAAGATTTTTTGTATACTTTAATAGTAATTTAGACTATAGTTTTGCAATCTGATTTGTAAGCATGCTATCAATGTGGTTTGAAGTGTAAGAGTTTCTATAAACAGTTATACAAATAATAGATATATAATCAAGGAAGAAAAATTTCAAATTCACACACAAAAAAGGTGCAACAATGAAATTAAATTTGCGTTAAGCCACGCTTGATAGAATAATTTATTGGCTGCAAATCCAATCAAAATAAACTTGAGTCATGAAAAACACAATACTCAATTGAATTAAATTCACCTCTGTACTATATAATTGTTTAAAAACAACACAAAATGTCACAAAAACATATATGCATCATTTATTAAAAACTTTTACTTTAGGTGTTTTAAAAATATACAAAACTGCATTTCACATTAAAAACCTAGCGCTTTCGAGCCGTCCTGGCTCATCATCAGGGTTAAAACATCACCACGCAGATACACACAAAAAACACAACTAGTCTGAAACACTGTAAAAACATCAATGTCTGCTGAAGACAGGTCAAACCATTATAAACAGGGTGGGAAGCATAGGGAGGGATGTGCCAATCTTATTCATTCTTGAACTATCTGTAAAAGCTTATACCATACTTTAGGGATATTGTACGAAACTGAATCATTGCATGTTTTATTTTTCCTACTGAATCATTGCATGTTTTATTTTTCCTGGTTTAATCAATAGAAATTTTAACCAGGAAAAATAAAACATGCAATGATTCAGTTTCGTACAATATCCCTAAAGTATGGTATAAGCTTTTACAGATAGTTCAAGAATGAATAAGATTGGCACATCCCTCCCTATGCTTCCCACCCTGTTTATAATGGTTTGACCTGTCTTCAGCAGACATTGATGTTTTTACAGTGTTTCAGACTAGTTGTGTTTTTTGTGTGTATCTGCGTGGTGATGTTTTAACCCTGATGATGAGCCAGGACGGCTCGTAAGCGCTAGGTTTTTAATGTGAAATGCAGTTTTGTATATTTTTAAAACACCTAAAGTAAAAGTTTTTAATAAATGATGCATATACGTTTTTGTGACATTTTGTGTTGTTTTTAAACAATTATGCAAATCCAATTACACAACTTTAAAAAGCATGGCGTTTTAAAAAGTCCGGCGTTTTTTTTTTTTTTTTTTTTTTTTTTTTTTTTTTTTTTTTTTTTTTCAAGTTTTGCGCATTACACGCTTATGAAAATGAGATTCTCTGCCACATGTTAAAAAAAATTATGGCAACACATCTGATGAACTTTTGATCCTTTTCATTTTTTTTAACAGTGTATATGAATTTATATATGATATTTTGTAATTCTATCATTTAATTTGCTCTTTTTCTTTATATTGTAATTGTTAACCCTATGTTCTCAGCAATATCACTCAGACTAATCCCTTTGAGGGAAGTCCTAGTTGTCTGAGTGCAACGAAGACTCATACACAGCGCAGTATTACTTTGCCCCATATATAGCTACGATGGATATTAAAACCTTTCGTCAAGCATAACTCAAAAAATATTTAACGGATTTCGTTCAAATTTTTACAGCAGGTACCTATAAAGGTGACAACGACGTCTATTTATTACCAAGAATAAATGTCAAACCGTTTGGAAGTTATATTAAAAAAATAGATAAAAAAGCACAATTAAAGTACATAGGTCACGAAAATTTTGTGCGTATGTCACTTTCACCGGCGGGAGATTTTCGTAGACAATCGGAATTGAAAAGTTCATGGAGTACATGAAGCAAAAAAATCTGCACGCACTAATATTCAGCACAATAAAATATATTTCAATTTAGTAGAAATTGAAAATTAATCTGGATTTTTTTCTGTTTGAGAGAAAAACTCCGCAATATCTTGGTATTAGAGATTTGGCGCAAATCTCAGCAATAGCAGCTTTTATTATTTCGCGTGTGTAAATTAAAACAAAAAATTCTTTGGTGTTTAAATAAAATGTTATGGCATTATTTCCTTTTTTTTTCTCTTTTTAGCATTTTAAATGGGATTAATGAAATATTTTTATATAATAATATTTTAAATTAAATGAGTGAAAGGTTTATATTTAAATGAAATGAATTCAATATGAAAATGTTATAGGAACAATATTTGGCGATTTATCAACTGCGCCAGGATAACATAAAAGTACCAATATATCAAACGGTATGTAGTATGTGAAATGAAACAATTATATTATAATCACCCATCGCACCAGAAAAAAAACTAATTTTCTGCATTCAAAGGGAAAAATCCATCTCTTGTGCCGTAAGATTTGGCGCGTTCTTTTTTGGTGATAAGTTTTTCGATGTGATTGTTGGGATCTGCAGGATTTGGCTTACTTTTTCTAAATCTTATTTTTTTGCAGATGTAGTATTATGTAAATATATTTTTTTGCAGATATTTTTCTATTTTGTATATTTGGCATTCTATTTTGTATATTTTCTATTTGGCATTTGGAAAAGAGATTTTTACCTTTTTATCTGTGCCTTCAGAAATATTAAAAAATAAAAAAAGATTTACATATATCAAGCTTATAATGTTATGTTTTGCATTTTTATACGGACCACTTCTCCATTTTTAGATTTTAAATGCTATTTATTATTTACTTGCCGTTTATTAATTGTTTACAATTTACCCCCCTGACAATAACAATTATTTATCACAAAAATACCTCTTAGGTTTGTTAAATAAGTTTGTTTATGTATTTTCATTACTTATTAAAATATCGAATATAGCGATAAAATTTTATTTTAGCATCGCGCTTAAATTTTTAAGATGGTGCAAAAACATGCTTTAATAAACGTATGTTTGTAAATATTTGAAAAACATGTTTTACCGCTCTCTTGAAAAATTTTGTAAGATGCTAAAACTACCCTTTGGCGCCATTTTAAATTTTTTTCGCCAACCGACATAGGATACGAAACTTTTCTCCATTCAGATACACAGGCAAGGCTGTCTCAAACAAGAGTAAAGCTAGCAACAATATTGTTTTAACTCTATAAGAGTTACAATAATGATATTAAATGCTTCGATTGACTTTGGGCCCAATTACGAAAGTTTCTCCTAAAAAAAACTGTAGAAGAAGTCTTTTACATTTGTTTCAAATGAAGCTCGGTCTACAAGGTATTAGTTAATAATACAAACAACATTAATGGCATGGAGGCAAAAGTTTTAATTTAAATGTATATATTTGAAACCCTACCCTCCCTACTCCCCGAAAAAAAAAAGAAAAGAAAAGAAAGTTACAGTAATGAATTTAAAATGGCGTTAAGCCACGCTTTCTGACATAAGCAATTGGCTGCAAACGCGACAACGAAACTTTCACTTAACTTAATAACATGTAGCTAATATAGCCCTCGGGGTACTTTGCAGTTATACAGACCTTGTGGTTTTTTTAAAAAGTTTGAAACAATTCAGGTTTAAGAAGTTGAGATTTACTGTCAAATGATATAAACAACTATGAACACGAAACTGATGAATTATTATTCAGGTTTATGTATGTATTTAAAAAAAATTGCATCTGATTACACTTATTAGATAAATTACTTCTGTTTGCATTTAATAACTGATAAACGGCTTCTGTATATTAAATGAATTGTTTAAATATTGGAAAGAGGTGGCGAGAGGTAGAAAGACGAGTAAACAAACGGGTAGACAGACGGGTAGTGAGATGGGTAGAATGATGAGTAGCGATATAGGTAGGCTGACGGGTAGCGAAACGAATAGACAGACGGCTAGAGAGAAAGGTAAAAAGAGGGTTGACAGAGGGGTAGAGAGATGGGTCACGAGACGGATAGCGACACCGGTAGACAGGAATGTAGCGAGAAAGGTTGCGCGACGCGTAGCGTGGTAGATAAAGAGACGAGTAGAGAGATGAGTAGTTGACTGACGGGTAATGAGACTGGTAGCGAGACGGGTAAAGAGTCAGGTACAAAAACAGACGGATAGTGAGACGGGTATACAGACGAGTAGAGAGACAGTAGATGGGTACGGAGATGGGTAAGAAGATGGGTAGAGAGGCGTATAGCCAGACGGGTAGAGAGACAGATAGACAAATGGGTAGCGAAGTGGATAGAGACACGGGTACAAGTAGTTAGGCGGATAGACAGACGGTTAGAGACATAGATTGGCGGGTAGCGAGACCGGTAGAGAAATATAGAGACAGGTAGCGAGACGTTTTGAGAGATAGACAATCGGTTAGAGAGACTGGCAGAAAAACGGATAGGGGAACAGACAGACATGCAAAAGAAAAGTCTTCGGATTGGTGCAGTAAAGGCACATTAAAGGCGCAGGGGGCAGAGGCTCATAGAGAATAATCAAGAAGTATCTGTTAAGCTTAACTTTGTAATATATAAAAATTTTCAATTTTGTCGATATGGAGATTTAATGTAAAAGTTATTTTATAGAAGTCATCGAAAGATTTTTTGTATACTTTAATAGTAATTTAGACTATAGTTTTGCAATCTGGTTTGTAGCAAAGCATGCTATCATTGTGGTTTGATGTGTAAGAGTTTCTATAAAGAGTTATACAAATAATAGATATATAATCAAGGAAGAAAAAATTTAAATTCACACACAAAAAAAGTGCAACAATGAAATTAAATTTTACCTTAATCCACGCTTGATAGAATAATCTATTGGCTGCAAATCCAATTACGTAACTTTAAAAAGCTTGGCGTTTTAAAAGATCCGGCGTTTTTTTTTTTTGTTTTTTTTTTCAAGTTTTGTGTAATACTCGCTTAAGAAAATGAAATTCTTTGCCACATGTTAAAAAAAATTATGACAACACATCTGATGAACGGTACTTCTTTTCTATTTTTTTAACAGTGTATATGAATTTATATATGATATTTTGTAATTCTATCATTTAATTTGCTCTTTTTCTTTATATTGTAATTGTTAACCCTATGTTCTCAGCAATATCACTCTGACTAATCCCTTTGAGGGAAGTCCTAGTTGTCTGAGTGAACACGAAGACTCATACACAGCGCAGTATTTCTTTGCCCCATATATAGCTACGATGGATATTAAAACCTTTCGTCAAGCATAACTTAAAAAATATTTAACGGATTTCGTTAAAATTTTTACAGCAGGTACCTATAAAGGTGACAACGACGTCTATTTATTACCAAGATTAAATGTCAAACCGTTTGGAAATTATATTAAAAAATAAATAAAGAAGCACAATTAAAGTACATACGTCACGAAAATTTTGTGTATACGTCATTTTCACCGGCGGAGATTTTCGTAAATAATAGGATTTCAAAAGTTCCTGAAGTAACACGGAGCAAAAAAATATGAACGCACAGTGAAATACAATATCAGTACAATGATCAAATCAGTACAATAAAGCATATTTCCATGTAAATAATGGAAAATTAATGTGGAATTTTTTTCTGTTTGAAAGAAAAAAAAATCGCAATAACTTAGTACTAGAGATTTGGCGCAAATCTCACCATTAGCCTAGCTTTTTTATTTCGCGTGTGTAAATCAGGAACATTTCTTTGATGTTTAAATAAAAGGCTTTGATTTGTGGCATTATTTCTTCTTATTTTCTTTTGCTTTTTAGTATTTTAAATGGAATTAGTGAAAGGCATGTATTTTAAATTAAATGAGTAAAATACATGTATTTTTAATGTATGTATTTCAAGTGAAATGGGTGAAAGGTTTATAGTTAAATGAAATTAATGAAATATTAAGATGTTATGAAAACAATATTTGGCGATTTATCAACTGCGCCAAGTTAACATGAAAGTACCAATACATGTGTGAAATGAAAACAAGGCACAGATGTCCTAAATACACCACGTTGGCGCTATTAGCGTGCATTAATAGCACGTGAATTTTTATTTAAATATAAACATAAAATAACGTAATAAATGAAATAGCTTCTATTATTTTAAAAAAGGAAATAAAAATAAATAAATAATAGTTTTATATAAATAAATATTGATATACATATAAAAATAATCTATAGAATTAAAATAAAAAATAAAAGGAAATAAACATAACAAACAGTTTTCGCCAAATTGACGAGGAAAAAAATCGCGCCAACGTGGTGAGTATATGACATCTGTGCCGGGATTTTTACCCTTTTATCATTGCTTTCGGAAAAATAAAAAAATAAAAAAATACTTATATCAGGCGTATAATGTTTTGCATTTTTATATGAACCACTTCTCTATTTTAAGATTTTAAATGCTATTTATATCAGATATTTCTTTCCTGAGATTCCCACAAGTTATTTCGGTAATTTTTTAGTTTGCTTATTAATTGTTTATAATTTGCCTCCCTGACAATAACAATTATTTATCACAAAAATGTCTCTTAGTTTTGTTAAATATGCTTGTTATGTATTTTCATTACTTGTTAAAATATCAAAAATGGCAATACAATTTTATTTTAGCATCGTACTTAATTTTTTAAGATGGCGCAAAAACATGGTTTAATAAACATATATTTGTAAATATTTGAAAAACAAGTTTTTCCACTCTCTAGAAAAATTTGGTAAGATGTTAAAACTGCCTATTAGCACCATTTTTAATTTTTTCCCCAATGGCGCCAACCAGCACATAATACGGAACTTTTCCCCATTCAGATACACAGACAAGGCTGGTCTCAAACAAGAGTAATGCATCAATATTTTTTTTAACTCTATAAGAGTTACAAACAATAATGACATTAAATTCTCCGATTAGCTTTGGGCCCGATTACGGATGTTTCTCCTAGAAAAAAAAACTGTAGTAGAAGTCTTTTACATTTGTTTCGAATGAAGTTCTGTCACCAAAGTATTAATTAATAATACAAACAACATTAATATTAACATGGGGGCAAAAATTTGAATTTAAGTGTAAATATTTGGAACCCCCCCCCCCCCCCAAAAAAAAAAAAAAAAGTTACAGAAATGAATTTAAAATGGCGTTAAGCCATTCTGACATAAGCAATAAGTTCTGACATAAGCAATTGGCGGTGAACCCGATTACGAAACTTTCACTTAACTTAATAACATGTATCTAATAGCCCTGAGGGTACTTTCCCTTCCCAGTTATACGGAGCTTGGGGATTTGACGCAGTTCGAGTTTAAGAAGTTTAGATTTACTGCCAAATGACATAAACTACTAGGAAAATAAACCTGATGAATTATTATGCTGGTTTATGTATGTATTTAAAAAGTTGCATCTGATTACTGTTATTAAATAAAATACTCGTGTTTGCATTTAATAACAGATGAACGGCTTCTGTATACTAAATTGTTTAAATATTGGGAAGAGGTGGAGAGAGGTAGAGAGACGGATAGCGACACAGATTAGCTAACGGGTAGCGAAACGAATAGACAGACGGGTAACGAGAAAGGTAAAAAAGAGGGTTGACAGAGGGATAGCGAGATGGGTAGGAAGGCGGGTAGGGAGACGGGTAGCGAGTCGGGTAGTGGGACGGGTAGACAGGGTGTAGATGCAAAGGTTGCGAGACGGGTAGCGTGATGGATAGAGAGACGAGTATAGAGATGAGTACGGATACGAGTTGACAGACTGATAGAGAGTGGGATATATAGATAGACAGACGTGTCGAACGGGTAGTGAAACGGGAAGCGAGACATTTAGAGAGACGGATAGACAGATGGGTAGCGAGATGGTTAAAGAGTAGGGTAGAAAGACAGACGGATAGTGAGATGGGTATGAGAGACAGTAGACAGATGGGTACGGAGAGGGACACGGTATAGAGACACGGCTAGACATATGGGTAGTTAGACGGGTTGACAGACGGTTAGAGAAACAGATAGGCGGGTAGCGAGACCAGTAAAGAAATGTACAGACATGTAGAGAGATGTGTAGAGAGAGAGTCAATCGGGTAAAGAGATGGGTAGAAGAACGGATAGGGAAACAAACAGATTGTAGAGAGAGACAGACAGGCAGGCAGACGAAAAGTCTGGGGTTTGAAGTAGTAGAGGCGCAGGGGAGAGAGCCTCCTAGAAAATGATCTTTGAAATATTTTTTTTTTTCAATTTCGCCGATATGGAGATTTAATGTAAAATTTATCTTTACAGAAGTCATCGAAAGGATTTTTATGTACTTTAGTAGGAATTTAGGCTACAATTTGGTAATCAGGTTTGTAGCAAAGCATGTTATCAATGTGGTTTGAAGTGTACGATTTTCTATAAATAGTTATTCAAATAAACAAGGAGGAATATTTTTTAAATATTTTTTAATTCAAATGTAAATATTTGCTACAGAGAAAATGTTGCGTCAATGAAATTAAATTTGCGCTAAACTACGCTTGCTAAAATACGCTATTTGCTGCACATCCGATTACGAAACTTTAAAAAGCTTAGCATTTTAAAAGATCCGGGCTTTTTTTTTTTTTTTTTTTTTTTTAAGTTTTGAGCAATACCCGCATAAGAAAATGAGATGCTTTGCCAAATGTTATAAAAAAAATGTATATGAAAACATAACAGTATATATGAATTTATATATGATATTTTGTAATTCTATCATTTAATTTGCTCTTTTTCATATATTGTATCTTCTTTATATCGTACTTGGTAACCCCATGTTCTTAGCAATATTACTCAGACTA
Source organism: Maratus michaelseni (assembly GCA_963931845.1). Classification (NCBI taxonomy): domain Eukaryota; kingdom Metazoa; phylum Arthropoda; class Arachnida; order Araneae; family Salticidae; genus Maratus; species Maratus michaelseni. Next base: position 109,886,925 of record OZ007597.1, on the reverse strand, counting down.
ATCCCTTTGAGGGAAGTCCTAGTATTAATTTTGATGTTAATGTTAATGCTGTTATTTTATAATGTTTGTCTGCAAAATATGTTTGTTGAACATAAAAATTTTTACCTGAGAATTGATAGCATTCAGAAAACCTATATTTCGGGTTGAGAAAACTGAATACTGCAGTATAAAAACTACTCGGAAACATTTCCGAAAATCAGTGGCAGTAAGAGCAACTTTATTTTTATAAATCGTTCTTTAAATTTCGAAAATATATTGGTTTCCGAGGTTCTTAAAGACATAGATCTCTGCTCATTTTTGGAATCATGGGTATTGCGGAAGAGGTTATTATATACTTTCATTCATGGTTATATTATATTTTCCTAGTTTAAGAAACATGTATTTTTTTACACTGTATAGGAAAAAAGTGTGTATTCTAGTGTTTTCAAAGACAAAAGCACTTTTTCATCATATACCTATTTGTAAAGTATGTTTTTATCTTTCTGGTGTTAATTTCTGAAGGATAAAACGATGTATTGTAAAAAGTATCCAAAAATACGTTGTTTTTTATTGTACTTTTGAGCCTTATAAACTTATCTTCTGAGTGACACTTAAAAGCAAGATATTTCCTTCGTACTTTTTAATCAGTTTCCTGCCTTCTCTATCAATCAATGCATTTGTCAGTTCTTGAAGGTTTATTTAGGCTGGTGTAGCATGAATTAATTGAAGAATTCTATAAATAATTCAGTTGAAGATCAGTAAAAAAATAGTTTTAAAAATCTTTCTTTCTTTTTTGAAACAGTTATTGGAATTTTGTTTTAAGAAAAATATTTTATAATTAATAAAAAAAATAAGAATATTTTGAAAGTTATATATCTTTAAAGGTGATTAAAAAATACAGAGTATTAAATTCTTTTAATAATCAAAGAGCTGGAAAAATTATGTTCTGGAAAAATTAACTATACTTAACAATATGATAAATAGAGTATACAAATAGTACCATATCACTACTTGTAAAATATGATATTTTTAAAAATCTTTTTGATGTTAATTGCTGAGGTAAAAAACGATTGTAAAGAGATTTTTACGCAGCTTTATACTGTACTTTCCATCTTTATAAACTTATCTTTCGAGTGACAAGTATAAAACAAGAGATTTCGTTCGTACTTTTTACGCGGTTTTCTGTCTTCTCTATAAATCAATGCATTTTTCAGTACTTGAAGGTTTATTTAGGCTGGTGTAACATGAATTAATTGAAACATTCTATAAATAACTCAGCCAACTTCAATGAAAAAAGATTTTCAAAAAACTTTCTTTCTTTTTTGAAACAGTTATTAAATTTGTTTTAAGAAAAATATTTCATAATTAATAAACAGATTATTTTACAAATTACATCTATTACAGGTAATTTATTGTAATATATATTTAATGTATTTTTTATTATTAATATAATATCCACCTTCAAAAGTTTTTAATAGGTTTCAAATACAAGAAAGTATAACTCTTTTTTTAAATCAAAAGACAGCAATTGAATTGTAATAATATGAAAAATAGTATAGCAATATTCGTATTTAAAAACAAAATGACAAACTACGGCTGTCAGAAATATAAACACTTTTGTACCTTATTATCACTCGTAAAACATCTTTTAATCTTGATATTTTGTATTAAATTTGATTTTACATTGTAAAGAATGGAATAGTAGATCGGTAAATAGTTGTTTCGCTGTCTGTATTGTAGTTTTCACTCTTATAAATTCATTTTCTCTGTAACTCGTAAAAAGTGACAAATTTTCTTTATCCCTTTTTATGATGATTTTCTTTCCTTTGCATCAATCAATGCACTTGTCAGTTCTTGAAGTTTTATTTAGGATGATGTTATATAGACGAATTGAGACGTTCTAAAAATAATTTCGTTTAATATCAATGAAAAAAAAAATAATTTGGGAAAAAATTTCTTGTTTTTTATGGGATAATAATTGAAGATATTTTAAAACTCATATGATAAAAACTCATAAATAAACTCATGTAATAGATACATAAATCATCTATATATATATTACGCTATCGTACGTGGCACAGAAATCGCGTTTATTTGTTAATTGTTTAATGGCAACACCCGAATGAAACGCATCTCATTGGTTAGGTGCTGCCATCTACATGAATAAAAGCGAAACAAACAATGATTTCAAATTGTAATTATAATTTGTCAACATTAACAATTAAATAGATATATTTTTATACATTTTCATTTGAAATATCGATTTTTGTAAACATTTAATATTTATAATTTAAAAAATACAATTAGCAATTAAAATGTAAACAAAGCAATGATTTTCAGTAAAAAGGGAAAAGTGAGTGTAATAATTTTCCCTGACCGTTTCATTTTTTAAACGTTACTGTTATATTTTAGCTCTTATTTAATTTTTTTACAAGCTTTTAGTATAAATAAATATTATTCAGTCTTTTTTTTTATGAAGTCCACTCCACTGTTTAATATTTCAATGATAGTCTTCCCGGGCAATGCCGGGTGGGTCAGCTAGTTTGTTTTAAAAAGTATAATTTTTTTATGTATTTTATTATAATATAATTTATTTTGTTATAATATATTGTGCATATTTTTTCGAAATGGAGAATATTCTTATAACCTTTCTTTTACTTTTTTAATGCCTCTTTTGCGTCCTCTCCATAGATCAGTGAATTTGACGGTTCTAGAAACTATATACAAAATAGTCTTACGTGTTTAATTTGAAGAATTCTAAAAATAGCCAAGTTCAACCTCAATGACTTTATTTTCGTTAACCTTTTGAGATTATTATTTTATTTTTTTAATCTAAATATTTTATATTAAGAAAATTACCTAATTTTCTGTGCATTTAAGTTTTCTTTACTCTTTATATGACGATTTTGTATCAACCAATCTATTTTTTAGCACTAGTCTAGAAGTTTTTAAGGTGTACTTCACTTTCATATTTTAAGTGGCTTTCGTATTTTAATGTTGTTCCTTTAAGGCTCTTCTCTAACCCAAAAGAGCTACTTTCTGACACAATTCTGAATTCATTTGTTGTTCGGAAACGCATGAAATTGACAGGTGTTCTTACTCAGAAACTATGTAATCGAAAGACGGTTTCCATTTTTTAGTAAAGGCAGAAGATCTTTCAGAAAATACTATCAGAGTCGGCTTTTTGAACCAAATTTCGAACGCGGTAGTACGAGAGAGGAGAAAAAACATGTCGTCACGTGTCAAGAATCGCTTATAACTCGATAAGTAATTTATTTATAAAGAAAATGGAGAACGCTATTCGATTCCAATTACCTTTAATAGTTAGGCTGCCAATTGTATGTAAAAATGAGTCAGAAAATGTGTCAGAAAGTTTTACATTGTTGAGTAAAGAATTAGAGAAACAACTTAAATATAAGGATGATGAAGTCTATCAAAGAAAAACAAAAATGTCTAATGAACTTTATTAGCCCTGTCAATAAAAACAAAAGCCGCCCACCTTTGAAGAATCTTTTTTATATTTTTCGACTAAAGATTGCTTGCTAGAAGACAATAATGAAACGATAGAGAGATATTTGTTGCTTATATTTTGTTTTTCATCCCTAGAGTCTTTTCTTATCTTACTACTGACACAGAAGAGACAAGGTATTTCCTTTTTTATTACTTACCCATCATACGTAGTATAGGGTCTTGTAATCGGTCTTGTAATCGTTTTAAAAATCGAAAAAAAAAATGACGGATTTACACGTTTCAGACACTGGAGATTCCGAAAAACATATTTTTAGATTTTTTTTTTTTTTTTTTGCCGTCCGTCTGTCTGTGTGTCTGTAAACTCTCTATCTCCCGAACAAATTGAGATAGAGACTTGAAATTTGGTATGTACTTAGTATGTAATAATGGGAAGAAGCTTATTGAATTTCAGTAACCTCGATTGTCCGGAACTATTTTTTTCGGACTCTCGAAATATTCGTTCTGATAAAAGGTAAACATTTTCGAAATTGTTTATTTTAAGGAGTGAATATAAAAGACAATAAAAATACATATATTATGCATTAAAAATGAAGCCGATCGGATAATGAGTTGCCGAGATATTTGCAATCCTATTTTCCACACTCTTCGATTTTTCACCCCCAGGCGGATACCTTCTTTAGGTATTCACGGGCTTCGCAACCCCGGGCACCTGAGACATCTTTCTCTTTTCTTTTTTCCTCTCCTTTCTCTTGTCTAATCTTTCTTCTTTGTTTCACTCTCATTGTGGTTTCCTCTTCTGAGGTGAGGGCGATTCTGCATAAGCCGATATCATCCTGTTTATATCGACTTATGGATAATTGTACACCACCCATGCGTTTGCCGTGCGTGGCGACCCGTGTTCCTGGAAAGGGGGATCCTGGTAGTTGAGGGAAACCAACACACTGCTTTGGCCTCTGCTTCAGGTAGACGGTAGGTGCATATTGGTCCCGTATGCATCAATCGGCTGGTCAGCTGACTTGTATGTTACTGGCTGGGGATCAATTGAGCAGGCACATACTAGTCATTTCGTTAAGGGTGGAAACTGAAATAGGTGTGTCATGTGAACATATGGGCTCTGGTTAGCACTGGTGCATGAATGTGCATCCCCTTGTTGGGCTCGGTAGTGGGTGGTGCGGCCGGGGGTCTGAATTTTTTTCTCTCTCTAATATGGATGGAAATACTTCAAATACTTCTATTTCTCTCCCATGTGGAGAGCAACAAACTGTGCATAATGTTTCATTCACACGTTTTTTTGTAGTTCATCGCACTGATAGTCTCTCAAATACTTCTTTTAAGAGAATTTCTCCATTTCTTATTGCAAAAACATTTCAGTCAATTTTTGGAGATGGTCATTTACTTAAAAAAATGCAGTCTGGGTATTTGCTGGTGGAGGTTTCTTCAGCGAGTCACTCAGAATTTCTCTCAAATTGCAAAGAAATAGGTTCTTTTTCTGTTTCTGTTCAGGCCCATCAAACTCTCAACTCAAGCCATGGTGTAATATCAGAACCAGATCTTTTACTCTCTACGAAAGACGAACTCTTGCATAACTTAAAAGATCAAAATGTTATAGAGGTACGCCGTATCACTATTCGTCGGAATGAGCAAGTACTTCCTACCAAGCACATTATTCTGACATTCAATAGCCCTACTCTACCAACTAGAATTAAAGCTGCATACCTGAGTTGTCCCGTCCAGCCATATATTCCTAACCCTCTCTGTTGCTTTAAGTGCCAGCGTCATGGCCACAGTAAAACTACCTGTCGTGGATTTGTTACATGTGCAAGATGTTCAGAAGCCGGCCATGAGAGTAACTCATGTGAAAAATCTGAACGCTGTATAAACTGCAAGGGTGACCATACAGCATATTCTTGCTCTTGTCCAAACTGGATACGTGAAAAAGAAATTCTTACCATCAAAATCACTCAGAAACTTTCTTATCCTGAAGCTCGAAAACTGGTTGAATCTAGAACACCATCTGTAGGAGTATCTTATTCTAGTTTACTCAAGCAACAAATAAAATCCTTAAGACATATAAGCACCCAAACTGAATTCTCTTTACCACCAATTGACTCATCTGTTACACTAACCAGCACTATGAAGAAAAAAATCCGTAGTATTGGTGCTTCTGCTAGAATAAGACCTATGCCTGCACTAAAACTTTTGCCACCATCATCCGAACCTGTAAAAATAGAATATTATAGTAGTCAATCTAACCAGTTCATTAAAGATGATACAGGTCAAACCTCTGTTTCATCGGCAAACAATTTGAAAAAACCTATTTCCACTACACAGAAAGCAAAACTCAAATCATGTGCACAGAGAGAGAAAACCTCAACCCAAGCCTCTTCACAGTGGAAAACTGTGAAGGGCAAAAACAACAAGAAATTTTGTCTCGATACACCGCTTCCTACTACAAAGAATTCCAAACAGCTGCTGCACTATGCAGAGGAAAATATGGAATCTGAGTCTTACAGTTCTGACTCAAATGAAGATGATAATACTGTTTTTGAGGTATTTGAACCTACATGATTTTAAATAGTTTTCTGCTCGAAACTTTGACCAGTTTACCAACTGTTACTTTAAAGATTTTCTATTTTAATTGTGAAAACTTATATTTATATCTTTTAGAAATTGTGTTGTATTTTCATTGAATGATTTTAATTATACATTTGTCATCATATCACTCTTTTCATTTAAATGTGTTACTTTCATTCATTTTGTTTTTATGATAAAGTTTAATTAATTTTTAAATTTTAATTTGGCATTTTTATTCTAATTTTTTTTTTTCGCGCTATTTGTTTTATACAATTTATGACTATATCTAGATGGGTAACCCCATCCAGATAATTCTCTCATTAAGCTTTGTTTCATTTTAGTTTTTATATTTCAATTTGACGTACATAATTTAATCTTTTTTTTTGGCGCAGCATGTCCCTAAAGGGAATAAAAATGCCATAAAACCCCAATCAACCAACCAACCAACTTCGATTGTTTCATTCAAATTTCAAAAATGATTCCAAAACCAAAATGATTCCAAAATGATTCCAATTCCAAAATTTAAAAAATGAGACGCTTAATCCGACGTAATAAACTGTCAGTTAATATGATTATCATTTTTGGAGTTATAATGATGTTTCTTTTACGCAAATCAGTAACAGAGCATTTAAAGTTTATGACATCATCAAGCCACGATTTTATTTGAATTGTAATGCATTTTATAAGTAGTTTACACATGTTTTATTTTCATATTTTATATTATGCATATCCATGATGGGTAAGTATTACGGTGGCCCCCAACGACTAGTTTTTATGTCGACTATGTGTCTTTTTCAGGGACGTATGCATTTGCCAGTTGCTGAAACTTTATAAACGGAGAAAATAAGAGAAATAATTTTAAATGTTCGACAAATTTCTGAGATACTGTTAAAAGAAAATTTTTCAAAAAACTACCCTAAATTAATTATTAGATATATTTCTAATGTAAACAATCTTGCACGAATACTAATAGAAAACTGATGACACTTATCTTAGGAGTTATTACTTAAGAGTTATTACGTTGCTTATATTGTAGTTTTTATCCTTATAAATTCATTTTCTGAGTAACACGTAAAATGTGACACATGTGACACCTTTTGCTTTATCCTTTTTTTGATGATTTTCTGTCCTCTGCATCAATCAATGTATTTGTCAGTTCTTGAAGTTTTATTTAGGTTGGTGTTATATGGATGAATTGAGATTTTCTAAAAATAATTCCGTTTAATATCAATGAAAAAAAAAATATTTTGAAAAGTTTTTCTTATGTTTTATGGAATAATAATTGAATATATATTTTAGCTAAAACTCGTTTAATGGATACATAAATGATCTGTTTTAGAAAGTATAACTTTTTGAAGTATTTTATTGTAATGCCATGTATTTGTATTTTTTGTTTCTTATAATATATTATGCAGATACTTTAAGAATAGAGAATATTCTTATTACATAATTTTTCTACTCTTTTATGCCTCTTTTGATAATTCTGCATCGATCAATGAATTTGACAGTTCTAGAAACTTTGGAACAGATCTTGCAGACTCACCGGAGTTGGAGCGATTTTTGTTTTTGCGCCATTTTGGCCCCGTTTTCGAATACATTTTAGGCCTAGCCTGTGGAAACATTATGGTAGTTTTATTTTAATATAGAACAATTTATTTTATTATAAAACGCACACAATTTTGTTATAAAACAGCACACTTTTTTTATAAAACACACACGGTTATTTTATTTATAAAAAACACAATTTATTATAAAACTCACACATTTATTATAAAACTTACACATTTATTTTATTATAAAACACATACAATTTTTATTATAAACACGCACACAAATTGTTTTATTATAAACACGCACACAAATTGTTTTATTATAAAACTCACTCAATGTTTAATTTATTATAAAACACATACACTGTAACGACAACAACTGACTCCGTTATTAATGCCAAAGGGTTTGATTAATGCACATAAACACTATCTGGTCCACCGGCCAAAATCCCCTGGTTGCCGCGCCAGGCAAAAAATCGCCATTTTTACGCCAAAAAGAACCCCCGGTGCGTCTGCAATATCTGTACCGAAACTTTAAATAAGAAAGCTTCATATGAGTAATTTGAAGAAGTCGAAAAATAGCCAAGTTCAACCCCTTCATCCCTTTATTTTCGTTAACTTTTTGAAATAATTATTCTATTCGTTTTTATCAAAAGTTTTACATTAAAAAAACTACCTATTTTTCTACAAATAATAGAATATATTTATGTTTTCTTTATTCTTAATATGACAATTTTGTATCGACCAATCTATTTGTTAGCTCTGTCTAGAAGTTATTAAGGTGTTACTTCGATTTTATATTTTAAGTGGTCCATATTTTTCTTTTAAAAAGAAGTATGATGAAGTCTATTAAATATAAACAAAAATGTCTAATGAACTTTCTTAGCCCTGTCCAAAAAATAAAAATTCCCTTGAAGCATCTTTTTTTTTTTTTTTTTTTTTTTTTATCTTTTTCGACTTAGAAATTGCTTACTGGAAGACAATAACGAAACGGCAGGGAGAAATTTGTTGCTTATGTTTTGTTTTTCATTCCTAGTGTCTTATCTTACTAGTGACATAGAAAAGACAAGGTATTTCCTTTATTCTGTGTCTTTTTCAGGAAAGTATGCATTTGCCAGTTTCTGAAGCTTTATAAACAGAGAAAATAAGAGATATATTTTTAAATGTTCTACAAACTTCTGAGATACTGTTAAAAGTATCTCTAAAAATTATCCTAAATTATTTATTAGATGTGCTTGTAATGTGAACATTCTTGCATGAAAAATAAAAAAATTATGGTACCTACACTGTTAAAAATTTGCTGCAAGCTGTCCAGTCATCCTTCCGTTTTTTTTAGAAAATGGTTACATAAACGTAATTTAACTCTATTCTGACCATAATATAGGCAATTATATGGTCAGAATAGATTTAACTTACGGCTATGTAACCGTTTTCTATAAAAACGGTCATTATGACTGGACAGTTTGCTGCAAATTTTTAACAGTGTATCTTTATAAATATATTATTTAGGTATTAAATCATATTATTACTATTATTATCATAAGGTTATAACAAAATATTCGAAGTAATATTTTAAGACATTGCTCTAATATATATGCTCTAGCATTACTTATTAAGCTGTATAATTAGCATCCCTGAGTTAGCCAGTGAAATTTCTGTAATATTATTCAGAAAATATTACCTTATATCTTAAGAGTCTATACCTGTTTCAATATAATTTCTAGTATACGAAAATTTAAAAGATACCTAAATTACAAAATTGCCACTGCTTCTACCATAGAACTTTTCTATGGCTCTGTCTTGGAAGTTTGATATTTTTAAAATAAGAGTTATTATGTGTATTTATTCTAAATTTCTTAAGATTTTCCTCAATGTATTTCTAAAATAGTTGCATCTCTTATAAATAAAATCTGCAAATAATTGATCTGATGCCCTTATTATTTTAAATACGAATTATTATACTAATAGAGAAGTTTTTAGGTGTTAGTACAAAACAATCTAATGTACTTTAAAAGTCCTGATCAAAAGACAAAAGCCACCACCTTTGAAGCATCAAAGTCCAGATGAAATTTCCGATTTTGTCTTGTTTAGTAAGCCTCTGCCACTCTTCATGCATCTATGGCAAACATTGATTACACAATCGCATGCCCTTATTTTTTCTTTCTTACATAAATGGCAAAATCCGCTTACTTTTGGCTGGAAACTAGTACTTGTGTCAGGCATGACAGTATCAGTTTGTTTGAAATTCTCTTTTGGCAGTGTACTTGGTTGGTTTTTGATTTTCTTATTATCTTGCTGACTACTATGCTCTGATGACTTTTTCTTTCTTTTGATATCTTTCTTCTTCATAATCTTCTTATCTTCTGACACGACAAGACTTTGAACCACTTTTTCTGCACGGTCGATCAGGGTTTCACTTCTGGGAGTTACCGACTTCTTGTGGGGGATCTCTGGTGTTTTCAATAGTGTGGAAATTGTTGAAGAAGTCTCAGAATCACCAAAATTAAGGTTTATGTATTTATCAGAATTTTCCAAATAATAATCACTATACGATTTACTTATTTCCTAACGTGGCCCGACACCCGGACCTCCTTGGGAACATGCATATGGTCGCCAAGCATATGGTCGTTAATCACACCTCTTCAGATTCTGCCCCGTGTACTGCAGATACATGATTTGCAATACAATAGCGCCATTTTGTGATTAAAATTAAATTAATTCTACTTTTGAGGGTTGGGCTACCTTAGCAACATTGCCCACCTTTGGCTCCCCTACCTTAACTCTACAAATAAAAATTTGAAGTAGTTTATTTGAGGCCATTATTATTTTAAATAATAGTAGAGATTTTTTTAGGCGTTGAAACAAAACATTCTATTGTATTTTATTAGTAATGCCCAAAAGAAAAAAAGTAACCACCTTTGAAGCATCTTTTTTTATCTTTTTTTGCTTGAAAGTTGCTTACTAGAAGAATATAACAGAACGGTGGAAAGATATATTGTTGCTTATATTTTGTTTTTCGTCCCTTACTGCCTTATCTTATTAGTGACATGAAAAAGACAAGGCATTCCCTTTATTCTTTTTATGTCGACTATATGTCTTTTTCAGGGACTTATGAATTTGTCCTTTACTTAAGCTTTATTTACGTGTAAATTAAAAGAATAAGTTAAATGTAACACGAATTGATGAAAAATGTTTTTGCAACTAGTGTATAGTTGTAATAGTAAATAGTTGTATAGTTGTAAAACGCAATCATCTTTGAAGCATCCTTTTTATCTTTTTTTACTTGAAGGTTGCTTACTAGAAGAATATAACAGAACGGTGGAAAGATATATTGTTGCTTATATTTTGTTTTTCGTCCCTACGGCCTTATCTTATTAGTGACATGGAAAAGACAAGGCATTCCCTTTATTCTTTTTATGTCGGCTATATGTCTTTTTCAGGGACTTACGTGTTTGTCGTTTACTGAAGCTTTATTTACGTGCAAATTAAAAGAACAAGTTTAAATGTAACACGAATTGATGAAAAATGTTTTTAAGTTTTTATAAATGTTAACTTGAAATGTTTGTAATACATTAAATGAGTGTTTGTATTACAATATTCATGTGAGATAAAGAATATGATAGAATTTGTTTTAGCTTCATGAGCACATTAAATGAGTAATAAATCATGTTTTCACTATTCTTATTCTTATCATATGCTGGTGAAAATATATTTAGGTCTAGTCTTATAAAATATTTCTTAATATATATGTATCTTATATATTAAATTGTAGTACTTAAAGTTTTAGGTTTATAGTTGTAAATCCCTTCTATAACATTCTACAAATTTCTAATAATTCCTAATATAACTAGAGCCAGTTGCCAGACCATGCTGTGTCAGTCCATTATTTTATTTAATATATTTTGAGCAATAAATTACCATTTAAGGAACGAATAGTGACATAATTAGCAGAGATTTTGCCTAATTTATCTAAAATAACATTCTTGATTTTTTTTTTTTTTTTTTTTTTTTTTTTTTTTTTTTTTTTCTTTTGTTAACAGGAATGCTTATTTGATTGGATCTTTTAATGAAATATTCTAAAATTAAAACAGTAAAACTACCATTATTATGGTTAACGAATATTCTAACAAAAAATAACTATAAATATGCCACTTAATCAATTGAACCACGCTTAATTATATAAGGTAAAGCTAGGAGAGATGGCGCGGTCGGAGAGATTGCGCACATAGAGGTGCGGGGGGGGGGGGGAAGGAGTAATGTGAGCGCGCAGTGACTCCAGGTAGTTGTACAACATCAATAGTAGAGTGTTTACTTGAAAGCGGGCGTTGATTGTTTTGAGCGTCTAAGAATAAGATTGCTATTTTATTTTGTTTTCTCAAAGTAAGTGCTTGAATTTTCATAGCTATTCATCAGAATTTCTATACAATGTCAGTAGTACAAAATATTTTAAACTTAAACGATTTCTCATAAGCTACTAATCTAGACTAACAATGTGAACATCAACGGTTCGTTTTAGTTGCGGCCATGTTTAAATAAAAGGCCACGCAATCTCTCCTACCGAAATTGGAGAGTTTGCGCATCTGCTACTTAGGAGAGATGGCGCATTGTTCCCATTAGTTTCCATGGTAGGAGAGATTGCGCAGCTTATTGGTAAATTTGCATAAAAAAATGAAAAATTAAAATGGGCTAATTTTAATTTAAACGCGTTATCAAGTAACTTAATGTTATTTTGTAATCTTATCTGGACTTGCTTTTTCTCATTCTTTAATTTTTTTTACCTTTAATTAATATTTTTTAATCGTTTTTAAATTTATTTCCTTTTCCTGATTGTTTAATCATTAGGTTGAAATATTCACTCCTAATACAATAATATTTGTTCACAAAAACCTTACAACAATGTCATTTAAGTGTAATTATTATTGTTAACAATTTAATTGTAGTTATGATTAACAACAATCTCTCCTACCCATGTGCGCAATCACACCAACCCTGTAAGGACAGATTGCGCAAAATAACTTTTTTGGTTTTATTACAACTGTTCTATTAAATTGCAACATAACAACAAAATAGCAATGGAAATGCATAAAAAACAAGTGAGGTAAAAATTACTCATGGATAGTTTAGCAAAAAATTAACATTTAGATTTTTTTATTGTTATTCTTTTGAATTGTGCGCAGACTCTCTTAGCCTTACCTTAAATGTGAACAATTTTTTCTATTTAAGCTAAGAAATCTAAAGAACTTATAAAGCTTCACGAAAAAGACGAGGTACTTTTGCATCTATACACATCACTACCTTCAAACAATCATTAATTATCTCTATTCATTTAAAAATTACTTAGAAGAAGAACAAAGATATTTTGTTGCTTATGTTTTGTGTTTCCTACTTTAACCTTATCTTTTGAGTGACATGGAAAAGATAAGGCAAAATATTTTCTTCATTTATTTATTTATTTATTTATTTATTTATTTATGATGGCTTTATATTCTCTCTTTCAATAAATACATTTGTTCTCCTTTTGAGTTTTATTCAAGCGTTGTTTCTGGCTATATTGATACGTTATAAAAAATAAGGAATTTTAAAGCTAACAAATTATTATTATTTTTTAAATATTTCTGACATGTTTTAAATATTTATTTATTTTTTAAAAGAATACTGAACAATAAGTACAGATATGGCAATATTTATTTTAGATAATTATGTTTTATGAATTATTTAAATAAACATTAATACGAATTAAATTTGCTATACTTGTCTTCTAACGTAATTGTTGTATTGACTTATTAATATAATTATTTCTCTGAGGATTCTAGCAGTGAATATTAAATACGGATATTACAGAAACTAGGGGATTTGAGTCAGACTTCCAAGATTACAGAATATAGGTTAAAAAGTATATTTTTTTTAATTGAAAACGCTAATAGATTTTTTTACATTTAATATATTTTTTTAGATTGCCTATTAACAACACCAAAAAGCAGTTTTTATATGGAAAAAATCAATTACGTTGTCAAATAAACTTTGGAAATTTATTAAAAGCCCTACTTTTAATTGGGTTCGTTTTAAAAGTTTATAGCCGAATCATATCGCCAAAGATTTCGCTAACTACAGCATTATTTTTCATTCTGATAATTTCAGTGGTTTAAGTGCATAGTTCGATTACATATCTTAAGTTTGTGTTTTATTTATATTTTATTATTTTATTTATTTATTGATGATGTTTTAAGTTCGTTATGAAATATTAACCAGAAACAAAGGCATTTTATATTTATATTGTTTTTTAAGTGCAAACGCGTTTATCTTTCGTAATCGTTCGCGATAGAGATAGTTATTAAAAAAAAAAAAAATCATTCTTGAAAATTAGTTCAAAAACCATTAAAAATGAGTAAATTGCGATACAATTTTCAAACAAATTAATTGCATTTCAAAGTAAATTTTTCCCCTATACTACGATGTAAAGATAGAAAGTTGATGTTTAGAAGTTAAAAAAATTGCAGTAAAAACGAACTAAAAAGGTCAGGTGTTTCCAACGTCAAAATGGCATCAACATTATCACGGACACGTTTGGCCTTAACAATATAGATTAATTTAGAAATAAAATTATGCTTTATAATTTTTTAGATAATTATTACTTCTGAAATTTTCCTTTGCGCGGTTAGAAAATAAAATCAAGAAATATTAATAATTATAATAAAAAATTATATATATTTTATAAAGTCATATGTTTTAATAATGAAATATTTTAATAATGTCATTTCAAAAAGAAAAAGGCAATCGTTTAAAATCAATTGGGGCATAAACAACTCTATAAACTTATCCTAAGACTACTCTAATATCTCATATCATTTTACCGCTTATATGACGAAATTTGAGAAAATACGATATTTTTATATTTATAAGGTTTTTTTTATTATTAAAGATTTTGTTCTTCTTCCACAAACTGCATTTCCTGGCTTACGTTGTTATTTGAAAACTTGCATTATTGCATAACAGACTTGCGCCGTTCAAAACGTCATCTTCTGCGCTACGTAATTATGTAATACATCAATAAAACAAAAGACTTTTTAACACTTTCCAACACATTTGAAAATTGATTTTGACTTCAGTTTGTCTGGCCGTCTGGTCATGATAATAATAATAAATATAAGTCCGTAAATATATTCCAATTGCCCTGCGATTGATATAAATTGTTTAGGTTTACCATGGTATGTTGGGTATTGAAGATAAAGTGTGTACCATTCATGTTTAGTTTACGGGGACGATCAAAAGTATTCTGTTACAATACGGTCAATGGAGAAAAATTATTTTCAGTTCATTTTAATGATCACGCTAGATTAATTTTAACACAAATACTCAAATTGGTAAAAAAATCATACGAGTTGTAATTTTCCAACTGGACGAAAAATGTCCAGGCCAGGATTCGAACGTGGGATCTCTTGGCTGAAGATGCCAGTGCTCTACCAATTGAGCCATCCCGGTCGAATCTGGAGGACATAATTCCTACAGTTAACCTTATTGATCATAGCATCTGGTCTGATATCTGAATCAGCTCAATATAATAAACTGCTGGTAATTTGGAACTCCAGTAAACGCTGGATACGTGATTACACTAGATTAAATTTAACACAGTTATTCAAATTGGTAAAGAAATTATACGATTTGTAATTTTCCATCTGGACGAAAAATGTCCGGGCAAGGATTCGAACCTGGGATCTGTTGACTGAAGCTGCCCGTGCTCTACCAGCTGAGCCATCCCGGTTGAATCTGGAGGACATAATTCATCCAGTTAACCTTATTGATCATAGCATCTGGTCTGATATCTGGATCTGCTCAACAGAATAAATCACAAGTAATTTGGAACTCCAGTAAAAGCTGGATACGTGATTACACTAGATTAATTTTAACACAATTATTCAAATTGGTAAAGAAATCATGCGATTTTTAATTTTCCAACTGGAAGAAAAATGTCCGGGGCAGGATTCGGAAATTTACTACTCGTATTATTTCTTTACCAATTTGAATAATTGTGTTAAAATTAATCTAGTGTACTCATATATCCAGCGTTTGCTGGAGTTCTAAATTACCTGCGATTTATTCTGTTGAACGGATTCAGATATCAGACTAGATGACCAATAAGGTTAACTGGATGAATTATGTCTTCCAGATTCGACCGGCATGGCTTAGTTGGTAGAGCACTGGCAGTTTCCGCCAAGAGATCCCAGTTTCGAATCCTGGCCCGGACATTTTTCGTCCATTTGAAAAATTAAAACTCGTATCACTTTAATGATATTACTCTATTTCAAACATAATGAAATTGATATGCATCACTGAAGTGAACGACAACATGTTTTCTATAGATTACAGAGTAAGTAGCAATTTTAGTTTGTTTACAGGGACGCACAAAAGAATTCTATTTCATTATGATTTAGGGTGAAAAATTGTTTGCAGTGTATTTCAGTGATGTTACACTATTTCAATGAAATTGATACATATTACTGATGTACATGTTTTTTTTTTTTTTATAGATTATTAAGTGCGTAGAATTTACCGTTTAATTACACAGATATTCAAAGGAATTCGGTTGCAAGACTGAAACTGATGGATTTGAGTTTTGAGCTTTGATATGTATTTTAAAACTTAACTAATTTTTAGTGTATTACGAAGTATGTACATCATATACTGGGCTGAACGAAAGAATTCGCACGTATTACGGGCTATATACAGCAATTGCGGAAAATAAATTTTTACTGCGTTGTGTTTCTTGAGGTGAACGGTATCTATTTTAATCTATTTTAATCTTTATGGATTTTATACTTACTGACTCTATAAATTGTTTTCTTTGTAAATTATATGTAAGGCTTCTCTCCTTTTTAATATTGTATTTTATTTTTCATTTTTTCACTGGTTTGCTTCAATGTTTATGAGATGTAGTCCCAAAATCATATTTTTAGCAATGTATGGCTAATATGATGATGAAACATCTCATTTCATTTTATTTGTGGTATTTAGGCATTTGGGAATTGATAATTCTGTCTAAATTCCAGAAATTTCATTTCATTCATTTAATTCCATTTTTATTTAATTTCTTATTCTTTTAATATGTTTTTGTTTCCATATTAAGTGTGTTGGGGAATCTTTCATTGTCAACTAATTATTTCATACTTAATTATTATTTCATTGTTTAAGTTGGTGTTATGATAATGTTTCATTTATGGTTATATATATATATATATATAAACTTATTGCAAAGATTAACCATTGAAACATATATTTTCTTTTAATATCTCATTTCATTGTATAAACAAAATTTAGAAAGTGTTTCCATAGTCTACGCCATGATTCATGATTTTTGTTCTTATTTAATTCAATTTTAGCATTCCTTGTGTTCTTTTAAAGCAGTAGTAAGCTTTAACATGAAACACACATAAAACGCATAACTGTATAGCATTTGCTTTGTCTACCTTTTAATTTTTGCTTTATTTTTTTTTCGCTTTTTAATAATTAATTAGAATACAACGTAATCTCTAAAGGTAGTTTCAATGCAGTTTTACATGACAGTTTCAGCTTCTGATACTTAAATAATAATAAAAAATAAATAAAATAAAATAAAATAAAATAAAGCACCGCGCCATCTATTGACTTAAATTCAAACTATTTTTAATATTACTGTCTACCAAACTTATGAACCCGATGAACATTTCAGTTATTTTATCTTTATATTTATTATAGTTATGGAATTACTGAATTTCTAAATTACAGAGTCCTTTAAGAAACGCCCACTTGCAACTCAGGCATGGATGTTTGTAGTGGGTTGGATTCCAGTTTAAACGGAGGTTCCGGTCTGTTTATCCCTCGTGAGCAAAATATGACCTTAGCACCCGAAACTAACCAAACAATCTTTAACCCCTTCGCAACGAGCGTCCATTACAGAATTTTTAATCTTTTCTCAAAACAGAAATTTTCGCCTTATTCAATCGCAGAAATGCTGTTATTAAATAAGGCAAAGCTTACAATAAAAAATTACTGGTGGGAATAATCGAGGGTTCTGGGCATCTTTTACGTCACGTATACGTGTCGCTCGTCCCCAAGGGGTTAAGATTGTTTTCAAATGATCTGCCCAACAACGTGAAACATTCTGGCACAATTTCTGACTCCTTTTTAAACGTAAAGACATAAAATTAGCAGGCCTGACTATTTGGAATCGAAATGAGTTTTCCATTTCTTGATGAATAAATTGCTTATCGAGTTATAAGCGATTCGTGTCACGATACTCCCTTTCTCTTGTTGCTTTTTCCCTTTCTCGTGTTGCTACATCAGAAATTCAGTTCAAAACACCGACTTTGACAGTATTTTCTGAAAGATCGCCTGCCTTTACCAAAAAATGGAAAACGTCTTTCTATTACAAAGTTTCTGTGTAAGAGCAACCTTCCAATTTGATACATTTGCGATCAGAAATGAATTTAAAAATGTGTCATAAAGTAGCCACTTTGGATTTGAGAATGTATAACGAATGTATAACGACTGTATAACGATTGAGCTATAATATAGAACGGATTAACTCGTCGGTCTGCATCATTCGCTTAAACAGCATCTCATCAATCTGAGTGTGATTTATCCTCTGGCGATATATAGTGCTTCTGCTGTCAGAGTATTTTAGGTTTTTACTTTTTATGTTTTAATATCTTAAAATTTTATGTTTTGTCCTTTATTCACCAATTGGTGCACCCGTAAAACAAGACATGTTGCCAACGTTCAACTATTTTAAAATTTGAATCTAACAAAATCTTCACTTTTTACGGAGACAACGATGTTTTGTCTTAGTTTTCTTTCAATTGAGAAACTGCTGAACAAAAATTTATGTCAAAATTGTATTCATACGCGGACCTGCTGGCTTTAATGTTAAGTACAGGTAGTTATCGTTCGGTACGTTAGAGCTCAGTGGAATAATGCTGCTCTCATATCAAAAGTGTTTTCTTTCTGACATTCATGCAGTCATTTTCATTTCGTAAGTTCATAATTGCTGCTATTATTAATTATATATTAAGAAATAGAATATCGGTTTCATACAAAGACAAAAAAATTTTTCAAAATATGTGTTTCACTTCAATTTTTCTAACGACACAATCCGGGGAAAATCGTAAAAAGAAATCAATAGGATGTAATCCAAAGTCCATTTACAAGAAAATAAAACATTGTGCTTATTTTTTAGGCGCATAAATATTAATGTCTGAAAAATTAATGCATTTATGTGCAAAAATAAATACGTAAATGCATAAAAAATTGGTGTTAAACTAAAGATGTAAATAATGCTTAAAGTGATAAAAACACTACACAAAAAGGCTTAAAAATACCTTTTAATATAAAGATGACATGCTTCCTTCGTTCAAACGGCGATTTCTTCAAGATCAAAAATGATAAATAAACTATTTTCGATATTTTTTAAAATGAAAAACAAAAATCACGAGATTATGTAGGAATGACAAACAGAAAATTTAATACGAAAATAAAAGAACATATAGCACATATCAGCTATGACAAAAGAACTACAGCTTTGGCCAGACTATACATGAGATAGAGCCTTTGCAGATTGATTTCAGGAATAGTAAAATAATATTTTGATCAAGAGTTCATTTCCCGTCCATTATCCGTGAATCAATAAAAATATATTTTCGAAACGAGAACATATGCAATGAATCAACCTCTTTTGAGTTACCTAAATTTTGGCACAATATGCTTTACAAATTAAAAAGGCAATAAGTGAAATAATAATTTTTGTGTTTACAGTTTGACCATTTTAAGTCCCTCCTTGCATTATACATATGTGATCTCGTGATTTATGTTTATCATTTTCAAAAATTTTTCGAAAATAGTTTATCATTATTTTATCGATTTTGAAGAAGTTGCCGTTTGAGCGTATGAAACATGTCATCTTTATATTAAAAGGTATTTTTAAGCCTTTTTGTGTAATGTTTTTATCACTTTAAGCCTTATTTACATCCTTAGTTTAACGTTAACAAGTGATTTTATTATATTATTTTGTAAAATTTGCGTTATTGGGCAGAGAAAACATTTTAAAGCGCTTATAAATTTTAAATTGTTTCGAAATAATATTACGAATTCTTGAAAGAATATTTTTTATAATAAAGAAGAAAGATTATTTAAATTGTGTTACTAGTTATAGAGAAATATATATAAAAATAAATCTCTTATAATCTAAAAATGAGATTACAATTTCGGAAAACTCTTTCATATTTTATGATTTTTCAAATCCATATGTTGAAATATACACATAAAACGAGTCAAAATTTTGTTACCCGAATTCTTTTAACAATCCAAACATTAGCTTTAGAGAGAGGTAGGGGGGAAAGGAAAGGCTTAAATGAATTTGAAAACAACAAAGGAGCTTAATCAACAAACCAACTCATTTTAGAGAGAATTTAATAAATTAAAAAGGTTCTAATTTAATATATATTTTTTAATTCAATTATTTTAATAACAATGTTTACACATGATCCTTTCTACGGTTTTTTAATCATGTTTTCCCCAATAACATAACCATGAAAAGAATTTCTGCTGAAATTTTCGTTTTCCTAATTAAAAGATTAAATGGTTTTTAAGATAAATTTAAATGAAATTTGTGTTTTCACAGAAATGCGATTTTCGGATTAATATATATGTTTTATTTTTTAAATGTCGAAAATAATTTAATCATAATGTATACAAAAGTCTTTTTGTTTCGAAGATTTATTAATTTACTTATTTATTTTTATTTGGTATAATTTTAATTTTTGTGTTCATAAGCTTAATGTAATTTTTGTTTTTGTTAATAGCATTTGCACTTAAAACTATACCAAAAATTTTATGACTTTTTTTATGAATTTTCGCCATTGAATGCATTTATTTACACGTATTTACCATAGGTAATAATTTTCGCAAAATTAATGCATAATAAATTATTTTGCTAAATTTTTTAAGTGTTATTACAAGGTAGTTTTTATTTAAACAATAAATACGAATTTATTTATATGTCCTGTAAAAATAAAATGTAAAACCAGATTATCTTTAAATTTCATATTTTTTTTTCAACACTTTCCAGTATAGTTAAAAAGTATTTATGAATTTAGTTTCTCTGTCTGTCTAGTCGTCTATCTGCCTGATTATCCGTCCGCCTCTCTGTCTAGATGTCTCTCTAACTCGCGTAAATGTACTCGAAATGACATTAAAAAAAATATGTTAATGAAGTTCACTATAGAATGTTTTTAATTGAAAATGAAGTGTGTAGCATTCCTAGTTCCTTTACAGGTATTCACAAAAGAATTCCGTTACATTATGCCGTATGTACAAAAATCGTTTTCTGTGCTCATCTCATTTCATTGTATGAAAAATTAAAATTTCTTAATAATATTCTGTTAGTGTTGAAAAGTGTTTCATAATCTATGCTTGATGTATGATTTTTCATTCTTGTTTTTCTTAGATGAGGATTTCAAACTTTTCTTTTAAAACATTCGTTTCAAATAATTTTTATATTAAATTTTTGGCTAGTATGTTTTTTAGGTGCGTTCGTAATTATATAAATACGTAGCACCTATAGTCGTCGTTTGGTCCGTCCGTCTGTCCGTCCGTCTGTCTGTCTGTCCGTCTGTCTGTCTGTCCGCATATAACAACGCAAAAACTACCCAACCAAATGGTTTGCAATTTAAAATATATTATCTTTGCAGAATTTTGTCGAGACATTTCAAATTTTATTAAAATCGAATCAAAACTTTAGGAGATATTAATAAAAATATTTATTAAGAAATTTGAATTTTTTTTTTAAATCGGTGCTTTTTTGTTATAGGAGCTTCCGAAGTTTAACCGTCAAGAGACCGAGATTACTTATTTTATGACAAAAATTAATCTGCAGACAATATAATTCATTTCACAGAATTAAAAATCATCAAGTTCTGAATATTTATATAACTAGCTGATACATATATATCTGAATATTTATATAACTAGTTAAGATATTTGTATGAACAGTGTCATAAAATATATACTTAACTAGCTGTTTAACCCGTTCTACGCACGGGATATCATGAATTTAATTCTAAAACGTGCGTACGAACGCACCTCGTTTGTAACGTTTGACGTACAATTTCCAACTTGTTTATTGTTCGCTTTTATTTTTCTTTAAATAAATTATAATAATTTCATTTCATTTTTAACCCGTTATTAGAAAAAAATAAATGGTGTTAGTTCACATTTTTGTACAATTTGACTTCGAAAATAACTTTAGTAAAACAATTTTTTCCCTCTCACTCATTGACTCTTTTATAAAATATCAAAATAATTGAGACGAAACTCCCAATAATCAGATATGCATGTAAGATTCTGATTATTAATATGTTTAGTAACCTTTTAAACTGTCATACAGTGTAACTAAAGTATTTTCTGTCTCACCTTATGCTGATTTTCATGAGCTACGAAGCAAGTTCGGGAAGTAACCTCGGAAAATAAATATTTTGTTCTATACATCTTAAAACTACAGCTTTTAACTATTTTTCAACATACTTGCCATTTAAGTTTAAGCATTTGTCGTAGTGTTTCACTGATTTACAAATTCTTTCTTCATAAAATTCTGCCACCTGGGAACCTTTCAAGGCATTTTGAAGTTAATCATCGTCGTGCAAGTGCTGCGGAAGCCACTTCTTCGTGTAAGTGAAGCAATGATAATCATTTGGTGGCGAGTCCGGTCTGCAAGGAGGATGATCAAAAACGTCCCATTTGAATTGATTCAAAAGTTCTTGAGTTTTTCAAGCTCTGTGAGGACGAACGTTGTCCTGCCGATGATAACGATGAAATTAATTGACGATGAATGTCTGCTGCTGAAACGTTTTGGCCCAAAGAAGTCTTATTGTACCACGCACCTCGCATTTGGTGGGATTTTCTGCTGCAGAACTCATGTTTTGTGTTTATAAGAAGCGAATGGGCAAAAGAACGAGGCTCACACTGTCACATATGGATGCTTACTGAGTCAGTGATCACGCCGATGTAGTAATGACAGCGATAAACCCACTACTACCAGCGCCACGTTACCACGGCGGGGTTTTTTTCCCGAACTCGCCTCGTGTCAAGCAGTGTCCGGATGCACACCGATTTAAAACCCTTTGTGTAACTCCATAAGCAAACACTGTATAAATACATTCAACATCGTAACACATTCTTTGTAAAATTACCGAACAGTTCAGTTCTTTAGAAATCTGTTCAACAGAAGTTATTACGCCAATTTTTAATGAGGAGGATCAATGTATACGATTGGTATAGCAACCCTTTTATTAACAGATGAAAGTAATATAGACTAATGAAGAATTATCCATTACTCTAATCCCATCACGAAACTTGCTTTAACAATCGGTCCTACTATTATATACTGCACAACATTTGTCAGCTATTTAAAGCAATAAGTAACTCCGTCGTTTAAAAGAAAATTTAACAAGTTATGTAAATTACAAAATTTTGTCAAAAAGCTACTTCCTTTACAATTTTCCCTCAAAACTACTTCCTTTTTTTCTGTTGATCATTTCATTTACTGATACTGATAGCTTGTAAATATTCCTTCAACGCATCAGGTTTTTCTTTTTAACATTTTTATTCTTTGTCTTTGGGGTCTTTCATAATCCTAATCCACAACACAATAAACGCTACAACAATGATGATTTCTTTTCATCATCTGGACACTTTTATCGCAAATGATTTGACTTTTTTCCGACAAATGTACATAAGATTAAATTTATTTCCTAATAATATGATTTGATTTACAATAAATGCTCATCTTTTTTTCAGAAAATCAGAGAAAAATCCTCGCTTCATTATTATAAAGCGAAGAAAATGATTTACTTTTATGAAAAAATGAAAGAAAATAATGTCATTTACTCTTATTCATAAAATGAATCAAATGATGATATAGCTAGTTTAATTTAGTCTTCGTTAAAGGTAAAAACTTTTTTTTTTTTTTTTTTTTTTTTTTTACTTCTTATCAGGAGTTTTAGAATAGCATTAATCTTTTTTTTTTCATCTCGAGGTTACGAGCCAGGTCATGAAGATAAAAGAATAATGAGATAGAATATGATAAATTTAACTTCTTTACTATTACTATCTTATTTTTATAACCTTCTTGAAGTTTTTTATAGCAAAATCGGATATTTTTTTTTTGTTTATGTATAGATAATGACGTAACATTTGAAAAATTATGTTAGAGGCAGAGGGGTAAAATAATATTTAGTAAGATGTCACCTATAGTAATAAAGGCCCAGACGTTTGTGTGTTCATCTACAGTTCTCTAAAGAGACCACCGCACGCATAAGCTACACGATTTGTCAGGAATATATCTATATATCTGAAATTATGCACCCCGACGACAGATTTTGAAATTTTTGATTAGGCTTTTTTAAATTTAATTTTATATGCGATTTTTATACCATTTTTCGTTTTGCCACAATTTTTTTCACATTAGTAAAAGGAATGATTTTAGAATCTTTTAGCCAAATATAGTAAATTTTATCCTCTTTTCAATAACATTTATTCGGAATTCGTACAGCAGTTTTTGAATTTTCCGAGGATTATTTTTTTTTATGCGATTTTTAGCATTATTTAACTTTTTGCGGGGATTTTTTGATATTCGTAAAAAAAAATTAGGTTTCAGTCTTTTAGCCCAATATAGTAAAATTTGTCCCTTTTTCAATAAAATTTATTCGATACAGTGATTTTTGAATTTTTTGCGATTTTTTTAAAAGTCCTTTTCCGTCGAAAATGAAGACTTTAAAATTTTTCAAAAAATATGTAATAGTTATTTTAAGTTAGTTATTAAAGAAAGTAAAGTGATGGATTTTATTATTTTTTTTAACGGAAAGAATTTCTTTAAAAATGCAAACCAAAGTTGACAACACACTTTCAGCAATTATCACTTATAGACAGTTTTGTTACCGGATAATTTTGTATGTTCCTGTAAATGAACGGTAAATGCTACAAACTCTATATTCTACAGTAAGCATCTTCTAATGCACCTCAAGAATGTACACAAATGTCATTATGTTCCAAATAGCGCAACCTCATTGAAATACGTTGCAA
Organism: Maratus michaelseni; assembly: GCA_963931845.1. Classification (NCBI taxonomy): domain Eukaryota; kingdom Metazoa; phylum Arthropoda; class Arachnida; order Araneae; family Salticidae; genus Maratus; species Maratus michaelseni. The sequence continues at coordinate 109,862,245 of OZ007597.1, read as the reverse complement.
ACGTTTTTTACCAATATGTAATTTATTTCTTATGTGTTACCCTGTAAACGAATGGTAAATACTTTGCAATCTATATTCTATTGAAAACATGTTTTATAACACTTCATAAATGCATATAAACTTCATCATGCTAGAAATAGTGTAACATCATTAAAATATGCTGCAATTAATTTTTCTTTATAGACCATAATGCAACAGAATTATTTTGAATGTCCCTGTAACCGAACAATATATGATAGAATGCTAGATATTTTGTTTTTAATAGGGAACATGCTATAAAAACTCTTATTACATATTAATTGGTAGAAATCGAAGTATATTTACGACAGCTATAGAGCTCAGACAGACAGGTAGACAACCCGAAGTAATAAAGCTAAAATTAGGAAAAAAACGCATAGCACAACTAAAAATGCACTTCTAGCACTTACCAACCACACAGACTGACTGTATCCAGTTTTTTGCGCAGCCCTGTACGGGAATTTATTCTACAAACATATTTTAGTGTATTAAATATAATTCAGCTGAAAAATGCATTACACAAATAAAAACCACTCTTAAACAGTTCACGATCATAGATAGTAATGCTTTCACTTTTCAACTATGTTGGAAATTGCAAAAAGTATTGAAATCGCTTCAGTATAGTTACCATAAGAAAGGTACATTTTTGTGAGTGTTTTACATGTGATTTAGCAACTGTTGTTACCACCATAAAAAATAATTCGTATTTCCAGACAATATTGCGTAAAAACATCGGGGAAGTAGCAGACCTTCGCACCATCATATGACGAGTAAAATAATTTTCTGAAAATAGAGATAAAAAGACAGCGGGAATATAATACCCAGCGTCTTTAGTAAATAAAATAAAGTAGCAATATTAAAAATTTAATTTAGAATTCCTTCAGAGGTATGACGCTTTTGCATCTCATTATCGGTTTTCGAATGTCACTTATGAATCTTTTCATTTCAAAGTTGAGAACAAGATCATGAATAAGAAATAGTAAAGAGATATGTATTGATTCCTTTAGTTCCTTCCACATACTTTCTCTTGCAGTTTTTTCTTGTAATGTTTTCCAAATGATTATTCTGAAAGAATACGTTTTACCTCACTTCTTTTTGACTGAAGTTTATAAAGTGTTGAAGTATAGTTAAAACATATTTTATTATAATGATTTTTTTAATCATGAAAGATACCTCGTTATTTAAAAAAAAGGAAAAAATGATGCCCCTCACCTTTATATGAGGAGTAAAAAAGTTTTCTGAAAAAAGAGATATAAATACAGCTTTGAATATCGTACACAGCGTTTTAAATAAAGAAAATAAAGTAGCAATATTACAAATTTAATTTATACTTCCTTCGGAGGTATGACGCTTTTGCATCTCATTATCGGTTTTCTAATATCACTTATGTATTTTTTCATTTCGGAGTTGCAAACCAGGTCATGAATAAGAAATTTGTAGTAAAGAGATATGCTTTAATTCATGTAATTCCCCCACCCACTTTACTTACTTTCTCTTGCAGTTTTTCCACATGTAATGTTTTCCAAATGATTGTTCTGAAAAAAAAAAAAAGGTTTATCTCAATTACTTATTGACTGAAGTTTATAAAATGTTGAAGTAGAGTTAAAACATATTGTATTATAAGTTTTTTTTTTATCATGAAAAATATCTCGCCATTTCATAAATTGATTAAAACATTTTGCTTTTATTAAAAAAAAAATGGGGGAAAATGTAGCCCTTCACCTTTCTATAACGAGTAAAATAGTTTTCTGAAAAGTGGGATATAAATACAGCGACAAATATTATACCCAGCGTTTTTAATAAAGTCAAACAAAGTAGAAATATCACCAATTTTATGTAGACTTCCTTCATAGGTATAAAGCTTTTGCATCTCATTATCGATTTTCGAATATCACTTATGTATCTTTTCATTTCGAAGTTGAGAACCAGATCATGAATAAGAAATAGTAAAGATAATAGGTTTTAATTCCTTTAGTTTATTCCACATACTTTCTCTTGCAGTTTTTTCTTGTAATGTTTTCCAAATTATTATTCTGAAAAAAAAAAATACATTTTATCTCGCTTACTTATTTACTGAAGTTTATAAAATGTTGAAGTATATATAAAACATATTGTATTATAAGTTTTTTTTTATTATAAAAAATGTCTCGTCGTTTCATAAATTGATTAAAATAATTTGTTTTAATTTAAAAAATGGAAAAAATGAAGCTTCTCACCTCTATTTGAGGAGTAAAATAATTTTCAGAAAAGATGAATATAAATACAGCGACGAATATTATACTCAGCGTTTTTAATAAAGCAAATAAAGTAGAAATATTGCCAATGTGATTTAGACTTCCTTCAGAGGTATGACGCTTTTGCATCTCATTTTCGGTTTTCGAATATCACTTATGTATCTTTGCATTTCGATGTTGAGAACCAGATCATGAATGAGAAATAGTAAAGATAATATGTTTTAATTCCTTTAGTTCCTTCCACATACTTTCTCTTGCAGTTTTTCTTGTAATGTTTTCCAAATGATTATTCTGAAAAAAAAAAAAAAAACATTTTATCTCGCTTACTTATTTAAAAAGGGAAAAAATGAAGCCCCTCACCTCCATTTGAGGAGTAAAACAGTTTTCAGAAAAGAGGAATATAAATACAGCGACGAATATTATACTCAGCGTTTTTAATAAAGCATATAAAGTAGAAATATTGCCAATTTGATTTAGACTTCCTTCAGAGGTATGACTCTTTTGCATCTCATTATCGGTTTTCGAATATCTCTTATGTATCTTTGCATTTCGATGTTGAGAACCAGATCATGAATAAGAAATAGTAAATATAATATGTTTTAATTCCCTTAGTTCCTTCCACATACTTTCTCTTGCAGTTTTTCTTGTAATGTTTTCCAAATGATTATTCTGAAAAAAAAAATACATTTTATCACGCTTACTTATTTACTGCAGTTTATAAAATATTGAAGTATACATAAAACATGTTTATTATAAGTTTTTTTATTATAAAAAATGTCTCGTTGTTTCATAAATTGATTAAAATAATTTGCTTTAATTAAAAAAAAGGGGAAAAATGAAGCCCCTCACCTCCATTTGAGGAGTAAAACAGTTTTCAGAAAAGAGGAATATAAATACAGCGACGAATATTATACTCAGCGTTTTTAATAAAGCATATAAAGTAGAAATATTACCAATTTAATTTACACTTACTTCAGAGGTGTGACGCTTTTGCATCTTATTATTATGTTTTCAAATATCACTTATGCATCTTTTCATTTCGAATTTGCGAACCAGGTCACGAATAAGAAAAAGTAAAGAATTTAAATTAAATTAGTTGAATTAATTAAATTAATTAAATTACTTAAATTAATTAAATTAATTAAATTAATTAAATTAATTAATTTAATTTAATTATTTAAAAGTAAATTGTTTTAATTCATTTAGTTCCCTCAACTTACTTTTTCTTGCAGTTTTTCTTGTGGTGTTTTTCAGATAAGATTTTTTTGAAAATTTACTTCACTATTGACTGAAGTTTATAAAATGTTGAAATATAGTTAAAACATATATTGTATTATTATGATTTTTTTATCAGGAAATATACCTCGTCATTTTATAAATTGATTAAAATATTTTGCTTTAATTTTTTAAAAAATCAGAAAGAATGAAGCCCTTACCTCCATATGACGAGTAAAATAGTTTTCTGAAAAGAGGGATATAAATACAGCGACAAATATTATACCCGGCGTTTTTAAAAAAGCAAACAAAGTAGAAATATTATCAAATTAATTTAGACTTCTTTCATATAACGCTTTTGCATCTCATTATCGGTTTTCGAATATCACTTATGTATCTTTTCATTTCGAATTTGCGAACCAGGTCATGAATAAGAAATATGTATTAAAGAGATATGGTTTAATTCCTTTAATTTTCCCCACTTACTTTCTCTTGCAGTTTTTCATCTGATGTTTTTCAAATTATTTTTCTCAAAAACCATGTTTTACTTCACTTACTTATTGACTGAAGTTTATAAAATGTTAAAGTATATCTAAAACATTTTGTATTATAATGATGATATTTTCTTTTTCATCAGGCAAAAGCATCTAACCATTTCATAAATTGCTTAAACTATTTTGCTTTTATTAAAAAATGAAGGAAAATGAAAGAAAAAAAATCCGATAATTTTAATAAAATGAATGAAATGGTGACATTATCTATTCAATTTGGTTTTCCTTAAGTTAGAAGTCTTCAAATTTTTTGCTTTAAATTCGTTTGCCACCACAATCTAGGAAAAGTAATCTCCACCTAATTTAATTGAAAAGTTTCTGTCATTAAATAACAAGCGTCTAGTCCCTACACTTTGGCTACGATTTCAAAAAATGGATCGTGCTGGGTGCATGCGCATTGCTCTAGACAGTTTCAACGAGAACCATATTAATTTTATTCCATTCCGCGGCAGTTTTTTTTAAATTCGTAAAAGGATTTTGATTTAAAACATTTAGCGTAATATAACTAAATATTTTCTTTCACAATTTTCATTATTTTTAGCTTTTTTTTTTTTTTTTTTTTTTAAACATTCTTAACGAAATTCAATTTCAGACTTTTACTAAAATACATTTTTTTTTCCTCCGGATTTTTCAATTTTTAAGGATTTTTAACGATTTTATAGCGTTTTAAAGCGAATTTTTAACATCCAAAAAACAATTTTTAACATTGAAAAAAAAACATCACTGGACACACGAAACTCGCTTTGCAGCAATCTCTAGAATGCACGAAATTCATTCAAGCCGCGGTCAATAACTTGTGTATGTACGCTTCGCGTACATTAACCGAAAAAAAACATCACTGGACGCATGAAACTCGCTGTACAGCATTCTCTAGAATGTACGAAATTCATTTATAACCAAATTTCATATTTATTTCCATTTTGTTTCAAACTTTCCATCGCTTATATGTTGAAAAATGAAAACTTTACATTTTTTTAATTCAAATTATTTTTTATAACTCAAATAAATACTGAAAAATAAAACTTTCCGCCGCTGGGATTCGAACTCAAGACCACAGAACGGAAGAGAAATGACATACCACAGAGCTATACGCACTCATTTTGAAATGGCTTAGAACAAAATTTTAAAGTATCAGACAAGCACGCATACACGCAGAATGATCCGTTTTTTTGAAATCGTAGCCAAAGTGCAGGGACTAGACGCTATACATTAAATAAGGACATTTGTTCTATATTTAAATAATTGTAACTTGGTAGCCCGTGGGCCACTGATTGAAGAACCCTACCTTAAAGAATAAAGCCATTTTGACTGATACTTTGTGAATATAATTTACATATCTTTCTACTAAGAGATTGCGAATTAAGTCACGAAGAAACAAGAAAAAAAAGCATGCATCAGGCACAGATTATGAAACACTTTACAACACTACCAGGATATTATATATATAATCATAATTTTTTTCCTAGATTGAAAAGAGATAGCAATCTAAACAATTTAAAAAACACATGACTCAGTAAAAATCCATTTTCAGTAATTGCTGTCCATATCCAGAAATGTCTGAGAAGTCTTTCAAGTATCCCTGTATGCGATACACAGAATACTTTAACAAACTTTCATTGTTTAATGAGGTAAATAAGGTACCTAAGTAAGCATTTTAGAAAATGCAAAGCACATTGGAAAACTAGATTTTAGCAATTACAGGCCATAGCCAAAAGTACTCTAATTCTTTTGTGCAGCCCTGTATGTGATCTAAAGATTTGTATATACTATATATAGTGTTCTACAATTTAGTTTAGTAAAGAAAACACATAGCACAGTTGAAAATTTACTTTCAGCAGTTTCTACCAATACACCGAAACATATTTATATTATTTTGTACAGTCTTGCATATTACCTTAATATATTTATACACGCCACATATTAAGCTAAAGTTTAATTCAGGCAGAAAAACGCTGAAAACTACTTAAATCGCACTTCCAGAAATTATCATACACAGACGGCCATGTATCCAGTTCTTTGAGTGGCCTTGTATATGATTTTATTTATATCCCAACAAACATCTCTTAGTAAGCTAAATATATTTCACGTTCAAAATGCATAATTCGATTAAAAATTCCCTTTAAGCAATTTACGCTGATACACAGCGTATGAATGACCACATATGAATAAACGCCAGCGTATGGACGCCTATTTACGCCTATGAATTATTTTCTGTAGCTCCGTATATGATCTATAGCACTTATACGTACCACATTGTATGCAAAAATTTAGTTAAATGCATACCTAACTGAAAACGCATTTTCCGTAACTATCGCTTATAGAGAATACTTCGAATACAGTACTGTATCCGAAATATTTTGTGTTCTCTATAAATGAACGATAAATGCTATGCACATCATATTATACAATAAGTATCTTGTAATCACCTCAGTAATACACCTCAGTAACGTATGTCAATTTCCCTGTATTTGAAATAATGTAACATACTTAAAATACGCTAAAAACAGCTTTTACCCGTAGACCATTATGTAACTGAATACTTTTGTGTGACCCTGTAAATGAATGATAAATGCTTTACACTTCAATTTATACAGAAAGCATGTTTTAGTGCATCTCAGAAATTTATATCAATTTCAGTTATGTTTGTAATAGTGTAACATGATTAAAATGCACCGCAAACTATTTTTCCCCATATACCATAATATAACGAAATTATTTTGAGTTTCCTTGTAAACTAATTATAAGTTCTACACGTACTATATTCGATACTATGCATCTTGTAGTGCTTCAATGATGTATATGAATTTCAATATATTTCAAATAGTGTAACATCTTTAAAATATACTGCAAATGATCCCCCCCCCCATAGACCATAATATAACGGAATTCTTTTGAATTTCCCTGTAAACTAATTATAAGTGCTACACATACCATATTCGACTATGCATCTTGCAGTGCTTCAGTGATGCATATGATTATATATATATTTCAAATAGTGTAACATCTTTAAAATATACTGCAAATGATCCCCCCCCCCCCCATAGACCATAATGTAACGACATTCTGTTAAGTGTCCCTGTAAACGAATTGCAAGTGCATACTTTATTTTCAAGACCGAACATGTTATTGCAAACCTCTGTAACATACATCAATTCATGGCAATCCGGGTATATTTACGCGAGTTAGAACACGTACAAACAAACAGACAGACAGACGGCCAGACAAACCGAATTCATAAACACTTTGAACTACGTTGGAAAGTGTTGAAAAAAATTAAACTGTCGTGTTCATCTGTATTTTTAAGAAAAATAAAGAAGAAAATCGGAGAATTAATGTTAATTAAAAAATAAAAATATAAAAAGAAATAACTCAGTTTACTTTAATCTTCTTCAAAAGAGAATTTTTTTTTTAAATTTTCATCACAAGTTTTTGAATTTCATTTAAATATGTTCAATCTCCGGGGTTATGATCAAGTCACGGAGGTAAATCAGTAATTAACTATTACTTATTCATTTTCTTTTTTGAGTTATTTTCTCTTATAACATATTTTAACTTGTAAAAATCAAGTAATTATTCCAAAAATTGTATTTTTCTCCGATTTATTAGTTGAAATTCTTTCAAGTTAAAAAATAATTAAAATAGTTTGAATAGTCATTATGATCATTAACATTTATGGCCAATAAAGAAGAAAATTAGGGAAATAACACTCATTCATTTTAATAAGATGAGGGAAAATATTTACTTTCATGAAGAAAAAAGGAAAAGAAATACCATCGTGCAATTTTCATGAAAAAAAATATAATGGTAATGTTACCAATTTAATTTAGACTTCTTTAAAGGAAAAAATACTTTTGATTTTCATCTCCCGTTTTGGAATATTATTTAAATCTATTTTCATCTCGAGATTACGATCCAAGTCAGGAAGAAGAAAGGATAATGTGATAGATTTGATTGTCTTTGATTCTTAGAATTATTTACAGTTTACTTACAGTTACTTACAGTTTTTTTCTTCATGCAAAATCAGTTTATTTTACGTGAAAGTGTTTTTTGTTTTTCCAAAAATCACGGTTTCTTCTTAATTTTTTGCCTAAAGTTTATAAAATCATAAAAATAATTAAAACTTTTTGAATTGCATTTTGCGAAAAACATAGAAGAAAATTTGAAAAAAAAAAATCATTCAGTCATACAGAGTGACAAAAAATAATTCCAACAGACATTTTAGTTTATATAAATCTTGCCTAAGTACAGAATCTAACTCTGTACCTACAACGTGGCAGCACGACGCGCTACTCCGTTACGCGATCACTAAGCTACACGTCCCTTTTAATAATTATTAAAATCTTCCTTTTAATAAAATATTAAAATCAGACTGCTAATAGTCAAATTATAGATCTCACGTCCCTTTTAATAATTATTAAAATCTTCCTTTTAATAAAATATTAAAATCAGACTGCTAATAGTCAAATTATAGATCTGCAGCTTACAGCAAAACAGCAAGTTTTTGAAATGGCCCCATTTCGCTTTTATGTAGAATCGCAATCGTTTGGTAAAATGTCCAGCAACGGGTCACAACTCATCTCAGGATATTTTAGCCATTCTCTATTAAGTATGGCCAAAATATCAAAGACTAGTGGAACTTTTTGAAAGACTCCAATTGCCTGTGAGGCTATTAACAACCCCATATCTGCATGCTGGTCATGCATAATAAACCATTTGGTTAATCGTGTTTTTTTTAGTTATTTTCATAATGTCAACTATATATACATATATTTTCATACTATACAACCATTCACAAACATCATTGTGAAATTTTGTTGTTAATGTCTGTGAATGGTAGTATAGAGTGAAAATATATTAATTTGGTTAATATCTAATAAAATAGTTTAGCGAGTACGGGTGCCTTTTTTGTTCTCTTAACAAGTATGTCAGATTTGACTCCCATAATGGTGCACCACTCTGTAATGTTGCACCGTTCTTGTGGTCTTCTTGTTCTGTTTTCTGCAAAAGGACCTTGCTCAAGAGTCCATTTTTCCATTCTAAAGTGCTCTTGGAGTCAGGAAAACAAAACATTCTCCGTGATGTTTTAACGATAAGTTCTATAATTGATTTTTACGCCTTCATCAAAAAAAGCGAATGTTTTTTTACCTTTCGAACAAATCCCGCCTGAAACAATAACCACGTGACACTTTTACGTTTTTAGATTATGGCCGTTGGACTATAATCTACTTCGACTGAATTCAATTACTGTGTCGATTGTGAAAATTTTGAAAACATTTTAGCCAATGATTCGGAGCAGCCCGCTTCGTTGTTGATATTCTTTTTTGAAATTTTAAATTTTTTATAGGCCTCCATAAGATTCTGACACTTTCATTTTTTTAGACCAGTATCAAAGGATTGTCGGAACATCTCTCAGTTCATGTTTATCTTTTTGAGACTTATTCATTGGAACTTTCGTAATGCCTCCGATTCTTTTTACAGTGTTTTTGAGTTTTCTGTAAATGTTGACTGTTTTTTACCTTGACCTCGCCTTCGCCTTTCCTTATTATGCCGAAGCTGCTGGAATAAATTCACGACATCCAAAAGACATCCAAACGTATCTGAGAACTTTCACTTCCAGAAAGAATTCTCATTTCCTCATGCATTCTGAGTGCAACGTGAAAATCGTACTTTTTTGAAAGACCATTATCACAAAGCTTAAACAATCCGTTCAGTGAGGTCCGAGATATTAAAATTTTAGTGGAGGAGTTTAGTACTATTTTTTAATTTCAATTTGAACTATGTCCGGGTTATTTTTTGCACTCTGTAACTGTCAAAATATATTTCAATTTCTCAATTTATATGTTACAGAATTTTAATATATCAATACAATATGTTATGTACAAGTGTGAACAGCACATTTCGCAGAATTGGACAAATAATAATCATTTTAATATGATGAGTAAGATAATTTACTTTAGTGGGGGAAGAAAAGAAAAATAAATGTCAACTTACAATCGTAATAAAGCAAACATAATGGGAATGTTGCCAGTTTAAATCAATCTTTTTAAAGGAGAAAACAATTTTGGTTTTCATAATAAATTTTCCATTATCATTCACATCTGTTTTCATTACGAAGTTACGATCCACGTCAAGAAGAAGAAAATAATAAGATAATATTTGATTCAGTCAGCTTTTCCTTTAATATGTTATTTTCTGTTAGGTAGGAATTGAAGCTTATCTTTGCTCCTTTCTGTATTTTCATCTTTTATCTATCTGCGTTTGTACAGTCCTTCAAAATAAAAGTCATTACGCCCTACTAACTCTGCCACAAATCATGGTATAAAAATGTGAATTGATTAGTAATAACGTCTATTAATTAATGGTATAATTTCTTGTGGGAACGTCAACGTATATAAATTGTACTAAGCTATACAATTTTCAATGCTAATACCTAATTTATACATGATACTTTAATTCTTCTGTAAATTTTACTTCGGGATACCAAACGGAAAATCATTCGGTCCAGTAATTTAATAATTATGCAGGTTTACCGTTTCGAATGCGTACTGTTAAATTTATTTTTAACCTCTTGCCTGTGTCACCCAAATTCAGTTGGAGACACCCAAATGCGCCATATTTCGAATGTCCGAACTGTTTTTGGGGCGGTAAAAAATTAGTGATTCTATTCCATTAGCTCTATTTCCTTTTTCAAATGTGTAATGTAATTTAATTTACTATTTTTACAATAGATAATAGTTGAGTAAAGTTTTACTATAAACCATTAAATTTTCTCATGTATGTAAAATATTAAATATAGAAATTATTTAATTAAATTTATTATTTTTTTAATGTAAAACAACCCATTTCTAACCTTTTTATTGGTGTAATGCACAAAATTAAAGAGAGAAAAAAAAATGTTTCATTTTCTGACATATCTTTCTCAAAAATGTTCCACAGGCAAGGGGTTAACTGTTGCAAAACAGATTAAAAATGCCAGTAGTTTTTTAAGCATAACTCAAAAACTACTTAGTGAAATGATCTTTAATTTTTGATTCGCATATTTGAAGCTTCTAAAAGAATGTATGCGTTACAGTTCTTTTTTTTTTTTTTCGAAAAATAAATTCCGAAATGATATATATATTTTGAAACTATTTTCAAAATAAATATGTAACCTATAATTTTTTTTTACAAAAACTGATTTCTTGAAGCTTCAAACATGCACATCCAAAATTACAGCTAATTTCCCCAAGTAGTTTTTGAGTTATTCTAAAAAAATAAAAACTATCCGCATTGCAATCTACTTTGGAACAATTAAAAATGAATTTAACATTAGGAGTTCCAAACTTTAAATTTACATAATATTTGACCAAATGCCGTTTGGTATCGCAAGGTACAATTTACTGAAGAATCCAAACATGATGTTAAAATTAGGTGTTAATATTTAAAAATTTTAAGTTTGGTACATTTTTTAAACGTTGACGACCCCCTTTTTTTCCAGGACTGTACATCATGTAACGACTTTAATAAAATAAAATGGCAGCAAGTTTTTCGAGTAATGCCAGCTTACTTAGATAACAGATAACAATGATTTATTTAAGTAAGTCAAGTAGTTTCTTAACAAAGATTTCCTCGGAGAAATAGGAAATTACAGAATTTCATACAATCACAGAGGTGAGAAATTCCATTCATTTAAACACTCTGCTACCGTTTGGAAGTAATGTTGGTTTTTGAGCCTTGTGCTCTTCGATGATGTAAATTCAGAAACATCCAAGTGTCGGGACGGGGTGTAGAAAAATCAGAGTTGTTCAGCAGGACCACTCTAAATTATCACTTTTCTGGAGGTGGCCAAGTCGACCTCTACGTCTCCAATCGAATAACTGATTACTATATCTGGGTTTTTAATTTAACACCTCAAATCGTGTTTAGGGGTCATAAACTCTTTCGTCCAGTGTCGATGTTTCTAGGATCTGGTGACTGGTCCTTCTACATTTGATTTTTCCATTGGTTTGTCTTGTCTAGCGACCCGATTGCGTTCTCGTGTGTGAGATACCTCAATGGATACTTCCAGAACCCATCTCTTTGAATAGGCTATTTCAATGCATAACTCTGCAGCCATCTCAGTGGATTCTATCTGTCACTTCCGGTTGAATTTTCTCCGTTGTCATTCCGCTCCGATCTAGTGAGGTCTATCTCTTGTTTCATCCCTAATTTTAATTGTGAAATAGGATTTCTGTCTTAACAAGAGATATTTACTCTTTGACTGTACGTGGTTATCAATGTCACAATTATATTTGTTCTCACAAGGAAGGTCTCCTTAAAGCGCATACTCAGAATTTTTTGAAAAAAATGCTAATGGAACTACTCATGTACATTATAAAGGATCAGTCAAATTTAACTGCGGAATCCCAGTAGAAAATCTGTAAAAAAATAAAATCTTTCGAGTATTTGGCGCAAAAAAAGCGATTTGGCGAGTAACACATTTTCGTCGCTAAATGCAAGCGATTTTTTAATGTATTTGAAAATTCCTGGTAAAATGAGTATTTAAATGTGTAGTACTTTATGAATTTAAACTTCAACAATTAAATAGTTTATTATTTTTTCTATAAGCTTATATAATATATATACAAGTTAAATATTGCTGAAGTTATTAAATTTTACACGGTTTCGTCGGCTGGATATGTTTTAAGTGTATTTTAACAGTAAATATCCGATTATGAACGCTCTTATTATACATTTCGATTTTGAATAAGTCATTGTTTCCACGGCCGCAAGACTTTTCTCTCGTTGTCTCCGACACTAACAATTTCTAGGTCAAATTGACAGTGCTCACAGATTCGAACAGCTAATTTTTAATTTGAAGCATTTTTAATCGATTTAAATTTTGTTCTAAACCGATGAATACGACCAATAATTTTCTTTAGATGTACGTATAAATGTATATGGCGAAACTGTAGTTATAAAAGTGAATTTATTTAAGTTAAACTTACTTAAACTAACTCAGTATAAAGAGTAAAAAACGTTTTTCCTATAAAATCATTTATCGAAAATGCTTTTTTTTTTTTATTTCATTGTGTCGCCAAACCAGCGATAAATCGCCAAAACGCGAATTTTTCATAATTTTTTAACGGACGTTATATCGAGGTTCCGCAGCAATTTTTTTTTATATAAACGTGTATATCCTCATGAGAAGAATATTCTGTAATTTCTTCAAAATTTTCTGAGTATGCGTTTATGGAGACCTTCCTTGTCAGATTTTTTTTCTTTTCATATTTATGTGAAGGAAGAATTTTCTGATTTTTTTCTTCTAATAATGAAAATAGAGTGAATAATACAAATTAAATAAATTTGTTAGCTTAATTTTTTTACTGTTCTTTTTCTTAAGTCGAAATGATAGCCAAAATGTAATGTAAAATCTGGACACATATTGATGCATTCTTGAATTTCTAAATTTAAACACAATTCAATTTTTAATATCAGTAGATTATATTATGTACAAGATAGAACAGCATATCTCAGGATATTTCAAAAAAGAGCTTACATTCATTTTAATATTAGTAAAATAATTTACTTTTGAGGAAATAAAATGCCATCTTTCAGATCTATTAAAATCAATAAAATGCTAAGGTTGACAGTATAATTTTGTCTTCTAGGAGAAATTATTTTTATTTTCGAGACAAGTTATGGTTTACCATTTAAATCTCTTTTCGTTTCGAGGTTATGTTCCAGTTCACGATAGTGCGATAGAAATTGTTTCATTTAGCCATTTTGTCGTCATTTTTGTTTATGAAATTGTTTAAATAATAGTGATAAGTTTGTCAATTCAAACTTCTTTCTCTTTTTTTGACACTGGATACTTTGTCTACAAAATCAAATAAAATAATATATATATAACTTTTGAAATCCATTCATCAGTTTTTTATACTAAAAATGACACCATCTGAGTAAATTGGTATTTTGTCAAATCCTTTAAAATTAAAATAATTTCCTTAAAAACTATGCTTTTTTTATTTATTAAAGTTTATAAAATTCCCAAAACACGTTAAACTCATAACCATCTAAAATTTTGTATAAAATCAATAGAATGATAACGTTGCCAGTTTAATTGACTCTCTTTTGAAGAAGGAAACGTTTTTCATTTTAATCATCGGTTTTGGAATATCAATTAAACTCTTTCCATCGCCAGATTCCAAGCAAGCCTCGATAAAGAAAGACTAACGCGAAAATTTTAACTCATATTTCTTCCTAAAATGATTTGCATTTTTTTTCACCTAAAATGAATTGATATTTCAGAAAAATGTGTTTTTTACTAATTGAGCTTATAAAGTCATGTAGAAATTTAAAACACTCTGAATTATTAAGACATTATTAGTATTTATGGAAAAGTAAAGAAAATTTTGAATAAAATTCCCAAAACACTTTAAAATCAAAACCATCTAAAAATTTGTATAAAATCGATAGAATGATAACGTTGCCAGTTTAATTGACTCTCTTTTGAGTAAGAAAACGTTTTTCATTTTAATCATCGGTTTTAGAATATCAATTAAACTCTTTCCATCGCTAGGTTCCAAGCAGGCCTCGATAAAGAAAGATTAACGCGAAAATTTTAACTCATTTTGCTTACTAAAATGATTTGCATTTTTTTTTCACTTAAAATGAATTGATATTTCTGAAAAATGTGTTTTATTTTTAGTAATTGAGCTTATAAAGTCATGTAGAAATTTAAAACACTCTGAATTAGCAGGATATTATTAGCATTTATGGAAAAGTAAAGAAAATTTTGAAGAAATATCATTCATTGATCTTAATGTGATGAGTAAGATAAATTAATTTTGTGGAAAAAAAAAACGAAAGGAAATATTTTACAATTTTATTAAAACCAACAGCATGATAATGTTGCCTGTTTAATGTAATCTTTTTTAAAGGAGAAAACACTTTTGATTTGAGTCATCAATTTTGTAATATAATTTAAATATCTTTTCATTTTGAGGTCACGATCCAGGTCACGAAAAAGAAAGGATAATGAGATAAGATTTGATTCATTTAGCATTTCCTACAATATGTTTGTTATCTTCTTTTAGGTAGGAATAGGAGCTTGTCTAATGTTCCTTCCGGTATTTTTATACTTTATTTGTCTATGTTTGTACATCATATTTGCTTTCAGACAATTTTTCTTTTCAAATTTATTTAAAGGAAGACCTTTTGTTATCCTTTCCAAAAAATTGAAATTGCGTGAATAGTGCGAAAATGAAAATATCTGTCAGTTTACAGTGTTTTTGGCTTGCGTATCTTTGACTTAAAAAATGAAATATGAAATATAGATAACTTTTAAGATGCATTCTTCATTTTCTTAAAGACTGTCGTATTTTAAAACTAAAGTAGGGGAGATGGGGGATGAATTTACAAGGGATGGATGAGACGTTCTCAATATTTCAGGCAATAAACTTTTTTTTTTAGTTGTTTCCTATCCTCATAGATTTTACTACAATAGTGTGCTTCAAAACCAAAAGCAAGAGCACATGGCTGTTTTCAATTTTCTTCAAATTTGCATTTCCTGAAAACTCTGCTTAAGAGTAATTTTTTTTTTACATTTGAACTTACCTAAATATCTTATGTAATATAACCAATTAAGATATATTGTAGTTTTTTATTTCAAGACTCAATATTGGTAGTTAAAATGAATGCATATTAACCATTGTGAAAAAATAATTTGTTTGACAAAATGGCTGACAATTGATTATATGCATCATGGGGATGATTGGGACATTTCAAATGGAATGAATGGAACTGTATCATTTAAATAACTTTTTATTTCGAGGTTACGATCCAAGTCACGAAGAAGAATGGATAATAAGATAAGATTTGATACTCTTCTTTTTTCCATTCAGTATGTTATCTTCTTTTAGATAGAAATAGGTCCTTGTCCTTGTTCTTTCCGGTATTTTCATCCTTCATTTTTCTGTGTTTGCACCTCATATTTACTTAAAGACAATTTTTCTTAACGTTGACTTGAAAGAAGAATTTTTGTTATCCTTTTCAAAAAATTAAAATCGCGTGAATAATGTAAATGAGAAAAAAATATATCAGTTGACATTTTTGTTTCATATCCATTTGGTTTACGTTACATTGACATAAAAATTAAAGTACAAAATGTAGCTAACTTTTAAAATGCATTCTTCATTTTCTTATACACTGTAGAAGTTTTACATTAAAGTGCATTTTAATTAGCTACAAGAATGAACAACACACGTCAGCAAATCGGTGGAATCGCATTAATCCACTTTTAATATGGTGCAAAATATGTCTTACTTTTGTATGAAAAATAAAATGAAATATAATTTTACAATTTTAATAAAATGAATACAATAATAATATTGCCAGTCTAATTTAGACTTTTTTAAAGGAGAAAATACTTTTCATTGTCATCAACAGTTTTGGAATATCATTTAAATATCTTTTTATTTCGAGGTTACGATCCAAGTCACGAAGAAGAATGGATAATAAGATAAGATTTGATACTCTTCGTTTTTCCATTCAGTATGTTATCTTCTGTTAGATAGAAATAGGAGTTTGTCTTTGTTCTTTTCGGTATTTTCAACCTTCATTTTTCTGTGTTTGCACCTCATATTTACTTTAAGACATTTTTTCTTAAGATTTACTTGAAAGAAGACTTTTGTTATCCTTTTCAAAAAATTAAAATTTCTGATGAGAAAAAAATACCTATTGACAGTTTTTTTTTTTTTATTATTCATTTGGCTTACGTTACATTGACATCAAAAATAAAGTATAAAATGTAGCTAACTTTTAAAATGCATTCTTTATTTTCTTAAAGACTGTCGAATGTTTACATTAAGAGCCTACGCTAGTCACACGAAGAAACGCTCAAGCTAATGTTAAGTCTATGGGAAGGTTCTTGCGCGATTTCTCGCTCGCATTTTAATATTTTTAAATGTTTTTTTTTTTTCATATTATAGTTGACGTTGATCTCTAACGTTGTTAGTTTTTACTTTTTTGATTTTGGTTACAGTTTTTTTTATAAGCGGACATTTTCAATTTTGCAACCGGTTGGAACCGGTTCTGAAAGCGAAAGTACCCTTATATAAAAAAAACTGGAACCAAAATCGAAAAATTAAAAATTAACAAGGTTAGAGATCGACCTCAGCTATCCTATGCAAAAAACATCATTTAAAAATATTAAAATGCGAGCGAGAAATCGCGCAAGAACCTTCCCATAGACTTAACATTAGCTTGCGCGTTTTTTCGCATGACTGATGTAGGCTCTTAAAGTACATTCTAATTAGATACAAGAATGACCAACACACGTCGTTGAATCGGTGGAATAGCATTCATCCACTTTTAATGTGCTGCAAAAAATATCTTGCTTTTGTATAAAAAATAAAATGAATTACAATTTTAGAATTTTAATAAAACGAATATAATGATAACATTGCCAGTTTAGTTTAGACTTATTTAAAGGAGAAAATACTTTTCATTTTCATCAACTTTTTTGGAATATCATTTAAATATATTTTTATTTCGAGGTTACGATCCAGGTCACGAAGAAGAATGGATAATAAGATAAGATTTGATTCTTTCAAGTTTCCTTTCAGCATGTTATCCTCTGTTAGATAGAAACAGGAGCTTTTTTTTTTTTTCCTTTCGGTATTTTCATCCTTTATTTGTCTATCTTTATACCCCATATTTGCTTTAAGACAATTTTTATTATAATATTTATTTGAAAGAAGACTTCTGTTATCTTTTTCAAAATATTAAAATAGTGTGAATAATGCAAATGAAAAAAAAAAATGTTTGTTGACAGTTTTTTTCCATATCCAATTGGCTTATATTACATTGACTCAAAAAATAAAATATAAGATGTATATAACTTTAAAAATGCACTTTTTAATTTTCTCAATTTTAAGAGTGTCGAATTTTTAAATTAAAGTACATTTTACTATCTACAATAATGAACAACACATGTCGACGAATCGGTGGAATAGCATTCATCCACTTTAATATAGTGTAGAAAATAGCGTACATTTGTTTAAAAATAAAATGAAATATACTTTTACAATTTTAATAAAACTAATAGAATGATAACATTGATAGTGTTATTTAAAGGAGAAAATACTTTCGATTTTCATCGACAGTTTTGGAATATTATTTAAATATCTTTTAATTTGAAGGTTACGATCCAGGTTACCAAGAAGAAAGAATAATGAGGTAGTGTTTAGTTCCTTTAGCTTTTCCTTGAATATGTTATCTTCTTGTAGCTTATTTTTGTTCTTTGTGGTATTTCCATTGTTTATCTATTTGCGTTTGCGCATCTTACTAACTTTCAGACATTTAACTTCATCCCTGAATATGTTATCTTCTTGTAACTTATTTTTGTTCTTTCTGGTATTTCCATTATTTATCTATTTGCGTTTGCACATCTTACTAACTTTCAGACATTTAACTTCATCCCTGAATATGTTATCTTCTTGTAGCTTATTTTTGTTCTTTCTGGTATTTCCATTGTTTATCTATTTGCGTTTGCACATCTTGCTAATTTTCAGACATTTAACTTCACAAGTTTATTTGGAGAAAAACTTTTATGATTTTTTCTAAATAATGAAAAGAAAAATAATAATGCTAATAAAACAAAACTTGTCAGCTTAAATTTCTATATTTCCATCTTTTTGGCATACGTTGCATTGGATTCAAAAACAAAATTTACATTCAGTTTAGAGGGATTTTAAAAAATTATTTTGACTTGCGTTACACTGACGTCAAAAATAAGATATAAAATATCATTAACTTTCAAAAAGTATTCTTCATTATTTCAGTTTAAGGACTGTTTAATTTCTAAATATAAATAATTTTCAAAATGACATTTTTCAGTTTTTAAACAGGAAATGCTGAAACTTAAAATCAATTTAAATAATATCACATTATCAGGATGATTTGCATTTATTCAAAAGTAATGAAATAGAAGAAGAATAAACTGCATTCGTTGAATTTAATAAGTAATAGAATAATGTTATATAAAAATTTTATTTCATTCGCATATGCTTCGCATTTATTTCGCATTATTCCTTTAAATTAATCTAACTTCTGACATAGTCATTATTTGCTTAATTCTTAATAATAATTATTCCTATTTGATGTCCTTTTAAAAGTAATAACACGTATATTAATAATTTTCTTATTCCAAAGCTTAATCTAACTCTTTAAGTTCATTCGTAGCTTTTATCAACTCCCCAATCTATAAAATTCTGAGAGACGCTTGTGTCATTTCGAATGTTTTTTAAAAACCTTTAAAAAAAAAAAAAAAAATATTCCATGCTTTGCTTCGCGCGCTGGGTATTTTTCACGTCAAAATCAATGTGCAGCTACGATGGGGATTCTTTCGTGTTAAATCTTCTCCCTCGCACCTCATTCGCTTAGCTTAAATTCGCCTCTCACTCATTGGATCGTGAGCTCGTTACGTCGTTTTCAGTAACTAAACGCGCGGTTAACAAAATTCGCTTGCAAGCATTTGGAGGGCAGATTTTTGTCGTGTTTGGAAGTGCTGACCAACGCGTTATCTGGTCTTCAACTAACTTAGAATTTCATAACAGCTCTTTAAGATCTATTAAATGATGTGGTGAGCCTTCGTCAAGCCTGAGGGCTATAAGTTTATACCGGATACTGTGGGAACTGTTACTGGCATCGCTCCTGTTCATTAATAAACGATTTATCTGGAAATTGGCTGATCCTTATTGAAGAAACTCTTGTGGTGTTTCATCATTGCCTAACCTCCTCGCCATGATTCTTGATATCGACTGCAATCGTTCACCATCTTGAACAAACTGCCATTTTCTCGTGGAATATTAAATCATCTTCGTAAAACATTCACAGAAAGCCGGTCAGGATTAAATGAACATACGCCACGCCACGCCAATCTTCCAATAAATAGGGAAGCTGCGAATATGTTGCTGAGTGCTGCTGTACATCTTCCTTGCGGTGTGTGCGTCTGATTCTCATGAAATGCGCATCAAATATTCCAAAAAATTATGACTAATAGAATAACTTTTGTATAGTTTTTTAAGGGAAAAAAAATATAATTCTAAACAAGTAAATAGAATGATAATGTAGCCTGTTTAATTTCGTCTTCTTTAAAGGGAAAAACACTTTTGATTTTCATCATCAGTTTTGCCATATCATTTAAATCTCTTTTCATGTCGAGGTTACGATCCGGGTCACGAAAGAGAAAAAAGTTAATGCGATAGGATTTGATTCATTTAGACTTTCCTTCAATATGTTATCTTCTCTTAGGAAGGAATAGGAGCTTGTCTTAGTTCCTTCCGGTATTTTCGTCCCTTATCTATCTGTGTTTGTACATCGTATTTGCTTTCAGACATTTTTCTTTTCAGGTTTAACTGAAGAAAAGGGTTTTGTGATATTTTATTAAATAATAAAAATAGCGTGAATAATACAAATGAAATAAATGTATGTTTCAATTCCCCTCCCCCCCCCATATATCTTTGACTTGCGTTACACTAGATTTAAAAATAAAATGTAAAATTTGCATGACTCTCAAAATACGAATGCTTTTAAATTTTAGAAATTCAGTTTCAATGTGTCCTTCTCTAATTTTGACTTCCATTACACTAGCTTTCAAAATGAAATGTAAAATTTGCATAGTTGTCAAAATGCTTTCTTCAGTTTTTAAATTTAAATACTGTCAAATTTTAGAAATTTATTTTCAATTTTTTTCCCTTTTTTTTTTTTTTTTTTTTTTTGTCTTACTAGCTTGTAAAAGAAAATGTAAAATTTGAATACTTGTCAAAATGCATTCTCCAGTTTCTACATTTAAATACTGTTAAATTTTATAAATTACAGTTTCAATGTTTTCTCCTTTAATTTTGATTTACGTTACACTAGCTTTCAAAATAAAATGTAAAATTTGCATAATTGTCAAAATGCTTTCATCAGTTTCTAAATTTAAATACTGTCAAATTTTAGAAATTTATTTTAATTTTTGCCGCTATTGTTTTTGTTTTATTAGCTTTTAAAAGAAAATGTAAAATTTGAATACTTGTCAAAATGCATTCTTCAGTTTCTAAATTTAAATAGTTACATTTTAGTAATTTAGTTTAAATCTTTTCCCCCCTATTTTTGACTGACGTTACAACAGCTTTCAAAATAAAATCTAGTAACTGTCAAAATGCTTTTTTCAGTTTCTAAATTTAAATAATGTTAAACTTTAGAAATTCAGTTTCAATTTTTTCTCTTCTGTTTCTGACAGACGTTACACCAGCTTTGAAAATAAAATGTAAAATTTGCATAGCTGTCAAAATGCATTCTTCAGTTTCTAAACTTAAATAATGTTAAACTTTAGAAATTCAGTTTCAATATTTTCTCCTGTTTTTGACAGACGTTACACCAGCTTTAAAAAAAAATTGTAAAATTTGCATAGCTGTCAAAATGCATTCTTCAGTTTCTAAACTTAAATAATGTTAAATTTTAGAAATTCAGTTTCAATCTTTTCTTCTCTATTTTCGATTGACGTTACACCAGCTTTTAAAATAAAATGTAAAATTTTCATTGCTGTCAAAATACATTATTCAGTTTCTAAATTTAAATACTGTAAAATTTTAGAAATTCAGTACATTATATTATGTACAGCAGTGAACAACACATCTCGGCCAGTTGTATGAACATGAGGCATTCATTTTAGTATGATTAATAATAATAATAATAATAATAAAACTTACAAAAAAGAAAATGTTATCTTACAACTTTATTTAACCTATAAAATGAAAATGTTTTTAGTTTAATCTTGTCTTTTTAACGTTTTAACCCGCATTAATGTGCAAAATAGCTTACTTTTGTTAGAATATAATTTTGCAGTTTTAATTAATCGAGTAGAATGATAACAATTCCAGTATAATCTAGTATTTTTAAACAAGAAAACACTTTTTATTTTCATCGTCGGTTTTGAGGTATCATTTGAATCTCTTTTTTAGCTCACAGGCTATCAAAGCCTGAGAGCTTATGTGCCCGCCGGTTCTGTATGTATGTTGAACTTATGTACGTACGTATGTATGTACGTAACGCGATAACTCTTCATAGAAATATCCGTTTTCCTTTAAATTTTGTTTATAGGTTCACTGTGTTAAGGCGCTTCCCTGATTAGTTTTCGGGATTGATTGGTTAAGTATAAAAGGGGGAACGGGGGGGGGTTATCCCCCCCTTAATTTATATAAATGGGTTTTTCATGCAGAATTATTTCGTTTTCCTTCAATTTTTGTTTATAGGTTCACTGTGTTAAGGCGCTTCCCTGATTAGTTTTCGGGATTGATTGGTTATGTATAAAGGGGGGGGGGGAACGGAGGGCTAATCCCCCCCCCTTAATTTATATAAATGGGTTTTTCATGCAGAATTATCCCATTTGCTCCAAAATTTGTTTATAGGTTCACTGTGTTAAGACGCTTCCCTGATTAGTTTTCAGGATTGATTGGTTAAGTATAACGGGGGGTAACGGGGGGGCTAATTCCCCTCTTAATTTATATAAATGGGTTTTTCACGCAGGATTATCCCATTTGCTTCAAAATTTGTTTATATGTTCACTGTATTAACCATTTCCGGCGCAGTGGTCCCACTCCGGGCACACCTAATTTTAATTCCAAACTTGCATTTGGCACCAACAATATTTTAATAAAATTTTGCTTCTACAATGAAAGCTTAAAATAAGGAGTTCTTATTTTCTAAAAAAGTCGTTTGTAAATTCCGGTGTCAGTCAGTAATTTCGCATTTTACGAACAGAATTTGTCTGTGCCGGAAAGTGTTAAGGCGCTTCCCTGATTAGGTTTCGGGATTGATTAGTTAAGTATAAAGGGGGGTAACGGGGGCTAATCCCCCCCTTAATTTATATAAATGGGTTTTTCATGCAGAATTATCCGATTTTCTTCAAATTTTGTATATATATTCATTGTAATTAGACTTCCCTGATTAGTTTAAGGGGTTCATTAGTTAACTATGAGGAGGGGGTAACGGGGGTAGGACCCCCTTAATATATTGTTGATTTCTTTATTTTTCGAGAGAGTATAATATACAATTAGCGTGAATAGCCTGTGAGCTCAATGCCCTCAGTTTAACTGGGCAGTTTTCTTTTTATTTATTTCGAGGCTACTATTCAGGTCATGGAAAATAACGATTAACCCTTTCCGGCGCGGAATAAATCTGTTTTTAAAATAATGAAATAATGGGCTGACACCAGATTTTACAAACGATTTCCTTAGAAAACAATAACTTGCTGATTTTCCCTTACTTTATAAACAGAAAATTTTAATTACATATTCTTGGTGCCGTTTGTCAGTTTTGGAATTAAAATTAGGTGTCCTTTTTTGTGACCACCGCCCGCTAAAGGGTTAATGAGGTTGTATTTGATTCATTTAGCATTTTTTTCAATAGGTTATCTCTAATTAAAGGGATAATAATAGTTTGAAATAATGAAAAAAATATTTCACTATCATTTTTTTTTATAATGTTTGTAGAGTTTTGAGTAGACCGCACTCAAGTTAACTGAGGTAAATGACGTTTAACTACGTATAATGTTGTCTAAAACTTTAGACTTAGTTATCTCAAAAAGCTGTTTTTCAGCAGTTTTGCCACAATAACTTGTGAACAAGTTAACGGATTTATATATTTCTTTCTTTCTTTCTTTTTTCTTTTTTTTTTTTTTTTTTTAATAAAGGAAATTAAATTCTCTACAAACTATACCTGAAAAAAAAAAATCAAATTATAATAAAAAAAAAAAACATTAATTTTATGAGGTGATTTTGAATTTTTTATTTTTATCTTTTGTTTGTTTGTTTCGGGTATAATTGAGAGACAACGTAATAACATACTTGCCACCCTTTCTTTTTTAAATAGAAAAAAACATACTTTCAACCAGAAAGTGTATTTAATGAATGAAACCATTCAGATTTCAACAAATAATTACAACATAGAAGCCAGACATGTTTAATTAAATAAACATTCTTCTTCAAAGTATTTTTTCTTCTTTTATTTATTTATTTATTTATTTATTTATTTATTTATTTTTTTAGCGGAGGTTTGCAAATATGGTAAGACTTAAGTCGTATCAAGAAGAAACGACGACTGAAAGAAATGGAATCTGTACTTCAAAATTCTTGTAAAACTAGTTTTGCAAGATTAATTTTGTCGCACAACATTAAAACTTTTGTTATTTTAAGGGTTCCGTACTTAAAAAGTAAACACGGAACCATTATAAGATCACTCCTGTGTCTGTCTGTCCGTCTGTGAGAGCCCTTTTTCTTGTACGCTATGGGACGTGGAACGATCAAACTTGGGAAAGTTATAAAGCATTTTTAACCACATATTTTTTTAAGATTAGCGATTCACAATGTTTAGAAAAAAATTACGGAACTAATTAAGTTACTTGAAAAAAAAAAGTTTTCTTTTTGTCTATTGTGTGGGGTATCATGTGAAAGATCTCGTAATATCGAACTCAAAAATATATTTGTTTTAATTTTAGGCATTATATTTTCAGAGATATCGTCGAAAATGCAGTTCAAAAATATGCCCCCCCCCCTTCTATTTCCGAATCTACTGAAACTAAAAATTAGAAAAAATTAGGGATAATACAAGTTTATTTAAACCTTGCATGAAAACTATAGAGATTTTCCTAGGTAACATAGTTTTTCAGAAAAACGCATTTTTCCATTGCACACAAACTTTACTTTTAGGGGAGTTGACGGGCACTCGAAGGTATCTATTGACGCAGAATCGTCTAAGGATATTTGATAATGGTTTTCGAAAAAAGTTGTTGGTAATTAGCCGAGATATTAATTGAGTTACTTGAAAAATAAATTTTATTTTTATACATCTTTTAGGGTATATTACGAAATATCTCGTAACACTTAGCTCAAAAATAATATTTGTTTTAATTTTAGGTGTTATATTTTCAGTAATATCGTCGAAAGTACTAGAAAAATATGCACCCCCCCCCCCCCCCACACACACACACGTCTCCTATTTCCGAATCTACTGAAACTAAATTATGAAAAAATTAGGGTTAGTAGGAGTTTATTAATTAATAAATTCACTGTATGGAATTCACTGTATTTGAGCGCGAGTTATACTCGCACTTGACCGATATCTACCCTATATATATAAAATCCTAATGAAACGAATTTGTGAAACGATTTTATGAAACGAATTTATGAAACGATTTTATGAAACGACTGATTAAACGACTGATTATGTTTCAGGGCTATTTTTAATAAAATATTAAACGCTTGATGGTGAAATTAATACCAATTGTCCATAAAAATCCGAGGATGTCAAAACTGGTAATAGAATTTTGAAATTGGAATTAGTTTTCGAGATATTAATTTTTTTCTAATTTTAATGACATTTCTGTAATGATGGCAACTAATTACTCAGTTTTTTGTGACAAAAAAGGGAAAAGAATGAAAAGGATCCCGATAGGGATTATTGATTTCTTTTTATTCGTCATTTTCAAATTGAAATTGAATTTATCTTTTATTTCAATTGATAATGAAGACAAGATTGTGATTAAATTATGTTTTTCAGGAAAATTTGAAAAAAAAAATCACATTTCTATCGTCAGGATTCAATCGTCTGTCAGCATTTAATTTAATTTATAAACTGAAAATATTTTGAATAAATTCGTCCAAATGACGTCATTTATGTAAACGCAAAAGAAAGGGGGGGGGAGGAATTAATAGTAATTATTATTTATTGATATCATTTTGTTATTTTTTCGTAAAATTTAATTAAACGAATTTATAAAATCACTAATTCGGATATTTGAAACGAATATATAAAATAATAATTGCCCAACTGAACGGAAGGAGAATAAAATATCTAATGCTCCTATAAAGGATAAGGCTGACATAAAGCTCCTAGAGCTCTAAAAGTATCCTGCTTGGTTTTCTTTTCAATTTTAATGAGAATATGACATCAATTATGGTAAAATGATATTTACTCCTTTCTCTCTTTTATTGGCAGCAAGGAAAAAAATGCTTCCTATATATTAGAGAAATGCTATTAAAGTTTAAAACAAATGAATATTTCAGTAGCATTACTTTTTTAATAATGAATTATATGTTTACACATAAATAACAAAGAGAAGAAAAAAAACTACAAATAAATAAATTACTATACTCGAAACACACTTAAAGTGTAAATTACGTTATATATTAAAATGATTTTCGTTTCTTTTCCAATTTAGGAGCCTTCGCGAGATACAGAAGGTGACCTTGGCGATGAATTGAAATTCGGCAACATGTTTTCTAACAATCTATTCGCTTTTTGATATACACAAGCAATTATTTCGATATTTATACAATTTATTTAATATAAAGAAGCCATTTATCTATTTTTATGTACAAAAAGAGGTAAATTGAAAGATTTATCTCTATATTATTCTATATTATTCTATATTATTCTATATTATTCTATATTATCTCTCTATTATATCTATATATATAAATGAATTGTAT
Organism: Maratus michaelseni; assembly: GCA_963931845.1. NCBI lineage: Eukaryota > Metazoa > Arthropoda > Arachnida > Araneae > Salticidae > Maratus > Maratus michaelseni. The sequence goes on along the minus strand of OZ007597.1, from coordinate 109,835,731 downwards.
ATATAGATATAAATACATGTATAAACAAGCATAAAAGTTCGGTGCTTTTCCAGTATATGGGGCCTTGACGAAACAGAGAAAATAGCCTTGGCGGAAAAGGAAATTTGGCAACATACTTTCTGTCAACCTATTCACTTTGTCATTTCGTATACAGAAGCATTTTTTTCAATATTTATACAATTTGTTTAGCGTAAAATGGCATTTATCCTATTTTATATATAATCAGAAGTAATTTGTATAGAAAAAACAATAATAATATACGTATAATTAAAATACGCATATAAACAAAAAAATCGTCGAATTTGTTTCCATGGCTGTTTATGTCATTTGGCACGAAATCTCACTTTCTGATGCCCGAATTGCGCCAAGCTTTTTAAAAAAGCGTCAAGACCCCATATAATAGAAAAGCACCAACGATTGGGTTTGTTGAAATCATTGGGTTTGTTTTCATAACTTTTGGCAACAAATATATGTATATTAACGAATCTATCCCTTTTTGAAGCTCGAATTACGCCAAACCTAAAAGCAAAGGATCCTATACTGGAAAAGTACCCGATTTTCTTATGGACAATATTCAAGTGACATAACATGGTGTAAAATTATCGCGGATAGCAAATTTGTTTAAATATATCATCAATTGATGCCGAATAAATGCAGTCATGCATGCACAAAATATTTAATTAATTTTGTATGATAAATAATTATTAGAATATTCGCATTTACATATTAATTAAAATAAATAATTTACATATTTAAAATAACATGAAAATATGCATGATGTTGCACTAAAATAGAGAGAAAATTAAAACCTGTTACTGAAAATGTCTATAACATAGTACTTTTCAATACCGTGGTTCTTAATGTTATTTACAAGCAGATGGAATTTTTCTCATCCTTAAACGGAAAAGAAGAATAGAATACAGATCGTTGTTATAAAAGTCTGAGAGGTAGCCACAATTTAAACCTAACCATTTTATACAAGCTGGTTTTCAAGTTGTAATTGATTTTACTTATCAATCCCGAAAACAGTCGTCAGTTGTCGCAACAGCTGTGTATGAGGCCATGATAATAAAAAAAATGCCCCATTAAAACGTTAAAAGCATGGCAACCCAATTACAGATTTACCAATATTTTTAAAACAAAGCACGCTGTCATGTTTTTAGAGACCTCGAACTCTGAGTGGGGGTTGGCGAGCGTAGCTCGCAGGGGGTAGGCCCCCTAGTTTTTTTTTATAAATTTACAAATATTTTGTATTTATATGAAACATAAATAAATAAATACAAAAAGAAGTATTTGTATAAACTAAATAGAGGCTGCTGTTTAATCCACGATCAAACTTCAATAAATTTCAAACATTTTATTTCGAACCTTTCTGATCGCCATACGTGGGGATATAGAAGCTTTTCTTTGTTCATTCGAGTATTTTCATCCTTTGTCTGTCCGTATTTGTACATCATATTTACTTTTAAACTTTTTTTTCAGAGTTTTATGAAAGACTGTTGTAATATATATAATTTGATATTGAACAAAATATTGAATAATATGTACCAATGAATTTGATAGATTAAATCTTTTTTTCATATTCTTTTGTTATGCGTTACACTAGTTTCTAAAATAAAATGTAAAATATAGATAACTGTCTAAGTACATTCTTCAGTTTCTAAAATAAAATTGAAGCTTAAATCACTTTAAGATTTTTCTTCATGACTTTCCAAGTGTTAGGAAAAAATGTTACATCGTATTATTTGAGAGACGTACAGAAAAGGAAATAATATATATTTTTTAAATATTGCTTCAATTTATAAATAAGAAATATTTATTCAAATTAGTTGATTTATTCGACGTAAAACTCATTAAAATCGATAAATAGTTCCTTTTCACTAAGTTAATAATTTTAATTATTTAAAATAAGAGTGGTAATTTTGTTTGCCTCCAAAACTAGATTTCCACTAATTACGTTATTATAAAACAAAATACAATTATTAGCATAGTAGTACCGAAGGTGAAGTATCGAGTTGACAAAACTCGTGCCATTTGATACACCTAATTACTCCTATTTCGCAAATAGTGACTCACAACATTTGTTAGTGTGTTTTAGATGTGAACCATCATATAGTAAAGGGTCAAACACTGTAGTTTTAAAATTTCCGTATATTATTCTTAATATACCGGGTGTCCCAAAAATGACTGATGGATTTTAAAATTCAATAACTAGCAAACGGTGACAGATATTAAAAAAATTCTTGCAGGAGGGTTATGTATGATGTCGGGAGTTTTTTTTACTGTGTTTCTTGATTTTAGTTCGAATTTCAAACAATAGATGGCGCTGACAGCGGTTGGCGCTCATTCGAGACCGAAACTGACGTCACTCAGCATTGATGCGAAAAAAGGAGATTAAGGCTATGGAGTGTGTCTCATTCGCCAGTACAATCTTGCTCTTAGGCCCCGATTCTGAACTCATTCGATATGATTTCAATGGAATGCGTTGTTGCCATGGAAACAACAAATTCTTTGATAGTGGAATACAGCATTCAGATCGGGGCATGAATTTAACAAGCAGTATTCGAGTTGCAGGCGATTTTAGATTTATGAGTATTTATGGGAATTTTATCTAACCAATATGAAAATTTAGTTTCGCAAAATGACGGCAATGCAGGTATGTGAGAGCTGCACAGAAATCGAATCCGTCACATCTTCATTCGTTATTTTGCTATGCAATCTGCTAGTGAGTACTTTTAAAAGAGTGTACACTATTTATTGAAAATGGTTTATTTCACCTAGTAGTTTTAAAATACGATGAATAAAATATTCTTTAAAGCAGGCCATAAAAAGTAATTTAATCCGGGAAAATAAAACTTCATAAATCTAAAATCGCCTGCAACTCGAATACTGCTTGTTAAATTCATGCCCTGATCTGAATGCTGTATTCCACTATCAAAGAATTTGTTGTTTCCATGGCAACAGCGCATTCCATTGAAATCATATCGAATGAGTTCAGAATCGGGGCCTAGGAGCAAGATTGTTCTGGCGAATGAGAACCACTCCGTAGCCTTAATCTCTTTTCTTCACATCAATGCTGAGTGACGTCAGTTTCGGTCTCGAATGAACGCTAACCGCTGTCAGCGCCATCTAAGGTTTGAAATTCGAACTAAAATCAAGAAACACGGTAAAAAAACTCCCGATATCATACATAACCCTCCTGCAAGAATTTTTTTAATATTTGTCCCCGTTTGCTAGTTATTGAATTTTAAAATCCATCAGTCATTTTTGGGACACCCGGTACATATTATCTCGTATATTATGCAAGAATTAAGAATAACAATACATGTTCCTATCATGACAATGGTATTTTCTATTTTTTACCATACCTAAGATTCATTTATACATTTTGTATTCATGTTGTTTTACTTTTTAAAATTATATTTATTATATTTGTTGTTTTAATGTCTTTAAAGGGGGGGTGACGATCTTTATCTTTAATTGTGCTTTATTTGCTGTATGTTTACTGTTTTATAGGGAAAAAAAACTATCAAACACCATATAGTAAAGGGTCAAATGTTGTATAGTATTAAAATTTCAAGTGTAACTTGTTATGATATTATAATTATAATTATTATTTTAATACACTGTTATTTGATTTTGTTTTGCTTAAATAAAAACAGGAAAAAAATATGCGAATTTTCTTCACCGTTTTTCTTATTATAACACATCTGTATGTGTATGATATCTGTACATGCATAAATATTAAAACATAAATTATAAATTTACAAAACTATTTTCTAAAGAATTTGTTTTCTTTTTCAGGTTGGTATTTCATTTTTATTATTCAATGCTTATTATTCTGGAAAACTCGTGGATTTCCTTATTTAAAAGGTAATGCTTTTAATAGCAATAAAATTTATTAATGAATGTTTAACAGTAGTTTGTCATACAACTCAAGAATTCTACACATAATTTTTTTGAAAATTACTTAGCAGTAAATTTTGCAGTTTCAAAAAATATCAAACTCAACAAACAAGAATTTTTATTCATAAATTTAACAATAATGAAAACATTTTAGCAAAATTTTCGACAAATTATTTTTTACTTTGTGCAAAATGTAATGAGATCATGAAAAGTACCACAATTACACTGTAATATGGTTAGTGAAACCACAGATGCTATTAATTACAAACTGAAATATCTAGGTCTGGCTTATTATTGCTTGGACGTACAATAGAACCTTGATTATTCAACCCTCGTTTAACCGGAACTCTCCGTAAACCAACTTCGGTTTCCTAACCTTTTTTTCAGCGTTTTTACATTTTTTGCATATGCAAGTGGCCCTTTCTGAAGTACAAGTATAGATAAGTATTTTCATTCCTCTTTAGAATTACTTTGAAATTAGCTTGATCTCTCGCAAACTTCGATCTTGGTATAAGTGTACTCTTCCTCCACCCTCACCCCCCGTTTACACGTCCCTGTTTTAAACAAAAATACCTTGCTTGGTTTGAACAATAAGAATAGTTTGATCCCTCTAAAGTAATATTTTAAAGACAACTTCGTGACAGAGCTGCACGGCAAGGATGGCCAATTTACGCCAGATGAAGATTTCATTTAAATCATTGAACGTTTTTTGTTTCAAAATCCATTTATTTCCATGTATAATTTGAATTTAGATATTTATGAAACAGTTTAAATTGTCATAATAGCAGTTCGATGACAATGTCACATATTAAATTAGATGATTATTGATAATTCTCGATTAACCGGAAATTTCGATTATCTGATGTAGTTTCGGTCCCAATTAGGTCGGATAATCGAGGTTCTACCTTAATTGGTAGCTCTGCTTTCAGCATTTATTGTATCGTCCTTTCGTGTCTCCTTTCACTATCGTATCATGCTTCCTTTATCGTGCATCGTCCTCTTCTACAAAGTGAGATAAATCTGTTGAAAATTACTTAAAATATCTCCATTAATGCTAAAGGTATGATGAAAATTCAGAGTCCGTTTGAAGTCCGTAGATTCTGTATCGGGTCGGGTAATCCGATTGTACGCGAACCTAGTACGACCCACGATTCGGTTTACGTCGGGTTTCCATTTTTTTTTTGTTGTTGTTGTGGTTTGGGTTGATTTTAATTGTTTTGTGTTTGTTTTTGTCTCTTGCGGGTCGGATTCGAGTTTAAAAAAGAAAATGTCTTGAATATTTTTCAGATGAAAAAAAAAAACAATATATTTCAACATTAAAGGGTGTATATATGTTCATGTTTCTACATAAAAGGTAAAATTGATATTAGAGCTATAACTGTAAGCTACATTTCCATAATTGTATTAAAATATGGATTAAATTTCTTTCATTTCGGGTTCGAGTTTAAATATTTCCGGTTCGAGTCGGTTTCGGGTTCGGTTCGGGCTGCGGATTAATGCAATTTATTTTTCCGGGTTCGATTCGGGTTATGGATTGACTTGGAAAAGAAATATAGGATTCTAGTTTGGTGTGAGACAGCCTATATTTTTGTCTAAATAAGTAAATCGCGACCCTATGTTCATGTGTGATTTTTGTTTCCGTACGTACGCCTTTTATGTCCTTTTATGTTTGACAGATATTTTAGGAACAAAACATATGCAAATAAATCTAAAACATACTTAACACATTGACGGAGAGTAGGAACAAGTGAAGTTCGAAAATTGACACTATATGTTTTTGTAATTCTTAGAATATTAGAAGTATAGTTTTACTCTTTTCTGCTTAAATAAACTTAATTTCGATTAATTCAGCACCTTTAATTAGGTTGCACTACTCAATTCACAACCACGTCAGGGTGGCTAGTGGTCAGGGGAAAATACAGTCAAAAAAGTGATAAACACCAGTATATTCTTATAGAAAAATTTATGTTGATTATTCGATCAAACAATCAATTTGAATTTTTCTATAAGAATATACTGGTAATTGTAATTTTTTTTACTGTATTTTTCCCTGACCACTAGCCACCCTGCACGTGCATACTGAAGCTGCAACTCGTATAACAGGTGGAAAACGAACTTCAACCTAAAAAATTGTTTCCAAAACATGACACTAGGCTTCTACTTGTACGCCGGTAAATGCACATTTGTGCTGCTATAGCCGTAGTGTCTAAAAATGACCGTTTTGTTTTGGACGGCTATTGCCGTCATGCCACATAGTGAACTTCGCTTTGACGGCTATAGCCGCAAGTGTCCGTCAACGTGTTAATATAAATTGTTGGAAACACGCTTCTTAAATGACAAATAATAATAAAAAAAATCAGTGTGAATTTTAAAATCTATATATTTAAAACGCTAAGCGATTTCTTTCGACAATCCGTCAGAACAAACTACTGCATCAAATTACACCATTCTTTTTTTAAATGAAAGATATTTGGATACAGATTTGTTATCGTGCATTCGTTTGTTCGAAAATTTAATTAATTAGCCGTAATTTTCAATTAAACATTTACTTCTGCTTATGACGTCATAAAGTCGACAACTCCCACTTTTGCCAGGCATAGCGTTTATTTTCTGAACTCTGTGGTTTGCCAATCTTTTGACATTAGCTAATATCAACTAGGTAATATTAAATTTATTATTTAACATTGTAATATAAAATCTTAAAAAAACTTACTTAAAATTAGCTAGAATATAATCATAATAAAATATTTAAACATAAACATATCAATATGAATAACAAATCTCACGTAAAATGTTGCAATTTAAATGATTCCAATTGAAACAAGATTTGGAGAGTTATCCCTGACGCCCAGCTAACATAAAAGTACCTATTTTATTTTATTTATTTACACACATATTCAATTTTATTATAAAACACTAGGTTGCCATACAAAGCAAAAATAGACATTTAGGCGCCAAAAATTAACCCCGGTGCGTCTGCGATATCTCTACCGATTTAATCAGAATTGTTTTGATTGCACCGCATATTGCAAAATTAATTAAATCCATGATTATTGTTTCTTTCTCAGATTAAAAATAAGAAAATTGGTACTTCTCTATTATCCCGTCGACCACTTTTCATAACAAAAAACTATCGCCAAACTGTAACGCCAAATAAACGGGAGAACGTTGCCATTGGAATATCAAAATAAATAAATAAATAAATAAAATATAAGAATTTAAGGACACGATTGTTTCTTTTTAATTTATGAAATAACTAATAAATTAGTAAAACATAATGAAAAATGTACGCAAATGTCGAATTAAAAGCCACTTGTGACGTAACAAACATGTATAATGCTTCTGACATCAAGTAAATCGGACTGCATTTTTGGCGTTTAATTTTACAGTTTGGGGAGAGTTTTTTGTTATGAAAAGTGGTCGACCGGATAATAGAGAAGTACCAGAAAATTTAATGCTAAACGAAATTCAATTATTTGATCGATCGCAAATTTTGGTACTTTTGCGTTATACCGACACCATGCCATACATGTGAATGCTTGGCGATAATGGTGTCCGTATAACGGAAAAGTACCCAAATTTTTCTTAGTTCGGGCTATACCAAAAACAAACATTTTACAGGTAACAAAAATATCGCCAAAAATGACTGCTAAATCAGCAGTTATGACAGCAAAGTTGGATAAAATAACCTGAATTTTACAACGTTTATGCGAAACACCACAGAGAACACACGCTATTTTTATATAAGTAGGGTATATTTAAGAGAATAAGAGAACTAACAACCTTCAATAATATAATGCATGAAAAAGTAAACAAATAAGTGATTCAGTAAATCTTAAAAATATGTATTTCTTAATATAACTATAAAATGCAGAAAAATATTCTGGTACCATCAAAAATATTCATTATCCCGTCGAATTTCCGTTCATTATCCCGTAGTCCCATTAAGAAAAAAACTATATCCATATTAGGTACTTTTCGATTAGCCGGCGCAAGTAAAATATATAAATACAATATATATATATACAGGATGGTCCTAAAATATATGTAAAAAATGTAAAGGTAAGTAGAGGGGACCTAGATAAGAAGATTTCATGTAGGAATATGGGTGCGGAAATCCAGCGTTGAGGCAGTAGAGGGCGTTGTTGAGTTCGCCGGATGAAAGCACTTCGCTACCTTGAATCGTCATTCTCCGCACGGATTTCGAGAAAAAGGCATTGTTACACCAATGCGGAGCTTGCGACATGTGTTTCATGTATGGGGCTGCGAATTGAGCAGCTGCTCAAAGGATGTACATGGAATGATTCTCGGGTAGGAATCTGTCGGATCGCCGAACATTTGAGCGTCTTCATGGGGAGTTGTGCACGAAAAACCTTTTTATGCTTTCAGGCGTGATACGGGCAGAGAAAGATATCGCAGAATTCCTGGAGTGGAAGAAGCAGTAATTTGCACAGTAGAGTGTAGTCCTTTCACAAGCTCAAGAGCTTTAGGACGTGCATTGGGTGTGAAGCATTTCCTTGCGCAAACCCATACATGAAATGCATGCCTGTAGGCTCCGTATTGATGTAGCAATGCATATTACTCGAAATCCGTGTGGGGAATGACGATTCAAGCCTGCGAAGCGATTTCATCCGGCGAACTCAACAGCGCTCTCTACTACCTCAACGCTGCATTTCCGCACCCATATTCCTATACAAAATCTTATCTAGGTCCCCTCTACCTATCTTTATATTTTTGACACATATTTTAAGACCACCTTGTATATATATATATATATATGTGTGTGTGTGTATATATGTATGTATATATATATGTATATATATAGTACATGCATATATATATGTATATATATACTATATATATATATATATACTTCACTGGCGCCCGGCTAACCGAAAATTACCCCAAATAATTCGCCAAACTGTAACGCCCAGTAAACAAACGGAAGAATGTTGCCATTAAATCTCAAAAATAAAAAATAATAATTAGGAAAAGCCTCATTTACTAAAGTATCATTTATCAGTAACTTTAATCAATAAAATTTACAATATATTAATGAAAACAGAATAAAAAATATCTCGGATATTTATTTATTTACATTATTTCTCTTAATTATGGAAAAGGAATAATCATCCTGATTATGTAAAGGAACTGAAGAAACCATACAAAAAATTACACTTGAAAACATTAAAAATCTCCATTATCTGCAGATGGATTTATTATTGTAAAAAAAAATTCTTCATCTTTACATAAAAATGGATTAGCTTAAAACAATGGATGCGTTTCAGAAGATATGGAATTGAAACGAACAATGATTAAAGAAGACATTTTAAAAATTTTGATCAAAACATTTTAAAACATTTTTAAGGTCGAATTTCGACGGTGCGTTTGGGGAGATGAAATGCACATGCGCATAGGAGCTAATTCGGTTGCATTATCACAGCGGAGAGGAAGGGGATGTGTGCTTCATTTACTATGTTCTTTTATTGACTGAATATGAGATGAACGTGGCGGAATATGGCGGTAATGTCAAACTGATTTGCATTTTGTTTACGGATTGTTTGTTTGGAGTTTGCATCGGAAATAGTACTGTAATTCACTGGTGGGGAAAACTTTTAAAATAAAATATTTGAAAGACTGTTTCATAAGCACCCCTTCTTATGTAATAAAGAAGCTTATTTTACTAATATTGTTATTTAAATTTTTTTCTGTCAAGTTTTGACGGGTTCCATCTAGTATGCTTTTAAACCAATAGTAGCAGTATATCATTAACACCCTCCAAAACATCCTTTTAATCTGTACTTTGAGGTTGCACAGTTTGTTACAAACAAATAAGCTTTAAGCGAAACGATTGATATATTTTTTTGTTTATCTAACTCAGTTTAGTTTACATTATATCTAATGAAAACCCATGTATATTTATTAATAGGCCATTCTATACATATTATTTCACAAAATATATTTAACATAATTTGTTCGAAAGGCTTTTATATTGCTAATTAGCGAAGAAAAAAAGTTAATTTTAAAAGGTCTTCTAAAGCAAAAAATGGTAGTATCGCTTTAAAATTCTTCAAAATAATAATTTAATATCAGCTGTGAAGTTACATGTTGAATTAAGAAGAAATTGAGTTTAAAAGATACTTATAATATATATATATATATATATAAAATCTTGATGAATATAATTTAGATTATCATTAATAGTATTCTTTATATATTTATTGATAAGAAATTTTATACAAACAATTTAGGAAATATTTTTAATACTGCATGTATAAAGGGTTTTTTTATATGCCAATTTGAAAAACAGGATGAATTATATATTACCTTCCTGCATAAAACTGATAATATCATATTACTTTATACAAAACATTATTTTAATTTCAGCATTGCAGTTAAATGTTGAGTCAGGAACAGAGCATATTTAAGATATACGTTGTATTTTTCCCTATTATCTTATCCTGATCCATGTAGTTTAGATTATAACAAAAGATATATTTTATATATTTATTGATAGGCAATTATATATAAATAGTTTTCAGGAAAGCTGTTTAATATAGCTGGTGGAAAAAAGTTCTTTGCATTTGTAAACTTGGTAAATAAAAAAAAATCATAAAAATCATTAAAAAAACAGAGTTAGTTTTAAAATGCCGTCTTAGATTTTTAAAAAAATGGCAGCATCTCATTAACACCCTTTAAAGCATTATCTTAATATCAGCTTTGCGGTTATATATATATTAAGTTAAGAACAAAGAAGATTGAAGAAGAAACGTTAATATTTTTTTTTCTTATCTTATCTTGATCGAGATAGTTCAGATTATAACTAAAGATATATTTCATATATTCCTTGATAAGTAATTATAAACCAATAATTTTCAGGAAAGATATTAAATATAGCTGATGTAAAGCTCTTTTCATTTGCAAACTTGAAAGAAAAAAGAAAACAAGAGGGGAAAATTCTGCTATAAGGCAGAATATAGATTGCCACACACGGCTTTTATTTAAAAAATAAATAAACTAGCTGTAACTCAGAATAAAAACGCAATGACAACAAACAATTTTAAAATATCTAAATAACAAATAAAAATTCTCCTGTTAAAGTGTTGAGTTGTTCATGTTCAATAACCATTCGATTTAGAAAATATTTTTCTACCACTGAGCAATTTTTAAAAATGAAATTTAAATCATGTTGCTATGGCAGCAGACGATAAAACGATATCTTTGGAATAAGGGAATAAATAGAAGAAAAAATTTTGTTGATGTTTGTGATAAAATGTTTTTCTTTATTTTTTAAAAATGTATATACATAATTCACTTTTATATTTTAACAGAATAATAAGTTTACAATAATTCGTTACTCATGCTATAGCCAGTATACACGATACATGTCGAACCACAATGCCTTTATCATTATCTTTTTACGTGTAAAAGTTTCGCTACGGTACTCCATTGTGAAGTTTTGTAATTTTTGAAATCTAATATTTGAAAAACGACATAATCATTAGATTTGAAATTTATATCAAGAAAAATACAATTTTTTACCATTCTAACGCAGTTTGTAAAACAATTTTGTGACAAATAGTTTTCGAGTTATTAATTTTTTAAGTAACTTCAAATGTTTCATTTTCCGAGATTAATCTGTGGCAACGATGAATTGCTGTGACTTTTCATAAACATGAAAAATGATAGAGATTGAAAGAATAAGCCACCCTGTGTGTGGCTAATTAAAGAAAAAAGTAGTGTGAGTTTCAAAATGCCTCTGTACTTAAAAAAAATGGCCCTTCAACACATTCTTTTATTCTCCGCATCTCCGCTTTGCGGTTAAACATGGAGTCACGAACAAATCAGACGTGAGAGATTACATTTATCATTTTTTTTTCTCTCCTTTTATTTTATCTGGCTTAACATTGTTTATATTATAACTAATTATATATTTTATACTTATTGATAAATAATTACATACAAATACTTTATAAAATAATTTTAATATCGCTTGTGACAAAAAGTTATTTTTATTTAGAAATTCGAAAAAACGTCTAAAATCTAAAATTTCTCAACTATGTCCCAGTTAATTTCCACATAATTTTAACTGATTGCAAAGACTTGTTTAATGTACAAATATTCATTGAAACTATTTTACATAAAATTTTGGCAAAATAAATTCCAATAACGTCACGTAATATCGAAAGATATCAGAAAATAAAAATCGTTTTTATTTAGATATATTTAATACTAATTATCAAAGAAACTCAAGCAAGTAGCAGCCAGTGTTGCCAACATAGCCTCATTTTTTTATTATAAAAAAATAAAGTACCATCCTATAAGAATTCATTTATAGTATGTTTTGTGTCTGTCATTAAATAAAACAAAAATTACTATACAGAAACTCTGGTAGATACTGTACAGAAATTTTTAGTAGTTTTTTTTTTTTTTTTTTTTTTTTTTTTTTATAAAAAAGGGGCTTAGTTGGCAACACCGATAGCAGCACTTTACTCGTACTTTCAGTAGCTCACGTAACCTCTGTCTTAAAAATCATGAATTCATGAATTCGTTTTGAAAATATTTTGCCACTGTTCATTTTAACATTAAACTTAAATTTCATCTTGATCCCTCTTTTCCTTTACTTCTTGTTATTGTTTTTACTTACCCATCATACGTAATATAGGGTAAATCTTGAAATCGTTTTAAAAATCGAAAAAAAAAATTTTTTTTTTTTGACGCATTTACACGTTTCAGACACTGGAGATTCCGAAAAACATATATATATATATATAAATAAAGTTCCCATCCGTCTGTCTGTGTGTCTCTGTACCTGTAAACGCTCTATCTCCCGAAAATATATAGATAGAGACTTGAAATTTGGTATGTAATTAGTATGTAATAATGGGAAGAAGCCTATTGAATTTCAGTAACCTCGATTAGCCGGAACTATTTTTCGAACTCTCGAAATATTCGTTCTGATAAAAATATATAAATTTTTGAAATTGTTTATTTTAAGGAGTGAATATAAAACACAGTAAAAAAACATAAATTTTGCATAAAGAATGAAGTCGATCGGATAATGAGTTGCCGAGATACTTGTATATATCCTATTTTCCACACTCTTCGATTTTTCATGACTCTGTATTTCATTCAAATTACAATTCAAAGATATATTTTAATTGGAAATGAGACGCTTAATCCGACGCAGTAAACTGTTAGTTAGTATGATTATCATTTTTGGAGTTATATGGATGTTTCTTTTACACAATTCAGTAATAGAGCATTTAAAGTTTATGACGTCATCAAGCCACGATTTTATTCGAATTCCAATGCATTTTATAAATAGTTTACACATGTTTTATTTTCATATTTTATATTATGCATATCCATGATGGGTAAGTATTACGGTGGCCATCCAATGACTAGCTTATTATTAAAATTATTTTATTATTAAAATTATTTTATTATTAAAAGGATTATAAAAAGACAGAACATCCTTCTGAACAGATAAACTAAACACATTTACGCTTTTTAGCCCATGCTGAAAAGTGTTATAAAAGATTATGTATTTCATATATACATAAAACAAAAAAAAATGTGTCATGTTGTCTAAAGAGTTGTTAGAGAAAAATTCTGATTTACACTTTTAAAACGGATTTTTTAAAGTTCAAAATTTTTAAACAAAAAACGTTCTCTTATTTTTAAATAAAGAGCATTTTTAAACTGCTTCGTTGAATTTTAAAAGCACTTCCGTTTCTCTTCATCAAGTTTACGAACAGTCTTTTATTCCTCTCTTTACTTTAAGATTACTTTTTAGGTAACGAACAACGCAGGTTAAAAAGATTTGTTCGGTGTTTCAATTTTTTTTTCTTTTTTTCTTTTATAGTCTTATCTTTTGCAACATGGTTAATGCATTTTTTTTTTCTTCATTTTTTTTACAAAAGTTGCGCCCATCTTTTTAGCAGTGGCAATTTTGATAGTTTTGTAGATAAAGCCATTTATTATCGATCAATATTCATCACAATATTACTTAGTAAAAAGTAATTAGCTGTATTTATAGTATTTTTATAGTAGTATTTATTTTTTTAGATAACACAAACTTTAATCATAACGTGCACATGACACTGATTTTTAGTCTGGTTGTGTTTAACAGAGCATGTGTGAAAATTTTTGCTCTTGATATTTTTTAGAGCTTTATCTTTGACGCAATAAATTATTATAACTATCATTGGTGACATTAAACCTGCTTTGTCTTTTAAACATACCGTTAATGATATTAAGCCTGCTTTGCCTCTATAGAGATTCGTAGAAGAAAAGCAACTTGATTGCATGTTCTGGAGTATATTAAATTTTGAAAGTTTTTGAATCGTCAGTGATCACTAGCATTAAATACTTGGTTGTTGAAATGTCATAAAATTGTCTCGAAACTACCTTCTGATATTATTCATAGATGAATCTCACTCATTGATAATAAAATTGCTACGGGCACTCATCGGAGTTTCATTAACAATACACGATAATCATATACAGAGTGCGTCAGAAAAATGTATACACAATTTCAATGATTATAACACCAGTTTTTTTCACATATAATTAATATTTAAATTGCAAAAGAATCTACATAAAATGTATCATTTTTCTTCCTACCGCAGATGTTCAAAATCACTACCATTCTGGTCAATACACTACTTATAACTGCGGGCTATTGACTCACAAACGTCAACAAACATTTCATTTGATGCTGTGGCGCATTCTTGCTCAATTGCGGTTCGGGAATGTTGTATATGAACATCCATTTGTTTGAAACTTATCTCTTATCAGATGAATTGTAAGTCGCATTGGTGGATCTGTCTGAAACTCCCTGCGATATTGTTTTCACACTTCTGCTACATTTTCATATTTACAATAGTATTTTAAACTAAATTTTCTTTTTTCGAAATTTAATTTTGGTCCACTCATTATTTCCAATTAATTACACTTTGTAAAGAAAAAAGTATTAGGAAGTTATGACTCGTTAAACAGTGTATGTATACATTTTTCTGACGCACCATGCATTTTTGTACTTTGGATAACTTGCTAGGCTGTAACATATCTCAGGATTTCGCGCTACGTTCCAAACAGTTTTTTCGATCTAAGTTTTACTTACCCATCATACGCAGTATAGAGTAAGTCTTGTAATCGTTTCGAAAATCGAAAAAAAAAAATTGACGGATTTACACGTTTCAGACACTGGAGATTCCGAAAAACATATTTTTAGAAAAAAAAAAGCCGTTAGTTGCCGAGATATTTGTAATCCTATTTTCCCCACTCTTCGATTTTTCATGACCCTGTATTTCAACCAAATTTCAATTGGAAATTTGACGCTTAATCAGATGCAATAAACCGCTAGTTAATAGGATTATTGTTTTTGGAGTTATAAGGATGTTTCTTTTAAGCAATTCAGTAATCGAGCCTTTAAAGTTTATGACGTCATCAAGCCACGATTTTATTCGAATTGCAATGCATTTTATAAGTAGTTTACACATTTTTTATTTTAATATTTTATATTATGCATATCCACGATGGGTAAGTATTACGGTTGTCCCCAACGACTAGCTTTTTCTCGCATTATTAGAACTTGTCTGATCACCATAAAGTAGAGTTTCCCCCTTAGGCTACCTAAGGCGTTAAAGTTTCATTTATTTAAAATCTAGTGAATAGGTTTGAAAATATTAGTTTCCAAACTTCAATTATGATATCTGAATATGTAACCTAAATCAGAATTGTGGTGTTCGTTGTTAACAGGTTACTCGTTTTACCAATGGGAGCAGAGAGGAAGGTAGCAATTAGCTATGCCATTCTCTGAAGTTTTGTTACATAGCACACGTAAACTAATTTGGGAATAAATGATACGAAATGCCAATTTTCAGCCAAAGTTTTGGTGCGCAGTTAACCACGAGTAATGGAGAATCGGGAGAAAATTCACAGTTCAGAAAATATAAGAGGCTGGAAAAGACATAGAAACAGATAAAGTGACACAGATTCGTAACAACGGATAACAAAAACCTGCTTTCCAAATCGTACTTCGCCAAGCAAAACTGCTACCTTGGACTCGTAGTGCTAGCTTAATCATTTGTGAGCCACTGTCCACGGATACTAAATACCATATCTAACGAAGTCTGGATATTGCCTTTAGTCATTGGCCATATATATTATCTTCTAAATTAAATTTTGTAGTAAAAATATTTTTATATACGTCTAATGAATCTGCATTGATAAATATGTTTAATAAAAGCTGCACTGTGGACATGCACAGACATGTTCAATCGAAATTTTCATATCTATGACCTTTAAACTGTGAAACGTAACGAATTAAAATATAAAATAAGTATACGTTGGAACCATTCTTTACATTGGTACTTATACTTTTAAAGTTTATTTCGGATACTATATAAGTAAAATAGATGACGAATTTTACGCTCATATACTGAAAATATAATCTCATCATTACTCTTTAAAGCTTTTCTTCATTCTTCATTCTGTGGCTACATAATAAGTCAGGAACAATGCAGCTTGAAGAAGTACTTTCTACGTTTCTGTTGATCCCTTTTCTTTTTTAATCTCATTTTGAATAATGTAGTAAAGGTAATCTTATTTTTCTTTTTCGATTTTATGTGTATCACATTGTTTTTCAGATTTTCTGCGATTCTTTTTAGAAATATTATTTAATGCAAATTTTTATTTTAAACGAAATTTTTAATAAATTAGGCTGTTTAATAAATTTTGTGGACTAGCGGAAGTTTATTTTCAAACTTTTTATGTTATGTTTATCTCTTTTATTTTTTAATGTTAATTTGAGTAATGTAGTAAAGAGCTCTTTTCAGGTGCATTCGTAATTATATAAATACGTAGCACCTGTAGTCGTCGTCTGGTCCGTCCGTCCGTCCGCATATAACAGCGCAAAAACTACCCAACCAAATGATTTCACATTTAATATATATAATCGTTGCAGAATTTTGTCGAGTCATTTCAAATTTTATGAAAATCGAATCTAAACATAAAAAGATATTAATAAAAGTTTTCCTTATTCTATTAAATCTTATCGTACGTAATCTATATAATAAAATCGCAAGTCATGTGACTGAGGAAAACAAATACGGTCAAACCACTCTTTTTTTGATATACCTGGCGGCCATTTTTATTTAAAAATATTTTATCGAATAAAATTGCATAAAAGTTACATTTTTAGAAAGATCGTTGAAAAAAATCGTTTGTTTGAGATATGAGTTACATTAAAAAGTTTATTGATTCTGAGATAACTTCAATAGAAATTAGGTTAACAGCTGAATATCTCAATCCATTGGAGTAAATAAATACTGGAGATTCGTTCCTTATGAGTCATAAAAATATTAAACCACGGTGGTAATCATTCGCAAAGCAAGATCTGCATGGTGAATTTTGCAGCGTTGTCTAGTGTAGAAAAAAAATCGCATTTGTAAACGTGACATACGTAATAAGGAAAAAAAAGGCATGCTCACTTCGCTCATAGCAAACGATATAATTCATTTTACTGAAATAATAAGAATGATTTTTTTTACATTGTGAAACTAGTTATAAAACGAACGCACCTCATATGTCACGTTTAACGTACAGTTTCCAATTTGTTTGATTATATGTGTGTCACATAAATGTCCCACCTTTCAAGGGATTAAAGCACTGAGCTGTGGTTATGGGACTACTGCTGATCTTTCGAGCCTAAAAATTTTGTATGCAATTTTTTTAAAGCTTATGTTTTAAATCTAAATATGTATTGATTTTGTACTGTTTATAATCATTAATTTGTACTTTTAGAGTAGAATACGGTAAACAACTAAAAAATACACTCATCTAAACATGTGTTTATATCTTCATATATGCATTAAAAGGCATCATAAAGAGGGGTTTTTTTGTGACATGATAGGAAAGGGGACCCAAATGAATTCCAAGCCTGGCTTGATAAGGCCTTCTTCCCTCCTTCCCAGTGAACTCAAATAAGCCGTTTATCAGTAAATATAAACTAGTCAAACGCAGAAAATTTCAAATGTACAAAAAAATGTATTGATAAATTTTAGTGTCTAAGAAGCTAATCTATATGTTTATCATGAGTTTTCTCTAAATACAGCAAAGAAAAGGACTGAAAGTTTTATCAAAATTTATTGCATATCCCCTAATAATCATGCCTGTGAATATATTCAATAATTCTTCTGAAATTGTTATTGTTTTAATACTAACTACGACAGAGAAGCTGAATGTTTGACAAGATTACGTTCTCCTAACTGTTTCATAGTTAGAATTTATATTCCATGCTTGAAATTAAACTTCATCATTTATTAAAAATATTCAATGTGTTATTATTAGTTTCACTTATAAAAGGTTTCTGGAACTATATCTAATCAACTCAATCCCATATGTATCGTTAATAATGTCACATGAATAAATACTCACAACAACATAATAATGTCACTTGAATGAATTTTCGCAAAGAATTCATTATTAACAATACTAATTGAAACTAGAAGTATATTAAAAAGCAAGTTCGTCATCCTATTATAAAAGCTCATAATATTTAACAAACAAATTCACCAGCTTTCATATATTAATTTTGATGCATTATGTTACTATGATCTTTATAATTGGTTGTTAAAGCACCCAGCCCTAAAGAATGCAAAGGAAGTTCGTCAGAATTTAATACGTAAGTCGTTACGTAATTATATAAATAGGAGAATATGCATTTCCTTTTCTGTGTTTGTTCTAACGAACTGAAGAAGTTCTGAAAGATGTAAACAATTGTGATAAAAGTTCGTCACCGTAAAAATTATATTCTTTTACAAGTAGAAAATTTTAATAGGGCTTGTTTTAACCAGATTAATAAAATAATAATAAAAGTGCATGAACTATAAATATTTTACAATTTTTAAATAATTCAGATTTGAAAGTTAAGAATATTACCGTAATATATATATATATATATATATATAATTTTGCATGGATTTTTAATTTATTTGAAGTTGAAAGCATTTAATTCCTAACTTTACATGTAATACTATTTTCTTATTGAAATTACACTTGCAAAATAATAGCAATTTCATTTTCTAAAGATGTTTGCATGTTTATAGGCACATGTTTTTCTTACGTTTGAAGATTTGTAATAAAATTTTTAAAACAGAGAACTCTAAGGAATTAAAACAAAAAATAAGGATACATAAAGGAACGATAAAATATTAAAACTAGAAATAGCTTTAGCTGTTTGATTAAAAATTCAGATATGGATGTTTAGAGTACAGACATCAAATTTTCATCTTTGTATGAATTATTGATTTATTCAAATCTGAGATTATTGCCATGTAATTCTTATCTTTACATGTAATACTATTAATTTATTGAAATTGTACTCTACAACACAATAGCAATTTCATCGCTGATATATCAATCGTCTTTCGACGAAGAAATATTTATTGTGTATGTTTCCCTTAATTTGCTTTCGAAGATTCTAATAATTTTTATAAACAGAAAATTGTAATAAAACGTTAAGGCAGTCTCAGCAAGTAATGATAAAATATTTAAACTGGAAATAGTTTTTGCTGTTATTAAAATTTCAGATATATATATATTTTTTTATTGGCATGAAACTTTCATTCTTTAATGGATATTAAAGAAGCACCATTGCTACTGTTGCGTTTTATCGCTACTTCCATGGGTTTAATTTAATCGCGTAAATACGATAATTTTGGTTGATAAAATGAATTTTCTTTAGAACTTTATGAACTGAAAATGTAGCTACGAAATATATTACGATGTAATCTTTAAGGAAAAGATGTGATGTGCGCGAAACGTTATGTATTTGTTTTATGATCGTTAATATACAGTGGGATTCATAAATATCGAAACAATAGGCTATCTCCTTAAATATTGCCCTTAGGCACATACTTCCAACTGCAAAATTTCATTTAAAAAAAAGGTGCAAAATTTGACGAGATAAATTGGAACTCCATGGGAGATCTATTTGAGAAAATACAAAAATTAACTTTTTATACGGTCCCCGCACGATAAAATTTCCAATTAGGAAATTTTTCCTTATCCATTCCTGAATTAAACAAAAAAAAATTCCATCTTGATATCTGCAAAACTCAGAGAGATATTTCCGTTTAAATAATTCGTGAGGTTTCAAAGGATCAGACACAAATTGAAATTCGTGTAATTCAAGAAACAATGTAAGGTGTCAAGGAAACATTTTATTATTATTTTAATTTATTTATAGAGAAATAGAATTGAGAATTTTTTGTGATGGTTAACCATATAATTTGTAAACAGAATTGCATCATAAGACTTCTTACAATTTTTTTTTTTTTTTGAAAAAAATTAGAGTAATTTAAAATTGTTATAACTCGAAATATTATGTGTCGAATTGAATTTTTTTCTTTTAATTAAACAGAAATATATAAGTTTTAATTTTGATTCAGCATTTAAAAAATATTAAATGAAAAAAAATATTTAAAATAGCAATAATAATAATAAAAAAAAGATGCAACTTATTTTAAACAAATTATATTTTCAAAAGTGAATATTTTTTTTCAAATTTGCCGAATTAAAATTTAAGTAAAATATTTGAAAAAGATATATTCCAAGTTTGAACAATTTATCTTTAACGGTTATTGAATTATATCAATTTAAAAATAAACTTAAAAAAAAAAAAAAAAAAAAAAAAAAAAAAAAAAAAACCTATGATGCAGAAAAATTTATTTAAAGTTTTAAACAAAGATTGGCACCTAATAGTATCCTCTTTTTCGATCGTTTTGCTCTCGGGTACAGATATTAAATTTGTTTAACGCATACCCTCGTCTCTCATACAAATCTGGTATACAGCCAAAGTTACAAAAATTAAGTTTATTAGAGATATAAATTTATTTTATGCACTTTATGTTTTAGGTCATAGATGGGTTTATTGATATGTTGCGAAAGAAAACCATTTTCATGGGTGATGCACTTAATTTTATTTAATTCATTATCTAGACAGGTGTCTGTGCATATTTTAGACTTCTGCACAGGCCGAAATTTGTGCAAAATAATTCCGTTTTTCTTAAGATACAATTAAGATTATTTTAAAGAATACTACATACATATTTATAAGAAAATTTTACAGTATATTTTAGATTACTATG
Source organism: Maratus michaelseni (assembly GCA_963931845.1). Classification (NCBI taxonomy): domain Eukaryota; kingdom Metazoa; phylum Arthropoda; class Arachnida; order Araneae; family Salticidae; genus Maratus; species Maratus michaelseni. The sequence continues at coordinate 109,814,666 of OZ007597.1, read as the reverse complement.
TGTTCGCATGACAATTACATAGCTGCCAAACCTCCCAGTAATCTCCATAATATGTAGATTAATTTGAACAAGTTAACCACTTTATAACCAGAAAATTTATTTAATGAATCTTTGACTTACTTAATTTAAAGGCTTTAAGTCGAATTTATTCAATTGAATTTCTTAAAAGAGTTCGTATTAAACCTGGGTCAAATAAATACACTTATAACGGAAGATTAGTGGGAGCTTGGCATCTATTAAAAAAATACGCAATAGCAACTTTAATGGTTATTTATACTCTTAGACTATTACATTCGAATGAAGTTTTTTTTTAAACAATATCGCTTGGAATAAATGAAAAATAGTTCCAAAAACATCATAACTTTTGAAGCTGTATAACAAAAAGTATATTTTTGAAAATATTTCTGTGTAATTTATTAAAATATATTTCCAATGATTCAGAATGATAACAGGAGTTTGATTATCGATATTACTATTTTTACAAAACTTATTATTGCCTGTCCGACACACGTCTTAAGAACAATAAAGACACGGGCCGGCACGACCCGGCCAGCGAGGCCTGCCGATTACGAGACTGGCACAAAGCTCGGTCTCATGCAGACCTCTAGCATATTTCTCAAGCAAGTTTAACGCAAACATCTATACGCTGTTATATTATATCTAAAAGTTAAGGCGTTGTCTTAGATCGACTTTTAATAATGTGTAAATCGATGTACAGGTCGATCCCTAACTTGCATTTCAAATGAACTGATATCGCTTTGCTTAGAAATTTGCTTAAGTGGTGTAAGTCACGAATTTTGGATTTTAATATCTCTGTGAATTTTGCAGATATCAAGATGGAATTTTTTTTGTTTAATTCAGAAAATGGATAAGGAAAAATTTCCTAATTGGAAATTTTATCCTACGGGGACCGTATAAAAATTTAATTTTTGTATTTTCTCAAATATACCCCTCCATGGAGTTGCAAATTATTTCATCAAATTTTGCACCTTTTTTTTATGAAACTTTGCAATTGGAAGTATGTGCCTAGGGGCAATATTTAAGGAGATAGCCTATTGTTTCGGATATTTATGAATCACACTGCAGAGGTTTTGTGTGTTTACATTTTGTTGCTTCAATTACTACTTAAATAGTATTTCGAAGATGCAGAAGTATTTAAGATAGCCTTTTATCTCACGAAAGATGACCTTAGGTAAGCCTAATCCATTCGTATGTTCTAGTTATGTGATATTTTAATTTGGAAATGAATATTGATAGTTAAATATCAATATAAAAAAAATATTGAAGATAAAATTTTATAGAAAGGGACAGATTCAATAGCTGCCTTTTTTTGTATGTTAAAAACAAAGAAAATATTTAATGTATTGTGTCGAAATGACATAACAAGTTGCAAAACACTTCTCATGTATATATTATAATATCTTATATTATCTAACAACTTAATTAAATGGTCCATTTGTTAAAAAAAAAAAAATGTATAATTTTTATCACCTTTATAAACAGAAATTTCTAATACGTTAAGACAGTCTCAGCAAGTAGTGATAAAATATTTAAGCTCGAAATAGTTTTTGCTGTTATTAAAAATTCAGATATGGATTTTATAGTATTGGTATTAAACGTTTCATTTTTTATGGATATTAAAGAAGTGCTATTACCACGTTCTCCTATATGTAAAAGTACAAAATAGATTTTTAAATTATTGCGTCTAAATGACAGAACAAGTTACAAGACATTCCTTATTGATATATTATAATATCCCTTTCTGATATTATCTAAGAATTTAAAAAAATATTCCATTTGTTAAATTATATAATTTTTATTACCATTTTTACCACCTTTATAAACAGAAATTTCCAATACGTTAAGACAGTCTCAGCAAGCAGTGGTAAAATATTTAAACTGGAGCAGTTTTTGCTGTTATTAAAAATTTAAATATGCACTTTATAATATTGAAATCAAAATTTCATTTTTTAGGGTTCCGTACTTAAAAAGTAAAAACGGAACCACTATAAGATCACTCCTGTGTCTGTCTGTCTGTGTTTCAGAGTCCTTTTTCTCGTAAACTATGGGACGTGAAAAGTTCAAATTTGGGAAAGTTATAAAGCCTTTTTACCCACATATTTTCAGATAATTAGCCATTTACAAATTTGTTTGATAAAAATTTAGAGGGCTAATTAAGTTACTTGAAAAAAAAAGTTTTCTTTTCGTATATCGTGTGAAAGATCTCGTAATACCGAACTCAAAATATAATTGTTTTAATATTTAGGTATTATATTTTCAGAGATATAGTCGAAAATGCACTGCAAAAATATGTGCCCCAAACCCTCTATTTCCGAATCTACTGAAACTAAAATTATGAAAAAATTAGGAGTAGTAGAAATTTATTTAAACCTTGTTGGAAAACTATAGAAATTTTTCGAAAAAACATAGTTTTTGAGAAAAACGCATTTTTCCGTTACACACAAACTTTACTTTTCGGGCGGTCAGTAGGGGAGTTGATGGGCGCTCGAAGTATCTATCGACGCAGAATCATCCAAGGATATCTGATAATGATTTTTGAAAAAAATTGTCGCTAATTAGCCGAGATATTATTTAAGTTACGTGAAAAAATAGTTTTCTTTTTATCTGTCTTGTAGGGTATCGTTCGAAAGATCTAATAATATCGAACTCAAAAATATATTTGTCTTAATTTTAGGTATTACATTTTCAGAGTTATAGTCAAAAGCACTGGGAAAAAAAGCTCTCTTTCTTCTATTTTCGAATCTACTGAAACTAAATTTATGAAAAAATTAGGGGTAATAGAAGTTTATTAATTAATAAAAAGTAATTAATAAATTCAATGTAGGGAATCCTTTGAGTGGCCGATTTAATATTTATATTAACTACTCGACTGTTTTGCCTGAAGGCCGCTCGGGCAAGAAGAGTTTGCTTGCTTCGTTACTAAAAACTTTTGTAACGAGATAGAACCGTGACTACCTCTGTAGGTTTTCACACCCCTCGAGTTGTGGTAGAGCAAGTACGGGTTGGAACATCCCAACTTAAGGCCTAGAGCCTGGTTCCCTTTTGGGTTTCCAGCTCCGAAGCTGTTGGGGGACGCCGGCCCGTCTCCAAGTGTCTCGCGGTGACTCCCTTTGGTTTCACTGCGTATCGCAACGGCCTATGTCGTCAACACGTGGGTTCAAGGTTAGAGGGTCCGTAGGTGACGGACCTCTGACCGGCCGAAGCGCCGTAGCGAGTCAAAGCTACTGGCGCGATAAAAGTCTCTCAGGACTTGGGTTCGGTGGTCGTCTACGCGCGGTACGCTCCCTCATGGGCGCCTGCAGCGCAGCTTACTTTTACACCATTAATTTTTAACTGTAATCTCCACTTTATAAATTGGCAGATATTTTTCGATTACATAAGATAAATATTTTAGTAAGGAAAAGGGGCTCTTTTGTCCCTATTTATAGTTTATTGTGTCCAAAAAAAAAAAAAAAAAAAAAAAAAAAAAAAAAAAACATTAAGTGGTTAAAAAAGTACTATTAACCCTTTTTGCTATATGTAAAACTATAATAAAGATTTATTATTGGGTCCAAAATAGCGTAACAAGTTGCAAAACATTTCTCATTGATGCGTTCTAAGATCGTTTTCTTATATTATCCAACAAATAATTTAGTTTTCCATTTCTTAAATTATACAGTTTTAATCACCATATTCTATATTACTTTATCACAGCCTTTAATGCATTCATAAATTCCCGAATTCTACACAGTACAGAGAGAAAATGGATAAAACGTCTCCTCATGTAACAAATTTCTGAAGGGCTTCCCTTTAATGTATTTTTCGGGCACTGTTGTAAAAGCATGCAACAAATTAACAAGATTTTAGCAGCATCATACATCAAAGTTAATATCTGTAAGCTGGAGCGCTTGTTTTCTTTTGTGTTGTGAGCTTTTATAATAAGATGAGAAGTCGAGTTGATTTCTATTAACATTGCCGATAATAAATTCTTTGTTCACGAAACGTAGTTATTTGTGAGATGTTACGGATGATAAATGTGATTTTATTTGCGATGTACAGAAGCCGAAAAGTTTTCTAGGTGAGGTGATCTGTTATTATATTTGAAATATGAATTTTAATATTTGTTAAAATTTAAGTTATTTATAGGTTTAAATTTTCTGATAGAGTTACCTTTGAAATAACAACAAATGAATACTGAATTAATATTAAACAAGACAAACTCACAAAAGAAGAATAAGACAAACTCACAAACTGTTAAAAAATAATAATATTTTTTTTTTATGTATCTGAATTAAGTGAAGAATAAGACAAATGAAGAATAAGACAAACTCACAAACTGTTAAAAAATAATAATATATATTTTTTTATGTATCTGAATTAAATTGTTAAATACAAAATATACTTTTAACTATGAAATAACTAAAATTATAAAATATATAGACAATGAATATGTATAAGGAGTTTTCTTTAATAACTTTTAACATTTACTGAATTTTATTTTTCTTTTAATTAAAAATTTTCTCATTCATATATTCTAACATCCCTCTGATATTAACTAAACATTAATGACGTTTTGCGTTTGTTAAATTATATAATTTTAATCATCGTGCTCTATAATACTTATCGCAGCCTTTAATACATTCATAAATTTCTGAATTCTACACAGTAGGTCTAGAAAAGGGATAGAACTTCACTTCATGTGATAAATTTCTGAAGGAATTCCCTTTAATGTACTTTTCGGGACTGATGTAAAAGCATACAACCAATTAACAAGATTTTAGCAGCATCATACATCAAAGTTAATATCTGGAAGCTGGAGCATTTGTTTTCTTTTGCGTTGTGAGCTTTTATAATAAGATGAGATGAGAAGTCGAGTTGATTTCTATTAACATTGTCGATAATAAATTCTTTGTTCATGTAATATAGTTATTTATGAGATGTTACGGATGATAAATATGATTTTAATTGAGATGCACAGAAGCCGAAATTTTTTCTAGGTAAAGAGATCTGTTATTATATTTAGAATATGAATTTTAGTACTTGTGCAGATACACGAATAAAAACAATTTAAATTATTTATAGCTTTACATTTTTTGATAGAGTTACCTTTGATATAACAATAAATGAACACTGAATTACTAATAAACAATTGGAAAGAATAACGAGCTTTTGGAAAATAATAAAGATGTTTTTATATGTATCTGGATTAAATTATTAAGCACAAGGGGTATACTTTTAATTCTGAATTAATTGAAATTTATAAAATATATGGACAATGAATATATATAAGGAGGTTTCTTTAATAACTTTTAACATTTACTATTTTTTTTCTTTTAATTAAAAATTTTCTCATTCATAAATTCTAACATCCCTCTGATTTTAACTAAACATTAATGACGCCTTTCATCTGTTAAATTATATAATTTTAATCATCATGCTCTATAATACTTAATCACAGTCTTTAATACATTCATAAATCCCTGAATTCTACACAGTAGAGATAGAAAAGGGATAGAAGTTCTTCTCATGTAATAAATTTCTGAAGGACTTTCCTTTAATATACTTTTCGGTAGTGTTGTAAAAGCATGTAACCAATTAACAAGATTTGAGCAGCATCATACATCAAAGTTAATATCTGGAAGCAGGAGCGCTTGTTTTCTTTTGTGTTGTGAGCTTTTATAATAAGATGAGAAGTCGAGTTGATTTCTATTAACATTGCCGATAATAAATTCTTTGTTCATGAAACGTAGTTATTTGTGAGATGTTACGGATGATAAATATGATTTTATTTGAGATGTATAGAAGCCGAAAAGTTTTCTAGGTGAGGTGATCTGTTATTATATTTGAAATATGAATTTTAATATTTGTTCAAATTTAAGTTATTTATAGGTTTAAATTTTGTGATAGAGACCTTTGACAATAAATGAACACTGAATTATAAATAAGGTATTGAAGAAAAGACTCACGAGCTGTTGAAAAATAATAAAATATGTTTTTTATATGTATCTGACTTAAATAATTAAATACAAAGTATACTTTTAAATCTGAAATAACTACAATTTATACAATATATAGACAATGAATATATATATAAGGAGGTTCCTTTAAAATCTTTAAATCTTTTAAAATCTAACAAAATTTTTTAAAGAAATTCTGATCCTCTAACGCACTTTTCGGGACTGTTATAACAGCATGCAACCAATTATCAAGATTTCAGCAGCATCATACACCAAATTTAATATCTAGAAGCTAGAGCGCTTGTTTTCTTTTGTGTTGTGAGCTTTTATAATTAGATGTGAAGTCGAGTTGATTTCTATTAACATTTCCGATAATAAATTATTTGTTCGTGTAACGTAGTTATTTGTGGGGTGTTACGCAATGATAGATATGATTTCATTTGAGATGTACAGAAGCCGAAAGAATTTTCTAGGTGAGGAGGTCTGTTATTATATTTGGAATAAGAATTTTAATATTCCTTGAAATACACGAATAAAAACAATTTAAGTTATTTATAGCTTTAAATTTTCTGATAAAGTTGCCTTTGAAACAATAATAAATGGCAACTGAATTAAAGAATAATAAACAATTGAAGAATAAGACAGATTTACGAGCTGTTAGAAAATAAGGAATTTTTTATATGTATCTGAATTAAATTACTAAGTACAAGGGGTATACTTTTAAATCTGAAATAATTAAAATTTATAAAATATATCAACAATGAAGATATATATAAGATGGTTGGTTCCTTTCAGAACATTTACCAGTCCCTAAATTTAAATTTTTTAGTTTAAACTTTTCTCGATTACATATTCAAATATCCCTTGCGATATTAATTAAAGCTTAATGAATTTTTCTATTTCTTACATCGTACATTTTGTAACATCATGTTATAGTTATAAATAAATTGTTGTGATTTTGTTAATATTTGTGTCATGGCTTCCTTTCAAGTGAAAGATTATGTCACAACATTCATACTGATCTACATGGTATACATCTGTTCACTTTATGTGCTTAGATATATTTTACTAAATACATCTTTAAACGTAAACTTAAATTAATTTGTATTAATTACTCAATATACCGTGCGAGTTTTAATTAACCTATAACTTTTCACTGAAATTACTTTTGAGTCGTTGCAAATAATACTGCAAACTTTTTTTCATTGAGAACAACGTGGAAAAGGAATTTAAAAGATAACGTTACAGATTCAAGTGTTTCTTTTTTTAAGCTTGGAAATGATGGCGTTTTTTAGGCTAATAAGATCTTTCTACTTCTTCTTGTAAACCGAATCTTTTATATGCCCTAGAGATAAAAAATCACATGGATTAACATCTGGTGAATAAGGTGGCCAATGCAATGCACCCGGATAACGATTTGAATATTGATAGGCGATAACTCGCGTTCCAAACTCACTATTAATGCTATCAAATAGGATCTTCGGTTGAATATGACGGTTTGGAAGACATTTTGAAGAATATTCACGTCATGTTAAACAATTTCCTATTACGCACTTATGCCTTATTATACATTTAACACATTCGTAGCAACATCTAGTGAGGTTCAAAAAAGTTATTTCAGTTCAACAGTAGCCTACTATGATTTAAGTGTTTTTTAAAGCTTGAAAATGATGGCATTTTTGAGGCTATTAAGGTCTTTCTAAGCTAATAAGGCTCTGCGAATTTATTTCAGTTCAGACTTGTAGGTTAACTAAAACTAACACTGTATTACATTTATACTTACATCATTTTACATGCAGTGCCCCTTAAATTCTTCATACAACGAACACTTGAGTATACCTTTCAATACATACTGTATAGGTACATACTTTCAGACAATAGAGCAATTTACAATATATATAGCAATTTACAAGAGATATACCCTAAAACATACTAAATCCCTATCAGGGAAGGTGTGGTCTTTTAATCCGCATTGTGTCGACTAATTCTAATGATATTTTTTGATGAAGTAGATACCATGTTTTAAAAATGTCTTCTGTGCAAAACCTTCTTTGGAAACAAAACTATTTTTTTCTCGTAATTGAATATTATTCAAAGTTCATATCTATACAATTTAATATACTAATACATAAATATATAAGGAAGTTTTATTGAATCCATATATAAATGCGGTCTCTGACACCGCATATCCTTTATTATGTCTCACTTTTTCATCTCGCCGTTTTTTTTTTTTTTTGTTTTTTTTTTTAATAGAGGCTTTTTTTTAATAGGCTGTATGTCTCGAATGATCCATATTTGTATTCACAGAAATACATACAAGACGTTGACAAATTACATAAATTTTCTTCTTGACACGGACGGGATAGACACCAGGAAGTAGACAGCACCGAAGACACACATACAATGACATCCACGCCTTACCAGGTTTCGAACCCGAGCCTTCACCGTGGCGGTTGCCTCCGCTACCAACCACGCTTCCCGGCTCGCCAATTACGTGCTAAATAAATATAACTTACAATTCATATATACATGAAATAATGTATATATATCATATCATATATTCTAATACGAGCAAATCTTGTGTGTGGTTATATATATATATATATATATATATATATGCAAATTTTATCTTAAAAACGGCTCTAACGATTTTGACGAAATTTTGTATACTACCGTTTTGGGGCACCAGAAAACCATTGGGCTAGGTCACGTGTTCGAGAAAATTCGATTAGTGGGTCATCAAGGGTCATCAAGGGTCAGGGACAAGCTAATTCTATCTAAAAAACGGTTCAAACGATTTTGACTAAATTTTATATCTTACCATTTTCGGGCACGAGAAGAGTATTGAGCTGGGTCACATGTTCGAGAACTTTCGATTAGTGGGTTATTTTTGGGTCAACCCGGGTCAAGTTAATTTTATCTAAAAAACGGCTCTAACGATTTTGATTAAATTTTGTATTCTATGAGTTTCGGACACGACAAAATAATTGGGCTAGGTGACATGCCCGAGAAAATTCGATTGGTGGTCATTTTTGGGTCACTGTGGGTCAAGCTAATTTTATCTAAAAAACGGCTCAGACTATATGCACTAAATTTTGCATCCTATGGTTTTCGGGCACGAGAAGACTGTTGGGCTAGGTCACGTGTTCGTGAAAATTCGAATAGTGGGTTGGGCGCTGGCTACAAGACAAAGGGTGACGGATTCGAATCCCAACTCAGGAATTAGATTCTTGTAGTGTATCGGATTCCACTTAAACCGAGTCTGTTTATCGTTCGTGTACAAAATATGGCCGTAGCGATAGCAACCAACCAAACGTACAACAATAGTATCTAAGCAGTTATTGTAATTAATCTTGTGATATCCATTGTTGGCAGCTTTTTGGCTGGATAATACGGAAATATACTTTTTTTTATATAACAAATATCATTTCTGAGTAATAGTAAAAATGAGTTACAGTGACATTTACAGCAAAAGTTAAAAACTCGTTGTGCTTCATTTTATAAAGTAAATTTATAATTATTATTTTTCATATTTTATAAAACACTTAACAAACCTTTTTAAAATAGGAAAATCTACTCTTTTAAAAGTTCTGTTTTTAAACTTTCGTTTACTAACTTCATAGTATATTTTAAACTTTCGTTTACTTACTTCATAATATATTTGACTGACACAAAAAAGAAAAAAAATCCTCCCATAAAAATAGAAAACAAAACGGAATCTCCGAAATATCTTCTGATTACCTGTTTTTCAGATGGTGCTGCAGAACGAAGATGTGCCTAAATTTAAAAATGTTGAATAAAATGGAAAGTATATAAGCGAGAAATGCTCAAACTACTTTCTTTCACGTAAAGCGACTTTTAAAAATCAATGTGAAAGGAAAAGAAATAGTATAATGCATTAAAAATTGCATGTTTTTCCTTGATCGACGGTAGCCATTCCATTAAAAAACATAGTTATGCAATTATATCATTATGAAGTAGTGAAGATTTTAATATACTCAATTAATATACATTTATTGAGAGACAGACTTGCTTAAAGCTCTCAATTCACGGCACAAAACGCCATTTATGATAAAAGCATATATGGATTCTGGAAAGAAAGCATTAAATTATTTATTTTTAATAATATATTATTTCAATTATTAAAACGAAAGCTTTTTATTTTAAATAGTTAAAATTTATATATGAAGACCGAATATATGTAAAAAGACATTGCAGTTTTTGTACTTTTACATGCATACATTCTTTTTAAAGGAATATATATACATTAATTAATTTTTCGGCAGAGCTGAAATTACGCTGTAAATTAATGAAATACAAAGAATGAGAATTAACACTTTACTAAACAGCGTACAACCATTAGAGTGAAGAAATGTCCAGACCGGGGTTCGATCCCGGATCCCTTGGTATAGCGCACCAAGTGCTTTACCAATTAAGCTATCCAGACGACATCCAGTCTTGCATTCTCTCACTCTTATATGGCAAGGCTACAAACACGCAGCACAAGATGGAAAGTCAATCATGAGCACAACACCGTTGGCATGCATGAGTCAAATTAACCCATATTTTTTATTTATATATTTTATAATAAAATATATATTTTATTAGAAATATAATTTTGGAGCAATATCAAAAATAAGTTACACTTACCTTTAGAGCGAAAGTTAAAAACTCACAATGATGCATCTTATTAAGTAAAAAAAATTGTTTTTTAATTGACTATTAAAAAAAGTACATAAATGTTTTAGGGTAAGTCCAGGATAGATACCTCATCGGGTTAGTTGTTTTAATCACTGTATTTCAGCTATTAGACGTGTATCAGAGCTAGTGATGTTCTTATACTAGCAATCGTTGTAAAAAAGAGTATAGCAGACGAAGTTACAGCGATTTATTTCTTCAAATAAATGTTTTATCCATGAAAGAAAGGCAAGTTTGGGTGTTACTGGATGCTCTTGTAAGATAGAGACAAGTAGAAGATGAAGTATAATGTACATACTAGAAGTTTTTCATGAAATATTTAGTGAATGTTGTTGGAACAGGTATGGAATACTCTGTTAGTTATAGGTTGCAGCCATATTTGTTTCTACTTCTAGAGCTACTGGCTAAAACGTCTATCCTGGATTAAAAGGATACATGCCTCATCTTTATCGAGGATATATGCCTCACTTGCGATAGGGGATAAGATGCCGCATTTATAATTATCAAATAACTTTGTGACGTGTGAATTAATTTTAAATCTTCAGGATTGTGAGAAAAAAAATCTGCTTTTTCTTTTGGTGGACCATGGCCCTTCTGGAGTGATCATTACCTAACAAATCAGGGGGCGGTGTTAGTAGTGATAAATTCTCCATTTAAGAAATGATTTAAAAATTTTAATTTGTTTCATTTCAGATAGTTTGTTGAAAATATTGTAATTCCCTCACAATTCTAAGTAAAAAATATTTAATTGTTTGGTATTTATGGCTATGCTCAGAATATTTTATTTCACACATTCCGAACTTTCCCTCTCTTTATATCAGAAAACATTCAGAAGCAATAAATAGAAATCTAAATACAAAATAGAAATCTAAAATACAATCTAAAAGTATTACAAAATACCATCTAAAAGCAAATGCAATCGAAAAGTATATCATTCTCACGGGAAATTTGGAAAGAATATACCTGGGCAACCATATTAGAGTTATAATCTTTCTTTATGCTTATTTATTTATTTAAATAATATTTCTTTTATTATTGGTAAGTTTTCTGACCCCCCCCCTTTCTTAATTTAAATTACAGAAGGTGAACCTTCCGTAGAATATGTAAAGTATTTTGAACTCATTCATTAAGAAACAGAAAAACTAACGCTTTTAATTTAAAAATATTAAATTTGATTCCCGAATTAGTGTTTAGAGTTTGTACATCGAATATAAGAAGAGGGGGAGGGGGAATAATACCTCTTAATTTAGATTAAACCAGCAGGGAAGACCGAGCTATGCTCGGTCAAAATTAAATTTGAGTTCAAATATCATGACCCCTGACCAAAATGACCCACTAATCGAAATTTCTTGAACATGTGACCTAGCCTAATAGTCTTCTTGTTCCCTAAACCTGTAAGGTGCTAAATTTATTTAAAATCCTCTGAACCGTTTTTAAGATAAAACAGCTTGACCAATAATGACCCATGACCAAAATGACCCACTAATTGAATTTTCTCGAACATGTGACCTAGCCCAACAGTCTTCTCGTGCCCGAAAACCATTGGATGCAAAATTTAGTTTAAATTGAGCCGTTTTTTAGATCTTGACCCACAATGACCCAGAAGTGACCCACTAATCGAATTTTCTCGGACATGCGACCTAGCCCAATGATTTTATCGTGCTCGAAACTCGTAGGACACAAAATTTAATCAAAATCCTTAGGGCCGTTTTTTAGATAAAATTAATTTGACCCGCGTTGACCCAAAAATGACCCACTAATCGAAAGTTCTCGAACATGTGACCCATGTCGGTCTCGGCGTCGTGCCTTCCCTTCCGCCGGTGGCTGGAATCACCCAAAACGAATCCCCGCGTGCCGGGGAACATCCCGGGGGAGGTGCTAACGCTCTACGGCCTGGCTTTGCTGGGCCGAGTGGCCCCCCTTAGGCATTCAATAGTCTTCTCGTGCTCGAAAACCATTGGATGCAAAATTTAGTGTAAATTGAGCCGCTTTTTAGATCTTGACCCACAATGACCCAGAAGTGACCCACTAATCGAATTTTCTCGGACATGCGACCTAGCCCAATGATTTTCGCGTGCCAGAAACTCGTAGGATACAAAATTTAATCAAATTCGATAGAGCCGTTTTTTAGATAAAATTAATTTGACCCGCTTTGACCCCAAAATGACCCCAAAATGACCCACTAATCGAAAGTTCTCGAACATGTGACCCAGCCCAATAGTCTTCTCGTGCCCGAAAATAGTCGGATACAAAATTTCGTCACAATCGTTTGAACCGTTTTTAGATACAATTAGCTTGACCATGACCCAAAATGACCCAAAATGATCCACTAATTGAATTTTCTCGAACATGTGACCTAGCCCAACAGTCTTCTCGTGCCCGAAAACCACTGGATGCAAAATTTAGTGTAAATTGAGCCACTTTTTAGATCTTGACCCACAATGACCCAGAAAGGACCCACTAATCGAATTTTCTCGGACATGTGACCTAGCCCAATGATTTTCTCGTTCCCGAAACTCGTAGGACACAAAATTTAATCAAAATCGTTAGAACCGTTTTTTAGATAAAATTAATTTGACCCGCGTTGACCCAAAAATGACCCACAAATCGAAAGTTTTTGAACATGTGACCCAGCCCAATAGTCTTCTCGTGCCCGAAAATGGTCGGATACAAAATTTCGTCAAAATCGTTTGAACCGTTTTTTAGATACAATTAGCTAGACAATGACCCAAAATTACCCAAATTGACCCACTAATCTAATTTTCTCGAACATGTGACCTAGCCCAATGGTTTCATGGTGTCCCAAAACGGTAGGATACGAAATTTCGTCAAAATCGTTAGAACCGTTTTTAAGATAAAATTTGCATATATATATATATAACCACACACAAGATTTGCTCGTATTAGAATATATGATAAGTTTAGCTTTCGTTAGAATTATGCGATTGGCTTCAAATTTTGTCTACCCATTTATTCGAAGAATTGGGAATAGCAAATATCCTTTGATGTGGGAGTGTAATACAGAGCATGTAAGCTCAAATTACTTATTATTTTTAAATCATCGTAAATTTGATGTAAATATGATATTAATTGAAACGCAAATCCTGATTTTTAACTATAAACCGTGGATCCTATCCTTTTACGAATGGGACATATATCCGGATCAAGTGGGGTGTCTAATTCTGAGATCCGGGATAGATGACTAACATCATTGATTAAGTTTTTTTTGATAGAAACACTATTTTATATGGTTTTTATATTAATGTTTTTCATGGTGTTATACATAAAATTTTGGAATAGGTAGGTTGCATGTGCACTACAAAAATCATCGCTGTAAAAAAGAAAAATGAAGGGGAGGGGCTTAAGTATGGCAACTATCCCGGACTTACCCTATCAATTTTTTTTAAAAGAAAAATCTACTTTTTAACACTTTCCAACCTAGTTGAAAAGTGTTTAGGACTTCGGTTTGTCTGGCCGTCTGCCGTCTGGCCGTCTGCCGTCTGGCCGTCTGGCGTCTGGCCGTCTGGCCGTCTGGCCGTCTGCCGTCTGGCCGTCTGCCGTCTGGCCGTGCTCTAACTCCCGTAAATATGCTCGGATTGCCCTGCAATTTTTATATGTTATAATTGTTATCTATAGCATGTTCCCTATTTCAACGGAAGTATGTAGCACTTATAGTTTTTTTTACACGGACACTCAAAAGAATTCCGTTACATTGCGGTCTATGGGGAAAAATCATTTGCGGTTTATTTAAATAATGTTTCACTATTTTAAACGCATTGAAATTTATATATATCACTAAGGTGCATTAGAAGAAGCTTAATATGGAATAGGGTGTGCATAGCACTTATACTTACTTTACAGGGACAGTCAAAAGAATTCCGTTACATTACGTCTATGGAGAAAAATCGTCTGCGGTTTATTTAAATAATGTTTCCCTATTTTAAACGCATTGAAATTTATATAAGGTTCATTACAAGAGACTTACTACAGAATATTGTGTGTATAGCAGTCATCGTTCATTTACAGGGACACACAAAAGAATACTCTACTGTATGTTAACAATAATTCCTGGAAGTGCGTTTTAAGTTACTAAACGCGATTTTAATTTTAAATCGCTTTTTGTATATTACGTGGTGTGTATAAATTCTGTAGATCCTATACAGGGAAGCACAAAAGTTCGGGAACACATTTCCGTATTATTTAACTCCAGACGGAGAATTTTAAACTGTGCTACGTGTTTCCTAACTGAACTAAAATTTAGCATCCTATGTAGTATATATACAAATCTATAGATCCTATACAGGGCTGAATAAAAGTATTTGGATTACTTAGATGTTATCTTTTAGCTTATTAAAGAGCATGATTCGTAAAATTAGTTTGGAAGCGTTGGAAAGTGTTACATAATCTATGCTTGACGCATGATTTTTCGTTCTTGTTTTAAAATTCTGCTTTTTAACAATCTTTCAGCAATTACGTATTATATATGATTGACACAAAAAATCGTCCGTAAAAATCGGAAACAATATACAGTCTCGAAAATATTTTGCTTATACTTGCTTTCCAGATGGAGCTGCATTACGAAAATGTGCCTAAATTTAAAAATGTTGAATAAAATGAACAGCATAAAAGCCAGAAAGGGAGAAAATTTGCGAGAAACACTCTAAAATCTCATTTGGAATTTAGAGCTCAAACGGCTTTTTTCCACGTAAAGTGACTTTTAAGATTCAAAGGAAAAGAAAAGAAAAATCTGAGCATAATGTATTTACCGTATGTTTTTACTATAACATTTAATTTATAAAAGAATATATCGTTGTGTTGGTATATGATCACAAAATGGCGAATACTTTAAAATACTGTATATTATGTTTTCATTAAGCGACAGAGTTGATTATTGCTTTGAATCTCCAGAAAACGTCGTGTTATTTATAACAAAAATGAAAAATCATGCATCAAGCATATATTATGTAACACTTTCCAACACTTCCAATGTACTTTTACAAATATTTACCGTTTAACAATGTCAAAGATGATATCTATGTAAACAATTTTGGAAAAACATAACATATTTACCCCCCCCCCCTCTCCCCCTCCAGAAAAAACCAGATTAAACCAGAATTTTCTAAAGTTTTTATGGAAAATTATGTTCATAGAAAAAATAATAAGAAAGGATCATTTTTCATTTTGTGTGCAATAACTCATTTCCAAGACAGAAAAAAAGCGTGTATTTTCTGTAGATAGATATTACGGATATAATTTTGAGCCTCCCGCTACAACTAAGTCTAGAAAAGAAACTTACAGTGTATATCCTTAAAAACGAAAGAAACTACGTTTTGTGTCTCCTGTAAAAATAATTCTTATAAAGATCGATTATTTTTTTAAAGATATAATTCGGTTACAAAACTATAAAAAATAAATATAAAAATAAAAATTTAAACTAATATGTACCTACTTTAATTTGAAAGAAAGAAATACTTAATGATAGAAAGAAATTAACAAAACAATTGAAAAGAGTCACTGAATTTAATAATTAAAGTAAATTAAGTAAACATCTCTCTAGGTATCAGGGAAACTCTTTTCTCCTAAAAATACATACCTTCGAAAGGTTTTTTTCTAATTTAAAATATTTAAAAAGACTGTCTTTAACTATAATATATATAGTATCCCCCAATTAAAGTATACAAGTGAAATAAGAAAAATCTAAATAACAGGATAAACGTTTGCTTTAATTCTTTCGCTCACAAATGTCTCCGCCGAGAAAGAAAAAAAAACGTATAAATTGAAATCTCAGATGAAATCTTCAGCTACAAATAAATCTGAAAAATGATAATTAACAGTATATATATACAGAGATATATATTTTAACGAAAGTAGAAACACACACTTTTTGTGTCTCGTGTAAACATAATCCTTAAAAAGATCGCACATTTTTCAACGACAAAATTCAGTTACAAAACTAAAAAAATACATATGAAAGTAAACACAAAAATTAATAGGAACCTCTGCTAGTTTGAAAGCAATAGATACAATTTCAAAGAAATATATAAAATAATAATAATAACCAGGCATTAGGAAATATTCACTGAATTTATTTCGGATGACTAAAACAAATTAATTAAATATATTTTTAAGAAGTGGTGAAACCTTTTCCTAACAAAAAATTACATCTTTCAAAATACGTTTTTCTAATTTGCAATTTTCAAAAAAATATCTTTGACAAAAAATACATAATCTTCCATGATAAAAATATACCAATAAAATAAGAGAGATCTAAATAACAGAAGAAACACTTACTTTAATTATTTTACTCCTAAATAACTCCACCGCCGATACAAAAAAGATAGAAGTAATTGATATGTAGAAAATAATAAGAAAATGAAGAAAGACAAGAAGAGAGAGAGAGGGGGGGGGGAGACGGCTGGGAAATGTGGAATACTAATGGGATGGCCAGACTAATTAGTAACATATACTTATCCTTAAAAAAGAAAAAAACTTTCATTGCAAATAAAACAGCATAGAAACATTTGGTTTTTGCTATATGTATTGTCCCGCAGTGGCGCAAACGAATAAGCTCGGTTTCCGTAAGATCACCTAAATTGAAGCAGCTTCGATCGTGGTCAGTGCTTGGGAGGATGACAACTTCTCTCGGCTACGGCTGATGTGAGACCGTGTACGTTAATGGGAGCTGGTGCACGTAAAATCTATTCGTGGCTCCAATGTCCTTCAAGTTTAGAATAAACGTTACCTCTGGGGGTGCCAATCCAGATGCAGTTCTCTCATCTAGAATTGGTTCAAAATTAAGAGACCAGCTCTTCTAGACGGGGCTTGTGAGTGCTTAAGCCATTTCGTAGGTCTCCCCATCCAGCTGACTCTTGTTATATAGATTAGAGTTAGTTGGGCTTGAAATCCGACCCCAGCCGAGTTCGAAACATCTTGTGTCGTCAGACTCGAGCCCGCCTTAGCCCGACGATTTGAAATCAGACCCCAGCAAAGTACGAAACATTTTATGTCATCAGAGACAAGTCCTCCCAATCCGCTATCCACCCTGCTATCGAAATTACGCAGTAGAAAACTATTTCAATAATATTTTAAAATTATTTCAATATTAATTTTCTCAGTGTGTTTTACGTTTCCTAACTGAACTAAATTTTTGCATGCTATGTAGTATATATACAATTCTATAGATCCTATACAAGACATCACAAAAGAGTTCGGATATTGTTCCGAGGTTCCTACTGTAGGTGCTAAATGTTGAAATTGGGTTTTCAACAGGCTTCAGCGTTTTCCCAAATAGTCATCATCTCTCACTTTATTAAACGGTGATGTTTTGTTACAGTATAACGAATGTGTTGGAAATTGTTTCATGCTTGACGCATGATTTTTCTTTCTTTTTCATTTTGTATTTTTTTTTAAAATCTTTTCCAGGTTAGAAAAAAAGCATTAGGTTTAGATTATTACTGATTAAGTCAAGCGCGTTAAGCGTTTTCCCCAAATAGTTATCATCTTTCACCTAATTAAACGGTGATATTTTGTTACAGAATAATGAATGTATTGGAAATTGTTTCATAATCAAGGCTTGTCGCATGATTTTTCTTTCTTGTTCATTTTGTAATTAAAAAAAATATTTTTTTCAGGTTAGAATAAAAAGCATTAGGTTTAGAGTTTTTACTGATTAATTCACGCGCATTAAGCATTTTCCCAAATAGTCATCATCTTTCACCATTTTAAACGGTGATGTTTTGTTACAGTTTAATAAAAATGTTGGAAAGTGTTTCATAATCTATGCTTAACGAATGATTTTTCTTTCTTATTCATTTTGTATTTAAAAAAAAAAAAATCTTTTCCAGGTTAGAAAAAAAGCATTAGGTTTAGATTATTGTTGATTAAGTCATGCGCGGCAAACGTTTTCCCAAATAGTCATCATTTTTCACCTTCACTGTTAAAAATTTGCAGCAAACTGTCCAGTCATTTGACCGTTTTTATAGAAAACGGTTACATAACTGTAATTTAACTCTATTTTGAACATTTTATTGCCCATATTATGGTCTAAATAGACTTAAATTATGGTTATGTAACAAATTTCTGTAAAAACGGTCAAATGACTGGACAGTTTGCTGCAAAATTTTAACAGTGTTATTAAACGGTGATGTTTTGTTACAGTATAATGAATGTCTTGAAAATTGTTTCATAATCTATGCTTGACGCATGATTTTCCTTTCTTGTTCATTTTATATTTAAAAAAACAAACAAACATTAGGTTTAGATTATTACTGATTAAGTCATGCGCATCCAGATACAAGTGGATCTTAAAAATAATTAACAGTAGATTTTACTAAAGAACGGAAGAAAATAATTTTTATGTCTGATATAAAAAAAAAAAAAAAAAAAAAAAAAAAAATTGTTAATCAATCATTTTTTCAACATCGTAATACTGCAATAATAAAATAATGGGCACCTTTGATAATTTGAAAGCAATAAACATTCGACCAAAAAAGTAAATTAACAAACTACTTGAAAAGATAAATCTCAATAAATAAATTAATGAAATACTTTTTAAAAGGTGGGAAAACTAATTTATTTAAAAATATATTGCTTTGAAATGCCTTTTTCTAAATTTTAAATTTTTAAAGGAATGCCTTTGGGAAAAATACAGAATCTCCGCCAGCAAAAACACCGAAATAAGATAAGAGACGCATAAATAACACAAAAAAATCCTACTTTGATTATTTTACTCCCAAATGATTGTATCGCGAAAAAAAAGGCACTACATTATTGTAAGGTATTAAGCAGTGAAGTTAGAAGAGAGGGAGAAAGAGGATATAGAATTGCGCTTAAAGTAAAGCATATGAATACTTTTTATTCATGTAAAAAAATCGTTAAATATAAAGCACTGGTAAATAAAATAAGTTGAAACTGGTGTGAAACACTAAGAACTAAAAAAAAACTTCTTAAAACACCATCAAAACGTTAAAATGCGCTAGGCCTTTCGAAAGATCTGAGTCTTTCTTCGTCAGGTGCAAAAAGACGTACGTCTACTATGAAAGCAGCAGCAAGCAGATGTCTTGCTGCTGCTTTCATAGTAGACGCACGTCTTTTTGCGCCTGACGAAGAAAGACTCAGATCTTTCGAAAGGCCTAGCGCATTTTAACGTTTTGATGGTGTTTTAAGAAGTTTTTTTTAGTTTTTAGTTCATAAAGCACTGGATCAACTATCTAACATGCTGCATCTAACATTGCAAATCTAACGTGCTTCATTTACATAATGTAAAAGAAAAAAAAATCTGTTGATTTTACAGATAAAAAACTGTCAGCCAGAGCTCTAGTATAAAACTGCTTATTTTAAGGAAATAATTTGTATTTATTGTAAAAAATTAAGCAGTGAAGATAGAAGAGAGAGAGAGAGGGGGGATATTCACAGAATTTCGCTCAAAGTAAAACATACGAATACTTTTTATTCATATAAAAACATTGTTAAATATAAAGCACTGAATCAACTATCTAACATCTGGAAATCTATCATGCACAATTCACATAATGTAAAAGAAAAAAAAATCGCTGACTTTACAAATAAAAAACTGTTAACCAGAGTTCTAGAAAAAACTGTTCATTTTACGAACATAATTTGTATTTATTGTAAAAAATTAAGCAGTGAAGATAGAAGAGAAGGAGAGAGGAGATATAGAATTTTGCTTAAAATAAAACAAAAATCGTTAAATATAAAGCACTGAATCAACTATCTGACATCCTGCATCTAACATCTGCAAATATAACATGCTGTACTCACACAATGTTAAAAAAAAAAATCTGTTGATTTTACAGAAAAAACTGTCAGTCAGAGTTGTGTGAGAAACTGTTTATTTTACGGAAATAATCTTTATTTATTACGGACTTTGTGTTTTTTAACAGACTTTGCCCATAATTTTGTATAATAAATACAGATTATTTCCGTAAAATAAGTTTTACTGGCGTTCTGGCTGACAGTTTTTCCTGTAAAATCAAGAGATTTTATTTTTACAGTGCGGTCTGTTTTCCCTAGAAACGATCAATATCAAAGTATTTCTATAATAATATTGTACACACAAACTCGATAGTTAAACCAGAATTTTTCATACTGTTTTTATGTAAATTCTATTAAATGAAGTTTTATGAAAAATTATTGTTACAAGAAAATATAAAAATGAAGGATAATTTTTGCTTTTGTATAAAAAAAAAAAAAAAAAAAAAAAAACCTTGCATTTGCTGTAGTTCTAGATACTAGATATTTCAGATGAAATCTTAAGCATTCAACTACAAATAAGTCTGAAAAATAACAATGAACGGTGTACTTTTCTTTAAAACTAAACCAAATATTTTTTTGTGTCTCCTGTAAAAATAATACTTATAAAGATCGCCCACTTTTCAACGACAAAATTCAGCTGCAAAACTAAACTAGTATATTATGGCCATCACAAAACTTTCTTTTATATAAATCAAATCAATTAAATGATTACATAGTACAAGAAATAACATAGATTTAGCAAATAGGTTTTTTTTTGTATAGATAAACGCATAATATTGTTATGTAATCGTGGACAATGAAGACATTTAATGCAGGAAAAACAAATTTACTTGCGTGCATTTAAACTAGAGATATATGCATACCAAACTAGAGATATAAGCTATGCATATTTCAAACAAATCTTCGAATACCGCCAGCCTCCCTCCCCACCTCTTAGATGACTGCAACTAAAATTGAATGAAAATGGATTCCTATCATGATGATTCTAAATTATATATATATTTTTAATTCTGCGAAGATAAACTGGAGATATAAGCATCACTTAAATCAAACAAATCATCGATTTGTGGCACCCTCTCTTGGGAGATTGTGCCCCCAAAGCAAATTAGCACCAGTTCACATAATAATAGAACTTCATATGAAATTTCATCCTATTCTATGCAACTTTTTGTGAGTTCCAGTGCCTCAAAAGTGGTGTCACATACATGCAGACAGAAACACGCAGACTGACGGACAGACATTTTCTGAAAATAGCCAAATCGTGTTCAGGACTTTCTAAAACGTATAAATCCGACGAAAACCAGAAATCGAAATTTCTCATGAATCCAGTTTGTATAGATAGAGCAAAGTAAAAAAAATAAAAGTAAAAGTAAAAGTAAAAACTAATGGGAATCTTTTCTAGTTTGAAAACAATAAATACTTAAAAAAAGAAAAAAATTAACTAAACATTAGGAAATATTCACTGAATTTAATCCGAGAGATTAAAGTAAATTAATTAAACGTCTTTTTAAAAAGCGGCGAAACCTTCTTCAAACAAAAATATGCAGCTTTCAAATGCCTTTTTTTAATTTGCAATTTTCAAAAGAATGTCTTTGACTAAAATACAGAATCTCCCACGATAAAAATAAACCAATAAGATAAAAGAAATCTAAATAACAGAACAAACGCTTATTCTAATTATTTTGCTCCCAAACGTCACCGAAAAAAAGGACACACTTTTTGTAAAAACGGAATAAATGAAGAAAGAAAAAGCAAGAGAGGAAAGAAAATGTGGAATTTCGCTTCAAATAATGTATACGGATATTATATTGTTCATTAAAGTATCGCTTTTACAGGGTGGCCCAAAAGCACTGACCTCTTTTATTTCTTAAATATTGATCATAGACATATATTAGAAATGAAAAAGTTACGTAAAAAAAAGGTGCAGAAGTTTGTGAAATCAATTAACATTTTCAGAGGATTAAATTTGTAGAAATGCAAAATTTACATTTTTATACGCCCAAATTTCTCAATGAGTAAAATGTGTCCAATACACTAATAAGGTTATGTACAAAATTTCAGTATTTTATTATAAAAAGTCGCAGCAATATGAAAATACGTAAATGCTGACTTAAACCACTTTTAGATGCCTGGATATAAGTTCGCAAAGGGAAAAAATTATGTCGGATGATCGCGTTTCAAGAGTCGTACACAAATTACGAAAGAAAATAATGATTGAATAAATAAACAATAATTGTGCTATTTATTGGTACAAAAGTATCTAAACTGTGTAGAAATAATAACTTTACGCAAAGATTATTTGCATATGTAAACCTTTCTAAGCTGTTTTAATGTTCGTTGACTGTGGTGACATTTCCAAGTTTTATTCTATAATTCAGCATGTAAAATTTGAGGGTATTTTTCAGGAAGCATAGTCTTGTAAATTTGTAAATAAAGTTAAAGGTAATTGCCATATTTTATTTGCTTTAGATGCATTTCTGCATCGTGTCATCTGCACTCTATCTGTAAAAATTTATATTTTATGATTAACCCCTCACCAACTTTGTTTAAACATATCTCTACGACTTTTTATGATAAAATACTGAAATTTTGTACATGACCTTATTAGTTTATGGAGCACATTTTACTGATTGAGATTTTTTTATACGGGGGCCGACCAAAATTTTAAATTTTGTATTTCTTAAAATTTAATCCCCATAAAATTTTAATCGTTTTCATAAAATTCTGTATCTTTTTTTTAGGTAACTTTGTAATTTATAATATATGTCTACGATCAATATTTAACAAATAAAAGCAAGGGTCATCGTATATATAATCGTCTTCTATAAAAACTGTTTAATAACTGGACAATTTACTGCAAATTTTTTAACAGTGTACTGTCACAGCATTTTTTCTTTAATAACCGAAAACGGCAAAATATTTCTAACATAGTACTGTGAAAAGGAATTATGAAACAAACCAGAATTTTTAATAGTACTTTGGAGTAAAATTTATAAAGGAATATTTTCATGGAAATGTATCGATTTTTTCGATAATATAATAAGAAACCATCATTTGTAATTTTGTATAAAAATTATTTACTGGGTAGAAAAAAAATACTCTAGATTTAGATTATTGCAGATAAATTCCTAAGCACCCAGATACAAGTGAATATAAAAAAACATAACTAACAGTAGATTTTTCTAAAAAATGAAGAAATAGTTATCATGCTCACATATAAAAAACTAGTCGGATGTGCCAATTTCAAAACTTTCTTCTATCTCACACAGGTTTCGCATACACTAAAAATAATCAGCACCAATTTATATCAAGTTCTAGCTGAATCTAAACTTTTATTAAATTCCGTGCATTAGTTCTTGAGATATGAATATTGCTAAAATCGTGTAAATCCTGCAAAATGTAGATTAGCAGCGCCACCTGTTGGAAGATTTAGACCAAAACTTAATCGGCAATAACTTTTGTCTATGTCTGACTGAATCTGAAGTGTGATGAAAATCCGTACATTAGTTTTTGAGATATAGTTATCGTGATAATAATGAAAAAAGTAGCATAGCAGCGCCGTCTGTTGGTCTATTTACACCAAAAAATAAGCAACATCTATTTATGTCAAGGTCTAACAGAATCTGAAGTTTGATGAAATTCCGAGCATTAGTTCTTGAGATATAGCTATAGCAAAAATCAGAAAAAAAGTGGTATTGCAGCGCCACCTGTTGGGATATCTATACCAAAGCGTAATCAACCTCTATTCATGTCAAGGTCTAACTGAATCTGAAGTTTGATGAAAGTAAGTGCATTAGTTATTGAGATAAAGCTATTGCGGAAATTGTTAAAAATGCCGCATAGCAGCGCCATCTATTGCACGATTTTCACCAAAATCTAATCAGCACCAATTTATATCAGGGACTAACTGAATATAAAATTTTATTAAATTCCGTGCATTAGTTCTTGAGATAGAACGCCTACAAAATTTTCGTCACATACATACAGACAGACAGAGTCACAGACAGACATTTTCTAAAAATAGTCAACTCGTGTTCAGGACCTTCTAAAACGTATAAATCCGTTGAAAAACGGAAGTCGAAAATTTTCATGAATCGAATACTTTCTTCTTGTAAAGATAGAAGAAAGTAAAAAATAAATGTTGATCATTCGTTTTTCAACATCATAATTCATATTGTAAACCATATCCGTATATATACGGGTGATTTTATGTGAATTTTCTGTTTTTTTACCAGAAACTTTCGATTTTGAGTGGAAGTCTTACATTTTCCTGAAATAAACGAAAAATTTCCTATTTACCATTTTTCGTTGAATATTAAAAACGAAAATGTTCCTTGGAAGACATACAAACGGAAATGTTCCTCTTCCATTGGGAGAAAACGGAAAAATTCCAGTTAAATTTTCGTAATTTATGTTTTGGCATAAAACCAAGTCGTTAGACGTGGGTAGTTGTTGTAGAGGACAGAGCTCTCTCAGAAAAAACTGTAAATTTATGAGTGTTTGCCCTTCAATTTTCACGGGCAACAGCCTTATTTGATGAAAAACGGTTTAATCCACTAAATAAGCGACTTTATCCCTTAGATACTTAGAAAATTAAGAGCAATCCACATATTCTTACAGTTCTAGCCCATATGTTAACAAAAATACGGTATGACCCCATACATTGTCCTCCGCTAGGGTGTAACCCTTCATTTTACTCGTGTTTCGAACGTTTTAACCAAACCAAAAAAGCGATTATGTGATGATTATCTAACGTGCTACGTGCTACGGAACTGTAAGTAAAGTGTTATTGTGGTTTAAAGTGAATTATATCCGGTGCATTATAATGCTGTATTACTTTGCCCCGTAAAAATACGGGCTGCACAAAATGATGGGCATGGATTTTTTTTTTTTTTTACGGTGTATGACGGGAATTTCTGCTGCCGGCCTCTGCCCGTAATTTTGCAGCAATTTTTTTCTGTGTGAGCATCCATCTTCTAATGGCGAATATCGAGGTTCGAATCTACAGGAAGGCAAGGCAAGACAAGGCAACAAAAAACGGGTGTGATATTATTCGATACAAATACCCGTTACATGTAAATATGCATCAGTAAATATATAATTATTATTTAGATTTTTTTTTTTTTTTTTTGAAATATTGTTCTATTGGTCCCATTTATATTTCCAAAAACAGAATTTTCCCGTTTTGAATAGCTGGAAAATTTCATCTTGAAAATAAGAGAATACCAAAATGGAAGTTTTGTTAAAAAACGGAGAATAGACGCCAACGTTGCTGCCAGTATATTTTCCGTTTTCTCACAGAAAATTTTCTACAGTGCAGCTATAAAGTTATAAAAAGAAATAATATACACCTCTGTTAATTTGAAAGCAATAAACACACAATTACAAAAAGAAATTTAGAGTACGGTTGGAAAGATTAATCCGAATAATTAAAGTCAATTAATTACATACTTTTTAAGAAGTGGTCAATTTTTTATTTCCAATATATATATAGCTTTGAAATGCTTTTTCCTAATTTGAATTTTTTAAAAGAAAAGCCTTTGACAAAAATGTTGTATCTCAAGCTAGAATTTTTCCAAATAAAATAAGACAAATCTATGTAACAAAATGAACACTTGCTTTAATTATTTTTCTCCCAAATGACCCCGCTGAGAAGAAAATAGAATTTACACTTTTGTAGAAAGAAAGAAATGAAACGACAAGACAAAAAAAAAAAAAGAGAGAGAGAGAGATTGGAAGAATGTGGAATTTCACTTGAAACAAAGTATCGTATTCCTTAAAAAATCATTAAATATACACAGTGGTGCAGAAACATTCAGTTCATGATTATTTCACAATATATATTTTTTAATTCAATGTATATTTTTTAATGACTCCACTGAGAAAAAAATAAGTTTTACAATTTTGTAGAAAGAAAGAAATGAAACGGCAAGATCAAAAAAAGAGAGTGAGACTTGAAAACTTGAAACAAAAGCTTACAGATACCTTTTATTCCTTAAAAAATCGTTAAATATACAACAGTGCGAAAACATTCAGTTCATTCTAACTTCATAATATATATTTTTTTATTATTTACCTACTATGACAAGGTATTTCTAGTAGAATATTGTGATAATAAAGTCTACTTTTATGAAAAACTTATAAAAGGATCTGATATATATAAAGTAGTATATAGAGTGTAGAGTATAGAGTATAGAGTATGAAGTAGTATATAGAGTAGTATATAAATAAGTTTTATTCGACTGCAGAAATATGTAAAGGAGCGCAGTGATTTCCGCCTGTATTTAAGTAATAATGTTAAATATTTCCACTTTAAAAATCAATCATTTGGGCAATTTTTGACAAATGAGGTATTAGTGAAATAAAATAAAATACTGATACTTTTTACCATTTGTTAAAAAAAAAAAAATCTAAATAAGAGAACGAATGCGATATCTTCAATTATTCGCTTTCAAATGATTTTGCCGAGAGAAAAAAAAAAATGTGTAGAAAAGAAAGATGTGAAAAAAGAAAGACAAGAAAGGGAAAAAGAGAGAGAGACATTGTAGAATTCCACTTGAAAAAATCATGCAAAACATCTTTTTTCCTTCCAAAATTCGGCAAAAATAAAATAATAAAGAAGCATGCACGTTACTTTTTCCAAATGCACGATGGCAAATCATTTCTAATAAAGTATTTTGCAAACAAGCTCTGTAATTAAACAAATATTTATAAGTAGTGTGTTAAAAATGTGAAAAAATATATTATAAAGATTTCCATCTAAATACGGTGAAGCTAAAAACGAGAGGTATTTTATGGAGATCGCTCGTTCTTCAACGATGTAATTCATATAAAAAAGAAATAAACTAAAAACTGAAAAAAAAATAGTGAGCACATCTGTTAATTTAAAAGCTATAAATACATAATGGTAGAAAGAAGTGACAAAGCAGTTGGATAGGTCCACTAAATTTAATCCAAATGATTAAAGTAAATTAATTAAATATGTTTTTAAGAGATGGGCAAATTTTTCCTCTTAATACATATAGCTTTTTTTCTAATTTGCAATTTTTAAAGGAAAGTCTTTGATAAAAATACAGAATCTCCCACGATAAAAAAGAGAGAAATCTAAATAACAGAACAAACACTTACTTTAATTATTTTACTCCCAAATGACTCTTCTGTAGAGGAAAAGAGCGAAATAATCTTATAGAAATAAAAGAATTTAAAACAGAAGATAGTGAGAGAGAGAGAATGCAGAATTTCACTTGAAATAAAACATACAAATACCTTTTTCACTTAAAATTTTCATTAAAAATAAAATAACGAAGAAAGTTTCAGTTCATGTTGCACTCACAGCATTTCATTTTTTTTCTAATGACCAACAACGACAGAGAATATTTAACACAGCATTGTGCAAACAAGTTCTAATTTTGTAACGTTTATTGAATGACATTTTTATAGATTTTTTTTTTCAGAAAGTACAATAGGAAAGGGGATTTTTCATTTCGTATAAAAATAAATCATTTTAAAGAAAAAAAATGCTTTTACAATAAATTTATATTTAAATTCTTATGTGTCTAGCTAAACTGTCTGTGAAAAAAAAGGATATAAATGGGTCCATAATTAAAGTATAGGTGTTTTGGAGCTCAATTATATATATATATATACATATATATATATATATATATATATATATGTGTGTGTGTGTGTGTGTGTGTGTGTGTAAGAAGAATATATGTAAACAGTTGATTTACTGGAATTATATTAACAACTACGTTGAATAACAAAATATAAATTTTAATACAGTCTTAGACAGATAACTCTACAATACTTTACTAATAATTTCTTCACAGCTAATACACTTCTGGCCCAACATATACAATATATTTATTTTCCAATAGTCGAACTAGGCCTAACAGCGCCTTTACTGGCTATTTCTCATTTCGATGTTTGCTTCACAATAAAAATGAGAAAACTGGCTCTTTTTCCATTTTGAAGACATTCTGATCTCGCGATCTAAACTTTTTATAACTCGGGCATTTAAATCATGGATAATAGTAGTACTAGAGCGTCAGTTAATTTGATGATCATGCACGTCATAAAGGAAATGAAGTGTTTAAACTGAAATCCTACATATATATATAACTTTACTTTGTGAAACACAGCACTATTTCGTATACATATGGTACTATTGACCGTAGTGCTATTTATATCATGGGGAATCAATTTATATAGAAAAAAAGATAGTTTACATTTTTGGGACTAGAGGCAAAAATAACGATGCAAAAATTTTCTTAATGCACATTCACACAAACATTTTACTAAAAACAAATTGCAAACGTTAAAAAAAAAATGTAATTGCTATAAACATTTTTATGTTAAAAGTCCATTAAATGTTAGTCAATCATACAAAGCGTCCCCTTTTCAGGTTTTATGCTATTTTGCTTCCCAAAATCAGACTGCAGAGTCACTTTTGCTCCTGCTGCCGAAAATATAAACTATTGTTGTTTTACTTTATAAATTAATTATTCGTGGTGTAAATAGTTTGTATATTAAAAGGTGTAGAGTTTGCCGCAAAACATTATTTATAATTGAGCCCCAAACACCTGCTAAATACTCTATAAACCATGTCACAGTCACATAGGACTTACGTGAATACAGAAAACTTATCGAATTTAAAAAATGTGACTTGCCTAATTGTAAATATAATTTTACTCTAATAAAATACTTTATTTACATGCGAAATAATTAAATAATTGATTTTCGATGTAAATATACCATTTAAAGAAATGTAATTGTTTAAGATTTCTCTCTTGTTATTCTTGAAAGCAAAAGAAATTAGCTTCTATATATCCTGTAAAATAAATTCTTTGTAAATCGTTTGTTTTTCAAAGATTAGATAAAACTATAAATGAAAAAAAATAATAATAATAATAAATGAGCGCTATTGCTAATTTATAAGGAATTAGTAATGATAGAAAAAAAAAAGTTTGAATGAATCACCTTGAACTAAAGATGTAATCAATGCTTAAAGTGATAAAAACATTACACAAAAAGGCTTAAAATACCTTTTAATATAAAGATGACATGTTTCGTACACTCAAAAAGCGACTTCTTCAAGATCTCAACGGGTTGGCGGCGGAGTTCTACGACATTGGATACAGATATTGGAGCACCTTCTACAAAAATGCGTAAAAAATGATGGCGATTATGTAGAAAAATAGAGAAAACTTTCTTCTTTCAACGATGTAAATTTCTATAAGAATAAACAATGTTGTCTATTTTTAAATTGGATGGGAACCTTATTTCTGGATCGACCCTCGTATATTAATATGATTTCTTAAAGCTCTAGCTTTAAACGAGTCTGAAATAAAAATAATATTATATTGTTCTTTCTTTCTTTTTTTTTTAAGAAAGAAAATATTTTATGCCTACTGTATAAATAATTTTTATGAATATCTCTCGAATTTTAGCTATGAAATTAGGCTGTCAATAAAAGAAGAAGAAGGAAAACTAATGAGCACCACTGCTAATGCGAAAGAAGCAGTAAATGCACAATGTTAGAAAGAAATTTTCGAAGCAGTCGAAAAAATTCACTAAATTTAATCCTACAGATTAAAGCATATTAATTTTTTTTTTCAAGAGTGAGAGAATTTTCTAACAAAAATATATTGGATTAAAAAGTTTCTTTCTTTTATTTTTCTAATTCGCAACTTTTAAAGGATCGTCTTTGACAAAAGTACAGAATTTCCTATGATAAAAATTAACAAACAAATTGAGAAAAATCTGAATAACAGAACAAACTCTTATTTTATTTATTTCACATGTGGGTACATCCAGGCTATGTAAATAGAAGATTATATCTACATGTGTTTTTTTCATATCCAATTCTGATTTTATTCTCTTGTCAAATTTTCCATTGTATATGGTTCATATTTCATTTCTTAATCCATTTTTATTCAATTGATAGCAACTCCAAATTATTATTTATTTTTTTATATTTCTCTCTCTTTTTTTAAAAAATTTTCTTCATGTTTTCAGTATTTTTGGCCAATTACCATTGAAGCATAAGCTATGGTAATATTATGATTGCACTAGTTAAACTATTAGCTATGTGGTATTCCGTCTTGACAGTATCATTAATTATCTCTTTCGAGATTTAAGAAGAACTTGATATGTTTTTTGAAATTCATAGATATTATAATTATTTAACATTCTATAAAATTATGCTGCATTGCGCAAATTGGTATAGAATGGTCTTTACATATTCTTTTCAATATATATATATATTTTTTTAATAATTATCTAGATGAAATTATTGATTTTTTATATGATACCATAATTTAGCCTATTTGGCTCCTAAATCACTTTGATTAACTTATATATATATATATATATATATATATATATATATATATATATATACTTTTGTAGAAAAGAACGAAATAAAAAGACAAAACAGAAAAAGGACGAAAATGTAAGAAAATGTAGAAATTCGTTTAAAATGAAGCATATGAGTACATTTAATACTTTCTAGTAATGTTACTACTAATAACAATATTAATAAACATAACAACAACAACAATAATAATAATAATAATAATAATAATAATAATAATAAACATAATAAACATAATAGTAGTAGTAACAATAAACACAATGATAATAATAATAATAAACATAATAAACATAATAGTAATAGTAACAATAAACATAATGATAATAATAATTAATAATAATAATAATAATAATAAACATAATAGTAGTAATAATAATAAGCAAAATAATAATAATAATGATAAGAATAATAATAACAAAAATGGACATCTTTACTAATTTGTAAGCGTTTTGCTATAAATTTAAACAGTGCAGATAAAGTCTTAAGCAACCAGCTACAACTGAGAATAAAAAATGTATACTAGCATTTTACTTTCTTTAAAAACGAAAGCAAAAGTATTTTGTATCTCCTGTAAAAATAATTCTTATGGAGATTATGGCTCATTGTTAAACGATGAAATTTAGCCATAAACTTATAATAATAATATATATATTTTTTTTAAATGGGCACCTCCACTAATTTGAAAGCAATAAATACTTAATGATAGATAGAAATTAAGAAAACCAGTTGTTAAGAGTCACTAAATTTAATCGGAATCATTGAAGTAAATTATTTATTCAAAATGCATAAAAGATATATTTTTTTTCAAACAAAAATATATTGCTTTGAACTTTTCTGTCTAATTTGTAATTTTTAAAGCAATAACTTATGCAAAAATACAGAAACCACCGCAGCAAAAATTAATAAACAAAATAAGATAAATTTAAACAAAAGTGCGAACACTTATTTTAATTAATTTTCTCTCAAATGGCTAAGTTTAAAAAAAAAATGAAATATGCTCTAGTACCAAAGAAAAGATTTAAAACAGAGGAAGGGAAAGATAGAGGGAATGTAGAATTTTTCTTGACATATACAATACATACAAGTATCTTTTTCACTTACAAAATACTTTTATATTAATAAAAGAAAGATATTTGTGTGTTCGCGTGTATGCGCTCGCGATGGCTAGCGAAATCTAATGCACGGAACAAATTTGGTTCCAGACATACGAAAACAGATCCGAATGCTCTTGGATCTCAGATTTAAAAATTTTTAATTTGTGTTTTACTTATTTGATATTGATTTTCGATTTCTCGTATTCCTCCGATTTTCCAAATTCACCGACGATTTTGGTCCACACATTAAAAAAATCCGGATTCAATCTTTTAGTCCAATATTGTAAATTTTGTCCCTTTTTCAGTAAATCATACTCGAAATTCGTACAGCGAATTTTTTTTTAAGTCCTTCTTCCACCGAAAATCAGGTCTATATTATTTATGAACTGATTTACATTGGATACCTTAGCCACGCAGTGTCAGATTTTATATCACAGTATGAAGAAAACCTTGGTAATCGTAGACAGAAATTAAAAAAAAATATATTTTTTATGCGATTTTTTATAAACACAGTAAGAAAATGAGAAATTTCTGTTGGTGGTATTAAATTTCGAAAGAGGGATTTTTTTTTTTTTTTTTTTTTTTTTTTTTTTTAACGTTTGGTTGATACACCACGAAACGTTTTGTGATTATCACCAAAAAGCCTGTTGTTATGACGACGGAATTCTGTCGTAAGTGAGTGATAAGTGATTTCGTCATGTGACTGAACGTATTGCAGTAAAAAGAAATTTTCACCTTATTTCTTTAATTTAATTTATTTATTATTACCTTTTTTGTGAAGATACTTTTATTTATTTATTTATTTATTTATTTATTTGCGAAATCATCGTTATTATTTCAGTGAAATAAATTATATCGTCTGTTATGAGCGAAATGAGCATCCCATTTTTTTTCTTATTACGAATGCCATGTTTACAGATGGATTTTTTTTTTCGACACCTGACAGCGCTGTAAATTTCACCATGAAGATCTTGCTTTGCGAATGATTACCTCCATGGTTTAATATTTCTATGACTCACTATGAATGAATCTATTTTGTTTATTTACTTTAATGGATTGAGATATTCGGCTGTTTAAAGGAACAGTTGAGACGACAGCCACGCCGCTATAGGTCTCAAAGCCCCCCCCCCCTTCAAATTCAAATTCGGCTGTTAACCTAATTTCCACCGAAGTTATCCCAGAATCTATACATTTTTTAACGTAACTCATCTCTCAAGCAAACAATGTTTTTGAACGAACTTTCTATAAATGTAACTTTTATGCAACTTTATTCGAAAATATAATTTTTAATAAAAATGGTCGCTTGGAATATGAAAAAAGATGTGGTTAGCCCGTATTTGTTTTCCTCAGTCACATGACTTGCGCTTTTATTATATAGATTACGTATGATAGGATTTATTAGAATGAAGAAAACTTTTATTAATATCTTTTTAAGTTTTTATTCAATTTTCATAAAATTTTAAATGACTCGCCAAAATTCTGCAACTATTATATATATAAAATTCCAAACCATTCGGTTGGGTAGTTTTTGCGCTGTTGTATGCGGACGGACGTACAGAAAGACAGACAGACGGACGGACAGACAACGACTATAGCTGCTATGTATTTATATAATTACGAACGTACCTAAAAATGAGCAGGCCATATTAGGCTGCGTTCAGGAAATATAGAATCTGGATATGGAAAATTAAATTCTGTAACCTTTTTAACAATTAACTATTTTGACGTAATTGGTCTTTTAGGATGAAGAACAAAATTCGAAACATTTTTGCAATTGAAACTATACTTCTAAAACTAACGTTTTAGTATTTATCTATTGGACAGCGATAAGGAATAACCCCCTTATACATTGCGTATAAATTCTTAAGCATCCAACCATATTATACTTTGAAAAAATATAACTAACAATTTATTTTTCTTAAAAACGAAAGCTTAGTTTTTGTTTCACCTATAAAAATAATTTTATGGAGATCGCTCGTTTTTCAACGATGAAATTACGCTACAACTAAAACGAAAAAAAAAAAAAAAATCACACACACTAATGGGCTCATCTGCTAATTTGAAAGCAATAAATACTTAATGATAGAAAGAAATTAACAAATCAGAAAGATTCACTGAATTAAATGCGAATGATTAAAGTAAATTAATTAAATATCTTTTTAAGAGGACGAAAGTCTCTTTTCTATTAAAAAAAAGTGCACAACTTTCAAATGTTTTTCTAATTTGAATTTTTTAATGGAATGTCTTTGACGTAAATAAAATGTCTTCTGAGACAAATAATGAGCAAACGGAAAGAGGGGAGTCTAAATAACAGAACAAACGCTTACATTAATTATATTGCTCCCAAATGACTCCGCCGCTGAAAACATGAGCCATACATTTTTATATAAAAAAAAAAGAAGTGGAAAGGCGAAAGAGACAGAGAGGCAGAATGTAGAATTGTGACAGTATAGGTAACTTAAAGTAAAGTATAGGAATATCATTTTCTCCAAAAATAAAGTTGAAGGAAGAATCAGTTTATGTTGCATTCACAGCACTTATATTTTCCGAACATATAGTGTAAGGAAAGTACAGGGTGATTCATAAGTAACTATACAACTTCCAGGTACTGTAAAACAGGAACACTTTAAGGCACGTTCACCAAATGCAAGGCATAAGGTAGGTATAGGGTAGACTGGGGCACATTTACGCGGTTGTTTTTTCAATGAATTTTCTAATTTTTATGTTTTAACTTTGGAAATTTTAGACATCGGGGTTTTATAAAGCAGTTAATAAAATCAAAATTTGTGTATTCAGTTGTTGTATATTCGGTATACACAGAAGCTCGACTGACGCTCAAAAACTTGTGAGAATACCCGCTAGGGAGCAGCATCAATCTGTCATGACTGGTGTCGCGCCAGTTATAACTCGTTTCGGAAAAAGTGCACTGCGTAAACGTGCCCCGGTCTACCCTACTCATAAAGTTTTTTTCCCGATGCTGTACAAAGTGACATAGGCGATAGCTAGCGTGTCTCGAGAATATCAGTGGAAATGGCTGCGTCGGCAGTGTACAGCATTTTGTATTCTTGAATTGAGCAAAACGAAATCTGTCACCATTGTGCAACAGTATTTTCGAACACGATTTGGAAAAGAACCTCTAACCAGAAAATCCATTTATGATTGGTTTAAAATTCTATGTGTGCATCCTTAGTCACATGTAAAGTTGCAAAAAAACGGTTTATTCCCAGGTTTATTTCCAATGGAGTCGATTTATTCCCAGGTTTATTGCCAAAAGACCTGGTTTATTCCCAAAAAACCGAATTTATTCCCAAAAAAACGAATTTATTCTAAAAAAACCCGGTTTATTACCAGGTTTGAACCGGGTTTTTTCTAGCCTTTACAACTCTAGTCACATGACACACACCAAACTGGTAATCCATTTCAGTCCACTTTGCACAAACAGCCCGTGGTTTCAAAATTTTTAAACTAATCATAAATGGATTTTCTGGTTAGAGGTTCTTTTCCAAATCGTGTTCGAAAATGCAGTGTAGCACAATGGTGGCAGATGCCGAATTTATTTTCCAGAATTTTATTTTCTAACTTCAAGCTGATAACTGGGTCACGATTTTCTGTTTGAATGTAGCCGAGTTTTTCTATTTACTGAAATCCAAACCCTTTCGCCAGTTTTACTGCTTCTAAAATATGTACCCATTAAAGAAAAAAAAAATCATTGCTGCTTTGTCTTAGAACACATCGAATGAAAATTTTAAAGACGTAATTGTAAACGTAAATGTATTTTTACGCCGTTGACTAAGTAGAAAAATTTATTTTCTAATGCAATATGTTTGATACCTGTATCTGAATTTAATGATTATTTGAGGGGTTCGGGGCAGGAGAGTGCCAAGCCACATTTTTGAACTTCTGAAATATACCAGTTTGAAAATTTGATCAAATACTCAAATCAATATTTATAACCTAAAGTTTTTTCGCCAATGTCTTAGTAACATTTGAGATATTCTGAGTAACAATATGGCATTACTTTAATGATATTACTATTATGTCTTCTGTAAATCAGCTATCTTCATTGGAGGCATAAACATCTGGGGCAAAAACGAAAGCTGTCACCTAGGCTGCCACCAAGTGACATTAAAAACAAATTATGTGTAGGATATTATAATATACAATATTAAGCAACAGATTACAGTGTTAGACTTATTTCACCAAAAATGTGGCTTGGCACTTTCTTGCCCCGACCTCCTCATTTGTCTCCACTCTCTAATTTATAAAGGTACTCTAATTGCCAGTATCACTTGCATTTGAAAAGCAATAGACAGTCATACATTAAATTTTTTACGTGTACGTGTAAAAAAACCATACACTATACAATGATTATTTTAGCTTACAACCTTCCCTAGTGTGCAGAAATTTTAGTGTAAAAAGTTACAATCAAATTCGTTCAGTATAGCTGTTGAGAAGAGATCGAGAATATACGTGTATTAGATACACACACACCTTCGAAAGACAGAAACTATGGTCTTTGAAGTCGCTTAAAACTTATAATAACCATTGATAATTTAAATGCAATAAATACCTAATGATCAAAAGGACTAAATAAATGACTTGGAAATAATTACTAAATTTAATCCGAATAATTAAAGTAAATTAATTAAATTTATTTTTAAGAGGCGTACTTTCAGAGGCGTTTTTGCTTTTTTCTCGCAAAAATGCATAACTTTGAAATGTTTTTTCCCCTCTAATTTGCAATTTTTGAAAAGATGACTTTAATAAAAAGCGCAGAATCTCCCACGTTAAAAAGAAACAAATAAAGTACACGGAGTCTAAATTACAGAACAAACTCTTACTTTAATTATTTTGCTCCCAAATGACTCTGGAGCTGAAAAAAAGGGAAATACTTTTGTATAAAAGAAAAGAGTGGAAATGAGAAAGAGAGAATTTAGAATTTCGTTTAAAATAAGGAATAAGAATACCTTTTATCTTTTCTTTAAAAAAAATTTGTTAAATATAAAGTAATGAAGAGTCATCTACATTCATAATTTTTCCAAAGACAAAGAATATCCCATTCAGTATTTTTCTAACAAGCTATATACTGTTAATAAAATGAGTGCTCAATATGTAAAAAGAAAAAGGCCTTTTATTAAGAATTTTCATCTCAATTTAGTGGGAACTAAACGAGGGCGAAATTATTTTTAGCATGTTTATAAGTACTGCAGTTAATTTTTATTTAGAGTTCAAACACTTGGATCATTTTTACCAAGTGAGGTAATGAATAATTCTTAAAATTACTGGATATAAAAATTAATAGAAAAAAAAATTCTTCAAATATCGAATAAAAAAGCGACAAGTTTCAGCAGCAATCTTCCTTCTTAAGGTAAAAATCTGTATAATGTTCATTTTTCTTCAAAACAAATGAATTCTAGTTAAATAAATATAGAAAAAATACTGTTTTTCCTGTAGTTATAAATATTGCAGATAAATTTTTCAGCATTCAAGTACAACTAAATAAAAAAAATTATTAAAAAAAAAAAAAAAAAAAAAAATTTAATATGTAAGCAAATGGTTTTTGTATTTTCCTGTAAAAATATATCTTAAGGGAATTCAACTTGAATTTATATATGTATAAATAGGATAAGCACTTTGATAGTCGGCCAACCCTCGCTAGTCGGCTTCGATAAGATAAAACGCTTTATAAATTATTTTTGGTTCCAAATAAAATATCAGAATTTCTCTATGTGCAGCCATTTTTTATAAGTCATCAGTCATCATCAATTCCTTGTGGATAATAATAATTATTATGTTGCATTCGTAATCAGTCATTTCGTTTTTCGTGATGTAATTGGCTCCTCGTTAAAATTAAGTGGCCAACTGCTGGTCTATATAATATTATATATAAGTCATCAGTCATCATCAAATCCTTGTGGATATTAATTATTATTATTTTGCATTAGTAATCAATCATATCGTTTTTCGTGATGTAATTGGCTCATCGCTAAAATTAAGTGGCCAACTGCTGGTCTTTCTCTCTATATAATATTATTTGAATTTCTAAAGTAAATGATTTTGACAGAAATACAGAACGCTAAAACTGAGCAAATAGAATAAGAGTAATCTAAATAATAGAGCAAACTTTCAATTATTTTGCATTTAAATGACTTTGTGGAAGAGAAGAATCTTTAAATAAAAATGAACGAAAAAACAAGAACAAGAAAAAAGAGAGATAATGTAGAATTTCATTTAAAATAAAGTATAAGATTTACTTTTCTTTAAAAAAAACTTCGCATTCCTTTATGTACTCGGGCTTTACAAATTTTATAGAATATGGTAGCCAACAAAATATTCTAGTCGCCAATAAAAAATATTTTTCAAAAAATACAAAAGTTTTTTATGAATTAATTGAGAAAAACTAATAACAAGCATAGTTTTGAATTATTAGTAACAGTTTAGAATACTACATAATTTAAAAAGATAATATAAATTAAGTTTTCAAATAAAATTTAGCAAAATTATATATCTCTGGGGACAGGACCGAGCGAAGAGAAAACTGCGCCCGGGGGAAAGTTGTAATTTGGTGTCTCCCCCCACTCCTCTTTGTGACAGGTGTCACAAAATTGATAAAGGGCAGAAACAGAAATAAATTCTATTGAATAAATAATTTGCGTTTATTTTAGAACTTTAAAATATTTAATTTTAATGCAGAAATTCCAAACAACTAAATAAATATGAGAAAATTGCCACTTATTTCACTTAGAGAAATCATGATATTTTACGACAGAAAATAGAGAATGACGAAGGGAGAAAAAGAAATTCCCCGGAAAATGATCGATAGCCAAAAACTGAATACTAACTAAATAAATAAAACCGTAGTTGGTAGTATAAATTTGGCGCCCCCTCAATTTACGCGCCCGGGGCAAAAGCTCCCTTCGCCTCCTCTTCGCACGGCCCTGTCTGGGGAAAAAATGCTGCAAAGGCTTACTTAACCGGCATGTTCGGAAAATGCTGATCGCCGAATGCTTCAAATGTCCGGATAGTACGGTGCTTACAAAATCTATATCTGACGACATCGATGAAATAAGGAAGCACGAAAACAATGTTTTGCTTATTTTTCTGTCAAAGCCAGTCAAATAATTCGGATTTTGTTATTTTAAGATTTACATTTTACGAATTTCTTTTTTTTTTTTCAAATTCAATACAAAAGTATAACAAATAATAACACCTACTAATTATATACTTCTTTTCAATTACTAAAACGGTGTAAAATAAAAAGATTCAGTAAAATAGGTTTTATTAAATTGTTGACATATGTTTCAGCTCAATCTGAACCATTATCAAAACAAACAAAAATATTCTATAAATGCACGGTCTATGAAGTTTTTTGAAACGCAATCATTTAATTTTTCACGTGCTTTTTAAAAGAATAATAACGTGCGTTTTTTTTTTTTTTAAGTACGGGAAAAATTAAATGATTGCGTTTCAAATACCTTCATAGACGTGCATTTATAGAATATTTTTTGTTTGTTTTGATAATGGCTGAGATTGAGCTGAAACATATGACAACAGTCTAATAAAACCTAATTTACTGTTTTTAATCTTTTTATTTTGCACATTTTGGCAATTAAAAAGAAGTATTAAATACAAAAGTTTAAAATATTGTTGTTTGAATAGAATTTTTAAGTTTATTTCACAAGTCCTTCCGGCCTGTACCGGGAGGAAAAGGTAGCTTTCCTATATCTTCGTTTTAAAATTTTAGCTAATGTTACTCGAAAACAGCAAGCTAAAATGCAAAGAAACTGGTTACAGAAGATTCGTTAATACTGAATTTAAATAAGAAATTCACCAAATTATTGAGCTATAACCAAGTTGGCTTCATTTATGAAAACTTATTTTGATCGCCAAATTTATTAAACCATTATCAAAACAAACAAAAACTATAAATGAACGGTCTATGTAGTTTTTTGAAACGCAATCATTTAATTTTTCACGTACTTTTAAAAAATAAAAATAACGTGCGTATTTTTTTTTTTTAAGTACGTGAAAAATTAAATGATTACGTTTCAAATAACTTCATAGACGGTGCATTTATAGAATATATATTTTTTTTGTTTTGATAATGGATCAGATCGAACTGAAACATATGTCAACAGTCTAATAAAACCTAATTTACTGTTTTTAATCTTTTTTAATTTACACCTTTTGGCAATTAAAAAGAAGTATTAAATACAAAAGTTTAAAATATTTTTGTTTAAATATAATTTTTACGTTTGTTTCGCAATTTTCCGCCATCTGTAATGAGAATGAGACATCTTATGAGAAATGAGAAAAAATATGCCGTTTGTGCTCAATTCTTAGGTCATATTTTGTAAAAAAAAAAACCGCTAGGTTAAATAACTTGGTCTCCGAATAAAAAAATTTGGTCGCCGGTGGCTACCTGTCTACTACATTTGTTAAGCCTTGCTCATGTTAATTATTTATAATCCAGAGTTCAAATATTTTGGTTGTTTTTAACCCCTTACTTTTATATTCCTTTTAAATGCTAAAGGTGTCAATTAACAACGTAATACAAATTAAAATAACTTTTATTAGGTTGTTTTACATGTTTCGACTCTTTCCGAGTCATTTTCAAAAACAAATAAGAATATTTCATAATTGCACGGGCTTTGAAGTTATTATTTTCATGTACTTTTTCAAAAATTACGCACGTTATCTTTTATTTTTTACTTAGTTGTTTATTTTCATATCTGTGACCATGGAGAAACTCAAGCATCAGTTTCGGTAAATTAAAAGATGCCGCATCGTTAAATATTGTATTTTTGCGTGTTAGTATCTCTATGGTTTCTCTTATTGTGGATGGATAGTATAAACTGGAGGGAAATATTTAAAAAAAGTTCTTTGTGTACTTTTTTTTAAAAGTACATGAAAATAACAACTTCAAAAGCCCGTGCAATTATGGAATATTCTCATTTGTTTTTGAAAATGACTCGGAAAGAGTCGAAACATGTAAAACAACATAATAAAAGTTATTTTAGTTTGTATTACGTTGTTAATTTACACCTTTAGCATTTAAAAGGAATATATTATTACAAGGTGTTATAATTTATTATACCCTTACTTTTATTCACGACGTCTTAAAAATGCTAGAGTTAAAAATCTACAGATAAAACAAAACTTTTCAAATCTTAGAAATGCCGAAAACGCATCCATTTTCGACACCAATCTTAAATCATCATGAAAAACCATCGTTTAGTGACAAAAATGTTGGATACAGGTTTATTGTTAAAGAATGCAATAAAAATTGCTCCCGAGTTGGAAGTAATACGCAATATAAGGTAAAGCCAGGACAGATGGCGCGGTCGGAGAGATTGCGCACATAGAGGATCGGCGGGGGAGGAGTTGAGTGAGCGCGCAGCGACTCCAGGTAGTTGCAGAACAACAGTAGTGGAGTGTCTACTTGAAAGTGCACGTTGATTGTTTTAAGCGTCTAAGATAAAGTATTGCTATTTTGTTTTCTTTTCCCAAAGTAAGTGCTTGAATTTTCATAGCTATTCATCAGAATTTCTATACAATGTCAATAGTACAAAATATTTTAAACTTAAACGATTTCTCATAAGCTACTAATCTAGACTAACAATGTGAACATCAACGGTTCGTTTTAGAAGAGGTCATATTTAAAAAAAAAAAAGGCCGCGCAATCTCTCTTACCGAAATTGGAGAGTTTGCGCATCTGCTACTTAGGAGAGATGGCGCAGTGTTCCCATAAGTTTCCATGCTAGGAGAGATTACGCAGCTTATTGGTAAATTTGCATAAAAAATGAAAAATGAAAATGGACTAATTTTAAGTTAAACGTATTATTAAGTGACATAATTTTATTTTGTAATCTTATCTGGACTTGCTTTTTCTGATTCTTTAATTTTTTTTCCCTTTAATTAAAATTTTTTAATCGTTTTTAAAATTATTTCCTTTTTCTGATTCTTTAATCATTAGATTGAAATATTCACTCCTACTACAATAATACTTGTTCACAAAAAACTTACAGCAATGTCATTTAAGTGTAATTATTATTTTTAACAATTTAATTGTAGTTATTATTAGTTACAATCTCTCCTACCCATGTGCGCAGTCACATCAACCCTGTAAGGACAGATTGCGCAAAATAACTTTCTTGGTTTTATTACAACTGTTCTATTAAATTGCAACATAACAACAAAATAGCAATGGAAATGCATAAGAAACAAATGAAGTAAAAATTATTCATGAATAGTTTAGCAAAAAATTAATATTTAGATTTTTTTATTGCTATTCTTTTGAATTATGCGCAGACTATCCTACCTTTACCTTACAAGAAAAGGAGTGCTCTTCATGAAAATGGCTGAAAATGTTTTCAATATATATTCGGAATCAGATAAGTTAAAACTCCGGGTTTTATTTCTGAAATATCCCATGTATTTTTTAGAATTCGCAGAACAAAATGCTTGCAATAAAATAGAGTCATTCTATGTGAAATCAACCGATGGACGGACGCTGATAGCTAAGAGAATGAAAATATTTTGCACAGATATTCTATCCTTAGAGGTAACAAAAATACCAAGTAAAAATTTTTTTAAATGAATATTTTTTGAGATATTTGAAAAATTTCAATAATCTACAAAATTTATCATGTCTTCACCACATTAAATGCTCCTATATCAAAACCTGTTTGATGTAAAGAAATGATGTTTATATGTTCTATATAAGACTATGTAACACAAAATTCACGCACGTTTTTTTCAACGCACAATATTTGATTTGAAAAATTTGAATATTTATAATTTTAAATAAATGTAATAGAAATAACGTAGCTACAAAAAGGTATATTTACCACATGGCTGTAAAAATATTCAATAAAATTATGAAAAACGCATGTAAATATTGTAGCAAAATTCGAAATTTTATTAAGCTGTTTTTAAATTGCCTTAAAATGTATTTCAAACAATAAAATTTTATTTTAATTCTTAATATCTTAATATGCAAAAATATTTTTTTTATCGAAAATTTATTAATTGAAGCTAAATTCAGTTATAGCATATTTTTTTATAAGTAAATTTGCCGTTTGGTGTTATACAGATTTTTTTTAAGTGTTATATTTTATTTAAATGTCATGGAGGAACAAAACTGGTTTTAAAACTCTTAAAACTAACTTTTTTATCTTTAATATGATTCAGCGGTTAAACAGATATTAAACTTCATTAATATCTCTGCTAAATAGCTAAAAATAAATTGGGAAATATTTTAAAAGAAATTAAAATTATGACATGAAAATTCGCCAAATGAAATCCAAATGATTAAACTAAATTAACTAAATAATTTTTCAATCGTCTGTCAATTTTTCTTCCGCATTTCTTCAATTTGCATTTTTTTTTTTTTTTTTATGTTTCTAAAATTACGAAATCTCTCACAAAAAAACAAAAATAAATGACGTGAAATGAAAAAACTAAAGGTAAATAACAGAAAAAATTCGTTCTTCAATTATTCAATTTCCTAATTACCTTGCCCAAGAAAGAAAAAATATATATAATACATATACAAAGAATGATGTGAAAAGAGATGGCAAAGTCAGTGGAGAGATGGGAAATATTTAGAAAATGAGAGATTGGAACCGCATTTGAATTAAGTGTACAAATGGTTTTCTCTTTTACAATGACTTTTGATAGTTATTTATTTGAAACAAAGCCTTAAACTTTTCCGTAAAAATACAAAAAAAAAGGAAAAATACAAAACGATTAAACAAACTGGAAATTTTATGAGCCTTAGTTAAATTCCTTATCTACTTCATTTAGCTTATTTTTTTATTTTATTTTAGAATATATGACTAATCAAAAAATGTTTCATTCTAGATATAAAAAAAAGTAATGGTTTGGAAATGGACCAATGAAAATCTGCGTAGATATTCCGGGTTATTCTCATCGCTTTTTTACTAGGGACTTTTTTGAGAAGCGATTACTTTTTTTTCTAGCCATCCTACGGATTCAAAAATCATACCACCAGACGCGAAATATAACAAGCTTTCAGAAATTCAAAAAATTATCACAGTCGGACAATAAAAACTCAAAAAATCCTTAAAAATAGAGTAAAAAAATCTTTAATTGAAAAAGTCATTTTTTTTATATTGTTTCCAATTTCTAAATAAGCGCAAAGGATTATGTTTTATCTCAAATAAAAAATGTTATTTGCGCGAGACTATTAAAAACAATAATGAAAGTTTAAAATAATAATTAAATGATCACGTGTTGAAAGCAGGAAATAAAGAAAATTACGTCATAAAAATTGTGTTTACACATGAATTTTAAAAATAAAAAAGATGAATTAAATGAAAAAGCATTATAACCAGTTAAATGA
This sequence comes from Maratus michaelseni, assembly GCA_963931845.1. Lineage (NCBI taxonomy): Eukaryota > Metazoa > Arthropoda > Arachnida > Araneae > Salticidae > Maratus > Maratus michaelseni. Next base: position 109,770,398 of record OZ007597.1, on the reverse strand, counting down.
AAAAGCATTACAACCTGATTACAGAAGATAGTCGCCGTTCGTGATATCATCATCATCATCATCTTTTTAAAACAGGATACATTACCAGGTTTTAAGAGGCTGTGAAATCAGAACGGGGGTTGGTGAGCGTAGCGAGCAGGGGGCAGAGCCCCCTAGTTTTTTATTTAAAAACTTAATATTTAAAACTAAATTCATTTGTGACATACACTGTAAAAGATTTTGATCAACAATTACGGTACATATACTGGCAAATTTATGACCGGTATATGTACCGTAATTTAACTGGACGGTATATGTACCGTAAAATATTTAAAGTATATGTACCAGCTGCACTCCCACCTCTCTTTCGGCCTCCACGCATTACGTAACAAGAGCAACACTTCAGGGGTTACGTACACCGATGCGGAGCTATCAGCTTCTTGCTTACTGAAAAAAAAAAAATATTTTACGGTATACATAGCGATTTTTTACTGAAAAACATTCATTTTACGATATAAATACCGTTTATAATCGAAATGGCACATATATGGTTTTTTACGCGTAATGAAGTACGGTACTCATACCGTAAAGAGGGTCAGTAGATATACCGTTAATTTACGGTATATCTACTGACATTTTATGAAATTTTTTACAGTATATTTCTCTAAAGTACAATTTGTGTTTCAGCACTATACAGATTTAAGTGTTACTGATAAATTTAAGAATTATTTCAAAAGAAAACAGTTTTAAAACCTCATAAAAAATACCATTGTTAATTTATCTGCTAAAAAGCAAGAAATAAACAATGAAAATTTTATAAGAAATTAAAAACACGCCATGAAAATTTCCAACATCAAATCCGAATGAATAAAGCAAATTAACTAAATAATTCATTAAGCGTCTGTCAAATTTTTCATTCTTTCTTTCTTTATTTTTTTAGTTGCATTTTTCTAAGAAATGTTTTTGACAAAATTACAAAGTCTCCCACAAAATAAGTAAATAAATAAATAAACGCAGTAATTTAAAATAAAGCTAAATAACAGAACAAATGCTTTCTTTAATTACTTAGTTCCCAAATGAATTTGCACAAGAAAAAAATGCAAAAAATGCATGTAAGAAAGAAAGATGCAAAATGAGATGGCAAAGTTCAGGGAGAGATGGCAAAGTTAAAGAGAAAGAGAGATTGGCCTCATTTAGAATTAAATATACAATTGGCTTTTCTCTTTTAAAATGACTTTTGAGAAAAAAGCAAGAGAGGAAATTTTGATGGAAGCTTTTTTTACATGATTTTTAACACTTTCCAACATAGCTGAAAAGTGTTAATGATTTTGGTTTGTCTGTCTGTCCGCGCTCTAACTCGCGTAAATATATTCGGATTGTCATGCGATTGATGTATGTTATTGAGGTTTACAATCGCATGTTCGGTATTGAAAATTAAGTAGGTAGCACTTATAGTTATTTTACAGGGGCACTCAAAAGAATTCCGTTACATTAGGGTCTATGGGCAAAAATCATTTGTGACTAATTTTAATGATGTTACACATTTTCAAACATATTTAAATTGATATATATCACTGAGGTGCACTACAAGAAACTTACTACAGAATATGGTGCGCATAGCACTTACAGTTCCTTTACAGTGTTACTCAAAACAATACCGTTACACTGTTAAAAATTTGCAGAAAACTGTCCAGTCATTTGACCGTTTTTATAGAAAACGGTTACATAACCGTAATTTAGCTCTATTCTGACCATATTATTGCCCATATTATCGTCAGAATAGTGTTACATTACGATTATGTAACCGTTTTCTATTAAAACGGTCAAATGACTAGACAGTTTGCTGCAAATTTTTAACAGTGTGCATTATGGTCTATGAAGAACAATCATTTGAGGTTAATTTTAATAATGTTTCACGATTTCAAACATATTGAAATTAATATATATCACTAAGGTGCATTACAAGGCTTACTATAGAATATTGTGTGTATAGCATTTATTGTTCATATACAGTGACGAACAAAAGTAATCGGTTCTGTCTGTTAACAATCATTGCTGGAAGTGCGTTTTGAGTTGCTGAACGCGTTTTTAAATTTAACTCATATTTTGTCTATTACTTGGTTTGTATAAATTCTATAGATCATATACATTTGCACAGCACAAAAGTTTTCGAGAACATTTCCGTTTATTGACGGAAATTCCAGCAGGGGAATTTTAAACTGTGCTACACGTTTTCTAACTGAACTAAAATTTAGCATTCTATGTAGTATTAAAATCTATAGATCATATACAGGGCTGCACAAAATAATTCGGATATTTTTACGAATATTGTTGATAATTTCTGCAATTGGGTTTTTAAATGTGTAAACTTAGACAACGTCGCGAGTCAAAAGGACGATTAATGTTTGAAAATTTATAAAGTGTCATAAAACAAGTGGTCATAAGTAAATGGTCATAAAGTAAATAGTCATAAAGCAAAATAGAAATTTTATTATACTGAAAAATCCTCTTATGCATTTCAAAACACTACATTACAACTTTAATTTAGAATATCTGACAACAAAAGATATTTTTCATTCGAAAACTTAATATTTAAATCTAAATTCGTTTGTAGCACTTATCTCTAAGTAGTTAAGTTCTAATTTGCATTTGAAGGTTATCCAAACCAGAGGCTCCAACACTGGTTTCCCGAGTTACAGAAAAAACTTTTTTAATGGAAAACTCTAATAGTTCTTGTTTTGCACTTCATTTTTTTTTATTCCTCACTAACAATAATAAAAAAGCTTTTTAGATAATTGTATAAATGCGTAGCACCTATAGTCGTCGCCTTTGACTGCCGTCTGTCCGTCTGTCTGTCCGTCCGTCCGCTTATAACAGCGCAAAACTTTTCCAACCGAATGGTTTGAAAATTAATATATATAATCCTTGCACAATTTTGTCAAGTCATTTCAAATTTTATGAATATCGAATCAAAACTTAAAAAGAAATTAATAAAAATATTGATTAAGTAATTTGAAATTTTCTTTTAATCGGTACTTCCTGGTGTAAAGAATCCACGATGTTGTGTGTTTTTGAAATGGGGTAGCGTGGAGCCGTTTCACAATTGATCACCTTCATTAAATATTTCAGAACAAATTTTATTTAAAAAGCGTTCTTGAAATTTCTAGAGGTAAAAATTATTTACAACAATTTTTTTTAGCTGAGTTCGCTCGACTTGTAATTTATAGCAAATCACCAAATAGTCCAGTCTTTTACAGTAGTTTTAGAATCTTAAAGTCTTAACTAGTGCTACTTTTCACTCTCCCCGAAAGGTCAAATCCAAGGCTGTTGCCTTGACTTCAGAGAGATCGCACTCTCTCATTCAAAAATCTGTCAGCAAACCTGTCCTTCCCTACTAAGAAGGGAAACCGTCCTGAGATGAGTGTTTTCCACCAACACTCGTTCTCCTGCCGAAACTCTAACTAATTTCCCCTCGATTCTCTTCTCCGGTCCGCTTGCTCGAACAAAAGATTCTCCGATCACCAATCAAAAAAGTTTTAGTTTACATCATTGGATAAAGCCCTTTTTAGGGAGGTCTTACTGAACTTTTAAATGTTCACGCAGGAAATTCCCACGATCTGAGACCCCACATATAGACGGTCAGATCAGAGAAATATTTGCTGTCTAGCAATTTCAGTTTCACAAGATTGATCGAAGCTCATCTTTTCCTATTGTAGTAACCGGCATTCTTGTCACCCCACAGCTAAGCGTGAGAAAAGTTTTCCAACTCTTGGGAACTTCTATCTTTGATTACTCTGCCTAATTAGCAGACTGTGAGAGATTTACTGAAATTGTTACACTGGCTATAGCAGCTTCCAAGGATTAATAGTCAAGCGACCAAGATGTATGGTCAAGCTATCTGACATGTATGACGTTATAGTCATATTATACGTATATGACATATTTTATAACCTCTATGACCAAGTTATAGTGACATTATTCATTCTATTAAATTCTATCAAATGTAACTAATTTAATTATATCCCATGATAGGTAATGATTCTATATTGCATTGGGGAATAAGTCCTATTTAAGATGGAGCCATATTATTTCCGTATTACTGAATTTAAAAACCGAATTTGTATACTAAAATTGTTGAATTATAGCAATCCTGTAATCTACCGACAGTTTTTTGGATAGATGTTTCCGGAAAAATAGATATTAAATGAAAAAAGAGTCTAAATATAGATTTCAAGTTCTAAAATTTTCAAAGCTAGGCTCAAGTTTACCATTTGAATTTTCAGTAAATGTCAACAAAAGATAAAATGTTCCAACTTAAAATGTACTCATTATATTACTGAAATTAATCATACCATAATAACAGACGATATAATTCATTTCACTGAAATAATAACAGTACGAAAGCACCTCATTTGTCACGTTTGACGTACAATTTCCAACGTGTTTATATGAAAAATATCAATTATGTATTCAAGTAAAGTTTTGAAATTTGTTAAAAGCGATACTTTTGAATTAGCCGCATGCCGAAGAAATCGCCAAAAATATCACTGTTTACAGTATTCTTTCTGTTTCTGATCACTTCAGTATACTTACCCCTATATATCTCAACGTTGCATATTTGCAACATACCCAAAAGTCAGTGTTACGTATACAGTGGTCTTTAAAAGACGATTTTATTTATTGCTGCTATCTTCCAACACAGCAGTTAATATAAATTGGTCATATAGAATTCTCAACAGAGAACGATACTGCGTTAATTTTTAATGGCAGAGTTTTGTTTATCATTTTGGTTATCATTTAGCAATTTTACACTGTAATTACTAAAATGAAATTCGTAAATTTTGTCAAATTGAAAATTTTGGAGATGTCCAAAAATTTTTTTTTTTCAAAGGTAAGTTCGTGTACTTTGCAATTTTTTTTTAGTAAATTGACAATTTTGAGAAGTGTGTAATTTTCTGTTTATTGCAGATGTGAGAAAAGTACCTTTTAGTCAATATATATATATATATATATATATATATATATGATATTAGAACTTGATATGTTTTTGAAATTCATAGTAATTATATATATATATATATATATATATATATATATATATATATATATATATATATATATATATATATATATATATATATATATATATAGCCCATTATAGCTCTTCAGCGCTATTTTATTTTTATTTTTATTTTTATTTTAGTTTATTTTTAATCTTTTTTTAGCTTATATGTATTATGCTCTAATTCTTTAAATTATTTTTTGCATGATTAAAATGACGTATTCTAACACCTGAGTAAATATTTTTCAAATCGGAGTTGTTGAGTCACAAAATCTCATACGGTAGGTGACCCAAAGGTGGCCATAGTTAAGCATTGATAATTTTTTATAATTTTCTGTTTGGGTGTATGTGGCTGAATTTTTGTTTCTAAAATTTTATACTTATCTCTAAGACATATCAAGTATACTTTTCTTCGTAAAATAAAATTTAATTACTGTAATAATAAAATTTCAAAATTGTAGCTTGTGGGCCACCTTTGGCGCATAGTGTTGCACTTGTATTGAAATCACTTTTAAAATGTGAAACAATATTCGGCAAACTATTTTGCTTACGCTCTGATGATCCTTTCTTTCTTATGATATATTTCGATTTTTTTCTTCTTAATCTTTTTATCTTATGACACGAAAAGACCTTGAAGCACTTTTTGTGCACGGTAGTTCAGGGATTTTTTTCTGGGAGTTACTGACTTCCTTTGAGTGATATCTGATGTTAATAATAAATGGAAATAAGTTTTTTCACATATTTAGGTAGAAATTTTGAAAATCACCCTTACTACATTAACATCCACATTTATGTTCTAAGGTGGCCGCACCTTGGGAACATTCTTATGATCACCATTTGCACGACGTAAAAGTATTAATCGGATAAATTTCTTAGAATTGAAGTAAATGTGGTTAAAGAGAAAGAAATAAGCTTTCAGAACACGTATCATAACTCAAAGTTCTAATAATTTAAACACATGTAAATTAAAATATCTTCTTACCTGGAAATTAGAATGACTACTCCTCAAAAGTGAAATCACTGCATAAAATGTCGGATGATCAAGGTGATCTCTTTAAATTCAGGCACGTGCACTGCAGATAGATGATTGAAAATGCAGTAGCACCATTTTGTGATTAAAATTAAATTAATTCTACTTTTGGGGGGTGGGCTACCTTAGAGACACTGGCCACTCTTTGGTTTGCCCATCTTAGTTCGATGACACATCTGTTAAATTAGTCCTTTTATTTATTTTATTTTAATTATTTATTTATATTATCATTTTATAACATGGTATATGTGTGCAAGTGTTTATATATGTATATACATAAATATTTATAATCAGTTATGCGAAAGCATTTCCTAAAATATTTCTTTTCTTTTTAGGTTGGTATTTCAAACTTGCCAATAAATGCTTATTTTATTTATCTGAAAATTGTTCAATTCCCAAGTCAAGGTAACGCTTTTATAGTAATTAAATTTAGTAGTAATTGTTAGTATTTTTCAAACAACAGGGTATGAGACTGTGAAACAATTCATTTATAATTTTTCCAATATAATTTATTTAGTTACCGACTTTTATAGTGACTTTTATATTAACCACAGTATTCAACCCGGGATTCCGGGGTTTTAGAACACAGCTGAAAACAGTTTTTTTTAATAAAAACTCTAATAGATTTTTTTACAATTGTTTTTTTTATTCCCCACTAACAACACCAAAAAAACATTTTATACGAAAATACCTTATGTATTCAAATAAAGATTGGCATTTATTAGAAACTATACTTTCGTGTTAACTACATGACAGAGCTTATATATCCGGAGAAATCGCGATAGGTTTCTCTATTTACAACAGTATTAGGTAGCTTTCAATACTTAAAAAGTATAAAGCTATCTATTGCAGCCGTTCGGAGGAAAGCAGTTCCGGAAAATTTCGATATATTTTCACCGATCATGACCCCCCAGACCCCAAAACCACCCTCCGTTCAAATGTTGATTTATATATATATATATATATATATATATATATATATATATATATATATATATATATATATATATATATATATCATCATCATCATCATCATCATCAACCGTTTTCAATCCACTGCTGGATGTAGGTCTCCCCCAGATTTTTCCATTGTTGCCTGTCTAGTGCTTTAGTCATCCAATTAACACCGGCCACTTTTCTGATTTCGTCACTCCATCTTACTTGAGGTCGTCTTCTTGGTCGTTTTACAACATCCTAGGATTATGCGAAATAAGAAGAAAAGGTGAAGAGAAGATTGATCTTGCCAGTGGACATGTATTGTACTACAGAGGTACAGAAGATGGAAAAACAAGTGGTGTAGGATTTCTGATTCATAAAAGGTGGAAGAATCACATCGTAGAATATGATAGTGCATCAGATAGAGTTGCAAGGTTAGTTATACAAGTGTCAAAAAGATACAAACTGCAAATTACCCAAGTTTATGCACCAACAATTAGCTATACTGATGAAGAAATTGAGGATTTCTATGAAGAAGTAGCTTCAATGCATCAAAAAGGAAAATGCTACATAAAATTAATAATGGGAGACTGGAATGCTAGAATTGGGGAAAAAAAGAAAGGTGAGTTCTCGGTAGGAAATCATGGATATGGGGTGCGTAATGAAAGAGGAAACAGATTGATTGAATTTGCAGAATGTGAACAGATGTATATCATGGATTCATTTTTCAAGAAAAAGCCACATAGAAAATGGACATGGCGTAGTGCAAATGGCTCAACAAGTGAAATCGACTACATCTTGACAAACAAAAAACATCTTATTCAGGATTGCAGCGTTCTCAATAACTTCAATACAGGAAGCGATCACAGGTTAATTAGATGCAAACTGCTTTTAAATACTAAAGTGGAAAGAATGAAGCTTTTGCAATGCTCAAAGAAATCAGTCGATATTATGAATCTCCAGAAACATAAAGAAAAATTTAATTTAGAACTTAAAAATCGTTTTTAAGTACTTCAATCAATCTTAGAAGAAGAACAAGATGTTACAGTAGTGAACAAGAAAATAACAAATACTCTACAAGAAATTGCAAGGAAGATAGCTGGTGAAGCACAAGTAAAGCAAACAAAGAAAATAACAGAAGAAACAAGAAGATTGATGAAGAAACGCAGAGAATTTAAAATGAAGAAAAACTGTCCTAAATCAAGAGTTGAATATGCAGAATTATGTAAAACGGTAAGAAAATGTGTTACAGAAGATATCAGAAAATTTAACTGTGATCTTGTCAAAAAAGTTCTAGAAGATAACAAAAGTTTAAAATCAGCTAAGCGCAAACTGTGTGTTGGAAGAAAAGGTATTTTTGCACTGAAGAGAGCAGATGGAACAATCACCAAAATCAATAATGAAATAGTACACATTGTCGAAAAATTCTATAGCGATCTATATAAATGTGAAGACCAAAGGGAAATCAACCTACGTGATCCACTAGTAAACATAACAGAAACTGAAGAGAAAATCCCAGTGATGACAGATGAAGTTGTACAAGCCATTAGAGGCATGAAAAGAGGTAAATGCCCTGGCGAAGATGGAATTACAATTGACCTTATCAAAGAAGCAGGAGAAGAATTTGCAAAAATGCTAGCCTTACTGTTTTCCAAATGTCTCGAGAAATCAGATGTACCAGAAGATTGGAATAATGCTGTGATGGTGTTACTTTATAAGAAAGGAGAAAAGGAAAACATTAAAAACTACCGTCCAATCAGCTTACTGTCAGTGATTTATAAAATTTTCACCAAAGTTTTAACGGCAAGACTTGAATCAGCTCTGGACTCAGCTCAACCTAGAGAACAAGCAGGATTTCGAAGTGGATTTAGCACAATGGATCATATTCAAACAGTAAGAGAAGTTATAGGAAAACATAAAGAATATAATTTACCTCTCTGCCTTGCCTTTATTGATTATGAAAAAGCATTTGATTCGGTCTACACATCTGCAGTAATTACTTCTCTGGAGGACATTGGTATAGACAAACCTTATATCAATATCATAAAGAAGATCTACAAGAAAGCAACAGCCACCATCCGTTTGGACAAAGGAAAAGCGAAGATCAAGCTTGGAAGAGGAGTAAGACAAGGAGACACCACTTCGCCTAAGCTTTTTACTGCTGTTTTAGAAAGTATTTTCAAGAAGCTGGATTGGGAAAACAAAGGGATTAGAATAAATGGGGAATATTTAAGCCATCTCCGGTTTGCTGATGACATTTTAATTTTCAGTAATAGCCCTGAAGAATTGCAAAATATGCTAAAAGATTTGGCAGAAGCTAGCAATAAGGTGGGATTAAAAATAAATTTGGAAAAGACTAAGGTGATGTTCAATTCATTTGCATCAAAAAAGAAAATCGTCTACAACAACACTGAGATTAAAGATGTTGAAAGTTATGTGTACCTTGGACAAGAAATATATATATATATATATATATATATATATATATATAGATATATATATCTGACCTATGTCATACGATAACGCTCGTATTTATAAATCGATTTTGATGAAACTAATTGTGTGTATTAAGCTCACCAATGTCTCGACCGAGTTCGTTGGCCAGCTTGGTCCGCCCTTTTGTTTCAAGATGGCGGCCATTTAAAAATTTAAAACTAAAATAAATATACAAAAAAGTTAAAAATTCAAATTTATTTTTTAATTACGTGTTAGGCCTTGATACAAGGATTCCAGAGCATTTTTTGGTTTACCTCTATCTTAAAAAATGGCTGAGATAGAGCAGTTTGAAATTCTAGGGTGGCTGACATTTTGAAACAAAACAGCACATTAACGCCATTGCTTGCCAATTATTTTCTTTCATTGTTGTAATAATTTTCCCAATCATACGCATAAAACTATATATTCATATCCGTTACGCCAAAATTGGCGACATTGGCGACAAAATGGGCGACATTTGGCGAAATATCGCCAAATTTGGCGACCAAAATAAGTCTTCATAAATGAAGCCAATTTGGCTATTGCTCAATAATTTGGCGAATTTCTTATTCAAATTCAGTATTAACGAATCTTTTGTAAACGTTTCTTTGCATTTTAACTTGCTGTTTTCGTGTAACATTAGCTAAAATTTTAAAACGAAGATATAAGAAAGCTACCTTTTCCTCCCGGTACAGGCCGGAAGGACTTTTTTAATTCTGATTATTTCAACTGTTAAGCGCTTAAGTTCGATTACATGTCTGTTAGATTTTGAGTTTTATTTATTTTAATTTAATTATTTATTTGTTTATCAGGAAGTGTTAATTTCGTTAAGGAATATAATCCGGAAACAAATACTCAGATATTTATATTGTTTTAAGTGCAAACGAGTAATCTCCCGTAATTGTGGTGCACTCTATACAGATACAGTGAAACTTCCATTTAACGAAATCTCATCGTTACACTTAAAAACTTCGTTATGAAGAAAATTCGTTAAATAGAAATCAAGTTAAATTCATGAAATTTTTCCTTCAGATATGACAAACAGCTATTTGTTTCAGTTCCAATTATGAAGCCGTCTTTTACGAAACAGTTGTGTACAGTCAACGAAATCACGTCACATTCCCAAGCTATGGCTCAAGTTTTCATCAGCTCTGATACACAGGTTCTCAAACTAATGTTTTCACTACATTGTCTTTTTCGATAATGTACTTCAAGAATTTTTATTATTCCTTAGCCTAATGGCTAAAGTTTAGAAGCTAAACACACATAGTAGAACACAAATAACTTTGATGTTCTTCGATTTGCATTTTGAAGCACATTCTTGTGGATGTACAAAGCAATTGTCTATCAGTAATGGAAGGTCAGAATGGTAACTGTCTAACTCTAATTGACATTTTTTGCTTCAATGTATCTGACGCCATTGCGTCACTGCATCTTCTATATCATTGAACGTAAAAAGGGAATTTTGACTTCCCCCAATTGTCAGCGCTGGAGTCTCGGTGTAGGAGAGTAATGATAACAAGTGTTTTTCTTAGTGTGAAAAAAAAATTGTTTTATTTAGCACCAAGCAGAATGGAAATTATTTAAATGTGTTCATTTTCTTATAATCCGCTGAAATAAATTCGCATATCTGTCGCAACAGCAAACTCTTAGTTTGAATTTTGTATTACAAAAGTGGAATAAACTTCGTTATATAGAATATATTTTTCGTAATATGGAGATTAATTTACATGCTAATGGGGTTCAAAGTCAAAGTTCTGCAGAAAATTTCGTTAAGCAGAAAACTTCGTTAAAGGGAAGTTCCACTGTATATGTATATATACATTTTTTTAATACATACATAAAAATTATATTTAAAATCATAAAGTACAGAAAATTAAGATTCAGTTTTTGGACAAATTGCATCTGAAATTGTATTTATTTTCCTATTCCACGGTGTAAAAATATAAATTGTGAGATATGTATAAATTATTATATTTCCAATAAAAGCAAAATTGCTTACTTTGGTCGTTGCCATCATCAATGTGACGTCAGTGTTACTTACGGACATATTTTTGCTGCATAATATTGATTTAAGTGTTACTAATTAATTAAATTTCATGGTAAACTAACTTTTGCAAGAATGTAAGTTTTCCAATTCAAAATGCAAATTTTACATATAAGTTTTACTTTTTTTGCGTAACTTATCTAACTAATGGTGCAACTCCCACAAAAATCCGCTCTGTAGGCCTTAAAAATATACATATTTATCATAATCGTGTTGACCTTATTATAGAACTTCTCCCCATAGCTCTATAACTAAGCAACGTAGAAAGATGAGTTATACACATTCCGATACAATTATCTAACTAACATTGCAAGTTCAACCAAAATCCATTCAGCAGAAGCTTTAAAAAAGGCTAATTTCTTGTAATCGGGTTCATCTGATTAGAGAACTTTCTCCATAATTACATAGGGTGGTCATACAGAATTTCCCTGATTACAATAATTTATTGCAGAAAAACTAATATAATTAGGCATATACTTGTTTCAATATATTGTAAAAATATTTATGAAGTTTTTTATACAAGTACTTATGTCATTAAATTTCAATGTGAGCACCATTGGTAGATCGAGGAATGTCAAGGTGGTTTTCCATTACTCGCCACGTATTGTCCAGTACTTGGGCTGCCACACTAGACACAGCATCTGTAATCCTGACCTTGAGTGTTTCAATATCTTTTACTGGTGTTGCAAACAACCTATTCTTTATGTACCCCCAAAAGAAAAATCTAGAGAAATTGGTCCATTCCGTCCGATCCATCTTCCTGGAAATTTGTCATTAAGGAACTCACGAACGATGGTAGAGGTTGGACTATAAAAATCTTAAGAACATGACTTTTCCACAATAAACATTTTACAGCATTACATTCAATGGTTATTTCGTAATAGTATTTTGTAATCAAGAAAAGACTTTATCACCATACCCTGTAAAACTATGCAATCTAGAACAATATGTTATATACTAAAACCTTCAATGGAAAATTATCTAACTAATTCTGCAAGCAGCATCAAAATTTATTCAGCAGAAATCAAGTTATAAGCAGACGGAACGAAATTTCCATTTGCATTATATATATATATATATATATATATATATATATGTTACGGTCAATGTGTTTAATCCGGTCATTATTAATAATAACCGGTTATTATTAATAATGACCGGATTAATCATATTGACCGTAACATATATATGTAGTACAATATATCTTTTGAAACCTCATAAAACTAATTTTATTGTCTTTAACATGATTCAAGGGCTAAAAAAAAATAATTTCACTAATTTCTCTGCTAAACAGCAAGAAATAAACTGTAAAAGAATTTAAAAAGAAATTTACAACACAGTTTGTAAATCCCTTACATCAAATCCAAATGACTAAATAAATTAACTCAATAACTTTTTAAGCATCAGTCAAATTTTTCTTTCCTTTATATATTTTTATTTTGCATTTGTCTTAGAAATAGTTTTTACAAAAATGCAAAATCTCTACTAAAAACAAAAATAAGTAAAGCAAACTAAAATAAAATAAAGCAAATTTACAGAACAAATGCTTTCTTTAATTAATTAGTTCCCAAATGGCTTTTCCCATGAAAAAATATAAAAGGTGCATGTAGGAAACGGAGATGTGACGTATGGGGGCAAAGTCAAAGGAAAGATGGAATAATTAAGGAGGAAGAGAGATTGGAGCCTTATTTAGAATTAGTATACAAATAATTTTTCTCTCTTAAAATGACTTTTGACAAAAAATTTTAAAAAAAAAGAGAGAGAGAGAGAGAGAAACATTTTGTGGCAGCGGCTTTTACATGGGTTTCCATTGATAATTTGTTTTATTTTTCTAACGAGATCGTTAAAGTGTTTCATCTTTGCTTATGCATATGTATGATTGGTAAAAAGAAAGCTTGTTTTTCAACTAATTATGATGGATATAACTAATGTAGCTATTCAAAATGTATAATTAAGACAAAACTTTAAAATTTTCTGTACATTTATTAAAGTTGAAATATAACATGCAGTCCGTAGTTCAATTTCATATCTGTTAAATTTTGTGTTTTATTCATTTTGTTGTAATTATTTATTTATTTTTCATAAAGTGTTAATTTTGTTATGGAATATAAGCTGGAAAGAAATACTGAGATATTTATATTGTTTTAATAGCACACCGGTTAATCTTCTGCAATCGAGTACACTTAATATAGATAGATTTTTAAAAAAAATATGCTTGAAAATTATTTTAAAACCATAAAAAATCATAGGGATACAGTTGTCAGACAAATTACATTTGAAATTGCATTTATTTTCTTATTCCACGGTGTAAAAATATAAATTGCACGATGTTTAGAAGTTAATAAATTTCCGATAAAAGCAAAATTGATTACTTAGGTCGTTGCCATCATCAATATGACGTCAGTGTTACTCAAGGGCATAATTTTGCTTTTTAACATATATTTAAGTGTTACTGATTAAGTGTCATAGTAAAAGAAAACTCCTTTAAAATCTCATACAACTAATTTTATTGTCTTTATCATGATTCGAAGGCTAAAAAAAATAATTTCATTAATTTCGCTCTGCTAAACAGCAAGAAATAAACTTCAAAATATTTTTTAAATAAATTAACAACACCTTTTGTAAATCCCTTACGTCAAATCCAAATGACTAAATAAATTAACTCAATAACTATTTAAGAATCAGTCAAATTTTTCTTTCCTTTATATATTTTTATTTTGCATTTTTCTTAGAAATAGTTTTTACAAAAATACAAAATCTCTCCGAAAAACAAAAATAAGTAAGTAAAGCAAAATAAAATAAAATAAAGCAAATTAACATAACAAATACTTTCTTTAATTAATTAGTTCCCAAATGGCTTTTCCCAAGGAAAAATATAAAAGGTGCATGTAGGAAACGGAGATGTGACGTATGGGGGCAAAGTCAAAGGAAAGATGGAATAATTAAGGAGAAAGAGAGATTGGAGCATCATTTAGAATTAGGTATACAAATGGTTTTTCTCTTTTAAAATGATTTTTGACAAGAAAAAATAAAAGAGAAAAATTTCATGGAAGCGGCTTTTACATGGTTTTTCATTGATTATTTGTTTTATTTTTCTAACGAGATCTTTAAAGTGTTTCATCTTTGCTTATACATATGCATGATTTGTAAAAAAGGAAGCTTATTTTTCAGCTAATTGGGGTGGATATAACTAATATAGCTAATAAAAATGTATAATTAAGACAAAACTTTAAAACTTATATAAAATGTTTAATTCTACCCTATTATTTAAACATCTGTTAGATCCTATGTTCCTACATAGTTTCTACCAGAACAATTTTCATTATTTAAATTGTTTTTAGCAAATTTATCCTCGAAATGAGACAAATATATGCGATTTCAATTTTATTAACCTTTGGGAAAATGGTTGTTGTTTTCGGTCGAGAATGGACCTCTTGATGTCGTCACTTTATTTTTTATTTCGTTTTTAACGAAATTCTGTAACTTTAGTAGAATTTTAACGGCGTTTTTAACGAAATTCTGTAACTTTAGAAGAATTTTGCAATAGAAATGCATAGAATCGTTACAAAATGTTAAAGTTACAAAGGGATAGATGCAAACTATCAGATATGAAAAAAAGTCGAATTCAAAAATTGACGTCGGATGAGAAATCGTCTTATAAAGCGAAAAACGGGGTCTTCAACTTTAATTTCCTCAAAATACCTTTAGCTCGGACATCAGTCTAAACAAGAGTTAAAGTTATTGTAGGAAGGACCCGACAAAATATTAAGGTATATATTAAGGATAAGGTATAGCAATGGAAAATGCGTATCAATAACTGCGGCGAGGGTTCAAAAAAATATTTTTGCGATTACAGAGAATGCTAGGATATCTTCAACTGTAAGTAATGGAAAATGCGTTTATTTATAGATGGTTCCGACGAATATTTTTGAATAATTAATATTTTTAATTAATTTGATATTTTTTCCCTTAAGCTTTCGGAACATTTTCCTAATGGTTGTTGTAATTTGTTAAATTACAATTTTTTTTTCTTTTGTTTGATTATTTTCCAAACACATAGTCTAAGAAAAGTGTTGTTAAATAAGCAAACAAATGAGTAGAACGCTAAAATTTATCTTTAAAAACTCAAAATTTAAATTGCACTTACTGTGTTTCATTTACTTAACAGATGATAAAATAATAAAATAAGATGTTAAACTAGATTAATATCAATTAATGTCAATTACTCCAAGCACTTTCCACTATCCAAGTTATACAAATAACCATCATCAGGGACAGAAAATAAATTTTGCATTTTATCCCTGATGATGGTTATGTGTATAGCTGAATGTGCTTGTAGTAATTGATATTGAATATCATTAATGTAGTTTAATATATTTTTATATAATTAATCTCTTTTAAATAATAAAACACATTAAGCGTAATTTTAATTTTTGAAAGTATTTCAATTCATACTTTCTCTGTGTAGGTATGTGTATGTAAGAGTGAGTGAACACGATAACTCTCAAACGGTACTTCCAATTGAGTCCCCATTTTGTGAAATGTGTTATAAACCCCTGCCGCAAGAACCGTATAAATTTTCGTACAAATCGACTGAAGGATTAGGTATTCAATCCATTTTTAACCATTTTAAAACCATTTTGTGACACGTTCTAATAGGAAAATCACAAAAGAAATGTGACACAGTAAAAGGGATAACTATTGCTGCGATGTAATCAAGCATTCGTAGCGCAGAAGTAACGTCTCAAGTTTGAAAACAGGAGGTCTTGTGTTCGAATCCAACCGATTTCTGTGTGTCAGAAATTTATACCCCCTTTTTTTATAACTTCTTGCACACGTACTCCAGTGTTCGGAAAGTCGAGTGTAGTCACTCCAATTTTGTTTTTAATTATTTTAGTACATTTACAGTACGCATTGGGCACTAGAGCAATAAGTCCTTGAAAAATTTGTAAACACAAGAATTCTAGAACTAGTATAGAATAGATAAATCATGAAAAAAATGTCAGTATGCACCTTTTACAAGTCATGATAAATTCAGGGGAGTCGGAAAGGTACAATATAGTTCAAAAGTTATAAAAAGTATCTGGTTATAACAGCAGTTTTTGATTAGTGATAGTGTTATGGACACTACCATTATTTCTTCAAGAAGCCATTAGATAGGTCGGAACTAGCTTGTGACGTTTGGTATAAGAATTAAAGACCAGAAATAATTTACAAATTGGAGCATGCATTGGGAAATAAAGGGTCAAACAAAATAGATTTTGGGCTAGTACAATCTCTAATGTATTTCAAATGTTCTAATGTATTTTTTTTTTAATTTAGAACTTACTTATTCAAGATTTAGCTAAATAAATAAAACTTATATTTTATCCGAAAACTTAATATTAAAGCTAAATTCGTTTTTAACGCATTTTTCTTGAATATAGTTTGTATTTGAAATCATACAGATTTAATTATTAGTGTTTAATTGAGTGTCAGAACAAAAAAAAAAACTACTTTAAACGCTCACAAAATTTTTTGTTACATTAAACATGGTTCAAATACTTTTAAAATAATTTAATTAATATCTATGCTAAATATCAAGAAATAAACTTAGAAAGATTTTAAAAAGAAATAACAATATGACATGAAAGTTCCTTACATGAAATCCGAATGACTAAATTAATAAAGTAATTTAATAACTTTTTAAAAGCGTCTGTCATTTGTTTTCTTTTTATATGTTTTTAATTTGGACCTTTTTAAGGAAATATTTAAAAAAAAAAAAAACTACAAAATCTCCAACGAAAGACAAAAATAAATGAAGTAAAGTAAAATAAAGCTAAATAACAGCACAAATGTGTTACTTAATTAGTTAGCTCCTAAATGAATTTTCCTAAGAAGAAAATATAAAAGATACATGTAGTAAAGAGCGATGTGAAAAGAGATGGTAAAGTTAAAGGGAAAGAGAGATTGTAGCCTTATTTGGAATTAAATATAAAAATGTTTTTCTCTTTTTAAATGTTTTTGGTAGCAAAAATACTAGAGAAACATTTTTTGGAAGTGTATTTTACACACTGGAAAAAAGATATATATTTCCGAAAATTTTACAAAATTTAATTCGGTTTACGAAAATATCAGGTAACCTTTTCCGAGTTACCCACAATTCCGAAAAGCGTTACTATATCTTCCAAAACCCCAGAAACCAATAGATTTACGAGATTTAAATAACACTGCAAATCTTTATACACTTTTCAGAACCCTTTTTAGAACACTTATTTTGTCCCCTTTTTAGTACACAATGAAGCGCACTTTTTGGAACAGTTTTTAGAATAGGTTGGAGAACACTTATTTTGTTCAATACACTTTTGGGCGGACTTTTCGATAGTGATGATTTCACAAATGCGCCCAAACGTGTTCACAAGTTTACATTTAAGAAATTTCCTGAGCAGAACACTTTTGGAACACTTTCTTTATAGCTGAGCATATTCGGAACACATTTCAGAACACATTAAGGTAACAACACTTTTTTTGAATCAAAGTGTTCCAAATGTGTTCCCAATGTGTGCTGGGAATTTGCAGTGGCCATTTCTAAAAAGAAAGTTTTCTTTTGCAGCTTGTATTTTTCAGAAACATTTCCCAGTAGTTTTTGCAGCGTATTAATAATTTTTCTGAACACGAAATATCGGTTTCTCGGATACTATCAATTCTCAAGTTAACATTTTCATATGCACCAAGCAAACATGCTAAATTAAGAGCATTAAAATTAACATAAATATTTAAAAAAAAAAATTCTTTATGCATGTAAAAATTCTTCAACACAGCTGAAAATGTGTACTTAAGAAATGGTAGCATCCTAAAAAAACGATATTCCGGTTTGAGAAAACAGCCTAATACACTGCATAAACAACTCAGAAACGTTTCCGAAAATTACGGGCAGCAAACGAAACTTTTGTTTCAGAAATATTTCTTTAATTCTCGGAAATCTATTGACTTCTGATGTTTCGGAAGATAAAGGAACGCTTTTCGAATTCATGGGTAACTCGAAAGAAGTTATATTATATTTTCGTATTAAATTTCGTAATATTTTTCAAAATATTCATAAAAGTATTTTTTAACACATTTAATTTCTGTGGAAATATTGAAACCATTCAAATAACTTATAAATATGCATTACACGAATGTATAAGTATGAAAGAAGAATTTGGAGCTGAAATTTGGAGCTGAAATTTGAAGCAAATAATGCAATATTTTAAAGAAAAATGCAAGGTCCAAGGAAAAATTTAGGCATCTGTAAACGGAAAAGAAGTTTGGTTACAAGTGTCTGGAAAACTTGTAACCAAAAGTATTGTGCCTTATTATTTTCTAAAGTACATAATAGAGGACCATATAGAAGAAAAAATATTTATCTGCATATCTACATATCTAACAAGGTTACCATTCTTGGTGCAGCTCGCACCTGGTAATGTGACTTGGTGCATTTTAAGTTTGAGAATCATTTTAAGTTTGAATTTGTCTGTTAAAATCATATTTTTTTCACTTTACAGCAGCATGACATTCTGAAAATGCAATTGTCGAGATCACTTGTTGGACTATTAACGTGGAAGTTTTTTTTTTTTTTTTTTTTTTTTTTTTTTTTTTTTTTTTTTTGAAGCAGTTGAAATACAAATTAGTCACTAATAAGTATAAAATATTAAAAAAAGTTAAAAAAAATCCTTAAAGAACCTACGAATTTGTTTTTGAAAAAATACAACATTATATTTACATTTTTGGCGGGGAAAAAGTTGATTTTATTCATCACCGTAGATTTTTTTCTCGCCAACCCTAGACAAATGACATAGTTTGGATTCGTAGCACCATATCTGGCTACTTAACTTGATTTTGGCGTAAAATTAACAAATATAAATCCAATAATAAAAAATTAAAAGTATAAAAAATATATATAAAATAGGATTTTAACAGAGAGATTTTAATTTTAATTTTAATTTTAATGCCTGAGGAAGACCACTCGGCTGAGGGCGAACCCAGCCGTTGAGCGTTTAATGTCTTCCCGGCTAGCTCCCCGGCACGCAGGGATTAAAAGTGGCAGTACAAGCTTCGCCAATGGCTGGTCCTGCCGGGCAAAGCCCCACGCGACAGGTGGCAGGAACTAAAGACATACAAAAAAAAAAAAAAAAAAAAAAAATTTACAGGGTCTGCCGCTGGAACCAGCGTTCCTACGCGACAAGGAGCGACAGACAGGGTGAACGAGGTCCACAGGTGCGCCTGCACCAGTTGTACAGTCCGCTAATTTAGTAGAAGGGTGCAGTTCTTAGATAAGACTGTACCAATTGTACAGTTCGTAAATGACGGCACTTGAGATGTGGAGGTGCCAGTGTGAGATTCCCACGCGACAAGGAGCGCCACACAATTGCGCTGGAACCCTCACACTGGATGGAGGCTGGATGCACTTCGTGTCAGAGAGATTTTATCGGTTATCTTATACTTTTATGTATAGGGCTACAAAATGCATCATGCTAGGTACGAGCTGCACGAAAAGTGCACCAATTTTTCTCGCCAATGAAGTAACACTCGACAAATGTCATAGTTTGGATTCGTAGCATCATATTTGGCTACTTAACTCGCTTTTGGCGTAAAATTGACAAATATAAATCCAATAACAAAAAAAAAAAAAAAAAAAAAAAGTATAATATATATATAATATGATTTTAACAGAGCGATTTTATCGGCTTTTATGTATAGGGCTACAAAATGCACTGGGTCTCGATGCTAGGTACGAATTGAACCAAAAGTGGTTCCCCTGTAAGATCGGATTTATTTCAACTAAATTATTTAATAAACAAGGCAATAGTGATTTTAGATAATTTTACAGTATTCAGTCTTTCAAAACAACACATCTTATATCTTTCATACATCCTCCAATGCTGAAAAAAAATTTCATACTCTTTGATACAGTTTTATATCATCCAATATCAAAAAATTTCTCAAATATTTAATGCAATTTTATACCGTGTTATTCTTTAAGAAAATGCTACCCAAATCTTTGTCACAATTTTATATCATCCAATCAGTTAGAAAAACTTTTCTAAAATGTGTATGTAGTTTTATATCAACTAATCATTCAGAAAAATTCTTTTCATATTATTATTTTTCTTTTTTTTTGCAGTTCTATATCATCCAATACAACAAAGAAAATTATCATGCCTTTAATACAGTTTTATATCGTGCAATTCTATAAGAAAAATTCTTCCCAAATCTTTGTTACAGTTTTATATTTTTTAGCCCTTTTGAAAAACTCATAAAATTTTTATCTAGTTTTATATAAACCAATTCTTCAGAAAAATTCTTTTCATATTTTGGGTACAGTTTTATATCATCTAACCTTCAGAAAAATTCTTATATCATTGATGCGCTTTTATATCATCCAATTTTTCAGAAAATATCTTCTCTTTTTTATACCAAGAAGCACATGTCTGAGAGATTTTTTAAAAAAAGGTAAGAAATAAATATACAATTTCTAAGCGAGAGAGCTAAAATTTATTCAAAAACAAATTTTTCATTATTTTTTCGAGGGATAAGGATAAATCTATAAAATTAAGAAGCTATTTTGTTGTATCAAAGAAATATTTTATCATTCAAATCAATTACTAAACGGTATTGAAATAAATGTTGAAAACGGTAAATGGTTTAGAAACAGAAGGTGTAGTTAAAAGAAAAAAAAATTTCAAAATTTTTAGTATGTAATATGATAATGTTGTACATTTTAATATAGCTTCATATCGCTAGCGGCCAAAGGTATATAAAAGGATGAACAAGGATTCTTTCTTGTTCAAATCACTATTACAAAAATTTAAATCTATTTTATACTTACCCCCCTTTTTTAAAGGATATTAGAGCTATCTCTCTATATATATATTTGCCTTACGTGGCATGGAAATAAGGCTGAATTTCTACCTTATCGTTGGCAACAACCGTAGTTTCCAGAACTCAGACCAATGAACAGACAAGATTGTGTTAGCTCCTCCCCCAATATGGCGGTCAGTGTCAGAGCAGTGAAAATCAAGCTAGCAATTATTAAAAATAAAATAATATGAATGTAATCCAAAGCGTCTGAGATGATTCCTCATTTTAATAATGAGTAATATTGTTAATTTCAAATGAATTCTCAACTCTTGTATTAAAAAATGATTGTTGGCAAATTTTGAAATATTATACATTCTATTATTAAAAATTTATTTTATTCATAAATATGGTCAAAAAGTCCAGTAACTTGCACCATCCCTATTTTGAAACACCAATAACTGACACTTTATTTTAAAAGATTAAAATGCTTAAAAAAAAAACTTTATTATTTATTATAAAAACAAAATACATTAATATTTATTATAAAAAGTGGGATTTAGTAAGCTGTACTGCATTATTAGTAATGCAGAGTATACAGTAAGAGTATATAGCAGTAATATTTAGTACTGCATTGTTAAAACTGCAGATATACAATAACTGACATTTATGAACCAGTAACTGACATCTGGAGTCAGACATTGGGGAAACAACTTAAATTTTAATGGTGTTTACCACAAAATAAATTTAGTTTATTATTATGCCTTTTTAAACAGTTCAATCAACATATTTCAACCTTCTTTAATATAACCAATAACTAACACCTCTGTCAGAGACTGGCAAAAAGAAATTCTAGGAACAAATAACTGGCAAACTGGCAAACTGGCAACCCCCCCCAGTACTTTAAGCTAAATTAAATAACTATAAACCATAAGTCATGGCCGTAATATATTATATGCATCTTTAAACTAATTTCTACTGGTATAACTTTACGAAAAAAGTTTAGGATGGTTGCATTACAAATAGATTAGAAAAACACTTCCTTAATTTTAGAAATAAGTCGGTTGCTTCAAAATGGTATTTTTTGTATTCTCAAAAGTTTTTTCCTCAATGAATATGTTCTTGGCGTTCTAGTGGTGAATAAATGGACTCCAAAATTAAAATAAATGTTTAATTTACCACTAGATGACATTACTTTGTATAATTTTACAACAAAATGCTTATTTGAGTTAGATTTTGCTCAAGTGTCAGTTACTGGTTAGGTGTCAATAACTGGGGGTTTCAACCTATCCGTACATAAAAAAAAAGATGCGCTTGCAACTACGTGGACATTTGAAAACTTTTACAGATTAATATTTGTATGACTGAATTGAAGGAACGCATTGTTAATTTTTAAGATCCCTATGTAGTATAATATCGCCGTATCAAATCATGAAATATATGAAAATGTTTAAAAAATAGATTAGGAAAAAGAAAAAAGGATTAATTACTAAATATTTGAAGGAAAAAAAATATTTTTCTAAGAGGCAAAAAATTAAAATGGTATAGCATGTAATAAAGGAAGGTATTGTAATACAGAAATATTATTTCTTTTATCTAATTCACTTGGTTATTTTTAAAAAAAGTATTTATATACGGAAAGCAATAGAAATAAATTTACGTATTTGTCAAAGGAAGTAAATATAAAATCAGAAATAAAACAAACCTATTACCGTATAGATCGGGAGGAGACAGCACAGACAACTACCTCATCGAGTTCACGGCTGAAATTCCAGAATTAGTTAAAATTCGATTCGCATATTAAAACGCAATCAGTCTGCCAAGTCATATCTTGGTGGAAAACACGTGAAAACCCGATTATAGCGGTTGACTCGTATAGGTTTACCATTGTGTTTTCCTGCACACAAAAGTATGAAAACATGGAGAACTGGATGCAGGAAAACACAATGGTAAACCTACGAGTCAACCGCTAAAATCGGGTTTTAAGGTGTTTTCCACCAAGATATGACTTGGCAGACCGATTGCGTTTTAATATGCGAATCGAGTTTTAACTAATTCTGGAATTTCAGCCGTGAACTCGATGAGATGATTGTCTGTGCTGCCGCCTCCCGGTCTAGTATTTTAGTTTAAATATGACATACTAATAAATTTCCATTAAGAAATATGTGTATTATTCAAGAATTAGTTCAATGCTTTGAAATTACTTTCTTTGTCGTACAGTTGCAATCAATGGAAATAATTTATCACCTTTCACATTCAAAAATGTTCTAAGTTCAATATTTTTACACAACCAGATTCAAATTGATTTCTCAAATGTTACTTACATTTATACAAAATAAAATAAATCTAAGAATTATTTGTAATACTATATAAATACATAAATTATAACTAATACCATATAAATTACTATATAAATTACAAATAATACCATCAAAGTTCTGGAATAAAAACTAAAAAAAATAATCGGAAAATTGCCTACATTAATTAAAGTAAATCAATTAAACAGCTTTTTTCAGATACGCAAAACCCAATTCTTCATTAAAATAGGAGAGATCATTAAAAAAATTTCCCCCTAAAGATACGTTTATTCGTAAAATGCACTCACAATATACGAGTATAGTCCCTTCCTATTAGGAAGAGGGGAGAAAGGGAAAAACTGAAGCAAAAATCCTTTTACGTTGATTGCTTTGGTCTCAAAAGGCGTTGTGATAGAAAAAACTCTTCTGGATAATGATAAAAAAAAAAGAAGGATGTAAAATGGGCAGAAAAAAACAGCAAGTTTAGAAATAGAGTGAGATTGGTTAAGAATTAGAACCACTCTATAAATTTTAAATTATCTTTGCAACTCATAGTGTAATATTATAATATACAAACATGCATAATTAAATACATTGTATAATATACATACATCTACCCTGTGTATATATAATCCTAATGAAATGAATTTATGTAATGATATTATGAAACGATTAATGTATGAATTTGAATATAAGAATCGATTTTATAAAACGCTTAAGTATAATTCTAGTATAATTTTGACTTGTAGTATAATTTTGATGGCTAGACAGACGGACACAGATACAGAGACACAGATAAAGAGACGGGCACAGATAAAGAGACTGACACAGATAAGGAGTTAGAGATAAAGAGATAGACAGAGGTAAAGAGACACAGGTAGAGACAGACAGATAGCTAGAGAGACAAACAGACAGATAGACACACAGACAAAATAGTCCTGTGTTAGCGCACGAAGAGCGCAAGGGGAATAGCCACCTAGTACTTATATATCTTTCTAACATACATGCACACTTATATATAGATTATAATATACATACTAATAATAGCATAAGTATATATATAATAATCTTGAAACATACACACATAGTTTTTCTGATTTTGTAAAATAAACACAGAAGAAAAAAAAAGTTTGGAAAAAGATGGTTTAGAATTATCACCACTCTTTAATTTTTAAATTATCTTCGCAATCCATGGTGTAATCTTATAATATAAAAACATGCATACTTACCTACATTTTATAACATAAATACATAGTTACATAATCTTCTAACAAACATGCATACTTATATAGAGATTATAGCATGCATGCAAAGTTACATACTGATAACAGCATGCGTATTTATAAGCATCTTGAAACATACGAGGGGCAGTCGAAAAATAAGTTTCCCCCGGGGACTGTGAACAGAGGTGTGTATGAAAGACAAAAAATGTAATGAGACATTAAAGATAAAACATAATTTTATTTTTCCACATAAGTACCAAGTACATTGAGACATTTGTCATACCGTTTTATAAGCTTCAAAAAGCCCTCCATGAAAGAATCAGGGCTTTGCATACGGACGAAGCGTTGAACGGCTATGGGCGAAAGACAACACAGCAAGTGAACGCGAACGTGCAAGACACCGATACACCATTGGGTAGAGGTCGACCGCGATCAAGCAGATGGCGCTGTTGCCTGCAACAGCGCCATAGTTTCCAACGCTTCGTCCGTATGCAGAGCCCTGATTTTTTTTCCTGGAGGGCTTTTTGAAGCTTATAAAGCGGTATGACAAATGTCTCAATGTACTTGGTACTGATGTGGGAAAATAAAGTTATGTTTTATCTTTAATGTATCATTGCATTTTTTGTCTTTCATACACACCTCTGTCCACAGTCGACAGGGGAAACTTATTTTCCGACTGCCCCTCGTATAAACATACTGATGCATGCTTTTGTAATTTAGTAAAATGAATACAGAAGAAATTAGTATGATGTGGCCATCACAAAACTTTCTTCCATATAAATCAAATCATCTATAACCAAAATTAAAGGATGATTTATTCACTCTTGAGATACAGCTATCGCGGAAACCATGAAAACATAGCTTAGCAGCAATACCTGTTGGGCGAGTTACATCCAAACTTGGTCAGCGTCTTTTTTTGTCAATGTCTAAGACTATGAAGTTTGATGAAATTCGTGCATTAGTTCTTGCGATATATCTATCGCGGAAATCATGAAAAATGCACCACAGCAGCGCCACCTGTTGGGCGATTTATACCAAAACCTAATCAGATCCAATTTATGTCAAAGTCTAAATGAATCGGAATTTTGATTAAGTTCCAGGCATCATTCTTGAGATGCATGAGATGCATCCACAAAATTTGTGTCACTTACAGAGAGAATCCAAACAGACACATAGACTCACGGACAGACACTTTCTAAAACAGTAAAATCTTTTTCAAAACATTCTAAGACGTAAAAATCCATCTAAAACCGGAAATCGAAATTTTTAACGAATCTAGTTTTCTTTTTATAAAGATAGAAGAAATTGAAAAGAAGTTTTCAAGAAGGATGGATAAGAATTATAAACACTTTAGATTTTAAATTATCTTCGTAATCTATAGTGTAATTTTTGTAATATTCAAAAATACATATTTGCATATATGTCATAACATACATACTATTCTTAGATAATCTTTTAACACATATGCACACTTATATACAATTTATAACATACATCCATACTTGCATGTTAATAATATTAACATGTACATTTACAGGGATCTTATAATATACATGATGTATGCTTTTATGATCGAATGATTTGATGTCTAAAATTTATATAAATTATAATTTTTAGTTGACTAATTAAAAAAATCATAAATTTATCTTCAATTATAATTTAAAAATTAAAAAAACTCTGAGGAAAAAAAAACAGCACAAAATTCATCTAGCAAAATCTAAATGAAACTTTAACATAGAGACCCCCCCCCCCATAGTTAACCCCCAAAGAATATTGCTAAAACTGTATCACCTGTAATTTTTAAGGCCTTCCTTTAATTTTTAACTTACAAATTAAATTAAAGGAACAACACTGTGACATACACTCGCAAAAGAAAAGAAAAAAATCTTTAGTAAATTTTATTGTTTTTAGACAGCGCAGCATGTAGTAAACAATAGTAACTAAAATTAAAAATTAAAAATAGAAAAACAAAAGAATATGCATAAATGAAAGAAAGAAAAGAGAACAAAGCAAGATGGATAAAAGAAATACGCATTGAAATCTCCTTTTGAATCAAGAGTTCAAAAGATTTTTTTTCTACTTAAAATATTTTCTGAAAGTAAAATATCGGAGTAAAAAATCCGAGGACCTCTTTCTCAGATATGTATGCATGTTTGTTTGTGTGTGTATATATGAAAAAGAATTGAATAATGTTTCTTTTCGTTTGCTTGTATGTTGCTTGTTAACATACTTTGAAGTCACGTGTAAGCTTGTGACAACAGACAGTGCCTTATCAATGTTTTATGCATGAACATATATATTCCACCATTTGTGTATGACATTTCTGTGTTGTCTTGTAGCGGTTATACGAGCAGGGAAGACCGGGCTATGCTCGGTCAAAATTAAATTTTAGTTCAAATATCATGACCCATGACCAAAATGACCCACTAATTGAATTTTCTCGAACATGTAACTTAGCCCAACAGTCTTCTCGTGTCTGAAAACCATAGGATGCAAAATTTAGTGTAAATAGTCTGAGCCGTTTATAAGATAAAATAGCTTGACCCATAATGACCCATGACCAAAATGACCCACTAATTGAATTTTCTCGAATATGTGACCTATCCCAAAAGTTTTCTCGTGCCCGAAAACCATAAGATGCAAAATTTAGTGTAAATAGCCTGAGCCGCTTTTTAGATAAATTAGCTTGACCCACAATGGCTTAGAAATGACCCACTAATCGAATTTTCTCGGACATGTGACCTAGCCCAATGATTTTCTCGTGCCCGAAACTCGTAGAATACAAAATTTAATCAAAATCGTTTGAGCTGTTTTTTAGATAAAATTAATTTGACCTGCTGTGACCCAAAAATGACCCAGTAATCGAAAGTTCTCGAACATGTGACCCAGCCCAATAGTCTTCTCGTGCCCGAAAATGGTCGGATACAAAATTTCGTCAAAATCGTTTGAACCTTTTTTTAGATACAATTAGTTTGAACATGACCCAAAATGACCCACTAATCGAATTTTCTCGAACATGTGACCAAGCCCAATGGTTTTCTGGTGCCCCAAAACGGTAGGATACAAACATTCGTCAAAATCGTTAGAGCCGTTTTTAAGATAAAATTTGCATATATATATATATATATATATATATATATAACTACACACAAGATTTGCTCGTATTAAAATATATATATATAAAGAGATAGAAACTTTTTGCAATAATAAGTAATGTAACATAAAAATTAAGATGTACGAGGATTTTGAATACAATGTAAATAAGTAGGATCTAATTTTTATTTCATGGGGGGAAAAAATAAGATTTTGAAATGAAAATGTACGCAGATATTTTATATTAGCACTATGTACTAAAAATGTTTAAAATATTTCTTTTGGAAATTTCAGTTTAATTTGTTATAGAGAATGTTCATCTATTAAAAATATAAAATAATTTTATTTTATGAATATTATTAATATTTCACTACATAGTATATTTCTATTACAAATAAATCTAATGCAACTTCTTAATTTCAAATAACTAACAAATAGTAGATTTTGAAGTTTTTTTCTTCTAAAGAAGAAGAAAAAAAGATAAATTTTGGGATAAAACCGTATATTTTATTTTATTTATTATTATTATTTTTTAATCTTAAGCGTTTTTAAACGTTTATATTAAAGTATTTGCAAAAGATAAAGAAACATTTTCAAGCAATACCATTTCACATACATACTGTGCACGTAACTGAACGTAATTCATCTAAATTTTAAATTACTAGTGAATAATCTTTGATGTAAACCAATTGCAGCTTTACTTATTCAAATTATTTCTTTATATTTTGAGCTATAAAATAAAAATACTGATAAATAATAGAAGCACGAAGAAACTGAACAAATTTAATGGCATAAACAAAAACAAATAAATGAAGTATACAGGGTATTCTCACATTTTGTTTCTCATTAGCTAATTGTTAGGTTTAAATGTATGCTTCCAAATGCAGAGATGTTTTATTTATCATTATACTTACCAAAATCATTTATGTCTATAAAGATATTTTGTAAAAGTTACTACATTAAAGTTTTTATATGATTCCTGGGTTTTATAAGTTCAATTTTTTTTTTATGGAAAGACGCATTTTGAGTTTAGTAAGACTGAAAATTCATAAAATTCAAAGTATCGTAATTTGGTACATTTTCGTAGTAAAAGACAAGGATAATTTTTATTTTAATTGTTAGAGCATGAAATAAGTTTTTTTAAATATAACTTATAGGACCAAGTAACGTATAAAATTTTAATTTCGTAAATTTTACAAAAATAATTATTTTGACATAAATGATTTCTAAGATGGCAACGTTACAAATTACAACATTTGAAACAATTAGGAAGTAAACCTCTAAAATTTATAGTTTTGACAGCGATAACAAACAACGCCATGTATTTTAATGCATGATAGGTAGTTCCCGTCAAAATTTGACGATTCTGAAAATTAAAATTTCCATAGAAAAAAGTTCGATATTTTTAATTAATTGTTTTTTAATTAAGTACTAAAAAAATTGTAAATCTTATCTAAATATTTTTCCTTAATTTTGTTATTTCCTCTTTTCTTTCTTTTTTTTTCTTTTACAAATATAATCAGCTAATTTTCTTAGTATATATATCTTCTTGATCATTGTCATAAAAAATATACCACAAAATGTAGATCAGTACATTTTATTTCATCGATAATTACATACCAAAGCTTAATTTAAATATTTTTGTACAAAATCAGTATTATAAAAAAAAAATATGTTGTTAGGTAGTAAATTTTTGTTAATGATTATAAAGCATTCAGATATAAAACGCAAATAAAAAATAAATCCTCTAACACTAACTTTTCTTCGTAAAATAAAGTATTAGATTGATATTATTAAAATAAATTATCTGAAAACCAATAATATTACAGAAGTATCTTCTGAAGAGAGAGGGGTTCGAATCCACGTTCTTTTTCGTGAACTATCAGCTTAAACCTGGCGCCTAAGAACACTCAGTTATCCTAGTTAGACTTCTTTATAAAATTAACACAGTTGCAAAGCTAATTTAGCGTATGCGCAGATTTGTTGATTTTATCATTGTAAATTAACTTTGAGTTTTAATAATATAGTAGATTTACAAACATTAATAGAATAGCTATTACGACAGTAGAATCTTCTTTCGTATAAAAACTAGTCCATTTACTCCGTTTTCTTTTATACTCTTTCCAGTACCGAATAAGCTTCAATAAAATATGGCATACATTTGGCGAAAAATATTTTGTAGACTCTTTTGTACTAATATAGAACGCTAAAATAAATAAATACAAAATAAAGATCGACAAATGAAGAAAGAACCATAAATAAAATAAGAGAGAGAAAGAAACACTGCAAAGCTAAGTACAAGCTCAAATCTAGGACTTAAAAGATATTTTTCCAACCTAAAAAGATTTCAAAAGAAAAAAAAAAAAAAAACAGAATAAAATCTGTATTTCCCTGCTTCTTTAGCGTTGAAATAAAATGACAAAACAGTTTGAAGAAGCATTTAGGGAAGGGAATGCGATAGTTATCAAAATGCATTTATATGTATGAAGAGAACGGAAAGAAACTGATTTTGCAGTTAGAAATTTTTTAAATAAATAATGCAGTAGCAATATTAACATGCTTTAAATGGCCAGGAAAATTTTTTGGATTTAAAACATTTTTAGCTAAAAGAAAAGCGTTTTAAGTGCTTCGAAATATTATGTTCATAGATTATATAAATAACATATATTAAAATAGCTATGTAAGAATATCTGTTTAGATTTAAGTCATAAACTAGACAGAAAATATTTTTGTAAATATAAAATAACAAAAAAATATATATATATATTATTATTATTATAGGGGAATCAATGCTCTAGTGAAAGAAATTGAGTAGTTATCAAAGTGCAGTTATATGTATGAAGAGAACAGAAAGAAACTGATTTTGCAGTTAGAAAATTTTAAATAAATAACACATCAGCAATATGAACATGCATGAAAATGTTAAAAGCCTTAAATGGCCTTGCAAAAAAGTAGGATTGAAAACATTTTTAGCTAAAAGAAAAAAAACTTCTAAGGAATTCGAAATATTATGTTTATAGGGTATATCAATAACATATATCAAAATAGCTGTGTAAGAATATCTTCATAGATTTAAGTCATAAACTTGATAGAAAAAAAGTTCGTAAATTTATACTATAAAGGAAATGTTATAAGGAAATCAATGCTTTAAAATGTTTATTTTAGAAATCTAAAGGTAAAACAATTCCTTACATAAGCCACCGTAAAACAATAGCTTTTAAAATATTTTTTTCTACAAAGAACAAAACACAAATATGATCAAGCCATATAGTTAAATAGCTTTTTAATTTAAACTCTTTTTAAATATTTAGTCTAAAGTATATGAAAAAGTAAATTATATATATATATATAACCATTAATGAAAGATTACCATAACACCAACTTAAACTATGAAATTATGATTTAATGTGTAATAATTAGTTGACAATGAAAGTATTCCCCAACACTCTGAATATATATACCAAAAATTTATTTAAAAGAAGAAGAAATTAAATTAAAAATTGAATATATATATATATATATATATATATATATATATATATATATATATTATATAATAAAAAAATAAAAAATAATAAACATCACGAAAACCAAAACATTCACTGGAATTAACAAAAACAAATAAATTAAACATATTTAAAAATAATTTACACAATAGTATAAAAAATTATCTCCCATGAAAAAATAAATATATTTAATGCTTTTCGTTTTTTACTCTTTTCATTACCAAAAACTTTAAATAAAATACTGCATATATTTAGGGAGAGGGAATATATTTGGAGACTTCTTTGTACTAATTTGGAGCCTATTAATATTTATATATAAATACTAAAGATTGATAAATGAAAAAAGAATTGCAAATGTAAGAGAGAGACAGGGGAAAACTGGCAAAACGTATCACAAACTGAAATATGTTTTTTCAGCCTAAAAGGACTTTATCAGAGAAGTAAAAAAACAAATTATCTTTCACTACTTCTTTAGCATTGAGCTAAAGTGGCGAAACAGTTTGAAGTAGTATTTAGTGAGCAGAGCCTGTTGATATGGAAACTGTGCAGGTAACGGGTATATTAACAATATGCATTTATAAGTATGCAGAGAAAGAAGATTTTGCTGTAAAATTTTTTTAAATAAGTAATGCAGCATTAATATTAACATGCATAATAGAATTATAAAAGCTTTAAATAGTCAGGCAAAAAGCTAGGATTTAAAATGCTTTAACTGAAAGGAAATAGCTTAAAATTTTCCAATTATAATATGTTTATAGCCTATATCAATAATATACTTATCAAAATGGATAAGCAAGAATATCTGTTGAGCTTTAAATCATTAACCAATTAACCCAAATTATCTTAAATTTAAATGAACAAAAGATGTTTTATGAATGTTATAAGACAAACATTACTTTAAAATATTTATTTTAAAAATCTAAATTTGGAACTGTTCTTTATAAATTCAAGCCACTATATAATAATAGATTTTGAAATTTTTTTTTTAGTAAAGAAAAAAAAAAGGTACATGAATTTTCTGATAAAGGCCCCATGTTTAAAGGTTTTTATTTTAACCTTTTTTAACTGTTTAAATTAAAATATTAAAAGAAAAAAAAGCAAAATTCATTTTTAGAGCTTTATCATTTTTGTTTTTATAATGAGAAAGCGAGTATACAGTTTGACTGTTAATTTACTTAATTTAGTAATTAAATAACTAATAAACTTAAAATAATAACGATTTCTCATACTCAAAAATTCATTTTTTATTTTTTATTTACATAATGGAAAGATTTAAAAAAAATAATGTATCACGAAATCAAATAAATTTAATGGCCATTTGCGGAAACAAATAAATTAAATATCTTTAAAAATATTTGTACACGATAGCATAAAAATTTATCTCCCATGAAAAAATATATTTATTTAAGGCTTTTTCTTTAATACTCTTACCATAACCAAATAATCCTAAATAAAATATTGCATACATTTGTGGAAAAGTATTTTGTAGACTCTTTTGTAGTAATATGGAGCCCATTAAAATAAATAAATAAAAATAAAGCCTGATAAATGAAAGAATAACTGTAAATAGAAAAGAGAAAGAAGGAAAAATGGCGAAACGTAATGGAAACTCAAATGTGTCCTCCTTAAAGGACTTTAAAGAAAAGTATAAAAATTTATCTCTTTCACTACCTCTTTAGTATTGACAGAAGCTGGCGAAACAGCTTGAAGGAGCGTTTAGTAAGCAATTTTGTTCATATGGTAATTGTGAGGGCTAAGGATATGTTATCTATATGCTTTTATATGTATGAAGAGAACGGAAAGAAGCTGATTTAGCTACCAGAATTTTGAAAATAAATAATGCAATATTAATGTATTAACATTCATTATAATGTTAAAAGCTTGAAATCATTAAGCAAAAAAGGTAGGAGTTAAAATAATTTAGATGAAAGGAAAAAAATTAAAATTTTCAAACTCTAATATATGATCATAGCCTTATATATCAAAATAGGTATGCAAGAATATCTTCTCAACTTTAAGTCATAAACCAGAGAGCAAAAATTCTCGTACATTTAAAACAACAAAACATAAATATTTTAGGAATATTATTGAAAAAGCATTGCTTTAAAGTATTTATTTCAAAAATCTAAAATGAAAACAATTCCATAAATTCGAACCACTATATAAAAATAGATTTTGGATTTTTTTCTGCTATTGAGAATAAAAGAAAGTAAATGATCAGATAAAACCATGTAGTTTAGGGGTATTTTAGTTTTATATTTGTTAACTGTTTAAACTAAAGTATTTCCAAAAAGCAAAATTCATTATTTAAAACATCATCATTTCTTTTATAATGTGAAAACATTTACACAGTATGATATTTAATTTACTTAATTTGATAATTAAATATAAATAACTATTAGTTATAAAACAATAACGTATTTTCACATTTGAATACTCATTTTAGATTTTAGATTTATATAATGAAAAGATTTAAATAATAGTATATCATGAAATCGAATAAATTTAATGGCCATTAACAGAAAAAAAGAAATTAAACTTATATTTTACACGCCAGTATAAAATTTTATCTACCATGAAAAAATACATTTATTTGAGGCTTTTCCTATTTTATACTCTTTCCATTACCAAATAATCTTAAATAAAATATTGCATACATTTGTGGAAAAAATATTTTGTAGACTCTTTTGTCTTAATATGGAGTCCATTAAAATAAATAAATAAATAAATAATAAAGACTGATAAATGAAAGAAGAACTGCAAATACAAAGGAGAAAGATGGAAAAATGGAGAAACGTAATAGAAACATAAAGGTATTTTTCCACCTAAAAGGAGTTTAAAAAGAGAAGACAAACTCTATTTAGCATTGACCTAAAGTGGCAAAATTTTCGAAGGAACGTTTAGTAAGAAGAGCTTGTTGTTATGGAAACAGTGATGGCTAAAGATATGTTATCTATATGCTTTTATATGTATGAAGAGAAAAGAGAGAAACTGAATTATATGTAAAAATTTTGAAAATAAATAATGCAGAATCCATATTAACATGAATTAGAATGTTAAAAGTTTCAAATGGTCGAGTAAGTAGGGTTTAAAATATTTTAACTGAAAGGAAAACGCTTAAACTTTCAAATTATAGTATATTTTTATATAGCCTATATCAATAATACATATCAAAATAGATATGCAAGAATATCTGTTGAGCTTTAAGTCATAAACTAGGCGCCAAAAATTCTTGTAAATTTAAAATAACAAAACAAAAATATTATGGAGAAAACATTGCTTTAAAATATATTTTTTAAAATTCTAAAATGAAAACAATTCCATAAATTCAAACCACTACATAAAAATAGATTTTGAAAAATTTTCTTCTATAGGGAAAATAACAAAGTAAATGATCAGATAAAACCATGTACTTTAAGGGTATTTTATTTTTATATTTGTTAACTGTTTAAACTATATTTCCAAAAAGCAAAATTCATTATTTAAAACATCGTCATTTCTTTTATAATGTGAAAACATTTACACAGTACGATATTTAATTTACTTAATTTGATTATTAAATAACTAATAGCTATAAAACAATAAACTATTTTCCCATTTAAATACTCATTATATATTTTTTATCTAAATAATGGAAAGATTTAAATAATAGTATATCACAAAATTCAATAAATTTAATGGCCATTAACAGAAATAAATTAATTAAACATATATTTTGCACGCCAGTATAAAAATTTATCTTCCAGAAAAAATACATTTATTTGAGGCTTTTCTTTTTATACTCTATCCATTTCCAAATAATCTTAAATAAAATATTGCATACATTTGTGGAAAAATATTTTGTAGACTTCTTTGTACTATTATGGAGGCCATTAAAATAAATAAATAAATAAATAATAAAGACTGATAAATGAAAGAATAACTGTAAATAGAAAAGAGAGAGAAGGAAAAATGGCAAAACGTATTAGAAACTCAAATGTATTTATCCACCTAAAAGGACTTCAAAAGAAAAGTAAAAATATCGCTATTTCACTACTTCTTTACCCTAAAGTGGCAAAAACAGTTTGAATGTGCGTTTAGTAAGCAGAGCTTGTTATTATGGAAATAGTGATGGCTAAATATATTATATTATCTAGTAAATGTTTTTATATGTATGAAGGGAAAGAAGAGAAGCTGGTTTAGCTCTAAGAATTTTGAAAATAAATAATGCATCATCAATTTTAGCATGCATTAGAATGTTAAAAGTTTCAAATGGTCAAGCAAGAAGGGTTTAAAATATTTTAGCTGAAAGGAAAAGTGTTTAACATTTTCAAACTATAATATGTGTTCATAGCCTATATTAATAATATATATCCAAATAGGTATGCAAGAATATATGTTGAATTTTAAGTCATAAACTTGATGGCAAAAATTCTCGTAAATTAAAAATAACAACAGAAAATATTTTATGAGTATTATAAAGAAAACATTGCTTTAACATATTTATTTTAAAAATCTAAAATGAAAACAATTCCTTAAATTCAAACCACTATATAATAATAGATTTTGAAATATTTTCTTCTACAGAGATAAATATAACATAAATGATCAGTTTAAGGGTATTTTATTTTTATATTTGATAACTGTTTAAACTAAAGTATTTAAAAAAAAAAAAGTTCATTATTTAAAACATCATCATTTCTTTTATAATGTGAAAACACAGTATGACTATTAATTTACTTAATTTGATAATTAAATAACTAATAGCTATAAAACAATAACGTATTGTCACATTCAAATACTCATTTTATATTTTTAATCTGTATAATGGAAAATTTAAAAAAAAAATGTAATATATCATGAAATCTAATAAATGTATTGGCCATTAACTTAATCAAATAAATTAAAAATACATTTTAAACGCTAGTATAAAAATTTATCTTCAATGAAAAAATACATTTATTTGATGCTTTTCTTCTTATACTCTTTCCATTTCCAAATAATCTTAAATAAAATATTGCATACATTTGTGGGAAAATATTTTGTAGACTCCTTTGTGCTAATATGGATGCCATTAAAATAAATAAATAGATAATAAAGACTGATAAATGAAAGGATAACTGTAAATGGAAAAGAGAGAGAAGGAAAAATGGCAAAACGTTATGGAAACTCAAACGTATTTTTTCACCTTAAAGGACTTTAAAAGAATAGTTAAAAAAATCTCACAGTTTGAATGTGTGTTTAGTAAGCAGAGCTTGTTGTTAGAATAGTGATGGCTAAGGATATTATGTTATCTAGTAAATGCTTTTATATGTATGAAGAGAAAGGAAAGAAGCTGATTTAGCTGTAAGAATTTTGAAAATAAATAATGCAGCATCAATATTAACAGGCATTAGAATGTTAAAAGTTTCAAATGGCCGAGCAAGTAAGGTTTAAAATATTTTAACTAAAAGGAAAGGCGTTTAACATTTTCAAACTATAATATATGTCCATAGCCTATATTAATAATATATATCGTATAGTTTGAAAATTTTAAACCATTTTCCTTTTAGCTAAAATATTTTAAACCTTACTTGCACGGCCATAATATATGTCCATGGCCTGTATTAATAATATATATCATTTTTATTTATTTACCTTAATAAAGGAATCCCGGAGGGACATTATGATCTACGGACTTGGTTTCCTTGTTTGAGCTGTCCCTCTTAGGCTACGCCCCACCAGTGGCTGAGAGGTTGTGCTCTCGAAGCTGGTAGACGGGAGGTGCTGGGTTCGATCCCAATCGCGCCCGTCGGCCTAATCGTTCGGAGTTTTCGTGGTTTTCTTCGAGCCGTGGATTTATCCATGCGTAAATACGGGTTAGGTTCCCTTAGAAAGACCCCCACGAAGGGCATTCCCCCCGGGCCTATATCCCTAGTGTAGATAATTGGCCGTCAATAATCAACCCAACCCAACCCTCTTAGGCTACCAAATCAGATGATATATATCAAAATAGGTATGCAACAATATCTGTTGAGCTTTATGTCATAAACTAGATGTAAAAAATTCTCGTAAATTTAAAACTAACAACAAAAACTATTTTATGAATATTATAGAGAAAACATTGCTTTAAAATATTTATTTTAAAAATCTAAAATCGAAACAATTCCATAAATTCAAACCACTATATAATAATAGATTTTGAAATATTTCCTTCTACAGAGAAAAAAAAATAACATAAATGATCAGATAAAACCATGTAGTTTAAGTGTTTTTTTATTTTTATATTTGTTAACTGTTTAAACTAAAGTATTTCCAAAAAGCAAAATTAATTATTTAAAACATCATCATTTCTTTTATAATGTGAAAACATTTACACAGTATGACTATTAATTTACTTAATTTAATTGAATAACTAATCGCTGTAATACAAGAAGGTATTTTTACATTTAAATACTCATTTTATATATTTTTTATTTATATAATGGAAAGATTTAAATAATAATATATCACGAAATCCAATAAATTTAATGGCCATTAACAAAAATAAATAAATTAAACATATATTTTGCACACCAGTATGAAAATTTATCTTCCATGAAAAAATACACTTATTTGAGGCTTTTCTTTTTATACTCTTTCTATTTCCAAATAATCTTAAATAAAATATTGCATACATTTGTGGAAAAACATTTTGTAGTCTCCTTTGTACTAATATGGAGGCCATTAAAATAAATAAATAAATAATAAAGACTGTTAAATGAAATAATAACTGTAAATAGAAAAGAGAGAGAAGGAAAAATGGCAAAACGAAACAGAAACTCTAATTTATTTTTCCACCTAAAAGGACTTCAAAAGAAAAGTAAAAAATATCTCTCTTTCACTACTTCTTTATCCTAAAGTGGGGAAAACAGTTTGAATGTGCGTTTAGTAAGCAGAGCTTGTTGTTATGGAAATAGTGATGGCTGAGGATATTGTTATCTAGTAATTGCTTTTATATGTATGAAGAGAAAGGAAAGATGCTGATTTAGCTGTAAGAATTTTGAAAATAAATAATGCAGCATCAATATTAACAGGCATTAGAATGTTAAAAGTTTTAAATGGCCGAGCTAGTAGAATTCAAAATATTTTTGATGAAAGGAAAAAAGTTCAAAATTTTAAACTATAGTATAATGTTTATGGTCAATATCAAAAGTATATATTAAAATAGATGTGCAATGATAGCTGATCAGCTTTAAGTCATTACCTGGAGAACAAAAATTCTCGTGAATGTAAAATAACAGAAAAATATTTTATGAATATTATAAGGAAAACACCTTGCTTAAAATCTAAAATCAAGTTAGTTCCTTAAATTCGAACCACTATATAATAGACTTTGAATTTCTACTTACCCATCATACAATGTCAGTAGTACAAAATATTTTAAACTTAAACGATTTCTCATAAGCTACTAATCTAGACTAACAATGTGAACATCAACGGTTCGTTTTAGTAGTAGCCATGTTTAAATAAAAGGCCCCACAATCTCTCCTACCGAAATTGGAGAGTTTGCACATCTGCTACTTAGGAGAGATGGCGCATTGTTCCCATTCGTTTCCATGCTAGGAGAGATTACGCAGTTTATTGGTAAATTTGCATAAAAAATGAAAAATGAAAATGGACTAATTTTAAGATAAACGTGTTATCAAGTAACTTAATATTATTTTTTAATTTTGTCTGGACTTGCTTTTTCTGATTACTCAATTTTTTTCCCTTTAATTAATTTTTTTTATTCGTTTTCAGAATTATTTCCTTTTTCTGATTCTTTAATCGTTAGGTTAAAATATTCACTCCTAATACAATAATATTTGTTCACAAAAACTTTACAACAATGTCATTTAAGTGTAATTATTATTGTTAAGAATTTAATTGTAGTTATTATGAGTAACAATGTCTCCTACCCATGTGCGCAATCACACCAACCCGGTAAGGACAGATTGCGCAAAAGAACTTTTTTGGTTTTATTACAACTGTTCTATTAAATTGCAACATAACAACAAAATAGCAATGGAAATGCATAAAAAACAAATGAAGTAAAAATTATTCATGGATAGTTTAGCAAAAAAATTATATTTAGATTTTTTATTGTTATTCTTTTGAATTGTGCGCAGACTCTCCTAGCTTTACCTTAGGCAATGTAAATTGCAGAAATGTTCCAAAAATGGTTTGAATTAAGATTATGTAATTCCTGCCATTAATTTTCAAAAAGTTACACTTTTTATTTTTTTTACGATCACTTGGTTCTATATGTTAATTAATATATTTATAATATACAGTGAATCAGTGGCGGCTCGTGAGTGTCTCTTTTTGGGTCCCTAAATGCATAGCTGAACAGTTTTACTCTTTTCTTACCATTATTTTTTTAAAGAAATATATTTTTTATTTTAATGGCACCAACAAATGTTCTACCAACAAGTAACACAAATATTTCTTTTACAAAATAGTGGAGAGAAAATAATAAATTTTTCAACCATGCATTTAGTGCCCCAAATAAAGTCAGCCACTGAAGTGGACTCTCACTGTAAAAAATGACCGACGTTTCTTATTTTATAAAAATATGCTATAACCACGAACGAAAATATAATATAATCTTCTGAGTTATCCGAAATTTCGAATAGCATGTTACATTGTCTTTTGAATCCCTAGAAACGAATACATCTTCAAAATTTAAAGAATAATTTATAAAAACAAATTATTTTTAGCTGCCCGAATTTTTCAGAAACGTTTCCGAAGGGTTTTTATAGTGTATTAATTAGTGTCCTCAGGCTGGAATACCTGTTTTCGAATGTTATTCATTCTCAAGTACACGTTTTCAGCAGCATAAGTTAATTTATACATGAAAGAGTAAATAAATAATCTTAATTTTAATGTTATTGTTAACGCTGTTAATTTTGCATGTTTGTCTGTTAAACATTTTTTTTTTTAGCATGAAAATGTTTACTTCAGAATTGATAGCATTCGAAAAACAGGTATTCCAGGCGAAGGACAGTAATTAATACACTATAAAAACCCTTCGGAAACGTTTCTGAAAAATTCGGGCAGCTAAAAATAATTTGTTTTTATAAATTATTCTTTAATATTTGAAGATGTATTCGTTTCTGGGGATTCAAAAGACAATGTAACATGCTATTTGAAATTTCGGATAACTCAGAAGATTATATTATATTTTCGTTCGTGGTTATAGCATATTTTCATAAAATAAGAAACATCGGTCATTTTTTACAGTGAGTTAATGCAACTCCACTTAAGATGTATCTCCGATTAATGAGGACAATTTTGTTTACCCCTTAATTTCCTATTTGCAATTATTGTTAAAGACATCGCTTGAACCGTACTACTTTTCGGATAATACGGATATTCTTTTACAAATTGACCGAGTACAATCTAAACTGCTTTTGTAGATAATTTTTTCAAAAGCAACTTTGATGTAAATTTAGCTACTGAGAGATCAAAAAATTGTCAGTGACGATAATGAAGGGAAAGAAAACTTTTTACCAACAAAAACGTGAGAGGTTCAAAAATTACAAATGGGTGTTCTCCGATATTACACTGCAAAAGAAAAGTGTTGATTTTACAGTATAATACTGGCACCCCAGCTGCCAGTATTATACTGTAAAATCAATACTTTTTTTTGCAGTGTACCCATCAAAATGTGACATAACAGATCAAATTTTCAAAAGTGTCGCAAAACTGAAAAATGATGTGGTAAAAAGATGATTTGTTCAAATAACGCAAAGAAAAGTGAGAGATTTTTTTAATTAAAATTAAATTATGCAAGTGCGGCAATTTATTTGCATATTACTTACCCATCATACGTAGTATAGGGTAATCGTTTTGAAAATCGAAAAAAAAATATATTGACGGATTTACACGTTTTAGATACTGGAGATTCCGAAAAACATATTTTTAGAAAAAAAAAATTGCCGTCCGTCTGTCTGTGTGTCTGTAAACGCTACATTTCTCGAAAAAATTGAGATAGAGACTTGAAATTTGGTGTGTACTTGGTGTGTAATAATAGAAAGAAGCTTATTGAATTTCAGGAACCTCGATTATCCGGAACTATTTTATTCGGACTCTCGAAATATTCGTTCTGATAAAAGGTGTATAAAAATTTTCGAAATTGTTTATTTTAAGGAGTGAATATAAAAGACAATGTAAAAACATAAATTTTGCATAAGGAATGAAGTCGATCGGATAATGAGTTGCCGAGATATTTGTAATCCTATTTTCCACACTCTTTGATTTTGCATGACCCTTTATTTCCTTCAGATATCAATTCAAAGATATATTTTAATTGCAAATGATACGCTTAATCCGATGCAGTAAACTGTTAGTTAATAGGATTATCAGTTTTGGAGTGATAAGTATGTTTCTTTTATACAATTCAGTAATAAAGCATTTAAAGTTTATGACGTCATCAAGCCACGATTTTATTCGAATTGCAATGTATTTTATAAATAGTTTACACATATTTTATTTTCGTATTTTATATTATGCATATCTATGATGGGTAAGTATTACGGTGGCCCCCAACGACTAGCTTTCTGCTGTAGAGAAAAAAAGAACATAAATGATCAGCTAAAACCGTGCAGTTTAAAGAATTTTTATTTTAAACTTCTTAATCTGTTCAGACTAAACTATTTTTAAAAGGCAAAAATCATTTTTTAAAGCTTTATGATTTCTTTTATAATGTGAAAACAAGTACTCAGTATGACTATTAATTTACTTTGAAAATTAGTGTGTCTTATTAATATGCAGAAATATATAAATATGAATAAAAGAGAAAGATGCAGGTAGTTTAAATTTAAGCTTTCAAGAGTAAATAATTTAGCACATAAAATTAAAAAGATGGAGAATATTGGATTTTTTTTAATATCATTTAAAGTATAAGAATACTATAAATATTTTCAGGGAAAGAAAAATGTCTTACAGTTTCCAAACGAATGTATGTGCTAAAAATATATAATTAATTTACAAATTATGAATGTAAAAGATCGTTATTTAGTCATAAAACTATTATAATAATAAATGCACTAATGATAAATATTATTAAAATATTTAATTGTGCAAAGAAAAAGGATATATACAAAGCAAAGACAACTGCTACAGCATTTTTTAAATTCACCTCATGAAATAAAAGTTAATAGCAAATATTAATGTATTCGATATTTAATGGCATTAATAAAAGTGAGTAAATTAAAGCAATCATCATTCACTCATTTAATTCCATCATATTCTTAAAACATGCATTAATAAAAGTGAGTAAATTAAAAACCCATTAAAGCACACCACACATAGTTTGCAGATCTCTATTCTATGTAAGAAAACAAATTCTTTAAATCGAAATAACAAAATTAATCAATTAATTAAATTGGTAAGTAAGAAAGTAAGTTTGGTAAGTAAGTATGAAAATTATGGAAACTTAGTATGTCTTAGCGTGAGCATGAATACGTAATATAAAAAAATATAATAATGTATAAAAATATATAAAATAACATGAAATAATATAAAAAATGTGCATGAATAAAAGAAAGATTTTTCAATTAAAGTTTTTTAGTAAATAATTCAATATTTAAAATCAAGTGGCACGTGAAAGTAGAAAACTCGCAAGATGTAAAAGAAGTAGAGTAAAAAATATGTTTAAAATATTGGAATATATTTATATTTTTAACAAAAATAACAAAAGTACACGCTAACTTATAAATTCACAAAAATTCAATGATAAATCAAAAATGTAAGAAAGAGTTTTACTTGTTGTTGGTGTTTTTAATCAGAATTGTATGCCAAGAAAATTAAAAAATAAATAAAAATATATAATACCGAACAACATAATGACGAAATATATTAATTTATTGGCGATGTGGTAGCGAATTTTGAAGTATTAACGTGTATGAGATAGAAGAAAGTTTCGGGATTGGCATATCCGACAACTTTTTATTTTTAAGACTCTTTTGAAAACAAAATAAAAATAAAAATATCAGAAAGCTTCTCTTTCACCACTTGTCTTTCATTGATCCTAATCGACGAAACATTTTAAAAGGATGTTTATTGAGCAATGACTGTGATTATAGAAATAGTGGAAACTAAATGTGTCTTAGGAATTTTGAAAAATATATGTATGAATAATAATTTTTTAAAAAAACTGATTTTGCTATTAGGATTTTTTAAAGCAAATAATTCAGCATACAAAAATAAGCCGTATCAGAATGTCAAAAACTTTGAACAGTGAAGTAAAGGAAATGGGATTTAACATACTTTCATGAAAGGCAAAATACATTAACTGTTTGAAGCGAACAAGCATTATATGGAATTATAGCATCTATCTTACTATGTAAATAATAGCTCTAGCAAAGAGAAATATACGAGCTCAAATCTCTTTTCGAATTCAAGTCTCAAAAGATTTTTTTTTTCAGTTTAACAGACTTTTTAAAGTAAAGTTTAAGCAATAAAGTCAAAAAACTTTTTTCCCTGCTTTTTATTCACTCACAGTGAATAGACATGTTAAAAGGTTGCTTAATATGCAAAGCTTATGATTACGAAAATAGTGGAAACTTTGTGCGTCTCAGTAATATGCAAAAATATGTGTATGAATAAAACAGATAAGCAGATTTTGCAATTGGGATTTTTTAAAGTAAATAATTTAGCATCTAAGGAGAAGTGGTTCAAAAATGTCGAAAATTTTAAATGGTTGTATTTAAAATATTTTAATGGCGCGGCATAAGAAATAAAGATTATGAAACAAAGGTATACGCTAACAAATATTTTTTTTATTAGCATTTATAAAAGTATGTAAGCAATAGTTTTTCTTGGATTTTTTTTTTAAGCAAAATGTTAGATTAAAAAAAATGCTGTAAATTCAAAACAATGTAAACTAGTCGTTTGGGGGGGCCACCGTAATACTTACCCACCATGGATATGCATTATATAAAATATGAAAATAAAACATGTGTAAACTATTTGTAAAATGCATTGCAATTCGAATAAAATTGTGGCTTGATGACGTCATAAGCTTTAAATGTTCTATTACTGAATTGCGTAAAAGAAATATCCTTATAACTCCAAAATTTATTATCATATTAACTAACGGTTTACTGCATCGGATTAAGCGTCTCATTTCCATTAAAATATATATTTGAATTGACATTTGATTGAAATACAGGGTCATGAAAAATCGAAGAGTGTGGAAAATGTGATTACAAATATCTCGGCAACTCATTATCCGATCGACTTCATTCTTTATGCAAAATTTGTTTTTTTATTCTTTCTCACTCTCTCTCTCTCTCTCTCTCTCTCTCTCTCTCTCTAGTAAAAGAAGAAATAATTGTATATAAAAAACAGAAAGAAATAGTAAAGAGAAATAGACGTTTATCACATTTCTAATTTAGAACGCTAAAATGAGTTTGAAAAGTTTGAAAAAAAAAATCACTACTACTTTTTTCACTGACCCATTGAAAAAAAAAAAAAAAAAAAACTCTGAAAAACATTATGAGAAAACATTTTGAAAGAGTGCTTAGTGAGAA
Source organism: Maratus michaelseni (assembly GCA_963931845.1). Lineage (NCBI taxonomy): Eukaryota > Metazoa > Arthropoda > Arachnida > Araneae > Salticidae > Maratus > Maratus michaelseni. Next base: position 109,725,417 of record OZ007597.1, on the reverse strand, counting down.
AAAATTTGGAAAATTAAATACAGTAGATTTACCAATATTGATTATGATATCAATACCATGATTGTAAATATAAATGAAAGAGAGATGTGTGAAAGAGAAATAAACTAGAGAGAGAATGAGAGAGATACGTTCTGAAACATTTTTTTAATTTACTCATTAGTTCTAATAGTATTAAGATCAATATGCATTATTAGAGAATTATTAATTTGCTTAATGTTTAAAATTATTATTTTGCTTAATTTTGTTTTCCTAAAAATTGAAAAGTTTTTTTTTTTTAAACATGTAGTTAAAAAATCATTCTTATGAATAATTAACTATAAAAAATCTTTCCCACTCTCTGTAACAGTTTTTTCTATAGCACAGTTATCCCTAGTGAAAGGATCAATGACATTTTCATCATCAGTGACGGAGTCAACTCAGAAAATAAAATAAAATAAAGACCGCTAGGAGCAAACTATAAAAACAATTTCTCTTCAAAACCTCTCGTTCTGAACAGATTTTATTTCTATTTTCTTTTTCACAATAGACAACCTGTTCGATTGTCAGAGCTTTCATTCAGAAACGGCTTTTTATTTATCTGAAGACTGTTTCAGCTGTCTTAGGGCTATTTCCAAAACAATCACTTTCCTTTGGAGTTATGGCAAAAGAAAGGAAGGATTTATTTGACAGCTTGTCTTCTGATTTGCCCGAAGAAATATATTAGTGGAAAAACTGGAAACAATTTAGTCTAACTGGACACAGAAATAAATTTTTCAATATGTAGTAATCATTTTTTGCTGTTTAGCAGCATATTTGTTTTAATGCTTAATCAATGACGAACCAAAACAGAAAAAGCCCTAACAGATTGTATTTAAACAGTTTTTAAGATAAATGTTGTTGTTGTTACTATCCCTAGCTTAAAGAAATGGGCGGTCAAGTGTCGAAGGCCCGGTGATAATAGTGCTTTTTACATTTGACCCAGCACCATACGGACCGGTATAACATGGCTTCTAGGTTCTCCGTAATTTTTATCCTAAACCAGAAGAGACAAAATCTCCCGGCTTGGTACCTCTCTCCCACCTACTGGCCTCTCAACGAGATGACGCTATACACCATTGATTTTTGCTGGTGGTCTGTGGCACGGACACGGTTCCAAACACAGTGCAACGCGTTCGGTGTTCTGACGGTTCTCTGTGGCGTTCTGACAATTCTCTGTGGTGTTTTGGCGGTTTACTGCGGTCTTCTGACGGGAAACGGTGCTATACAAAATCATATGCCGTTGACACTTAATATAAGTGCATACTTTTTCATCTTTTAGTTATATTTATTTTAAATGTTCTTCGAAATCCTTCTTTATGCGTACCTACATTACAAGATAAATCTAATCTGCAAATTGCACAACTTTAGAAACAGTATTTAAGGATAGACCTTAATTTGTCTGCCATTGTCTGTTGTTGATATGTTAGTTGTATAACTTTTCTATGACGTGCCTTAAAAGTATTGCCTTATCTCTTCAACCCCACTACACATAAAACAATTACACATATTATAAACTTCCAAGAAAGGTTACAGAATTAACAAATCAAAAATTATATTTGAAGTCCATTTTGCAATAGTTAAGTAAAAAGTTATAACCCTTTTCTATAATCTGGATTCAATATGTATAAGATATAGAACAACCATTTTTTACAAGCATACAAAATGGAGACTTAAGGGGATCATTCATAATCGTCATCCATGACTCAACAATCGTTGCAATGATGGTTTTCTTTCCATAATCGAAGTCCTTTTATCATAAATGACGACGTTTTACCAGCGATTGAAAACAATGAAAGAAACTTTTTCCTTAAAATTTGTTTTTATAAAAAATAACATTTAAAAGATGTGCTATTACAAGTTTTTATTATTAACTCTACGACTTACACTCGTAAAATACTGTAAAAAGGCCTTTAGTAGATTTCACCTAGTAGTAGATTTACTAGATATTTTAGTAGATTTCATCAGTAACAACGAGTATATTGTGGCCATCACGAAACTGTCTTCTATGTAAATCAAATAAATTAAATGATTTAAATACAGTACAAGAAATTGCATATTTCATATGTCGCCTGTTTTACCGTTTCTTCTTACATGCATCGTTTAAAACCAATAACTAAAATATTCTCGGGACGACTCAAACTTATGTTTATTCTTGAAAAGTCGTCTGTTTCGAAATTTCTCCTAACATCGCTCCAAAAAATGAGCGCTTCTGACAACAATGAGATTAAAAATGTATAAGACATACAAAAATGGAGTTAGTAATACTGCCAACCACGTTCGCTAAATTGCATCAATTGATTGTGGACCCGAGTAGAAACCTTTCCCCAAGCATAGGATAGCAGCACCCCCTGTTGAGTGATCAAAGTCAAAATTAAATTAGCATCTATTTATGTGAACGTTGAAGAAGTTCCGTACATTAGTTCTTGAGATATAACTATAACGGAAATCATAAATTACAGCACAGCAGCGCCACCTGTTGTAAGAATGTAACAGAATATGAAGTTGCATGAAATTCCGTGCATTAGTTCTTGACATACAGTTACTGCACAAATCGTGAAAAAAAACAGCGTAGAAGCGCTCCCTTTTGGGCGATGTACACCTAAACATAATCAGCAACAACTTATGTTATAAGATGTAACTGAATCTTAACTTTGATTAAATTCCGCACAAAAATTCTTGAGATAGAACGGATACAAAGCATGTGTCACATACAGACAGACAAACACAGAGACTGACACATAAGAGTGACACACAAACTCATGGACAGCCATTTTCTAAAAAGAGTGAAATCGTGTTCAGGTCCTTCTAAAATGTATACATCCGTCGAAAACCGGAAGTCGGATTTTTTTTTTTACGAATCTAATACTTTCTTCTTGTATAGATAGAAGAAAGTAAAAAATAAAATAAAATAAAATAAAAATAATTAATTAATGGTAGTAAATAAAATTTGAAGTTGCTCCTTTTCAACTCATTTAATAAAATACTAAATATTTTATTAACTATTCATAAGTATCTCTAAACAAACTTTAAAAGTTAATTAAAATTTAACTTTCTTAAACAGAACAGCACTCACATTTTGATAACTTCCTCTTACCATTTATAAGGGCACTTGTTTATCTTGAAACTACTAGCAGTAAATTAATAGACTCCATATATATACATATATATAATTCAATTCAAATAATTATTCATAAAGATTTTTTACTAAGTATGACGAGCCTATATGGTACTAAAACTCACATAAAAATTTTGATTTTCAATTTTTAAGTGCATTTATTGAAATAAATTTGCCGCATATATGTTCTAATGAGTTATGTAATAAAATTAATCATGAAAATTTCTTATATGAAACAAACTTTTTAAAGAAATTAAAGGTGTTTAAAAGAAACGAAATTAAAAATTCCGAAAGTGACATTTGAAAGTTTTTTTTCCTAATTTTTAAAGAAATGTTTTTTAGGAGATCATTCTCAGAAGTATATTTTTATGTTCCTGTACTTATTTTTGTACTATTTATTTTTTAGAAACATATAAAAGGTTTTTAGCGGAAGCTAAATTTTAAACTAAATAACCGCAACATACTTATATTTAAAAATAAAATAAAATAATAATAACCAGAATATAGTACATTATATTTATTAGTCATTTTTACATAACATGAACTTAATCATATTTTCTTTTCAAATACAATTAATTTATAATCAAACAGGGCTCCCAATTTAGACTTATCTAGGGCCCCGGATCAAGCATCATTCTGGGGGTCCCCTTTTAACTATCCATAGAAAATGTTCATGAATTACGCTGAAATGACTAGTACACTTCATACTTGTTGTATGTAAGTGGGGGGGGGGTGGCAGCTGCCCCGCATGCCCCTACATTAGTCAGGCACTGCAATCAAATAAATATCAAGTAAGTGGGCCATTAAAAAATATACTAAAAACTGCGCGTAGGGTCCGTTTGTATCTAACTTTTTAACATTTTTGTCAGAAGAAAACCTTTTTGCTATTTTCAAATAAAGTCATATTCAAATGGGAAAAAAGTATTGTCGGCAAATCTTACTTACTCGGCAAACAAGTTAACATTAATAAATATATTGTTCTATATTTTTGACACTTTCCAACATACTTGGAAAATGGTTTTAAATTCGTTTTGTCTATCTGTCTATTTGTCCGTGCTCTAGCTAACGAACATATACTCGGATTTCCATGAAACTGATATATGAGGGGGTTATAATGACAGTGGAGTAAGTCAAAAATTCAAAAGCTGAAATTCATTGCCATTTTTTTCTTTAATTCACAAAACAATCGCCAATCGATAAATAAGTTGAAAAAAAAATTCTCAAAATAACATTTAACAAGAACAAAAAATCATTCATCAGGCATAAATTATGAAACACTTAAGTTATATTTATAAGCTACTGACATAATCCGATAGTAACAAGTACCTGTTACCTGTAGGTAAAAGTATTGTTACCTTAATAAGTCTTACTGTTACCTTAGTAATTCTATACTAATACTTTACAGGTAACAGTATAAGTTGGTGATGTTACCTGTAAAAGAGTATTGACGAATCACATAAATGCTCTCAATACTGGTGATGCAAGACTGATTTTAAAAACCTTTTTATTATCACTTTATTTCTATTATTAAGCGAAAAGATAAAGTAAAGAAACTGCAAAAAGAATTAAACTCAAAGCAAAACAAAATATCAATCATTGTAAATTCCATAACCATAAATAAAAGTAATTGGTTCTGAAAGTTTCTCCGAAACGAAAAGTATACGATCTGCAAAATAAAGGAGAAAACATCTCTATAGAAACTCTGACATACGTATTGATGTCTGATAACTCTGAATACTTCAGTCTCTTCATATTATTTTCACATTAACATGCGCCGTTTCCTAACTTTTATACAAACATTTTACATACTTATATTCATTCTTCATACTTTCATATATCTTACGGCATTCTTGCATCCTAACATACAGTAAATTTCATTGCATACAATAGATATAACAACTATTTTTACTTTCCGAACACATAGTGTAGGAAAAGTAGTGTAATCATGATGTGTGTGTATGTGTGTGCGTGTGAGCACAATAACTCCCAAACGGTACTTCTGAACACTGAATTAATATATTTCTTACTTTATCGATATTATTAAGCAAAAAGATAAAGTAAAGAAACTACAAAAAAAAATTTAACTCAAAGCAAAACAAAATATCAATAAGTGTAAATTCAAATTACACAGATGACATGTATTATACTCGAGATAGAAATACATTGTCGTCTTTAGTTATTTCTTTTTGTAAGCTCAAATATATCTGAGAAAATAAGCTGTCAAGAGCAATAATCTTTGAATAACCATAACCATGTTCATGAATAAAAGTAATTGGTTCTGAAAGTTCCTTCAAAACAGAAAATACGTAAATACGATCTGCAAATAAAGGAGAAAACAGCTCTATAGAAGCTCTGATATAGTACGTATTTTACATCCGGACAACAAAAGAAAACAAAATTATGTTTTCTTTAGCAGTGCACTATCTTTAACTGTTATCAGAAACCCAGCGCTCTGTTTTTGACTTACAAATTTATATGTCGAAAACAAACAAAATCGTTTTAGATCGTTTTCCGTAGAACAATTACTCACATTATCGTTTAAATTCCGTCAACCCAGATTACAGAAAATTTACTTTATCTAAATAAGTATCTAATAAACATTATAATATGCAGCTGAAATTCGTTGCCATTTTTTTTCTTTAATTTACAAAACAATATCCAGTCGATAAATAAGTTGAAAAAAAAATACTCAAAATAACATTTAACAAGAACAAAAAATCATTCATCAGGCATAAATTATGAAACACTTGAGTTATGTTTGTAGCTACTAACATAACCCGTTAGTAACAAGTACTTGTTACCTGTAAGTAACAGTATTGTTACCTTAGTAAGTCTTACTGTTACCTTAGTAATTCTATACTAATACTTTATAGGTAACAGTACAAGTTGGTGATGTTACCTGTAAAAGAGTATCAATGAATCACATAAATGCTTTCAATACTGGTGATGCAAGACTGATTTAAAATACTTTATTATATTATTACTTTATTGCCGGCAAGATTATATCAAGAAGGGACCATCCAAATAAATTTAAATAAAAGTAAAATAAATTTTCCCTCCAGTCTATACTATTCATCCATAATAAGAGAAACCATAAAGATACTAACACGCAAAAATACAATATCTAACGATTCAGTATCTTTTAACTTACCGAAATTGTGGCTCGAGTTACTCCATGGTTACAGATATGAAAATAAACAACCAAGTAAAAATAAAAGATAACGTGCGTAGTTTTTAAAAGTTACATAAAAATTAAATGATAGCATTTTAAATAATAACTTCAAAGACCGATCAATTATGGAATATTCTCATTTGTTTTTGAAAATGGCTCTGAGTGAGCCGAAACATGTCAAACAACCTAATAAAAGTTATTTTACTGTGCATTTATTATGTTGTTAATTTACACGTTTTAGCATTTAAAAGAAATATAGAAATACTTTATTGTTATTACTTTATTTCTATTACTAAGCGAAAAGATAAAGTAAAGAAACTGCAAAAAGAATTAAACTCAAAGCAAAACAAAATATCAATCATTGTAAATTCCATTACCATAAATAAAAGTAATTGGTTCTGAAAGTTCCTTCGAAACAAAAAGTATACGATCTTCAAATAAAGGAGAAAACACCTCTGATATATGTATTTTACATCCGGACTACACTGTAAAAAATGACCAATGTTTCTTATTTTATGAAAATATGCTATAAACACGAACGAAAATATAATATAATCTTCTGAGCTATCCGAAATTTCAAATAGCATGTTACACTGTCTTTTGAATCCCCAGAAACAAATACATTTTCAAAATTTAAAGAATAATTTATAAAAACAAATTATTTTTAGCTGCCCGAATTTTTCAGAAACGTTTCCGAAGGGTTTTTATAGTGTATTAATTAGTGTCCTCAGGCTGGAATACCTGTTTTTCGAATGTTATACATTCTCAAGTACACGTTTTCAGCCGCATAAGTTAATTTATACATGAAAGAGTAAAGAAATAATCTTAATCTTAATGTTATTGTTAACGCTGTTAATTTTGCATGTTCGTCTGCTAAACATTTTTTTTGAGCATGAAAATGTTTACTTCAGAATTGATAGCATTCGAAAAGCAGGTATTCCAGGCCGAGGACACTAATTAATACACTATAAAAACCCTTCGGAAACGTTTCTGAAGAATTCGGGCAGCTAAAAATAATTCGTTTTTATAAATTATTCTTTACATTTTGAAGATGTATTCGTTTCTGGGGATTCAAAAGACAATTGAACACGCTTTTCAGAATTTCGGATAACTCAGAAGATTATATTATATTTTCGTTCGTGGTTATAGCATATTTTCGTAAAATAAGAAACATTGGTTATTTTTTACAGTGTACAAAAGAAAAATAAATCAGTTTTGTTTGGCAGTATCTTTAAACTAATCTCAGACACCCAGCGGTCTATTTTGACTTACTAATTTATATTTCGAAAACAAATCCTTCATAAGGCATAAATTATGAAACACTTGGGTTATTTTTGTAGCTACTAACATAACCCAAGCTACTAACAATTATACAAGTTACCTGTAGGTAACAGTATTGTTACGTTAGTAATTCTATACTAATATTTTACAGGTAACAGTACAAGTTGGTGATGTATTTGGTTAGGAGTACCAGACAATATATCTCATTCAACCCCATTCATCCCACTCTCCCCTATGTTACATTCTCTTTATGTACTAGAATACATTGAGTTTATACTCAGCAAATTTTCTAATATAGGTATAGTAAAATAAAATTTGACGCTATACGTAGTATTCAACATTGAAGTATGTATATTTTCCCCTTTATTGATGTTAGTAAACATAAAGACAACGAAAAGAAACTGTCAAAGGAAACAATCTTTGTAGAGCTGTAAACATGAAAGTAAGTAATTGCTTCTGAAAGTGCCTCTAAGACATGAAAAACAACCAACAAATAAACAAAAAAGAAAAAGAAAAAAAAAAAGGCTTGATGAAAGCTCTGATGTCTTTTATGTCTTAACAATAAAAGAGAAGAAAATGTCTTGAGTTGTATCATTAAAAAAAATGAAAATCTGTCTTTTTTACCGTTTTCTGAAACATATTTTCCTTTTCTACTAATTAATTTTCGGAAGTACAAAGTCAAACGTATATTTTGATCATATTAACTTGTGCAACTCGATAGCTCATGCACTGCAAAAAAAATGACAAATATTAATATAGGAAAATGTAATATAACCACGAACGAAAATATATAATAACTTTTTCCGAGTTACCCATGATACGAAAAAGCATTCGTTATCTTTAGAAAACTCAGAAACCAATATATTTTGGAGATTTAAAGAAGCATTTATAAAAACAAAGCTTCTTTTGCTGCCAAAGGTTTTCGGAAACGTTTCAGAGTACTTTTTACAGTGTATTAATCAGTTTTCTTAACCCAGAACATAAGTTTTTCGGATGCTATCAATTCTCAAATAAGCATTTTCATTTTCATCAAATATGTTTTACAGATAAACATGAGAAATTAACAGCACTAATATTAACACTAAAATTAATATTATTTTGCTACTCTAGTATTATATAAATTCAGTTACGCAGCTGAAAATGTTTAATTGAGCATCATAAAAACCGATATTCTGGTTTCTGAAAACTGATTAATACATTATAAAAACTACTCAGAAAAGTTCCCGAAAGTAACTGGCTGGAACAGAAACATTGTTTGTAGATATTCGTCTTTAAATTTAAAAAATATATTAGTTTCTAGGGTTTCTAAAGATAAAAAAACGCTTTTGATTTTTGGAAGAGGTTATTGTATATTTTCGTTCGTTGTTATATTGTACTAGCTGAAGTACCCGGCGTTGTCCGGGATTTTAAGAATGTTTGTGTAGAAAAATCAATTTCAAAATTAAACATGTTGAATAGAGAACTTCAAAATGTTAAAATATACCAATATTTCATTAGACGTGTTTTTATCCTGATTCAATACGTTCCTCAAACTCATCATATGACGCTATATTCACCTGCTGACGTCATATCTACTTGCTTTCACTATCACTCTTATTGATACTCTCTTTGTATGATTCTCAAACATTTCAAAAAGTCCGTTAAACTTCCAATATGACGTCATATTAACCTGCTTTCTGTACTTACACATACTCATACTCCTTGTATTGTTGAGAAATGTTTGAAAATTTCCGTTATATTACCAATACGATCTCATATTAATATTTTTTTCAGTTGTTGAAACTTTTTATTTAATTTTAATTTTTCACGTGGAAATCTTTCAATAGAAAATTAATTATTGTAGAAAAAAATTTTATTGTGGATTTTTAATTGTTGGCAACTGCTATAACGAAAAATATTTAAATTGGATAGGAAAAGGCTGTTAGATTTTTGGTCTTTTATTAATTAAAAATTAACTATACATTATTTAGATTCCGGATTAGTTTAGTTGTCTCAGCCGTGTTTTAATACACCTACCTACATGTAACATTTCCCAATTCTGGCTTTCAAACTGTTTATTTGTATAGAAGTGCAGACAGACAGACAAATTTTCATTTTTATATATTAGATTTTCGTAGATTAAAAAACATTTGTCTTTTTTTTCTCTTTTTAGGTGCGTTCGTAATTATATAAATACGTAGCACCTATAGTCGTCGCTTGGTCCGTCCGTCTGTCCGTCCGTCTGTCTGTCTGTCTGTCTGTCCGTCTGTCTGTCCGTCCGTCTGTCTGTCTGTCCGCATATAACAACGCAAAAACTACCCAACCGAATGGTTTGCAATTTAAAATATATTATCTTTGCAGAATTTTGTCGAAACATTTCAAATTTTATTAAAATCGAATCAAAACTTTAGGAGATATTAATAAAAATATTTATTAAGAAATTTGAATTTTTTTTTTTTAAATCGGTGCTTTTTTGTTATAGGAGCTTCCGAAGTTTAATCGTCAAGCGACAGAGATACTTACTTTATTACAGAAATTAATCTGCAGACGATATAACTCATTTCACAGAATTTAAAATCAGAAAAGATCTGAATATTTATGTAACTAGCTATTGTACGAACGCACCTCATTTGTCACGTTTGACGTACAATTTCCAACTTGGTTTTTTTACAGTGTAAAATCAAACTTCAATAAACCAATTCATTAAGAATGTATAGCAGTTCAGAATAATATAGTAATTTAGACTGAAAGAGGAAGCCATTGAGGTTGCCTATATGGAAAGACAAGCAAAAGAAAAGAGCAAATAAACTGAATCTGTAGTGCCAAGCAAAAAAGGCATGTTATTGTATATGATAAAGAAGATTTCAGAGACGAAGAATATAATATTGATCTACTTGATGGAATTTTCAATAAAATCTCACTTCACATTCATACACGTGTGGTAAATTTTTTTATTATGAACATCAAGGAAAATAAATTTACACTTGTTAAGTTACCAGAGGTAAAAAATAAAAATAAATAAATAAATAACATGTTTTTTATTATATTGCTAGGTTACACAAATTCGAAGAGAACAGCTCAGAGTCCAATAAAACATACCACCAAAAAAATATATATATAAAGATTTATGATGTTAATTTGGAACGAAACTACCCATATGTTATAAAACTACCCAGGAACAATTTGTAGAACACCATAAACATTATATTATCACGATTTTGAATTTGAATTTAAAAACTATATTGTGAAATAGCTGAGTCTAAACCTATATAACTTTCAATCAAAGTGAACTATATACAAGGATATTAATTTTGTAAATCTGATGTAAATCTAAAAATTATTAAAATATAAGCATTAGTACTATTTAGTGTAGCTTAGGAATTTATTAGTGTTTAAATGATTTCTCTAAATGATTACAGTTGGAGAAATGGCATTGCCTTTATTGTTATATTTAATTAATACTAAACTGTTAAATAATAAAAGAGTTAAAAATATATTACACTCTTAATTTTTATTTTTATTTTCTACTTTTGAGGGTTTAACCCTCTGACCGCCGAGCAAAAAGGTAAAATTGTAATGTTGTTTTCTTTGTATTTTTTTTAAATGCTAAAAAAAAAAAAAAACATAATATTTCAAACATGATACAAAAAACTTAATTACGTATATGAATATAATTCTTAAGACTATTGATCATTACTCAATATTTTAACACTACAGTATATTTGTAGAATTATATTAATTTAAATAATGCTAATATTGCAGTGAAACCTACAGCATAGTATACTGATATATCAGTCCACGGCGGTGTGCAAGTTTCACAACCAGTTGGCCTATTTTGGCAAGAATGTTTTGTAGCATAATGATCTCCATTGTTGTCGTACACATTTATAACCATAAAAATTATATGGCGATTTATCACTAGCGGCCGAGTAATAGTAAAATGCATTAAAATTTATTTATTAATTTTTAATTAATGTCTAAAAATATTAAAATGTTGTATTATTATCGAAAACAAACTTGTGAACATCTTATTTAGAATCATATCATATCAAGAAATGAGCGAAAAATCGATTGCAAAATTTCATTTTTACATACAAAATCCAAGTTAAGTTAAATAAAATAGAGTAAAAATAATTCAAAATGAATGACAATATTTCTCCAATGATGTTGTAGACGGACAGAACAACTGACAAATACGGCTGTACATTTTCAAAGCAAAGACGTAATATTTTGAAATCATGTTAGAAAAATTTTAAAAGATACATTTTGTCGGTGAATATCATTAAATATCGAAATATATCCTTTCCTTTAGTAATATTAGTAAGCATAAAGACACAAATCAGAGAAGAAACTGTCAAAGGAAATAGCTTTTTGTATAGCCGTAACTATGAATGAAAATGATTGCATCTGAAAGTGCCTCCAAAACAGGAGAAAAACAATCTGTAAATAAACAAAAAAGAGGAAAAAGCGGCTGGATAAAAGCGCTGATGTCTTTTCAGAACAATAAAAGTAAAAAATTTCCAGTTACATTTTGAAAGAAATGCTCTTTTGGTTACCATTTTCGGAAGCAAATCTTTATTTTTTTTATGCTTATTAATTTTCTTCTTTCAAACGTCGAGACAAAATAGTTTTATTCTTTAGTTATTTGCAAGTTTTATTTGGTTGTTTTTATTTTTGTTTTAACTTTCAGTATTTTCATTTCGAAATTCTGAATAAACTTTTATAATAATTGTGAATGCTTGTGCAAAGGCTCACCAGGGCAAAAATAAAATAAAATAAGATAAGAGGAATAAAAATAAAATTAAAATTAAAATTAAAATAAAATAATAAAGGTGTATGAATTTTAGTGAAATTTTCAGGATTCTCGAAAGATTAAACCAAATTAATTACAATATTTACATAATCTATTGAGCAATACCTAAAGGATGTATTAGACTGATTTGCATATTACATTTTACATTATTACATGATATAACATTACATTTACATTACATTATTACATTTTACATTATTACATGATATTACATCACATTTACATTACATTATTACATTTTACATTATTAAATTTAACATTATTAAATTTTACATTTAATTTTTCATTATTAAATTTTACATTTAATTTTACATTATTACATTTTGTATTATTACATTAAATTACATTTATATTAAATTGTTACATTTTACATGATTTACATATTAACAATTCGTTACCCAAAAACTCAGATTTGAAAAATATTTACTCTGATGTTAAAATACATCATTTCAATAAAGCAAAAAAAAAAAAAAAAAAAAAAAAAACATTAAACGTCACAATAAAAATTTATTGACAAAAGGTGTTTGTTTCATATCTACAGTAGGAAGAAAATTACATATTAAATTACATATTGTAAATTTTCTAATTCAAAATTGTAAAGTATATAAACTCACCTTTATGAGAAATATATTACTGGACATCTCCAGCCTTTTTAATTGCACTAAATTCATAAAGTACATTTTAGCAATAACCACGTGAAACAGCTCAACAGAGAAATTAAACTTTGGCATAAAAAATTAACTCAGTATCGTCATTTACTGGAGATTCTACAAAACAATTTAAATTAACTGCAGTTTTAGAAGATAGTAACAATCGGTAAAATTGTCTTTTAAAGCTCACTTTGGAAATAATATTGATTTTGGGGTATGTTACAGATATGCAACATGGTGATACAAAGGGTTAAAAATATCGAAAATTTCATGTTAGTCGGACGCAAATCTCGCCAACGGGAGCTTTTATTTTGTGTGTGTAAATTAGAAACAATGCTTTGATGTTGAAATAAAATGTTTTGGTATTATTATTATTATTATTATTATTATTATTATTATTATTATTATTATTATTATTATTATTATTATTATTATTAATTATCATTATTATTATTATTATTATTATTATTATTATTATTATTATTATTATTATTATTGTTATTATTATTATTATTATTAATTATCACCATCATTATTATTATTATCATTATTATTATTATTATTATTATTATTATTATTATTTATTTATTTAAAATTAAATCAATTGAAAGGCATGTTGTTTTAAATGAATGTTATGTATTTCAAATGATATGAGTGAAAGGTGATTTTAAATAAGATAAATACCATACAAATTATGGCAATGGGAATAATATTTGGCAATTTATCATCTTTGCCTGGCAAAAATAAAAGTACAAAAATATCTAAAACATACTCCAATCAATCATTACCTAATGTTCACAAACTGGCGGTAATTACAATTCATGCCTTATTTCCAATGCAATAGAAGCATTTTCAAATGCCTGTGCTACATTAAAAAGAACTTCCAACTAAACTTTAAACGAGTTCTCGAAAGATGTTGCAAAGAGGTTTATAAACTGATAAGTATAACATATTTTAAAAGCAAACACATAATTAGTTTGAAAAGGAAATTTTTTTAAAGATTTATCTGTTGACGAATATCATTTAATATTTAAATGTATACTTTTATTTTTAAATATTTCTTGATATTTAAATATAAAAAAGTATATCAATGATTTTATTTCTTGATATTAGTAAGCATATAGATAAATGTGAGAAGAATTTGTCAATAGAAATAGTTTTGTACAGCCGTAACCATGAAAGAAAGTAATTGTTTCTGAAAGTGACTCCAAGACAGGAAAAATATCTGCAAATAAACTAAAAAGAGAAAAAAAAAGCACTTGGTATTTTACATCATTTCTTTTTCCAGTATTTCGATATAAAGACTCAAAATATATTTTAACAGTTGTAAATATTCCCCCAATGTCTCATCTAAAAGTAAAACAAGAAAGAAAAGTCATGCATCAAGCATAGATTATGAAACGCTTTCCAACACATTCAGATTGCTGTAACGAAACTTCACCGCTAAATAAAGTGAAAGAAGATACGTAGTAAACAGTTTAGGAAACATATAACATATTTAAAAATCCAGGTTTAGCAATTACCATCCATAGTCAAAAAAGTAGTCAAACTGTTTTGTGCAGTCCTGTATATGATCTATAAATTTGGATATATACTAAATAGCATGATATAAATTAGTTCAGTTAGAAAATTCTCTTTTAGCAATTTTCGCCAATACTAATCTTTTGTATAGCCCTGTATATTATATAAAGACTTGTACACAACACATATTAAAACAAAATTTAATTCAAGTAAAAAACGCATAAGGGCAACCTAAAACTCGCATAAACAACAATGTATTTTGTTCTTTGTGTAGCCCTGCATACGAATTTATTGATATTCCACAAACTTATATTTGCCTACTAAATATAGTTCAGCAATAAAATGCGTATCACATTTAAAAACACCCTTAAGCAATTCACTCCCATAGTCAATAATACTTACCAGTTCGTTTGTGAAGCCCTGTATATGATCAACAGAATTTATACACACCACGTACTATACAAAAATTAAGTTAAACTAAAAAACCCAAACCAAAGTTGAAAACGCACTCATCACACTAAGATTGTAATTATCGCACTAGGACTGTAACAAAATTCATTTATGTGTCCCTTTAAATGAACGATAAACGCAATGCACATCATACTATTCGGTGAGAAATTTATAGTGCATCTCAGTAATACATATAAATTTCATTATGTTTTAAATAGTGAATCAGCATTAAATTACACTGCAAACAATTTTTCCCGTAAAACATTTTGTGTAACAGAATTTTTTGTGTGACCTTGTAAATGAATAATAAATGCTTTGCACATCACATTTTAGAAAAAAACATGTTTTATTGCGCTACATAATTGCATATCAATTTATCATGTTCCGAATGGCGTAACCTCATCAAAATGCACTTGAAACGATTTTTTCCAATTGACCGTAATATAATAGAATAATTTTGACTGTCCCTGTAAATAAACTATAAATGCTACACACTTCATTTTTATTTGGGGTCCTGCAATAGTAAATGTCAATAACATACAAAAGTTGTATGGCAATCCGAGTATATTTACTAAATTGATAGAGCAATTCTTGGCCAAATTATTTGAAATGCTGAACCAATATTATAGTATTTACTAACTCAAACTATATAGCAAATATTACCAATCAATTTATATAACGCAATTCACTATTTTCAATACAATGGCAATAACTTGAATTGCTTTTCGTACATTAGAAACTTTCTACACTGGATGCCTGTATTTCTTAAAATATGTTGTAGACAGACGGACGGACAGATATAAACTGCATTTTCAACACAAGGATATAAATATACTTTAACTATCTTAGGAAATGTTTTATTCGTCAATATCATTAAATATTGAAGTATATTCTATTTCTTTACTTATATTAGTAAGCATAAAAATAAATCAGAGAAGAAACTGTCAAAGGAAATAGCTTTTTGTATAGCTGCAAGTATATGAAAGAAACTGATTGCTTCAGAAAGTGCCTCTAAGACAGGAAAAACAATCTGCAAATAAACAAACAAGCATAAACTGCTGGATGAAAACGCTGATGTCTTTTATATCTGAAGAATAAAGTAAAAAATATTCAGTTGCATTTTGAAAGAAATGCTCTTTTGGTTACAATTTTTGAAAGCAAATCTTTCTGTTTTTGTGCTTATTAATTTACTTTTTCCAAAAGTCAAAATAAAGAATTTTTATTATATGGTCGTTTGGAAGTTTTATTTGTTTCATCCTTTTTTTTCTCACTTTTAGTATTCCCATTTGAATATTCCAAATAAATTTTTATAACAGTTTTATAAGCTACAACAAAGGATCGACGAAGAATGAATGAAATAAAGCCGTGTGAGCACCTTCAGCACGACGTCATTTAACGACATTTAAACTTTTAACACTTTCCGAAATAGATGAAAAGAGTTTATGAATTCGGTTTGTCTGTCTGTCTGTCTGCCTGTCCGTGTTCTAACTCTCGTAAAAATGCTCCGATTGTCATGAAATTTTTACACATTATTGAATTTTACTATAGAAGATTTGGTATTGAAAATGAAGTATGTAGCATTAATAGTTCATTTACAGGGACACATAAAAGAATTCAGTTATATTATGGTCTGGGGGGGGGGGGCGTTTGTGGCGCAATTTATTGATGTTACGATATTTGAAACATAATGAAATTAATATACATTATTGAGATTTTACCGGAGTATACAATTAGTATTATTTACAGTTCCAATTACAGGAACGTACAAAATAATTCCTTTACATTATGATATAAGAGGAAAAATCGTTTGCGGTACATTTTGAGAACGTTATGATACTTGAAATATAATGAAATTAAAAAGCTTCACTAAGGTTCAATACAACCGCATTATATGTTTTAAAAGCACACACTTCTAGCTCTACTCCATTCATCGTTATGGAAGTTAGATAAACACGTTTATTTTATAAAAGGCGCATAATCTGTATATGTGTTCTTTTCCAATCCCTTCTTGTATCAGTTTTCTCATTTAACGAGCCTTTAAAGACAAAAAGCTTATTAACGAAAAACAAGAACGAAAAATCATGCGTCAAGCATAAATTATGTAACACTTTCCAACACTTCCAAAATAATTTTGCAAATCTTTACCGTAATGTGTAAGATGATATCTAACTAAACAATTTTGAAAACGCATAACATATTTAAAAATCCAATTTTAGGAATTACCAACAATATTCGGAAAAATATCCAAGCTCTTTTGTGCAGCCCTGTATATGATCTATAGATTTGCATATAAACTAAATAGAATGCTAAATTTTAATTCAGTTAGGAAACACGTAGCACAGTTTAAAATTTCCCTTCTGCAATATCCGACAATAAAAGGAAATGTACCCGAGAACTTTTGCTGTGCCCTGTATTCAATCTATACAATTTATATACACCAAGTAACAGACCAAAAAGGAGTTAAATTTAAAAACACGGTCATCAACTGAAAAAGCATTCCCAGCATTTATTATTAATAAGCAGTACTTTAACTGAATTATTTTGTGTGTCCCTGTAAATGAACGATGAAAGCTATATACACACAATATTCTATAGTAAGCCTCTTGTAATCCACATTAGTGATATATATCAATTTCAATATGTTTGAAATAGTGGAACATTATTAAAATAGACTGCAAACGATTTCTCTTCCTAGACCGTAATGTAACGGAATTCTTTTGAGTATCCCTGTAAAGGAACTATAAGTGCTATGCACACCATATTCTATAATTAGACTCTTGTAGTGCATCTCAGTGATATAAATTAATTTCCATTTGTTTGAAATTGTGTAACATCTTTAAAATAAACCGCAAATGATTTATCCCCATAGACTGCAATGTAACGGAATTCTTTTGAATATCCCTGTAAAAAAACTATAAGTGCTACACACTTCATTTTCAGTACCGAACATGCCACAGTAACCCTCAATAACATATATCAATTGCATGACGATCCGAGTATATTTACGCGACTTAGAGCAAGACAGATAGACAAACCGAATTCATAAACACTTTGCAACTATGTTGGAACGTGTTAAAAACTGAAAATATGAAAAAATTTCTGAAATATGTATGCGAAGAGGCAAATTCCTAGTATTGATTTTTTATATATCCACTGTTTGAACTCTCAGTTTCTATGTGTTTAATTTAGAAAGACCACATGTCCAAGACTACAAAAAATATCACAGAAATCACCCTTTTCATTCAAATAATCTGAAAAGCGTGTGAAAAGTGCATTTTATTATCTTTTCCCTACAATCCAAATAACTGCAAAAAACAAAAAGTCCTTCCGGCCTGTACTGGGAGGAAAAGTTAGCTTTCATCGTCCATGTTTTAAAAAAATCAACCCATTTTACTCAAACACCCAAAGCTAAAATGCTTGGAACTTGATTTTAGAAGATTCAATCCCGGTTTTCGTTAATACTGAATTTGAATGCGAATTTCAGCATGAGAGTTACAGCATAACGAAAATCAGATTGTTTCAAAATGCCAGCCACCCCATAATTTCAAACTGGCATATATCTCAGAAATTTTTTAAGATATAGCCAAAAACAAAAAATATTCCAGAATCCTTGTATCACGTTCTGACACTTAACAGAAACAATTTTTTCAATTTATAATTTTTTTGTACATATTTTTGAATTTTTAAAAATTTTAAATTTTTTAACTGGCACCCATTTTGAAGCAAGATGGCAGATGAAGCTGGCCAACGAGCTCTGTCGACCTTAGTCTATCCTACACTGTAAAAAATTTTCAGAAACGTGTCTGAAAGTATGACATCTGCTGCACGATACTACCGGAAAGGTTTCTGATTCGAACAGAAAAATGTTTCGGATAAAACACGGCACCTTTCCGCTTCGCAATGAAAAGTTTCTGAATATATCGGAAATCTTTCATTACAGATCGGAAAGGCTCCATAATATATATTAAACCTTTCTGAAGACGAGGAAATGTTTATGAATATATAGGAAATCTTTCATTACAGATCGGAAAGGATTCTGAATAGTATATATGATATAGTCAGAAATCGTCTGAATCTATAATCAACCCCCCCTACCCCCGCGATCCAAAAAGAGAATTATAATGGAATACTTGAAAATATAAGAATTTCTGTTATTTTAAATACTTAAATTAAGCTTTTTTTTATAATGATTCTGTTTTCTATGCGAAATTATTCGATATATTGCATGATATTTTTTTCAGTTTATATCAATATTTTCATCAAACATATTTTAACCCTAATATTAAGGAATATTGATGAAGATATTTACCTTCTTTTTTAACAACATATCATGAACAAAAATATGGGATTTATACAGCTTCAGAAATCAAGTATTTATTTTAAAATATTACAAAAATAGCACAAGGCTACTTAGGAAGCTACCTTTCAAAATTTTCATCAACATGAAATAGTTATATACTAATACTAATATATTTTAGATACATTTCAAATAAACTATCAAAACCAAACAACGTAAAATTATTAAAACTTATGTATGAGCTTTCTAAAAACAATACAGGTTCAGAGATGTGTTTAGAAAAATTTTGGGTCCTTAAAAACTAATTTTTCATATTAAAACAAGACCTTCACAAAAATTCTCATCTTAAAACTAAACCCGTCACAAAATTTTTCATTCCAAAACAGGATCTTTCACATAATTCTTTGTCTTAAAAACAGACTTTTTACAAAAATTACCACCTCCAAACTGAACTTTTCACAAATTTAATTGTTTAAAAATAAAATCTGACCTATCGCAAAATAATTGAACTCATCAAAGTACATAACTTTTTTATGTGTAAAGAATAGATACACCAGGTACCTAAATATAACGAAAATTTCAAATTCACAAAGTAGTGACTGGAATTTTCCCAATTTCACAAAAACTGGACCCTGTGAGTAAAGACTGGACATAACCCTGAGGTTAATAAAAACACCCGGGAAAAAAATTTTCCGAATGAGAATAAAATAAATAAATATAGTTTGTTTACTTTAAAACAATATTTTCAAAGTCAAACAGGTCAATTTTCAATTTATAGTATTATAAAAGTTAGAGTTACGAAACATGATTAAAAATATATATAAACAAACACACAGAACCGCTGGATATTCTTTAAGAGATTAAATTGCTACTAAATCCTATTTATGAATCATATTTATTAATGCAACATTTAAAAAAAAACTTAAAATGAGAGACAAAGGATTTATATAATTAATTATATTTTAGAGTATATTTTAATAATTATCCTTCCAACACAAAAGATCTGAATGCTCACTCATGTAAATAGTCCTAACTGTTAGGGTTAAGACATTTGTTAAAAATTTTGATAAAAACCGAAAAATATCTCGCCATATATGGAATAATAATTAATATAAAACAGAATCATTATAAAAAAACATGATTAGAGTATCTAAAATAGCAGAAATTCTTACCTTTTCAAGTATTCTTCTTTAAAATTGTCTTTTTGGATTGCTTGAATAATACTTTCATGGCCAACTACATGCTGTTAATGGCGTAAACTGCCTCAAATAGTTGAAAAATAATTGGAATGCGTATGCGTTAGCTCAAGAGGGTCGGTTTCACTCTACAGCCAAAACTAAACCCAAAAATTTGGAAACGTTTCTGATGGTTTCAAAAAGTGAAAATAGCTGTCAGATATCCGATAGTATCCGAAACGTTCCTGATAGAATACTAAACGTTCCAACTATTTTTTACAGTGTATACACATACTCAGTCACATCCGAGAGTTACAGCATGACATATTTCAGATATATATATATATATGGATATATATATATATATATATATAAATCAACATTTGAACGGAGGGTGGTTTTAGGGACTGGGGGTCATGATCGGTGAAAATGTACCACAACTTTTTGGAATTGCTTTCTTCCGAACGGCTGCAATAGGTAGCTTTTTATAATGAAAGCTACCTAAAAATCTGCCATATAATCATTTTTTTTTTTTTTTTTTGTCTGGTGTCAAGTTTGAAAATGTGACTTGTGCCCTTTCTAAAATAAACGATTCAATTTCTGATCACACGTAAAATATGCAAAGAAATTGCCGAACTTGCATAATTTAATTTTAATTAAAATAATCTCTCACTTTTCTTTGTGTTACTTGAACAAATAATCTTTTTACCACATCATTTTTCAGTTTTGTGACACACTGGAAAATTTGGTGTGTTATGTCACATTCTGATTGGTAATATCGGCGAACACCCATTAGCAATTTTTGAACCTCTAGCGTTTTGATGATAAAAAGATTTCTTTTCATTCATTATCGTCACTGACAATTTTTTGATCTCTCAACAGCTAAAGTTACATCAAAGTTGCTTTTGAAAAAATCACATACAAAAGCAGTTTCGATTCTGCCCGGACATTTTGTGAAAGAATGTCCGTATTATCCGAAAAGTAGTAACGGTTCAAGCGATGTATTTAACATTAATTGCAAATAGGAAATGGAGAGGGAAACGAAATTGTCCTCGTTAATCGGAGATACGTCTAAATACGTCTAATAAGATAAGTGGGGCTGTAGTAACAAGAATACACTGTATATAATAAATATTTTAATTAGCATTTAGATCCAAGTGATCGTAAAAAAAATTAAAAAGTGTAACTTTTCGAAAATTAATAGCATGAATTACATAATCTTAATTCAAACCATTTTTGGAACATTTCTGCAATTTACATTGCCTATGTATCTCCAACAGTCAAAACAGTAAGCGCCTTTCAACCTTTTTCGGACACCCTGTAAATTGTATTTTACATTGCATATAATATCCTTTTTGTACCTTATTTATTTTCATTTTTCTATATTAGAATCAATTAGCGCCTATTTAATCATAATGGAACCCTTCAGTAAAATATACATAATGACATTTTAAAAGCTTGCTATAACTTTATTAACTTAATGACAAATTTATTTATTTAATCTCTATATCTAACTCACTAATATAAAACAAACATTAAAGTGCCTCGAAAGATATTTCTCAACTGAAGATTGTTTCGTAATCCTCTCTTGAGAATTTTTATTCTCTTGCGAAATAAGACACGACTAGACGTCGTGTTTTTAATTTTATATGTTTTCTATTTGTTGCACTTACATTAATACATTTATTTTAAAAGGTTTGTAAAGCTAAGACGGTAATAAATACTCAGAAGTATTAACTTAAACTCTTAAAAGAAATTCTGAAAATATTTCTTAAAACTTGCAACATTCCATTTTGTGAATTTTCTGTAGAAGAATGTTTATAATGTGCGATTAGTTAACATAAAATACGGATATATTTAATATGTATTTCATGTATTAATATACAATTTAGAGATTTCCTAAGGTTGGTTGGTTGGTTGATTTTATGACGGCCGATTATCTACTCGAGGGATATAGACCCAAAGGGGTAGTACCCTCCGTGGGGGGTCTTTCTAAGGGATCCTAATTCGTATTCACGACAAGAGATTTCCTAGCGATCGGAGGCCTTAAACACGCAGCAGCGGAATGCTTTCGCCAGTGAAAAATGACGTCATAAACGAAAAGTTTCGTTCATACAGCTGAAAGGAGTTACCACAGATCTCTGAATACTAGGCCAACGCGTTGACACGAAAATGTTGGCTGTTCTAGGTAATTTTTTTTCAGCGTTTGTCCGGTCCCTTGAATTTGGATACCAGTAATTTCAATAAGAATTCTTTGCCTTATTTTTCTGTGAATAAATAAAGGCGAAGAATGCTTTTAGAAAATACTGTTTAAAATTTATTTGGCCAGGCAAATGCTGAAAAAAATCTCCCCTACGATAGCCGCCATTTTTGTATCTGCGCGTAAGACCATTATTCAGAAGGCTGTTAGAATTACTATAATTACGTCAAAATGACGTAATTTTCGCTGACTTTTCGTTCCGCTAGTGCCAAGATTAAGCCTCCTTAAGACTTAGACTTCCTTTAGACTCCTTAACAACAAAAACAAATATATATACTTAGGCGAAATAGTCATAGTATTTGCCCTTATTTCTGGCCGAAATTCTGCGTTAAAATAAGGTGACTATTGTTAGCTAAAAATTCTGGTGAGAGTGTGCACCTGAATCGTAATTAGGCTATGTCTCCTTCGAATTTACCGGCAGTCTTGCTGATGCTAGTGAGGTATTCAGAATTAGCTGTAGATTTTTTGTTTTAATATTGTTACTTCGTTCGAAAAATACAGGACACTTTCTTTCATATCGTAATGCTTTTGTATGGGTATTCAATCATTTTTTTTAATTTTATCATCCGCTGAAAAGAAAATGGCACACTTGCATTTGAACAGATTTTGAATTGATTCAAGCGTTAAATTATGGATACTAAATTTTCACTGTGCGTGCTTTAAAGTAATTTGATCAGTTTAAAAATTAGTCAATACATAAGTTTAACATTCGAAATTTGCTGTATAACTTTTATTGAAATTTTGGGCATCTGTTTTATCAAAATATAAACATTTTACTTTCTCAGTTTTGCAGTTTTGCCGTTAAGCGTTTTTTTTTTTTTTTTTTTTTTTTTTAACAGCTCCTTTGCAACTGTTACATATAGCGTATAAAAAATTAATACTCATAGCATATAAAAAAATTTATTTATTATAATCGCGCTATTTCGACACAATTAAACTAAAGATGCAAAATTTTGTCATTAGAAAGGAAAAAATCTCCTGTACAACGAGGTGCGTATATGCTAATGAATTACAGCGTAAAGCGCACGCGTATGACGAGGACTTGAATACTGAAATAGCGCAATTATTGGAAATTTCTTAATTGAGACAAAGAAAAGTACAGTTTATAATGAAAAATATACAAGAATAAGTAATTCAAGACAGACGTTGCATAAAATCATCCATAATATAACTAATCTTCGGAAAATCCTACATACTTACAAGTAGTATTATACAATCTAGAAATTTCGGATTGAAATACATATTAGGAAAGACATATTATATATTATGTAAAGTAGTATCAACAAGAAAATGACTTTCGCAATTGACATTTAGACCCCTGATATGCAGATTTAGTAGTTTAATCTCGATGTCTGAATGACTTAACGCACAAGCAACACAATAATGTATCCGAAGATCTTTTTTAACGAAATGTTGATTTGCAATTCTCTCTTGAGAATTTTTCTTGTCTGGTGATACAGACACGTCTAGACGTCGTGTTTTTAATTTTGTGTTTTCTGTCACTTGTACTTATTTTACTACTGTAATGTTATTCAGTAATCAGGAAAGTCAAGTCAATAATAAATACTAAGTAGCTTTAAATTTCGCACTTAAGGGGAATTAGTGCACATCATTTAATAAACTAGTCGGATATGCCAATCACAAAACTTTTTTTTCTATTTCATGCATGTTAATGCTTCAAAAAGCGTAATTTTTTTTTATTACACTTCATGTTTTTTGTCTATAAATGTTTGAATATCAAGGAGGGGGTTGAAGAAAAAATTTTTCGTAATGAAATCTAATCAATGGGTAATAGTGTAATTGGAGGTAAGATGCCGTATTGGACAAGATGCTGTGTCATGTGGTTTTCCTATGCTCAGGGGCAGTAGGGAAATGCCACTCAGTTGTGAGGAAGCGGATTCCCTACTGATACTTTAATTCCAGTTTGCGTTCCGTTTTTTAAGTTTTAAGTAGTGCTTTTGTATTGTTATTTCGTCTTAACACCTCTAGTAAGTGTCAAAAATCTTTTACGTGCCTTCTTTATTTACCTATATAAGTCATAGTTTAAACATTATAAAAAAAAAAAATAAAAAAAAAATCAGATGTTTTTGGAGAATATTCGAGCCAAAACTTTCCATCAAACGTTCCGGTTAACGCTTCTTCACATTAATAGGGGCACTAGCGTCTTGTCCAACACTTTGGAATGAGTCGATGAAAATCTTTAGGGGAAAGATGCCTGTTATTTTCTGTTGCGATCAGATGCCTTCGCTTGGTTAAAAGAACAATGATGAGTCCCGACCTCAGTTTTTCAAGCAGAAGTTCACTTCAAATTGTCGAATAAATTCTCAAGAACATGCGGTAAACAAGAGATTCGATATTTCCTCCAACAATGCACATCAAAAGCAACTGACTGGCCTTATAATCAACTTGCCATCAAGTGATGAAAGAATATCTAGTGCCAACTGCAGAAAACACTATAAAGTCTTCTCCAACAATTTTTTTCATGAAATTTCTCCTGTTTCAGATAATGAAAAGAGAACGTATAGCAAAAGAAAGTAAAAAGCTCAAGTACATACATCATCAGAAGTTCTTGAAGAACAGAAAGTGGAAAAGGCAGAAAAAAGGAAGCTTATAAAGGGAAACAGCAAAGAAAAAAGTTAAAAAAAGAAAAATAATAGATCTATAAAAGTCAAACTAAAGCATCTGCAAAATGCCATGTGTCTCAAGCCTTTCTTAAAAAGAATGTTTAAGAAGAAGTTAAAAGCTAGAAAGCGAGAATCTTCAACAGACGATTATATGGATGATGATGAAATTTCCTACCAAGATTCAGATGATAAGGATTTTTTTAAATAAATGAGAATGCGAGTTCAGAGTATCTAGAAGAGTACAAAAAAGCATCGGAAAAATGTGATTGGATCAAGTGCATTCAGTTCAACTTTTAGCAACACGAAAATTGATCAAACTTCCTAAACAAATGTGCTGTTTGTAGCAGACCTGCGATATTGCTGAAAAAAAAGAGGAACATATGAGAAAAATTAACCAACAAACTGAACTCTAAAGTACTTTACGACAGTCGTTATTTTTTTAATTTCAATTTCTTATAAAGTTTTGAAAATTGGCATACTTAAGAGCCATAATTCTTTTTAAATGCTAAATAGAACATAACCTTTTTTTTCGAATATTAATTTGTTTTTTATTAAATTGCTAATGACATATTCAGATTTTTGCAATTTACGAATACTAAGTAAGTGACAACTTTAGCATGTCTAAAATATTGAAGTTACTTTTATTCGCCCCATTATATGCTACACTGCTTCCAAAAAAAAAAAAAAAAAAACTATTGTTAACATTGAAACTCCAGAAAGCATCTTACCCCTATGTAGTTGGCCATCTTACCCCAATATTGGAATCAGATACCGAAATGCAAGCGTTTACAAATACAAAATTTTTGATGATTTCTATGACATTTGTAAAATGAAATATATTTTTAGATATTACATATAAAATATCAACTTTAACAAAATGTTAGTGAATAACAAATAAAAACAACCGACGATTTTATTAAAAAAATAAATAAAAACCTACGGCATCTTCACCCAATCTACCCTATATCAAAAAACGTAAAAAAATTTGCTTATTACAAGTATGAAAATTATAAACCTTGATTGGACATAGACAATTGGGTGTGATACAGTATCGTTGCTTTTCAACAGCTACCGATTTTCTACAAAATTATATACGAACCTCGATGTATTGCATTATATCTAAGTGTAAAATTCGTCAAAAAATACTCATAAAATCTTTATTTAAGCTGCAAAAATCGAGAAAAAACGCACAAAAGAAAGCAAAAATGATAAAAATATCATTTGTTTAATTCTTTGCTTAAAATGTGTTGAAACATCAGTAGTATATTTATGCGACGTTATGTAAAGATCGGATGATTATAAACATGTGAAAAAGGCATACTATGGCATGCATTTACCTTTAAATGATTCAACCTATTTGGATGAGACTAAAACATGTGTATTAGGCTCATCAATATCTCAACCAAGTTCGTTGGCCAGCTTGGTTCGTCATCTTGTTTTAAAATGATGGCCACTAAAAAAATTGAAACTTAAAAATATTTACAAAGAAAAATTCGAAATTAAATTTTTATTTATTTTATTTTTATTTTATTTTTGCTTAA
This sequence comes from Maratus michaelseni, assembly GCA_963931845.1. Classification (NCBI taxonomy): domain Eukaryota; kingdom Metazoa; phylum Arthropoda; class Arachnida; order Araneae; family Salticidae; genus Maratus; species Maratus michaelseni. The sequence goes on along the minus strand of OZ007597.1, from coordinate 109,698,521 downwards.
GTGTTAGGCCTTGATACAAGGATTCCGAATCATTTCTTTTTTTGCCTCTATCGTAAAAAATGACTGAGATATAGCAGTTAGAAATTCTACTGTAGCTGCATTTTGAAATAAGACAGCAGATTAAAACAAATCAGGGATTAACTTAAAGAGTTTTAATCAACGGGATTTCTTGCAAATTATTATCTCGTTCATTGTTGTAATAATTTTCCCAATCATACGCATAAAACTATGTTCATATCCGTTAGAGTCAAATTCTCGCCAAGCCTGCGCGAAATATCGCAAATTTTGCGACCAAAACTAAGTCTCCATAAATGAATCCAACTTGGCTATAGCTGACTAATTTGGCGAATTTCTTATTCAAATTCAGTATTAATGAATCTTCTGTAATCGGGATCTTTGCATTTTAACTTTCTGTTTTCGAGTAACATTAGCTAAAATTTTAAAAGGAAGATATAGGAAAGCTACCTTTTTCGGAAAGGACTTTTTTTCATTCAACTGTTATAAACTATCGTCATTAGCTCATTTACAACGATTTTTTTCGGGTACTAATAAATATTTTCATAAAGTGATTATTTTTTACATTTCTATATATATTAGTTGATTAGTTTATTTTTATAATTTTGTTGTTTGGATTTTTTTTTTTTTTTTTTTTTTTTTTTTTTAGCAATACTTTATAAAAGATCTATTTCTTTTGCAGGTAAATACAAGATTTAAATCAAATAGCTGACATGAGATTGAGAATATCTTAAATATTAATGTGCATATGGATTAATATGATTGTTGTATAAAGGTAATGTGTTTTTTTTTCTTTTAGAAATAATCATATTAGTATAGAAAATTGTATTTTTAAAGTAACGGTTTTTTTTTCCTGATTTCTTATCTAAAAATGCCGATAATCTATTTTTAAATAAATTTCAGCTTCTTTAAATATAAATCTTTTCGAAATCCTTTACCACTCAAAATAATTTTCTATGCTGAACAAATATATATATATATATTTAAAAACAGGACAATTGCACCATAATTTCTATAATTCAAATACAACATTTGCTAAATGGTACATACATTAAAATCGTGCATTTACAACCACAATTAAACATCAACGTTTCATTTCGCTTCTCCGAACGTCATCAGGATGTTACAAACAGGTCGAAAATGTCAAAATGAGCATACACGTCAGAGTTCTGGAGAAAACATGATCGGAGAGGGCGCAAACGTCATTGACGTTTGCGCCCTCTCCGATCATGTTTTCTCCAGAACTCTGACGTGTATGCTCATTTTGACATTTTCGACCTGTTTGTAACATCCTGATGACGTTCGCAGAAGCGAAATGAAACGTTGATGTTTAATTGTGGTTGTAAATTCACGATTTTAATGTATGTACCATTTAGCAAATGTTGTATTTGAAATATATATATATATTGTACATTAAAGATCCAGCCATTTTTTAATGAAACATGTATTATTTTTACAGATGAATAAAATATATAAAATAAGTCTGTTTGGTTTTTTAGAGGGGGATGGTGAATTAGATTTTCTAAGGCATTTATGTTCGAATAGAGATTAATACTCCAAGAATAATCAACGATGGTAATTTTAAAACAAAAAAAAGTATTTACTATATTTTCTAAACCTGGTTCACTCTTAGTTTCGCATTAAAAAGAAAAAAAAAGGGGGGCAAATTTACCTTCGAATGTTTTTGTTGTTGTAGTTGCTTTTTAAACATAAAATTGTGTATGAATATACAATATATGTCATTGGATTTAATAATATTCTTATTTGAAGATGCAGTATTCTGCTTAGCAATTAGACCGGTCGAAACGACTCGGATACAAATCATAGTTTGGATAAGGTATGCACAAGGCCCGGAAGTCACTCGTGATCAAGCCAACGTGAACAGAAGATGGCCATGGCGGCGCCTCTAAACCATACATTAACCGGCAAGATGGCACAATTTCGGCAAAATCTGCAATGGGAACGATACCAGCATCACTAGTGACAGTGGAAAAAACTAATAAAATCCGCTAATTACCCATGTACACAATAGAAAAATACTTTTTTTCCCTTAATCACCCTTTTTAGGTGCGTTCGTAATTATATAAATACGTAGCACCTATTGTCGTCGCTAGGTCCGTCCGTCTGTCCGTCCGTCTGTCTGTCCGTCCGTCCGCATATAACAACGCAAAAACTACCCAACCAAATGGTTTGAGATTTAAGATATATTATCTTTGCAGAATTTTGTCGAGACATTTCAAATTTTATTAAAATCGAATTAAAACTTTAGGAGATATTAATAAAAATATTTATTAAGAAATTTGAATTTTTTTTTTAAATCGGTGCTTTTTTGTTATAGGAGCTTCCGAAGTTTAATCGTCAAGCGACCGAGATATGACAGAAATTAATCTGCAGACGATATAATTCATTTCACAGAATTAAAAATCATCAAGATCTGAATATTTATATAACTAGCTACAGTACGAACGCACCTCGTTTGTCACGTTTGACGTACAATTTCCAACTTGTTTTCCTTTGGACATATAATATAACCAAGAAGAAAAATATACAATAATCGCTTTGGATTTACTAATGATTACGAAAATCCTCTTTATCATTAGAAACCTCAGAAACCAATGTATTTTCGATATTTAAAGAAGCATTTAGAAAAACAAAGTTTCTTTTGATGCGAACGACTTTCTCAAATTTTTCCGCGTAGTTTTTAGAGTACATTATTGTTTACTCATAATTTACCTAAAAATGCTATAAGAAACCACAAAACTTCCTTTAAAAATGTAAACATAAACTTTTAAAAGAAGAATGATATCATGGATCATATTTCTATCAATCATGATAGATACTCAACAGGAAGCATACACTGCGTATGAAAAGTTTCTTCCCCACTGCCACTAGTGGTGCTGTTATCTATATCGCATTACCATTGCGCCATACCCAGTTAAAAATTTGCAGCAAACTGTCTAGTTATTCGACCATTTTTATAGAAAGCGGTTACATAACCGTAATTTAACCCTATTCTGGCTATATTATTGCACTTGTGGTCAGAATAGTGTTCAATTATGGTTATGTAACCGTTTTCTATAAAAATGGTCGGATGACTGGCCAGTTTGCTGCAAATTTTTATGACACTATGTTATCTTGTTGGTTAATATATGCTCTAAGTCTCCCAATATGTTTTGGAGACATTAAAAATTAATTTTTCATATAAAAAACTAAAAAAATAAAAAAACAGAAAGTTTTATTCTTTTTAAAATTTTATATCCAAAAATATCTAAAAAATATATTTTGAAATAATTTTCTCTTCATCAAAAATAAATGTTTTCAGAATCGTCTGCCAGTCAAACTTAATTGTTCATCCAGAAATACATTCAAGTGTAACCAGATAAAAATGTACTGTCAAATGCAGCTCTCTTGGGAGTTGAATAGAATATATTTGATACATTCTTTTTTTTCTTTCCTCTTCAAAAGAATCTGATCGGTTGTCTGAAAGTAAAAGAAAATATAGATGTCTCTGGAGGGAGAGTAAAATATTCTACGAATGTTCTAAAATTTCAGAGATGGCGCTGTAGACTTTTCACGAAAACACCATATGGGAGGATATATTTTGTGCTTGAAGAATTGAATTTATTTCTCAATAAATAACTCCCCATGCAATATATTAAAATGTAGTTCACATAACTTTATTTAGAAAGTAAAATAGAAAATTAAATTATACAACTGTTTTTCAAACATAAATAGTTTATAAAGGATAATATGCATAAATCTTAAATATTGTAGTCCTTAATATTATTATTTTATTTTTAATTCATATTCTTAAATGCCTTCGTTAAAAATATTTTGGGTTACAGTAAAAATTCGCAATATATATATACCCTACTCTTTCTCTATAATATGCAGATGTATAGTAATTGGGTACGTTAAAAACAGTTAGAAGTTGTGTAGATGGAAAACCTACAAGAAATCAGACACAACGGCATCTTATTAAAACAAGAAACTAAAATCATGCATCAAGCCTGGATTATGTAACACTTTCCAACACTTACAATGTATTTAAATTTTACCGTTTTATAAGGTGAAAGATGAAGTCTAAGTACACAAATTAGAAAAAACATAACATATTTAAAAACCCAATTTCAGTAATTACCAACAATTTTGGGGAAAATATCCGAATTCTTTTGTGCAGCCCTGTACATCATAAATAGAATTGTGTATGCACTATATAGAATGATAAAATTTAGTTCAGTTAAGAAACGCATAGCAAGTTTAAAATTCCTCTTCTAGAAATGTGCTCGAGATTTTTTGTGCTGTACTGTATATGATCTCTAGAATTTATTAAGTACCAAGTAATAGGCAAAAAATTATTTAAATTTAAAAACGCGTACCGTCACTGAAAACGTACTTCCAGCAATTATTGTTAACAGACCGTACTTTAACCGAATTCTTTTGTGTATCCCTGTAAATGAACGTGAATGTTATGCACACAGTATTCTACACCAACTCAGTGATAATCAATTTCACTACGTTTGAAATAGTGAAACATTATTAAAATAAATCGCAAACGATTTCCCCCCATAGACCGTAATGTAACGGAATTCTTTTGAATGTCCCTGTAAAGTAACTATAAGCGCGACACACTTCATTTTCAATACCGAACATGCCATGGTAAACATCAATAACATATATCAATTGTGTGACAATCCGAGTATATTTACTCGAGTTAGAGCACGGACGGACAGACAGACAAACCGAATTCATAAACACTTTTCAACTACGCAGGAAAGTGTTAAAAAATACACGAGGCCATGCGGTTTTGTTTTGTATTACATTTTAGTGTGTAATGAATTACATATGCCATCTCTATGATTCCTACACATAAATACACTCGAAATAATTCACTGTTTGTAATTTGGACAAAAATTTCTTCTTTTTACAAAACGTCAATTTATTTTTAACTCGATCATACTGATTGGTAAACATATCATGCGAATTGAGATTTTTCAAACTGGGTGAAAACGTGTCCAGGCCAAGAGTTGAACCCAAGAGGTTCGGTCAAATTTCTAAGCCAAAATGTCTTGGGTTTGACTCTAAGCCTGAACACATTTTCTCTCTCAGTTGGAAAAATCTCAATTCATATGATATCTTTACCAATCAGTATGATTGAGTTAAAGAATATATATACAGTGTATCTACGTATCCATCGTTTAATAAAGTTCCATTATTTGTGATTTATTCTGTTGAGTTCTCTACATGTCAGACCAAATCCTATTACCAGTAATGTTATCTGAGTGAAATGTGTCGACCAGTTGTCGGTCCAGGTAACTTAATGCGAGGTGTGGCTATTAAATAATAATATTATTGGTGCGAGAAATTATATTTATTACAAATAAATTTATATTTAACTTTTATCCCCTATCAACATACATTCCTCCTCTATCTATACACAGCTGCATAAGTGTCTTCCATTGTTTAAAACAATGCTTCAGCTCATCAGTTGTAAACCTCTTCAACAGCTTTGTCGTTTTTGCTTTTACTTGATCAACAGACTGAAAATGTGTTCCCTTTCCCCTTGTAGTCCAGTAGAAATAGCGCAAAAAAGGGCCTTGCCTTACAAAAATTCGGGTAGTTCCGATTTTTGGGTATGCTGTAAAGGTTGACCCTCTAATAAAAAAAAAACAAGTTTTCAACCTTCTAGACCTTGTGCGTTTTTCACAATATTGAAAAAACCAATATTTTTCGGCACTTTTTTCAATTTTTCTTAAATAACTCAATTTTAGTGCTTTTTACAGAAAAAAGCTTTGCTACCATTTTGCAGAGCATAAAATTCTCTACAACATGCAGTATTGCGGTTTGTAAATTGTCCAAATAGGGGGTAAGATACAAAGCCGGGAATATAGGGTAAAATTTGCAAAAAATGCAAAAATCCACTAAAGACGTTAGTTTTTGCTTAATAACCTACTTTTAGTGCGTTTTAGAGACAAAAGCACTTTCCCATTTTGTAGAGCATAAAATTCTCTACAACATGCAGTATTCATGTTCGTAAATTGTCCAAATAGGGGGTAAGATACGGAGCCGGGAAAATAGGGTGAAATTTGGAAAAAAGGTAAAAATCTACAAATGACGTTAGTTTTTGCTTAATAACCTACTTTTAGTGCGTTTTAGAGACAAAAGCACTTTCACTATTTTGTAGAGCATAAAATTCTCTACAACATGCAGTATTCATATTTGTAAATTGTCCAAATAGGGGGTAAGATACGGAGCCGGGAAAAGGGTTAAATTTGGGAAAAAATGTAAAAATCCACAAATGACGTTAGTTTTTGCTTAATAACCCACTTTTAGTGCATTTTAGAAACAAAATTGTCATAATCAACTTTTTAGACATTTTAAGTAGTTTATTAAGAAAAAACTAACGTCATTTGGGGATTTTTACATTTTTTCCACATTTAACCCTATTTTCCCGGCTCCGTATCTTACCCCCTATTTGGACAATTTACAAATATGAATACTGCATGTTGTAGAGAATTTTATGCTCTACAAAATTTTGAAAGTGCTTTTGTCTCTAAAACGCACTAAAAGTGGGTTATTAAGCAAAAAGTAACGTCATTTGTGGATTTTTACATTTTTTCCAAATTTAACCCTATTTTCCCGGCTCCGTATCTTACCCCCTGTTTGGACAATTTACAAATATGAATAATGCATGTTGTAGAGAAGTTTATGCTCTACAAAATGGTAAAAGTGCTTTTGTCTCTAAAACGCATTAAAAGTAGGTTATTAAGCAAAAACTAACGTCTTTAGTGGATTTTTGCAAATTTTACCCTATTTTCCCGGCTTTGTATCTTACCCCCTATTTAGACAATTTACAAATCTGAATACTGCATGTTGTAGAGAATTTTATGCTCTACAAAATGATGAAAGTGCTTTTGTCTCTAAAACGCACTAAAAGTGGGTTATTAAGCAAAAAGTAACGTCATTTGTGGATTTTTACATTTTTTCCAAATTTAACCCTATTTTCCCGGCTCCGTATCTTACCCCCTATTTGGACAATTTACAAATATGAATACTGCATGTTGTAGAGAAGTTTATGATCTACAAAATGGTAAAAGTGCTTTTGTCTCTAAAACGCATTAAAAGTAGGTTATTAAGCAAAAACTAACGTCTTTAGTGGATTTTTGCAAATTTTACCCTATATTCCCGGCTTCGTATCTTACCCCCTATTTAGACAATTTACAAATCTGAATACTGCATGTTGTAGAGAATTTTATGCTCTACAAAATGATAAAAGTGCTTTTGTCTCTAAAACGCACTAAAAGTAAGTTATTAAGCAAAAACTAACGTCTTTAGTGGATTTTTGCATTTTTTGCAAATTTTACCCTATTTTCCCGGCTCCGTATCTTACCCCCTATTTGGACAATTTACAAATATGAATACTGCATGTTGTAGAGAAGTTTATGCTCTACAAAATGGTAAAAGTGCTTTTGTCTCTAAAACGCACTAAAAGTAGGTTATTAAGCAAAAACTAACGTCTTTAGTGGATTTTTGCAAATTTTACCCTATTTTCCCGGCTTCGTATCTTACCCCCTATTTAGACAATTTACAAATCTGAATACTGCATGTTGTAGAGAATTTTATGCTCTACAAAATGGTAACAGTGCTTTTTTCTGTAAAATGCATTAAAATTGAGTTATTTAAGAAAAATCGAAAAAAGTGCCGAAAAATATTGGTTTTTTTTCAATATTGTGAAAAACGCACAAGGTCTAGAAGGTCGAAAACTTGGTTTTTTTATTAGAGTGTCAACCTTTACAACATACCCGAAAACCAGAACTACCCGAATTTTTGTAAGGTAAAATGCTATTTCTACTGGACTATTGTGTCCCCTTTTCACTTTTGGAAACAGATAGAAATTACACGGTGGCAATTACGGAGGATGATCAAGCACAGGAATGCCCTTGTCCGGTAGAAACCGCTTCACAGATAAAGCATTGTGATCTGGCGCGTTGCCCAGGTGCAGAATTCATCCACAAATCCGGTCTTTTCTCCCTTACTCTTTCTCCCATCTTGATTAGTAATTCTTTATCGATCATCCGACTGTTCAGACGTCGGTCTTTCCGTAGAGTTTCATTAATTGTCTGAACGTTTCCTTCAGTTCTTTCAGTCACAGGTCCACCGAGACGTTATCATCTTCAACCTCTTCCCAACCTTCAGAAAACCGTCTGTGGCATTCATAAACTCTATCACGTGACATAACATTATCACCAAGCATCTCCTTTAACATTTGTAAACATTTTGTTGGTGATTTTTGAGCGTTTTCATTTCAGTCTGTCGAACTAGTAAAAGCAAAAACGGCAAAGTTGTTGAAGATCCTTACAAGTGATGAGCTGCAGCATTGTTTTGAACAATGGTAGACACTTATGCAGCTGTGTATAGGTAGAGGAGGAATGTATGTTGAAGGGGATAAAAGTTAAATATAAATGTATTCGGAATAAATATCATTTATCAAACTACTCTCCTTACTTAATAGCCACACCTCGTAGTCAGAGCGTTGGAAATTTAAGCCGAAAGATCTCGAGTTTGACTACGAGCCTAGACAGTTTTTGCACTCAGTTGGGAAAATCTTAATTCGTGTGTCAAAATCCATGTGATAGCATATATTTCAGATCGTGGGACGATATGTGTGATTGAAAATTTAGAAACAAGATAAAGAATAACATGCATATACTTGATGCCCACAAGATGACGTTTTATTATTACTTACCCATCATACGTAGTATAGGGTAAGTCTTGTAATCGTTTTGAAAATCGAAAATTTTTTTGACGGATTTACACGTTTCAGACACTGGAGATTCCGAAAAACATATTTTTAGAAAAAAAAAATTTGCCGTCCGTCTGTCTGTGTGTCTGTGTGTCTGTAAACGCTCTATCTCCCGAAAAAATTGAGATAGAGACTTGCAATTTAGTATGTACTTAGTATGTAATAATGGGAAGAAGCCTATTTCATTTCAATAACCTCGATTAACCGGAACTATTTTTTCGGACTCTCGAAATATTCGTTCTGATAAACGGTATATAAAAATTTTCGAAATTGGTTATTTTAAGAAATGGATATAAAAGACAATAAAAAAAACAAATTTTGCATACAGCATGAAGTCGATCGGATAATGAGTTGCCGAGATATTTGTAATCCTATTTGCCACACTCTTCGATTTTTCATGACCCTGTATTTCATCCAAATTTCACTTCAAAGATATATTTTAGTAGGAAATTTGACGCTTAATCAGATGCAATAAACCGCTAGTTAATAGGATTATTATTTTTGGAGTTATAAGGATGTTTCTTTCAATCAATTCAGTAATCGAGCCTTTAAAGTTTATGACGTCATCAAGCCACGATTTTATTCGAATTGCAATGCATTTTATAAGTAGTTTACACATTTTTATTTTAATATTTTACATTATGCATATCCATGATGGGTAAGTATTACGGTGGCCCCCAACGACTAGTTTTTATTAAAAAAGTGAAACATAGTCTGGGTTTTACAGAAAACAAATTAGATAGTTTTTTCTGTGTTTATTTAATATTCGTTGCCACAAATATAACACTTCAAATTAAAAAATAATTTATTACAATATTGCCTTCATTTTCCCATTTACTTTGAAATGTAATCATTAGCCTCTTATTCTCAAAAGTATGGACTCATGTAATACCAAAATGCAAGGAAGCATTGGAAAGTTTAATTTCTTTTCTATCAAAAGTACAACAACTAATCGAGATTAAATATTTCATATATTTTTGGTGTACGTTTAACAACATTCAATTCTTTTAAATAAAGCTAAAGTTATACTGTCAAAAACAGAACAAGAAGAAATCGAATTGAATATCTTATGACATTTTTCCTACTCTCTCAAAGGGAATCTGATCGTTGTCTTGAAATAAAAGCAAGAAATACAGTGTCTCACAAAAGTGATGGGACACTTGTGCTTTATAAAAAGAAACTGCAATAAAATAAATAAACAAACATGTGCAAAAATTTTTTGGGTGTGTTTCATATTTAAAGTTAGTAACAATTATTACATAACATACATTTTGTCAAAATATTAAAATATTAATTTAGTAAAAATACAATTGTTCAGAACGGAGCAAAAAATGGCTCACATAAGTGATGGGACACTTACTTTTCCATCAAATATTTATCCAAAAATTTTACTTTTTAAAAGGTTTTAATATTTTGTTGGATTTCCTTTTACTTTTAAAACATGATTTAATCTTTTTGGGATGGATTCGACTATTTTTTTTGTGATTTCTGGAGTGATTTTACCCCATTCTTCTTGAAGCACCGATTTTAGTTGTTGTTTTGAAGAAATGGTGTGTTTGCGAATTCTTGATTCCAATTCTTGCCAAATATTCTCTATGGGATTTAAGTCTGGAGATTGTGGTGGTGTTTTTATTATTTCAGGACAGTTATATAGCAGCCAGAGTCTAACGTTCAGAGCAGTGTGCTTGGGGTCATTGTCCTGGTAGAATTTAAAACCGTTATGAAGGTTCAATTTTCGTGCTGAAGATTTCAAATTTTGCTTTAAAATATCAATATACTTGTACTGATCCATTATACTGTCAATAAAAACAAGATTACCAACTCCAGCGGACGACATACACCCCCATACCATAACTCCTCCTCCACCATGTTTTACTGTTGGCACCAAGTTCTGTTTGCGAAGTTCTTCCCTGGGTTTTCTCCACACCAAGATTCTACCGTCAGAACCAAATATATTAAATTTACTCTCATCAGCAAATATAACTTTATTCCAGTAATCAGAATTCTTATTTATGTTGGATTTTGCGAAAGCTAGTCTGAGTTTTCTATTCTTTTCACTTACGAAGAATTTTTTCCTGGCTACTCTACCGTGATATCCAGCAGATCGAATTACCCTTCTAATAGTTTCAGGATTAACAATTATTCCATATAATGCTTGTAAATCAGCAGCAACTTTTGAAGCACTAATTCTTGGATTTTTTTTAATATTTCGAACGATAATTCGCTTTATTCCATTGGATAGCTTTGATGGTCAGCCAGGTCTTCTTTTATCCTGAATCATATGATTCTTTTTATATCGTTTAATGATATTGAAAACTGTTGAACGACTCAAGTTAACTGTTTCAGCAGTTTTTCTAATAGATTTTCCACGTTCAATATGCAAATTAATAACTAATTTTCGAATTTCAGGCGAAGTTTCTTTTCGTTTAGCATTCATGACTACACAGAGCTAAAAAACACACAAAAATTCCAAAACAAACTGGAGAGAAATACTGCAGACGATTTTATAAATTATTGCCAATTGCTTTTAAGTAAAAATAAAACCCCAAAAAATATTTTTATTGCTTATTTCAGACGATTTTTGTTGCATATATAATGGTGTCCCATCACTTATGTGAGCTATTTTTTGCTCCGTTCTAAACATTTGTATTTTTATTAAATTAATATTTTAATATTTTGACAAAATGTATGTTATGTAATAATCTTTACTAAATTTAAGTATGAAACACACCCACAAAAAAAATGTGTACATGTTTTTTTAATTTATTTGATTAGTTTCCTTTTGTAAAGCACAAGTGTCCCATCACTTATGTGAGACACTGTATGTCTCTCTTGGAAAGACGATAAAGTATTCCAGGAATATACTTGAAATCCACAAGATGGCGCTGTATTCTTTTTGTGAATAACATAAAACAAAGTTTGAGCTTTCAGAAAATAAAAATAATATTTTTTTCTATGTTTCTATAAAATAAATATGAACTTTTTTATTCGGTACCATAAATATAACACTGTATACTAAAGATAACATATTACAATATCGTCTGCGTTTTGACATTTACTTTGAAATTAAATCATTATCCTCTTATTCACAAAAATGCAAAAATTCTACGAATCGTTTGCAAAGTTTCATGTCATTTCTATCAAAACGTTAACAATTAATTGAGATTAAATGTTTCATATATTTTCAGTGTACATTTAGCAGCATTCAGTTCTCCTGAATAGAACTAAAGTTATTCCGTCAAAAACAGAACTAGAATAAAACGAATCAAATATCTTCTGATATCTTTCCTCTTCTCTCAAAGGGAATCTGATCGTTGTCTAGAAATAAAACCAAGGATTGTGTCTCTCATGGGAAGACGATAAAGTATTCCGCGAATATACTTGAAATCCACAAGATGGCGCTGTATTATTTTTATGAAAAATGTAAATAAAATCTCTCTTTTCTCAGAAAAAAAATATAGGTACTTTCAAATACAAACAAATAAAATAATTCAGCCAGAAAAATACCTTGTACAAAAATATGTGATGAATATTAACTTTATTAGTAATAGATATAAATGGGGAAAAGCGTAATTAATTGTAATCTGGCATTTAATTTTTTAAATAATTTTAATCGGTAAAATTAAAGGAGTTACTTATCTGCTTTTAAATAAAAATAAGTAAAAGAATAAATCAAATCGTTTTTTGCAAATTTTAACCCAATTAGAAAGAATTTACATTACATCACGCTAAAAAATGGCAACTATTAAATCATTTTCTAAAAATTTACATCCCAGCAAACACATACAATCTCTGTATTATCTGAAGTACATTACGTATTATCTTTTGAAAGTGTTATAAATTTAAGAATACAGGATTTATTTATTTATTTACGTGATAAACATAAATGCAAAACATTATAACCAAAAAAAAAAAAAAAAAAAAAAAAAAAAAAAAAAAAAAAGTTACTATGTTTTAAAAAATACATATTTTTTATTATAATAAATAAAAATTAAAAGTTAAAATCATTAAAAATATGGCCTTTTCTGTTTTTAATTAACAATTTTTTACAATATTTACCTTTTTTATGAAAAAGAAATATTTGCAGTTTTCAGGATTAAAATGAAATTACAAACAATATGTAACACAGTATTATGAAAAACACCTTTTTTTCGCTTTTATAAATATTTTTTCGCTTTAAACACATATTTTCTGTAAAAAGTTAATACTTTAAAAAAAAAAATTGTTTAAAAAAATTCCAAAAAATCGGCAATGTTATTAAACAGTAGAAAAAATACCTTATGCTTCTCCTTTTTTCACACCCAAGTCAATGAGGAAAATATCTTGGATAGCAACTGTGCTATATTTTGATGCCATAAAAAATTTTATTTTATCATAAAATATTTAAAAAAAAACATGTTTTTTCCTTGGATAAAACTAACTAAAAACAGCATGATAGCATATTCCTCGCAAAACACAGTTTTTGATTTAGTTTTTAATGCAGTTTGCTTCTTATTATTTTATTAAACTTATATTCAGTACATAAAAAATCGAATACTGTCTATAACTTTGTTCTATTTGACGCACAAATGAAACGTTTTGTTCCAATTTCCAAACAAATCTCTTAAAAAAAGTGTATGTGATTTGTTTTGTAACAGGAGGTCATCCACATATTAAAATTAGCTCAATTTTAAAAGGTTCAATAGCAACACCATAATTTTATGATGTATTTAAGTTCAGAAAGGCAAAAAAAAAAAAGGAAAAATATTTTTCATAAATTTTCAATCAGAGATTAATGAGAAATAAATGAATGAAAATTAATCTATTGATGTTAATGAGAAAAATTAGTTACTTAGAGATAATCTGAAGAATAATGTATTTCAATACTGTTTGTTATATACACAGAGTAACCATACATGGTTACTCTGAGTATGTAAGAAAGTAACCAAATATGGTTACTCTGAGGTTATATATGATATAATATAGACGTCTAAACATAACGCGCATTGCATAATTTGCATTAAACACTTTTTGAAAGATTAAATATTAATTAAGAAAGTGGTTGTAAAAAATTCATAAATAGTGACCTACACTTTTTAGGTGCGTTCATAATTATATAAATACGTAGCACCTATAGTCGTCGTCTGGTCCGTCCGTCTGTCTGTCCATCCGTCCGCATATAAAAACGCAAAAACTACTCAACCGAATGGTTTGCAATTTAAGATATATTATCTTTGCAGAATTTTGTCGAGTCATTTCAAATTTTATAAAAATCGAATCAAAATTTTAGAAAATATTAATAAAATCATTTATTAAGAAATTTTTTTTTTAAAAATCGGTGCTTTCTTGTTATAGGAGCTTTCGAAGTTTAATCGTCAAGCGACCGAGATACTTATTTTATTACAGAAATGAATCTGCAGACGATATAATTCATTTCACAGAGTAAAAAAATCATCAAGATCTGAATATTTATATAACTAGCTATAGTACGAACGCACCTCGTTTGTCACGTTTGACGTACAATTTCCAACTTGTTTCATCTACATTGAAATCCACATTTTCGAAAACACCCGAAAATAAGAACCACTATTAAAAAAAGCAATACTTTTTTAAGGATTTTGAATTTTTTATTATATATTTTTTTAAATGTTACACATTTGGGGTTTTTCTTTTCTTGTATAATCAAGAGGCGATGTAAAGTGTATAAAAAAGAATTGACGACTCAAAAGTATATAGACTGGGAGGCGGCAGCACAGACAATTACCTCATCGAGTTCACGGCTGAATTTCCAGAATTAGTTAAAACTCGATTCGAATATTAAAACGCAATCAGTCTGCTAAGTCATATCTTGGTGGAAAACACCTTAAAACCCGATTTTAGCAGTTGACTCGTAGGTTTACCATTGTGTTTTCCTGCACCCAAAGGTATGAAAACATGGAGGACTAGGAGCAGGAGCACACAATGGTAAACCTACGAGCCAAACGCTAAAATCGGGTTTTTGGGTGTTTTCCACCAAGATATGACTTGGCAGACCAATTGCGTTTTAATATACGAATCAAGTTTTAACTAATTCTGGAATTTCAGCCGTGAACTCGATGAGATTGTCTGTGCTGCCGCCTCCCGGTCTAATAGAGCCTGGACTTTAAAATCGTGGAAAACCTAGTTTTGCAAAATAAATTTTGTTACACAATATTAAAACTTTTGTTATTGTTTTATACAATTTAACAAATATATTTATTTCTATAAAACAAAAATAAATAACTGCAAAAAGAAGTAATAGTTTAAATGAATTATGAGCTTCGTTATCTACGGTCAAACTTCTGTCAATTTTCGTCATTTCTTGCCTTTCTGGTCCCTTTAAGAATGGAGTTTTGAGCATGACGTTTGTTTTAAAATTGAAATTTTCTCATTAATCTTATCCATATATTCATTTAAATAAAATCTTCCGATAAGTTATCACAGAAGCCAAGTCAGAGATAAAAGCATTACATGAATATACTTAACGTCCATCAGAGGAGTTATATTCTTTTTATAAACTATGTAAAACATAGTCCGAGTTTTTCAGAAAAAAATTTGGATATTTTTTTCTGTATTTCTTTTATTACTTACCCATCATACAGAGTATAGGGTAAATCTTGTAATCGTTTTAAAAATTGATTTTTTTTTTTTTTCACGGATTTACACGGTTCAGACACTGGAGATTCCGAAAAACATATTTTTCGAAAAAAACAATTTGCCGTCCGTCTGTGTGTCTGTGTGTCTGTAAACGCTCTATCTCCCGAACAAATTGAGATAGAGACTTGAAATTCGGTATGTAATTAGTATTTAATAATGTGAAGAAGCTATTGAATTTCAGTAACCTCGATTATCCGGAACTTTTTTTTTTTTGGACTCTCGAAATATTCGTTCTGATAAAAGGTATATAAAATTTTTCGAAATTGTTTATTTTAAGCAGTGAATATAAAAGACAATAAAAAAATAAATTTTGAATAAAAATTGAAGTCGATCGGATAATGAGTTGCCGAGATATTTGAAATCATATTTCCCACACTCTTCGATTTGTCATGACCCTGTATTTCATCCAAATTTCAATTCAAAGATATATTTCAATTGGAAATGGAACACTTAATCCGACGCAGTAAACTCTTAGTTAATATGATTATTATTTTTAGAGATATGGGGATGTTTCTTTTACGCAATTCAGTAACAGAGTATTTAAAGTTTATGACGTCATCAAACCACGATTTTATTCGAATTGCAATGCATTTTATAAGTAGTTTACAAATGTTTTATTTTCATATTTTATATTATGCATATCTATGATGGGTAAGTATTACGGTGGCCTACAACGACTAATTTTTGTTGCTACAAATATAACACTAATATATTAAAAATATATATATATATATATATATATATTTTTTACAATATCGTCTGCATTTTCTCATTTGCTTTAAAGTGTAATCATTAGCTTCTTATTTTCAAAAACATGGACTCGTGTAATGCTAAAATGCTACGAAGTGTTTTTAAAGTTTCATATATTTTTTATCAAAACTACATCAAACAATCGAGATTAAATATTTCATGTTTCAGTGTACGTTTTTAACACATTCTGTTCTTTTAAATAGAAATAAGTTATTCCGACAAAAACAGAAGAAGAATAAATCGAATTAAATATCTTATGATATTTTTTTACTCACTCAAAAGGAATCTGATCCTTGTCTGGAAATAAAAGCAAGAAATATGTCTCTCTTGGAAAGACGATAAAGTATACCACGATTATACTTGAAATCCACAAGATGGCGCTGTATTCTTTTTGTGAATAATGTAAGACAAAGTCCGAGTTTTATAGAAAAAATAACTGAATATTTTTTCTATGTTTCTGGGGAAAAATATAAACTTTTTTATTTGTTGGCATAAATGTAACACTGTATATTAAAAAAAAAATATTACAATAAGCTGCTTAAAGCCGCGAATAGCGGGCACCTATTAATCTAAACAGCGAACACCTCGGGAACATAAATTTTGTCCCCTATTAGGGGGTGTCCGCGCTTTTCAGAGGTAAAAAGATACAAATATATAATTGTCTGGGAATGAGAAAGTCTCCGTTAGTTAGAAATGTCTAGGATTGTCTGTTATGGGGTTTTTACTGTATTTGGCAAAAGAGAGAAATATGTTTCAAAGCCAAGATTAAATCGCAAATTCGAACAAACAGAGAATTTAGTTGTATTTTCATATAAAAGATCTTCTTGTTAATTTAACTACAATTTACACCGCATTTTTACAGATTATAGCCATTTAAGGGTGTAGTAGAGATTCCTATTAGGATTTTTCATTTTTCATTTTATAATTTGTGACGTATGTAAACTAAATACTATTTTTATCTTTATACAACATGTTTTGAAAAAAGTCATAAAACTTTATTAATGAAGGATGCATTTTCTTAAAAATAATCTGTATGTATAATGCATCATGAAACGATATTTCGAAATGCTCCATGCGAATTCTAAATTATTTGAAAGCAATAATTATTTAAATTAAAGTCCAGCTTAATAATATGAATACAGATATTTTATAAATTAATTAATTTTAAAAATATAGAAGTGCTGTCTGTGACTTAAGAAAATTTAGTGATTCTTCTGCCGTATTATTGCTTTTCATATATTTCAGCATTCCAGCAATCATACTTTATTTATAAAACATATACCTACTTTTTCGACAAATAAACCTGTTAAAACTTTTGCAAAATTCGAAAGGAATTGTATGAAAAATAATTCGTGTGAAACTTGTTTATCATAAGTTATAGAATATTTTTAAAGAACTGCTAATTATTAGTTTAAAGACTCTTTAGGTTTAAACTTAGAAGTTAAGTTAAAATGAATCTGCATAATTTATTTGAGAAAAGTTTGAGCCAAAAAGGGATTTTTATTGACTTTCTTTAAAATTGAAATTGAGTTTATTTTGTTCATTTTCAAAGTCCGCCATCATCTTAAAACCTGGTAAATAACATCTTAAACCCGTTCGCGTCTGGCATCATATTTATAGGAAATGTCTTTTCATCGAGTATTATTTTATCTTAACAATTATTTTTGTTATTATCTGCATGAAGTAATGGAAGTATATGTCTATACATTTATTATTATTTATTTATTTATTTATTTATTTATTATAATGCACACTACAGACGAATCCATTTACAAGTTTTGCAAGAACATCATAAGAAAAAAAACATATATATAAACACATATCACATACACAAATATACACAAAAAAGATCCCGTCTAGAATTCAAACTTGGAATGTCAAAAATAAATAGGAAGACGAAATATCAGAATATATATCATTACTGTTAAACAATAAATAATGTGTGAATTTAGACTATACTTGCTCGAGAATTTTAATTTTATTATTATAGTGAGGATCCCAAATGAGACTGCAATATTCAAGATTAGGACGTACCAAAGCAAAATATAAAACTTTTAATTATGACTTCCTTTACGTTTCAGAATTTAGTAATAATAATAATAATAATAATAATAATAATAATAATAAAAGTTTGCTTTACATTGTTGGGGATTCTTTTATTTCACAATTTAAATTTAAAATAGGGGCAACTTTTTCAAATGAATTATTTGTGATAAAACATAAAAAAAATGTACTAGAAAGTTGTTAGGCCTGTTTAATTCTGTTGTAATACGACATTTTCAAAAATTATTCCTTAGGCTATATCACGGCACCAGATTATATAGTGTAAAGTCTCGATATATCGTAAGGAACATTTCTTCTTAAAAATTGCCGAGGTATAATGGTGCAATGCGTGTGCTGCAATAATCGTAAGTTCGTTTCCTGTTAAAATAATTAATCCATACAAGAGGCATTAGATGAAATCAAGTCTTGTTATCCATGGAATTATTTTTATTAAACCAACACATCGACACAAAAAAACAGAGAGGGTGGCCTTCGCTTATTCTACCAAAAATTTTACATCTTTATCCGACAAAAGCGAGAGCAGATCTGATCTAATTTTACAGATACATTATCGCCAACATATTAGATGTAACATGCCAATCCGTACATTTCTAGCCAGGCATGAACCGTCAAATTTTGACAGTTAGCAATAAACCAATATTGAGCATTTTTGAATAAGAAATGAAAGGATACCATAATTTGGCGGAACATCAATTTTTGTGACTTTTTAACTTACACCCGAGCGTTGTTTTGGGAAAATTAGGCATGTGTTATTACAATCTAACGAAAAGAGTTTATAGTGCATATTTTTTGCAGCAGTCAAATTATGAAAACGGTGCCTGCATTTAACACAAGATACGAAGAAAGACAAAACAACATATGTTACGGTCATCTGCAGTACATTAATATTCGAATTGAAACCGCATGAGAGAAACGTACATTTAATGTTACGAAGAAATATCTGGGAACATTTTAAGCTAGGAAGAAATGATTGTTTTTCGGATTAAGGAATAAAAAGATTTTGAATACAGAAATTAATTCACATAGAGAAACTTGAAGATAGGAAAATTAAATTTTAGAGTAAAACACAAAATATATATGATTCTATATCATATATATCTCCCCTTTGGCAAAATGAAAAAAAAATGGCGCTGGCAAGAAATGCATTGGCATAAACACAAATAAACACAAAATATTCAAATAAAATGAAGACGAAGACCACCATACACAATACAACATATAATGTAAAGTAATATAAGATTATAGCAAGTACTTGTAATATGTAATAGACACAACAATGGTGCCAGGTATACCATTATCATCTATAGACATAAAACGTCTCCAAAATGTCAAATCTGATAATTTTTTTATAAAAAGGCTGCAGCATATAAATCAGACATAGTAATCAGACATTAATAAGATATATCTTTTTCTTTTAAAAATTCACGTCATTAAAGACGGAAGGCCTATAAATTCTTTTCATGGTGTACACATTCAAATATAATATACGCTAGCAATAATAATAGAAAACATAAAATAATTTATGCTTTACCTGCAGGTTAACCGATGTCAAGTGGTATTTCTTCGAAGCATATATTTCAAATACATAAAAATCATACTGATAAAAAATAGCAAAATTATATTGTTCTCTTGAAAATCAGTACGTAAACAAACAATGATAAGTAAGATAACATATATATGAATATATAAAAGTAAAATTTTATGCATATTTATGGCATGCATTTAATCATCTTGTAATGTTCTTACAAGAAAAATAAACTCTTTATACTCTTTATACTTGTAAAATTGATATGCATACAAAAATAATATATACAATATGGATGCAGATATGGATATTGAATTGGGATCTATAATTTTATTCACTTTATTTTTTTTAATTTATAAATTGGAAGTACAATTCGGATATTGACATGAAAATCTTAATTAATTTAGGCATGAAAAAATATATGGATGCTGCCAATTTGCAATAATTTTTTTTTAAACAATGCAACAATTAGAGGTGTTGCCTAAAATGCCAAACGCTTATGTATCTAAACTATAAAAATATCTGAAAAAAATCATGACTTAAAATAGACTGAAGCCAAAAAGTATTGCCAAAAATTATTGTGTCTACCAGGCAATATAATTAACTTTTAGGAAATTCCTATCAAGAACTAGATATATGACTGGTGTATGAGAATAGAATTTTGACATAACAATTCCAAAATCACAAGAATAATGCATTAAAAATGTAAATACAGTGGAAGTATTTTATTAAAAGGAAGAGGTATGTAAACCTTGATGATAATTTTTTTTTTTTTTTTTTTTTTTTTTTTTTTAAAGTTTAAAGTGACCTAAAAATATAAAGTGAAATGAAAGGTAAGCATATTAAGCCTCAAAGTGAATTCAACTAGTACGTGTGTTAGAAATTTGAAGGTACAGACCTATCGTCCACCATATGAAGATGCCCTGAAATTTTCATATGACAGATCTGTAAAAGGAAAATGTGTGTGGTGTGGAGCACTGATCAACATCACCTATAAGCAAATGATACTTACCAAACAGATACCTAAAATTAAATTAAAAATGTAAAAAGGGGGAGGAAAGAAAAAAAACATGTTCGACATGTTTAAAACTGTACATGTTTTATTGTACATGCCGTAATCATGGCGTGTACTTGTTTGTGTCAACGATGAAAGAAATACAAATATAAAGTAAAAATGAGTATGTATAAAATGTATATAAAAATTAATAATAGCAAAATGTAAATAACTTGTAAATATAAAATAATCAGAAAGTATGAGAATAAATTGCAAAAAAATATACCTGAAATACGACATACTGTAACCATGTTATATTCAAAGAGAAAGTACACCAGTACATATACTTTATTTAAAAATAATGAGATTGATAGGTGAAATGATAAATCTGAAACATTAAAATTGAATTGTATTGCATTTTGAAAGATTTATCAGTAGTAACATGTAATATAGAAGTGTAAATAGAAATGTAACCTGAAAAGTGACAAAAATAATAGAAATATAAGTATTTTATGTTTGAAAAGATATTTGAATAACATGTGTGTCTTGAATGCGATACATAGAAAATAAGTTAAAATAAAATTTGTCCAACCATTAAAAAATCAAATAAACATAAATGTTTACTGTTAACCTGTGAAAAAGAAGAGACATTAAAAGAAAATCCAACGGTATGAAGAGTGTACCCAAAACAGCTATTTGTGCCTAGCAATATTAAGTACAACAAAAGTGTATATGTATAAAAAATAAAGGATGAGAGAAAAAAAAAATCTGGTAACAAGGTACCAGCGCTCAAAAAGTTATATATCTGGAAACAAGGAATCAGACCTCCATGACGTGAAATAAAAAGAACAAAAGAAGAGAATAAAGATTTATCGCTGGACTGTACACTATAAATATATAGCATAATTCACAAGAAGTATCGTCAAACTGAGAAAAAATACAAAAGCTACAAGAAGACAGTGAATTGAAATACCGATGAGCCGAAAAATACGGTGAAAACTTTATCCAGACAATTGTATGCAAAAAAAATTAAACGATTTTTTTTAAAGAGAAAAAAAATATGTGTGAAATGTGAATTGGAAAAATTTAGTCATAGAAACATGTATGTTGAAATGACAATCTCACATGTAGAACATATAAGTGAAAAACTTTTGTAAACTCTTTGTATGAGAAAAATTTTGTAAAACTGTGAAACATACGTCTGCGTGCAAGAATGTACGACAAAAAGAATTGCGCAAATATCCACCAGTACTCGAAGGGGGAAAAAAAGAAAAGATCCATTGTACAACTATGTAATTCGAATAACGGCGAATACTCCCAAAATACTTCTTGTTGAATGAAATCGTTGACAAATTTAGAAAGACACAAGAATCCGAAGCATGGAAACCATAATTCCACACAAGACCCGCTATGTAAAAAAAAAATATTTTACCGTACATGGTCATCAACTGGGAAAAACTGGGGATCCACACAAAACATACCTTGCAAGAAGTATGACGATGAAAAGTTCAACAAAGTAAAAACATTTAAAAAGAAAACAATATTGTAATAAATGAAAATACTGTTCAAGATCTATTAACTAGAAAAAGAACATTTGCATAAGCTGCAATGAAGATCGTAAAAATGGCTCACACTTTAAATGATAAAGAATATCTAAGTTAAAAAATTTAAAAGTGAAAGAGAAAGGCAAAAACAAAACATTTCAGATTCCCATCTGAAGTCCTATTAATGTTTGGGATTAAATCACTATAAGAAAGCAAATGAGAAACAAAAATGGTAATTTTGAATCATTCCTTGCTTGTGGTACCTCAATGCAATGAATGAAAAGAGATTCCGAAACACAATTATAAAAAGTGCAATATCCACAAATATTATTAAGAGGAAAGTGTGAGTATATCAAAACGTTTAAAGTGAAAAATTAAATCTAGAAATCATAAAAATAATGGAATCTTGTATTCCACTCACCTACAGTATAATCCCATTGACTCAAGAATATACGAATTAATGAAAAGTAAATGGAATAAGAAAGTAAGTATTTTAAAATTCTTTAAAAATATCAAACTCTTTGAAAGTTTAGAGAACGGCAAGACACGACATGCAAATGTAAATTGTAACTGAAGTTAAAATAAATGTATAAAAGCTTTTATATGTGTACAGGAAAATTTGTTTTGTTAAAAATATCAAAGTAGAAAAATTTGGCATTTAATTATAAAAATTGACGCATGGCAGTAGAACATAAATTAAATATTATTATAATATGATAATATAGGTATATTAATTTTTATCTGTGAAAACTGCATCCATATCCTACACTTCATCATAATATTAAAATGCAAAACTATCTACAATAATACAGAAAATATCTTTACCTGAATTTTTGTGGAAAATCAAAAATTTTATAAATAACATATCTCATTGACAAAGAATAATTTACTGTGGAAGCACTGGTGCGTCTTTTTTAATAATATTAATAAAAATAAGTTTCACCACAGTTATTTGTACAATATATATATTTATATCTATTTTTTGTTTGTTTGTTCGTTTATTCAAATGAAACCAACTTTTATTTTGTAATAAAGTATTAAAATGCAAAACAAAATTTATAATCATAAATATTTTTGTTCACATTTAAATATTACCCATGAATTTCCATAAGAGTCTTAAAATATGTACATAAAATCAAGTGGGAGCAACGGTACATATTGCATATGTTAAGTGCTATGCAAAAATTTTTTTATATATCTATATTATTACCTTTTTTTAAAAAAAATCAACAGAAAGTCCAGAAAGATATTGAAGTTGATCTCATCTTACCCTTGCTTCACCTAAATTACACAGGCAATTTCAAACAAAACTTTATCAAAGATGTATTTTTTTATTATTATTATTAAAGAAAAATGTCACTGTACGAATAAATACAAGGCTTAAAAATTTTAAATAGCTGATCCTGATACATAAAAATTTTAACAGTCATAACCTGAAAAAAAATCAACACTTTACCATTACTATAATCAAAATAAAGTTTAATCACCATCAAAGTAATAAAAATGTTTTATGATAAAGTGTTAGTAGTTTTAACCAGTTACTATAAATATATAAAAAAAATGCATGCAGCAAGTTGGCATATTGGACATAATCTTCCTCGCGACTGCAAATATCCCCGTATGGCACAAACATTAAATTAGAAACAAACAAATAAAATTCTATTAATATCATATAAGGAAATACTCTGATAGCAATAATAAATTCTCAGCTAGCAAAAATGACCAAGGAAAATTAAGTGTTGCTGCAAAAAAAAATCACATGCATATTTTATAACGTGAGATTGTTTATCATAAGTATAAAAATCTTACCTGTACTTCAACTTACAATGTTCTTACTAAACGAGAACATATTTTGCAAAATTCCAAAAGCAATAATATCTGTATTTTTTTTTTTTTTTTTTTTTTTTTTTTGTATAAAGGCAGAGACATAATACATGCATGACATACTTATAATTACCTGAAAAAAATTCTTTTAGCCCTAACCAGATTAAAAACAAGATATGCAAAGTACAATAAGAACATTAAATTTAGCGAACAAGTACCTAACTGTTTATTATTATTATTATTATTATTATTATACTTAAAATATTCCATCACCCTTTTTTTTTTATCCAATGCCATATGAAATAGTATCATGCATACACAATAAATAAATAATAATAAAAAATATATATAAAATACTACATTTCTAGTACATAAGATCTGCCTTAGTAAATATTTTATTTGGAAAGGTCAATCTCAAACTTATATTGTAAAATGTTTAAAAACTCTTTGATAAACGTTAAATATGAATTTTTCACTATTTAAAATTAATATCTTTATACTATTTAAAACAAATAGTCTAAAAGCACTGAAACGAGTTATCTATAAGGATCAATTATTTTTAAAAATGAAAAATTTTAAAATTACTAAACAGTAAAACATTATTGAAAAACTATAAAAATAGTTCTTTGCTTTTTGTCCTTTGCGAAAAGGAAAGAAAAAAAAGTACATACTTTAGAATCTGTGAGAAGATGAAAAAATTACGTATATATTTTTCTTTTTTTTTATAATCCAAATAAAAAGAGTCGCACTATTAATGAATACGGACACGGATTTCTGGCTATTGGCACAATCCTTACGTTGCATAAGCTTGGTAAATAAAGAGTAATTTATGCATCAACAGCCCACGCAATGTTCAAATCAAGGAGCGAAATAAAAGTAATCATTTCTTTTTTTTTTTCTTTTTGCATCTAGGGAGCGGAGTTGACACCGATTGTTGCGAGAAAGTGTCGAGTGTTGCACTTTCACTTATGAACAACAGCGCGATAGTTCGTATAAAGGACGATCGAGCGAATCTTCCGCTCTTAGCAGTGTGTTGGCAGATTTCCGTTATCGGCAACATGGCACATAAAACGAAAGAGATCATCTCCAGCCTAAGTAGCGGTAGATAGGAAAGACAGTCTCAGCTAGGCTTAGATAGAAAATTTGTCCGGCGATATCCTTCATCATCTATCGAAGCTGATGTACGAAATCACACAGTTTAGTTTCGGAAAAATATAGCAACGGTTGAAAAATCCAGGCTAGTGTCGAATACATTTTCGCGTACTAGGTACGAGATCGGTGTCGAGAGAAATATTTTTTTTCGTCGAAAGCATTTTTTGTAATTCCAAGATAGAACCAAGCAGATCATCCGCTGAAATTTTTACGGTATGTAGGCTTCTGTCATCAGGTAAAATAGTTGATCCGAATCAGTCATCGATAATAGTCACTTGAATTTGCATATAGTTCTGCAGTCATGCTATAACATCGTCCGGTTCCCATATATGAGAGTACTAATCACAAATAGAATCCAATGTAAGTTAAGTTCAGAAAAGTTGACAGGATGCAGATAAAAAAATGCAAAAATGTTTTTTTTTTTTTAAATAGGCTTTTCTCATGTGTCGATTGAACTATAAAAATTCCTGCGTCCAAAGGCACCAGATTATATAGTGTAAAGTCTCGATATATCGTAAGGAACATTTCTTCTTAAAAATTGCCGAGGTATAATGGTGCAATGCGTGTGCTGCAATAATCGTAAGTTCGTTTCCTGTTAAAATAATTAATCCATACAAGAGGCATTAGATGAAATCAAGTCTTGTTATCCATGGAATTATTTTTATTAAACCAACACATCGACACAAAAAAACAGAGAGGGTGGCCTTCGCTTATTCTACCAAAAATTTTACATCTTTATCCGACAAAAGCGAGAGCAGATCTGATCTAATTTTACAGATACATTATCGCCAACATATTAGATGTAACATGCCAATCCGTACATTTCTAGCCAGGCATGAACCGTCAAATTTTGACAGTTAGCAATAAACCAATATTGAGCATTTTTGAATAAGAAATGAAAGGATACCATAATTTGGCGGAACATCAATTTTTGTGACTTTTTAACTTACACCCGAGCGTTGTTTTGGGAAAATTAGGCATGTGTTATTACAATCTAACGAAAAGAGTTTATAGTGCATATTTTTTGCAGCAGTCAAATTATGAAAACGGTGCCTGCATTTAACACAAGATACGAAGAAAGACAAAACAACATATGTTACGGTCATCTGCAGTACATTAATATTCGAATTGAAACCGCATGAGAGAAACGTACATTTAATGTTACGAAGAAATATCTGGGAACATTTTAAGCTAGGAAGAAATGATTGTTTTTCGGATTAAGGAATAAAAAGATTTTGAATACAGAAATTAATTCACATAGAGAAACTTGAAGATAGGAAAATTAAATTTTAGAGTAAAACACAAAATATATATGATTCTATATCATATATATCTCCCCTTTGGCAAAATGAAAAAAAAATGGCGCTGGCAAGAAATGCATTGGCATAAACACAAATAAACACAAAATATTCAAATAAAATGAAGACGAAGACCACCATACACAATACAACATATAATGTAAAGTAATATAAGATTATAGCAAGTACTTGTAATATGTAATAGACACAACAATGGTGCCAGGTATACCATTATCATCTATAGACATAAAACGTCTCCAAAATGTCAAATCTGATAATTTTTTTATAAAAAGGCTGCAGCATATAAATCAGACATAGTAATCAGACATTAATAAGATATATCTTTTTCTTTTAAAAATTCACGTCATTAAAGACGGAAGGCCTATAAATTCTTTTCATGGTGTACACATTCATGATTCTATATCATAGGCTATTGCCATATGAATAAAATGCCAAATTTTAACTTTTAACTTTTTGTGATTTGGATAACTACTTTTAATATTATTAAGAAGTCAGGTACCCATTAAACTCACAAAATACGTGACAAAAGGATCTCTATAAGAATTACAGTATAACTCCGTAGCTAATTGACTTTGAATTATAAAATTAAAAACACATATTAATAAAGGTTTATTTTATCAATCAAAATTCTCAGAAAATGTATGCACTCATTATGATGCGACATCATAAGTAAGAATAGGCACATTTGGAAGAACAGGCAGACATAAGTAGACGAAAGTATTTTAATTATTCCCAGGCTCTATAGATTATTGCACAAGTACAGTAAAACGTCCATGGCTATGGCTAACCAGGACCGTAACACATTCCTTGATATTGTTACATGTTGATAGCTAGATGATTAGCGAGAGAATTGATTCTTTCTTATCATGACATAAACTCGAATGAAATTACATTTCGCCAAAGGGTTACAATATGGCGATGATTTCTCCAAACAGAGCATAAAGACAATTAAAAATTTAGAGAACAGAGCTATTTTTGGCATAAATCATCCTTACGAATTTTTACAGCGGACGCCAACATGTGTGGGAATACGAAACCGCACATATGGGACTCGGGAGAGTTTTCGCATTCTTGAATCCGCGAACCTTAGAATTTGTTATGACTTTGATATGTACGTTGGATATTTTTGGACAAGAATTATTCGGTTGCGCTTGGTAATCATTGTAATTAAAAGGGTGTGTATGAAGAAATCAGTTAGCAACAGATCTGTGTGACCAAATAAGGAGATGGCAGATAGGCATCTTATGTTAGCTATTTGAAAGGGTAGATGCAGTGGTTTTCATTTACTTTATCAGCACAGTATAGAAATATTTTTAGTGTAACTGAATTAAAAGGATATTAGAATAAACGGAATGTAATTTGTTACACTGAATTTAACAAAAAGGTGGGAAAGGAAAATGAAAAAAGTATTTTTGTAGAACAGTGAGCGTTATAATAACGAAAAAGGGAACACATTTGGAAAAGGGAATTAAATGAGAGGGGAATAATTGCAAAAATTGAATAATATATGATGCGACATCATACTCATATATAACTTTTTAATTTATTTAAAAATATAATACACTTTTTACAAAAGAATTAGTCTTGCATGCATTGCGCACATGATTTTCCAAATTTGAGTGGCTAAAATCAGCCAAATTTTTTTTTAATGAGTACAAATATAATGTGTTCTCAAAAGTACCTGCGATGAAAAAAACAAAATGTACAGATCCCGAGAAAAAAAAAATTCAGAGAAATTCGAAATAATAAGTTTTTTTAATGAAAAAGTAGTCATGAATTCTAAACTTGTTACTTGAGAAACATAATAATAGGTCATTTTGTGCATCTGCATGGTTAATACATTCAATCAAAATTTCATAAAATTCTAATCAACCATTTTTCAGAAATCGTGCGCTCAATGACCAAAATCGCTGTTTTGAGAAATTTGACTTTAAAGATCAAACTACTCCTTGATTATATAAAAAGAGCTCAGATTGGTTTAGGCATAACTCCTCTTCTAAAGGGAATTTTTGAATGGGATTTATTTTGAAATGTTCCTAAAAAATCACATTTAATTATAAGCTAATAAAAAAATCGAATTTCTGACGCTCTAAAGGTTACCTGACCCCTTAACGTAAAAGTAATTTTTTCCCAAAACTGAAAATCAGTATAGACCCGAAAGAGTTAATAATATTAAAAATAAAATGTGCCTAGAAATTTATATAAAGGACTTGTGAAAAGTTATTTTTACCATTGCATCAACAAAGTGCAAGAAAAGATACATTCATACTTAGCAATCGAGTTATATGTTTTCTAGAATATTTCTAAAATCTTAGTAAAATATAAGGAGAAAAGTAATGTGTACATATTTTCATCCTTTCACACCAGAACAGCTAAGTAAAGGTGAAAAATATATTTGATAAAAGAAAGAACCACGTTTCAAAACCGCGGAAAATGTTATTATGCCACAAGGTACAAAAAGTGTACCTTCTCCTAGAATACAAATGATTCTGAAATAGCAAATTTTTCTCCAAGGCATACTCTTCAATTTTTGATGTAACTGACTCCTCGTTTTTCTTATCAGCCTAATGTACGTGTTAGGTTTTCTAAAAAAAAAGATAGTTTTCGCTGGTGGCAAAAAATATTTATAATTACTTTAATTTGTTAGTTGTAAAAGGCAATGACATGGGTAAATTTTACTGATTTGTATGTGTAAAATGTAAATGCTGAATGCCTTTAATTAGCTATGCCTAATCACTGTCGGCATTCTGCATTTCTTTTTTACCGATTTCAAACAAAGGATATTATACAATTCTTATATATATATACACTGTAAAAAAGACCAATGTTTCTTATTTTATGAAAATATACTATAACCACAAACATATATATAATATAATCTTCCGAGTTATCCGAAATTCCGAATAGCGTGTTCCATTGTCTTTTGAATCCCCACAAACCAATACATTTCCAAAATTTAAAGAATTATTTATAAGAAAAAGTATTTTTCGCTGCCCGTATTTTTCAGAAACGTTACCGAAGGGTTTTATAGTGTATTAATTAGTGTCCTCAGCCTGGAATACCTGTTTTTCGAATGCTATCAATTCTCAAGTAAACATTTTCATGCTCAAAAAATGTGTTTAACAGACAAACATGCAAAATTAACAACATTAACAATAACATTAAAATTAATATTATTTCTTTACTCTTTCATGGATAAATTAACCTATGCTGCTGAAAACGTTTACTTGAGAATGGATGACATTCAAAAAACGGGTATTCCAAACTGAGGACACTAATTACTACACTATAAAAACCTTTCGGAAACGTTTCTGAAAAATACGTTGTTTTTATAAATAATTCTTTAAATTTTGGAAATGTATTGGTTTCTGGCGATTCAAAACACAATGGAACACGCTATTCGGAATTTTGGATAACTCAGAAGATTATATTATATTGTCGTTCGTGGTTATAGTATATTTTCATAAAATAAGAAACATTGGTCATTTTTTACAGTGTATATATATATATATATATATATATATATTATAATTACGATGATTTACCGTCATATGTTGTAGTTGCAATAACGTTGATTATAGAAGCAGGAGCACACATGGCCGCACGACGAAGTTAAGAACGTTGGTTGTTATTGACGATATAAATATTTAGAAGAAGTCGTAACATTTTAGTTGCAGTTTCGACGCGGCCATAGCGGCAGTAGAATTTAAAACCCAGAGGAGTTTCTCCATGAATTCAAACGAACAAGGCTTTCAATTTCAATCCTTTATTAAATATTTCTCTTGGGCAGTTTCCACCATAACCATAATAGCCGTGCATCCTACGTCATCAAGGTATAGAGGGTAAGTATCAGAACATATCAATGATTCTCAAAACGAGCAGCCAGGGAGTTGTTTACAAGTGAAAATACGACTTAATTCTGCGGGAGTAAAACATTTTATTGTTCAGCGCTATCCATCATCTGCCGCATGTAAAGTGTCGTCGTGTGTGAAATGGAAAATGTATGAAACACAATAAAATGTTTTTTTTTTCTGTTGCTTCTCTGTCCTTACTGGTTGTTTTCACTTTTCTTAGTCTGTCTAGCGCCGGCGATTTTCGTGCTACAGGTACCGTTCCAACGCTTTTTATGGTTTTTTACTACGAAGATCACATTACAATAAAAAATAAAGTAGGTGTTGCCATTTGAAATTTTCGAAATTTTGTCACTGTAACCGTAACTGTTGGAATTTAACTGTTGTTTTTCACATGATTATTGAGCGCATACCTCAAAATACTTTAGGCCAGAATTTCATTTAGTTTCTGTTAACGGTATATGACAGTTAGGGGCTCATATATTGGGATAGTTTTTTTATAATCACCCTGTATATGTATGTTTAAAATATGTTTTAAATTTCTATATTTTTCCCATTTAATTAAATACTTTTTTCTTCTACTTCTTATCTAAAAAATATCTTATTCTATGTCTAATACCTTAGCTTTACCGTATTGAGATCATTCCATTTCGAATACCTTGTAATTTGTATGTGTAAAATGTAAATGCTGAATGCCTTTAATTAGCTGTGCCTAATCCCTATTAGCATTCTTTTCTTTTTTACCGATTTCAAACAAAAGAGATTATACAATTCTGATATATATATATGTATGTGTAAAATATATTTTAAATTTCTATATTTTTCCGATTTAATTAAATACTTTTTTTCTACTACTTCTTATCTCAAAAATCTCTTATTCTATGTCTAGTATCTTAGCTTTACCGTATTAAGATCATTCCATTTCGAATACTTTTTTTCTTTTCATAAGCCTAGTTTTTTATTTTTTCGGGACGCTTTCTATCCTGTTTTTTTGCGCTTATTTACACACTTTTTTTATACGCAGATGCGTGGTACCTTTGGATTAGCTGATTGGCTCGGGAACCAGTTCAGTCTGCATTTTATACTTTCCTCTGTATTCATGTGTGCAGTAGCATAAAACTAGTCGGATGTTGCAATCCCAAAAACTGTCATCTATCTCACAAAGTTTTAATATACATAAAAAACGAATCAGCACCAATTTATATCAAGGTCTAACTGAATCTAAAGTTTTATTAAATTCCGTGCATTATTTCTTGTGATATGACTATCGCTAAAATCGTACAAATCGTGAAATATGTAGCACAGCAGTGCCACCTGCTGGGAGATTTACACCAAAACCTAATCAACAATAACTTATGTCTAACTGTATCTCAAGTTTGATGAAATTCAGTGCAGTAATTCTTGAGATATAGCTATCGTGACAATCCTGAAAAAAAATAGCATAGCAGCGCCACCTGTTAGGCTATTTACACCAAAACATAAGCAGCATCTATTTATGTCAGGGTCTAACAGAATCTGAAGTTTGATGAAATTATGTGCATTAGTTCTTGAGATATAGCTATCGTAAAAATCGTGCAAAATGTAGCATAGCAGAGCTACCTGTTGGGCGAGTTACACCAAAATGTAATCAACGTCTGTTTATGTCAAGGTCTAACAGAGTCTGAAGTTCGGTGAATTTCTGTACATTAGTTCTTGTGATATAGCTATCTTGAAAATCGTGAAAAATGTAGCATATCAGCGCCACCTGTTAGGTGATTTACACCAAATACTAATCAGCCCCAATTTATATCAGGGTTTAAATGAATCTAAAGTTTTATTAAATGTTTAATGCATTAGTTCTTGAGACAGAGTGTCACCAATTTTTTGTCACATACAGATAGACAGACAGACTCACAGACTCACAGGCAGACATTTTCTAAAAACAGTCAAATAGTGTTCAAGACCTTATAAAACGTATGTCTGTCGAAAACCGGAATTCGAAAATTTTCATGAATCCACTTCTTTCTTCTTGTAAAGATGGTAACAGTATCATTTCTATATCATGACTTCCTCCAGATTTAGTTGGAAAAGAAGGTATCTTTTTTTCTTCTACGACTGTACAGAGACTGTATAGAAGAAAGTAAAAATTCTAGAATCTTGGTAAATAGTACGGGAAAAAATGTATATACCTTTTCACCGTTTCTCAGCAAAACAACCAAATAAGGAAGGAAAATATATTTGATAGTTAGAAAGCACTATATTTCAACGTCATGCCATAAAGTACAAAAAGCATTTCTTCTGCTAGAATACAAATGACCTACAAATAACATGTTTTTCTCCAAGACATTCTCTTCAATATTTGATGTAACTTTGTTTTCGTTCTTTTATCAGGAACAGATACGTGTTTGTTTTTTAAAAAAGTGCAGTTTTTATGGACTAAAAAAGGCTAAGATATAATTAAACTTGCTACTCTGAAAAAGCTTAATGTGATCTTAATTTTAAATCTCTTGATAATAAATGATCTTGATAATAAATGATATATGAATTTATGTATATTCCATAAAATAACTAAACATAACCAAATGGTAAACTAAATATAGGGCAGCAGAAAAATGCGAAACATAATTAAAAACTACCCTTAAGTAATTCACTCCCATACTCAGTAATACTTAGCTATTCCTTTGTGTAGCCCTGTATATGATCAACTGAATTCATACACACCACATACTATGAAAAAAAATTGTTAAACTTAAAATAGCAAACACAAGCTGAAAACGCACTTCCAGCAATTATCGCTCATATACAGTAATGTAACCAAATTCTTTTTTGTGTATCCTTGTAAATGAACGATACATGCAATTTACACCATACTTTTCAGTAAGAAACTTGTAATAAACTTCAATAATGTACATATAAATTTCATTATGTTTAAAATAGTATAACAACATTAAAATATACTGCAAACGTTTTTTCCCCGTTGACCATTATGTAACAGAATTCTTTTGTGTGACCCTGTAAATGAATAATAAATGCTTTGTACCCCATATTCTACAGAATATATGTTTTAGTTCACTTCATAAATGCATAACAATTTCATTATGTTTCAAATGATGTAACAACACGAAACTTGAAACGATTTTTCCCCTTATTGTAACGGAATTATTTCGTGTGTCCTGTGACCAAACTATAGATGCTACACATTTAATTTTCTATAGCGATCATGCTATAGCAAACGTGGGCAGCATATAAAAATTTCAGGGCAATTCGAGTATATTTAAGAGAGTTAGAGCATGGACAGACAGACAAACTGAAGTCATAAACACTTTTTAATTATGTTGGAAAGTGTTTAAAATAGCTGTGAGACGTAACATGCACTTCAGAATCAATAAATCGTCATTAAATATAGCACACATCAAGAAAAAGATATTGATAATATTCAGTACAATATTTATGAATTAATAAAGATTAAGTCACTATTGTAGTACGGTAGCTTAGTGGTCAACGTGTCACACTACATCATGTGCAGAGTTCGACCGGGATCAATAAATGAGTACCAAAGTTGCTTACAAACTAAAAACTGGGGATTCCGTGTTAGGATGACCACCTGACCGGGACATATGCTGTATAGCAACCACATGGCCCATGGTCAAGAAAAGAAAGTGAGGCACTATAGGTAAAAATCCTTAATGTATTGTAGCACCGCAGGGTTCTGTTAGGTCATTATTGTTGTTTTTAAATCTTTGTTATTATGAATAAAAAAAATCAATAGAAGAGATGTTACACTAATTAATGTCCCATTGTTTTTTATTAATTCTGTGTACCAGAACCACAAAAATTTTACAGAATTTTATAAATTGTTTTTGAAATTTAATCTAGTTCAAAACTTTCCAGCTTTTGTAATGCCTCATAATCATTTAAAAAAATATATCAAGTTGAAAATAATCTATGAGACAAGAAAAGTAAAAAATCATGAATGAAATATACTCAGTGCACGCAATTAAAAAAATCATTTAAAAAAATCAACAAATTCTCGTATTGGAGAGCATCATACGACTAGTCAAAGAATCGGATTTGTATTGGCATAAAAAAATAAGTTCACATTTTCACCGATAGATGGCACTAATAAAAGCCACATTATAGAAAGATACGATAAATGTTAAGATTATACTGTAAGTATTCCTTTAAACATGGCAATCATTACAAGGACGAATGTTCGATGCATTTGATCCCACATGAAAAATCATTCTTTCCAATTCATTATTAAATTAAAACAACTTTATGTGTGTTTTTGTACCATTGTCGATATTGCAACCATTTACTTAAATATACTAGTTCAAAACTGCTACCGTTCCGAGTTTTTTCAAATCAAATAAACATATTTTGAAGGAGAAAATCTATTTAATAAAATGTGTGTTGTTTCTAGGCGATACTTATATAATTTCAATTATTAATGACATTTTGTTCTTTAAAATATGCTTGTTTCACTTTACGACTGCTACTCTTAATATAACAAAAGCAGTAATTCAATTCGAACAAACTAATAAAAAAGAAGATTTTCATAAAATTCATTAGTTGTTCATTCATGAGCGTACTCTGAGGAGTACAAGACGCCCACCCTAATGTTTTAGAAAAGCAAAATTTTTGGTCAAATTTGGCCAATTTCTGTTTAGTGCCATCTACACTGAGAAAAATAACGCTTTCAAATCTGAGTAAATCGATGTTTTCATTTTGTTATGAAACTTTTTGTTTCAAATAGGACGACCCAATGCTTTCGATTCTGAAATACCAGAAATACTCAGAATATTGAAACATGGACATACTCATAACTGCGCACATAAAGGTCAGTTCATGCTCATTTTTGAAACATGTACATACTCAAAAATTATTAGCGTCAGTTCAAACTCATTTTTGAAACATGGCAGTACTAAAAAATGAGCACATAGAAGTCAGTTCATACTCATTTTTGAAACATGGACATACTCATATATGAGCACATGATGTTTTATTCTTGAGTGTATGCATGTTTTCAGAAATGAGTATATACATGTTTCAAACTTGAGTAATTTTGATTCGGAGCCATTTTGACTATGCGACATACTCAGATTTGAGTATTTTTTGCTCAGTTTTGAAAATGTCGTTTTTAGAGTGTATCTACTGGTAAAAATTTTAATCCAACTCATTGACAAGTCTTCAAATTGCATTTCGATACGAAATTTTTTATGATTATATCAATGCGTCTAGACTTTTGAAAAAAACCTGGTATATAAACATTGTATTTTTTTAAACATAAATATCTGCTTTTAGAAGTGCAGGAAGTGCTTTTAGAAGTTACAGGGTCTTGTGCATAGAATGGTCTCGTGCTCAAAATTTAAAATAAAAATGAAAAATCACGCACCAAGCATAGATTATGAAACACTAAGGGTTGCCAGAAAGTGCTTTTGAAAATTTTGGTTTTCTCGCCAATTTTAACCTGGCTGTTTTCTTTCGCGCGTCAAGGTTCCTAAAACAAAGAAATACATAATTTGTACTTCCGCATTTATTAAACAATTTCTATTCAAATTTATAATTAAAAAAAATGGATTAATACGAGATTAGATTCTTAGGTACTTCCCTATTATCCCGTCAACCACTTTTCATAACAAAAAAATATCGCCAAACTGTAAGATTAAACGCTAAAAAGCAGTCCCATTTACTTGATGACAGAAGCATTATGCGTGTTTGTTATGTCATCAAGTGTTCTTAATTCGACATTTGCGTGTATTTTTCATTATGTTTTATTGATTTATTAGTTATTTCATTCATTAAAATAACAATTGTGTCCTTAAATTCTTATATATTTTATTTATTTATTTATTTTGATATTCCAATTGGCAACGTTCTCCCGTTTATTTGACGTTACAGTTTGGCGATAGTTTTTTGTTATGAAGAGTGGTCGACGGGATAATAGAGAAGTACCCATTCTTATTTATCACCAATGTTAATTGTCAGAACTTGTGATAATTGATATTTGAGCATGTCATACATTTGTTTGTTATACAACTTTTTAAAAAAAAGATCAAGCTTCCAATTTTAAGTAGAATGTTTTAACAGTATAAGATGAGTAGCAAAATTATTTTATTTTATATTTTCAGCACTTTTATACAATAGCTGTACTTTAAATTTGCAAAATTCAATTTAACGTACTTCAGATAAAATTGTTAGGATGTTAGGATGAATTTACTATTAAATACGCCTTTTAAAGAAAATAACAACAAAAACAATTTTAACTACGCTTGGCAGTTAAAAAGGGAATAAAACCAAAATTCACATGCACGAATTCAGAGAGTAAACGTTAAGTTGCGAATTTTAAAAAAAATGTAGTTATTTGTACTCTCATTTTAAAAAACTCCTTGTTAATTTACTTATACTTTACTTGTCCCTAAAACAAAGAAATACCTAATTTGTACTTGCGCATTTATTAAACAATTTCTATTCGAACTTATAATTTAAAAAATGCATTAATACGGAATTACATTCTTATTTATCAACAAGATTAATTGTCAGTAACTTATGGTAACTGATATTTGAGCATGTCAAACATTTCTTTGTTATACAACTTAAAAAAAAAAGATCAAGTTTCCAATTTTAAGTAGAACGTTTTAACAGTAATATAAAATGAATAGCAAAAATATTTTCTTTTATATTTTACACCAATTTTATACCATTGGGATAATGACTGTACATTATAATTGCAAAATTCATTTTAACGTACTTCAGATAAAATTGTTAAGATGTTAGGAGGAATTTACTACTAAATACGCTTTCTAAAGAAAATAACAACGTTTAACTACGTTTGATATTTAAAAAGTGAATAAAACTAAAATTTACATGCACGCAATTCAGAGACTAAATGTTACGTCGCAAATTTAAAAACAGAATGTAGTTATTTTTACTCTCATTTTAAAAAGCTCCTTGTTAATTTACTTAATTTGGATAGTGAGTATTCCATAACTTTATAAAATTTAATTTAATAAATCTTCAGATACATTCAGAAGTTGTTAAAAATAGTAATTAAAGCAATTTTAACTACGTCTGGCAATTCCATAATGAACAGAACCAAAATTTACATACACTTAAAATTCAGAGACGAAATGTTACATCTTGAATTTGCAAACATGATGCAGTTAGTTTTATTCTCATTTTAAAAATCTCGTAATTTATTTATTCACACATTTATACCATTGGGATAATGACTGTACTTCAAATCTATAACAATTTACTTTAATATACTTTCAAGTAAATATTGAAGTTGTTAAGAATAATAAATAATAAAAGAATTTTTAACTACGTCTGAGATTTCGAAAATAGTACCTAAATTTGCATACTCAATTCAGAGACGAAATATTGTCTCGCGAATTTGAAAACAGATGCAATTAGTTGTACTCTCATTTTAAAAAGCTACTTGTTAATTTATTTATAAATTTGTACTATTGGAATAATGACTACACATCATATTTAAAAAAATTACTTTAGTCTACTTCTAGGTAAATGGTGAAGAAGTTGAATGCATTTATTGTTAAACTCGTCTTTTATGGAAAATAATAACAGAAGCAATTTTAACTATCTGGGACAATTCCAAAATAAATTAAACAGAATTTACATACACTTAGAATTCAGAGACGAAATGTTACGTCGCAAAT
This sequence comes from Maratus michaelseni, assembly GCA_963931845.1. Taxonomy (NCBI): domain Eukaryota; kingdom Metazoa; phylum Arthropoda; class Arachnida; order Araneae; family Salticidae; genus Maratus; species Maratus michaelseni. The sequence goes on along the minus strand of OZ007597.1, from coordinate 109,660,368 downwards.
TTAAAAACATAATGTAGTTATTTGTACCCTCATTTTAAAAAGCTCTTTGTTAATTTATTTATAAATTTATACCATTAAGATAATGCGTATTCCATAAATTTATAAAATTTAATTCAATATACTTTCAGGTAAATATTGAAATTGTTAAGAATAATAATAAAAGATTTTTTAAATACGTCTGAGATTTCGAAAATAGAACTAAAATTTTCATACACAATTCAGAGACGAAAAAACTCTCGAATTTGAAAACAGGGTGCAGTTAGTTGTACTCTCATTTTAAAAAGCTCCTTCTTAATTTATTTACAATTTTATGCTATTAGAATAATGACTACACATAATATTTAAGAAAATTACTTTAGTCTACTTTTACGTAAATGGTGAAGAAGTTGAATGGATTTATTGTTAAATTCGTCTTTTATTGAAAATAATAACAGAAGCAATTTTAACTATGTGGGACATTTCCAAAATAAATTAAACAAAATTTACATACACTTAGAATTCAGAGACGAAATGTTATGTCGCAAATTTAAAAACAGAATGTAGTTATTTGTATTCTAATTTTAAAAAGCTCCTTGTTAATTTACTTATAAATTTGCACCATTAAGATAATGAGTATTCCATAAATTTATAAAACTTATTTTAATATACTTTCAGGTAAATATTGAAGTTGTTAAGAATAATAATAAAATAATATTTAACTACGTCAGAGATTCCAAAAATAGAATTCAGAGACGAAAAATCTCGAGAATTTGAAAACAGGGTGCAGTTAGTTGTACTCTAATTGTAAAAAGATTCTTGTTAATTTATTTATAAATTTATGCTGTTGGTATAATGACTACACATCATTTTTAAAAAAAAATACTTTAGTCTACTTTCAGGTAAATTATGAAGAAGTTGGAATGAATTTATTCTTAAATTCGTCTTTTATGGAAAATAACAGCAGAAGCATTTTAATTATGTTGGACATTAATAAATGAAACAAAATTTAAATACACAATTCAGAAGAGTTACGCCGCGAGTTTAAAAACAGAATGTAATTATTTGTACTCTAATTTTAAAAAAACTCATTGTTAATATATTTCTTTTAAATGCTAAAAGGTGTAAATGAACAACATAATATACAGAAAAATAACTTATTGACATGTTTCGGCTCACTCCAAGCTATTTTAAAAAACAAATGAGAATATTCTATAATTATAGAATACAATTGTAGGATATTCTCATTTGTTTTTCAAAATGGTTCAGAGTGAGCCGAAACATGCCAACAACCTGGTTATTTTACAGTATATTATGTTGTTCATTTACACCTTTTAGTATTGGAAAGAAATATATTATTAGAAGGTGTTATAATTTATTATATAGCTCCTTGTTAATTTACTTATAAATTTATACCATTAGGATAGTGAATATTCCATAAATTTATAAAATTTAATGTAATATATCTTCAGATAAATTGTGAAGTTGTGAAAAAAATTATAAAAGCATTTTTAACTACGTCTGGCATTTCCAAAATAAACAGAGCAAAAATTTACATACACTTAAATTCAGAGACAAAACGTTACATATCAAATTTGAAAACATAATGCAGTTAATTTTATTCTCATTTTAAGAAGCTCGTAAATTTATTCACAAACTTATACCATTGGGATAATGACTGTACTTCAAATTTATATAAATTTACTTTATTATACTTAAGTTGTTAAGAATAATAATAAAAGAATTTTTAACTACGTCTGAGATTTCGAAAATAGAACCAAAATTTGCATACATAATGCAGAGATGAAACATTATCTCGCAAATTTGAAAAAAAGGTGCCGTTAGCTGTACTTTTATTTTGAAAAAGCTTCTTGTTAATTTATTTACAAATTTATACGAGGGGTGATCCAAAAAAAAAGTTTACAAGGCAAAGGAAAAAGTATTTATTAACAATAGAAACAAGATACAAATGGCAATCAAGAGACACATCTGGCCTTTACTTTTCCGCATAGTCGCCAAACCTGTTTAGGCATTTGTCAGAACGTTCGACCAACTTATTTATCCCGTCTTGGTAGTAATCAGGGCCCTGCTCATTGAGCCATTTCTCGGCAGCTGTTTTCACTGCATCGTCTGAGGTGAACCGTGTTCCGGATAAGTTTCGCTTCAACGCCGGAAAAAGGAAATAGTCACTTGGAGCCAAATCGGGGCTGTATGGGGGGTGATTCCAGACCTCCCACTTGAACCTTTGCAGCAATTCCTGAGTCATTTCGCTACCTGTTGTCTACTCATTGCTTTGTCCCCGTATACCTCAACGATTTGTCTGTGAATTTCGGATACGGCCACATTCTTGGCCCATAAGAATCGAATTACGGCTCGCACCTCTATGCGAGACCACTTTTCTAGACGTCGTGCCATTACTGTCGCTCTTAAGTGTCTGCGTACTGACGCTACTTAATCGTAGAACCGCTGTAGGACAACTTGCGCCATCTGTCAACCACCCTGGGTGGAAATATTCGCTCCACAATTATTACGTTACAAATGCTTCTGCTTGTAAACTTTTTTTTGGATCAACCTACGTACTATTGGAATAATGACTACACATCAAATTTATAAAATTTACTTTCGTCTATTTTCAGGTTAATTGTGAATGTATTGTTAACTTCGACTTTTATGGAAAATAATAAGAGAAGCATTTTTATTATGTTGGATACTTCCAAAATAAAGGAAACAAAATTTACATTTACTTAAAATTCAGATACGAAATGCTACGTCGCAAATTTAGAAACAGAATGCAGTTATTTGTACTCTCATTATAAAAAGTTTCTTGTTAATTTACTTATAAGTCTATATTATTAAGATAATAAGTATTCCATAAATTTATAAAATTTAACTTAATATATCTTCAGATAAATTGTGAAGTTATTAAAAATAATAATAAAAGCATTTTTAACTATGGCGGACATTTCCAAAATGATCAGAACCAAAATTTACATACTCTTAAAATTCAGCGACGAAACGTTACATCTCGAATTTGAAAACATAATGCAGTTAATTTTATTCTCATTTTAAAAAGCCCCTAGTTAATTTATTTTATACCATTGGGATAATGAATGTACTTCAAATTTATAAAAATTTACTTTAATGTACTTTCAGGTAAATATTGAAGTTGTTAAGAATAATAAATAATAAAAGAATTTTTAACTACGTCTAAGATTTCGAAAATAGCGCCTAAATTTACATACACAATTCAGAGACGAAACATTATCTCGCGAATTTGAAAACAGATGCAATTAGTTGTACTCTTATTTTAAAAAGCTACTTGTTAATTTATTTACAAATTTATACTATTGGATAATATACTTTCAGGTAAATTGGGAAGTTATTAAGAATAATAATAAAAAAAAAGCATTTTTAACTACGTCTTAACATTTTAATAATAAATCAAAATTTACATACACTTAAAATTCAGAGACGAAACGTTATATCGCGAATTTAAAAATAAAGTGCAATTAATTGTACTCTCATTTTAAAAAGCTTCTGATTAATTAATTTATAAATTTATACCATTGGGGGATAATGACTATACTTTAAATTTATAAAAATTTACTTTTATATACTTTCAGATAAAATGTTAAGTTGTTAAGAATAATAAAAAAAGCCTTTTTAACTACATCTGATATTTCGAAAATGAATAGAACCAAAACTTACATATATTTACATTACAACCAAAATTTACAAATTTATATTATTGAAATAATGACGACACTTTAAATTTATAAAAAATACTTTAGCCTACTTTCAGGTAAATTGTAAAGATGTTAGAATGAATTTATTGTTAAATGCGTCTTTTATATATAAAAAAAATAATAATAACAAAAACATTTTTAACTATGTCTGCTATTTCCAAAATGAATAACAATAAAAAAATTACGTACATTTTTCAAACTTAATTCAGATACGAAAAGTTACATCGCGAATTTCAAAACAGAGTGCAGTTAGTTATACTATCATTTTAAAAAGCTTCTTGTTAATTTATTTACAAATTTATAGTATTGGAACAATGACTACACATCCACTTTATAAAATTTACTTTAAACTATCTTTCAATTAAATTGTGAAGAATTTATTGTTAAATTCGTCTTTTATGGAAAATAATAAAAGACGCGCATTTTTAACTATGTCTGACATTTCCAAAATAAATGAAACAAAATTTACATACACTTAAAATTCAGAGACGAAATGTAATCCCAGATCCTTCACTGACTCAGCAATACACGGCATCTTACTTTTTTTCGGATCTAAAAAGTATTTTTTTAAGTTGCTCTTCTTCTATGTTTGCAGACGTAGACAGGGCTGAAAGGAAAACCAATATATGTGAATTCAATGCTGATGCAACTTTATTTATCCGAGAGATTTCAATTCAATTCGAAACAAGAAATAAAAAAATCTGCACAGATCATGATGCTGTATTTCTTTTATTTATCGTTGATTTTATATGAAGAATATAAAATTTTCAGAACTAGAATAAAGTTAGATTAAAATACGAATGCCATTATACTAATAAAGTTCATAGTTGTTTAAAACTGCAGGGCTGCCACTAGCGACTATTTTTATATTTTATTCGCACCACTATTTTAAAAAAATTAATTTTGTAGTATATTTCCCTTTCATATGTTTCAACGCGTATGTGAAAAAACTTTGTTTTGAGAAAGCGGTGCGAGATAGAATTAAATAAAAAATAGTCGCCAGTGGCCACCCTGAAACTGAAATACACGTGGACGAATCAAAAAAGATAGTTGCCATTAGTGTTGCCACCTCTACGAAGAACAGGCAACCAGTTCACTGTCACGAAAAAAACGGACAACGGCTTCTATATCGGGACATAAAAATACAGCAAATCCTATGAAAATGGTACCTGTCTATAAGGGAAAATATTCATGGTACCTACGAAAGAAATACTACACAAACATATCTGCTAAGACGGAAAGTTTTCAAAAACGGAATATGCCTCTGGTCACTTTAGGTTCCGTCTTTGTAGTTTTTACCGCATTAAATAAACACAATAATCGTAAGAAGTGGAAACTGAATCCTAGGAACCGAAAAAAAATTCCGTTTTCAGTCAAAAAAGATAGTTGCAATTAGTGTTGCTAAATACACTGTCACAAAATGCGTGACAGAAAGAAAAGAAAAGCGGAACAGCGGCTTATAAATCGGGGCATAAAAAATACGGCAAATCCCATGATAATGGTACCTGTCTAAAACGCAAAGTATTCATTGTCCTTACGGATGGAATACTACACAAACAGACCTGCTAAGACGGAAAGGTTTCTAAAACGGAATATATCTCTGGTCACTTCAGATTCCATCATTGTTGTTTTTACCGCATTAAATAAACACAATAGTCGCAAACAGTAAAAACTGAATCCTAGGAACCGAAAAAAAAATCCGTTTTGAGTCAAAAAAGATAGTTGCAATTAGTGTTGCTAAGTACACTGTCACAAAATGCGGGGTAGAGAGAAAAGAAATGCAGAACAGCGTCTCCTAAATCGAGGTATAAAAATACGGCAAATACCATGATAACGGTTCCTGTCTAAAACGGAACGTTTTCATGGTCCTTATGGAAGGAATATTACACAAACATATACTATGCTAAGACGGAAAATTTTCAAAAACGGAATATTTCTCTGGTCACTCCATCTTAGTGGATTCTACCGTCTGAAATATACATAATAATCGTATACAGTCAAAACTGAATACTAGGAATTAAGTAAGTCACAAAATATAATTAAATAATAACTTACAATAATATTCACTTCAAAACTATTTTTATTTCTCAACATATTCTCCATCCATATTTATGCACTTATATTATCGTTTTATCAGTGCCCCAACACCAGCTGCATAAGATTCTTTGGGTTGCTGTCTCAGCCACATTAGGACTTCAAGTTGAACCTTTTCATCATCTTGCTTCCAAGATAGTTTTTTAGTGGACTAAACAGATGAAAATCGCTTGGGGCTAAGTCGAAGCTGTATGGTGGATGTTGAAGAAGTTGCAAGATGGTGTTCACTGATGATGAAAAGGTTCAACTTGAAGTCCTAATGTGGCTGAGACAGCAACCCAAAGAATGTTATGCAGATGGTGTTGGGGCACTGATAAAACGGTGATATAAGTGCATAAATATTGGTGGAGAATATGTTGAGAAATAAAAATAGTTTTGAAGTGAATATCATTCTAAGTTATTATTTAATTATCTTTTGTGACTTACTTAATGACTTTCCCTCGTAAAACATACAAAATATTTTAATTGTAAAATTTGATCATCCAACATATTATGTAAAAAACGTTTAATATTTAAATTATTTATAAACAGAATTAAATATCCACTCAATTTAAAGTACTATAGTTACATTTTTTTTTAAATTTCTTTGAAAGAAATAAATTTTATTAGAAAACTATTTTTTATGTAGTGGCTTTTAATATGCTCTTTTTTTTTTTTTTTCAAAAACTATGTTGTGTTTTAATTTTTTTAAAAACTAAATACATTTTAAAAGGATTTTAGAGCTGTGCTCATGCAAAAAAAATAAATAAAAATAAAATAAAAAATTCTTTAGCACTCTTAAATTTATATTCATTTTTAATGTAAACAGTTTTTTAATTAATAGCCAAAAAAAAAATTATCAATTTATTTTCAGAAAAGTATTCAATTTTTTTTTCTCCTCAGCAAGTCAAGTGAAAATATGTCTGAATACGTCATTCTATGATTAAAAAGTTTTTTACGTTGCAATAAATTCAGTTTTTATATGACAAAGTATCCAATAACACAAGCTTCAAACATATTTGCATTTTTTATGATTAATATCTTTTTTTTTATTATTATTCGTAAAATAATGTTTTTAGAGGGAAAAAAATTAATTTTCAGGGAAAAATTAAGACATTAATAATCAAAAGAATGCAATTAATTCATAAAATGCTCCAAATTGATTATTTCTAAAGAAAAACTACCTAATTTCTAAAGAAATGCGAGGAAATAATTAAGTACTTATATTAAAGATGAAATATGACAGACTTATTAACTCTGAATTATTTCTAAGAACATGATATTTTTCTTCATATTTTTTTTATAATATGAAATTTCCGCGCTTTAGATAAATATATTTTTTATTAGGCCATAATTAATGGAATTTAATTTATAAATGGATATGATATTTCACAATCTATTTTCACTTATATATGCATTTCTTTATGCATAAAATCAAACCACTTTACTGGATTCATAAATAGATTCTATTCATACAATATAATTTTTATTCAATACGGTCTAAATATTTTTTTTTCAAATTTATAAACGTCCTATATTATTAATTTTCTTTTTTGGTACACTATGAAACATTGCATAAAGTATTTCTTATGCTTAAAGTACATTTACCAAAATTCAGCGTAGCCTCTCAGTTACCCACAATTCTAAAAATATTTCTCTTATCTTAAAAATCTATAGGAAAGGAACCAATAGCTAATTTTGAAACAACTACATGTATTTAAAATGAACAGGAACATATTTTTTGAAATTTACGAGCGCAAAGTCTCCCCCCTCCCCCCTTTTTAATTTTTTCCCCCATAAACCTCGGAAACTTACTGACTTTTGACGTTTCTGATTGACCTTTCGCTAAATAGTTTCTAAATATAAGGGAACTGTTTGTGAAATCCTGTTTAATCACTAAAATATTAGATTGCATTTTGGTAAATGTCAGGATATAATTAAGTACGTATATTAATGATGAAATAGGAAAGACTTATTAACTCTGAATATTTTTAAGAGCATTATATATTTCTTCATATTTTTTATATACATATAATATGATATTTACGCACTTTAGATAAATATATTTTTTATTAGAGCATAATTAAGGAAATTTAATTCATAATGATATGAAATTTCACAATCTTTTTAGGTGCGTTCGTAATTAAATAAATACGTAGCAATTATTGTCGTCGCTTGGTCCGCCTGTCTGTCCGTCCGTCTTTCCGTCCGTCTGTCTGTCCGTCCGTCCGCATATAACAACCCAAAAACTACCAATATATATATACCCAGATATATTATCTTTGCAGAATTTTGTCGAGACATTTCAAATTTTATAAAAATCGAATCAAAACTTTAGGATATATTAATAAAAATATATATTAAGAAATTTGATTTTTTTTTTTTTAAATCGGTGCTTTTTTGTTATAGGAGCTTCCGAGGTTTAATCGTCAAGCGACCGAGATACTTATTTTATGACAGAAATTAATCTGCAGACGATATAATTCATTTCACAGAATTAACAAGAACGAAAAATCATGCGTCAAGCATAGATTATGTAACACTTTCCAACGCTTCCAAAATAATTTTACAAATCATACCGTTTAATAAGCTAAAAGAAAACATCTAAGTAATCCGAATACTTTTATTCCGCCCTGTATAGTATCTATAGATTTGTATATATACTACATAGGATGCTAAAATTTATTTCATTTTGGAAACGCGTAGCACAGTTTAAAATTCTCCGTCTGGAGTTAAATAATACCGAAATGTGTTCGCGAACTTTTGTGTTACCCTGTATAGGATCTATAGAATTTATACATACCACGTAATAGACAAAAAGCGAGTTAAAATTAAAATCGCGTTCAGTAACTTAAAACGCACACGCACGTCCAGGAATTATTGTTAACATACAGTAGATAATTCTTTTGTGTGTCCCTGTAAATGAACGATGACTTCTATACACACACTATTCTGTAGTAAGCCTCTTGTAATGCACCTTATATAAATTCCAATGCGTTTAAAATAGGGAAACATTATTTAAATAAACCGCAGACGATTTTTCTCCATAGACGTAATGTAACGGAATTCTTTTGACTGTCTCTGTAAAGTAACTATCAGTGCTATGCACACCTTATTCCATATTAAGCTTCTTCTAATGCACCTTAGTGATATATATAAATTTCAATGCGTTTAAAATAGTGAAACATTATTTAAATAAACCGCAAATGATTTTTCCCCATAGACCGCAATGTAATGGAATGCTTTTGAGTGTCCCTGTAAACAAAGTATAAGTGCTACACACTTCCGTTGAAATAGGGAACATGCTATAGATAACGACTATAACATATAAAAATTGCAGAGCAATCCGAGCATATTTACGGGAGTTAGAGCACGGACAGACGGCAGACGGCAGACGGCCAGACGGCAGACGGCCATACGGCCAGACGGCAGACGGCCATACGGCCAGACCAACCGAAGTCATAAACACTTTTCAACTAGGTTGGAAAGTGTTAAAAATCATCAAGATCTGAATATTTATATAACTAGCTATAGTACGAACGCACCTCATTTGTCACGTTTGACGTACAATTTTCAACTTGTTTCACTTATATACATATGCATTTATTATTTATGCATAAAATAAAATCACTTTACTCAATTCATAAAGAGATTCTATTCATATAATATAACTATTATTCAATATAGTCTTTTTAGCACTTTCCAACCTAGTTGAAAAGTGCTTATGACTTCGGTTTGTCTGGCCGTCTGCCGTCTGGCCGTCTGTCCGTGCTCTAACTCCCGTAAATATGCTCGGATTGTTCTGCAATTTTTATATGTTATTCTCGTTATCTATAGCATGTTCCCTATTTCAACGGAAGTGTGTAGCACTTATAGTTTTATTACAGGGACACTCAAAAGAATTCCGTTACATTGCGGTCTATGGGGAAAAATCATTTGCGGTTTATTTAAATAATGTTTCACTATTTTAAACGCATTGAAATTTATATATATCACTAAGGTGCATTCGAAGAAGCTTAATATGGAATAGGGTGTGCATAGCACTTATAGTTACTTTACAGGGACAGTCAAAAGAATTCCGTTACATGACGTCTATGGAGAAAAATCGTCTGCGGTTTATTTAAATAATGTTTCACTATTTTAAACGCATTGAAATTTATATATATATATATCTAAGGTGCATTACAAGAGGCTTACTACAGAATAGTGTGTGTATAGCAGTCATCGTTCATTTACAGGGACACACAAAAGAATTCTCTACTGTCTGTTAACACTAATTCCTGGAAGTGCGTTTTAAGTTACTAAACGCGATTTTAATTTTAACTCGCTTTTTGTCTATTACGTGGTGTGTATAAATTCTGTAGATCCTATACAGAGCAGCACAAAAGTTCGCGAACACATTTCCATTTATTGACAGAAACTCCAGAAAGATAATTTTAAACTGTGCTACGCGTTTCCTAACTAAACTAAAATTTAGCATCCTAGCATATACAAATCTATAGATCATATACAGGGCTGAATAAAAGTATTCGGATATTTTTCCGAATATTGTATCTGTTGGAAATTCCTGAAATTATGTTTTTAAATATGTTATGCGTTTTCCAAATTGTTTACTTAGATGTTATCTTTTAGCTTATTAAACGGTATGTTTTGTAAAATTATTTTGGAAGCGTTGGAAAGTGCTACATAATCTATGCTTGACGCATGATTTTTCGTTCTTGTTTTTATATATATAAACGCCCTATATTATTAATGTTCTGTTTTAGTGCACTATGAAACATTGCATAAAGTCTTTCAGATTCAGAAAAAACATCTACTAAAATGCAATCTAATATATTATAGTGGTTAAACACGATTTCACAAACATTTCCCTTGTATGTAGGAACTATTGGGTGATACAGAAAACTCAAAAGGTTTATGAGAAAATTTCTAAGAAGAAAAAAAAAGAGGGGGGGGGGGGCTAGAGTCAGAAAAGTTGTTTCTGTTCATTTAAGAGACATGCAGTGAGATTAGTTACTGGTTCTTCTCCTAAAGATTTGTTTAAGACAAGGGAAAGATTTCCACATTCGTGGGTAACTGCGAAGCTACGCCGAATTTTCATGAATGTTTATTTTATATAAGGAAACGTTTCTGTAGTTTTTTTTTCCTCAGTGTATCAGCAATATGCTGTGAAATTAATAATTTCTACTTTATTAAACATCTATATTTATATGTTATTTCATAACATTTCGCTTTTATTTTCAGGTTGGTATTTCAAACTTATTGTTAAATGCTTATTAATCTGAAAAAGTTGTTGGATTTCCTAAAATTGAAGGTAATGCTTTTATCATAATTAAATTTACAAATAAATGTTTAATGTCAGCTGTCAAATAATAAGTCAGATTTTGAAAAGATATATTTGTATTTTTTTTTAGAACTCATTTACCATTACAATTCGAGTTTCTTATTAAACCATTCATTTTGTGTTTTAAAACATCATCTATTTATCTATGTTTCTATATCTTATTAATTTTGGAAAATAATGTTTGACAAGTAGTAACTCTAATTACTAGTTTTTAAACAATAAAGTGAGACTTTGAAAGGATATATTTGTAATTTTTTAGAACTCATTTACCATTACAATTCGAGTTTCTTATTAAACCATTCAGTGTCTTAAAACATCATCTATTTATCTATGTTTCTATATCTTTTTAATTTTGGACAGTAATGTTTGACAAGTAGTAACTTTAATTACTAGTTTTCAAACAATAAGGTGAGACTTTGAAAGGATATATTTGTAATTTTTTAGAACTCATTTACCATTACAATTCGTGTTTCTTAATAAACCATTCATTTTGTGTCTTAAAACCTCATCAATTTATCTATGTTTCTATATATGTTATTAATTTTGGACAGTAATGCTTGACAAGTAGAAACTTTAATTACTAGTTTTCAAACAATAAAATGAAACTTTGAAAAGATATATTTCTAATTTTTTAGAGCCCATTTACCATTACAATGTTCTGGTTTCATATTAAACCATTCATTTTGTGTCTTAAAACATCATCTATTCATCTATTTCTCTATATCTTTTTAATTTTAGACAGTAATGTTTGACAAGTAGCAACTTTAATTACTAGTTTTCAAATAATAAGGTGAGACTTTGAAAAGATATATTTGTATTTTTTTTTTTAGAATTCATTTACCATTACAATGGTCTAGTTTCATATTAAACCATTCATTTTATGTCTTAAAACATCATCTATTCATCTATTTCTCTATATCTTAGTTATTGTAGACAGTAAATTTTGACAATTAGTAATTTTTAATACTAGTTGCCAAGCAATAAAGGAAGACTCTGATAAGATCCATTTGTAATTTATCAGAAAATATTTTGGCATTGCAGATCTGGTTCCAAATCTCTAAATATAGCCAATTCAACAAAACAAAAAAATGTCCGGCTAGACATAATTTCGATATCCGATAATAATTTTGTGATTTATGATAATATGATTTACGCTATATTGATTTTTGAACATTAAGTAATTGAAGAAATGTTATAGTTTTGCTACTCGATATACTTTTTTATTTGAGCTCCTATCTAAAAAATATATTTAGCACTTGAATTTTAAATGATATTTTAAAATGTCAATTTCAGAATTATATATGCAAAAGGCATTTGATATTTATTAACATATAAAAGACTCTCTATCTTAATTAAATAAATAAATAAATGATGTTATAACTAGATAAAAAAATAAATTTATCTAAAATCAAATAAATCTGAAATTATAATTGTAATTTAACCCTTTCAAGGGCGGTAGTATGTTTATGAAACCACTTAAGTTTAATTCCCAAATGCCACAATGACACCGGAATTTTGGTATAAAATGTTTTTTTTATTATGTATGTGAAATTTAGCTTGTTTCATTTTTCCAAATAAATTTCTAAATAAATTCCGGTTTCAGTCATTCATTTCAGCATTTTAGCAATGGAATAGCTATGCCCCTGAAAGGGTTAAGCCTTATAATCACGTTACCCATTCTTTTATTATTATTATTATATATTTTTCAACACTGAAAATACAATACCAACAAAGAAGAAGCATAAACATTGAAGGGATTTTAGATGCAATTAATATATGCAAATTATTAGTTCCTCGCTCCGTCCAGCAACGAGTGACAGAGGCTTAAGGGGTAATACCACTTTAAAGCCCTGATATTTAAGGCTTTTTCAAGATTTTTTTGTGTGTGAAGTATTTATAAAAATCCATTCGCACTAATGCAGATATTAAAGCAGAAAACTTTATTTTGTTTTAGTTGATATATTAAAAAAAGGCGTTTTAACAGCTGATGGACGGGGGCGCACCGAAAAGGGAGGGTCAAACGGTAGGCACTTACACTCATCATAGCCTTGACATAAAACAATGTAACAAAATAATTGGTATTTTTAGCCCGAAAGCTAGTGATAAACGTAGCAATTTCTTTTTCAATAGAATTTTTAGTGTCTTGGTATCGACTGAAAATAAAATGTAACGTTTTAACAACAAATTTTGTTACTTAAAGTTACGCAGAACAATGAGATAGCAAAATTTTGGAAAAAATCCTACATATATCACTCCATGCTCCAGGTTTCACTGCAATATACACATTAATTAAAGTGATAAAATTCTATTGATTTAATGCATTTTTAATGGTCTGAGCAATGAATAATACTCTCAAGGATTGCATTCATATTTGTAATTAAATTTTTTATATTCAATGTTGAAAAATTAGTTTTTCTTAGCATTTAAAAAATATATATAAAATTCAGAGAAAAAACATTACAGATTTGCCCTTTTGCAAGACTGTCAGAGGGGTGAAGCATTTAAGAAGCATTTAATTTTCAAAATGTTAGCTGTTGATTGATGGAAAATTGGCGAATTGAATATTATTTTATTTATCAATATTGATATTTCATAAAATAATTATTTCGAAAAAACTTATATAAACAACGAGTGATACAGACTTAAGGAGTAATATCACTTTAAAGCGCTGAAATTTAAGGCTTTTTCGAGATTTTTTTTTTATACGAAGTATTTATAAAAATCCATTCGTATTAATGCAGATATTGAAGTAGAAAACTGCATTTTATTTTAGTTGATATATTCAAAAACGGTGGCTTAACAGCGAATGGGTGGGGGCTCGTCAAAAAGGGTGGGTCAAACGGTGGGCACTTATGCTCGTATTCACTAGTTACTTCAACTTGTAAAACCTAAGGTCGAATACTCAAATAAAATTCATGATTAACCTTGATTGGAATGTTCGTGGCTGAAGTTCAATGAATACCATTTGAGCACTCGACCGAAATTTTCTAAGTTGAGGTAGACTATGATTGTGAGCATTAAACTCATCGTAAACTTGACATAGAACAATATGTCAAAAGAATTAGTATTTTTTGTCCAAAAGCTAGTAAATTACGCAGCCATTTTTTTTTTCTAAAACATTTTTAGTGAATTTACATCGACTGAAAATAAAATGTAACGTTTCAACAAAAAATTTTGTTACTTAAAGTTACACAAAACAGTGAGATAGTAATATTTCGAAAAAATCCTACGTATTTCACTAAAAAAAATATGAAACATTTAATTTTGAAAACGTTAGCAGTTGATTGATTGAAAATTGGCGGATTGAATATTATTTTATTTATCGATATTGATATTTCATTAAAAAATTAATTTCGAATAAACTTATATAAACAATTTTTTTTAAATATATCTGTTACGGTCAATATGATTAATCCGGTCATTATTAATGATAACCGGTTATTATTAATAATGACCGGATTAATCACGTTGACCGTAACATATACACTAACTAAAATCGTGAAAAATTTTATACATGGTGAAAAGAGTTAAAACCACCTGAAAGAATTCTTCTAAAAAACTCGTTTCATTGTTATAACTCATCAAGAATTATAACAATAAAACGAGTTTTTTTTTTTTTTTTAATCATCGTAATGTTTTGTTATTTTCACCCATCGCAAAACTTTTGCCAAAATATCTTAAGTAATCTACAATAATAAATGTTTTGCAGAAAGATTACCACGTGAAAAATGAAAATGAAAAAAAAAAGTTTCAACAATTAAAAAGAAGATGAATATGACCTCATATTGAAAATATAATGGACATTTCCAAACGTCTCTCATCAATACAAGGAATATGAGCATGAATAAGTACAGAAAGTAGGTTAATGTGACGTCATTAGAGAATTAAAAGAAAATAAATATAACGTCATACTGGAAGTTTAACTGACATTTTTTTCAAATATTTGACAATCATACAAAGGGAGTATCAATATGAGTAATTGAGAAAGCAACTAGATATGACGTCAGCAGGTGAATATAACGTCATATGAGTTTGAGGAACGTATTGAATCATGATAAAAACCAGAAATATTGACATATTTTAACATTTTGAAGTTGTCTATACAACATGTTTAGTTTTGAAATTGATTTTTCTACACAAACATTCTTAAAATCCCGGACAACGCCGGAGAAATAATAAATTTTCCATTTTAAACAGATTTTCAGGGGCATGAAAATCATGAATCGTTGTCATGAGGGAGTATTTAATATTAATAGTTATTTCTGCAAAATATATTTTTAAGTGAAGAAATTAATCTTGAAACAATTTAAAACGTTATTAATAATTTTCTACTGCTAAATTTCGGTATCGAGTTCGGACTGGCTCAGGCTCCAAAAAAAGATTCCGAACTCATTTCTAATGTTATACATCAGCTGTATCTCTGTTAATATATATATATATATATATATATATATATATTATAAATAATAATTTTAACTAAAGTTATTTTATACTAATAAAGTAAAAACATGCAGACTAATTAAAATAAAAAAATACATATACTAAAAAAAGTTGCAACCTTCAAAAATAATTCTTCCACAACCAACAATTCTATAACAATGAAATTTCAAAGAAAGTTACTACAGATTTTTTTCATCTTAATGTTTCGTTATCTTACCCATCGGAAAAATATTCCTAAAATATCTCAGTATCTTTTGTTTTCATTTCGAGCTATGTCTTTCAATCCCTTTCAATATTTTTTTTCTAAAAATACAGTTTTTGAACAGCAATAAAAACTCTGTACATGTCTTTTGCTCAGCCCCTAAAGAAAAGTTGGAAAAACTTCAGTGGTTTTTTTTTTTTTTCTTGAATATTTTTTAACACAGTGTTTTATTTTATTTTACTGATTTGGCCAAAAATATGTGAGATTTAATATAATATATTTATTTCTTTAAAACATATATCTTGTATCATTTCATTTTAGTGTCTAATAAATGTTTAAAGAAGCATGAAACTGAAAAGAAAAAGATATTTTAAAGAATACTAAATGTATAATATTTCCATTAAGTTTTTACGAAGTATTATTTTTATTTCGTCAACATTTTATCATATTCATTTGGAAGAAAAAACGTTCCAATGGAAAATACATCTGAAAAGAAATAGGTATCGTTAACCTCGTTATCTGAAACTTTTCCAGAAAAATTCAAATATTAACTAAAGTCATGAAAAAGATGGACATACTGATAAGAATTACAACCACCTCAAATGATTGTTTAATGTATCCTCATTTTAAAAAAAATAAGATACTTAAAGTAAAAAAAAAACAGTAATGAATGTTTTTTTTGCCTTAGTGTTTCCTTACTATTGGAAAGAAAATCTTTTTTTTTTTTAATATTTTAGTTGATTTCATTTAGAGGTACGTATTTTCAATGTACGAAATTCTTTTCAATGTCTTCATAAAATATTTCAAAATTTCTTCAAAATGCACCTTTTGAATTGCAATAAAAATTGTACATGTCGTTTGTTCTACTGCTGAAGGAACTTTAGTAGCGCAATCTTCATTTTTTCTATTCTGCAATATTTTTAGCGTAATGTTATAGCCTTTCTTTGAAATAGAACAGAAAAAAAAATGTGCCAGTGGGGGAAAAAATTTAAAACAAGCAGTTGTTGTTAGACACATTAAACAGATTATAAATTTTTACTTAGATTACTTTTCATTTAATATTATTTTGATTAAATTTTACTTTTGAGAGATCTAATATTTTCCCACCTTTGAAATAAATCATTCGTATCACTTTTTTTTTCATTGATTAGAAATAAGGTAAAGCTAGGAGAGTCCGCGCACAATTCAAAAGAATAACAATAAAAAATCTAAATATTAATTTTTTGCTAAAATTTCCATGAATAATTTTTACTTCATTTGTTTTTTATACATTTCCAATGCCATTTTTTGTTATGTTGTAATTTAATAGAACAGTTATAATAAAACAGAAAAAGTTATGTTGCGCAATCTGTCCTTACAGGGTTGGTGTGATTGCGCACATGGGTATGAGAGATTGTTACTAATAATAACTACATTTAAATTGTTAACAATAATAATTACACTTAAATGACATTGTTGTAAGGTGAACAAATTTTATTGTATTAGAAGAGAATATTTCAACCTAATTATTAAAGAATCAGAAAAAGGAAATAATTTTAAAAACGATTAAAAATTTTTAATTAAAGGGAAAAAAATTAAAGAATCAGAAAAAGCAAGTCCAGATAAAATTACAAAATAACATTAAGTGACTTGATAACACGTTTAACTTAAAATTAGTTCAATTTCATTTTTCGTTTTTTTATGAAAATTTACCAATAAGCTGCGTAATCTCTCCTAGCTTAGAAACTAATGGGAACAATGCGCCATCTCTCCTAAGTAGCAGATGCGCAAGCTCTCCAAATTCGGTAGGAGAGATTACGCGGCCTTTTCTTTAAACATGCCCGCTACTGAAACGAACCGTTGGTGTTCACACTGTTAGTCTTGATTAGTAGCTTATGAGAAATCGTTTAAGTTTAAATTGTTTTGTACTACTGTCATTGTATAGAAATTCTGACGAAAAGCTATGAAAATTCAAGCACTGAATTTGGGAAAACAAAACAAAATAGCAATGCTTTATCTTAGACGCTCAAAACAATCAACGTGCACTTTCAAATAGACACTCCACTACTGCTGTTGTACAACTACCTGCAGTCGTACGCGCTCACTCTACTCCTTCCCTCCGAACCTCTATGTGGGCAATCTCTCCGACTGCACCATCTCTCCTGGCTTTACCTTATATAATGCTAACAAGACATAAAATTAAAAAAAAATACCTGACGGCTCGGCCTACAGGCAAAGGTAGATTTCGAAGACGTACACAGTGGGGCGTCTGTTTATTGGGAATTTCAGAAGAAGGACCGTTTTGTAATGATTCGGCAGTTGAGACCGCCCACTTCTAAGTCTGCCTGTGCCTGTAGGTGGACGCGACATGAATTTATTTTTCTGTAAGAATGGGTCCTGTAATAAACTTGCCAATATAAAAGTTGTAGATATAAAACAAATGATAGAAGATATGAAACATAGTAGGTAGATATGAAACAAATGTAGATGTAAAATATTAAGAAGATTTATATTTTATGCGGATTTGATATCTTTTTAATTGACGAAGTTATGATTTCTTTCTTCTTAAGCCCCTATCCCCCCCCCCCTTGAGACTGTTATACCTTTAATAATACCTTTAAACGGATTCGATATGCATCATAATTAAGAAGTTGTGTTTTTTTTCTTTTTTGTTTTCACAACCCCTCATTCCCCCCCCCCTCCCCCTAGGTCCAACTTTGGCCATTAACGATATTGACCGAGATTTTATGCCCCTTGATTTTATGTATCTCTTTGGAAGAGATTTGTGCACAATTATGGAAGTTATCGTGTCCATAAATATATAGATAGATAGATAGATAGAAAGATAGATAAAGCTTTGAATTGGGTGTGG
Organism: Maratus michaelseni; assembly: GCA_963931845.1. NCBI lineage: Eukaryota > Metazoa > Arthropoda > Arachnida > Araneae > Salticidae > Maratus > Maratus michaelseni. The sequence continues at coordinate 109,641,736 of OZ007597.1, read as the reverse complement.
TTTTGGGTTCAAAAAGTCATAGTCGGCGTAGATCTGCAAAAATTTTCCAAAAATTCCAACATAGGATAGAAAGCAGTAAGTAGTATTTCTTACAAAATCTACCTAAAAACAAAATGTTATTAGGAACGTTAAATATACGAGTGCTGATAAATAAAGAATGATCACAAGTTTTCATTCGCTTAATTTATTGTATACACAAAGTCAAAATTATTTTGCGTTGTTAGCATAATGTGTAATGAATATTTGGTAAATTTTTCATTTACATTTTTCCAGTTATTTTTTCCAATTAAACGTTTTCAGCTGCGTAACTGATTTGATACATGCAAGAGTAACAAAATAATATTAATGTTAATGTTAATGTTAATGCTGTTAATTCATCACGTTTGTCTGCAAAACATCTTCGTTCAACATGAAAATGTTTACTTGAAAATTGATAGCACCATAAAAAAAAACATATAAACATATTGATAGCATCATAAAAATAACATAATACACATATAAAAACTACCCAGAGACATTTCCGGAAATCATTAGCAGCAAAAGAAACTTTATTTCTTAAATGCTTCTTTAAATCTCGAAAATATATTAGTTTCTATGGTTTCTAAATATAAGGAACGCTTTTCGGAATCATGGATAACTCAAAAGAGGTCATTGTATATTTTAGTTTGTAGTTATATTATATTTTCCTACACTGTAAAAAATTACAAGTATTTCTTAACTTTGTAAAATATAATATAACCACGGACGAAAATATACAATAACCTCTTCCAAGTTTCTAACGATTCCAAAAAGAGACATAATCGCTTTCAAAAAGTGCATTAGAAAGTTTGCTGTACAAAGGAAGTGTTCTTAGAAGTATTCTAAAATCTGTTCCAAAAAGTGCTCTTCAAAGTGTTCTAAAAAATGAGACAAAATAAGTGTTCTAAAAAGTGTTCTGAAAAGTGTATAAAGATTTGTAGTGTACTTGAGAATTCATAGCATCCTAAAAACCAATATTCTGCGTTGAGAAAACTGATTAATACTCTATAAAAAAAACTACTCGTAAACGTTTCCGAAAATCAGTGGTAGCAAAAGAAACCTCGTTTTTATGACTGCTTCTTTAAATCTGAAAAATATATGGGTTTCTAAGGTTTCTAAAGATAAAGAATGCTTTTTGGAATCGTTGGTAATGCGGATAGTGTTCTTGTGCATTTTCTTTCGAGGTTTTATTCCATTTTCCTAGATTGAGAAACATCTGTCTTTTTTTTTTTCTTTTTTTTTTTAGTGTCGATTAAGAAACATTTTTCCTTTTATACAGCGTAGATTATGAAACATTTGTCTTTTTTTACAGTGTAAATTATGAAAGATTTGTCTTTTTTGACAGTTTAGATTAAGAAAAGTTTGTCTTTTTTTTTACAGTGTAGATGATGAAACAGCTGTCTTTTTTTGACAAGGTAGATTAAAAAACATTTGTCTTTTTTCTTTTACAGTGTAGATTATGAAACATTTCTCTCTTTTCACAGTGTAGATTAAGAAACATCTGCCCTTTTTTGACAGGGTAGATTAAGAAACAATTGTCTTTTTTCACAGTGTAGATTAAGAAACATCTGTCTTTATTTTTTACAGTATAAATTATTATTATTTTTTTTTTTTTTTTTTTTTTTTTTTTTTTTACAGTGTAGACCTACGTATGAGGTTGGTCGCACAACAAGAAAATGTGGGAACCATTGCGCTACTAAACAGACATTGTTAGAGGGGTTTTTTTTATATTATTTTTTTATTACCCTTGCCACAAGAAACTTTTTTGCGAAAATATCTCCGCACCTTTTGCTTTCATTTTGAGCAATCATATCTTTCAAGTCTTTCCAATATCTCCCATCAAAATATAGTTTTTTGGAGAACAAGAAAATCTGTACATGGCATTTTTTTTGCCCCTGCAGAAATGCTAAGACGAACATTGGTGATTCTATTCTGAAAATTTTTTAGTGTAGTGTTATAGAGTTTATTTTATAAATTAGAAAAAAAAATGTGTATGCCCTTGGAAGATAACATTGAAAAGAAAAGGGTGTTATAATTTTCCTTAAACAGATAATACTTTATGAATTAATATTTAACTTAATTTTTTTTTTCATTAAAAACAAATCATTTGTATTATTTCTTTTTACTGGTTTCAAACTCGATAGCATCTTGACCGCCAAATTGGCCTGATACACTATAAAATATTAAATTATATATTTAACTTTTCTATTAGATCGTAAAATTTATAAATAATCCCATTTCATAGCAATAAATTGTTTTCAACAATATTATTGATCGCACACTTATACTTGTGTCATGACGCCATCGGAAATATTGGTGTCACATATATTTGTGTGCCATGGTGTTCAACGTGTTAAGAAAGCATAAAACTGCAAAATTATAGATGTTGTTACGAGCCAAGTTAATATATTTCTATTTAGGTTCTTTATTTTTGTTTCATTAAAAGTTTACTATGATATAGAAGAAAAAATCCCCGTCGGCTCAGCCTACAGGCACAAGTTAAGTACTAATTTCACCAACAAAAACTAAATCAAGATTGGAGATAAATGATAGCTTCATTAAATGAACCGCACACTAATATTTTAAATTCTGACGTTCTTTTTATTGAGACACGCGAGCGTTCAAAAATGCAACCCTATATACAGCATCTCTGAGGGTTGTCAAAATTCTTCATCACGCGGATACTTTTTTATCGCCTTTGTGGCGGATTATCAGATATGTGATTTCTTTCTACAACCCCCCCCCCCTTTTTTTTTTCTTGCTGTAAGAGTTGGTCCTATAAAAAACTTGTCAATATAAAAGTTGTAGATAACATTAAGAGGATTTATAATAAATTTAAACGGATTTGATATCTTATGAACTCACGAAGTTATGAGATTTTTTCTTCTTAAACCTCTATTTTTCCGCCCCTTGAGGCCATTTTTAATGCTATCAAAAATCTGTCATACATAAAATTTTGGCCCTTTTCCTAGAAGTAGTAAAAATTTTAAACTGATTCGATATGTATCATAATTAAGATGTTATGGTGGTATTTCTGTTTTCACAAAAACCACCCCCTTGGTCCGATTTTGCCCTTTAACGAACTTGGCCGAGATTTTCTGCCCCTGGATTTTATGTATCAGTTTGGAAGAGATTTGTGCAGAATTATGAGAGTTATCGTGTCCATAAAAAAGTGACATAGATATACAGATAGATAAAGTTTTGAACTGGAGGTGGTTTGGGGTTCTAGGGGTCATGATCAGCGTAGGTCTGCAAATTTTTTCAGAAAGTCCAAAATAGGGGAGAATATATTAGGTAATATTTCTTACTAAATCTTACCTAAAAAGTGCCAATGAAAAATAAAGCTAATATTTAACAGGTATTTTTAGTGACATTAAATACTGTATATTTTTACTCAGATCATGTCAGATAGTTTCAACAATCTAAAAGAATTTTTCATTAATCAACACTGCCATAAAAATGAAATGTAAAGGAAAAATACTACTGCATGTGTTTCATCTTAAAGTTTCGTTATCTTCCCCAACGGAAAACTTTTTTATTAGAATATCTTAGAACCTTTTCTTTCATTTCCAGCTATCTTTCACTTCTTTTCAGTATCTTTTCAAAAAATACGGTTTTTGAAGGGTAATAAAAACTGTACATGTTCGTTTGTTCTGCTGCCATTTGCTCCTGCAGAAAAGATAGAAAAATTCAATGTTTTCATTCTTGAATATATTTTTCGACGTAGTATTATGTAGTTTAGCTTACTGGTTTGGTGGGAAAAGATTCTTTCAGTGGAACATGAAATCGGAAAGAAATAAATGCTGATAGCCTTATTAAATGGTTAATATATTTTTCAGATGTAGCTTAAAATTTCTATTTCTTTATAAAGGTATCATTCGTATCATTTCATTTTATTGATAACAAAATATTAATGTAGCATAACGCTAAAAAAAAGTGTTTTTAGGAACATTATAATATATAATATTTTGATTAAAATATTTCGATTTTTTTTTTCGCTAAAACTTTTACATATGGATTTAAAAGCAAATTGTGCGTAAAGCTAAATTAAAACTAAAAAAATATAAAAAAACACTAAATATTCTTTAAATCTGCTACACATTTTAAAATAACTAAACGTATTACGTCTGACTAAGAATTTTAAAATTAAAAAGACAATTAAAATAAGATATTTAATCATACTAAAAAACAACACATTAATATCACATAATAAAATCAATTACAGAAGATATTAATAAATTACTGTAATATAGAGTAATAAGTTAGTGTTTGATTTAAAACAAAACGTTCCAATGGAACGTAAGCTAAAAAATACATACTGTCAACCTTATTAAATAATGTATGGGTTTTTTTTATTAAAATTTTATTAAATAGCATCATTTGTATCACGCCTTTTATTAATTTTATAAAAAGTTTACAGACCCATGTTATTATTAATGTCAATATGAATAATTTTTTAACAGAAGCAAAACAATAAACGATAAAACTGCACAAATTTTAAAACACCAATTTAAAAAAGGCTTATAATTCTTTTCGTTTTTATGTTTGAACTTTAACTAATTTGAACATTTTGAATGTTTTTGACGTAAATTGTGTCAAAATAAAAGCATTGATCCAAAGATTATTACAAAAAGTCCTTCCGGCCTGTACCGGGAGGAAAAGGTCGCTTTCCTATATCTTCGTTTTAAAATTTTAGCTAATGTTACACGAAAACAGCAAGTTAAAATGCAAAGAAAACGTTTACAAAAGATTAGTTAATACTGAATTTGAATAAGAAATTCGCCAAATTATTGAGCAATAACCAAATTGGCTTCATTTATGAAGACTTATTTTGGTCGCCAAATTTGGCGAGATTTCGCCAAATGTCGCCAATTTCGGCGAGAATTTGGCGCTAACGGATATGAATATATAGTTTTATGCGTATGATTGGGAAAATTATTACAACAATGAAAGAAAATAATTTGCGAGTAATCGCGTTAATGTGCTGTTTTGTTTCAAAATGTCAGCCACCCTAGAATTTCAAACTGCTCTATCTCAGCCATTTTTTAAGATAGAGGTAAACCAAAAAATGCTCTGGAATCCTTGTATCAAGGCGTAACACATAATTAAAAAACAAATTTGAATTTTTAACTTTTTTGTATATTTATTTTGGTTTTAAATTTTTAAAGGGGCGTCCTCTTGAAACAAAATGGCGGAGCAAGCTGGCCAACGAACTCGGTTGAGACATGGGTGAGCTTAATACACACAATTGGTTTCATCGAAATTGATTTGTAAATACGAGCGTTATCGTATGACATAGGTTATATATATATATATATATATATATATATATATATATATATACAGGGTCATTCATAATTCCCTCTGGGGTTTCGAAACGTTATAGTAAAAAAACGAAGACGAATATGAAAAAAAGAAACATATGAAATTATTCCGAAACTATTCAAGTTTTACTTACATACATTACAGGTGTTCTATGTGTGAACCCTTGGTCACACGGCATACATCCATGCGATAGTCCAGTTCCTGCCATACTCCGTTTCTTTAAATTTCCGGTACCACACATGAATTGTTTTGTCAGTTGGTCAATGTTTTCGATATTTATTACGAAAGGCCCGTTGAACTGACACCACTGATTCAGATTTAAAGAAACGGAGTATGGCAGGAACTGGACTATCGCATGGATGTATGCCGTGTGACCAAGGGTTCACACATAGAACACCTGTAATGTATGTAAGTAAAACTTGAATAGTTTCGGAATAATTTCATGTTTCTATTTTTCATATTCGTCTTCGTTTTTTTACTATAACGTTTCGAAACCCCGGAGGGAATTATGAATGACCCTGTATATATATATGGATATATATATATATATATATATATATATATATATATATATATATATATATATATAAATCAACATTTGAACGGAGGGTGGTTTTGGGGTCTGGGGGTCATGATCGGTGAAAATATATCGAAATTTTCCGGAACTGCTTTCCTCCGAACGGCTGCAATAGGTACCTTCATACTTTTTTGTATTGAAAGCTACCTAAAAGTAACTTTAGTGGATAATTTATGAAATTCATAAAAGTAAAAATATAAAGATAAATTATAATGGAGTATATTTATTGTTACAAACGTTCATACATTTTTCAAGAACCAAATAAATAGAAAAAATAGTATTTGTGTTATTTATAGTCTTTAGTTTTTATCAGTTTAACTGATTAAAAAATTTTGTATATGTATTTCATTCAGAAAAATTAAATAAAAATTACTTCGAAATGAAAGCAATAGTAAATAACTGTATGATACTATGCCCATATATTTATTCATTACGTTTTTGTTTTTAACTAGATAACAATTTACTCTGAAATATTAATTTAAAATTATTTATTCATTTATTTATTTGTAAATAATCTGGTTAAACAAATAAAATATTTTGTAAGTTTTAAACAGAGATATCACTTAACCTTTTATTAATCCATTACGGTTTTATTTATTTCACTATGAAAATTTCGACAAGTTACGAAAGATCTTTAGTAACATATTTTTTCGTCGACTTTTGCTTTCACTGAAAAGTATTTGATAAATTGGACTGAAATTCCTCGAAGCCAAATATGGTATGTTTTCTCAGCTACTATCACACTTCTTTTTCCTTTCAGCCTTTTCGATTGTCTATAACATGAAATAAATTGTCATGCTGACTTTTAAAAAAATGTAGAGATTTCCATATTAAATTAAATAGGATAATATTTTTGTTGTTGCCGTGTTCTATATCTTACAATCAACATGGTTTGCAACAAAAATCAATATTTATTATATCAATGCGTTTTACCAGAAATAAAGTGAAATACTGTTTGACCTTCTATTAATCCATTATATCTTTCCGTTTTTTTTTTTTTTTTTTTTTTTTTTTTTGCTTCAAAATCTCGAGTTATTAAAAAGTTCTTACTGATTCTTTTTTATTTGTGTGTGTAGAAAAGTATTTGATAAATTTAACAGAAAATCCTCAAAGACAAATATGTTATTTTTTCCGGATGTCTGCCGATTTCTAGTGTTGTTTTTTTTTTTCCTTTTCAATCTTTTTATTTATCGACAAGATGAAAGAATCTATAATATTGATCAAAGTTTGTAGGGTTTGGTGAAATACCGGGTGTTTTACGAAGAACCCCTAACTTTGAAAATAAATAACTCGGAAACGGTGATAGATAGAAGCATGAAACCAGTGGTATGTGTATTAAAAAACTCGTAAGAATCTAATACAGAAACTTCAAAATTTTAGTTAAAAATAGCGCTCATAGATGGCGCGGCAGGTAGTATAACGATACGCAGTCTGTATCACATTAAAAGCTATTCAAAACATGCGCCTCTCACACAACACACATGTCGCAAACGAAGAATGAAATTGTCAGTGACTCTCTGCAGTATGTCACCAGCAATCAACACACAAGCTTGACAAATAGCCTTCTCCAGCTCGTCGAGTATTAAAGGATTTTTGCGGTAAAAACAATGTCCTTCAGTGTCACTTGCGGAATTTCTTTCACTGCACGCTAATAGCGATCACGTTTCAACGGCGAAATCTTCGACAATTAATCGTTCTGGGCATCTGAGCTCTCTTTATAGGGACCCATAATGCTGCATGTAACGCCATCTATCGGCAATTTTTTTAACTAAAATTTTGAGGTTTCTGTATCAGATTCTTACGAATTTTTTAATAAACATACGACTGGTTTCATGCTTCTATCTATCACCGTTTCCGTTTATTTATTTTCCAAGTTAGGGGGTCTTCCGTGAAATACCTGGTGCATACTGTGTTAGAAAGTTATTTTTCTTGTTATTTTTATTTTTTAAATTAAATTATTCTTAATTCTGTCACTTTTTTAAATTATAAACATTCATAACTCAGTAATTTCAACAGTTTGTACAATACTCAGTAAAATTAAACACGCATAGATTAATGCAAACAAAGTACTCGGCATTGATTTGTATAAGATACTCTATAAGAATTAAACAGAGAAACTAATTAACTCACAATAATTTTTTTATTATTTTCATTGCAAAAATACTGAGTTATTAAAAAGAAATACTCAACAATATTATAAATAATGACTTTATATTGTATTCAAATATGAAAACAAATCAATAAGTTGCTAACCAAAGTATATTTTATTACGATATTTTAAACTGAAAGATAAAAATTAAAATCGCAAAACTAAAAATATTACTCGACGTTTCGGTTTATCTTTAAAACTATCCCGAGGAGTTAATTTTCTTAAATACAAAACGGCGAAAAAATATTTACATGTTACATAATTGAAGCAAAAATCAAACTTCATTTGATTATTTTAAAGATAAGCCGAAACGTCGAGTATTATTTTTAGTTTTGTGATTTTAATTTTTACATCTCAGTTTAAAATCTCGTAATAAAATATACGTTGGTTAGTGACTTATTGTTTTGTTTTCATACACAATAATATATTTTGTCGATCTTTTATTCTTTCTGAGTTCGATAACATAAACAAAAATTCCAAAGCCAAGTAGAATATATTTATTAACACATTACTCTCACATTTATACTTCTTTTTATTTCTTTTTTATATTATTTCTTTCTTTTTTATATATCCAATACATTAATAAATTATTATACTAACAAAAATGGTATAGTTTTTCAGCATCTTTTCATTAAAAAATTATTTTCGTCGTCGCTGTTGATTCTGTTTAACCCCTTCGGCCCTGACGTCCTACTAATAGGACATATCTTTTATTGAGTATTATTTTGTCTTAAACATTATTTTTATTAATTCCAGCACCTAATAGTGATAGTATGAATCTCTACATTTCCTATTATGACTTCACTTATGTTTAGCATTTAGTAATAATAATAATAATAATAATAATAATTTTCATAATTATTAGCAAGCCGTTGGCATTTATTTTAATTAAAACATACGTTTCACTCTTTAAATTAAAATTTGGGAATCCTTTTCCGAATTGGTAATTTGTGATAAAAGATAAAAAATATTACTAAATTTTTATGCTTGTTTAATTTAGTTGTAATACGACATTTTCCAAACGTCTTCAAAAATTCTTCCTTGGGCTATTGTTATATGAAAAACACGCAAAATAACTACATTTGTGAGGTTTTGGTAAAGAACGCATTCGTTAACTTTCATTAAACCCTATAACTTCTGTGATTCTGATAGCTATTTTTAATTTTGTTAGCATAACAGTAATTTTTTCCCCAAATTAAAAAAAAAATCAGGGCCGAAGGGGTTAAGTTTGAAGTTTTCTATTGTTTTAATCAGTCTTTGATTTTGGAAGTTTATTTTACATTCAATTAAACAGCGATAATATTTTACTTACAACTAATCGCTTACATTTTTCTTTATTTCCAGTTTCCACCTTAAACTATTAAAAAAATTCATATGAGATAAATTTCGTTGTTTGTTTTTTCCCTGTAACAAAAATTATTTGATAAATAACAGAAAATGTTCACATTTTTCTCCAGATGTCGATAAAGATATGTATGTTTTTCTCCTTTGGTTCCTTTATTTCCTTATTACATGAGAGAATCTATAATATTGATATAAATTTGTGGGATTTTTCAAAAACTGCATAGCTAGAAAAAGTATTATTGCTGTTACGTATTGCTAGCCTTTAGTTTCTATTTGTTTAACCAATTAATAATTTTGTTTATATATTTTTTTAGGAAAATTACGAGGGAAAGTCATTAAGTAAGCCACAAAAGATAATTAAATAATAACTTACAATGATATTCACTTCAAATCTATTTTTATTTCTTAACATATTCTCCATCAATGTTTATGCACTTATATCACCGTTTTATCAGTGCCCCAACACCAGTTGCATAACATTCTTTGGGTTACTGTCTCAGCCACATTAGGACTTCAAGTTGAACCTTTTCATCATCTGTGAACATCATCTTGCTTCCAAGGTGGTTTTTTAGTGGACTAAACAGATAAAAGTCGCTTGGGGCTATGTTGAAGCTGTATGGTGGATGTTGAAAAAGTTGCCAACCAAACTTTCGAATTGTCTCCTACGTTCAACTTGAAGTCCTAATGTGGCTGAGACCCCAAAGAATTGTACGCAGTTGGTGTTGGGGCACTGATAAAACGGTGATATATAAGTGCATAAATATTGGTGGAGAATATGTTGAGAAATAAAAATAGTTTTGAAGTGAATATTGAATTATAGTGAATTTTGAAATTATTATTTAATTATTTTTTGTGACTTACTTAATGACTTTCCCTCGTAAATAAATAAAAATTAATTAGCAATGGAAACATTAATACATAATTGTATACTAATATGTTAATATATTTATTCATTATGTTTTTTTTTTTAAACTAGATAACATTTACCCGGAAATACTGAGTTAAAATTATTTATTTTTTTTTTATTTATTTATTTATAATCTAGTTAATTAAGTAAAATGCTTTGTAAGTTTTAAGCAGAAATTCTACTTGGTCTTCTGTTAATCTATTATTATTTTTTTTTTTTCACTATCAAAATTTCGGCAGGTTACGAAAAATCTTTAGTAACATATTTTTTTAGTCATTTTTACTTACCCATTACGTAGTATAGGGTAAGTCAATCGTTTTGAAAATCGAAAAAAAAAATTGACGGATTTACACGTTTCAGACACTGGAGATTCCGAAAAACATATTTATATATAAAAAAAAAAATTGCCGTCCGTCTGTGTGTGTATGTCTGTGTGTCTGTGTGTCTGTAAACGCTCTATCTCCCGAAAAAATTGAGATAGAGACTTGAAATTTGGTATGTGCTTAGTATGTAATAATGGGAAGAAGCTTATTGAATTTCAGTAACCTCGATTATCCGGAACTATTTTTTTCGGACTCTCGAAATATTCGTTCTGATAAAAGGTATATGAAAATTTTCGAAATTGTTTATTTTAAGGAGTGGATGATAATAAAAAAACAAATTTTGCATAAACCATGAAGTCGATCGGATAATGAGTTGCCGAGATATTTGTAATCCTATTTTCCACACTTTTCGATTTTTCATGACCCTGTATTTCATCCAAATTTAAATTCAAAGATATATTTCAATTGGAAATGAGACGCTTAATCAGATGCAATAAACCGCTAGTTAATAGGATTATTGTTTTTGGAGTTATAAGGATGTTTCTTTTAAGCAATTCAGCAATCGAGCCTTTAAAGTTCATGACGTCATCAAGCCACGATTTTATTCGAATTTGCATTTTAAAAGTAGTTTACACATATTTTATTTGAATATTTTATATTATGCATATCCATGATGGGTAAGTATTACGGTGGCCCCCAACGACTAGTATAAGGATGTACGGATTGTCATGCAATTGATATATATTATTGAGGTTAATTATGGCATGTTCGGTAGAAAATGAAATGCATAGTACTGATAATTTTTTACAGACGTACTAAAAAGAATTCCTTTACATTACGGTCTACGGGGGAAAATCATTTGTGGCTAATTTTAATGATGTTACAAAATTTCAAACATATTGAAATTGATATATATCACTGAGGCGCACTACAAGAGATTTACTATAGAATAGGATGCATAAAGCACTTACAGTTCCTCTGCTGCGTCACTCAAAACAATTACGTTACATTACGGTCTATGGAGAAAAATTGCTTGCGGTTTATTTTAATAATGTTTCATTATTTGAAATATATTGAAATTGATAGGTGTATTAAAAGAAGCTTACTATAGAATAGTGTGTGTATAGCTTTCATCGTTCATGTAGAGGGACACACAAAAGAATTCTGTACTGTTTGTTAACAATAATTGATGAAAATGCGTTTCCAGTTGCTAAACACGTTTCAGAATTTAACTCTATTACTTGGTGTGTATAAATTCTACAGATCATATACAGAGCATCACAAAAGTTCTGAAGTTCATTTCCGTTTATTGACTGAAATTCCAGAAGGGGAATTTTAAACTGTGCTACGCGTTTCCTAACTGAACTAAAATTGAGCATTACATATGGTATATATACAAATCTATATATCATATACAGGGATGCACAAAATAACTCTGACATTTTCCCGAATATTGTTGGTAATTCCTGATATTGTGTTTTTAAATACGTTATGCCTTTCACATTCTTAAATGCTAAATATTTGTAAAAGTATTTTGGAAGTGTTGGAAAGTGTTACATAATCTATGCTTTTTCGTTCTTGTTTTATTTGCCTACTGCATCAAAGAATATGTTATAATGATTTTTCTTATGTACGGTTCATAAAACATAACTTTTATTCTTGTTACTGTTAGTTTTAAAGACTTTAGTTTTTCTTAATTTAATTTACCAGTGGTGTTGAAATTTTATTTATATAAAATTAAACAATGGTAATATTTGACGTTATATTAATAGATGCCAACCTACACTTTTTTTATTACCACTATTTCTGAATATTTTCGTCTTATTTAATATAAAATATTTTGTCATTTAATAAAGCTAATATTTTTGTTCGAGAATAGTGGTACTTTATAAACTTAAGGGTTGGCAGATAATATGTTGTATTTCTCATTCTTCCTATGTCACATTCTTGGTATCCAAAGATAAAAATTCTTGATAATATATTTTACTGAATTTCTTTCGCATTGAAAGGAATTCAATAAATTTAGCAGTGAAATATATCCAGTCCTGTAGACTATTTTTCTCCTGTTGCTTATACAGTTACACTCTTTTCTCTCCTTACGATCTTTTTGTTTGTTTACCTTGTGAAAAAATAAATTATTCTCAGAAAAAGTTGTATATTTCTTCAAAAATCATACATGAACTTTTTAAGCTACAGAGATGCTTTTTTGCTTTTGGTACTCCATAAGGGAGGATTCGCAACGAGTATTTATCTTTCTTCTGGTGACACAGTCTCAGTTTCCTAAGATACAAATCCTTGCTAATGTATTTTATTAAATTCTTTCGCATTGAAAATAATTCAACAAATTTATCAGCAAAATATATCCAGTCCTACAGACTATTTTTCTCCTGTTGCTTATACTGTTATACTCTTTTCTCTCCTTCTGGTCTTTTTGTTTGCTTACCTTGTACAAAAAATCAATTATTCTGAGAAATTGTTGTAAATTTCTTCAAAAACCATACATGAACTTTTTAAGCTACAGAGATATTTTTGTTTTTGATACTCTATAAATGGGAGGGTTGGCAACTAGCATGTTATATTTCTCTTTATTTCAATGCCACAGTCTCGGTTTTCTAAGATAAAAATCCTTGATGATGTATTTTGCTGCTTTTCATTCGCCCTGAAAGGAATTCAATAAATTTTGCATTAAAATTTATCGAATCCTGTAGACTATTTTTCTCCTGTTGCTTTTACCCTTTTCTCTCCTTCCGATTTTTTTTATTATTAAAATTAATTATTATAGAAAGAGTTGTACATTTTTTCATGAAGCATATATGAATTTTTTAAGCTACAGAGATATTTTTGCTTTTGATACTCTATAAACCGGAGGGTTGGCAACTAGCATGTTATATTTTTCTTTCTTTTAATGCCACAATCTCGGTTTGCTGAGATAAAAATCCTTCATGATGTATTTTGCTGCTTTTCTTTCGCACCGAAAGGAATTCAATAAATTTAGCAGTAAAATCTATCAAATCTTGTAGACTTTTTCTCCTGTTGCTTTTACAGTTAAACTCCTTTTTCTCCTTCCGTTTTTTTTTTTTTTTTTATGTTATTTATTTGTTTATCTTGTAATAAATTATTCTTGAAAGAGTTGTACATTTTTTCAAGAACCATATATGAACTTTTTAAGCTACAGAAATACTTTTTTATACACAGTAATACATTTTGCTTTTGGTACTCCATAACATGAGGGTTGGTAAGTAGTATGTTATATTTCTCTCTCTTTTTTTTTTTTTTTTTTTTTTTTTTTTTTTTTTTTTGAGGTTATAGTCTCGGTTTCCTAAGATAAAAATCCTTGATAATATATTTTGCTGAATTTCTTTCACATTAAAAGGAATTCAATAAATTTAGCAGTAAAATCTATCAAGTCCTCTAGGCTATTTTTCAACTGCTACTTATACAGTTACACTCTTTTCTCTTCTTTCGGTATTTTTGTTTATTTGCCTTGAAAAAAAAAATCAATTATTTTGAGAAAGTGTTGTACATTTTTTCAAGAACAATATATGAACTTTTTAAGAAAAACAAATATTTTTTGCTTTTAGCCGCCCGGAAAATTTTCCAACATATATGAGCTCACAGGTCAATGAAAAAATGCATTATTGTAGCAATTGTTATTGTTGTTGATTAGGATTATTGAAAATCCTCATTTGTGGCAGGGCTTACTCAGTCCATTGGTTATCATATGCTGACCACAAAAGGATGAGTTTGAAAGGATGTTTGCTAATTCAATGCCAAAACGGGATGACAACCTGAATTGACTATGAACCTGCTTAATTCTTTAACAAATCATAGATGTTTATGTTGTAATGTGAAATTGTAAAATTGTAGTATAAGCATTGAAAATGTCATTTGTAACGCCAGCTGCTAGGGGATTTGGTCTGCCCCTTGGGATTGCACTATCACTCTAAAGCGTAAGCTGAGTTCCCGGGGTGGTCATCCCTGTTCATCCCTTGTTCAAGGTTTTCACATTTTTCATGAAAGTGGGGTCACTTTCTCCTCCAAAATCCTCTCTGAAGGCTTACCTCCTACAGCAATATGTCCAAAACTGGCCTTAAATGTTTAACAAAGTACCACAGCCGTCACCCTTATTAGTGACTACTATTTGTATTTGTTAAAAATAGTTTTGTTACATCTACTCTATGTATTTAAAGTCATTGTATGGAAGTATGAATGTGTGCTATAAGAGATATGTTAAGCATATATGATCGATGCACCAAGTATTTAAAATGTACGTATATCAATATATAAGTAAGGGGAAATATATAGAAGTATCAAGGCAATGTATTAAGAATAGGGTTTTGATCATTACGATAATTTAAAATTAAAAATAGTTCATTGTCTTAACAACTCTGGGGGATAAATAAATATTGCTGATAAGGCAATATTATTCATTTTCTTTTATTGTTGTTTTTGATATTATTAAATATTTTATTTTATTTTGCCTTAATTGGTCATAACTTGAAAGTTTGCTCACTTTAATTTAACACAGGTAACATTTTCCGTTCTATTAATCGGCTAGATTTACCTTTCCTCTAATATCAAAGTTATTTTTTTAAAATCCTTAGGTCTGTATTTTAGGATAGAAGGGAATTTGATAAATTTTATTGAAGTTGGATATTTTTCTCCAGATGCTCATAGAATTATCTCTCCCTTTATTCAATCCGTTTATTTTTCTATTACATGGAATGGGAAATAGTTATTAAACTGAAGAAATTTTCTAGAAATCACTAAACAATTTGTTGTTGATGATGAGGATATTGTTAAAATCTTTAGTTTCTCTATATTTCAAAGATCAATAATTTGTTTATATTATTTAAATAAAATATTTAATAATTAATTGAAATTAAATGATCTCTAAAAATATTGTAAGTTAATAGTTTTTTATTTACCAATATTAGTGAGTATTTACCAATATTATTTCCAACAAGAGTGATGTTGGAAATAATTTGTTTTCGGTAAATCTGTATAATTAAAAAGATCATGTAACTAGTCTAAAAAAAAAAACTGAATTCGTATCATTTAAAAACCACTCTACTAAATCAAAACAACCAGTGCCTTCAATGCATTGAAAAGTTTTGTGAACGGTTTCGTTGCTGTTACAAATTTTTGCTACATATAAATTAAATAAAAAATGTCTATAAAAATATTATTATGATTTTATATTCAGTTTCAAAAATTTGATTGATTCTCATAGCATACTCTACTTACAATTTTGCTTTTATATCTTAATAACTTTTTCAAATTTACTTCTACTTTGCTAAAATTTAATTTTTTTATACAAAAAAGTTGACATATAAATGAAGTATTTTTTTTTTTTATAAATTTAATATATTCTTTTAAATATTATTTACTTGTTACAGTACCATTATATTTAATTTTATTTCTTTCTTCTAAAAAAAAAAAAAAAAAAAAAAAGAAAAGAAAGAAAGAAAACTGTTGCGAAAAAAATTTGTTTTAATTAACTTGTGTCTATATTAATATTTTAGTACTTTTTAATGTAAAAATGTTCTTTTTTTATTACAAAGAAAGAAATGCTTTAATCTGTAACGTACTTCCTTTACATAGCATAAAAATATCTATAAAAATATTATTATAATGCCGTATTACAATACTGATACGTACTTCAGTTTTAAAAAAAATGATTTATTCTCACAATATACTACTTACAATTTTGCTTTTATTTCTTAATAACTTTTCCTAATTTTCTTTTTCTTTGCTATTTTTTTGAGGCGTTTAAGTAAAAATTACTTTTTTTGTTCTTTATAGATTTAATGTTTTCTTTTTTAAATATAGTTTTACTTATTACAGTTTCATTTACAGTTATTATTATTATTATTTTCTTTTAAACATAAAAAAGAACGTTTGCGAAAAATGTCTTTTTTCTGAAAAATTATTTGTTTTAACAATCATCTATTTTTGTTCAATAATATTTAATCTAGCTAAAAACATAAAGTATTTTGTAATGTAATTTTTTGTTATAATTCAATATTTTTTAATATAACAATGCTTTTTATTAATACATAGACAGAAAGTTTTTTATTTGAAACGAATTTTCTATACATAGCAAAAAAATATTAAATAATAGCCAAAGAATCTGTCGGGTTTCTTAATAAAGATGTTACATGAAAAACATACTAAATAAGTATTGAAGTTTTCACTATTTTTTGTTACTTTTTTCTATAACTATGAATCAAGAAATTAATCAAAGTATATTTTTCAATTGTTGCACAAACTTTTATTAATATTTATTTACGCTTTATTTTTTACCATTTGAAAAAATTCTGCTTTAGATTGCAAATTTGCTACTTTTTTACAGAAAAGATGTAAAAGCATCTTTTTTAATATGTCGAATTTCATTATGTATGAATATGTATTATTATGTATTTATAATTAATAACAACTGTCTATTATTAATATCAAAATACAATATTATGTCAAATTATAGAAATACGCAAATGAATATTAAAAGTAGTGTATTCTATGTTCTATACCATGCCAAATGGTAATATAGGAATATTCTGATGTATTTATTCAGTTTTAAAATTCTATTTATAAAATGTTAATAAAAAGTTATATTTAGAATATCGTTTATGAAAAAGCTATCTTACATGATATTAGACGTATGAATAAATTTCTACTCATTTAAAAATAATTAAGCTTGCATGTGTGACTGATGAATGATTAAAACTTCAAACATTTCTTTTCTAAAAAAAATTGTGTATCAGGCGAATTTAGCAGTAATCAAGAAAAATTGCAGAAGAAGCATATCATTTTAAAATTAACACAAAATTACATTCAATCCATAATATGTTTCAGTTTTTGTAAGTCACTTTGTGCATATTGAGCTCAAATAAATTTATAAGAATCGTTTATTAGAAATAATTTATAAACATTTATATTTTCAAAATTCTTAAAATGTTTTCAAAATTTTAAAAGATTTGCAGTAAGTGCTTTTTAAAAATAATCATTTAACTACCGTTTTTATTCGAACTTTGGAGAAATAAATGTACAATATTACATAGTGTTCTAAATTATATCGAAATCTGACTCAAGGCCACTATTAAATTACTAATAGTTAATACTACATTGGTGCTTCATTGACTTATTTGTTGCAAGAATTATTTATTGAGATTCATTGTATTTTAAGCAATCAATTTTTTACTATTTCATCTACTATGGAGGGGGTTAGGTTCACCCCACATCTTCGCGACGGAATGTGGTTCTTTTTTCGACTTCTTTGATTTGGATACTATTTTGCTGCGTTGCAAGAAAGGGGGGACATTGACATGTTTTCACCTCCTCCATTGAGAATTTCTTTTGTTTATTTTATGTTATTTGCTTTCAAGCATTTGAATAGCAATAAAAAAGTCCTAATTGACCACAGAGCTTTTGGAAACGAAAGACCAGAGAAATAATTTATGACTCTCGCCCCAGAGTGTGATCTGAACGGAGCCTTATTGTTGAATTAAGGTTGAAGTACATCAAAGCGACAGAGAGCGAAACCTTTTCGGCTTGTTTGATGTGACCATTATTTTGTGGCAC
The DNA here is from genome assembly GCA_963931845.1 of Maratus michaelseni. Taxonomy (NCBI): domain Eukaryota; kingdom Metazoa; phylum Arthropoda; class Arachnida; order Araneae; family Salticidae; genus Maratus; species Maratus michaelseni. The sequence goes on along the minus strand of OZ007597.1, from coordinate 109,623,512 downwards.
AGCAAGAGAATACCCCGATAGTGGAAGGGAGTTTCTAACAAGTTTATCATTTCCCATGGCGAGAATTTCTTTTGTTAATTTTGTGCGCTTTGCTTCGAAATCTATGAAGAGCAATTAAAAAAAAAATCACAACTGACAACAGAATTATTGGTAAAGAATGCCCAGAGAAGTAATTACTGCAGTATTCGGTCTAAACGCAGCCTTTTTATTTTTTTTTTGCGTGGCAAGAAAATTTTACTCTAAAAAAATACGTGTATTAAAGATGTTTTTTAGTTGCTATTTTTTTACCGTTAAAATACGAAAAGTTTGGATTTGATTTGCCCGATTTCCGCTAAAATACAGATCACCATACTAACATAAAAATTACCTAAAATCCTCCAATATAAAGCTACATTTTCGTCAAATCACAGGGATGTCCAGCAATTGCGCTGCGTTGTTCTTTTCCGTATTAGAAACTGAATTTTTACGCGTGTCCTTCTGTGTGTAGAACGATGGAAATGTTTTTAGTGAAATATTAGTATCTTTGAAATAGTCGGGGATTAATTTAGGAACATACGTTCGTTTTTTGTATGTTTATTACGAAATTGAAAATTGAAATATCTCTTCAGATTAACATTTAGAAAACATTATCTAAACTGCAAAATACATCGAAATTTCACAAGAGTACACAATTATCCAGATAGATTATATACGCGTCTAAAAAGCAATACGTGCACCTTCCTGCCAACTATCCGTTTTTAAAGTACCACAATTTCTGAATAGTAATCTTCGCCTTATTTAATCGCAGAATTTTTTTCATTAAATAAAAAGAATTTCTATTAGGAAATGGGTTGTACTTAAAAAACGATAAGGATTGACATCAATGCACGTATCTGGAAAACGTGTACCTGTGCTAAGATGTATCACTTTAAATATTTAAAATACCATCATCATCAAATTACTTTTAATTTTTTCTTTATTCATTAAGGTATAATATGCATTCAATTTAATATAGTTTTAATATATTTTAAAAAGATAAAACTTTATAACATATAACAGATGGAATACTTTAGCTAAATAAATAATTTAGAAGTTTCTTCCCTATCCCACAATTTCAACTGAGATTCTGAATTTTTTTTTCTAGTTTATGCTCCTGACTTAGTTAACTTACAAAAAAAATAAAATATCTTGAACTTAATTACAGTTTACTTTCACCCCATTTTCTTGTATTCTTTAACTAAAAATTTAATTACAGTGTACATTTTTTATAACCTACTTTTCATCTAACAATTTAATTAAATTTTACTTTTCAACAAATATCTTTTACTCTTTATATAAATAATTCGTTCATCTCTACTTTAATATTTTTCATTTAGCAATTTACCTAGCGGTTTTTCATTAAGTGGCAGAAACTTTTTCTCAAAATACAAAAGATATACAGAAACTAAAAAAAAATTGTTGTGTGTTTAATTTTATATCTATCTAAAGTACAATAAATTTTCTTATGTACACATTTTTTAAAAAATCTAAAGTATTTTCTTAAATATCTCTAGAAAAATTTAAAATCTATCAATATATATATATATATATATATATATATATATATATTAAAGCACATACACACAATACGTCTGATCATATAACATTATCAATAATCATCATAATCAATAACATTTATTTTTTTTAATTAAGACAATTTTAAATACACAAACCCAACATGAGTGAAAAATTGACCGAGGCCAGGACTCGAACCTGGGACCTTCAGCGTAACGTGCTGATGCTCTGCCACTGAACAACCGCTGGTCGATATCCTAGCCCGGCAATTTCTCACATGTATAATGTGAGACATTGTCCACTTAGAAGAGCGACCAGGGGTTGCTCAGTGGCAGAACACCAGCACGTTACTCTGAAGGTCCCAGCTTCGAGTCCTGGTTCGGTCAATTTTTCACCCATGTTGGATTTATGTATTTAAAATTGTCTGAATTAAAAATGTTATTACGTATATATATATAGGGTGTCCCAAAAGTCTCCATACAACTTCAAAAATTTATTACAAAAAAAAATAATAGGTCTACAGCAAAAATAATTACAACAGTACATAGAGTAACTTAAAAAGTTTTTTTCTACTGCCTTAGTAAACTTCAACATGAGATCCTTTCGTAGCACGAAGAATATCAAGACGATATTCCAATTCAATCCACGAACGTTTTAGCATGCTAACATCAACAGTAGCTACTGCTGTTTGGATCTTTTGTTTCAATTCCACGAGACAATTAAATTTTGTTCGGATTTCATCAAACAGTTGTAACTACTGTTGATGTTAGCATGCTGAAAAGCACGTGGATGGAATTGAAATGTCGACTTGATATTCTTCGTGCAACGAAAGGATCATATTGTAAAGAATTGAGCTTCGACATCCAGCTGCACTATGTGTCATTCTAGCATTTCCTGTGAGTACACTTAACTGCATACCTTCCCTCGCTATTTTTGCCTTGAAGACTAGCAGACGCCGAATTCTATTGTACTGTGAGCGGAAAGTTCGGACAGTGATGAAGTGGTAAGGCGTTACCCAAAAAGGGGTCTTATGCTTTGATCCTTGCCGAGTTCGTGGGAAAGAGTTCATCTGCGAGAGAAGCGATCTCTGCACACGATTTTTAGGTTTGCGCCCGAAACTTTGCCCTTTGTCTTAGAACGTCCAATGACGGACTTAGTGAAAACGAAACAGAGGGATCTCAAGGCTGCTAAGAGGCTGGAGAGTTTCGAGGCGCCCGCCTCGACAAAGCCCCCGCCCCCAGAAGAAGTTCTCCTGCGAGAATGAAAAAGTGAGAGAGGACAGTTTTTGGGAGAGATCGAAAAGGAGAGTGTTGACTCTCTGGAGAAGGGAAAAGGAAACGTCAGTTTCTAACTCAGCGTGGTGTAAGCGCTAGTGAGGTCCGACCTCTAGAATTGATACAGCAGGTATCCGGTGAAAATCCCAGCGAAGTGAAAAAGCACACCAAGTGCGAGAGTGAGAGTTCTTAGACTCAGAATTAACGAGTATTAGTAGATCTTCCGAAGAGAAGGAACGGACGAGCCTTGGTCCGAATGAACTTTGTTTTGTAGTCACGACTGTCTGTAATGTTTAGAGACTTTTGTTTGTTTCAGTTACACTTGGAGTCAAGAGGTCATTAATTTATAAGCGATTGACTCACGAAAAATAATTAAATGCTGTATTGACGTCTTGTATATATTTTTCATTAGAATTAACTTTGTTATACAATAAAATTCTATTTTCTAATTTATGCGAGAAATTCTCTGTGCCAACGATCCGTTCTCGCTACCACTCACCATCTTTTATCGGGTCGGTATAGAGGAGTTACTACAATATACAAGCATACTAAGGTAGTAGAAAAAAAACTTTTTAAGTTACTCTTTGTACTGTTGTAATTATTTTTGCTGTATGCCTATTATTTTTTTTTTTTGTAATAAATTTTTGAAGTTGTACGGAGACTTTTGGGACACCCTGTATATTTTGTTCAAAAATCTTATAAAACATTTTCATGATTTATTCCCCCCCCCTTTTTTTTAAGCCTTTCGTTCTATTAATCTTCTTTATGTATTAAAATTAAAGAAAAAAATATATTTTATTATTTTTTATTATTGAATTATTTATTCCTCATAAAAGTTATAATAATTTACCATGATAACGTTTGTGTTTAAGCGACTTAAGTACTGTATAATAATATTTTAATATCGATTCCAATTTTTACTTTTATTCTTATAGAAGAAGGTGGTTTAATAAGAGATAAACGGGGTAATAACAAACAAAAATATCACCATTTCTTTGTAATAAGAAAAAATAATTACTTTCCACAACTTTGATGAAGCCTTGACAAAACATTTTCACAATTTTAAAGACAGTTTTTTTATGTTTAAAATTATTTTATTTTTATTATTTTTATTTTTATTCTATCTCTAATTATACCCTACGGGATAATTTTTTCATATTGTTAAAATATTGGTTTTCTCTAAATCGAAATGTAAAAATATTTACGTGATTTTAACTGCAATTTTTAACTGATATTTATGTCTTATAATAAGCAACTAACAACTTTCATTAGTAAGCATTTTTTTAATGCTAAAAATGTTATCATTTTCACTTTTTTTTACATAATTATCAAAGAAAAAAGAAATATTTATTATTTAATTAAATTTTAAGATTCAACTAATTTATTTTGCTTTTATCTAAAACTTTAATTAGAGTTTATTTTTGGTCCTATTTACTGTATTATTTAACTAAAAAAGATTTTTTTTTGCTCTATCATAATACTATTACTTCTGTTATTTTTTCAAATTTATTTCTGTTACAAGACGGAATATTTTTATTTAAAATAGAAAACTTATATTTTGATTATAAGTGCTCTTTAATAGGATTTTTTAATTTAGACCTGCATGTTTTATATCCATACAACTAACAATATTTTTTCAGTCGTAGTCATTTTTTAGAAACTAATTAAAATGTTATCATTTTTCATTCTTAAATTTTTACTTAATTAACTTTGAAAAGAAGGGACATTTTTAACTTAATTGCAATTTACTTCTCAACCAATAGATTGTACTTCTTATCTAAATTTTTTTCGGCAGATTTTCTCCTCTAAGAGTTTCTCAAAAGATTTTCCGTTAAATGTCGTAATGTTTTTACTAAAAAGATGCAAAAAATATATAAGTCCTCTTAAGTAAAAAGTTTTAACTGTTTTACTTGCACATGTATTATAGTCATGTTATAAAAAACTGATTTTCTTGAATAAATATATTTTTGGAAATAATCTATTTTAAAAGGAACAATTTTTAAAGTTTTTTTTAAATGAAATTAAAGATCTAAAGAAAGACAATCTTTCACTTTAATGTCTTATAGAAACTTTTTTTTTATAATTTATTCGCTTACTTTGCTTTGGTGAAAAATTAATTACAGGTTACTTTTCGTTTTACTTATTGTACTTTTTATCAAAAAAAAAAAAAAAAAAAGTTGTATTGCCTACATTATTTACACCTCCATAATTTTCGTACATTGATTTCTATTAAAAACTAGAATATTTTTACTCAGAATACAGAGAACTCTCGTTAATACGTCCCCGCTTAAGACGTATCTCCGGTTAATATGAACAGTTTCATTTTCCCCATCATTTTCTATTTGCATTTAATGTTAAAGACACTGCTTAAAGCGTTCTACTCATTGGATAATGCGGACTATTTTTTCACAAACTGACCAAGCAGAATCGAGCTGTTTTTGTACATTATTTTTCAAAAGCAATTTTGATGTAACTTTAATTATTGAGAGACCCAGAAATTGTCAATGGCAATAATGAAGATAAAACTGTCAGGCCGAAGGCCGATCGTCCCGTTGGTGCAGGTTCTGAGGAACCCAAATGCGCCACGCATCAGATGAGACCGATGCCGCGCCGCGACCTTGTTTGCGGACCGTCCAACGTGATGTAGCCATGACGCAGGCTAGCCAAGGAGGAGCACCACCACTTGCGCATCACTGCTCCCGCTTCAAAGTGATAGACGAATTGGTTCCTACAACAGCAGAGCCTTGCACTCAAGGAAACTTCCGCATGGCATTTGGAGACGTGCGCAAGCCCACCAGGAGCTTTGGAAATCGGACACAAATGGGGTGTCCCATAATAAGGTCCAGGGCCTAAGGTGCTGGACCTTAGGCCCGCACCCGGGTTTCCCGGATACGTACTTGCTTTACCAGCGCGTGAGAGGTTCAAAAATTGCTAATGGTTCCCCAATATTACCATTCAAAACGTGTAAATTAAGTAAAATATACTGGTGTCCAGAAATTAAGGGGCAGTGACCAAGTTCAGACGTTTCGTTGAATATCTTACTGAAACTCGTGAGAAAATTCCCGGAATGCCCTCTAGCTTTGAAGATTTAAAGAACATGTTTGACTTCATGTTTTTCAGCGAAGATTTTTTCACGAGGACAATTGGGGGGGGGGGGGGCAATAATAATTCTAATAATAAAATAATATTTTCGATCACGCAAGTATAACAGAAAATGCTAAAAATGATCTGTCACTGTAGCAAATGACTATGTAGGTCCTGTTCAACATTTGTGTGCATTTGTGTAAGCATAGCACGTATATTCGTGAAGATGTCAACGTTTTCGTGAAAATTCAAAAGTTTTTTTTTATATATAGCATGCAGAGTTTTCAGCCGAATTTAACACTCTGCTTTCCAAAAACTTGATAAAAAAAATCGTAGTGGACTTACACCACTTTAACGCCTTCACCTTGTAATTTAATCGTTTTGTATTAGCAAAATACAATATTTTCTTGAAAAAACTTTCAGCTAAGAACTTTGTAAATATACGTTTAACAAACAACATCGAAAAAGGAGATTGTATCAGTTAGTTGCATGCATAAGTTTACAGGTAGTTTCATTTATCGACCAAAATCAAAACGTTTGAAAATATTTATTTTTGTAGCTGCTAATAAAGTATTTTGAACTTTTTTAAAAAAGAGCACTGCAAAGTTACCCATGCATGTGCATTAGGGTGGGTCGGAAAAACCGAAATTTATATAATCGAAACGTAATAGTGCCGGAAAGTTGCCATTGGTAATAAGGAATAAATTCGCAAAATATTACACCAAATGGTTAATATCTTTTACCGCCGCAAGGAGGGCAAAGTTTCGAAAAATCACAAAAAAATTGTTTTTTTCAAAAAATAAATAAATAAATAAATTATCCAAACATACCAATACAATTTCTAATAGAATGCAACAGCTACATCAAGATGTTAGTAATGTTCCAGTAAAATTTCATTATGGTAAAATGATTTCTATTACCGCCGCAGAGGCGTTCAAAATTTTGAAAAAAAAGGCAAAAATTTGAATTTTCCCTTTTTATTAAATTTTTTAATTTTTATTATATGTTTACAATTAAATAAATTTACATTATAGCTAGTAATAACTTATAAATGTCTAGTAATTTTGATCATGGGCATTGCCAACCAAGGGCGAGAAAGGCCCGCCCCCTCTAAATTTGTGAGAAAGGGGCTTTTTGAAGGTATTTTGGGGATTTTCCGGAAATTTTTAGGGAATTTTTTGTAGGGGGGGGGGAATATGAAAAATGAGGGGGAATTTATGTAAGAAGCCCCCCTAAGAAATAAAACACCAAAATGTACCGGAAAATCCCCAAAATTTCTTCAAAAAGCCCCTTTTTCTCAAATTTAGAGGGGGCGGGTCCCTCTCGCCCTTGGTTGGCAATGCCCATGATCAAAATTACTAGACATTTATAAGTTATTACTATCTATAATGTAAATTTATTTAATTGTAAACATATAATAAAAATTTTAAAAAAATTAAAATCGGAAAATTGAAATTTTTGCCGTTTTTTTTTTCAAAATTTTGACTGCCTCTGCGGCGGTAATAGAAATGATTTCACCATAATGAAATTTTACTGGAACATTACTAACATCTTGATGTAGCTGTTGCATTCTATTAGAAATTGTATTGGTATGTTTGGAGGATTAATTTTTTTTTTAAACAATTTTTTTGCGATTTTTCGAAATTTTGCCCCCCTTGCGGCGGTAAAAGATATTAACCCTTTGGTGTAATATTTTGTGAATTTATTCCTTATTACCAATGGCAACTTTCCCGCACTATTACGTTTCGATTATATAAATTTCGGTTTTTTCGACCCACCCTAATGTGCATTGAATGCGATACGTGCTTTTAAATAAAAATTTTCATTTATCGTACATAGGTTTTATATCGCTGTAGTCGGAAATAGTTTTTTTTTCGCAGATATTTATTAGAAACCAAATGGAAATTTATATAATTTTTTACTCTTATATTTATTATACTTTATTACTTAATTAAAAAAATAAAGGAAAAAAAAAAGAAATATTTTTCACCTTTAGAAGACTTAGTACCTCTCATTTTGATTTAAAAAAAAAAAAAAAAATATTCTAAAATGAACCGTAACATCTATAGAACATTGTGACCAAGTTCCTTGATGATTTGATAAATAGTAAATGAGGTATAGTTAATATTACGCATCTCTCTTTAATACCCCTGCATTGTAAATTAAATGTTTAAACTCCTTTTTCTTAGTTCGTATTTTTTTTTATATATATTCTCTATCTAATCAAACTGCTAAGACTTCTACAATAATTAAGAATAATAATATATCCCATATACATCCAATTATTAATTTTTTTCTTCCGATCTAATATTTCTATCAAAAATCCAATACTTCAAAGTACCACAAAAAATATCTAGTTTAACATACCAAAATTAGTAAAAGGAAAAAAATTAAAATTGTTAATTAAAAAAATAAATAGAAAAAAATATATATAAATTATTATACAAAAAATATTACTAGTTTAACGCCATTTTTAGGTGCGTTCGTTATTATATAAATACGTAGCACTTATAGTCGTCGTCTGGTTCGTCCGTTCGTCTGCATCGCATTCTTCATTCTATTAAATCCTATCATACGTAATTAATTCAATGATATTCCATGATAGGTAATGATTCTAGGTTGCCATGGTGATTACGTCCTATTTAAGATGGAGTTATATTATTTCAACATTGCTGAATTTAAAAACCGAATTTGTATACTAAAATTGTTTAATTATAGCAGTCCTATATTCTAGTGACAGTTTTTTGGATAGATGTTTCCTGAGAGATAGATATTAAATGGAAACACTGTCTAAATATGGATTTCAAATTCTGAAATTCTCAAAGCTAGGCTTAAGTTTCCCATTGGAATTTTCAGTAAATGTCAACAAAAGACGTTGCCAACTTAAAATGAACTTATTTTATTACAAAAAATTAATCATATCATAATAACAGACGATATAATTCATTTCACTGAAACTAGTTACACTACGAACAATTTGTCACGTTTGATGTACAATTAACAACTTGTTATTATCTGTAATGATTTTTCTTTATTAAAACATGATCCAAAAACTTTAATATAGGTATTATTTACAGAATATTTCTTTTGGTACCGAGTTCCCGTAATTAAGTTTAAGTTTCATCTAATTTATTTACTTTCGATCTAAAAATTTAATTATACTTTACTTTTCATGCAATCCTTTAGCAATATACTCCTGTTAGAAAATCTTTATTTTGTGCTACATTAATATTTGTCCTCTAATGAGTTTTTTAGATTATTTTATGTTAAACGAGAATATATTTTTACTAAAAAATACAAAATATACATTGGCACTCCTGAATGAAAAATTTAACTACCATTCGTATACTTTCAATTTGTGTAACAAAAAATCATTTTTTTGCGTATACATGTTTATGGAGTTTAAAACATTTAAAATAAGAAAAGTTTTTCAACGAAATTCAAAATTTATAGAAGAAAAAATATATATCTTTTGTTTTGAAGCTTGGAAATTTTTCAAGAAACATTTTCTTGATTTATGAGCTTATTTTTATTCCTGTGATAAATGTATTGAGCATTAAAGTTAAATGAACTATGAAATTGAAAATAAACCCAAAATAATACTTTATTACTATATCGATTTTCAGGCATAAAAATAACTGAAAACAACTAAACACAGAACTGTCAACTTCTACGCATTTTTAAATCAAATAAACATGTTTTTTGAACCAGAAAATGTAGTTAACTAGAAAATGTAGATAATGTATGGCGAAGTTATTTATTGTTATGCTGTATTCTTTATTTCATTTTTTAAGAAAAATTTTCGGTTCAAATATGTTTATTTGACTTTAAAAAAAGTTTAGAAGTTGGCAGCCACGCTGTAAAAACAGACAGATGTTTCTTAATCTGGGAAAGTATAATGTTACGTAAAACGAAAATATACAATAACATTTTCCGAGTTACTAACGATTCTGAAAAGCGTTCTTTATCTTTATTATATTATTATTAAATCTCTTTATTTGACTTTTAAAAAGTTTAAAAGTTGGCAGCCACGCTGTAAAAAAAGACAGATGTGATGTTTCTATTTTCTGTGAAAGTATAATATAACTTAGAACGAAAATATACAATAACATTTTCCGAGTTACTAACGATTCTGAAAAGCATTCTTTATCTTTAGAAATCTCGGAAAATAATACAATAAAAATGTATTTATTTTGTTACGGAAATTAACCATACCATAACAATAGATGATATAATTCATTTTAGTGAAATTAGTTATAGTACGAACGAACCTCAATTGTCACGTTTGACCATGGCAACGTTAAAAACCCATTGCAATCATATCCAGAGCTTTACTACACTTATATCACACTTTTCACTAATTTCTAAAATGAAGACAAAAATTTATTAATTATAATAAAAATCTCTGCTTTTATAATAATTACATTATTAAAAAGTTCCATTCTCTACAAATATTATTAAATAACAAGTTGGAAATTGTACGTCCAGCGCGACAAATGAGGTGCATTCGTATTATAACTAGTTTCAGATAAATGAATTATATCGTCTGTTATTATGATATGATTAATTTCTGTAATAAAATAAGTACGTTTTAAGTTGGCAACATTTTATCTTGTCTTGACATTTACTGAAAATTCCAGCTTTGAAAATTTCAGAACTTGAAATCCATATTTAGACTCTTTTTCCATTCAATATCGATTTCCCCGGAAACATCTATTCAAAAAAGTGTCGGTAGATTATAGGATTTCTATAATTAAACAATTTTAGTATACAAATTCGGTTTTTAAATTCAGTAATACGGAGATAATATGACTCCATATTAAATAGGATGTAATCACCATAGCAATCTAGAATCATTACCTATCATGGGATATCATTGAATTAATTACGAATGATAGGATTTAATGGAATGAAGAAAACTTTTATCAATATCTAGTTTTGATTCGATTTTTATAAAATTTGAAATGACTCGACAAAGTCCTGCAACGATTACATATATTATATTTCAAACTATTCGGTTGGGTAGTTTTTGCGCTGTTATATGCGTACGGACGGACATACGGCAGTCAAAGACGACGACTATAGGTGCTACGTATTTATATAACTACCAACGCACCTAAATAGCTTTTTATTATTGTTAGTGAACAATAAAAAAAATGAAATGCAAAAGAACTATTAGAGTTTTCCGTTAAAAATGTTTTTTTCTGTAACTTGGGAAACCAGTGTTGGAGCCTCTGTTTTGGATAACTTTCAAATGAAAATTAAAAATTAACTAGAGAAAAGTTCTACAAATGAATTTAGCTTCAAATATTAAATTTTCGAATGAAAAATATCCTTTTGCGCTGTTATATGGACGGACCAGATGACGACTATATAGGTGCTACGTATTTATATAATTACGAACGCACCTAAAAATGACCTTAAACTAGTAATAAATTAATATATTTTTTAAATAATTTTTTCAATTAACAAATTTAATTTTTTTTCTTTTTTCTAATTTTGGTATGTTAAGCTAAATATTTTTTGTCTCTTAATAATGGTACTTTGTTCTACAAACCTAAGTATTGATATTTTAATACAACAACTAACATAAAATTCCATTACAAATTTTTTTCTTTTTTCTTTTTTCTAATTTGGTATGTTAAACTAAATATTTTTTGTCTTTTAATCATGCTACTTTGTTTTACAAACCTAAGTATTGGTATTTTGATACAACAACTAACGTAAAATTTTATTGCAAACATATCCACAAAGATTTCATACACATATTATACATTTCACTAATTTGTAGAATAAAGACAAAAGTTTCATATAATAAAAAAAATTCTGATTTTACAATAATAACGTTATTGAAAAAAAGTTTCATTCTCTACAACTATTATTACATAAAAAAAAAAAAAAAATTCTTAAGTGGAGTTCAATAAACATTTCACATCTTTTTAATTATTTATTTCCTGAAAAGTTACAAGAATAACATGATGTCCTCTGTTTAAACTTTTAACAGTGGTCAAAATAAACTTTTTTTCCTTCACAAAGAAATCCTTTAAACCGTTGTTTATTGTCTCCATTTTGATACACAAAAGATTTTCTCTTTAGAATCGGAAGTAAAAATCGATTGCAAACGTTTTCGTAGCTTTAATACTGTCATTTCCTAAAAGTACCTTTTTTAGTTCCTGATAATGTTCCCAGTTTCCGATAACATAGCATGTAATTCTTTTTAAATACAGCCAACTTTGCAGTAAAATTTTCCAGATAAATAAGCTAAGGTAATAAACTGCTCTGCTATATTTTTATTTTAAACATTTCTCAACATAAATAAAAAGTTCTCATAATATCGACTTCACAGTCTGTTTTTTCCTTATGCGTGTCTATCTCTCCATAACTAATTCTCAGCGTGTTTTTATTTGTTTCAGTTTTTAAAATGTCAAAGGAAAACATATTTTCTATAAAACACACATACAATGTAAAAACACATACATAAAAAATTCTACATCGTTTCACTATTTGTAAACTGTTAAAAATTAAATATCGTTTTGTAATAATAACGGTATTAAATAGTTTCTTTCTTTACCAATGTTATTAAATAAAATGATATCGTACATTGTAGAAAAAGATAAATGAATCTAGAAAATGTAATATAACAATGTACGAAAATATACACTTCCGACAATATACTCAGCCACACCAGTGGCTGAGAGGTTCTGCTCTCAAAGCTGGTAGACGGGAGGTGCTGGGTTTAAACACCTGTCGCGCTCGTCAACCTAACCGTTCGGAGTTTTCCGTGGTTTTCTTCGAACCTTACCATAAATACGGGTAAGGATCCCTTAGAAAGACCCCCACAGAGGGCACTCCCCTAGGGCCTATATCCCAAATGTAGATAATCGGCCGTTAAAAATCAACCAACCAACCGACAATATACTCAGCCGAGTTACCCACGATTCCGAAAATCTTTCTTTTTTAGAAACCAATATATTCTTTCTCAGAAACCAATATATTTTTTAGATTTAAAGAAGCAGTTACATATATTTTTAAAAGTTCTTTTTGTTGTTGTTGTTGCCACTGATTTACTTAGTTTTCTCAATTTTGGAATATCGGTTTTTAATATACTATCAATTCTCAGTTAAACATTTTTAGCTACGTAGCTGAATTTATACATGCATGAGACACAAAATAATATTAAATTTAATATTAATGTTAATGTTAATGCTGTTAATTTATCATGTTTGTCTGTCAAACATGTGTGTTGAACATGAAAACATTTACTTAAAAATCGATAGCATTCGAAAAACCTAGATTTCTAGTTGAGAAAACTGATTATTATATTATAAAAACTCGGATACGGTTCCGGAAATCTATCGCTGCAACAGAAATTTTGTTTTTATAAATGCTTTTTTTAGATCTCCAAAATATATTAGTTTCTGAGTTTTCTGAAAATAAAGAACGCTTTTCGGTGTCGTGGGTAACATAGAAGAGGTTATTGTATATTTTCGGTTGTGGTTATACTATATTTCTTTTATATTAAGAAACATTCGTCTATTTTTACAGTGTATACATTCCTTAAATGGACTTCAATAACCTTTCACATATCTTAAATTATTTACTTCCTGAAAGATTAGAAGAGTAACATCGTATTCTTTCTTCTTACTTTTAAAATGCCTCTCCATGTATGCCTCTCCATAAATAATTCTCAGCATGTTTTTATCTATTTTACTTCTTAAAATGTCAAAGGAAAACATCATTTTTATAAAACACACATATATAAAAAGGATATACACACGACTCATACATAAAAAATTCTACATATTTTCAGTATTTGTAAAATGTTCACAAAATAATCATATTAATAATTAAATATCATTTTGTAATAAGAAAAAAAATCTATCCTAAACCTAAATCCTAAAAACCTATATTTCAACTTTAGAAAATTTATCAATATACCACAAAAACTACTCAGAAACATTTCCGACAATCGATGGCAGTAAAAGAAACATTGCTTTTATAAATGTTTCTTTTTGAAAATATGTTAGTTTCCGAGGTTTCTAAAAATAAAGAACACTTTTCGGAGTCGAGGGTAACTCAGAAAATGTTATTGTATAATTTCGTTCATGGTTAAATTATACTTTCCTGGACTTTAAAAAAAAATGTCTCTGTTTACAATGGAAACGTTCCTTAAATAGAATTCAATAACCTTTTCACATATCTTAAATTATGTACTTCCTGAAAGATTAGAAGAGTAACATCGTGTTCTTTCTTTAAACTTTTAAAAGTGGTCAAAATAAACTCTTCTTTCTTTACAAGGAATTTTAAACCGTTGTTTATTGTTTCTAGTTTGAGACATAAAAGATTTTCTTTTTAGAAACGGAAGTAAAAATCGATTGCAATCATTTACGAAGCTTCTAATACTATCATTTCCTGAAAGTACCTTTTTTAGTTGCGCATAATGCTTCCAGTTTCCGATAACATAGGATGTAATTCCTTTTAAATACCGCCGACTTTGCAGTTATATATTTTTTTTTATATATAAAAAGATAATAAACTGATCTCTTATTTTTACTTTTTAACATTTCCCAACATAAATAAAAAGATCACATAATATCGACTTCATAATATGTTTGTCATTATGCGTGTATGCCCCTCCATAAATAATTCTGAATGAGATTTTATTCATTTCAGTTATTAAAATGTCAAAAAATAACACGACTTTTATAAAACCACATACGTAAAGACACATATACATAAAAAATCCTACATGTTTTCACTATTTATAAAATCTTCACAAAATTAATCATATAAATTAATAAATAACTATCATCTTCTAATAATAGCGTTATTAAATAGTTCCTTTATTACCAATCTTATTAAATAAAATGACGACGTATACATTCCTTAAATGGACTTCAAGAAGTTTTTCACATATTTTTAATTATTTACCTTCTGAAAGATTATACAAGAGTAACACCGTGTTCTTTCTTTAAACTTTTAAAAGCGGTCAAAATAAACTCTTCTATCTTTGCAAAGAATTTTAAACCTTTGTTTATTGTTTCCACTTTGAAACATAAAAGATTTTCTTTTTAGAAGCGGAAGTAAAAATCGATTGCAATCATTTACGAAGCTTTAATACTATCATTTCCTGAAAGTACCTTTTTTAGCTGCGCATAATGCTTCCAGTTTCCGATAACATAGGATGTAATTCATTTTAAATGCAGCTAAATTTGCAGTTAAATTTCCGATATAAATAACCTGAAGTAATAAGTTTTTTTTTTTTTTTTTTCACTTGTGACTTTCAATAAAAACCAAAAATGAAATCAGAAAAATAAAGAAATATTATTACATCAAAATAATACAATGTTCTTCGTTAAAATAGCATTCTTCAGATAACATGCAATGGTTTACTTTTCAACTGTTCATTAAACTCATTATTTAAAGCTTTAGACATTTTCTTGAAAATTAAACTATGCGATAACATAGGGTGTAATTCATTTTAAATTGCAGCCAAATTTGCAGTTAAATTTCTGACATAAATAACCTGAAGTAATCAATTTTATTTATTAGTTTTTTTCACTTGCGACTTTCAATAAAAAACCAAAAATGAAATCAGAAAAATAAAGAAATATTATTACATCAAAATAATACCATGTTCTTCGTTAAAATAGCCTTCTTCAGATAACATGCAATGGTCTACTTTTCAACTGTTCATTAAACTCATTATTTAAAGCTTTAGAAATTTTCTTGAAAATTAAACTAAGTTCAAGTCCATCTATCAAGTCTCTTGATTTTTGACTACCTCTATTTATGAAATTATATATATTCGCTTTATTTAATGACAGAAATTTGCGATTAAACAAGAAGATAATTTCTATTCGGAAATTGGTGGTATTCGAAAATAAAGAGTCTTTATTCATTTTTTCCATACACTCAAAAAAAATAAAAAAATAAATAAAAAAATAAAAAATACTGGCAAAATTGCCATTGGGATGCCAAAATTATACTGTAAAATCAACTTCTTTTTTTTTCAGTGTATTGAATAAAATAAGGTACAGATACAGAAAATTTCTGATGATTTACATTAATTTGTCGTGAGCCCCGATTATTGAAAATTTACCGACTTTAATTGCACTTGATATAAAATGCAAACGAGTGGATTTATTTCAAAATTTATTAAGTTTTGCTCTGTTTCATTTTTAAAATACAGAAAAGAAAGAAAAAAAAGCAATTTTAAAAGTTTCTTCTTGGGATTTCTAAATTATTTTCTCAAAGTATAATCAAAATTTAATTATTATTAAACTGTTAAATGATAAAAGAGTGTTTATAAAAATTACTATACTTTTCATTTTATATTTATATTTTCTACGTTTTAGTGTTTGAAATATTTCGTTGTTGCAGTTTCATAGACAGTTGTCTTATTTTGACGCATAATGAACTAACTCCATTGTTTTTGTGACTGGTAAACAGCTGTAACAATAATGGGGTAAACGTTTAATATCATCTGCTGTCGGCCAACGAAAAATTGCCTTAAAGTTAACTTACAATTTACAATTAAGTTCTCTGAATATTAATATGCTTTATTATAATTGGAAACACATCTGTATAAATAATTTTTATAATTCTTGCCAATCACAAAGTGAGTGAAAAATAAATTACAAAATTCTATCTTTACGTACAAAAACCAAGTTCAGTTAAATAACAGAATTTAAAACACATTTGATCGTATTTTATATATGTATAACTCCTATATTTCAAATTGACCTTAGGGTTAACAACTGATTTCATACAAAAACTGACAAATTGAAAAAAAAAATACTGTACCACCAAGAAAAATTGGTTAATTTAAATGTATTTTATACAAATTCTTAGTGCGTCCGTAATTACATAAATACGTAGCACCTATAGTTGTCGTCTGGTCCGTCCGTCCGCATATAACAGCCAAAAACTACCCAACCGAATGGTTTGAAATTTAATATATACAATCGTTGCAGAATTTTGTCGAGTCATTTCAAATTTTATGAAAATCGAATCAAAACTTAAAAGGATATTAATAAAAGTTTTCTTTATTCTATTAAATCCTATCATACGTAATCTACATAATAAAATCACAAGTCATGTGATTGAGGAAAACAAATATGGGCTGACCAGTTCTTTTTTCATATGCCAAGCGGCCATTTTTATTCAAAATTATTTTTTCGAATAAAATTACATAAAAGTTACATTTTTAGAAAGATCGTTAAAAAAAATTATTTGCTCGAGAGATGAGTTACATCACTCTCAAAAATAAAACACTCAATTTTGACGATTCCTCAATCCTCAGGCCTCATTTCCTTATTTTTGACAATCATTTTGTCACAGAGTCACGTGGTTTTTGACGAAACGCGAATCCTCAAATATCTTGACGAAACTGTTTCCTCGCTGTCACAAATAAAACTCTCACTTTCGACGATTCCGCAATTCTTAAACTATATTTCGTCATTTTTGACAATCATTTCGTCTCAAAATTAAATGATTTTTAATGCAATGGAAAATCTCAAATATTTTACAAAAATGTTTCCGCATTCCCGGCCAGATTATTTTTGTTACAAAATCGTTCAAAAAAAAAAAATTACACGAAAGTATTAAATTTACGATATATTAATGAAAACAGAAACAAAAATATTTCATCCTTGGGGGCCGCTATAACACGAATGTACCAAATTTCTACTTTATTTTTTATATCTGATAATTTGCGTCTATCCTTTTTGTAAAGATTTTATACATTTCTATTGCCTATTCAAAGATAAATTTTTCTGAAGTTACAGAATTTCATTAAAAACGCTTAGAAAATTCATCTAAAGTTACAGAATTTCATTAAAAACGGTTAAAATAGTAAAATGCGAACATCATTTGGTCCATTTTCGACCGCAAGCATCAAGATTTTCCCAATGGTTAAAAAAAAAAAAAAAAAAAAAAAAAAAAAAAAAAAAAATCACAATTTTAGGTGCCTTTTTTTATTTAAGAAATATCTACCCTATATATATAAAATCCTAATGAAACGAATTTGTGAAACGATTTTATGAAACGAATTTATGAAACGATTTTATGAAACGACTGATTAAACGACTGATTATGTTTCAGGGCTATTTTTAATAAAATATTAAACGCTTGATGGTGAAATTAATACCAATTGTCCATAAAAATCCGCGGATGTCAAAACTGGTAATAGAATTTTGAAATTGGAATTAGTTTTCGAGATATTAATTTTTTTCTAATTTTAATGACATTTCTGTAATGATGGCAACTAATTACTTAGTTTTTTTGTAACAAAAAAGGGAAAAAAATCAAAAAGGATCCCGATGGGGATTATTGATTTCTTTTTATTAGTCATTTTCAAATTGAAATTGAATTTATATTTATATAACAATCAAATTTAAAATATGTATAACTGACCTTTCCCCTCTATAAACAGTAATCTTATCCGCTGAAATTGATGAACTCGTCTCCAAAATATGCACTTCAAAATTAATTATTTCCGATGGGTAAGACGCTGGGCTGTCAAGCTAAAATTCGCGCGTTCGAAACCCACCGAAGGACGATCTTATTTTTCCCAAAGTCAATTAAAAAAGCTTCTAAAAGCTCCGATAGATGGAACCACTAACCCTTTTTTTTGGAACTTTCAAAGAATCAATTTGACGAAACCACTTTCTTCGTAATTTTGAGGATGCAAATTTACTCGATTTGACGAAATATTTACTTGGAGCATTTCCCAAGAAACCGTTTCGTCAAAACCGAAGAAAATTTCTTGAAATCTGAGTATTCATTTTTGAGAGTGATTAAAAAATGTATACATTCTGAGATAACTTCAGTGGAAATTAGGTTAACAGCCGAATATCTCAATCCATTAAAGTAAATAAATGCAAGAGATTCGTTCATTGTGAGTCATAGTAATATTAAACCTTGGAAGTAATCACTCGCAAAGCAAGATCTTCATGGTGAATTTTGCCGCGCTGTCTGGTGTCGAAAACAAAATTCGCATCTGTAAACGCGGCATACGTCATAAGAAAAAACAGGCATGCTCATTTCGCTCATAGCAGACGATATAATTCATTTTACTAAAATAATAAAGATGTTTTTTTACATTGTAAAACTAGTTATAGTACGAACGCACCTCAATTGTCACGTTTAACGTACAGTTTCCAACTTGTTGAATTTAAAAGGCATTTTTTATTAACTTAATTTCAAAAAACATAAATCTATTTTACTCAAATATTTCTACACTTTCCAAAATACAGACATGGAAATAGTATATTATGTTCTCTTACCATGTTTCTCCTGAACTTGAAGCTTATCGTCTCACTTCTCTTCAGTGTGTTTTTCTCTTCAACAAAGAGGGTGAAAATCGATTACAATCAATGTCGGACTCTGTCTTATCACTTTAGTTTTGCGTCTCTTTTAGTCTGATAACATTTTCTTGTATTCTCTGACACTCTAGGGATTGTCTTTTGTCGCATTAGAATCCTAAAAGCTACTTGCAATCTCTTTTATTTTTCCAACTATGCATTGCATGTTTTTTTTTTTTTTTTTTTTTTTTTATGTGTGTGTAAGCCTATATACTACTTACTTCAAAATAGTGATTTTTTTTTTTTTTTATCTTTTTGACCTGGAGATATTTAAGGAATAATATCACTTTGACGCCCTAAAATTTAAGGCTTTTTCGGCATTTATTTTTTTAAATAAAAAATCCAGACTTAACTTAAAACAATGAGAGAAAACAATTTAGTTTTGTTGTTGTCGTTGTTGTTGTTCAAAAGGTTGTGAAATATGAATTTCTTTTTAAAAAATATATGCAATTTTAGTGAAATGTCATCAATTTAAAGTAAGTTTTAATTTTTAAACCAAGAATTTCCTTTCTTAAAATTACATAGAAAAGGGAAAAATCAATATTTCAAAAAACACCTACTTATTTCACCAGAAGCTATTTGACGATTCATTTTTAAAAAGATCAAGTTGATTGATTGGAATTTGGATAGAGTGTCCACCAATTTTCAAAAAGCTACTCAAAAAAAAAAAAAAAAAAAAAAAAAAAAAAAAAAAAAAAACGAGTTTAAAGTTTCAGTTACTGTTTAATTGCTTTGGCGTGCTTTGCTTCTGTGGTTGCAAAAAATTCTATATTGATAACTGTTAAAATATAGATCTCGGTAAGGTAAACCTTTTGCATTATAATAATACAAGTAATCCTTGATAACACATGGATCTATAAATAAATTATTCTAGAAAATATATTTCTTTATCAAGGCGTGGACACGATAATTCATCACAGACAAAACAATTTTTTTTGTCCAAAATCTAGTAAAATACGCAGTTATTTTTTATGCAGTTTTAGTGAAATGGCATCAATTCAAAGTAAAATGTAATTTTCAACCAAGAATGTCGTTTCTTAAAGTTACATAAAAAATCGAAAAATCAATCTTTCGAAAAAAAACTCCTACATACTTTACTGGAAAATATGTGACGATTCATTTTCAAAAATATCAAGTTGATTGATTGGAAATTGACGAAGCTAGAGTATCCACCAGTTTTCAAACTGCTGCTCTGAAAAAATACGCTTAGAGTTTTAGTTACTGTTTAACTACTTTGGCGCGCTTTGCTTCTATAGTTGCAAAAAAAATCGATATTGATTGCTAACTATTAAAATATAGATTTCGGTAAGATAATCCTTTTGCATTATAATAATACAAGTAATTCTTGATAACACGTGGATCTATAAATAAATTATTCTAGAAAATATATTTCTTTATCAAGGCGTGGACACGATAATTCATCACAGACAAAACAAATTAGGTTTTTTTTGTCCAAAATCTAGTAAAATACGCAGTTTTTTTTTATGCAATTTTAGTGAAATGGCACCAATTCAAAGTAAAATGCAATTTTATATCAATCAAAAATCAATCTTTCGAAAATGGAAAATATGTGACGATTCATTTTCAAAAATATCAAGTTGATTGATTGGAAATTGACGGAGCTAGAGTATTCACCAATTTTCAAACTGCTGCTCTGAAAAAAATAAACTTAGAGTTTTAGTTACTGTTTAACTACTTTGGCGCGCTTTGCTTCTACAGTTGCAAAAATTTCGATATTGATTGCTAACTATTAAAATATAAATTTCGGTAAGGTAATCCTTTTGCATTATAATAATACAAGTAATCCTTGATAACAGGTGGATCTATAAATAAATTATTCTAGAAAATATATTTCTTTATCAAGGCGTGGACACGATAATTCATCACAGACAAAACAATTTTTTTTGTCCAAAATCTAGTAAAATACGCAGTTATTTTTTATGCAGTTTTAGTGAAATGGCATCAATTCAAAGTAAAATGTAATTTTCAACCAAGAATGTCGTTTCTTAAAGTTACATAAAAAATCGAAAAATCAATTTTTCGAAAAAAAACTCCTACATACTTTACTGGAAAATATGTGACGATTCATTTTCAAAAATATCAAGTTGATTGATTGGAAATTGACGGAGCTAGAGTATCCACCAATTTTCAAACTGTTGCTCTGAAAAAATACGCTTAGAGTTTTAGTTACTGTTTAACTACTTTAGCGCGCTTTGCTTCTATAGTTGCAAAAAAAATCGATATTGATTGCTAACTATTAAAATATAGATTTCGGTAAGGTAATCCTTTTGCATTATAATAATACAAGTAATCCTTGATAACACGTGGATCTATAAATAAATTATTCTAGAAAATATATTTCTTTATCAAGGCGTGGACACGATAATTCATCACAGACAAAACAAATTAGGTTTTTTTTTTTTGTCCAAAATCTAGTAAAATACGCAGTTACTTTTTATGCAATTTTAGTGAAATGGCATCAATTCAAAGTAAAATGTAATTTTCAACCAAGAATGTCGTTTCTTAAAGTTAGATAGAAAAGCGAAAAATCAATCTTTCGAAAAAATTCCTGCGTACTTTACTAGAAAATATGTAACGATTCATTTTCAAAAATATCAAGTTGATTGATTGGAAATTGGCGGAATTAGAGTTTCCACCAATTTTCAAAATGCTTCTCTGAAAAAGTAAGCTTAGAGTTTCAGTTACTGTTTAACCCTTTATGTACTGAATTATGAATTCATGAAAATTTTATCTTCTAAAGCATTTTTCGTGAATTTTTGAAACTATATTAGAAGTTTTCCATAATCATTTAATAAATTTTAGAGGGATTTTAGAAGGATTTAAGGATTTAGAAGGATTAATTAAATTTGAATTTATAGGGATTTTGTGCAATATTTATAACCCCACTCAAATATTTTATTTTAAATATTTTTCATAGTATTTTGTATAATTAGAAAATGTACAAATATAATCTTCTTACAATAGAAATATAGAAATATTTCTGAATTGAAAATCCCCCCCCCCTCTCCCAACGCCAAGAAAGCTGAAAAGATGCAAAGGCAAAAGAAATCATCCTTTTAAAAATATTTTTGTTTTGTGTAACCAATAACACTTTTGGAACAAGATAAATTAATGCATCTATAACTCATTCTAAACTGTATTACTACTAATCGATGTATTAAATACATTTTATAACAAGTTATTTTACTGGTACTTATAAATACCGTCAGTAAATAAAGGGTTAACTACTTTGGCGCTCTCTGCTTCTACAGTTGCAAATTTTCTATATTGATTTCTAACTATTAAAAATATGGTTTTCGGTAAGGTAATACTTGTACATTTTATAATAATACAGGTACTCCATGATAACACATAGACCGATAAATAAATTATTGTAAAAAAAGATATTATGATATATATTTATAAGATATATGATATTTCTTTATCTAAGTGTGCTAGTATCACATTAAATTTAAAATCTAGATCATATAACCACCAACATAAATGCACAATAACTTCTTCCGAGTTACCTGCAATTATGAAAAGCGTTCTTTATCATTAAAAACCTCGGAAATCAATATATTTTCTATATTTAAAGAAGCATTTATAAAACCAAATTCTTTTGCAGCCACTGATTTTCAGGAACGTTTCCGAGTAGTTTTTACAGTGTATTAATAAGTTTTCTCAACTCGGAATACCAATTGTTTACATGCTACCTATTCTCAAGTAAACATTTTCATGTTTAACAAACATGTTTTACAGAAAAACATGATAAATTAACAGCAATAACTTTAGCAATAACGGCAATAACGTTAACACTAATATTACTTTGTTACTTTTAGATAGTTACTTTTAGATGTTACTATTTTTATATACTTCTTAGATTTTAATATTATTTTGTTACTTTTATTTATTTATTTTAGTTACGTTTAAATTCAATTACGTAGTTGAACGATCGTTTAATTGAGTATTAATCGCATTTTAAAAATCGATATTCCGGTTTGAGAAAACTGATTAATACACTACAAAAAACTACTCGGAAATGTTTTCGGGAAAAAACTGATTAATACACTATTAAAAACTACCTGAAAACGTTTTCGAAAATCAGTGGTAACAAAAGAAACTTTGTTTTTATAAACTATTATTTAAATATCGAAAATATATTGTTTTTTGAGGTTTAGAATGAAGAACGCTTTTTGGAGTCGTTGCAATTTCGTAAAAAATTTTGTATACAAACAAAATGTTCAAACAATTCGTGGTTATATTATATTTTCGTAGATTAAGAAACATCTGTCTTTTTTTATAGTGTAGTTCACTTCTGCGTTTGAAATAAAAAATACATCAGACACGAAAGTGATTGTTAAGGTTAAACAAAATTTTATTCAAAGTTTCCTCAAATTAATTTACGGGCACAACGACACATGTATAGAGTTGCAAAGGGTAGGAAAAAACCAGCTTTATTCCCGGGAATAAACCGATTTTTTTTTGCGGCAGAGGGAAATAATAAAAATTTCCGGGAGTTTTCAGAAAGTTTTAGACATGAAATTTTTTAACTTAATTTTTTTACAAATGTAAACAAAACCAATAACATAAATACAGAAAGGTAGCGCAGTTTACATGAAAACAAACAAAATACAGGGTTAAGCTGCAGAAATATTAAGTAAGATATATTAAAATATCATAAGTAAGTTGATATTTTACTCGTGGATAAGTAAAAAGTGCGAGAGTCAGATGACAGATTTATCTTGCCTGACATGAATCTAAACATCACACCTGTTTTTCGATTTAGAAAAAGTAAACAAAAAAAGAAACGAACATAACTAAGAGAAATCAATGCAAAAATACATAAACTCACAAAAAAATTAATATAGAATATGCCTGAATAGTAAATATGCCACCTAACAAAAATTAAACAAGTTTAATTTCTAAAGAAACATTGAAATCCTTACCAATTCACAGCCACCTCTGTTGTAAAACAAATGAGTGTTAATAAATTACAAAAAGTTAGAACGCAAAATCCTAAGTTTTAGTGAATTCATAATGGAAAACCTATTTTAAACGTTTCAGAACAGTGCTTCAAATTTCTTAAAAACAAAAAAATTAAATTGAAAACGACATTTTTTTTTCAAACTTTTAAAACTCCTTCAAAGTTTCCAATATTCCCCAGAATTCCTGGTTTATTCCCAAAAAATCCCGAGTTTATTCCCGTCCCTCAAAAACTGCGGGTTTTTTGCAACTCTATACATGAATAAGTAATTTATCTTTTCACTGCATCAATTCTATCTAAACAGTAAAAGTCATTTTACAGTAAAGGGAGAAAATATCCTCTAATGTAAAACAGAAGGTTTTCGCCTTCGATTTTCGTCTACTTCGTGAGCTTTTCAAACAGTCCTTTTGAATAGAATTAAGACAAGATTAATAAAAATTGTCTTTAAATGATCTGTATTTCTCAGAATTAAACAATATTTTATTCAAAGCGTCTTTAATAAAATTTTTAACACATTATTGATCACTTTTCGCAGCCTCAAAAGCAGCTGAACACTAAAGCTGTTTTAGAGAAAAAGTAGAAAACATTTCCGATGTAAAATTGAAAAACATGTTTAGATTTCCTTTGAAGCCGGTAAAAATACATTTTTATTGTTACCGTTATTAATAAAATATTTAACTAATAAATTAATTTTTAAAGTTTAACGAAGACTAATAAAATATTTCTTTAAATGATCCGTATTTCTTAGAATTAAACAAAATTTCATTCAAAGCGTCCTTAATAACTTTTAACACATTATTGATCACTTTCCACAGTCTCAAAAGCAGCTGAACACTAAATCTGTGGTTTAGAGAAAAAGTAGAAAACATTTCCGATGTAAAATAGAAAAATGTGTTTAGATTTTCTTCTAATGGATGAAGCCAGTAAAAATACGTTTTTATAGAACCAAGCCGTTTTTAATAAAATATTTACTTTAATTGATTTTTTTTTTATAGTTTAACGAAATTTTACATCAAGTTTTCATGAATTTAATTAATAATCATGATAATACATAGGCAAGCATAGTTTCTTTTTGCAGCTATATTCTACCTGAGCACTAAAAAGTCATTAAAAAAATAGTTCTTCAGTATAAATTTAAAATTATGCTCTTATTACTATACAAGACAAGTAATCCGTCGCTCTTAATATAAGTAAGATATGATTAACAAAATTTTATTTTTACAAGGAATTATTTCTTAAAATTAAACGAAATTTTAGTCAATATTTCTTAAATTTCGTTTATAAGTTATTTATTTATATATAAAAGGATAAGTAATTATAGATTTACTCATAATTTCATTTATAAGTTATGTATTTCATTACTTAGGCTTTGATTTTACTTGTGTTTTCATTTATTTTGTCATTAAATTGTTACAAAGATATACGAGAAATATCATGCGACTGGGAATCATGTCTACTTTCCAAATATGAATGTAATTTTTGAAATAGGAATCGTTTACCTATTAAAAATAGCATGAACTTTGAATTTTCAATTGGTAGCATCCATATTTGACACCATATTTGAATTGCTTGGATCAATATAGACCGAAAAAAAATGTACAAATTATATTTTTTTTTCTTAAATTGTGATAGAAGAGTTCAACGTTTGGGGATCATTCGTAAAAATAAACGTGACAAACTTTAATTTATATCATTCAAAAAAATCATTTTATTTTGTTATGAAATGCAACATATTTTAGAAAAAAATTTCGATTCGAAAACATACTTTTACTTGTGAAAATAATTAATAAATACACAGTAAAATAATTTAAATGAGTTATGTCCTACATCAGTTTTTCCATAAAACAAACCGCAATCTTAAAAACCATGGGGATGTAAATTACAGCTCATTCCCATCATTCGTTTTCGAGATGTAGATAAATTTTACTTTTTGAAGGTCTAAGGGGACCTTCACCTGTTATCAAAGCATCCATAGATCAGAAAATCTTAAAACGTTACTGGAAAAATATTATGGAATATCTTTTATATATAAGAAGTAAGTTTATTTTATATTAAAATTCCTTTATAGTTCGTGTTAATTACTTGTGTATTCTAGATACTTTTCCTTTCAAGATCTCAATTTTATTTTTTTAAATTTATGTAACTACAAACCCCTAACACATTTTGATAGAATTCAATGGAATGAAAACATAAATAATAAAATAAATGAAAACATGGGTAAAATCAAATCCTAAGTAATGAAATATATAACTTATTATAAATGAAACTATCAGCAAATGTATAATTACTTAACATTTTATATATAAATAAATAACGTATAAATGGAATTCAAGAAATCTTGACTAAAATTTCGTTCTGTTTTAAGGAGTAATTTCGATAAAAGCTTTTTCAAACTTTTATAAACTATATCTTTTTTCAGGATGCTTTGAATCCAGGAATTTAAATATAGTCTCAAAAGTGGCTGTTACCATTTGAAAATTCAAAGATTGCACAATAATTAATACGTAGACGACACCTATTTCAAAAAAATTATTCATATTCGAAAAATAAACAAAATTACAAGTTAAATGATACCTTTCGCATCTCTCTGTGAAAATTATGTGCTAAAATAGCATAAAGTGGCGCATAATTATTTTTTCCAGGACTCTACATACACAGTAAAACCTTCATAAAGGACACACCCGAATAGCGGACACGTTTTCGATTCCCAACATTTATATACTATTTGTACATTTTTATCTCTAAATAGCGGATACCTCTGAATAGCAGACAAATTCCGCGATATCGAGGCGTTTGTTATTCCGGTATTTTACAAAATTGTAAAAGTATCATCATAATAGCCAGTAAATACAATGGTTAAAAATTTATTGTTCACTCATCAAATGCATCATTTGTGAACATCTTTTTTTTTTTTTTTTTTTTTTTTTTTTGGTGATTATTCACATTCTGTTGGCGACTTACTGCTATTCTTGAGTATTAACAAATACATTATAACATTTAAAACATTTTACAGGTCGCAGTGTTGGCAGAATTATATTTTTGTATTTAAAGTTGTTTTAGTGTAATTATAGAATGTATAATTAATACACTTTAAAAGTGTGTTGGAGATTTATATATACATATAAAAAAAAATACCTGGTGAATACACAACAAGTAAGTAGGAATTTTATTTCCTTATGCAATAATTACTCCAAGGACAGTAAGTAAAAGTTATGCAGCACATTGCTATACATAAATATGTACGAGTACGATTTTTTACACAAAATCGAATTTAGATTGAATCCTTTGACAAAATTACTCTTCTACACAATTAAATATTTTGGGGTGTGTTGAACCAACTTTTGGTGCTACATTAGCTGCAACCATAAAGTGGAGCATCTTCAAGGTGATGAAATCTTGTTATAACATTTGTACTTTTGAACCATAGATCCAAATGTTGGAACAAGAATTCTCCATCTTATGTTATAATGAAGAGAAGGAAACTTTTTGCAAGTAGATAAACCATCTTCAAGGTTGGAGTAGCGTAGTTTGAGGTTAATTTCAGCAGAGCGAAAAATGTCCAGGCCAGGACCCGAACATTGGTTTGCCGTACCAATACTGTTCCTTCAGAGCTACCCGGACGATAACTGGCTGACATAATTCACTCTTATTTGTTGGACATGGCTGCGAACTGCAGCCCTAGTTTTATTCATCCGAGCTACAGCTATAGCATTTACATGATGAAAGTGTGTGATAACACGGAAATTACTGTATACCATGTAATAAGTATCCATTATAAGAGGGAACTGTGACTACCTCTGTAGATCTTCACGTCCCTCGAGTTTTGGTAGAGCAAGTGCTGGTCGGGAAAACCCGACTTAAGGCCTAGGACCTGGTCTTCTTTTGGGTGTCCAGGTCTGAAGCTGTTGGACCACCCCGCCTCGTCCCCAAGTGCAACATGGTGGTTTCTCAAGAGGGTATGAGAATCACCACAAATCGCAACGACCTATGTCGTCAGTCATTTGGGTTCAATAGAAGTGATGCGCAGGTGGCGGTACTCCCACCGGTCGCAGCGCATACAGGAGGACCCTCCTGATCGTGCGCGTTATAAGTCCCCCCGGACTTGAGTGCGACGGTTGACGTGCAGGACGGGCGCCACTCGGCGTCTGGTGGCGCAGCTCAGTTTTACCAGATAATATGATCATAATGAAGAGAAGGACATCCTAGTCAGGACATTTTTTGCTCTGATGGAATAAACCTCAACTAAGCTACTCCAACCTTGAAGATGGTTTATCTACTTGCAAAAAGTTTCCTTCTCTTCATTATAACATAAGATGAAGAATTCTTGTTCCAACATTTGGATCTATGATTCAAAAGTACAAATGTTATAACAAGATTTCATCATATTATAGTTTCAGCTATCGCAGCACCAAAAATTGATTTAATGCATCACGAAATTTTTAATATATAAATGTAGTGAAGTAACGACCACTTTTGTAAAAGTAAGTTTGTACTAGTGCTCCCGATGCGATACGTATATCAGTTATACGTTTAACCGATATACGTATATACGTATAATACGTATTTAAGAAATACGTATACCCTAAAATATACGTTTAAACGTATCCATATACGTATAAGCGTATATCGGTTAAACGTATAATTTAAGTATACGAAAAATTCAATTATACGTATATTTTAAATACGTATTTACTTTTAATACCAATGGACCTCATCAGTATTACGTCACAAAACGGGGAACAAGCTGGAAATCAGTGGTTTTAGCGAAATATTTTGCATAATATGTTTCATACATAGGATTTTGTTATTTTCCCCTATAAACGATTATTATAAGCATATAACAGAAGAAAACACTTTTTGAGAAAAG
Source organism: Maratus michaelseni (assembly GCA_963931845.1). NCBI lineage: Eukaryota > Metazoa > Arthropoda > Arachnida > Araneae > Salticidae > Maratus > Maratus michaelseni. The sequence goes on along the minus strand of OZ007597.1, from coordinate 109,594,400 downwards.
AATGAGAATAGACACGTTTCAGATTTATTGTCACTTCTTGTTAAGTAAGTTTATTTTTCTTCTCTAATTTTTTGGAAATTCTTTATTTGTGAGTGCGTGTACCCAAGATTGCGTCCGGGTTCAAATGTTATTCTTTCGACGGAGCTAATGTTTTCCACTCTGTGTTAATGTGTATAACGCGAGTTCATTTTTTTAATCATGACACTCATGGTATACAAGGTGTATGGACATTACGTTTAAGATTTTTTGTTAATTTTGACAAATTTTATTTTTTGTGTGAAGTACTTATAAATTTTGATTTCTAATAGCCAGACAAATAATCGTCAATGCAGATTTTAGAACGCAATCACACATGCATAAAATTACTTGCCTTATCATTTCTTTTTTAATGTAGGACGTATTTTCAAAATATTTTAACACGGTGACTACCAGGTTAAAATTAACGGAATTTTATTTTATTCAGAAATTCCGAATTCATACCTGAAAATACTAATAGCAATATTTGCTTTATTTAATGACAGACATTTCGTGATTACATAAAATAAGAAAACTTCTTTCGAAATTTCCGGTATTAATTCGTAATTTTGGATTAAAAGTGGAATGTCAAATAAGTGACCAAGTGACGACGCCACGTATACGTCCTCGGTAGCAACCGTGTTAAATAGAGAGAAAAAATATTCTTAAATACAATAAAAGTATGAGTGCGAAACTTCCCAGGAAATGGATTGGTCAATGTCACTATAAGATAAAAAGTTAATGCATGCCTATGTTCTGCGGTAGCATTAAAAAATAATTTTTCGCGCGAAATGTCCACGCCATAAATCTAAAGAAATTGTGTGTGGAGGTGTTACAGACATGCGAAAATTTGCTTTGGAGCTACTCGCTACCCATAGTAAAACATTTCATAATTAATAGCTTAGATTTAAGGGGGAAAAAACCATATATCTCAACTGAGAGAAAAAAGTTTCGATTTTTAATTGTTTTTTGGAATACCTTTATCGCTAGACAGGTAAATTAGGGACTTTCGTGGATCTTTGAACAAGTAATCACGATGGTCCACGTAAACTACGAGAATGTGGACCTCAGTGGGTGTTTCTCAATTTCTGTGATCCGCAGACCCGGTAGGTGCCATCTGGCATCAGGGTTTTGGTTTTTCTGACGTCACTGGCGGTGCTAAGGTGGATTCTTCTAATGGGAAAGAACCTTTTTTTCTGATTTAAAATAGTATTTATGCTAAAAAAAATCGTTTCTTTGGTCATAGGAGAGCATATTTCTTCAAAATAAAACATTTTTCATTAGGCACAAAATAAAGTATTTTTTCTAGGAATAAAGCGATTTAGAGGAGATTTTTTTTCCTTCAAATGAAATAATCGTGTATTTTTTCTTTGCTAATATGGGAGTTTGTATTGCTTGTTATCTTTGGTCGATCTTTGAAAGGGACGGGGGGTGCAATGTAAACAATTATTTTCATTTCCTTTGACAGCCAGGGCAGTTTTCCCTCACACGAAGCTTTAATTCCTTCTCAGAAAGAGAGATTTCCGGTCACATTTCCTAAATACGTGGCAAATATTTTATAGATTTTGTTAGTGCTTTTGGCCTTAGCTCTTTAAAATAATGCATTATTTGCATTGATTTTTCAGAAAATGCCTAGTACTTATGCTATTGCAACAAGTACTAATCGTTTGGATAAAACGCAAAATGTTCTATATCATACATTTTCGAAGAAATCTGATATAAAAAATTGATGGATCATTGCATCCAAACGAACAGATAATAGCTTTAGAAAAATCATGCATCAAGCACAGATTATGTAACACTTTTCAACTCTTCAAAAATACTTTTATAAATCTTTACAGTTTAATTAGGTCTGATGTCTAAGAAAAAAATTTGTACAAAGGCATAACACATTTAAAAATGCCATTTCAGGAATTACTAACAATATTCGAAAAAATATCGAATTCTTTTGTGCACCCCTGTATATGATCTATAGATTTGTATATAAACTATGCATACAAATTACAAATAATATTACTAATACTATACATAAAGCGGCATAAATTGCTAAAATTTAGTTCAGTTAGGGAGGGCATAGCACAGTTGAAAATTCACCTTCAGCAATTTCCGTTGTTAAACGCACATGTATTCGAGTATTTTGTGCTGCCTTGTGGGTGATCCATAGAATTTATACATAACAAGTAATACGCAAAAAATTCGTTACATTTAAAAAACAACTAAAATCGCACCTAAAATCGCACTTCAAGGAATTATTAGTAACTGACAGTTCTTTAACCGAATACTTTTGAGTGTTTCTGTAAATGAACGATACATTATATGACAGTAAGCGCCTTGTAGTGCACCTCAGTAATCAATTTGAATATGTATAAAATATTGAAACATCTTTAAAATAAGCTGCAAACGATTTTTCCCCATAGACCGTAATGTAACGAATTCTTTTCAGTGCTGCAATAAAGGTATAAGTGCTATGCATACAATATTCTATAGTAAACCTCTTATAGTGCACATGTTATATATGTCAATTTTAATATGTTTGGAATATTTTAACATCATTACAATAAGCCGCAAACGATTTTTCCCGTAGACCGTAAAGTGACGGAATTCTTTTGAATCTCCCTGTAAAATAAGCTGTAAGTGCTACACACTTCATTTTTAATACCGAACATGGCATAATAAAGCTCAATAAGATATATAAATTGCAAAACAATCCGAGTATATTTACGGCAGTTAGAGCACAGGCAGACAGGACAGACAGACGGCATACAGACAGAAAAACCGAATGTATAAACACTTTTCAACTATGTTGGAAAGCTTAAAAAAGAGATACGCTGCCAAAAAATGAAAAATGTGGAGTCAATCAACTGTGTATGATCAGTATGTGTATGATCAATCAACTCATGTATTTTATCATTGCATGATAAAATAGTACGAAAAATTGCAAATAATAGAACATACATCTAAAATACATCTTCAAAATGCACCCTGTATTGAAATAAAATGCTCGAAATGAAATCATATTCTGAAGGTATAATTGAAGGTACCTCAATATATTAATTATTAAAATATTTTTATATAATTTTATCATCGTACAGCATTAAAATATAAATTAATATAATCCTTTTGGAAGATATTTTTAAAAGTATATTATTTTGAATTTCAAATTTAATTGTTTTATATCACATAAATATTCCAGTTTTAAAAATGCGGCAATTTAAAAAATAAAGTTTATATTTTTATTTGTATTTTAAATCTCTTTTAGGAATACTGCTGTCTTACTTTTTATTTATAATATATATATATATCAATTATTTGATATTTAATCGCATCAATTATCTGAATGCAATATGAAGAAACAGTAAATTTTAAAATTACGTTTAGAACGCTGAAACGAAATGTAATTTTAAATTTTAAATATTATTAGGAAATAATTTTTTTTGCGTAAACGTAGAACTCTCTTTCACGCAATAATTTATCTTTCTTTTTTTAAATTATGTATGTATTTCTTTTAATTATGTATGTATATAATATTGTATATGTATTAATTGTGTATGTATGTGGTTATCGTGTAGCATTAAAATAATACTTTATATACATATTTCGGAATTTGTTTATAAAGTATATTACTCTGAATTTCAAATTTTATTTCCATTAAATCATCTAATTGTATCTTATGTATATTTCGGTTTAAAAATACTAAATATTCAGCCATTTATTTATTAAAGTTTTTACATTATTTGTATTTTAAGTCTAATTACACAAAACTCAATCTTGTGTATATGTGGTATGAGGTTGAAATCTAAGTGATTTTTTTTAAAACTTTTTTATAGGTTTTTATGAAATACATGTCACAATTATAATAATATTAGAATTATTATGTATTTCAAATAGAATACTGATCAAATATTAAAAATATACTATATTAAAGTTATTAACATGATATTAACTGCACTCGTATAAACATTAAATTTTCTGCTCTTGTAGGTCTTTAAGATTTTATTTATAAAAAATACTATTTGCTTGTTTTTAAAATGAAAAGGAACATTTCATACTGAGGTACAAATAAAAATAGCAAATTTAAAAATTATATATCGTAGAATTGAAAAGACATAATAGTTTAAATTTTGGATGCGATGTTTGTCCTATGTAGAAAAATATTAAAAAAAAAAAATTTAACTTCTTCACTCGAAAATTTGTATTGATACTTTTCCATTAAAAATAGGGTTTTTCTAAACCAAATCAATTGGAAAACTGAATCGAGCAGGCTAAGACTCCTATAATAGGAGTTCTAGAGCAGAGAGCAGGCTAAGTGACATCAAACAGCAAATCGCTCCCTATTGGTTGCAGGGTGAAATGGCGCACAACCTTATGATATAGTAACCTTGCGCAGACTAGCAGGAGAAAAGTATCTTTTTTCACATGAACGAAAACCGTTTAAACGTTTATACGTTTAACCGCTGGGGTAAGATCCGTATATACGTTGGACCGTATATAGTGTTTCGTATAATACGTATAACCGACTGTGCCGTATCATACGTATAAAAAATCTGCACCCCGTATAATACGTATTATACGTATACACGTATAAACGTATAATGGGGAGCACTAGTTTGTACTCACTGCTTTTCAAAACACGAAGTTGTAGCTGTAGTTAACTACATTTTTTTAAAAGTAGGTGTAGCTGTAGTTCACTGTAAAAAAATATATTAGATATTTTCAAACCACTGCTTATATGCTTGTTTCAATTTAGTGTTATGGAATTTACAATCGTTAAAATTAAACATGAGAGTAACAACTGAAAATAAATAGCTATGATAAAAATACAGATATATCAGAATTAATATAACTTTCACTCTGGAATTTCAGGTTCTTGTTTTTCTACGTAATACGATTATGGACGAACCATTCAAGTACGATATAATATATCGCGTCACTTTTGACACTATTTTCTGCTGACGCTATGGTATTCTATGGATTCCGGAATATTTCCTGGCGATAAAATTGCCTAAAAAGAATTAAACATCTCTTTAGTCATCGGGTAAAAGGATTATATCATAGTAATCTTTAAATCTGGGTTTCGAAGCGGAGGGGGAAGGTCAGAGAGAGAAGTGACGTCTTCAACATATTTCGTGCGTCATCTGATGTTAGGATTCCTCACGAAATATATTAATATTTATAAATTTTTACGATGATAATGTTTCAATTTTATAAGAGACCTTTCGTAAACAAGGTTGTTAAATTTAAAATGCGATAGGTTATCAAGAAAGTTATGATTTATACTACCAATTTTTACGCAGTTTTACTTCCACTATTTCCGACCAGTAATCTTCGCCTTATTTAACAGAAGAAATTCTGCGATTAAGTACGACGAAGCTTATTATTCGGAAGCATCAATAACAAAACAGCGTAAAATTTGGACGTTGTGCATCATGACTTTCCGTACTACACGATACAAATATTGCGAAATTGTATATTTTGATATTTTATAACAAATAGTTCTATTTTAATCGAATTATCTTATTAATAATGACAATTTAGAGATGCATCCTCACAGTGATTAGATTATACCTTTGATTCTGATTTGGTCATGTTTTCATCCTGTGCGATCACACTGTGAAAAAAGACAAATGTTTCTTAATCTGTAAAAATATAATATAAGCAGAAAATCTTATATTTTATTTATGTCGCCAACATCTCTTTTCTAATCAAATACAGAACGCAGAACGATAAATGAGATTCCATATGAAAGGATTTTGAAGCGGCTTCTCACATTTTGTTAAAACATGTATTTTGATTAAAAATTGCAAGTAATTAATAATTAAATCGGCATTGTTTTCATAAATGAAATGAAAGGTTTTTCTCAAATTAGGATTGCCACAAAAATTAAATATCAATGATTATATTAAAAAAAAATATTATAAAAAAATGTTCAATAAAGATAAAGTTGGACATAGTTGCTAGACGGGTTTATTTTATATTTATGATTAAAAAGCAAAATTTAAATCCAAATGCGCAATTTAATTTTCTTTATTCCATGTTTTTTTTTTTTTTTTTTTTTTTTTTTTTTTTTTTTTTTAAACAGATGATGTCACCCTCTAATACAGTTAAAATACAATCGATATATATATATATATATATATTTCTTGCGTTTGCTATCTTCAGTCAGTTTTTACTGTAAATTCGATCGAATAAATGAGATTATGTTTTAGCTTAACTAATGTTCCTTGCAGATATTTAGTCCTTAATTTGTTTTTAGTATTTTAACATTGCATCTAAAATATATTAGATATTGCAAATATATATATATATTAGATTGCAATGTGAAATCTTCGCACTCGTCCTCTGGTATACAATAATCTCTTCCAAATTTCCAGGCCTCCGTAAAGCTTTCTTTATCTTTAGAAACCTCAGGAACCAATATATTTTCGAGATAAAAAAAAAATATTTATAAAAACAAAGTTTATTTTGTTGCCACTTCGGAAACGTTTCCGAGTATTTTTAATAGTATATTAATCAGTTTTCTCAACCCGGAATATAGGTGATTTCGAATGTTATTAATTCTCAAGTAAAAACTCTGAGCAATATCACCCTCTTCTATAAAAAACCTTTTATAACCAATACTGATTGCTACATTTGTAAAACATAAGTATTCTTATATTAAAGCACAGTTATAAAAACTGGTCAAATAATGAATTAAGATTTACCCAATAATTGTCTCAACGATGTCTCTAAAATTTTTGTATCATAACAGAAAATCTATATTTCAAGAGAAATATAAAACCTAAGTTTGGTAAAAGTCAAATCCTTTTATCTAACCAACTCAGTAGATATGTACTACAATCGCATTTGTTTGGATAATTATTATCCGGATGCCTTTCCGAAAGACATGACAAGGGGTATTTAGATTTTTCGGTTCTATGTTTAGAGAGTTGTCATCTCCACAGTGATTGGCTTTTGCTTTTGGATTTATCACAATCCAAATATCATTCTACATAATCTCAAGCTGTTCTCTTTAAATCTGTCTATATTCATTTGCTTTTTTTTTTTTTTTTGCTTTTCTGAAATATAATCACTCTAGTATTAGGTCAAATGTTTTAGATTTAATCATATAATGAGCTAAGATTTATCTAATATTATCTCAATATTGCTCTCCAAGATGTCTCTAAACGTAAACTACTGTAGCAAAAAATTCAAAATCTACTTTTTAACAGAAATATAAAAGCTAACTTCCATGTTTACTTGAATTTGAAGTTAAAACCATTCATTTAATTACCTCGCTAGTGATATACTCCAATCGCATTTGTTTATATTTAACTCATACAGATCCCATTTCCGGAAAAGAAAACAAGGGGTTTTCATATTTTCCGGTCCTGTTTTTAAAAAAGTGGCATCTCTACAGTGATTAGGTTTTGCTTTTGAGTGTACCACTATCTAATTGTCATTCTACATAATCTCACCTTCGTTCTCTCTAAACCCGTCTACATTCAGTTACTGATTTTGGCTTTTCTAAAATTTAATCACTCTATTATTAGATCAAATGTTTTAAATTTACTCATATAATGAGCTAAGGTTTATCCAATATTATATCTATACTAGATGGAACCCGTCAAAACTTGACGAAAAAAATACTATAGCAATATCAGTAAAATAAGCATCTTTATTACTTATGAAGGGGTGCTTATGAAACAGTCTTTCAAATATTTTATTTTAAAAGTTTTTTCCCCCGGTCAAATACAGTACTATTTCCGATGCAAACTCCAAACAAACAATCCGTAAAGAACTGTGTAATGCAAATCAGTTTGACATTACCGCCATATTCCCCACGGCAAGAAAAAAATTTCATGGACCTATGAAGTATATACAAATAGTATAAGGAAAGGGCATGTTTACACACAAACAGTTCCATCAACCAATCTACCACTGCATTTTTGTCGCAGCTATCATTGCAGGAGTCATCATGGCGACGTAGGCCAATCATATCACAGACCAGTTTAACGTAGACCAATCAAATTGCTCCATCTCATGTGTACTAGAGGAGTCGTAAAGAACGAACTGGTTTTTCTCCCAAACCAACAGTAATTTAACCAATAGTGACGTCAGTTGCCCTTTCCTTATATTCCTACGTTCATATTATATTCAGTACATAAAAGAACATAGTAAATAAAGCACACATCTCCTCCCCCCCCCCATGATAATTCAACCGAATGAGCTCCTATGCGCATGTGCATTGTATCTGCCCAAAAGCACCGTCGAAGTTCTACGTTAAAAAGTTATAAATGTTATGCAAAATGTTATGAATTAAAAGTCTCTTTAATCATTGTTTGTTTCAAATCCATATCTTCTAAAACGCATCCATTGTTTTAAGCTAAACAATTTTTATGTAAACATGAAGAATTTTTTTATAGTAATAAATCAATCTGCAGATGATGGAGAATTTTAATGTTTTCAAGTGTAATTTATTTGAATGGTTTCTTCGGTTCCTTTACATAATCAGGATGATCATACCTTTTCCATCACAGTCGGGGATATTTTACCTCTTATACAGTTGGCAAATGTAAAAAAATAAAAATAAAATACAATTCCTAGCATATTCTGATATCTGATGGAACATATACATCAACGAATTCAACATATCAATTTTATGTTCAACATAAGCTGAAAATAGTTTTCTTTTTTTGGCAGATTTTCATTTAGCGCCAAAATGCTCTATCTTATGGATAATCTGATCTTGTGGTTTATCACTGTTTTTATTATTATTATTATTATTATTCACTTTTTATGATGGTTAAAATCTATTTTCAGTTGTGGCAACTTTCCCAGGAGCTATTTTACATTATTGAAGCAAACTGGTGGTGTCATTGATAAGATGGAATTAAAAAACTTTTCATGCTTGAAAATTATTTAATCATTATTTCAAGTTTTTTCTCTACCGTAACACTATTTTCAATAATTTTAAATTTCCTGAAATCCTTTACTTTTGAGATTTTTTTATTAAAAAAAGAAATCTTCTAACCTGTAATTAAAAAAAGGTAATTGGTAGCATGTAATCAATGTTTGCAATCAAGATGAAAAAATCAAAGACGGCTCCAATTATAATTTTTATAATTATGAATGGAAAAATCAGTTAAAATTACGTCATATTGACACAGTCATATACATTTTTCTCTTTAGTTCTATCAATTTTGAAATGCATTTCAAGCTAAACATAACGTCATTTTCACCGGCGCAAACTGTCCACACGTACTTTATATACGTTACATTAATGCTTAAACACCATGCATATAAATAAAAATATATTTTGTATTTAATTGTAATGAAAAAATGGCATCAACAAAGTTATAATAAATAATGATAAAATAAACCTAATGGACAATATTCCCGTGACGTCACAATAAATATGAATTTTTATTCGCTTATAAAACACTCGGATAAATATTTTTACCGCAATTTAACTTGCAAATTAAAAAATTCGACCTAAAAACCGCGTGCTTTTAATATTTATTATTTTTCTTTTTTTTTTTTTTCGCAACCACAGAGTTTAGAAAAATAAACCTCTGTGCCTCGCAAGAATGGGCGTTATCCGATTATGACGTAATTAGCAGAAGTAAAAGTTTAATTGAAAATTATGCCTAATTAATTAAATTTTCGAATAAACGAATGCACAATAACAAATCTGTGTCCAAATATCTTTCATTTAAAAAAAGAATGATGTAATTTGATGCAGTAGTTTGTTCTCACGGATTGTCGAAAGAAAATGCTTAGCGTTTTAAATATATAGATTACTTTCAAAGATGTCTCTTAACGTACAATTTCTATAGCATAAAATTCAATATCTACTTTTTAACAAAAATTTAACGTAAACATGAATTTACCTGAAGTTGAAGTTAAATCCATTCATATAACTATTTCACTAGGGATATACTCCAATCGCATTTGTTTACATTTAACTTATCCAGATCCTTTTCCGAAAAAGATTAAAAGGGGTTCTCCCATTTCCCGGTGCTATGTTACGAGAAATGGCGTCTCCACAGTGATTAGGTTTTACTTTTGGGTCTACCACTATCCAATTATCATTCTACATAAGCTCACCCACTTCTCTTTAAATCCGTCTATATTCAATTGCTGAAATTTGCTTTTCTTAAAATATAATCACTCTAGTATTAGATCAAATGTTTCTAATTTAATCATATAATGAGCGAAGATTTATCAAATATTATATTAATATTAGCCTCAATGACGTCTAATAGCGTAAACTCTCTATAGTATAAAATTCAAATATTGTTTCCAACAGCATCTATTGCTACTTAAGATTAAATCCATTTATATAACTATCGAGATGTACTCCAATCGCGTTTGTTTACATTTCACTCATCTAGCTCTCTCTCTCCGAAAAAGAACAGGAGAGGTTTTCCTGTATCCCGGTCCTATATTTAGGGCAGTTGCATCTCCAGTATTGCATTACGTTTTGCTTTTGTGTCTACCACTATCCAATTATCATTTTACATGATCTCATCCTCTTTTCTCTAAACCTGTCTCTATTCAAATGCGCATTTTTGCTTTCTTAAAATATAATCACTCTTGTAATAGATCAAAGGTTTTAAATTTTGTGCTAAAGTTTATGCAGTATTATACCAATATTGCTTTCAAAGATGTCTCTAAACGTAAACTATCTATAGTATAAAATTCAAAATTTGTTTTTGAAAAGAAATATAAAAGCTAACATCTACTGCTACTAAAGATTAAATTCATTCATGTAACTATCTTACTTGGGATGTACTCCAATAGCGTTTGTTTACATTTGACTCATCTAGCTTTCTCTCTCTCTCCGAAAAAGAACAGGACAGATTTTCCTATTTTCGGGTCCTATGTTTAGGGAAGTTGGATCTCCAGTAGTGCATTACGTTTCGATTTTGGTTCTACCACTATCCAATTATCCTTTTACATGATCTCACCCTCTTCTCTCTAAACCTGTCATTTTTGCTTTTCTAAAATATAATCACTCTTGTATTAGATCAAAGGTTTTTAATTTAATCACATAATGAGCTAAGGTTTATGCAATATTTTATCGATATTGTTCTGAAAGATGTCTCTAAACTCTCTGTATCATAAAATTCAATATCTACTTTTTAACAAAAATATAAAGTAAACATGAATTTATCCAGATCCTTTTCCGAAAAAAGATTAAAAGGGTTTTTTTCATTTCCCGCCGCTATGTTACGAAATGGCATCTCTACAATGATTAGGTTTTACTTTTGGATCTACCACTATCCAATTATCATTCTACATGATCTCACCCTCTTCTCTCTAAATCTGTTTATATTCAATTGCTGATGTTTGTTTTTCTAAAATATAATCACTCGAGTATTAGATCAAATGTTCTTAATTCAATCATATAATGAACTAAGATTTATCTAATATTACATCAATATTGCCCTCAATGACGTCACTAAACGTGAACTCTCTATAATATAAAATTAAAAATATTCTTTTAAAATGAAATATCAAAGCTAACATCTATTGCTATTTAAGATTAAATATATTTATATAACTATCTCGCTTGGGATGTACTCCAATAGCGTTTGTTTAAATTTGACTCATCTAATTATCTTTCTCCGAAAAAGTACAGGAGAGGTTTTCCTATTTTCCGGTCCTATATTTAGGAAAGTTGCATCTCCTGTAGTGCATTACGTTTTGCTTTTGTGTCTACCACTATCCAATTATCATTTTACATGATCTTACCCTCTTCTATCAAAACTCGTCTATATTTAATTTTTCCTTTTTGCTTTTCTAAAATATAATCACTCTAGTATTAGGTCAAAGGTTTTTAATTTAATCACATAATGAGCTAAGGTGTATGCAATATTATATCAATATTTTTCTCAAAGATATCTCTAAATGCAAACTCTCTATAACATAAAATTCAAAATCTGTTTTTCAAAAGAAATATTAAAGCTAACATCTATTGCTACCTAATATTAAATTCATTCATATAAATATCTCGCTTGGGATGTATTCCAATACCGTTTGTTTACATTTGACTCATCTAGCTCTCTCTTTCTCCGAAAAAGAACAGGAGAGGTTTTCCTATTTTCCGGTCCTATGTTTAGGGAAGTTTCATCTCCAGTAGTGCATTACGTTTTGATTTTGGGTCTACCACGATCCAATTATCATTCTACATAATCTCATAATATTCATCTCTCTAAACCTGTCTATATCCATTTGCTCATTTTTGCTTTTCTAAAATATAATCACTCTTGTATTAGATCAAAGGTTTTTAATTTAATCCCATAATGAGCTAAGGTTTATGCAATATTTTATCGATATTGCTCTCAAAGAAGTCTCTAAACGTAAACTTTCTATAGCATAAAATTCAAAATCTGATTTTCAACAGAAATATAAAAGCTAACATTCATTTTGACTTAAGATCTATTCCATTCATGTAACTATCTCGCTTGGGATGTACTCCAATCGCGTTTGTTTACAATTGACTCATCTAGCTTTCTCTCCGAAAAGTACAGGAGAGGTTTTCCTATTTTCCTGTCCTATGTTTAGGAAAGTTGCATCTCCAGTGCATTACATTTTGATTTTGGGCCTACCACTATCCAATTATCATTCTACATAATCTCATAATATTCATCTCTCTAAACCTGCCTATATCCATTTGCTCATTTTTGCTTTTCTAAACTATAATCACTCTTGTATTAAATCAAAGGTTTTTAATTTAATCACATAATGAGCTAATGTTTATGCAATATTTTATCGATATTGCTCTCAAAGAAGTCTCTAAACGTAAACTTTCTATAGCATAAAATTCAAAATCTGATTTTCAACAGAAATATAAAAGCTAACATTAATTTTGACTTAAGATCAAATCCATTCATGTAACTATCTCGCTTGGGATGTACTCCAATCGCGTTTGTTTACATTTGACTCATCTAGCTTTCTCCTCGAAAAGTACAGGAGAGGTTTTCCTATTTTCCGGTCCTATGTTTAGGAAAGTTGCATCTCCAGTAGTGCATTACATTTTGATTTTGGGCCTACCACTGTCCAATTATCATTCTACATAATCTCATAATATTCATCTCTCTAAACCTGCCTATATCCATTTGCTCATTTTTGCTTTTCTAAAATATAATCACTCTTGTATTAGATCAAAGGTTTTTAATTTAATCACATAATGAGCTAATGTTTATGCAATATTTTATCGATATTGCTCTCAAAGAAGTCTCTAAACGTAAACTTTCTATAGCATAAAATTCAAAATCTGATTTTCAACAGAAATATAAAAGCTAACATTAATTTTGACTTAAGATCAAATCCATTCATGTAACTATCTCGCTTGGGATGTACTCCAATCGCGTTTGTTTACATTTGACTCATCTAGCTTTCTCCTCGAAAAGTACAGGAGAGGTTTTCCTATTTTCCGGTCCTATGTTTAGGAAAGTTGCATCTCCAGTAGTGCATTACATTTTGATTTTGGGCCTACCACTGTCCAATTATCATTCTACATAATCTCATAATATTCATCTCTCTAAACCTGCCTATATCCATTTGCTCATTTTTGCTTTTCTAAAATATAATCACTCTTGTATTAGATCAAAGGTTTTTAATTTAATCACATAATGAGCTAATGTTTATGCAATATTTTATCGATATTGCTCTCAAAGAAGTCTCTAAACGTAAACTTTCTATAGCATAAAATTCAAAATCTGATTTTCAGCAGAAATATAAAAGCTAACATTCATTTTGACTTAAGATCAAATCCATTCATGTAACTATCTCGCTTGGAATGTACTCCAATCGCGTTTGTTTACATTTGACTCATCTAGCTTTCTCTCTGAAAAGAACGGGAGAGGTTTTCCTATTTTCCGGTCCTATGTTTAGGGAAGTGGCATCTCCAGTAGTGATTACGTTTTGCCTTTCAGTCTGCTACTTCCCAATTACCATCCTGAGCGATCTCATCCTCTGCTCTATCAATCCCTAGGGTGAACAGAAATAGTCGAGCACGTTGCTTCTGGCAATATTTGGCATTTAATCGCCTCACCGAAACATACCCAGAATATATACATAGAGATGAGGATCTTTATTATTTTTTTCTTTTTTAGAGTGGCCCGGGGGTCGAAAATCTCAAAACATTCATTGTTTTTAGGTGCGTTCGTAATTATATAAATACGTAACACCTACAGTCGTCTTCAGGTCCATCCGTCTGCTCGCATATAACAGCGCAAAAACTGCACAACCGAATGGTTTGAAATTTAATGCATATAATCGTTGCAGAAATTTTTTGAAAATCGAATCAAAACTTAAAAATATATTAATAAAAGTGTTATTTAATCTATTAAATCCTATCATACGTAATTAATTCAATGACATTCCATGATAGGTAATGATTCTATGTTGTCATGGTGATTACGCCCTATTTAAGATCGAGTTATATTATTTCCATATTACTAAATTAAACTAGTCGTTGGGGGCCACCGTAATACTTACCCATCATGGATATGCATAATGTAAAATATTAAAATAAAAATGTGTAAACTACTTATAAAATGCATTGAAATTCAAATAAAATCGTGGCTTGATGACGTCATAAACTTTAAAGGCTCGATTACTGAATTGCTTGAAAGAGGTTTTTCCTTATAACTCCAACACTAATAATCCTATTAACTAGCGGTTTATTGCATCTGATTAAGCGTCAAATTCCCAATTAAAATATATCTTTAAAGTGAAATTTGGATGAAATACAGGATCATGAAAAATCGAAGAGTGTGGAAAATAGGATTCCAATTATCTCGGCAATTAATTATCCGATCGAGTTCATACTTTATGCAAAATTTGTTTTTTTATTGTCTTTTATATTCATTTCTTAAAATAAACAATTTCGAAAATTTTTATATACCTTTAATCAGAACGAATATTTCGAGAGTCCGAAAAAAATAGTTCCTATTAATCGAGGTTATTGAAATGAAATAGGCTTCTTCCCATTATCACATACTAAGTGCATACCAAATTGCAAGTCTCTATCTCAATTTTTTCGGGAGATAGAGCGTTTACAGACACACAGACACACAGACGGACGGCAAAATTTTTTTTCTAAAAATGTGTTTTTCGGAATCTCCAGTGTCTGAAACGTATAAATCCGTCAAAAAAAATTTTTCGATTTTCAAAACGATTACAAGACTTACCCTATATTACGTATGATGGGTAAGTAAAAACCGAATTTGTATACTAAAATTGCTTAATTATAGCAAACACGAGCAGGGAAGACCGAGCTATGCTCGGTCAAAATTAAATTTGAGTTCAAATATCATGACCCATGACCAAAATGACCCACTAATTGAATTTTCTCGAACATGTGACTTAACCCAACAGTCTTTGTGCCGGAAAACCATAGGATGCAAAATTCAATGTAAATTGAGCCGCTTTTTAGATATTGACCCACAATGACCCAGAAATGACCCACTAATCGAATTTTCTCGAACATGTGACCTAGTCTAATGATTTTCGCGTGCCCGAAACTCGTAAAATACAAAATTTAATCAAAATCGTTAGAGCCGTTTTTTAGATAAAATTAATTTGACCCGCTTTGACCCAAAAATGACCCCCTAATCGAAAGTTCTCGAACATGTGACCCAGCCCAATTGACTTCTCATGCCCGAAAATGGTCGGATACAATATTTCGTCAAAATCGTTTGAAATGTTTTTTAGATACAATTAGCTAGACCATGACCCAAAATGACCCAAAATGACCCACTAATCGAATTTCCCCGAGCTTGTGACCCAGCCCAATGGTTTTCTGGTGCCCCAAAACGGTAGGATACGAAATTTCGTCAAAATCGTTAGAGCCATTTTTAAGATAATTTTTGCATATATATATTATATATATATATATATATATATATAACCACCCACAAGATTTGCTCGTATTAGAATATATGATACAATCTACCGACAGTTTTTTGGATAGATATGCTTCCAGAGAAATATATATTAAATGGAAAAAGAGTCTAAATATGTATTTCAAGTTCTAAAATTTTCAAAGCTGGAATTTTCAGTAAATGTCAACAGAAGATAAAATGTTGCCGACATAAAATGTTCTTATTTTATTACGGAAATTAATCATATCATAATAACAGACGATATAATGTATTTTTTCACTGGAATAATAACGATGATTTTTTACATTGTCTTGTATCGGATATTTCCGCATAGTATAATTTTATTGTATTATAACTGTAATTAAATGTTTGTAAAAGTGTATTGAAACTTAATTTCATAAAATAAAATTAATACCTATAATATGAAAATCTGCACATAAAATAAATTCTGTATTCATGCATTTTTGCATAAGAGTGCAACAGCTATTGCTCCAAAATCTGAATAATTATAAAACTAGTTATAGTATGAACGCAACTCATTTGTCACGTTTGACGTACTGTTTCCCACTATTTTATTATTATTATTATTATTGGAACTAAAGTACTACAAAGTTAAATAAATTAAATAAAACAAACCGCTAATTTTTACGATGATTACATCAGCGGCTATAACATTTTTTGTGTTGTACTATCAGTTTTGGTCTGCACGTATCTAAAACTTTAATTCCATTTATGTCAGAATGAATTTTTTTCATAATTTGCCATAATTTGTCATAATTAAGAGGGTATATCTAAACCTTCTTACATGATGTGTGTATGAAATTTTGTACAGAGTTTTTATGCTATGTTTTTAATAAATTGTCTTCAGAATTTTTAATTTCATGTGAAAATTTTGAAATTATATTCCTCAAAGTAAAAATCACTCTGAAAAAGCCTCTTATTTTTACTTTTAAATTTATTATTATACATTTTGTAAGTAATATTTTTATAAATCCTGAAGATAAATTAACTAGAAAACTAGAAAACTATAATCCGCACAATCGTTAAGTATTTTTTATAGAAAGACACATTTCAAGAAAAAAATATTTAAAAAGCCTATAAATAAAAAATAAAATTTGATCCAAGGACACCTTTAAGTTTCTGTATTGCTTTAAAATATAGAAGAACTATAAAATTGTGCAACACCAAACATTCATTACTTCATTGCCTCTACAGAAGTAAAACAGTAACAAAAAAAAATATATGATTGAAAATTAGCTTAGTCACACGTTTTTACACACTGTGAAAAAAGGCAGATGTTTATTAGTCTATAAAATATAACATAACCACGTATGAAAATATACAATAACCTCTTCCAAGTTATCTATGATTCCAAAAAAAATTTTTTTTCATTGATAATCTCATAAACTAATATATTTTCTATATTTAAAGAATCATTTATAAAAATAAAGTTTCTTTTTGATGTCACTGATTTTTGGAAACGTTTCCGAGTAGTTTTTATAGTGTATTAATCAGTTTTCGCAGACCGTAGTATCGGTTTTTAAGATACTATCAATTCTCTATTAGACATTTTCAGCTGCATAAGGGAATTTATACATGCAAGATAATGCACGACATGCAAAATAATATTATTGTTAATATTAATGTTAATGCTGTTACTTTATCAGGTTTGTCTGTAAAACATGTTTGTTGAACATGAGAATTAATAGAGTTCGAAAAGCTTATATTCTGTGTTGATAAAACTGAATAATACTCTATAAAAACTACTCGGAAACGTTTTCAAAAATCAGTGGCAGCAAAAGAAACTTTGTTTTTATATATGTTTCTTTAAATATCGTCGATATTATTAGTTTCTTGGGTTCCTAAAGATAAAGCGCACTTTTCAGAATCGTGGGTAATTTGAAAGAAGTTATTGTGTATTTTCGTACGTGGTTATATTATATTTTTCAAGATTAGGAAACATTTGTCTGTGTTTTCAGTGTACTAGTATAGGTTTTGTTCCATGAAACATCAGTTTTTAGGATATTATTTATTCTCAATTAAATATTTTCAACTCCGTAATTCAATTTATACATGCATGAGTAACAAAACAATATTCATTTTAATGTTAATGTTAATACTTTTTAATACTTTATCAGGTTTGTCTGTAAAACATGTTCGTTGAACATGAAAATGTTTACATGAGGATTGATACCATTTAAAAAAACAATATTCCTGGTTGAGAAAACTGATTAGTACGCTATACAAACTACTCAGAAATGTTTCCGAAAATAAGTCGCAAATAAACTTTGTTTTTATACATGCTTCTTTAAATCAAGAAAATATGAGGGGGTTTGAATGACAATGGAGTAAGTCACAATTTAGTGATTTGAGACATGAAGGGTTTTAGTGAAAGTTGCCGTATTCCGTTGCATTAAGTGGTCCAACTAAGTTCTGCCATTTAGCGACTGCTTAAGTGAACTGTGACTTATTTCCCTGTCACACTGAACAGAAATTAATATATTTCAGTGAAAATGTGGTTATCTAGATTTTACAAATATTTGACTTACTCCACTGACATTCTAACCCCATCGTATATTGGATTATGAGTCTTTCTACAGACTAGTAAATCTGCAGATCATCAACGTCGGCTCTAAAAGTCATTGTTTTTTAATCTCACTTTTCATATTATTTAGCATCTTACAATTCGCAATTTAATTTTTTTTTATGTTACATACATATTTATAGGCATATAAAATACTTCGGAGGTTTCAGAAATTAGAAGCGTTAAATTAAACACGATTTATGCAATGATATTCCGAAATTCGTATGAACTTCTTATTCATGTAACTTTTTAGATGCAAAAAATAATCTTGTATTAAAATAAATTCTTCATTTATGTCAATAGAATACAAAAATAATTTATTTTGATAATAAAATATTGCAGCAAAAGAGTGCGAGTTGCTTGAATTTTATTATTTATATACTCTTTGAAATAGGGTTGCTAAGCAACTAATAAATTAAAGAGCAAAGTAAAAATAAATGCATTTTAAAATTTGTAAAAAATATGAAAATAAAATGTTTTATATTTCCCGAACAGATGCAAAAATTTTTCCAATAATTTAAACAATTAATTTCTAAATTCTAATGAATGCATCAGCAAAATTTTCAAAGCTATTGGATATATTTAAAACCTCCATATCGAAAATTTAACATTAGTAATTTTACCTTGAAATCCATTGTTCAAATATGCGATTTTCATTTCAGTTAAAAATAAAATTTGAAAATCGTCTGCATTCCCATCGGAAAGCATTATGACCTAAAAAGAAATGTTCTATATTTTTCGAACGAATGAACCAAATGTAACCGAAAACTATACAGCGCATTCCGGGTGACTCACCAACATATCCACCAAAAATCAACCTAATCGGATAATTTTTACGGCAATTATCGCGGAACAGACAGACAGACAGACAAACAGACAGACAAACAGACAAACAGACAGACAGAAACCAAAAACTTTTCGGGTCTCAACAGTAAGCCTTCACTGACGTTTCGGCAATAACGCTTTTCGGAATCATTAGTAACTCGAAAGACATTATTGTATATTTTCGTTTGTGGTTATATAATATTTTCCTAGATTAAGAAACATCGGTCTTTTTTTACAGTGCAGTTAGAGGCCAAAAACAGTAAATTTCTAGTTAGTTAATGTAATAATGTTACGTAAACTTTTGCTTATGCAATAAGTATAATCTTTTTATGAAATTGTAATAAATTTTAATGAATAAATTAACAGATATTTTTAAACTTATTTTAACATTCGCCCCTGGTAAGAAAAATTTCATAAAATTTAATATCTACATTTTTTCCTTTCTATAAGCATAAATATTTAAGAAATGCACATAAATAACCTAAGAAAGAACGGAATTTCTTTGACTCATCATTTGTTTGACTAAAATGAATTTTGAACTCAATTTGTTTAAGTGAGGGAAATATGTAAATAAAATTAAAAATTCTCATAAAATTTAATATCTACAATTTTTTTTCTATCAGCATAAATATTTAAGAAATGCGCGCATAAACAACCTAAGAAAGAACTAAATTTCTTTGTCTCATTATTTGTTTAAATAAAATAAATTTTGAACTCAATTTATTTAAGAGAGGGAAATATGTAAATAAAATAAAAAAATTATATTGCTTTATAAACGAAACATTAAAACACAAATAAAAGAATTGAAGCTTAAAATGAAAATAATATAAATAAAATAAAACCTTTGAAACATTCTCCACTGTTTATGAAAGTATACGTTTTGGGAATGTTTTGTTTATTGGCTCACAGACTATCAAAATCTGAGAGCTAATGTTCTCGCAAGTTCTGTATGTACGTACTTATATGTATACGTATGCAAGTACGTAACGCGATAACTCTTGATAGAAATATCCAATTTGCTTCAAATTTTGTATATAGGTTCATTGTGCTAATGCGCTTTCCGGATTAGTTTTGGGGGTTCATTGGTTAAGTGTAATGGGGGGTACGGGGGCCAATCCCACCTTATTTTAGATAAATAGGTTTTTCATGCAAAATTATCCGATTTGCTTCAAATTTTATGCATAGGTTCATTTTGATAAGGCGCTTTCCTGATTAGTTTGGGGTTTATTGGTTAAGTATAAATGGGGAAAGGGGCTAATCCCTCCTTAATTTAGATAAATGGGTTTTTCATGCAGAATTATCCGATTTGCTTCAAGTTTTGTATATGTATTCATTGTGATAAGGCGCTTTCCTGGTTAGTTTTGGGATTCGTTGGTTAATTATAAAGGAGGAGAACGGGGGGCTAATCTCCCTCTTAATTTATTGTCTATTTCCTTATTTACAACGGGCATTATTCTTTGAAATAAGAGTATAATATACAATTAGTGTGAATAGCCTGTGAGCTCGATGCCATTAGTTGAACAGGGCACTTTTTTTCTTTCTTTTTTTTTTTTTTTTTTTTTTTAATTATATTATTTTTTTGTGCGGCCTCTGTATTATAAGTTCGTGCGCGCACACACAGAAAGAAAGATAAGTGTGCAGAAAAGGCTCTGCCATTCATAGATTTCTGTACGTCAAACATTTCGTGTATCGAATGAATTTATTTATTTTTATGCTAATAATAAAAATGATTAATTAATTTTGTTTCTTGAAAAAAAAAGTTAACTGCAATGGCTGGAAAAATAAATTTAGCTTCTTTCTTAAATTAATTATTGTTGCTCAAATTTGATTTATATAAATTACATACTAGGCAAAAAAAAAATCACAAAACATTTTTATTCACCATTTACAGTGAGTCAATGTGTCTACATAAAATTAATAATTAATATAATTTTACAATGAAATAAATAAATAAATAAAATTAAGTGTTTTCATAGTAGAAACTATAGCGAAGCGAAAACATTATTAATTAATTTTAGATTACTCTCAAAAATGTGCTAATTGAAAACAGTAAGAAAAAAAAAACGATTATTCAAACCTCAAATTTGTTCATATTATTATTCCATGCGTCTTTCAAAATTAATATTTATCCAAAATCAATCTTTTTTTTTCTTTTTTTTTAAATGCTGTCAGTACTGCATTCTTCAGATTTGTTAATTTTACACAAAAATTAAAATGATTAATTACGGCCACCTAATTTTAATTACTTGGGAAAATAACAAGAAAGAAAAATTATGCATCATTAATAGATTATGAAACACTTTTAAAAAGTAACAGAATATTATTAAGAATTTCCTTTTTTTTAAAACAATGAAATCGATCCCAGTCCCCCATAACATAATTCTTTGGAGCGTCTTTGTATGCGAACTATAAATGCTATTTATTTTGTATGCTTGGAAAGCATATTTTGTTCCACCTCACTGATGCATATCAATTTTATGATATTTGAAATATTGCAACATCAACAAAATGCGTCGGAAAGAATTTTTCCCCCACAGACCAATGTAATTCTTTTGTTTGTCTCTGTAAACGAATTATAAATGCTACCCACTTCATTTTCAATACCGAACATTCTATAGTAAACATCAATAACATAAAAAATAAATGTCAATGCAAGTATATTTGGGAGAATTGGAGTACGGACAGACAAACAGATAGACAAACCAAAATCATAAAAACTTTTTAACTATGTTGTATATATAGCAAAATAGTCGCATACTATAGCCTAAAAACGATTTTTTTGAAATTCGAATTATGACAAAAGTTACAACGACAATTTTGCCGAATTAAAAATGTTACTTATTAATTATTCCTGGGAAAGCATGTTTTGATTCTCTTCAGTAATGCATATCAATTTCATTACGTTTGAAATATTGTAACATCAGTAAAATGCATCAGGAGCGATTTTTCCCGCATAGATCATATTGTAACTGAATTCGGGATAGCTCGAGAATCGCTCGTGCCATTTCCTTTACATTTTAATACAAAACCAAATTTTCCATGGTGATACATAGGATTTACACACAAATGTCCCAAAAGTCTTGACACATTTTTAATTCAATAAAAGATGAAGCAATTGGCGTGCGAGAGTTCGGTTTGGACGAAAATGCTTCTTATGATATGAAATTTTGTTTATGCAAATAAACAAATTAGTTCCAAAAACTTCTCATAGATGGCGTTGCTTGTGAAAAGTTATCGAATTGATAGAATGTCTTTATACATAACAATAATGAAAGACGCACATTGCGTATGCGCAGTTTTTGTCCAAACTATAGCAACCCACATTTCAGAAGTTAACATTACTCGTCTATCCATCCTCACTCGTCTAATTAAACTCAGAAGGGCGAGTATTGGGAAGTTCTGGAATATGGGTTGCCATAGTTTGGACAAAAACTGCGCATACGCGTTGGAAGTCTTTCGCTATTGTAATGTATAAAGGCATTCTACCTATTCGATAACTTCCCAGAAGCAGTGCCATCTATGAGAAATTTTTCGAACTAATCTTTTTATTTGCTTAAACAAAATTTCAGATCATAAAAAGCATTTTCTTCTAAACCGCACTCTCGTACGCCAATTACTTGATCTTTTATTGAATTTTAAAATACGCCATGGATTTTTGGGACACCCTGTATATTAATTTTTTTATATTCTACAAGCTAAAATGCTTGTATGCCATTTTTGTGGAGGCAATTTTTTTTTTTTTAATACCGTCATTTTTACAAATATTTAAATTTTGAAAAAAATATATATTTATTTCTTTTGATGTTTTAGCGTTGTTGCAAGCGATAGCTGACACTATTTTCAGAAAACTTTTGTTTACACGGCTGCCAACAGGACGAAGTATGGATTTTCCTTATGAAAAAATTACGAAATACTCTCCAAACATAACTAAATATATTGTAAAAATTTCCAAGAGTTAAAGTTGTTATTGAAACCCGCAAAAAAATCCAAATTATGGCCCTTTTTTTCTGACGGTCAAAATTAGTGTCCCCGTCCCCCTTTAACCTTTTGGTTACGGTATTGGGACACCAGACGTTCCAGCGACTATTTTTTATTCTATTCGTACCACTTTAAAAAAATAATTTATGCCATACATTTATACTATGTTATTGTCAAGATAAATCTACCACAAAGAAATATTTTTTTGTAAATTGTGGTACGATTAAATATAAAAATAGTCGCCAGTCAGGTCCCGTAACCAAATAATTAATCCCTTCGCAATGAGCGTCACGTATATGCGACTTATAAAGTGCTCAGAATTGCTCATCCTTGATTATTCCTACCAGTAAATTTTAAAGGAAAATTTTGTCTTATCACTTCAAAGCACTTTAGCACAAAAGATTGTCAAAGCGCTTTTGCTATTAAATTAGTCAAAATTTTCTATTTTGAAAAACTGGTGATAAAAGATTAAAAATTCTATAATGTCTATAATATCAATGTTAATATGATTAATTTATTTTATATTAAAATATAGATAAAATGCTTAAGTGATACAAAGAGGATTACAAAAAGGCTTATGAAAACCTTTTAATGATCGACATATGTTTCAGCGCTCATATACGGTGCCATTTTCAATATATAAAATGATAAACAAAAATATTCTCGCAAATTTTTGAAAATAAACTTCAAAAGATAAATCATGAGATCATATATGTAAAGAAGCACGTGCTAGAAATAGTCATCTGTAAACGTGAAAGCGCTGAGACATATGTCGACCATTAAAAGGTTTTTATAAGCCCTTTGTGTTCCTCTTTGTATCACTTAAGCATTTTATCTATATTTTAATTATAATTAGTGATCTTATTATGTGATTATGTTTTTTTATATTACTGAAGATTTGACTCTGAAATTACTAATATGTATCGTCTGTATAACATAAATATAATTAATTAAAATTAGATTAAGATTTAGACTCTCCTAACTGTAATGTAAATATAAGTGATTAAATTGATATTAGCGACAATAAAATTACTGCTCCACACCGTACCTATAACTTAAATATGATTAATTAACTTTGTCTGTTTGAAGAATAAGTGCTAATTAAAATTTCCATTCTAAAAAATTTCTATTCGTACATAAATTTTCGTCCTGCGTATTTAAAAAATAATGTTCATCAGAAATAAATCATATTTAAGAAAACATGGCATTCTTTAGCCTCATTAATTTTACACAAAATGCAAAACGATTAATCACTGCCTTCTAATTTTAACTACTTGGAAAATTAACGAGCAAAACTCTCATTCCCTTTCTCTCTAAAAATAAAAACTCACAAAAATATAAAAAGAACACCGTAATAGACTAAACCTTAAGCAACAACATTAAACAAATAGTCATTATAAAACCACTCTTTTTTATTGTTTTATGGACGAAAAGCATTTGCTGGGCTTCATCAACGTAATACAAAATCTGAAATTACTGCTACACATCCCAAATCGAGCAAATTTCATTAAAATACACCATTAGCTGGCAAACCACTACTTCATCCATCCACTAAATCTGCCTTACATTTATTAAAAATCTCCCAACTGTTTTGGCGACCATCTTGATGCGGTAACCCTTGAAGTCATGCAGATATTCACCGGAGTAGAGTTGAGGTGTAGGGGAGAAGAGGAGATGAATAGGTATTAAATTGCGGAGGAGGCGAAACGGAGAGGCCGCCATAATGGCTCGACGCTCTGTGCTTTTTGATTGAACAAGTGCTATTGATTCGCTCCAGTCCGCACTTCACGCGAGTACTTGATTGGGGATCGGATAAAAATTAAATTAACGATTTCTTGTAGATATAAATTTGCAAATGGGGAGCTCTTCCAACCTGGACGATATTTTCTGATAATTGATAACTGCATGAAATTTTCTATGTTTATGAAAAAAAAAAAAAAAAAAAAACATTTGATATTATCCTATTGGTGTAAAAATAGAGAGAGAGAAAGATATTTCTTTGAATAATACTTTAAAATTTTGCATTTGTTTATTCGTGATTAAATGGCACACAAAGTATAGTTTACTATCTGAAGCAGTGTAACAGATATGATCCAAATTCTGCATGATATTTTCAATTTTTGTGAAAAAAAAATTTTATGTTATCCCATTGGTGTAAAAATAGAGGGAGAGAAAGATATTTATTTGAATATTACGTTAAAATTTTGTATTTTATTGTTCGTTATTAAATGGCACACAAAGTACAGTTTTCCTATTTGAAGCAGTGTAAAAAACATGATACAAGTTCTACTCTAACTAATGAAAGATCATCATATATCTGAAAATATTTCACGCTATATCATTGAGCATTTATTCACTTAAAAGGAAAGAAGAAAACGTAATTTTATCATTGACACTTGATTTCTCCTTTAAGTTTACAATGCTTAACCTATAGGGCCATCAAATAACTATATATCGATGTCATTTCATGCACCTGATTGCTCCAGGTATAGATTAACGCTCATATTGTGCAAGTACATGTGCAATGCCATAGTGGAGAAATAAACATCATTTATTGGTAAAATACGATAAATGTTTAAAGTTCCATTTCTTTTATTATTTGCTCAAGAAATAACATAAAATGACTTAACCATCAATTGTTGTTATTTAAAAAATAATTTTGCAATTAACTATGTTTAATGAATCGAATAATTAAGGCTGAATATTCACCACTACGTTGTAATGTTTTTGTTTATTTGTTTAATAACTAAAAATGCAATAATAGGCTAAGGAGTTTAACCATCAGAGCCAAAAGTCTGATTGAAAGGCCTATTTTGAACAGCAGTGATCTCTAGAAAATACACAATTATTCAGTTTAATAAAATATATTTGCGCAATAATTGCTGCGAACTGTACAGTTTATTTCCAGATGAGAATATTAATATAGTTCTAGGCTAACCATTCTGTAAATCAGTGATACAATCTAGCGATATCCAGAAATGGAACTACAAAGGACATGTTTTCAAAGTGACTGGAACTCACAGACAATGATCTCAATACTACCCCGATTTAAATCTATCTGACTTCTTCCTCTGGAGCTGTAGTAGGATTTATCACAGAGCAAAAAAACTGAACAATTTCAGTGGAGATATCGTGGAATGAGACTTCAAATTTCGCACTGTACTTTTGCCCTGTCATTGCTAAGCAACGTGACAATTTGAAATAATTTCTGATGTGTTTTTAAACCTGGTAACGACAGTCGGAATCGGAGAGTCAGATCGAGTGAAGAAGCCTGCGTCTGAATTTTATGATTTTTGTGCTCCACTGGAATTTATATTAAAAGAAGGTTAAAGCATACACATATAAATTTTAATAATGACATACAATCTATCAAAATTTTAGGGAATGAACAGACTTCAATAGAATATATAGCACTAGTCCATTATAGCATTAGTCAAAAACAAATAATTGAATAATCGTTAAATAAGTGACAAACCTGGAGACAAGCTGTGCTGTAAATATTTGAAAACAAGACTGAATTGGCAGCCGCTGTTGCTGAATTAATCTTCTGTAAATTTGATTTTTCAAAAATGAAATGCGCTTTACGCCAGATATATTGTAGGAATTTCCGATAAAATACGTTGGAGGCTTTATGATTAATGTTCAGATTAGGATTACATTGCTCATTGTGGTCTATTCTGGTTTCGCACACAAGTTTTTTTTCCTCGAATGTTCTTGAGTACACAGTCCCTAGAGTCATGTTCTTTCATGCAGTATTCGCAACAGGCTCCAAATTTCATCTTTAGCATTCTACTGCTACGTGTCCCGTTTGCTGACATCTATAAGAGTATTGATGTACAACATACCTTCTAATTGCGCAGCTATTGAGACGGATTAACAGGGATTTTTTTTAATTAAGTAAATGGTAAGCATACTTCTGACACCAAGTTCGAAGACGTGGTAACGAAGAATAGTTTTATTACTGCCATTCCTTTTCCTTGTCTCCATATCAAAATTACTTCAAAAATAGAGCTTCTTTTATCATAAATATAAATGGGATGGATGTGGTTTTGCAGTTCCCATAACATACCGACCGCAGCGAGAAGAGGTGCGGCCAGATCCCACGGTAATTCGCTAAGCTTGCAATAACGATACACAATAAAGATGATGGCTAAAGAGTTTCGCCTCTCTAGCCTGAGAACGAAATATTAAGATCCTCGTCAGATTTACTTTAGAGATTGACTTGTCCGGTTGGGTTAGGCACACGGCCTTCCGCCCCCGTCTGATATCGAAAAGAAGCGTTAAATACCGGTAACTGCGGCAGAATCATCCCCTATTCCCCTTAACCCTGTATATAACCTGTATTTAGCCTGTATATATAACTGTGTTTTACTCCAGATATTAAAATAGTATAGTTTTTTACAAAAGACTCTTCAATAATCCACAATAATCTCACCAGTCTGATTATATGATTATTACATAAATCTTTTTTTTTTTTTTTTTGCTACATTACATCGAAAAATTAAATAAATTATCTTCTACGGATTATGATGACTATGGCGATTATTGCAGATTTAAAAAATACTTGAACATAATAACAAATGCAAAAAATAACACCTAATGCAATAACATGCTTACGAGTAAATAAATATGTCATATAAAATAAATAAGCCGTCAGTACTAATTTACAAATATGTTATTCATAACCAGTAGATAATGGTGAACATCACGCAAAGATTTCTGCTAAGAATTATTCTGTTTAGCTTAGCGGAATAAATTTAGAACGTTGTAGACTGTTTTGTTACACATTTGCGGATATAAATAAATTATCAAGTATATAAAAGAATAAACACCTCAGATTTGAATTAATTAGTATTTTCTTTTATAATTAATTGTATGCTTCTTTTTAATATGCGTATTTGCCAAATTAATTATCATTA
The DNA here is from genome assembly GCA_963931845.1 of Maratus michaelseni. Lineage (NCBI taxonomy): Eukaryota > Metazoa > Arthropoda > Arachnida > Araneae > Salticidae > Maratus > Maratus michaelseni. The sequence continues at coordinate 109,566,204 of OZ007597.1, read as the reverse complement.
TGGCTTTTTGTGATAAAATAAAACACTTTATAACGATTGTTCTTTAAATATATAAAAATATGTACATTTAAAAGAAATTCTAAGTATATAAAACCTACCTATCTCGTTGCCAATAATAGAATATTATATATGGTAAATATTTGGTGCTTTATTAGCATTACAGCAAGATTGATTTTAATCTTATTAAAATAGTTTTAATGCATAATTATATTTTTCATCTAGTGAAAGGATAACTGGGATTGTCTAAATTTTGTGTCAGCATATAAATGATATATTTTATTACAGAATAGATGAGACAACTTGGAAAAATATATACATTTAAAAGAAATTCTAAGTCTATAAAACCTACCTATCTCGTTGCAAATAATAGAATATTATATATGGTGAATATTTGGTGCTTTATTAGCATTGCAGCAAGATTGTTTTTAATCTTATTAAAATAGTTTTTATGCATAATTATGTTTTTCATCTAGTGAAAGGATAACTGGAATTGTCTAATTTTGTTTTCAGCATATAAATGATATATTTTATTACAAAATAGATGAGACAACTTGGAAAAATATATACATTTAAAAGAAATTCTAAGTCTATAAAACCTACTTATCTCGTTGCAAATAATAAAATATTATGCATGGGGAATATTTGGTGCTTTATTAGCATTGCAGCAAGATTGTTTTAAATCTTATTAAAATAGTTTTAATGCATAATTACGTTTTTCATCTAGTGAAAGGATAACTGGGATTGTCTAATTTTGTTTTCAGTATATAAATGATATATTTTATTACAGAATAGATGAGACAACTTGGAAAAATATATACATTTAAAAGAAATTCTAAGTCTATAAAACCTACCTATCTCGTTGCAAATAATAGAATATTATACATGGGGAATATTTGGTGCTTTATTAGCATTGCAGCAAGATTGTTTTAAATCTTATTAAAATAGTTTTAATGCATAATTATGTTTTTCATCTAGTGAAAGGATAACTGGGATTGTCTAATTTTGTTTTCAGCATATAAATTATATACTTTATTGCAGAACAGATGAGACAACTTGGGTGCCTACGGTGATAGGATAATTTTCATTCTAAAATAATTTACATGAATCGCGTTTTCTGCTTATGAAGTTAATGATTTTAAACAATATACTATCTGAGAGGAAACCAAATGTTTTGCATTTGAATTGCTTGAACTCTTTTATTTTGGAAAGACATGCGAAAAAGAGTATAACAAGTTCGAAAAAATATTTGCGATGTTATATAGAATGAAAATCACGAAAATTGCATGTTTAAAATAATATTAACAAGGTGGAAATTGTACGTTAAACGTGACAAACGAGGTGCGTTCGTTTCGTGCTATAACTTAGTTTTAGAATGTAAAAAATCATTTTTATTATTTCAGTGAAATTAATTATATCGTCTGCTATGAACAAATGAGGATACCTTTTTCATTATTATTATGTATGCCATGATTACAGTTGCGATTTTTTTTCGACACCAGACAGAGATGTAAATTCACCATGGAGATCTTGCTTTGCGAATGATTACCTCCATGGTTAATATTTCTATGACTCAGGATGAATGAATATTTTGTTCATTTACTTTAATGGATTGAGATATTCGGCTGTTAACCAAATTTTCACTGAAGTTATCTCAGAATCTATACATTTTTTAATGCAACTCATCTCTCAAGCAAACAGTTTTTTGAACGATCTTTCTAAAAATGTAACTTTTACGCAATTTTATTCGAATAACTAATTTTGAATAAAAATGACCGCTTGGCATATGGAAAAAGATGTGGTTGGCCCGTATTTGTTTTCCTCAGTCACGTGACTTGCTCTTTTACCATATAGATTACGCATGATAAGATTTAATAGAATAAAGAAAACTTCTATTAATATATGTTTACGTTTTTATTCGATGTTCTTAAAATTTGAAATGACTAAACAAAATTCTGCAACGATTATATATATTAAATTTCAAACCATTCGGTGGGTAGTTTTTGCGCTGTTATATGCAGACAGACGGACAGACTGACAGACAGACAGACGGACGGACTGTAAGACGACTATAGGTGCTACGTATTTGTATAATTACGAACGCACCTAAAAATGGCAATTAAAAAGAGTCGCATTTTTCTCAGTGAAAATGCACGTTTTCGATGGACACATTTTTGCACGTAAAAGCATTTTGTCCATTGAATGGCTCGTGGTTTCGAACTGGTAAAAGAAAAAAAAATATCTAACAATGATATCACTTTTACGCAGTTATATTAAAAAAAAAAAAAAATGTTTCATGAAATAAAATGGATAAATGAATTAACATGTATTTATATAAGGGATATATTTGCAATGAATTGTTTTATTGGATTTTATGAGATTAACATAATATTACGGAACGTTTGGTATTCGTTAGTGAAACAAACAAGAAAAAAAAACTCCAAATATAAACTAATTGATGTTGTCTAATAATAATTAATATTATACTTGTGCATAATGTAATTATTAACACAGATTTATATTTATGAAACATTTAATGATAATCTAAACAACAGTTATGAAAAATAGCAAAAGGATTCTTAATTTGTAAAACATTTTGCTTTATTTTGCATTTAATATATTCAAAAAGTAATTCATTTTTAATTTAAACTCTTAACAAGCGTGAGTAATAATAATAATAATAATAATAATAATAATAATAATAAAATAATAATAATAATAATAATAATAATAATAATATATCAGACAATCAGTAAATCAATATGTTAGTTAAAAAAATATATATCAAACAGCTTACCAGTACATAAATATGTCATAAAAAATGAGTTATGTCTCGAACTAACGTACAAGTATAATGTTTATAACCCGTATATAATGGACTAAATATAATGAATAATTTTATTTCTATATATAACATAATTATTAAAACATTTTTATATTTCTAAAAATATATGTTAGTGTTTTACCAATTTTCAAACTCATCGGTATTTTTAGCGATAAATCGATGGAATGTTTTCTAACAGGTTTTCGATGTCCAATTCTCTATGAAATGACGTAAATGAAAAAAATCTCTGACGGCTCGACCTGCAGGCACAAGTAGATTTCGAAGACGCAGACCGTGGGGCGCCTGTTTGTTGGGAATTGCGGAAGTAATGACCTTTTGGCCATGATGCGGCAGTTGAGACCGCCCACTTCGAAATCTAACTTGTTTGCAGATGGAGCCGAAAGGGTTTTTTTTTTTTTTTTTTTTCTGTAAGGGTTGGTTTTATAATAAATTTAAGCGGATTGGATATCTTGTGAGTGGACGAAGTTGTGAATTTTTTTCTTCTGAAATCCCCCTTTCCCCCCCCCCTTTGGGGCCATTTTTAATGATATCAAAAATCTGTCCTCCATAAATTTTCGGCCCCTTTCCTAGAAGTAATAATAACTTTAAACGGATTCGATACCTATCCTAACTAAGAAGTTATGGGGGTTCTTTCTGTTTTCACAAAAAGCCCCCCATTAGCGTAAAAAGGCTCTTAATGTGTAAAACCTCTCTAAATTTGTTTTTAATTAAAGCAAAAAATAATTCCTTCTTAATATAACCTGTTGACAAATGAAAAAAAAAAACAAAAAAACAACGCATGCAGTAAAAGAAAGAAAATAGAAGATCAAACATCTTATAAGTAAATAAAAATATGTCACGCAAAAAAAAGCATAATTCACAAGCAAGTTGTTTATAACCAATACATAATAGATTGTATCACGCAAGTATTTCTGCTAAGAAGTGTTCTGTATCTGTTTGGTTTTAGGAAATAAATTTATAACATCATGGAACTTCTTTGGTATACATTTCCTAATTTAAATGAGAATTGCGTTTAATTAATGTTGCATATTGTAACTAATTTTCGCGTTTATATAATATAATTATAAACAAATTTATGTTTATACAGATTGAAAGATAATCCAAAGCACAAATATCTGATTGATTTTAATGTTTGTATCACAAAAAAGTATTTTATAAAAAGTATGTTATACGAAGTATGTCAATTTGTATGTCATATAAAATCAGTAATGTCTCGAACTATCTTGAAAGTTTGAAGTTTATAACACGTAGACTAACTATAAAGATTATTTTATTTCTATTATATAACATAATTATTAAATCAATTTTATATTTATAAAAAAAAAATTAAGAATAATCCGTATCACAGTTTACTATTTTTAGCTTAACCATCCTATGTATGCACTGTTAAAAAAGCCAAATTTTTCTTAATATACGAAAATATACAATAACCTCTCTCCAGTTACCCACGAGTTTGAAAAGCATTCTTTATCTTTTGAAATCTCAGAAATCAATATATTTTCAAGATTCCTTTGCTGCCACAGACTTTTGGAAACATTTCCCAGTAATTTTTATAGCGTATTAATCAGTTTTCTCAAACCATAATAACGTCTTTTAGGATGCTATTAATTCATAATTAAACTTTTTCAGCTGCATATTTAAACTTATACACGCAATAGTAGCAAAATAATATTAATGTTAATATTAATGTTAATGCTGCTAATTTGTCATGTTTGTTTGTAAAGCTTGTTTGTTGAACATGAAAATGTTAACTTGGGAGTGGATTGAGCATACGAAAAACCTTTATTCCAGCTTGAGAAAACAGGTTAATACACTATAAAAAATGCTCGTAAACGTTCACGGAAATCAGTGAAAGCAAAAGAAACATTGTTTTGATAAATGCTTCTTTTAAATCTCTAAAATATATTAGTTTCTGAGGTTTCCAAAGATAAGGAACACTTTCCGGAATCGTGGGTCAATCGGAAGAGGTTATTGTATTTTTTCGTTTGTGGTTATATTATATTTTCCAATGTTTAGAAACATTTCTCTTTTTTGCACTGCAAAAAGGCTTTTAATTTGAAAAAATCTCTAACTTTGTCTTTAATAAATGCAAAAAATTCCTTGGCCGCACGGCCTACATGCACAGGTAGATTTCGAAGTTAAGTACTAATTTCACCAACAAAAACTAAATCAAGATTAGAGATAAGTGATTGTTTCATTAAATGAACCACACACTATAAGGTAAAGCTAGGAGAGTTTGCGCACAATTCAAAATAATAGCATTAAAAAATCTAAATATTAATTTTTTGCTAAACTATCCATGAATAATTTTTACTTAATTTTTTTTTTATGCATTTCGATTGCTATTGTTATGTTGAAATTTAATAGAACAGGCGTAATAAAACCAAGAAAGTTATTTTGCGCAATCTCTCCTTACAGGGTTGGTGTGACTGCGCACATGGGTAAGAGAGATTGTTACTAATAATAACTACAATAACTAATAATAATAATAACTACAACTATATATATATATATATATATATATATAGATAGATAGATAGATAGATAGATAAAGTTTTGAACTGGGGGTGGTTTTGGGTATTTCTTACGAAATCTACCTAAAAATAATTTCTTCTAAATTTAAACGGTTGGCAAATGTAAGAAAAAAAAAGCGAAAAGATCAAACAGCTTACCAGCAAATAAACATGTCACACAAAATAAGCATAACTCACGAGCAAGTTGTTTATAACAGTAGTACATAATGAACTGTATCACGCAAGGATTTCTGCTAAGATGTGTACTGTTAGGCTTTAGGATATTAATGTATAATAGTGTGGAACTTCTTTGATATATATCCTAATGTAAATGAGAATTTGCTTAGTTAACATTGTATATTGATATTAATTTTTGTGTTTATATAACATAATTATTAACATAATTTTATGTTGATACAGATTCAATGATAATCCAATTCACAATTATATGATTTTTTTTTTTTATGTTTGCATCATAAAAAGCTTATAAGTTAAAATATATTTATTTCGTAAAAATGTCTTTTTTTATTAATTGGTGAAAGAAAGAAATATTTTTAATTTTCTTAAAGAACTGTCTACATATATATTTTTGAAAAATTTTAATGCAAATACTTAATTTGATTTTCTTATATTCGCTTTATTATGCTTTCTTTATTTGAAATATGTTTTCATACCGCTGTCGGGAGAAATAATTTACGTATGCGATGAAATACTTTTGGGAAGTATCTACTTTAAGAGAAATTAGCTTTTAAGTTTTAATGACCTCCTGTCAAACACATAACAAATGGCCATGCAATCATTTTAATTGATATCATCATCATCATCATCATCATCAACCGTTTTCAATCCACTGCTGGATGTAGGTCTCCCCCAGATTTTTCCATTGTTGCCTGTCTAGTGCTTTAGTCATCCAATTAACACCGGCCACTTTTCTGATTTCGTCACTCCATCTTACTTGAGGTCGTCTTCTTGGTCGTTTTACATCTCTGGGATACCACTGTAGGGTGTTTGTGCTCCATCTATTGTCTTGTCTTCTTGCAATGTGCCCAGCCCATTTCCATTTTAGCCATTTAATTCTCTCGATAATGTCAAAAACTTTCGTCTGACTTCTTATCCACGTTATTCTCTTTCGGTCTCTTCTGGTTATGCCTAGCATACATCTTTCCATACTTCGCTGTGTTGTTTGTAATCTTTGTACCATCCGTTTTGTTAGTGTCCAAGTTTCTGCTCCATAAGTTAGTGCAGGCAAAACACATTGGTTAAACACCTTTCTTTTCAAACAAAGAGGCATGTTACTTTTCAGAATAATATTGTTCTTCCCAAAAGCACTCCATCCATTTCTTATTCTTCTATTGATTTCATTCATGATACTGTTGTCTGAAGATATTTCTTGTCCAAGGTACACATAACTTTCAACATCTTTAATCTCAGTGTTGTTGTAGACGATTTTCTTTTTTGATGCAAATGAATTGAACATCACCTTAGTCTTTTCCAAATTTATTTTTAATCCCACATTAATGCTAGCTTCTGCCAAATCTTTTAGCATATTTTGCAATTCTTCAGGGCTATTACTGAAAATTAAAATGTCATCAGCAAACCGGAGATGGCTTAAATATTCCCCATTTATTCTAATCCCTTTGTTTTCCCAATCCAGCTTCTTGAAAATACTCTCTAAGACAGCAGTAAAAAGCTTAGGCGAAATGGTGTCTCCTTGTCTTACTCCTCTTTCAAGCTTGATCTTCGCTTTTCCTTTGTCCAAACGGATGGTGGCTGTTGCTTTCTTGTAGATCTTCTTTATGATATTGATATAAGGTTTGTCTATACCAATGTTCTCCAGAGAAGTAATTACTGCAGATGTGTAGACCGAATCAAATGCTTTTTCATAATCAATAAAGGCAAGACAGAGAGGTAAATTATATTCTTTATGTTTTCCTATAACTTCCCTTACTGTTTGAATATGATCCATTGTGCTAAATCCACTTCGAAATCCTGCTTGTTCTCTAGGTTGAGCTGAGTCCAGAGCTGATTCAAGTCTTGTCGTTAAAACTTTGGTGAAAATTTTATAAATCACTGACAGTAAGCTGATTGGACGGTAGTTTTTAATGTTTTCCTTTTCTCCTTTCTTATAAAGTAACACCATCACAGCATTATTCCAATCTTCTGGTACATCTGATTTCTCGAGACATTTGGAAAACAGTAAGGCTAGCATTTTTGCAAATTCTTCTCCTGCTTCTTTGATAAGATCAATTGTAATTCCATCTTCGCCAGGGCATTTACCTTTTTTCATGCCTCTAATGGCTTGTACAACTTCATCTGTCATCACTGGGATTATCTCTTCAGTTTCTGTTATGTTTACTAGTGGATCACGTAGGTTGATTTCCCTTTGATCTTCACATTTATATAGATCGTTATAGAATTTTTCGACAATGTGTACTATTTCATTATTGATTTTGGTGATTGTTCCATCTGCTGTCTTCAGTGCAAAAATACCTTTTCTTCCAACACACAGTTTGCGCTTAGCTGATTTTAAACTTTTGTTATCTTCTAGAACTTTTTTGACAAGATCACAGTTAAATTTTCTGATATCTTCTGTAACACATTTTCTTACCGTTTTACATAATTCTGCATATTCAACTCTTGATTTAGGATAGTTTTTCTTCATTTTAAATTCTCTGCGTTTTTATTCTCTGCGTTAATTTCTCTGCGGTAGTTTTGATATATATATATACATATCAAAACTACCTGTCTTAATCGATTTATAATACTGTATCGTTTAATGAAATAATATATCTTTGTAATAATTTTAATTTAACTATTTATTATTATAATTTTCTTCAGTTTTTTAATAAATTTATTATTATTATTACCATTGTCCTTAGTTTTTTAATAAAACAATTTTATTTTTCATTTTGTTAAAATTGTTAATCTATTTATTTTTTTAACTGCAACTTTCAACTGGTACAGTAGATACACGTGCTATTTACAACGTTTTGTTAACACGTTGAAAAATGTTATTGAACGGGTACGTTTTGATTCTTTATATTTCATTTTATTTCATCATTTTTCAATAAATCTCTTCATATATATCCATAAAGTTACATTATAAATATTTTTACACCTATTATCTTTAGATATTTAATATATGTTCATTTTTATTCAACTTTCTTTAATTATTGGAACGACGTGCATAGACTAGATACACGTGCTATTTACAACGTTTTGTTAACACATTGAAAAATGTTATTGAAAGGGTACGTTTTGATTCTTTATATTTCATTTTATTTCATCATTTTTCAATAAATCTCTTCATGTATATTCATAAAGTTACAGTATAAATATTTTTACACCTATTACCTTTAGATATTTAATATATGTTCATTTTTATTCAACTTTCTTTAATTATTGGAACGACGTGCATAGACTAGATACACGTGCTATTTACAACGTTTTGTTAACACATTGAAAAATGTTATTGAAAGGGTACGTTTTGATTCTTTATATTTCATTTTATTTCATCATTTTTCAATAAATCTCTTCATGTATATTCATAAAGTTACAGTATAAATATTTTTACACCTATTACCTTTAGATATTTAATATATGTTCATTTTTATTCAACTTTCTTTAATTATTGGAACGACGTGCATAGACTAGATACACGTGCTATTTACAACGTTTTGTTAACACATTGAAAAATGTTATTGAAAGGGTACGTTTTGATTCTTTATATTTCATTTTATTTCATCATTTTTCAATAAATCTCTTCATGTATATTCATAAAGTTACAGTATAAATATTTTTACACCTATTACCTTTAGATATTTAATATATGTTCATTTTTATTCAACTTTCTTTAATTATTGGAACGACGTGCATAGACTAGATACACGTGCTATTTACAACGTTTTGTTAACACATTGAAAAATGTTATTGAAAGGGTACGTTTTGATTCTTTATATTTCATTTTATTTCATCATTTTTCAATAAATCTCTTCATGTATATTCATAAAGTTACAGTATAAATATTTTTACACCTATTACCTTTAGATATTTAATATATGTTCATTTTTATTCAACTTTCTTTAATTATTGGAACGACGTGCATAGACTAGATACACGTGCTATTTACAACGTTTTGTTAACACATTGAAAAATGTTATTGAAAGGGTACGTTTTGATTCTTTATATTTCATTTTATTTCATCATTTTTCAATAAATCTCTTCATGTATATTCATAAAGTTACAGTATAAATATTTTTACACCTATTACCTTTAGATATTTAATATATGTTCATTTTTATTCAACTTTCTTTAATTATTGGAACGACGTGCATAGACTAGATACACGTGCTATTTACAACGTTTTGTTAACACATTGAAAAATGTTATTGAAAGGGTACGTTTTGATTCTTTATATTTCATTTTATTTCATCATTTTTCAATAAATCTCTTCATGTATATTCATAAAGTTACAGTATAAATATTTTTACACCTATTACCTTTAGATATTTAATATATGTTCATTTTTATTCAACTTTCTTTAATTATTGGAACGACGTGCATAGACTAGATACACGTGCTATTTACAACGTTTTGTTAACACATTGAAAAATGTTATTGAAAGGGTACGTTTTGATTCTTTATATTTCATTTTATTTCATCATTTTTCAATAAATCTCTTCATGTATATTCATAAAGTTACAGTATAAATATTTTTACACCTATTACCTTTAGATATTTAATATATGTTCATTTTTATTCAACTTTCTTTAATTATTGGAACGACGTGCATAGACTAGATACACGTGCTATTTACAACGTTTTGTTAACACATTGAAAAATGTTATTGAAAGGGTACGTTTTGATTCTTTATATTTCATTTTATTTCATCATTTTTCAATAAATCTCTTCATGTATATTCATAAAGTTACAGTATAAATATTTTTACACCTATTACCTTTAGATATTTAATATATGTTCATTTTTATTCAACTTTCTTTAATTATTAGATCGTAAATTATTGGGCCACTTGAATGAATAAATTTGGCCGAGACTTATTTATTCAAACAGAAATCAATTACGTTTTACTTATATTTGTGGAATATTGCCCTTGATAAAGTATGATCCACGATATAAGGTTCAATTAGCTTCTTGTCATTTTTTCACCGCATATTAGATTTTTTGGTCATATAATTTTATTTTTTCTATTGATTTCATTTTGAGAATCTCACATTTTTGGATATATTTCTTTCTATTTTATTATAAATATCGGCTTTTATATGGTCGATTATTTATGTGATTTGATGGTTATTACTAACAAAAGTTTTATTATATGTATATAATATGTATATATATACATATAACAATTAAAATGATCTCATGCCCATTTGTTATGTGTTTGACAGGAGTGTAGTTTATTTTTTTTTTCATTGTGATGGCGAATTTAACTATTTTCTTTAATAGTTAAACCGTAATAATCAAAATACGTGTATTACGTGTTGTTAGTTTTCAGGGTTCCGCACTTAAAAAGTAAAAGCGGAACCATTATAAGATCAATCCTGTGTCTGTCTGTCTGTCTGTCCGTCTGTCAGAGCCCTTTTTCTCGTAAATTATGGAACGTGGAAAATTCAAACTTGGGAAAGTTATAAAACCTTTTTACCCACACATTTTCAGATTATTAGCCATTCACAAATATGTTTAAGAGACATTTAGGAGGCTAATTAAGTTACTTGAATAAAAAAAGTTTTCTTTTTGTCTATCGTGTGAAATATCTCATAATACCGAACTCAAAAAAATATTTGTTTTAATTTTAGTTATTATATTTTCAGAGATAGCGTCGAAAATGCACTGCAATAATTCCCCCCCCCCCCCCCTCTATTTCAGAATCTACTGAAACTAAAAATATGAAAAAATTAGGGGTAATAGAAGTTTATTTTTACCTTGAAGGAAAACTACAGAGATTTTCCTAGGTAAAAAGATTTTGAGAAAAACGCATTTTTCCCTAACACACAAACTTTAATTTTCGAGCGATCAGCCGGGAAGTTGACTGGATCTCGAGGTATCTATCGACTCAGAATCATCGAAGGATATTTTATAATGATTTTCGAAAAATATTGTCGGTGATTAATTAGCCTAGATATTAATTAAGTTACTTGCAAAATAAATTTTCTTTTTATATATCGTGTAGGGTATCGTTCGAAAGATCTCGTAACATCGAACTCAAAAATATATTTAATTCTAATTTTAGGTATTCTATTTTCAGAGATATCGTTTAAAGTACTGGAAAATTATGCCCCCTTTTTATTTCCTAATCTAATTAAACTAAATTATAAAAATATAGGGATAGTAGGATTTTATTTATTAATAAATAATAATTAATACATTTACTGTACGGAACCCTTTGAGCGCGAGTTATACTCGCACTTGACCGATTTATTTATTTATTTATTTATTTACATGCTGCAGCTTCTGACAACAACGATGACTTTTACTTTATCAGCATGCAAATTTGTCTAATTTTCTGTAAAGTATTTATTTACATATTCAAAATGCTAAATTCAAAATTCATTAATTCAAATATATGAATTAATGATAATACACTTGACTTGTACAATACATATGACTTGGACATACACATTACTTGTACATACATTATACTTCTATCAATATGTAGAACATCCTGTAACGATTGCTTTGTTGCCTGCCGTAATCAGACTCTGCACGCATCTTTTAAAGTTGTTTTCATATTTTCTGTCTTCGTATTTTAGAGCACAACATTGGATACCTTTACTATGTTTTGAACTAAAAAAAAGCGTCAAAATGGGAATGCGATCATTATTATCTTAAAATAAATAAATAATTAAATAAATTAAAATAAAATAAAATAAAAACATAAAAGATCAAACAGCTTACCAGCAAATAAACATGTCACACAAAATAAGCATAACTCACGAGCAAGTTGTTTATAACAGTAGTACATAATGAACTGTATCACGCAAGGATTTCTGCTAAGATGTGTACTGTTAGGCTTTAGGATATAAATGTATAATAGTGTGGAACTTCTTTGATATATATCCTAATGTAAATGAGAATTTGCTTAGTTAACATTGTATATTGATATTAATTTTTGTGTTTATATAACATAATTATTAACATAATTTTATGTTGATACAGATTCAATGATAATCCAATTCACAATTATATGATTTTTTTTTTATGTTTGCATCATAAAAAGCTTATAAGTTAAAATATATTTATTTCGTAAAAATGTCTTTTTTTATTAATTGATGAAAGAAAGAAATATTTTTAATTTTCTTAAAGAACTGTCTACATATATATTTTTGAAAAATTTTAATGCAAATACTTAATTTGATTTTCTTATATTCGCTTTATTATGCTTTCTTTATTTGAAATATGTTTTCATACCGCTGTCGGGAGAAATAATTTACGTATGCGATGAAATACTTTTGGGAAGTATCTACTTTAAGAGAAATTAGCTTTTAAGTTTTAATGACCTCCTGTCAAACATATAACAAATGACCATGCAATCATTTTAATTGATATATATATAGATATCAAAACTACCTGTCTTAATCGATTTATAATACTGTATCGTTTAATGAAATAATATATCTTTGTAATAATTTTAATTTAACTATTTATTATTATAATTTTCTTCAGTTTTTTAATAAATTTATTATTATTATTACCATTGACCTTAGTTTTTTAATAAAACAATTTTATTTTTCATTTTGTTAAATTTGTTAATCTATTTATTTTTTTAACTGCAGCATTGAAAAATGTTATTGAAAGGGTGCGTTTTGATTCTTTATATTTCATTTTATTTCATCATTTTTCCATAAATCCCTTCATGTATATTCCTAAAGTACATTATAAATATTTTTACACCTATTATCTTTAGATATTTAATATATGTTCATTTTTATTCAACTTTCTTTAATTATTGGATCGTAACTGATCGGGCCACTTGAATGAATAAAATTTGGCCTAGACTTATTTATTCAAACAGAAATCAATTACGTTTTACTTATGTTTGTGGAATATTGCCCTTGATAAAGTGATCCACGATATAAGGTTCAATTAGCTTCTTGTCAATTTTTCACCGCACATTGGATTTTTTGATCATATAATTTTATTTTTTCTATTCATTTCATTTTGAGAATCTCACATTTTTGGATATATTTCTTTCTATTTTATTATAATTATCGGCTCTTATATTGTCGATTATTTATGTGATTTGATGGTTATTACTAACAAAAGTTTTATTATATGTATATAATATGTATATATATACATATAACAATTAAAATGATCTCATGCCCATTTGTTATGTGTTTGACAGGAGTGTAGTTTATTTTTTTTTTCATTGTGATGGCGAATTTAACTATTTTCTTTAATAGTTAAACCGTAATAATCAAAATACGTGTATTACGTGTTGTTAGTTTTCAGGGTTCCGCACTTAAAAAGTAAAAGCGGAACCATTATAAGATCAATCCTGTGTCTGTCTGTCTGTCTGTCCGTCTGTCAGAGCCCTTTTTCTCGTAAATTATGGAACGTGGAAAATTCAAACTTGGGAAAGTTATAAAACCTTTTTACCCACACATTTTCAGATTATTAGCCATTCACAAATATGTTTAAGAGACATTTAGGAAGCTAATTAAGTTACTTGAATAAAAAAAGTTTTCTTTTTGTCTATCGTGTGAAATATCTCATAATACCGAACTCAAAAAAATATTTGTTTTAATTTTAGTTATTATATTTTCAGAGATAGCGTCGAAAATGCACTGCAATAATTCCCCCCCCCCCCCTCTATTTCAGAATCTACTGAAACTAAAAATATGAAAAAATTAGGGGTAATAGAAGTTTATTTTTACCTTGAAGGAAAACTACAGAGATTTTCCTAGGTAAAAAGATTTTGAGAAAAACGCATTTTTCCCTAACACACAAACTTTAATTTTCGAGCGATCAGCCGGGAAGTTGACTGGATCTCGAGGTATCTATCGACTCAGAATCATCGAAGGATATTTTATAATGATTTTCGAAAAATATTGTCGGTGATTAATTAGCCTAGATATTAATTAAGTTACTTGCAAAATAAATTTTCTTTTTATATATCGTGTAGGGTATCGTTCGAAAGATCTCGTAACATCGAACTCAAAAATATATTTAATTCTAATTTTAGGTATTCTATTTTCAGAGATATCGTTTAAAGTACTGGAAAATTATGCCCCCTTTTTATTTCCTAATCTAATTAAACTAAATTATAAAAATATAGGGATAGTGGGATTTTATTTATTAATAAATAATAATTAATACATTTACTGTACGGAACCCTTTGAGCGCGAGTTATACTCGCACTTGACCGATTTATTTATTTATTTATTTATTTACATGCTGCAGCTTCTGACAACAACGATGACTTTTACTTTATCAGCATGCAAATTTGTCTAATTTTCTGTAAAGTATTTATTTACATATTCAAAATGCTAAATTCAAAATTCATTAATTCAAATATATGAATTAATGATAATACACTTGACTTGTACAATACATATGACTTGGACATACACATTACTTGTACATACATTATACTTCTATCAATATGTAGAACATCCTGTAACGATTGCTTTGTTGCCTGCCGTAATCAGACTCTGCACGCATCTTTTAAAGTTGTTTTCATATTTTCTGTCTTCGTATTTTAGAGCACAACATTGAATACCTTTACTATGTTTTGAACTAAAAAAAAAGCGTCAAAATGGGAATGCGATCATTATTATCTTAAAATAAATAAATAATTAAATAAATTAAAATAAAATAAAATAAAAACATAAAAACTATCGGAGCAACTTTTGAAAGATACAATTATTATTATTATTATTATTATTATTATTATTATTTTCTTGTGATTTAGAGTTTAACACTTATTTTCAAAAACTAAATTTTAATTGGCAGAAAAATCGATGAGATACTGTTATTCCTTTTTATCGTTGTTACAAACAATAAACACGTTTTTGTGATCATGTAAATTTGTCTGCTGTTTTTTGAAAAGTATGCATTTACTTATTCAAAGAAAGTGCTAATTCTTTATCATTAATGCAAATTCATAACTTCCAGCCATATGCTAAAACAGTACTAATGAAGTAGCGATTCCTTTATCGATTGCTTTGTTGGAAGCAGCATATGAGTTTCATGGCCCAAGGCATAAACCAATAAAGAACTTATGTTAAAAGCAATCTTATTTCAATTTGTAGAACCAGTCTTGTTTAAGATTATGTAGAGCTATCTTACTTTGACTAACCTTTCATGAATTCAGCTAATTATGTTTATTACTACGTCATGCATAAATTCAAGTATCTAGCAATATTTTGAAGATGATGTTTCTTCGACGAGCATATTTGTGTTTACTATAAATTATTAACAATTATTAACCTATACCAACAAATAAATAACAATTAAATTTTTTATTCAGCTTTATAGGAACTTTTTTTGGTGTGGAAGTTAAAATAATTTTGTTTTCAAAATATCGCAAAATTTTGAAGTTGGTAATGGAATAGGTCTTTAACTTACTTCTAAAAGAAAAGGCCTTAAGATGGATAAATATATATATATATATATTATGTATATATATCAGTACAAAAGTTAAAACTACAAGAGTTGGAAAGGTACGCAACAACAAATAATTTCCGTATAGGAAACTATGATCGCAATCCATTTAATCAATGCAAAATACAAAGTGTCTGAATGAAAGTCGAACTTCGATTTATATTCATAACTTTAATAATAAAAAAAATAATAATTTTTTTATAAATATATTACTATTATAATTGTTTTTTTGTTTAGTGTGTTTTTCTACCAGCTGACCCTCCCGGAGCTGCTCGTGCTCGGGTTAATAACCTTAAATGTGCTAAAAATTAATGTTGAATTCAGACTTTTTTTCTCTCAGGGAGGGATTTTCAAAACTCCCGGGGTGGGAATTGCACTTATAGACCATTACCAATCAAAAAATCTCAAAATCTTCCGGCGAGGGACATTTTGAGGGCAGGATGTTTTCCTGGGCCACCCCCCTGAATTCAACACTATCTAATATAACCTTACCGTTTCCCGGCATTACTTTAAATAAAACCCATCTCGCTACGCTAGCCGGTTTTTCCAAACAAACCTTACATCTTTCCACGCGCTGAATAATTTTTTAAAAAAAGCTCCCGACCACGAGATCATTCGAGTCGCCATAGTTACGGCTTTTCACGATAAAAATGGCTACTTAGGAAACCAACTCTGGATTTTTTTTCTTTTCACTTTCTTCACTACGTTTTAGAGAAAAAAAAATCAATGACCTTATTTTCTTTACTAATTAATGAAAAAAAAAACTATATCATATATATATATATTTATTTTTTTAATCGATCCCCGAAAGTCTGCTCCATACAGAGGTATAAAATATAAGATTGGATGGATAAGATATCACATCGAAATTGGTTAATAAAACTTCTCATTTACGGATCAAACGAAAAAATCCAAAATCAGTGGCTTCAGGTGCGTTTGGACCTGTCTTCGTCTATTCGGTACCAAATTTGCAGACCTCCCTACATGAGATAGATTTTCCTAGTCATCGTCAACAGACATACACACAGACAAACATCTTTCATATATTAACGTAAAATTATCTTTAACTTGATTACCACAAAAAATTCTTCCAAAATTCATTAAATTAATTAAACTAATTCCTTAAATTAATTAAATTTATTCTCTAACAAAAAATTCTTTTGTCATTTTTCCGAAGCATGCCTAATAACTGTTTAATTCGGTATATTTGCTATTAGTACATGTAACGATAAACTTGTATGCCAAATAATCCTATATGTCTTTAAAATATTGAACTTATATCATCTGCTTTGCTCTTAAACAAGAAATGCCCTGAAGGAAAATATATTGTAGAAAATATTCATTTGAAAATTTTCCATTTCATGAGAATTTTAATAAAGCTGTATATGCGAGTAAACAAGTAACGCATAAACTCGCATTATTAACAATATAGTCGAAAGTCTTTTCTATGAGTAAATATGATATCTTTGTTATAAATTAATACAAGTTAAGCACAAATAAATTCATGACTTGCAATATAATGGACTTTATTCGTGTATGCTTAACGATGCATCATTGCTTGTTTTCAGAATTTCTTTAGAGTTGGGCTTCCATTATCCATTCGGTTATGAAAAATATGTTTATAATTTAGTTTTGGCACGTTGTTTGTTTACTGAAGCAGTTTCATTTCATTTAAGAGAGGAAGATATTGGCTATTTATCGTATTTTCAAATTTATCAGTTATGTTGTTTTTTGGATTTGGTAGGATATTGGAACGAAATTCATTCATTCATTTTATTAACGTTAGAATATGCCTGACATTTCGAAACCGAGGTGATTGTAATCCATGAACGATGTTTCATTTAAAAGAGCTTTAAACTAAGCATGTTTAGATGCTGAACTATAAAAAAAAAGATAAATGTTTCTAGACGTAGCAACATTTTGCGAAAATGTAACATAGCCACGTCCCAGTTAGCCATGATTTTGAGAAGCGTTCCTCTATCCCCAGAAACCTCAGAAACCAATGAAAATTTCCGCGATCTACAGACGCATTTCTCATACAAAAGCAAATATCTCATACAAAAGCAATATGAAACTTTCGTCCATTTTCGTCATTTCAAATCTGCATTAACATCTATTCATCTATTTTTCCTAAATCCATCTAATAACATATTAATGTCATATATTTATCTTCCTTTAAAACAGAAAAATTAGCATTCAATAGTATACATACATAAACTGTAATACTCAAATTGACGCTTAATCATTCTTTTGATGTTTCATTTTTCATTTACTTTGTTTATAAACAAAGAATGCATTTCCGTGTCATGAAGCCTAAAACATCATACAAATTATTATATTCTAAAGAATTTCAAATTGTGTGAGATTTTCCATTTCACACGAAATTTCATAAATTTATTTAGGAGAGTTAACAAGAATGCATTACATAAACTCACTTTATTGAGATAATTTTCAAAAGTAATTTCTTTGAAAATATGGGATCTCTTTTCTACAAAATGATAGTTTTTAAAAGCAAACGAATCCATTACTTCCATTAAAGTGTACTGTACTTACATTGAGAAAGTTTAATGATGCAGCATCTTGTTTTCAGCATTACTTTCGTGATATGTTTCTTTCATGTACTTCATAATGAAAATTATGTTTATAAATTAGTTTTGACGTTTTTTTTGTTTACAGTGCTAGTTTAATTTTTCATTTATGAGAGGAACAGACTAGTTGTTTATAGCATTTTAATTTTAGCAAACGCGTTATTTTTCGAATTTGATAAAATATGTGGATAAAATATAATTATATATATATATATATATATATATATATATATATATGATAATTTTGCTGTCTTCTATTGTTACAAGAAGAAAGTACACAGAAAAAATAAAAACCCAATTTGGGTCAAAAGATTCTTAGGTATGAGCTTAAATTGGGCCATGTGAAGCCCAATTTAGGCTCATACCTAAGAATCTTTCGACCCACTGTGTATCCATTTTGGACACTGTTAAATACCCATTTTGAAAATGGGTATTTAAAAATGCCCAAAATGGATACACAGAGGTAACCAAAACAGGGATGGCCCAATTTGGGCTCATACCTAAGAATCTTTCGACTCAAATTGGGTTTTATTTTTTTCTGTGCATGTATTGGATTTCTGAAAATCTTTTATTTCCGGTTTTCGACGGATTTATACGTTTTAGAAGGTCCTGAAAACGATTTGACTGTTTTTAAAAAATGTCTGTCCGTGAGTCTGGTATGTCTGTCTATATGCGACATAAACTTTGTGGTGCTCTATCTCAAGAACTAATGCACGGTATTTAGTCAAACTTTAGATTCAGTTAGACCTTGACATCAATTTGGTGCTGGTTAGGTTTTGGATGGAAATCTCTCAACAGGTGGCGTTGTTATGTTGCATTTTTCACGATTTTCATAGATAGGTATAGTTTAAGAACTAATGCACTGAATTTCATCAAACTTCATATTGTGTTACACTTTAACATAAATAGACGCTGATTACAGAGTGCGGAAAAAGTTTTGGATGGACATAAATTCCGTTATTTTCGAGAAAACCGTGAATGTCAACAATTTATTAACAAAAACAATTAACATCATATAATTAGAAAAGCAGGTTAGATCTCAAAGTATCCGCCTTTTCCTTTGATGCATGCCCTTAGCTGTTTTGGAACATCATTGACTTCGCCTCGAAGAATCTCCTCGGGAAGATTGGTCCATTCCTTAATCAATTTTGCGTGCAGACCATGCAAACTTTGATGGGAAGTAGCCAAGACCTTTCCCTTTAAAATTCCCCAAATGGAAAAATCCATTGGATTGATGCCGGGCAAGTTAACAGGCCATTAATCCAGAGAAATGAATTCAATGTTCTCAGCCCTAAGCCAGTCAAGAGTCTTGCGTGCGATGGGCTAGTGTAGAGTCTTGCTGAAATACACAATTTCGTCCAGAAAAGTGTTTTTGAGCAAAAGGCTTGAGCACTTTCTGCTAAATCTCGTCCTGATAGTAAAGTCATCCACAACTTTTCCGCACCCTGTTGGTTTGGGTGTAAATTGCCTAACAGGTGTTGCTTCTATGTTGTGTTTATCCCAATTTCCAAGGTAACTATGTCTCACGAACGAATAGGTTGTCATTTAATTTTAGTTGCAGATGATTTGATTTCTATAGAAGAAAGTTCTGTGATGGCCACAACATACTAAATTGTAGTTGTTTGCTAGAGATATTTCGAGCAATATGATAATGTTTTTCCTATATCTGAAATTTGGTTGAAAATAATGAAAATAGATTTCCGTTTATTATTATCCCTAATGGATAAAGGTAAACTAAAATTAAGTTAATGTAAACTAATCGTAAAGTTAATGTAAATCACAAATTGTTTACTAAACATAACAATATTGTATCTCAGAAAACATCAATTTTGAGTTATTTACATTAGTGAAACGCAAAATTTATGAACAATATAATATATTAATTATATATATATATATATATATATATATATATATATATATATATATATATAAGTTAAAAGTCGCAAACAGAGATCATCATTGTATGTCGTTCTGGCTTCTGGAAATTGCTGTTATATTAATAACTAGGTTCACATTTCCGTGCTTGCAAGTACATATATTAATAACCTTAGGTATTACCACCTATTGAATAGTCAGTAAAGTTGCTATAAAGTGTTTTGCTCCCGAGTATATTTTATATATGTTTATGTACAACCTACTTAAAACATTTCCGATGCATTTTTTCGATAACGATGTTTTTTGTAATTATTGAGCGATATTTTCATTTGTTATTGATTTAATTCATTTTTTTATGTTATTTGCACGTTCCAATGTAGATGATATGTGTTTATGACTACGATTTGTCTGGCCATCTGCAAACTCTGATAAATATAATCGAATTGTGATGTAATTATCATATCTCATTGATGTTTAATATAGCATGTTCGCTTTTGAATATGAAGTGCGTAGCATTTATAGATTGTTTACAGATGCACACAAAAGAATTCCGTTACATTATGCTCTATGAGAAAAAATCTTTTGCGACAAACTTGAATGATGTTAGAATACTTCAACCTTAATGAAATTGGTATGTACGACTGGGGTTTACTACAACATGTTGTCTATACAAATTATGGAATGCAAAGCATTTATCGTATATACATAGACACATACATAGCATGTACATAGACACGAAGGAACTCGATTACAGGACTGACTATGAGCAATAGCTGATGGAAGTGTGTTTTCAGCAGTGGTATGCATTATTAAACTTAACTAATTTTTCATAATGTGTAGATCATATACAGGGCTGCACGAAAGAATGCGCAAACATTACAAGATAGAAACAGCAATAGCTGAAAATAGTTTTTTACTGAGTTATGTGGGGGATTTAATATTATTTACTTAGATATCTCATTTCATTTCATAAAAAACTAGTCGTTGGGGGCCACCGTAATACTTACCCATCATAGTAATGCATAATATAAAATGTGAAAATAAAACATGTATAAACTATTTATGAAATGCACTGCAATTCGAATAAAATCGTAGTTTGATGACGTCATAAACTTTAAATGCTCTATTACTGAATTGCATAAAAGAAACATCCTTACAGCTCCAGAAATGATAATCATTTTAATTAACAGTTCACTGCGTTGGATTAAGCGTCTCATTTCCAATTAAAATACATCTTTGAATTGAAATTTGAATGAAATACAGTGTCATGAAAAATCGAAGAGTGTTTAAAATAGGATTACAAATATCTCAGCAACTCATTATCCGATCGACTTCATTCTTTATGCAAAATTTGTGTATTTTTATTGTATTTTATATTCACTTCTTAAAATAAACAATTTCGAAAAAAATTATATACCATTTATCAGAAAGAATATTTCGAGAGTCCGAAAAAATTAGTACCGGATAATCGAGGTTACTAAAATTCAATTGGCTTCTTCTCATTCTTACATACTAAGTACATACCAAATTTCAAGTCTCTATCTCAGTTTCTCAAGAGCGTTTACAGACACACACATAGACGGACGGCAATTTTTTTTCTAAAAATATGTTTTTCGGAATATACAGTGTCTGAAACGTGTAAATCCGTCGATTTTTTTTTTTTTTTTTTTTTTTTTTTTTTTTTTTTAACGACCACAAGACTTACCCTATATTACGTATGATGGGTAAGTAATAACAATATTCCGATAGTGCTGGAAACTATTTCATAATCTAAGCCTGATCTGTGATTTTGCGTTCTTGCATACTACATGATATTTAATATATTAACGTTTTTATAATAATTATTATGATAAAATCAATATATTTACCGATTTTATTTACGTATTACATTTTCCTATTATGAAACAATTAATTCGCTATTAACTTTTTACCCGTATCCATTCCTATACTTCATCCTAAATCAACCTAACTTTTTAATATCACATTAATTTTATTTTAAAAAAAGTAAAACTAGCATTCAAGAATATATGTAAAGCTATAATGTTCAAATTGACACTGAAATACACTTTTGAATGTGAATTTTTCATTTACTTTGTTTACAAACAACAAATACATTTCGATACCCTGAAGCATAAAACACAAATTATTATCTTCTGAAAATGTTCATCTTGTATGAGACTTTTCTATTTCATACGAATTTTCATAAAGCTTGCATTATACATAAACTCACTTTATTAAGAGTATTTTCAAAATTTGTTTCCTTTAATAAATATGATCTCGTTTCTATAAAATGATAATTTTTACAGGCGAATGGATCCATAATTTCCGTTATAGTATATTCCCTATTGAGTAAGTTTAATAATGCAAAACTTGTTTTCAGTATTTCTTTTGTGATATGTTTTCATTATCTACTCGGCTGTGCAAAATATATTTACAAATTATAGTTTTGAAAAGTTATTTATTTACAGAGATAGTTTTATTCCACTTATGAGACGAAATTGTTTATAACATTTAAATTTTGTGAAGTGAGTTATTTTTTGAATTTCGCGAAAAATTGGAGCATTTCTTGCATTACCTTGTTGGAGATATCTAAACTTTTATGACAATGTTTCAACTATATTAGAAAATTGGCTGGAAATATTTGCACTAAATATAAGTTTAATCAAGCTAACTTTTTAATGTCATACTAATTTTATTTTTGGAAAGTAAAATTTTCATTCAAGAATATATGTAAAGTTATAATGCTGAAATTGACACTGAAATACGCTTTTGAAATTGGAATTTTTCATTTAATTTGTTTACAAAACAACAAATACATTTCCATACCCTGAAGCATAAAACACAAATTATTATGTTCTGAAAATGTTCATCTTGTATGAGACTTTTCCATTTCATATGAATTTTCATAATCTTGTTTATGTGAATAAACAAGCATGCATTACGTAAACTCAGTTTATTAAGAGTATTTTCAAAATTTGTTTCCTTGAATAAATATGATCTCGTTTCTATAAAAGGATAATTTTTACAGGCGAATAAATCCATAATTTCCGTTATAGTATATTCCCTATTGAGTAAGTTTAATAATGCAAAACTTGTTTTCAGTATTTCTTTTGTGATATGTTTTCATTATCTACTCGGCTGTGAAAAATATATTTACAGATTATAGTTTTGAAAAGTTATTTATTTTCAAAGACAGTTTTATTTCACTTATAAGACGAACATACTGATTGTTCATTACATTTTAATTTTGTGAAGTAATTTATTTTTCGAATTTCACGAAAAAGGGGAGAATTTCTTGCATTACCTTGTTGTAAATATCTAAACTTTTATGACAATGTTTCAACTATATTAGAAAATTGGCTGGAAATATTTGCACTAAATATACGTTTAATCAACTTAACTTTTTAATGACACATTAATTTTATTTTTAAAAAGTAAAATTAGCATTCAAGAATATATGTACGAGTATGCTATAATGCTGATATTATGATGCTATAATGCTATAATGCTCGTAAAGCTATAATGCTGAAATTGACACTGAAATACGCTTTTGAAACGTGAATTTTTCATTTACTTTGTTTACAAACAACAAATACATTTCGCTAACCTGAAGCATAAAACACAAAATATTATCTTCTGAAAAGGTTCATATTGTATGAGACTTTTCCATTTTATATGAATTTTCATAATCTTGTTTATGTGAATAAACAAGCATGCATTACGTAAACTCACTTTATTAAGAGTATTTTCAAAAGTTGTTTCGTTGAATAAATATGATTTCGTTTCTATAAAATGATAATTTTTACAGACGAATGGATCCACAATTTCCGTTATAGTATATTCCCTATTGAGCAAGTTTAATAATGCAAAACTTGTTTTCATTATTTCTTTTGTGATACGTTTTCATTATCTACTCGGCTGTGAAAAATATATTTAAAAATTATAGTTTTGAAAAGTTATTTATTTTCAGAGATAGTTTTATTTCACTTATGAGACGAACATACTGATTGTTTATAACATTTTAATTTTTCGAAGTGAGTTATTTTTATGATTTCATGAAAAAGAGGGGGGATTTCTTGCATTTCCTTGTCGGAGATATCTTAACCTTTATGACAATGTTTCAACTATATTAGAAAATTGGCTGGAAATATTTGCACTAAATATACGTTTATTAAATGTAGGAAAGTTTTATATAAGTTACACATGTTTCATTAATATTAACATAAACCAGAGGGCCCGTGCGAAGATTTCGCACTGAAATCTAATATTTTTTAGGTACTTCTCTATTATCTCGTCGATCACTTTTCATAACAAAAAATTACCGCCAAACTGTAAGATTAAACGCCAAAAATGCAGTCGCATTTACTTGATGTCAGAATCATTATGCGTGTTTGTTACGTCATCTAGTGGTTTTACATTCGACATTTGCGTGTATTTTTCATTATGTTTTACTGATTTGGTAGTTATTTTATTAATTAAAATAACAATTGTGTCCTTAAATTCTTATATATATATTTTTTTTATATTCCAATGGCAACGTTCTCCCGTTTATTTGGCGATAGTTTTTTGTTATGAAAAGTGGTCGACGGGATAATAGAGAAGTATGATTTTTTATCAATATGTAATATTTATTAGATGCAGGTTTAAACTTCTAAAGAAAAAGCGAGGATAAAAATATCTGCAAACAACATTTAGTTGTTAGTCAAGCCAGAATATCATTTAATTTATTCCATCAAAGTTAGACTGAAAACTGACCCAAGATTGCTAAAGGCACGCGCGAGAAAAAAAAAATAACAATCGTATTTTGACTACATTAGAGGATGACGTCATCCGCTTCGGGAAAAACATGGGACTTAGAAATATAAATCTAAACATTTCAATTTCAATTTCGCTTTTTAATCATAAGTATATAAAATAAACCCGTGCGGTGTTTTTTATAATAATTGCTGAGCATCATATAATGTGGTATTTTATTTTTTTGGCAACAATAATTTCAGGAAAACCTTTCATTTCATTTATGAAAAATATGCCGAATTAATTTTTAATTTTCAGAAAATTTTAATCAAAAACATGTTTTAACGAATTGTTAAGTGGGCTATGTCAGAAGCCGGTTCTAAAACCTTTCATATGGTATCTCATTTGTTGTTCTGCGTTTCATATTTTCTTAGAAAAAGGGATGTTGACAGGAGAAATAATATATAAGGATATTTTACTGAAATATCACTGTAAAAAAAATCTGTAATTTTGAAAGAAAACTATAGTATTTTTTACAGGAAAAAACTGTTTTAAAGACAAACAGTTTTTTTCCTGTAAAAAATGTGGATTTTGTAATTTTTACAGAAAAAAAATATATTTTTTACAGAAAAAAACTGTTTTAATGCAAATATACAGATATTTTCTGTAAATTAAACGGTTTACCACTGGCGCCAAACCTGACAGTTTGTTTCTGTCAGTTTGAGATATATATATATATATATATATATATTTTTTTTTTTTTTTTTTTTTTTTTTTTAAGTGTATTGATGTTTCTGTTAAGCGTTGGTGTATTCTGCTTTCGTGCACTATAAAACACTTGCAGCAAAGTATCCGGTCATTTAACAGTTTTTATAGAAAACTGTTACATAACCATAATTTAACGCTATTCTGACCATAATATTGTCTATATTATGGTCAGAATACTGTTAAATTACGGTTATCTAACCCTATTCTATAAAAGCGCTCGAATGACCGGGTACGTTGCTGCAAAATTTTTACAGTGTGTTTTATTATTTTTCCTGTATTTCTAGTATTATTTTTCCTTTCTTTTATAAAGATTTAAGTTTATATTGTTTTCGAAAAGACAGCTAAAATTTATTTAATAAAACACATTTATTTTAGTTTTTAAAAAGAACATTAGCCTTTATTGCAAAATGTAAAGCTATAATATTGAGATTGTCCAGGAATCGTGACTTTTAAATGACAATCCTTTATAATTTTTTTAAAAGCAAAGGCATTACCATATCCTGAAGCATAAGTTATTTTAGTATCGTATCCTTTCAGAAAAGCTTTCAACTTATGTACAACTTTTTTCGTTTCATATTAATATTTTTATGCAACAAATCAACCATGCACGACATAAAATCATTTCCACAGAATTTCAAAAACCTTTTGTAAAACAAATATAATATATTTTCTATAAAATGATAATTTTTACAGGAAAATAAATTCGTAACTCATTGTAGTGTATTCCCCATTGAGTAAGTTTGATAATGTATAGCCTATTTTTAGTATTTGTTTCGCGATACGTTTTCATTATCTACTCGGTTGTGAAAAATATGTTTATAAATTAGTTTTAACGTGTACTTTATTTTCAGAGACAGTTTCATTTCACTTATAAAAGGATCGTACTGATTGTTTATGGCATTTAAATTTGTGAAACACGTTAGATTTCTTTTTTTCTTTTCTTTTCTTTTTTTCTTTTTTTTTTTTTTTTTTTTTTTTTTTCATAAAAAAAGCGCATTTTTTTGCAGATGTTTCTTGGAGATATCTTCAACTTTAAGACAACGTTTCTACTATATTTGAAAATTATCTGGAAATATTTGCAATAAATATCCTTTTTTCGTTACCAATACAGGCAAATTTACTATAAATCACATTTTTTCACCAAAATTAATATTAATATGAATATTTTCATGAAATATATATTGTTGTTATTATTATGATTTCCCTATTGTATTTTTGTGTTTTCATAAAATTATCATCCTATATATTATTTCTGTTGTCAACATCCCTTTTTCTAAGCAAATACAAAACGCAGAACGATAAATGAGATACCACATGAAAGGATTTTAGACAGGCTTCTGACATAGTATACTTTCATTACGTTAAAACACGTTTTTTGATTACATATTGCTGCTAATTAAAAATTAAATAAGCATTTTTTTCATAAATGAAATGAAAGGTTTTTCTCAAATCAGTGTTGCCACAAAAATAAAATACCGCATTATATCGTGCCCAAGAAAAATTATAT
The DNA here is from genome assembly GCA_963931845.1 of Maratus michaelseni. Taxonomy (NCBI): domain Eukaryota; kingdom Metazoa; phylum Arthropoda; class Arachnida; order Araneae; family Salticidae; genus Maratus; species Maratus michaelseni. The sequence continues at coordinate 109,538,751 of OZ007597.1, read as the reverse complement.
AAAATAAAAATAGCACAATAAAGATAAAGTGGGACATTATCGCTGCACGGGTTTATTTTATATTTACGATTAAAAGCAAAATTGAAATGCAAATGCTAAATTTATTTTTCTTTATCACATTTTTAGGTAGCTTTCATTACAAAAAATTAGCTATTGCAGCCGTTCGGAGAAAAGCGATTCCAGAAGATTTTGGCATATTTTCACCGATCATGATCCCCCAGACACCCAAAACTCTTCAAAATGGTGGCCAGTTAAAATTTTTGACTTTTTAAAAAAATTCAAAAAGATCTGTAAAAATTTATAAATTGAAAAAAGTTGTTTCCGTTAAGTGTTAGATCGTATGATACAAGGATTCAGGAGCATTTTTGTTTTGGCTTTATCTTACAAAATGGCTGAGATATAGCTGTTTGAAATTCTAGGTTGGTGGATATTTTGAAATAATTTGATTTTTTGTGCTGTAACTCTCATGCTGAAATTCGTATTCAAATTCAGTATTAACGAAAACCGGGATCGAATCTTCTATAATCAAATCGGGGCCCAAGCATTTTAGCTCCGGGTGTTTGAATAAAATGAGTTGAATATTTAAAAACACGGAATAAGGAATCTACATTTTCCTCCCAGTAGAGGCCGGGAGGTTTTTTTTTTTTTTTTTTTTTTTTTTTTCAAAGCTGATGATGTTATCCTCTAATGCAGTTAAAATACGACTGATAATTTCTTTTTACCTTTCCTATCTGCGATTAGTTTTTAGTGTAACTGTGATGGAATAAATTTGATGATATTCTGTCTTGACTATGTTGTTTTAAGTTATATTTAGTCCTTAATTTTCCTTAGAAAGTTAAACCTGCATATAAAAAATATTAGATATTGCTAAAAAAATATTTGACTGCATTGCGAAATTTTCGCACGAGTTCACTGGTTTGTTCTTTATTTTATAATGTTCTCGCAAAGTCAACTGAAAATCACTTACTAACATAATTCTTCGTCTGATTCATCCTGTTTATCGTATATTTCTATATAAAACAAAAACTACCAATTATAATATTTTCATATGCAATAGTTTTTGTAGTATAAGTCGAGCAAGTGAAAAGGTCACAATAAATTCAATTACGGCAATAGCAATGTTAGAAACTTTTCTTTTTTCTTTTTTTTTTTAGAATAGAGAAATAAGTTTTTAAAAATCAGTAATGATCATGCCGTAATAATTTCTTTCTAACTGATGCCACAGAAATTCAGTAGTCATAAAATGCGTGCTACGGCTCACAAGTACATGGCCAGAAAGAAAACTAGACCTAAGAAAAAGTGTCTCCGTCTATTTGCGGAGTAGGAACGAATATTTTAATGATGTAACTATCTGATCAGTTGCGCCCGTTGGAGGGAATTATACGTTACAATTTTACTTTTCCTAATGTTTTAGAATTTTGTTGTACATTTTGGATGAATTTACAAATTAAATGATTTTACAAACCGGAATAAATAAAACAGCATTAGATTTATTTCTTCGCTTTATTAATTCAAATGAATAATTGTGTTTCCATCAATAATCTGATATTTACTTGACTCATTACCGTCGATTAACTAACTCTACTCAATTCTCATTTCAAACAAATTCTCTTTACAACTGAAATATTTCTCTCATAAGGAAAACAAATTAAAATGAATTTCTGAATGAACAAAACCGGAGAATTATTTCAGGTATTTTCGTAACCCAGACCATGATAAAGCCAAATCATGCAGTAATATTTTGAATATAAAATAAAAATACTATTAACTTTACCTTGTTAACTTGAACCTAATTACATCATAAAGAGTATTTAATCTGATTTGAAAACCGTTACATTGTAAATTTGTCCAGACTTAAAATTTTCAAACAAGATAAAATTTACAAATCTTAACATTCATTATATCATTCTTCTTGACTCTGTAGCTTAGAATAACTAACACTACTCAATCCTCATTTCAAACAAATTATCTTAACAGCTGAAATATCTCGCTCATAAGGAAATAAATTAAAATGGTTCGCTGAATAAACAATACGCAAAAATTATTTCATGTAAGCCAGTTCACGATAAAGCTAAATCATGCAATAGTGTTTTGAATTGACAAAGATACTATTGAAATTTAATCTAATTACATCATTACTCTTTACTCTCAGTAAAGAGTATTTAATCCTGATTTGAAAATCATTTATTTGTAAATTGGCTCGAAACTTTCAAAATTCGCAAACGTGATAACATTAACAAACCTTATTATCCATCATATTGTTCTTCTTAACTCATTAACTTAGAATAACTTACTCTACTCGATTCTCATTTCAAGCAAATTCTCTTAACAACTGAAATACCTAGCTCATGAGGGAAACAAATTAAAATAATTCGCTGAGTAAACAATACCCAAGAATTATTTCATGTAATTTTGTAACCCAGTTCATGATAAAGCCAAATCATGCAATAATATTTTGAATAAACCAAAAATACTATTAAACTTTAATCTAATTACATCGTATCATCAAAATGTAAAGAGTATTTAATCCTGATTTGAAAATCAATAATTTATAAATTTGCTCCAAACTTGTAAAATTCTCAAACGTGATAAAGTTTACAAATCTTAATATCCATCATATCGTTCTTCTCGATTCATTACATTAGAATAACTAACTCTACTCAATTCTCATTTCAAGCAAATTCTCTTAACAACTGAAATACCTAGCTCATGAGGGAAACAAATTAAAATAATTCACTGAGTAAACAATACCCAAGAATTATTTCACGTAATTTCATAACCCAGTTCACGATAAAACTAAATTATGCAATAATGTTTTGAATTAACAAAGATACTATTGAAATTTAATCTAATTACATCATCTGAGAGTAAAGAGTATTTAATCCTGATTTAAAAATCATCTATTTGTAAATTGGCTCGAAACTTTCAAAATTCGCAAACGCGATAGAATTAACAAACCTTAATATCCATCATATTGTTCTTCTTGACTAATTAACTTAGAATAACTTACTCTACTCAATTCTCATTTCAAGCAAATTATCTTAACAACTGAAATACCTCGCTCATGAGGGAAACTAAATGTTTCGCTGAATAAACAGTACCCAAGAATTATTTCACGTAATTTTGTAACACAGTTCATGATAAAGCCAAATCATGCAATAATGCTTTGAATAAAACAAAAATACTATTAAACTTTAATCTAATTACATCGTATCATCAAAAAGTAAAGAGTATTTAATCCTGATTTGAAAATCACTAATTTATAAGTTTGCTCCAAACTTATAAAATTCTCAAACATGATAAAATTTACAAATCTTAATATCCATCATATCGTTCTTCTCGATTCATTACATTAGAATAACTAACTCTACTCAATTCTCATTTCAAACAAATTCTCTTAACAACTGAAATACCTCGCTCATAAGGGAAACAAATTAAAACGATTCGCTGAATAAACAATACGCGAGAATTATTTCGTATGTTTTATGTAACTTATCTATTTAATAATGAACCAGATAATGCAAGTAAGCTTTCAATCTAGGAAATAAATTAATATTAAACTTTAATCTGGGATATTCACTGTCAAATCATCTTCTGCCGTGTGTAATAGAAAAAGTCACATCTTTAAGGGATGACAATATACGTGAAGACAAACAATTTTTGTATGGGCAATCAGAGTGACAATTTACTTTTTCTGTCAAAAATGCAGGATATCTCATTCCATGCTTAATTTTCGTTCATAACTTTAACAAGGTACCGGGATTTTCAGCAGACTAATTTTCCCTTCTATGATATGTGATGGCATCAAGTGAAATGGTGAAAACAGACAAGTTCCGAATTCAAATAAAATTGAGTTAGACATTTCATTTCTTTTAATCTTGCTGACCGCATACAATGTAATTCAGAAGTACAATGTAATTTAGACAGATATGTATGTATTGTCAGCTACATTCGAAATTATGGAGGATCTAACTCACTCTTATTTAGACGAGAATGGTATCAATTTCCAGCACTGAATCAGATGGTATCTCGTTTCACATAAAGTAAAGTAAGTCTATTAAAAGTACTGTTGCAATATCTTTATTATAGTTAAATTTAGGACTGGGAACACCGCCTGTTGTCGCCTTCTGTGGGGATGCCATGTGCTGTTCTATCTCTCTCTCAACTAGTACAAATGGTTGGGCCAACATTGACTAATTGTTGGCTAATGTTGACCCACAGTAAGAAATGTCATCCATGCAGTACCATCGGCCAACGAACCATTTACCAACGTGGTCTCACGTGTGGTTTCTCCCCAGGCAGGGCAGGTGTTTGAACATTGTATTTTTTATGTACCTTAATAAAGTAATCCGGGAGGGATATTATGCTCTGCGGACTTGGTTTCCTCGTCTGAGCTGTCCCTCTTAGGCTATCAAAATCAAAATCAACAATAGTCCAACCGTTAGATAATCACAATTCTTCTCAGATACGTTTTAAATTAGAGGAGTCCTCGTATCTCCCATTTTTCAACCTTTTATTAGTTCAATCACTCCCAACCCTGCAATACTTTAACGGTTTCTACAAATTGCTAGAGATGGGTCAACAATGTGTGCTAATTGGATTCTCTCTCTCTCTCTCTCTCTCTCACTCACTCTTTCTTTTGTGTGCGTGCGTGTATGTTATTTATCCTTTTCTGTATTGCTGCCAACTTTAAAAGTTTTTAATTTACCCTTTCTTTTCTTCTTCTAGAAGCGAGGTAGGGAAAGGGGGGGAGGTTGCACATAAATGTTCAAGTTTATAAAACAGTGAAAGAAAATGCTCACGAATCAGCCAGTTTGGAAAATGATGAGGTATCGGGCAATTAATGTGATAGTCTCGCACCATCCCGCTCTGACAACTTGTCAAATATAGAAAAAATATGTCAATATTTGCGCTTCTAAGACAATGCTGAAAATGCAACATGTTGCTTAAATAATGTGAAAGAATTTTTGTTTCCTTTAAAAATAGTTAGATAACAAAAATGTGCCTGAATTTTAATTTTTAAAAAAGTCGAAAGTGTCTATTTTTATTTCTTTTAACTTTTTTTTTGCTCATTAATAGATAAAAATATATACATATAATATCTTGCAAACTATAAAATTATTTTTTGTATCATTTTAAACATAGATCTTATCTTGACATTTCAACTCAACATGCATTTGATATACCATGAAGTGTCAGTTACCGAGTTTTTACTGTATTTACTTATTAGGTGAACTATTTTGTTTACGCATATAATAATATTCACAGTAGCACAAAAGATGTTTGGTTTATTTTAAACTTTTTATAACGTGATATATGTGTGCAAGTGTTTATATATTCATATATATAAAAACATATATATTTAGTTATGCGAAAGTATTTCCTAAAATGTTTTCTTTTCTTTATAGGTTGGTATCTCATATTTGTCATTAAATGCTAATTAATCTGAAAAAATGTTGGATTTCCTAAAAGCCAAGGTAACTCTTTTATAGTAATTAAATTTCGTAGTAAATATTTATTATTTTTCAAACAACAGGGTAAACCTTTTAAGCAATTCATTTATAAATTTTTAAATAATAGTTTATTCAGTGATACAGGTTAAAAACTAAAAGATACCTGAAGTATTTATTGTTGTAAATCACAGAGGGTGAAAAGACCGTTATTAAATCATCATATGTCATCCTGAAGCAAAAAATATCCTCCGGAAAGTATTTCTGATCATATAAATATTGTAACAATGCTTTAAATATAATTAGTAGAGGTTAGAGATACCTTGAGATACTTTTTTATTAATGGTTTTGTGCATTTTTGCTTAATTTTTACACAATAAATGCATGCTACGTATTGCTTGACATGCTCTTGGCTTAGTATAAGCAAGTGTTAAAGGTGCCTTATAAAAAGTTTGGTACTTCCCTATTATCCCGTCGACCATTTTTCATAACAAAAAACTATCGCCAAACTGCAACGCCAAATAAACGAAAGAACGTTGCCATTGGAATATCAAAAAAATATATATATATATATATATATATATAAGAATTTAAGCACACAATTGTTAATTTAATTAATGAAATAACTAATAAACCAGTAAAACATAATGAAAAATACACGCAAATGTCGAATTAAAAAACACTTGATGACATAACAAACACGTATAATGCTTCTGACATCCAGTAAATGGGACTGCATGTTTGGCGTTTAATCTTACAGTTTGGCGATAGTTTTTTGTTATGAAAAGTGGTCGATGGAATAATAGAAAAGTACCAAAAGTTTAATTAAAAGAAATGTACACCCCATCAACTAACCCAACCTTCCCCACCTGGTGGTCAGGGTATGGGTACACCCGTTTACATGATATTTGCTCTGTTGAGATACATTATTCAGTAAAGAACGAAATTTGATCTAGTGATATATAATAATAAAATTCCCCAAGTCATTAAACAATAAATTAGAATCATTAAAGAGAAATTTATTTAATGAAAATATTTACGAAAGCATTGCTAATTATCACAATTTAGTTACATTTACTAATAAATTGTTACTTATTGCCGTATTATTTATTTATAAATCCATATTAATTGCTTTTTATTTACTAAAAATAAACATTTTCTTATCTTGAGAACCTTACGCTGCATTTAACTTGTCTTACTACCATGTGTATCCCAACATGCTCCACTTCCTGTCTTCTGGTTTTACAAGTTTTGTCTGTTAAGCTTGGGATTGCAATGAGATTTGTAACACTTCACAGCATTATAAATATGTGTCCTTTATAATTCTTATATTTAATTTTCATAAAACATTTAAAAACGCAATTTCAGGAATTACCAGCAATATTCAGAAAAATATCTAAACTCTTCTGTGCAGCCCTGTATATCATCTGTAGATTTGTATATAATAATACATAGAGTGCTAAAATTTAGTTCAGTTAGGAAACGCATAGCTATTTTTTTCAATAAACGGAAATGTACTCGAGATCTTTTGTGCTGCCTTGTATATGATATACAGAATTTATACATACCATGTAATAGGCAAAAAATAGTTAAATTTAAAAACACGTACCGCAACTGAAAACGCATTCCAGCAATTATTATTAACGTTACAGTAATTTTTAACCGAATTCTTTCGTGCGTCCCTGTAAATGAACAATGACTGCTATACACACAATATTCTATAGTTAGCCTCTTGTAATGCATCTCAGTGGTAAATATCAATTTCAATATGTTTGAAATAGTGAAACGTTATTAAAATAAAAACGGGAGGGATTTTTCTCCATAGACCGTAATGTAACAGAATTATTTCGGGTCTCCCTGTAAAGAAACTATAAGTGCTACAAACTTCGTTTTCAATACCGAACATACCATAGTAAACCTCAATAACATATATCAATTGCATGACACTCCGACTATATTTACGAGAGTTAGAGCACAAACAGACAGACAGACAAACTGAATTCATAAAAACTTTTCAACTATGTTGGAAAGTGTTAATAATCAGGTTCTTATTTTCATTTAAAACACATTTTATTTCACAGTGCAATCTCAGAAGAATGCAAACCCACTCTTTCGTACAATGCTATTACGCTCAAAGATTTAAACTAATCAAGTTTTGCATAAAAATACAGTTATATCAAGAAATTTATACTGAAATGCCAAATAACCAAGTTTCAAATTTAACCAAGCCTTTTAAAATTCACAAACATGGTAAAATTTACAAATCTTAATTATCCCTGAAACCATTCTTCTGGACTTATAACTCAGGATAACACAGCTCTTTTCTCTTTACAAATAAATTCTATAAACAATTGAAATACATCAGTCATAATTGAAATGAAAGTGCCTTATTGGATTAAAATTGTTTCAGAATAATCTTGCACAGTTTTCGTAATCGAGCTGATGATAGAAATTTATTATAAAAAAGTTTTATATATGCGAAAAACATTTTTATTTAATTTTTAGAGAGGAAATTATAAAATAATTACATTATCACATTTCCAAAATTCATTAAAAAAAACTAGTCGTTGGGGGCCACCGTAATACTTACCCATCATGGATCTGCATACTATAAAATATGAAAATAGAACATGTGTAAACTACTTATAAAATGCATTGCAATTCGAATAAAATCGTGGCTTGATGACATCATAAACTTTAAAGGCTCTATTACTGAATTGAGTAAAAAGAAACATCCTTATAACTCCAAAAATGATAATCATATTAACTAACGGTTTATTGCATCGGATTAAGTGTCTCATTTCCAATTAAAATACATCTTTGAATTGAAATTTGGATGAAATACAAGGTCATGAAAAATCGAAGAGTGTGGAAAATAGGATTATAAATATCTCAGCAACTAATTATTCGATAACTTCATTCTTTATGATTTTTTTTTTCCTTTTATATTCATTCCTTAAAATAAACAATTTCGAAAATTTTTATATACCTTTTATATCAGAACGAATATTTCGAGAGACCGAAAAAAATAGTTCCGGATAATCGAGGTTACTGAAATTCAATAAGCTTTTTTCCATTATTACAATTTTAAGTCTCTATTTCAATTTGTTCGGGAAATAGAGCGTTTACAGAGACACGCACAGACAGACGGACGGCAATTTTTTTTTTTTTTCTAAAAATATATTTTTCGGAATCTCCAGTGTCTGAAACATGTAAATCCGTCAAAAAAAAAAAAAAAAAATCGATTTTTAAAACGATTACAAGATTTACCTTATACTACGAATGATGGCTAATAGATAAATAAATAAATAAATAACAAGTTGTCATATCCGAGAACAATTTGCACCATAATACTTGTTGATAAGATGAAAGAGTTGGATGTTTTGTGGCAAAAGAATAAATAGTTTATAGAAACAAGAGACCCAAACGTAAATTCAAATTAAAAAAATTCATAAAAATTTAACAAATTTTCACATTAAAATGCCGCTTACACCAAAAGTCCTTTAATTACAATAGCAATAATTATAATAATAATGCATAATTCTAATAACTAATATTATTAATAACAAATAATGCAATTAATTAAACCTTTATGCGGGGAAATTGTGACATGGATTCATCAAATTTTATTTATCTAAATATCGAATCTTTGCATCAATCTTAACCAAACAAAAGGATTTTAAAAATCGTGTTAATGATTTACGTCAGTATTGTGACAGTTGTATTCCGTACTCATTAATGCATTTTTTACGTTCGCGTAATTACTTGAAATCAATAAACGTTATGTGAAATAATTTTTTTTTTTTAAGATTTTTTTTTCTCTGAGTGAATTATGTCTTGGTATAGACATGATATTTAAAATTGAAAACGACGATAAGGTACGTTATCTGATCATTTGAATATAATGATAATAATGCTTGTTTTCGACAATTATATTATCTTCAAAGAATGGTTAAGGAGGGGGGGGGGGAGAAAAGTTATTATCTCATTAGGATTTTGAATAAAAAAACATACTTACCTAAAGAAATTTATACTGATGTGCCAAATCATTAATTTGTAAATTTAGCAAAGCTTTTAAAATTCCTAAACATGATAAAATTAAAAAAATGTAATTATATGTCAAACTATACCTGTCGGCTCATTACTCAGAATAACATAGCTCTCTTCTAGTTTCAAACAAATTCTTTAAATAATTAGAATATCTCGTTCATAATTGAAGTGAAAGTGCTTTATTGAATTAACAATGCGCTATAGAATCGCATTGCTTAAAAAATAAGTTGAATATGTGAATGACATTATTATTAAACTTTAGAGGAAAATGGATAATTAGAAAAAAAATATATTAAATTCACGAAAATTACTTGAAATCAATAAATGTTACGTAAAAGAATTTTTTTTTTCTTTGAGTGAATTATGTCTTACGGTAGACATGATATTTAACATTGAAAACAACGATAATGTACATTATCTGAGAACGTTATGTTACGTTATCATTATGTGTACGTTATCATTTGAATGTACGTTAATGTACATTTATGTAAATTGTGTACAATACGTTAATGTACATTAATGTTTTAATGTACCTTATCATTTGAATATAATGATAATAATGCTTGTTTTCTACAATTCTGATATCTTGAAAGAGAGGGGTGGGGGGGGGGATTAAAGAAAAGTTAGGAATGGGGAGAAAATGTATCTTCTAATTAGTGTCCTCCCTAAAAACATATTTACGCAGATAAAATCATACTGATATTCGAAATCATTAATTTGTAAATTTAGCCAAGCCGTTAAAATTCTCAAGCATGATAAAATTTACAAATTTTAATTATCTGTCAAGTTATACTTCTCCCTTCATTACTCAGAATAGCATAAGCTCTCTCCTCCTTTCAAACAAATTCTCTAAACAATTGGAATATCTCACTCATAATTGAAATTAAAGTTCCTTATTGAATTAACAATGCGCTAGAATAATTTCACATAGTTTTCATAATCCAGTTGATTATAGAATCGCATTGCTTAAAAAAGGAGTTGAATATGCGAATGATGTTATTATTAAACTTTAGAGGGAAAGGGATAATTAAAAAAATTAATTAATAAATTACTTGAAATCAATAAATGTTATGTAAAATAATTTTTTAAAGATATTTTTCTTTTTTTGAGTGAATTATGTCTTAGGATAGACATGATATTTAAAATTGAAAACGACGATAATGTACGTTATCTGATCATTTGAATATAATGATAAGAATGCTTGTTTTCTACAATTCTGTTATCTTAAAATGTAGGGGGGGGGGATAAAGAAAAGTTAGGAAAGGGGAGAACATTTATATTCTAATTAGTGTTCTCCTTAAAAACATATTTACGTAGAGAAAATCATACTGATATTCGAAATCATTAATTTGTAAATTTAGCCAAGCCTTTAAAATTCTCAAGCATGATAAAATTTACAAATTTTAATTATCTGTCAAGCTATACTTCACCCTTCATTACTCAGAACAGCATAAGCTCTCTCCTCCTTTCAAACAAATTCTCTAAACAATTGGAATATCTCACTCATAATTGAAATGAAAGTGCCTTATTGAATTAGCAATGCGCTAGAATAATTTCACATAGTTTTCATAATCCAGTTGATGATAGAATCGCATTGCTTAAAAAAGAAGTTGAATATGCAAATAATATTATTAATACACTTTAGAGGGAAAGGGATAATTAAAATAATTAATTAAATTCACGAAAATTACTTGAAATCAGTAAATGTTATTATATATATATATATATATATATATATATATATATATATATATATAATAATTTTTTTTCTTTGAGTGTATTATGTCTTGGAATAGACAGTATATATAAAATTGATAACGACGTTAATGTACGTTATCTGATCATTTGAATATAATGTTTGTTTGCACAATTCTGCTATCTCCAAAGAAAGGTTAAGAAAAAGTCAGGGGTGGGGGGTGGGGGAGAAAAGTTATCTTCTCATCAGTGTTTTGCATAAAATACAGATTTACGTAAAGAAATTTATTCTAATATGACAAATCATCAATTTGTGAATTTAGCAAAGCCTTTAAAATTCTCAAACATCATAAAATTTACAAATTTTAATTGTATGTCAAGCTATACATATCGGTTCATTAATCAAAATAACATAGCTCTCATTTAATTTCAAATAAATTCCCTAAACAATTGGATAACTCACTCATTATTGAAATGAAAGTGCCTTATTGCGCTAGAATAATTTTACATAATTTTCATAATCCAGTTGATTATAGAACCTCATTGCTTGAAAAAAGAGTGAAATATGCGAATGACATTATTATTAAATTTCAGGAATAAAAGCTAATGAAATAAAACGGATATGATGAATAAAAGGAATAAAAAGAAATTAAACATAATGAATAAAAGGAAATGAAAAAATATTTATATATTTATCGCTTGGAAAGACGAAAAGTCATAACAATAACAAACATGTAATATAATGATAAATGATGATAATTATGATTATAATAATAATTATTAGCATTATTAAAAATAATACATTTTATTAAACTTTTATGAAAGGAAATTGTAACATAAATTCATTGTGTTTTATTTATTTAATTAGTTCATCGTTTCCAATAAAAAAAAATAGTTATAAATTCTATTTATGATATGCATGCTGTCTAAAATAAAAAGCTACAATAACGTACTTTATTGTATTAACATGTTTCTTTATCCAATCATTTAAATATAGTCATAATGTTTGTTTTCTAAAACTCTGTTACACTCAAAGAGTTAAGCTAATTGGATTTTCAATAAAAACATAGTTATGTCGAAAATTTTATACTTATATATGCTAAATCATTATTTTTAAATTGAATAATTCTTTAAAAATTATGAATAATGATCAAATATATATATATTAATTATTCGTCAAACCATTCTTTTCGGATTATTACTCAGAACAACATAAAGCTCTCTTCTCTTTTCAAACAAATTCTCTAAAGAATTGAAATACCCCACTCATAATTCAAATGAAACTGCTTTATTGAGTTAACAATATAGTTTTCGCAATCCTGTTGATGATAGAACTGTTTGTGAGCAAATAAATATTGTAATAATAATTTAAACATATTTACAAATTATTGTAACAATACCTTTTTTTTTTTTTAATGAAAACTGAGTTATATTGAGAAATTTATACTAATATGCAAAATCTTTAACCCTTAGTTACCGAATGCCGCCATTTTCGCGACAACCAATTTTTATTGTCCAAATATGTTGTTTTTAATTATTACTAGTTGACCCGCCCAGTGTTGCCCGGGACCGTGATAATGATTTTAAATAAACCATAAATTTGTATTATTTTATATCTTTAACCCTATTTTGTATGAATTTTTATTTTTAAAATGAAAAATTCACGAAAAAATATTGATAATTAGTGGTAAAAGTGCTCATAAGAAGACATTTTCTTGTTTTTTTTTTTCACATAGGGCCGTTTCACAGTTTTAAAATAATATTTTTTGCTGTCCAAACCCTTTCAAGTTTTTAATTATTATACCATGGATATGTAGAAAATTTAATTTGGTCATTCAAAAAATATCAAAAATTGTAGATCACTTCAATGCTTTATTTAATCACAATTAATTTTTTTTTTCAATTTATTTAATCGGTAATAGTTACTTAAACTTTATTTAATTCAAAAGCATTCGAATAAAAAAATACAGATTATATACGTAACTATTTTTTCTGGAAATGTGACAGTAATTGAAATGAATTACAGCCAAAATTAATGCAAAAATCATTCTGTCGAAAGCGGGATTCAAACCCATTTCCTCTGCAGAGAGCCAGAGTTTCAACTTAGCCTTAGACCTTTCGGCTATGTCGACCACGTTTACGTGTACCTTAAAACTGAACTGGTTTTAGATTTAATCTCATGCATAAGAAAAAGCATTGAATTTGCGCTGAAATTTTTAGCTTTTCGCTTTAATATATAAGATTGTTTTGGCAACATTTTTTCTCCCAAACTTTTGTTTGCATTATTTAATTTCTGAAATTTTGAGTTAGATAGGACGAAATTTTCTACACAAAAATATTGGTGTCCAATTGGAAACAAAACAGTTGGATAATAAAAATTGGTTATCGTGAATATCGAGACATTCTTTCGTTAAGTATTAATTTCTAAATTTAACCATGTCTTCAAAATTCATAACCATAATAAAATTTACAAATCATAATTATCTGTCCAACCATTTTTCTGGGGTATTACTTAGAATAACATAGATCTCATCTCTTTTCAAACAATTGAAATATCTCATTCATAATTGCAATGAAAGTGCCTTATTGAATTAATAATGGGCCAGAATAAATTCACATAGTTTTCGTAACTCAGTTGATGATAAAACCATGAAAGAGTGTTGAGTTGAGTTGGGTTGATTATTGACGGCCAATTATCTACACTAGGGATATAGGCCCGGGGGGAGTGCCCTTCGTGGGGGTCTTTCTAAGGGAACCTAATCCGTATTTACGCATGGATAAATCCACGGCTCGAAGAAAACCACGAAAACTCCGAACGATTAGGCCGACGGGCGCGATTGGGATCGAACCCAGCACCTCCCGTCTACCAGCTTCGAGAGCACAACCTCTCAGCCACTGGTGGGGCTGTAAAAAAAACCATGAAAGAAGTTTTAAATGAGCGAAAAACATTGATATTAAATTTTAGAGCGTAAAAAATATTAAAATATAATTATTCAGTGCCAGAAAAAAATCCATGGCGCACTTTTAAATTCAATAAAAAAATTAAATAATTGTCTTAAGTGCTTTCATATTCAAAAGTTTTATTTAAGCAAATTAAAAAATGTAGGTTTAATGTATGTCCATAGATGGCCGCAATGCGCAATAGTACCTCCAAAAGTTTAAAAAAAAAAAAAAAAACGAAGATAAGCAGCTTAGAGGAAAGAGAATACAATAAACTCCCTTAAATCCGCATAGTTTAAAACCAGAGGTTGTGCAGATTTTAGAATTTTGCGGATTTCTGCTCACCGTTTTGTTTACATTTTTTAAACAATAATTTGAATTTAATAATGCACTCGAAATTACAATGAATGCTTACAATAAAGTAAAATAATTAAATAAAATAATAAAATTAGGGAAATTTAAAAAACATTTAAAATATTAAAAGTAAAGTTCAAGTAAATAATTACTAATGCATAACTAAATATGCATAACAATGATGATGAGATAATTTTTTCTTGAATTATTCAGTGAAACTCACCTTATAAATGTACACTAATAATTTAGATAAAAATCTTAAAATAACAAAGTTTTATTTCATGTTTAGTCATATTTAATAACCAAAAAAAACTTCGTTAATACATAAATTATTTGATAACAATATCGCGATCGCCACTGATATCAGCACTATCTTGAATATTTTCAGAAATAAATTTATACTTCCTCCATAAGAAAACATGAGTTAAATCATATTAACCAGAATTAAATATTACAATGTGTACAGAATGATATAATTTTTTTTTTTTTAAACTTGAATTTTACACCTATATCTTAACTGTAAGTTTCATTCTTTACATTGGAAACGATGTGCGGATTTTAGGTATTTTCGGATTTTAGGGTGCTGGATTTGAGTAAGTCTAATGTACTTAATATGAGAAGTCTATAATAAGTAGAAGTAGTTACAGACTTTTTGTACTCAAAATTAGCTTGACCCGTAGTGACCCAAAAACAACCCACTAATCGAGTTTTCTTGAACATGTGATCCAACCCAATGGTCTTCTCATACCCGAAAACGAAAGAATGCAAAATTTAGTCAAAATCGTTAGAGCCGTTTTTCAGATAAAATTAGCTTGACCCATAGTGACCCAAACATGATCCACTAATCGAATTTTCTCGAACATTTGACCAAACCCAGTGGTCTTATTATACCCGAAAACAATAGCATACAAAATTTAGTCAAAATCGTTAGAGTCGATTTTTAGATAAAATTAGGTTGACCCGTAGTGACCCAAAAATGACCCACTATCAAATTTTCTGGAACATGTGACCCAGCCCAATGGTCTTCCTGTAATCCAGAACGGTAGGATACAAAATTTAGTCAAAATCGTTAGAGCCGTTTTTTAGATAAAATAACTTGACCTTGACCCATAGTGACCCAAAATGACCCACTAATCAAATTTTCTCGAGCCTATCCCAATGGTCTTCTAGTACCCCAAAACATTATAATATGTGATATGATATGAAAAGTCTATAATAAGCAGTTAAAGACTATTTTGTGCAATCTAACTGCCGTATCGTATTTTAACGTGTAAAATTAAATTGAGCAAGTACCTTTTGGATGTTGCTCGAGTTAAACAAAAGACCCCACATTGAAATATGGTAATAGATTGTACAAAATAAATGGTCTGTAAGCACTTAACTTAGCTTATTTTAGCATATAGCTTTGGAGGCTTCTTTTTGCAACTTCGAAGGGTGACCAATTTTTGGAACTAAATTTTTTAACTCTCTTAAACAAAACTTTCAATCATCAAAAGCATTTTTTCCAAGTCGTTACGTTTAAGACTACATTTATTATGGAATTTTAAAATACGTCAAAGATTTTTTTCAACCCTGTATATTTATCGCTTGAAAAGAAGAAAAGTCATAGCTATCACAAAAATATAATGCAGGATAATAATAATAATAATAATAATAATAATAATAATAATAATAATAATAACAATAACAATAATTGGTGATGATAATAATAAGGAAAAAAATGATAATAATAATAATAATAATAATAATAATAATAATAATAATAATAATAATAACAATAAATTATGATAATAATAAAATAAAATAAATGATGATGATAATAATAATAATAACAATAAATGATGATAATAATAAAATAAAATAAATGATGATGATGATAATAATAATAATAATAATAAATGATGATGATAATAAAAGTAATAAAAGTAAATGAGGATAATAATAATAATGATAAACAAGGA
This sequence comes from Maratus michaelseni, assembly GCA_963931845.1. NCBI lineage: Eukaryota > Metazoa > Arthropoda > Arachnida > Araneae > Salticidae > Maratus > Maratus michaelseni. Next base: position 109,522,301 of record OZ007597.1, on the reverse strand, counting down.
TGATAATAACAATAATGAAATAAATGATAATAATAATAATAATAATAATGATAAACGAGGATGATAATAACAATAGTAAAATAAATGATAATGATAATGATAAACGATAGTAATAACAGTAACATTAATAATAATAATCATAATAATAATGAACGATATTAAAAACAATAATGATGATGATAATAATAATACACATTGCGTATAACAATTATTATTATTAAAAATTAATGCATTTTATTAAACTTTTATACATGGAAATTATAATTCAAATAGATTGTATTTTATTTATTTAATTATTGAATCAAAGTCGTTACAAATATAAAGATTTTTAAAATTATGTTAATGAATTTCGTCACTATGTGCCGTACTTATTGACATATTTGCCTAAATTCCGATGAAATGCATAAATTTTACGCAAAATAAAAAGTCTTTCAAGAACGTTAATTGAGTGAATTATGCCTAAAGATGTGCATGCTTTGTTAAGTGAAGATAAGTCCGCTACTGTATTAGCATATTTCATTATCTGATGCAATAAAATATGCGAGGGGAGTTTCTGATCATTTAAATATAATAATAATAACAATGCTTGTGTAAATTAATACAGTAATAGATTAATATGGAAATTCCTGAATTAATAGATTTTCATCTATTGCGAAAAGACATTCTAAAGCTTATTTGTTTCGCAAAGCTGTTATTGATTTCTAAATCTTAACAAGCCACACATTAAATTAAAAAAATCAAAAAACCCGACTGCGTAAAAAGCAAACTAAAAAAATCCAGATACATAGATAGACTTTAATTAGGTACTTATAAATTAATTATTTCTCATCAATGTGAAACTGTTTTTTATATTACTTACCTATTTTTTTATTTACTTGTATTGATGACTTTTAAGTTGTGTTTAATTGTTAGTTCCTATCTATAAACACTGTTTTGATGAGACCTATAGATGTCTATGAAGGTTAGAGTTACAGTTAAGCTAGAGAACTTACCGACACAACTTTCAGGTTGTGTAATATTTGAACGGAGCTTCTGACTGTAAAACAGTCTAGGAAACATGGTCTTCATTTTGAAAGACCTATCCAATGATATTCCACTCAATATGGTGCGTAAATTTTTTTTCGTCTCTACCGCCATTTTGTATTTTACGGTCGCCATTTTGAATTTATGAAAACAAAACCTAGCCTATAACAATCGGACGGTTAAGACGAATCGATAGAGACCTCATTCATTAAAATTCATCCAGCCGTTGGGATGTTTCGAGGGTATAAAGAAATCCACATGCATACATACCCAGATACGCGTCAAACACATAACCCTTCTTGGCAGTCGGGTAAAAATATTTACTTATTTTAGGGAAAATAAATAAAATATTTTTACTGCTAGAAAGGGGGGGAAAGCATAACATGATGCAAAACAGTGTTAAACTAAAAAAAAAAAAACCCTGTCGGCTTGGCCTACCAGACACAGGTAGATTTCGAAGTAAAGTGCTAATTTCACCAACAGAAACTAAATCAAAATTAGAGATAAACCCAGTTTAACAATTTTATCTGGCCGCTTTTGACTTTTTTTTTTTTTTTTTTTTTTTTTTCATTATACTCTAATTCGCGCGCGTTACAAAATGCAACCAAATATTTAAAAAAAAAATTCACGTCAACGATTCTTTTTTATCGCCTTAGTGGCTGATTAACAGAGATGTTATTTGTTTTCTTCTAATCTACCCCCTTTTATTATTATTATTTTTATTTATTTATTTATTTATTTATTATTTATTTATTTATTTATTTATTTATTTATTTATTTATTATTTATTTATTTATTTATTTATTTATTTATTTATTTTTATTTTTATTTTTATTTATTTATTTATTTATTTATTTATTTATTTTTGCTATAAGAGTTGATTTTAACAAAAACTTGTCACTATAAAAGTTGTAGATAATATTAAGAAAATTTAAAATAAATATAAGCGGATTTGATATCTTGTGAATTGACGAAGTTATGAATTTTTTTTCTTCTTAAACCCCTATCTCCCTCCCCCCCTCCTCCTTGAGACCATTTTTAATCATATCAAAAATTTGTCATACATAAATTTTTCACCATTTTTCTAGAAGTAATAATAACCTTAAACGGATTCGATATGTATCATAACTAAAAAAGTTATGGAGGTTTTTTTTCTGTTTTCACAAAACGCCCCCCCCCCCCCCTTTCCCCTCTCCTTGGTCCGATTTTGCCCATTAACGAACTTCTCCGAGATTTTATTCCCCTTGATTTATGCATCAGTTTGGAAGAGATTTGTGCAGAATTATGGAAGTTATCGTGTACATAAAAAAGTGATATAGACAGAAAGATTTTTACCCATAGAACATAATGTAACGCAATTCTTTTGTGCGTCCCTGTAAACGAACTATAAATGTTACATACTTCATTTTCAATACCGGACATTCTATAATAATTATCAATAACACATAAAAGTTACATGGCAATCCAAGTATATTTACGAGAATTCGAGTGCGAACAGACTTAAAAGACGGCAGTCAGACAGACAAACCAAATTCATAAACATTTTTCAACTATGTTAGAAAGTGTTCAAAAAAGATTTATTCTTCTAATTTTTATTTTTAAAAGCTCCATCACTTGTATACCATTGACCAACACGAGATATTATGTTGCGTTCGCTTTACCACAATAGTGGTTTTTCGACTCGGTAACAAGTTTTACAGGGGAAACGGAGAAAGCGGTTTTATAGTAATCATTCCTTTACAATATCGTGTTTACAATATTCGATTTTCTGTACTGTTTTATAATTGATACAGAAACTGAAAAATTCACTTTCATTATCTAATTAATTAGTTAATTAATATTCTAATATTTTGTCTCATTTTCTCTTTGCTTAAATAATTTGGATAAATACAATTTTATTTTTTTAATGCATTTTTTTATTAAGTGTTTGTCCTGAGTTTGTTTGCACTTCAGTTAAAAATAAAAGAAAACACAGCTTTTTTAAGAAACATTCTTTTGTAAGCATTCAATGTTTATTTTAAAAACCAAGCCTAATTACAGTCTTTTATTTAACTAATTTTGGTTTTTGTATGTAAAGAGGTAATTTTGTAATCCATTTTTAACTCTCTAATTGATATGCTAGAATTATAAAAATAATTATGTACACAGGTGCGTTTCCGATGACAATACAACGTTTTAATATTTTTAGGGCTTAATTATCAGTTAATAAATTATTTTCAAGACTTTTTTTTTTGGTTAACTGGACACGTGATAAGTCGCCAAATATTCCATATGGTTACAAATATATTATACAGGGTGATCTCGATTTCATGGTACAAACTTTAAGGGTTTGTACAGCACACTGTAACAAACAATTTTTGTATAGGAAACCACGGTCATAAATCCATTTATGTAATCAAAAATACAGGTCGTCTCACTCCAATCCGAAGTCGCGTTTTCCTTCATAACTTAAATAGTACTGAAAATACTTTAACGAGATCCTTAGAATTTCCTTACAATTCATACAAAAATGAATCTGTTGCGAATGTTGTTAAAATGTCTTCACTACTGTTAAAGTTATGAACGAAAACGCGACTTCGGATTGAAGTGAGACGCCCTGTAATTGTGACTAAATAAATTAGTTTTTTTACCCTGGATTCATATAAAATAAATGATTTGTACAGTGGGTTGTTACAGGACACTCTAAAAATCATTTATCGTATAGGAAACCAGGGTCAAATATCCATTTATTTAGTCAAAATTACAGGGCGTCTCACTTCAATCTGAAGTCACGTTTTCGTTCATAGCTTTAACAGTAGTGTAGATATTTTAACAAAATTCGCAACAGACTCATCTTTGTATGAATTGTAAGGATATTGTATGGATCTCGTTAAAGTATCTTCACTACTACCAAAGTTATGAACGAAAACACGACTTCGGATTGGAGTGAGACGCCCTGTATTTTTGATTATATAAATGGATTTCAAACCCTGGTTTCCCAGACAAAAATTGTTTGTTACAGTGTACTGAACCAACCTTTAAAGTTTGTACCATGAATTCGGGATCACCCTAAAAATGGATTTAGTTGTGCGCCAAACCTCGTTAAAAAAAAAAAAAAAAAAAAAAAAAAAAAAAGCCAACTGGCTGTGAAATTGCAATAATGAAATATTTTTAACACTAAAAAGTAGAAAAAAAAACTGTTTAATATATATTTTTAAAAATATGCTTTAATCAATTAATAGTTTCATATTATTTAAATCATGATTACATTTCAATACTTTATATATTAAATTATGATTGAACTTCCGTTTTAACTCCTCGTCTCAAAGAATCCTTTACATAATTTCTTCTATCATCGGTATTTCTAAATGAAAATTTTTGCTTTATAATTGCAGAAATTTTATGATTACATAAGACAATATTTATTATTTATTGATAGAAATAATCAAGGATTTTAAACCCCATATATGCCACGTATACGCGACGCTCACACCGCAGAGGGATAAATGAGAAAACAACAGTTGCAAAACGAAAAGCTGATGTTGTATTTTTTTCTCATAAGTTACTGAAGCATTTAAATATATACTATAAACTATGGCATATAACGCACTCCGTGTATAACACAGACTTCAAATTGGAGACTTCGTTTTTCTATTTTTAAGTGTAGTCATCATATAATGTATCCTCCCTTCTTTGCAAAGAAATATTTATCAGATACATAGCAAAAATAAATAAATAAAGGTTATTTTAAAGTATAATAACTATTACTTTTCATATAATGCAATAGCATTTTTTTTTTTTTTTTTTTTTTTTTGCAAATAAATAGCATGTTTAATAAATTAGAAGTCTTATTTCTTATAATTATATTATATTTTTCTTAATTTTTGATTTTTAACACTTTCTAACATAGTTGAAAAGTGTTTGAAAATGCATAACAATAAATTAAATTTTTCTTCTAGTAAACACTGTTAAAATTTAGGTTGTTTTACCAGTGTCTGACACCATATGTCAGTTACTGGCTCATAAATGTCAGTTATTGGATATCTGCATTAATAATTTAAAACCTGAAAAAAGGCAAATTCATCTGTTGCATAGAATACACAAAATAGTATAAGCAACAAAAAAAAAAAAAAAAAAAAAAAAAAAAAAAAAAAAAAAAAGATGAGGGAAAAGAGCAAGGAAGAACAGAAGAACAGTATTTTGTTTTAAAATAAAGAATAAAGTTTGTTTTTTTTTAATCACTTTAACCTTTTGAATAAAAGTGTCAGTCACTGGTTCACTTTGTGTCAGTTATTGGTGGTTCAAATAGGGATAGTGTCAGTTACTGGAGTTTTTGACCATATTTATTAAAATAATTAATTTTTAATAATAAAATGTATAATTTTTCAAAATTTTGCCAACAATAATTTTCTTATATATCGTACTATCCTTTCAAAAACAAAGGTAGATATAAAATAGATTTAAATTTTTGTAATAGTGATTTGAACAAGAAAGAATCCTTAGAGTGTCAGTTACTAGGGGTTTCACCCTACTATTTCTACTGTTCTTTGTCAAGTTTTCGGAAAGTGGTGTTAAATTCGGCAGAAAACTCTGTATGCTATAATCAAAATACATTTGAATTTTTCACAGAAACTTTAACATATCCACGAATACACGTGCTACGCTTACACAAATGCATACAAATGTTGAACAGGACCTACATAGTCATTTGCCACAGTGACAAACCATTTTGAGCATTTTCTGAAATTTGGTGATCCAAAATATTATTTTATTATTAAAATTATTATCCTCCCCCTCCCCCCCCCCCTAATTGTCCTCGCGACTAAACATGTCCTTTACATTCTTGAAGTTGAAGGAAAATTCGTACAGAATTTCAGTAGATATTCGATAAAACGTCGAAAATCGAAAGAGTCCGGTCACTTCCTCTTAATTTTTGGACATCAGTGTATATCGAAAGTGCTGTTGCACCTGTATAAACAAACACTATAGAAATATTTTGAATAGGTAGTTGCATGATTTTTTAAATAAAGGAATATTTACTTTTACAAAATTTATTTTCTAAACGTAGCTGAGCACACTAAGAGTGATAATAAAAAACAAAAATACATTTGTCATAAATTTTTGTACTTTAATCTGCAGAATACATACATTAGAGATAAAATATGATATAGTTCTCGAAGGGGGTACTTCATACTGACAGACAAGGATTTATAAAATGATGCGGCATAAATTATATACTGAAATTCTCGCACGCCTATCCTTTTTTAACACTTTCCAACCTAGTTGAAAAGTGTTTATGACTTCGGTTTGTCTGGCCGTCTGCCGTCTGGCCGTCTGGCCGTCTGCCGTCTGGCCGTCTGGCCGTCTGCCGTCTGCCGTCTGCCGTCTGTCCGTGCTCTAACTCCCGTAAATATGCTCGGATTGCCCTGCAATTTTTATATGTTATAATCGTTATCTATAGCATGTTCCCTATTTCAATGGAAGTGTGTAGCACTTATAGTTTTTTTACAGGGACACTCAAAAGAATTCCGTTACATTGCGGTCTATGGGGAAAAATCATTTACGGTTTATTTAAATAATGTTTCACTATTTTAAACGCACTGAAATTTATATATATCACTAAGGTGCATTAGAAGAAGCTTAATATGGAATAGGGTGTGCATAGCACTTATACTTACTTTACAGGGACAGTCAAAAGAATTCCGTTACATTACGTCTATGGAGAAAAATCGTCTGCGGTTTATTTAAATAATGTTTCCCTATTTTAAACGCAATGAACTTTATATAAGGTTCATTACAAGAGACTTACTACAGAATATTGTGTGTATAGCAGTCATCGTTCATTTACAGGGACACACAAAAGAATTCTCTACTGTATGTTAACAATAATTCCTGGAAGTGCGTTTTAAGTTACTGAACGCTATTTTAATTTTAAATCGCTTTTTGTCTATTACGTGGTGTGTATAAATTCTGTAGATCCTATACAGGGAAGCACAAAAGTTCGGGAACACATTTCCGTATTATTTAACTCCAGACGGAGAATTTTAAACTGTGCTACGTGTTTCCTAACTGAACTAAAATTTAGCATCCTATGTAGTATATATACAAATCTATAGATCCTATACAGGGCTGAATAAAAGTATTCGGATTACTTAGATGTTATCTTTTAGCTTATTAAAGAGTATGACTCGTAAAATTATTTTGGAAGCGTTGGAAAGTGTTACATAATCTATGCTTGACGCATGATTTTTCGTTCTTGTTACAATAAAATATTGATTTTTTAAATAAAAAAAATATATTTTTACAATTTTTTTTTATTTAAACGTAGCTGGGCACCCTAAGAGAAAAATAGAAAACATTTGCCATAAATTTTTGCACTTTAATCTGCATAATGCATACATTAGAAATAAAATATGATGTAGTTCTCAAAAGGGCTGCTTCATATTGACAGACATGGATTTGTAAAGTGCAGCATAAATATGTACTGACATTCTCGCACGCCTATCCTTTTTTTCTTCCTACCTGTATCTGCGTGATAACATTCATTACATCAAATTCAGCTCGCGAGTTGTTGACAGTGTCATGCGTCACCTACCGTACGCCCCCCTCTTATTAAGGGGCAGGGAGTGGGGGCATTTGATCCTTCCCCCCTTTTTCTGGATCAAACGGCGGTTGTGGTTAGGTAGAAAGAGCCGAGAAATTACATGTTGCGTAGTGAAGCATGTCCCGATGAATTAATGATCAATTTAGGGGCCCCGTTGCCCGTGGCAACAGGGGGGGCTCTGGCCAAACACTGATGATGGCAAGATATTTCAATGGGGTTTTTTTTTTCGGGAGAGGGGTGCACTGGCTTTTTGACGAAGTTTGTTCTTTCAGGCAGCAGATGATAGGGGTTTCGCAAGTTCATTTATTGATTAGAACTAACAGTTTGTTTTTGTTTTCTAATGGATTTTTTTCAAATTACGCTTATATTTTGCGTGAATCAGAGTTGATACGCTAAATGGTAACGTCTTTTTTTAAATGTTCTCAACATGCTATTATGCAGTTTATTTATCCACTGAATCAATAAGTAAAAAGATCATCATGTAATCGAAAGGAATTATTTGTAAGAAGAAGATTAACTTTGAAGATTTATTATATAATAAAATTTTGGTGGTTTACACATTTCAAATGTAATATCACGATCCGTTTGCATGATTATAGTGTATTGTAAGTGTCATTTAATGTGCAAATACTAATTAAAAAATTGTATAAATTCCAAATAGATTTTGTGAGAATCAAACGATGTAATAAACTCAAAAAAAATTATTTTTATTAAATGGACAAATTTTTCAAATTACGTTTATATTTTGCATGAATCAGAGTTGATATGCTAAATGGAAACATATTTTTTAAACGTTCATAACATGCTATTATACAGTTTATTTATCCACTGAATCAATAAGTAAAAAGATCATCATGTAATCGAAAGGAGTTATTTGTAAGAAGAAGATTAACTTTGAAGATCTATTATATAATACAATTTTGGTCGTTGACACATTTCAAATGTAAAATCATGATCCAGTTGCACGATTATAGTATATTGTAAGTGACCTTTAATGTGCAAATACTAACTAAAAAATTGTATAAATTACGAATAGATTTTCTGAGAATCAGACTCGATATAATAATCGCAAAAAATGTCGTTTTTATTAAATGGACAAATATTTCCAATTACGTTTATATTTTGCATGAATTAGCGTTGATACGCTAAATAAAAAAAACGGTTATTTTAACCCATTTTCGGCCAAAGGTGCGTAAACGCACCATTTCAATAAATATTTTTTTATTAACACTGTGAAGTATATTTTTCGCTAATTTTATTTTTCTGCTATTTTTAAGGGTTCTGGAGACATCTATAAAATATTAGTAATTAAATTGAAGTAATCACTTTCTGTTGAGAAATTTTCAAAATACGCTGGTTTTTTACTGGAAACGGTTATTGACAAATTCGACTTTTTGAAAATGTATAATTATTCCACTTGAGGTTAATCATATGTTTTTATAATGGAGTAAAGTTGCAAGTTCTGTAAATAAAATAAAAATAAAACAAATGCCATAAGAAAACGTAACATTTTTTATTTAAATTTAATAATAAATTAATAATAATAAATTAATAATGGTAACGTCAAATTAAATAAAATATTATTTTTCATGCACGAAACTTTTTTGATGTCTTAATGAATGTAATTTAAGCAAATTTCTATGCAAATAATACCACATTTTATAAAATTTCTATGCTTGGCCGAAAATGGTTAACCGTTTTTAACATGCTATTATGCAGTTTACTTACCCATTGGATCAATAAATAAAAATATCATCATATAATCGAAAGGAGTATTTGTAAGAAGAAGATTAACTTTGAAGAACTGTTATATAATTAAATATTGGCGGTTTCCATATTTCCAATGTAATAGTATGATCCGTTTACACGATTATAATGTAATGTAAGTGGCATTTAGTGTGAAAATGCTAATAAAAATGAAAGCGAATTAAAATAAGATTCTGTAGGTGTACGACTTAATAAGATAAATGGAAAAATATATTTTTTATTGTCTACATTTAACATGCTATTATACAGTTTACCCATTGGATCAATGAGTAATCTGCATCATGTAATCGAAATCATCATATACGGTAGATGACTCAAAGGTGGCCATAGTTAAGTTTTGAAGATTCTTTATTATTTTTTGGTTGGGTATGTGTGGCTTAATTTTTGTTTGTTAAATTTTACACTTATCTATAACACACATCAAGTATACTTTTCTTTGTAAAATAAAATAAAATTTATTATATAATACAGGCACGAATAATATAAAATATAAGTGATAACAGCGATTTAACAATGAAGGACTGATAGCCTAAATGCTAATTCCCTAAAATTCATCAAACAAAACAAAAAATATAAAACCTCTCATGGCATCGACAGCATCCCAGGACAGGGACAAATCACAAAGAAACGACAACCTCCAAATGATAAAGACAAAACATCAAAGAAAAAAAAGGAAGTACTAGAGAAAAACCCTATAGCACACAAAACTGAAATCAACCACCGATAATGACAACAGCATCACTTTGAGTGATAGGAACAACCACAATCAAGTGACAACTCTAACTATTAAGCGACAAAAGTTGATCCAATGAATCAATAACCAAAAAGATCATCATATGATCGAAAATGTAAAAGGATATAATTATATTTGGAGGACGGTAAAATAGTTGAAATTTTATGAGGAAGTAGTCTAGTTTTCTTAAATAACTTCAGAAGACAGTTTTATAGTTGAAACTTTATGAGAAAATAGGTTTAGTTTATGCAAATATCTTGCGTATGTACTAAAAAATGATTTATAATATTTCAAGTATAATGTCATCATCTGTTAACTTTTTCGTAATGTGACAAAGTAGCATTTATTTTACAGATGTTAATAAAATAAATTATGCAAAGTGCGTTTATATATTGCGTGAATCAGAGTTGATACGCTAACCTAAAGCATGTATTTTTTTAACCATACTTATCATACTATTGTGCATTTTACCCATTGGATCAATAAGGAAAAAGATCATCATGTTATCGAAAGTTTGAAGGAAGAATAATAACTTCAAAGGACGGTTATATAAGTGAAATTTTATGAGGAAATCTGCCTAATTTTCAAATGTAACATCGCGTTCAGTTAACACTATCATAATGAAACAAAAGTAATATTTTTTTACGAATGCACTAAAATGAATGTTCACTCTTCGTTCAAATATTGATTGCATCGGACTGCTACATGCAAACATATTTTTTTTAACGTATTTTACATGCGACCAGTAAAATAAAAGATCATTTATAATCTAAAGTTTGAAAATGGAAAATTAGTTATTGATGACAAATATGTAATTGTGAATATGTAAAGAAGTCTGAATACGTTTAAAACATATTTTCTCAGGAACAAAATAGTATAAAAAATTGTACTTCATGCCGTAATTGTTTTGGTAAAATACATTTTGCATAGAACTAAGCAAATTTCTCACAAAATTTTGAAATACATTTATTGCTTATTTGAAATCATACATATATTTTAAAAGGTAATTGTGGTCTTTTTTTTTAAAGATATTAATTAAAACATAAACTCTGGTACCCTTTAAACAAAGTTTAAAAACATTTATATTTATGAAAGAACATGTTTAAAACATATTTCTTTCAGACAAAAATATTGTAAAAATTTTATACTATTATGACATAATTTTTTTATAACATGTATTTTTCGTATAATTAAGCATATTTTGCAGACAATTGTGAAATAAATGCATTGATTATTCTACAGCATAAACATATTTAAAAGTGTTGCATTTGTTCTTATATTTTTTTCTGTGAAGTTTAATTAAAACATAAATTAGGATGTCATGACACGTTACAAATAAGATCTTAAAACTTTATTTTTTTTTTAATTGTTTAAAACATATTTTTTAGACAAAAATAATATAAACATTTATTCAGCATGCCGTAATTATTTTGAAAATGCACTCATTTTTACATAGAATTCAGACAATTTCACACAAAATTGTGAATTAAATTTATTGCTTATTCTTCAGCAGTAACATATTTAAAAGAGTAATTGTTGCTAATACTTTTTCCTATAATGTTATAATTAAAACGTACACTCGTAAATCATAAAAGCTAATTAAAATATAAAACGTACATTTAAATCTCATAGCACTTTACAAACAAGATATTAAAACTTTTAAATTTTTGAAAGAAAACATTTAAAACATATTTTTTTAGACAAAAATAATATAAAAATTTCATACAACATGCAGTAATGCATTTATTTTGACATAGAATTTAGCAAATTTCACTCAGAATTGTGAAATAAATTTATTGCTTAAATGAATCAGTCAGAAAGGTATTTAAAAGAGTAATTGTTATTTTTACTTTTTCCTAAAATGTTAATTAAAACATACACTCCGTTTCGTAAATATAAAAAAAAAAAAATCCGAATCGTAAATATAAAACTTACTTAAAACATAAAAGCTAAATTTGGATCTCATAGCACCCTGCTAATAAGGCCCTAAAACTTTTAAATTTTTGAAAGAACACGTTTAAAAAATATTTTTAGGGTACCGTTTTAAAAAGTAAAAACCGAACCATTATAAGATCACTCGTGTGTCTGTCTGTCTGCCCGCCTGTCACAGTCGTTTTTTTTTTTTTCGTTAACTATGGAACGTGGAAAGCTCAAATTTAGAAGAGTTATAAAGCTCTATTGACCCACATATTTATTCATTGTTAGCCATTCACAAATATATTTAGGGAAAATTTAGGGGGCTAATTAAGTTACTTGAAATTTAAAAAAACTAGTCGTTGGGGGCCACCGTAATACTTACCCATCATGGATATGCATAATGTAAAATATTAAAATAAAAATGTGTAAACTACTTATAAAATGCATTGCAATTCAAATAAAATCGTGGCTTGATGACGTCACAAACTTTAAAGGCTCGATTACTGAATTGCTTGAAAGAGGTTTTTCCTTATAACTCCAAAAATAATAATCCTATTAACTAGCGGTTTATTGCATCTGATTAAGCGTCAAATTTCCAATTAAAATATATCTTTGAAGTGAAATTTGGATGAAATACAGGGTCATGAAAAATCGAAGAGTGTGGAAAATAGGATTCCAAATATCTCGGCAACTAATTATCCGATCGACTTCATGCTTTATTCAAAATTTATGTTTTTTTATTGTCTTTTATATTCATTTCTTAAAATAAACAATTTCGAAAATTTTTATATACCTTTCATCAGAACGAATATTTCGAGAGTCCGAAAAAAAATTGTTCCGGTTAATCGAGGTTATTGAAATGAAATAGGCTTCTTCCCATTATTACATACTAAGTACATACCAAATTGCAAGTCTCTATCTCAATTTTTTCGGGAGATAGAGCGTTTACAGACACACAGACACACACACAGACACACAGACGGACGGCAAATTTTTTTTCTACAAATATGTTTTTCGGAATCTCCAGTGTCTGAAACGTGTAAATCCGTAAAAAAAAAAATTTCGATTTTCAAAACGATTACAAGACTTACCCTCTACTACGTATGATGGGTAAGTAAAAATTGTACATCTTGTGAAAGATATCGTATCACCGAACATAAAAATTGATCTGTTTTAATTTTAGGTATTATATTTTCAGATGTATCGTCAAAAATGCAGTGCCAAAAATTTGTACCTCCCCCCTCTATATCCGAATCTATTGAAACTAAAATTATGAAAAAATTAGGGGTGGTAGGAGTTTATTTAAGCCTTGCAAGAAAACAATAGCGATTATCCTAGGTCACATAGTTTTTGAGAAAACTGCATTTTTCCTTTACACACAAACTTTACTTTGCGGGCGGTCAGCAGTAAGTTGAGGGGTGCTCAATACACGCTGTAAAAAAAATAATCTGAAACGTTTCATTCCATAGCAGAAAGGCTTCCGAAAATTTAGCGTAAGCTATGAATACTCTTCAGTTACTGGTTAGTTCGGAAACGCAACCATATTTTCGTTAAAATATTCAAAACGAAGAACATGTCAAAAATGTTAATTAAAATGTAAGTAAACAAAAAGTTAATTAAAACATAAAACATAAATTTGTATTTCTTAGAACCTTGCAAACAAGATCTAAAATTTTAAATTTATTTTAAAGAACATTTTTACAGCATATTATTTTACACAAAAATAAAATAAAATTCTGATACTACATGTCGTAATTATTTTTTGGTAATATACATTTTCCATAGAATTAAACACATTTCACACAGAATTGTGAAATAAAATTCATTGGTTTTTCTGAAGCAGAAAGGTGTTTAAAAGTGTACTTGTTGTTATTATTTTTTTTTTCTAAAATGTTAATTAAAACGTATGCTCGTGAAATATAAAAGTTAATTAAAACACAGAACATAAATCTGGATCCCTTAGCACATTGCAAAGAATATCTTAAAACTTTTTAATTTTTGAAAGAACACGTTTCAAACATAATCTCTCAGACAAAAATAATATAAAATATTGAAACAGCATGCTGTAATTATTTTGACAATGATTTTATTTTACATCGGATTAAGCAAATTTCTGACAAAATTGTGAAATAAAATCATTGTATATTTTATAGTATAAACATATTTAAACAGGCAATTGTTGTCATTACTTTTTTTAAATAAAGTTTATTAAAACATAAACTAGAATCTCATAGCATTTTGTAAAAAGGATTTTTTTTTTTTAATTTTTGAATGAAGATGGTCAAAACATGTTTTTTTCAGACGAAAATAATGTAAAAATTTAATTTTGCATGTCGTAATTTTTTAGTAGCATATATTTTTAGAAGAATTAAATTAAATTTTACACAGAATTATGAAATAAATCCATTGCTTATTCTACAGCATAAAGATACGTTAAAAGGTAATTGTTGTTATTACTTTTTCTAAGAAGGTTAATTAAAAACATAAACTAATGATATTTTAGTACCTTTCAAACAAGGTGTAAAAAATTTTACATTTTTGATATAATATGTTTGAACATTTAAAGAACACAATTAAAACATATTCTTTTAGACAAAAATAATATAAATATTTTTTATGCATGGCAAAATATAAAATAAAATTGTAATTTCTTAATTTTCCACTGAGTTATATAGGGTATCTCAAATAGATTTTAGTACGAATGTTTAGAGATGATAACATACATCAAATAAATTAGAAAGGATATGGGTGTCAAAATCCTGTTATTCATTCAAAAATACATGATGACTTACACGATGACGGAATTTTATGAAAATTTGTGCATTAGGATTAGCTTAATGATGACGAAGCTCAATGAATAGAGAAAAAATAATGTTTTCTAATTAGATAGTTTTCTACTGCAGTGTTTTATATATAGATAGAGAGGGAGGGGGGAGAGAGAGAGAGAGAGAGAGAGAGAAAGAGAGATGGTCCAAAGAACTGAGCTCAGCGCAGCCTAGCGCCGATAGGTAGAGCTTGTACCTTTAAGTGAGAGAAGAAAGGCCCGAGCAGTTCGTCGCTGAAGATTGATAATTTACAAATAGTAAGAGCAAAAGTGTCGACATGGCGAGATCTGATATATCGAAAATGTTTCACGTACGTGTTTCTCATTTAAAATATATATGTATGCTGATCGTATATTGGTCTGAATTGGCGATTAAATTGTTTTCTAGGCACATTTAGCTCCCAAATGCCTAGCGCGTGTTATTGGTATTTTACTACATGAATGAGTAATAATGGTTTTAACTTAAACATAGCAGTGTCCGAATCCCGGCCACCCAAAGTGGTTTAATTACCGGCTATCCGGTATTTGGACCTCGCTGTGTTTGCTCCGCGTAAAGGGGAGGAAAATAAATTAATTTACTGGTCCACGGACGCTGTATAGCTTTGTTGCGCCATTTGACTGTTACAATGTATGGCATATGGTTACAATGTTGGCCAAAATCGTCCGCAAAAGAGAAAGAAGAAAAATAGCGGAGGACAAACTAAAAAAATACAAACGAAAGGGACAGAAATTGGATTTTAAAAGGCAAATACAGAAGGTATCCGACAAAGGAAGATGATGCAATTTGTCTCTTTTGCGAGGGACCTTCTCTGCGGTCAGGTAGGGGGAACTCTGGATTCGATGTCTAGAATGCGATACGTGGGTCAATAGCACGCAGAGAGTGATTACTATGTTTGTGATTTTTGTAGATAAAGTAATCTATATTTCAAGCAGAAAGCTTTTATATTTTAACAAAATAAAAAATGAAACACGAACGAAAAATCATGCGTCAAGCATAGATTTTGTAACACTTTCCAACGCTTCCAAAATAATTTTACAAATCATACCGTTTAATAAGCTGAAAGATAACATCTAAGTAAACAATTTGGAAAACGCATAACATATTTAAAAACATAATTTCAGGAATTTACAACGTATACAATATTCGGAAAAATACTTTTATTCAGCCCTGTATATGATCTATAGATTTGTATATATACTACATAGGATGCTAAATTTTAGTTCAGTTAAGAAACGCGTAGCACTGTTTAAAATTCTCCTTCTGGAGTTTCAGTCAATAAACGGAAATGTGTTCGCGAACTTTTGTGCTTCCCTGTATATGATCTACAGAATTTATACACACCACGTAATAAACAAAAAGTGAGTTAATTTTGAAATCGCGTTCAGTAACTTAAAACGTACTTCCAGGAATTATTGTCAGACAGATAATTCTTTTGTGTGTCCCTGTAAATGAACGATGACTACTATACACACAATATTCTGTAATATACCTTAGTGATATATATCAATTACAATGTGGTTGCAATTGTGTAACATCATTAAAATAAACCGCAATAATTTCAATGCGTTTAAAATAGTGAAACATTATTTAAATAAACCGCAGACGATTTTTCCCCATAGACGTAATGTAACAGAATTCTTTTGACCGTCCCTGTAAATTAACTATAAGTGCTATGCACACCCTATTCCATATTAAGCTTCTTGTAATATACCTTAGTGATATATATCAATTACAATGTGGTTGCAATTGTGTAACATCATTAAAATAAACCGCAAATGATTTTTCCCCATAGACCGTAATGTAACGGAATTCTTTTGAGTGTCCCTGTAAAAAAACTATAAGTGCTACACACTTCAGTTGAAATAGGGAACGTGCTATAGATAACGACAATAACATATAAAAATTGCAAGGCAATCCGAGTATATTTGCGGGAGTTAGAGCACGGCCAGACGGCCAGACGGCAGATGGCCAGACAAACCGAAGTCATAAACACTTTTCAACTAGATTGGAAAGTGTTAAAAAAAGAAAAAAAAAACTACGAACAGAATGGAAAGAATACTGTCAGCGATAGTCATTAAAATTTTTATAAATTTAAATTTTTTTATTTTTAAATTTTTATAAATTTAAGATTTTTTTGAATTTAATAAAAATGCTTATTTATTAAAAATTCCATGTTCTTTCTGTATACATTAAATGTTACTAATCAATAAAATTTATTATAACAATGTTCTTCTCTCTTAATTAGTGAATTTAGCCCCTTTTTGTGTAATTATTTTCTAAAAACTGAGGCAGCCGGTATTTAGACCCATTTTTAAAACTCTAAATTTGCAGACTTTCGGAGTTTTTCTTTTTATAAGCAGAAAAAACTTTTTACACTGATTTTTTTTTTCTGATATCAAGGAACCCACCCTACCATAACTTTTTCTTCCACTAATTTTCAAAATTGCAGTATCTATATTAAAAATAAAAGTGGTAGCTGATATTCGGACCTTTTCCTCTCTCTCTCTCTCTCTCTATCTATCTATCTATATATATATATATAACCTTAAATGAAACATTATCATAACACCAACTTAAACCATGAAATAATTAAGTATGAAATAATTAGTTGACAATGAAAGATTCCCCAACACACTTAATATGGAATCAAAAAACATTGAAAGAATAAGAAATTAAATAAAAATTGAATCAATGGAATAAATGAATTAAATGAAATGAAATTTGTGGAATTTAGACAGAATTATCAAGTCCCAATTGCCTAAATACCACAAATAAAATGAGATGTTTCATCTTCATATTAGCCAAACATTGCTAAAAAATATGATATTGGGACTACATCTCAAATAAAATGATTCAAATCAGTGATAAAATAAAAAATAAAATACAATATAAAAAAGGAAAGAAACCATACTTATAAAAAAATTCATAAAGATGAATAGAGATATAAATAAGATACCTTGCAGTTCATGAACCATCATGAAAACTCCAACATGACTGGGGAATGAATTGCATAAAAAATCATATCATGTTGCCAATTTTAGAAATATAAATTGCTTAGAAATATAAATTGCTTTGCACTGATGCCAGAAATAATGTTAAAATATAATGGATTATAAAAAAAACAGGAACATTAGTGCTGCCATCTATTAGTAAAAAAAAAAAAAAGTGGATATAATCTGAATCGAAGGAATAGGATGGAAATAAATGTTTCATAAATCAACCAAATTACTAACTTAATTAATACCAATTAGTTAAATAATAAATTAATTAATAAATAGAAAATCGAATTACATTAAAGGATGTATTAATGTATAATACTATGTTATAAATAAGTATTAAGATGGAAAAATTAATAATAAAAAACAACTTAAAATAGTGCTGCCCTCTAGTGGTAAAAGTAAATATAAAGTATGGATGGAAATTAATTTTTAATAATTAAACCAAATTACTATCTTAATGATAGCCATTACTTAAATAATAAATAAATGAAATTAATTAATAAATAGAAAGTTGAATAATATCTAAGTAATGGATGTATAAAATAATAATACTATGTTATAAAAAAATAGTAATATATATATATATTGTACATCAAAGTTTTCGACGTGTTCAAATTTTGTAAGCATAATAATAAAAATAAAATATTTTTTTTTTTATATAAAAAGCTTAAAAGTTTACATTCGTACATAAATTTATGAAACTTTTATACGCACACGCAAGACATATATGACTTCATAATTATGTCTGACATTTAAGATTAGCACAATGTTATAACTTCTGAAATATAAATGATAACTGAAATCTACATTACCTACAAAAAATATTCCTTATACCGTTTTTACAAATTTGTCACTGTATATAAAAAGCCTTTAGATGCAATATACCATTAAGTTATATAAAGCTTACATATACACACAAATACGCACGTAAGTATAAAATAACTTCAGTACAAATTTAAACCATGAATAAACAAAAATATCATTGCATATGAAAAATATATGTACAATATTTTTTTATTCTGTAATATAAAGTTTGCATATGCATATAACCATAAAATGTTTTCATTATATACACATTACCATGCACAAATTGAACTGTCCTTGTTAATTTCTTTTCCTAAAAAAATCATAAATACATCTTATAAAATTTCCTATTATCTTTTTCTACCAAATATCTTACAGCTCTCTAAGTTTTGAAACATAAATAATAACGACAATCAATATCTTTAGCAAAGAAAAATTTTCTGATACTATTTTTTCCATAAAAAAATCACATAAGACAAACTCCAGCTACTGTAATATTTTTTCATTATTTAAATCTTATCTCGTATTCTCATATTACGTACTGCTGTCTACATCGATGAAAACGCCCTAATCGATATACACTTTGTGCATATCAATAGAAATCAATAGAGTGATATCGATAAAATGAAAAGTTTCGTCTTGATTAATGCTTTCTTCTGTAAAGAGGTGTATGATATTGTGATGATAGGTTCTTTCATCAAATAATTTTCTGCCTATTTGCTGCATGTAATCTATTGATTTGGGAAGATAATATTTCTTTTAATATTTTGTTTTAGACTACGTAAATTAATTTTAAAAAGTGCTTTCTGAATATTCTTCTTTTCTTAATAAGAATATTAATAGTTAAGAATGTATGTAAAAATATTATTTAAATATATAAATTTATAACTCAATGTAATACAAGGTTTTTCCACTATGTTTAAATATTTCATACAGAAATAATAAATAAACTTGTTTTATAGCTAAAGAGATTCTATGATTTTTTTAGAATGTTTTGCTCGTTTGTATGCGTTTAAAAAATTAGAAGCTTCTAATTACATACACAATTAATGATAAGCATACTGAATGATTTTTGTTATTCGAATGAATGATTCGTACATGCGAAAAAAGCATAGTTGACAACATTCGTATGTTTTTTAATATATTACCGCCAGAATTTTTTTTAAAAAAAGATAAGTTGGAAAAGCATAGTTGCCTACTTTCGTATTTTTTTAATCAGTTACTACCAGAAATTTTGTAAAAAAAAGAAACAAAGGCATAGTTGACAATTTTCGATTTTTTTTTTTAATCAATTAACCCCAAAAATTTTGTTTAAAAAAAATTGTGTGGTTTTTAATTTAATTCTAATTAAAATAAGATTTTTCTTTTTTCAAAATTTCTAATAGTAATTAATTTTTCAAAAAATGCGAAGGTTACAGCTATGCTATTGCGCATGCTCGAATGATTCATTCGAATATCAAAATCATTCATTCTGCACATCATTATACAGAGTGACTATACAGAGTCACTATACAGTCATATGAGTTAATTAACCAGTACTTTTAAATAATATGTGTACCATAAGAAGCACGCTAATATTAACAACTAACAGTGTCGCACATATTTTCATATTACTATTTAATGCTAAATTTTCTATGATGTTAAATAATATTTTGCTTTTCCATGCCAAAAAATAGTAGACAAATATTTAAGTAAATAAACTATTATGTTGTTGAACTGAGAGATAAATTATGCATAATTATTAGCTTAATTGCATAAACAATCCAAAGAACAAACTAAAAAAAGTTTGTTATAAAATAATTTCTCGTAAGAAAATTATCGACAACATATAAAATTTAATATTATTGTGTAATACTAAATTTTTTGTAGTGAAACATAAATAATAAAGAAAATCGATATTAAACAAAAAAATTATATATATCTCTCATATCACGTAATTTTTTTTTTTTTATATAATCCCATAAGACAAAAGCCAACTTCTGTTATAGTTTTTCATTATTTAAATTTTAGCTCGCATTCTTGTATTACATATTGATTTCGATATCAATGAAAATTCCCTTGTCGATATTCACCTCTGTACATTTCAATAGGAATCAATATAAGGATATTGATAAAATGAAAAGTTTCATCTTGATTAATGATTTCTTCTATATAAAAAAGGTATATAATATTTTGATGATTTTCGGTTTACTTTCAATATGTAATCTTTCATTTCGGAAAATAATATTTTTAGATTCTTATTTTAGTTTACTTTATCTAAATAAGTTTAAATATGCTTTCTAAGTATTGTTCTGCGATTAATAAGGATGTTAATAACTTTTTATATAAATTTATAAATCCGTGTAATACAAGTTTTTTCCAGAACCAGTGGACCTGTGCAGGGCTTTCGCACTGCAGTCGTTGAGATTATTTGCTAATGCGTATTTTCATTCATTTTTAATTAAACAACTTTTGTACTGCAATCTGTTTGTACTATGTCAAAAGCCTGTTCAAAACCTTTCGTGGGATATCTCATTCATCGTTGTAAGTTTTTTACGTGCATAGAAAAAAGGATGTTGACAGCATAAATAATATATATGATTTTTACACAATTTTTTCCAGAACCACTGGACCCGTGCGAGGCTTTCTCACTGCAATCTTTGAGTAGTTTATTTGCTGATGCGTGTTTTTGAATAAGTTTTAATTAACTGCAATTTTTAATGAAACAATGTAATTTAACGAAATGTGCGTACTATGTCAAAAGCCTATTCAAAAACCTTTTCTATGGTATCTCATTCATTGTTGTACGTTTTCTAAGGGCATAAAAAACCCCTCAACTTCACACACATTAGATTTTGTTCTACTGTGACCATGATAAGACTATTAATAACAACTTATATTTCCCCGGAATTCCATTTTCAATTATATTTTCCGGTATGTTCAATATTTTCGAACGTGAAAGATTCTTGTTCTTGCATGCATAAACCAATTAAAAAATAAAATATTGGTGGTAAACATCGTTTTTCCTTAAGAAAAATCTTCAAAAAAAAAATCTTGCATAATTACATAATACTTTGTAGTAAATTTTGAAAAAAATAACAACAAAAATCAATGTTATATGCAAAGAAATTTTTTCTTATACAACAATTTTTCAATAAAAATTATATAAAGTAAACACCAAATACTCAAAGACATTGCTTGTTATCTTTTTTCACTACTTAAAACGTATCTCATATAACAGTTACCGTCAACATCGATGAAACGCCTTGATCGATATGCACCACTAAGAATTGATAGAATGATCTACGGATAAAATGAAAAGTTATGCCTTGATTGATATTTTTTGTTGTTCAGAGGTGGATGATATTTCGATGGCAGATTCTTTGATCGAGAAATATTCTCCTTATTTTCGGTATGTAATCTATTGATTTCACGATAATATTTTATAGCTACGTATACATGCATATATCGTCGAACCTCGAATTAATTAATGCAAAGAGTCTCGGAAAAAAACATCGTTTAATCGGGGTTCTTAAATTGAGAAACAAGACAAATAAATTAAAATTCCATAAAAGTTGGTTATTAAATTTTGACTATTATTATTATGACTGATATTAATTATGACTGATATCAATTACCACTACTATTTAATTAGGTTTAGTTTTTTTGTGCATTAAATATAAACCTATCACTTAGAAAGACATATTTTATAGATTTTTTTTTCTTAAACCCATGTAACATGACTTTTTTTTATTTGTTTCAAAAGCATTAGGTATATTGTACCATTTGTTACAAAAGCATTACATATATATGATCGTTTGCATAAAAGTTGGTTATTAAATTTTGAAAAATATAATTACCGCTACTATTTAATTAGGTTTAGTTTTTTGTGCATTGAATATACGCGTATCACTTAAAAAGACATATTTTATAGATTATTTTTTTTTTCTTAAACCCATGTAACACGACTTTTTTTATTTGTTTCAAAAGCATTAGATATATTGTACCATTTGTTACAAAAACATTACATTGTTTTCATAAAAGTTGGTTATTAAATTTTGAAAAATGTAATTACAAGTATTTAATTGTTTTGTTTTGTTTTGTTGTTGTTGTTGTTGTGTGTGTGTGTGTACATTAAATATATACCCATCATGTCAAAAAAATTATTGATTTTTTTTCTTTGAACCCGTGTAACATGGCTTTTTTTTCTTTCTTTAAAAAGCATTAGATATATTGTATAATTTCAAATAGCCATTGACTATACTATAATATAATTCTGTAAACAAATTACCGCATTTTTCGTTCGAAGAGTAAAGAGAAAAAAAAATCCATGGAAAGGTAAAAATATTTGAAATTCATAAAAGTTATTGTTAAATTGAGGAAATGTTTCGGTAAAACGGGTATCAAATAATATAAAAATACCAGTCGGATGGTGAATCTAAAGTTTTATTAAATTCCGGGCATTAGTTCTTGAGATATGACTATCGCTAAAATCGTGTAATTCCTGAAAAAATACAGCATAGCAGCGCTACCTGTTAGGAAATTTACACCAAAACCTAATCAGCAACAACTTATGTCAACGTCTAACTGAATCTGAAGTTTGATGAAGTTCTGAGCATTAGTTCTTGAGAGATCTCGTGAAAATCATGAAAAAAGTAGCATAGCAGCGCCACCTGTTGGTCTGTTTACATCGAAACGTAACCAGCATTTATTTATGTCAAGGTCTAGCAGAATTTGAAGTTTGATGAAATTCCGTGCATTAGTTCTTGAGATATAGCTATCGTAAAAATCCTGAAAAAAGTGGTATAGCAGCGCTACCTGTTGGGCTGTTTACACCAAAACGTAATTATCGTGTATTTATGTCAAAGTCTAATAGAATCTGAAGTTTGATGAAATTATGTGCATTAGTTCTTTAGATATAGCTATCATGAAAATCTCGAAAAATGTAGCATAGCAGCGCTACTTTTAGGGCGATTAACACCAAAAACTAATCAGCACCAATTTATATCAGCGACTAACTGAATATAAATTTTTATTAAATTCCGTTCATTAGTTCTTGAGATAGAGCGTTCACAAACTTTTTGTCACATACAGACAGACAGAGTTACAGACTCACAGACAAACATTTTCTATAAACAGTCAAATCGTTTTCAGGACCCTCTAAAACGTATAAATCCGCCAAAAACCGGAAGTAAAATTTTTTTACGAATGTAATACTTTCTTCTTGTAAGGATAGAAGAAAGTGAAAACATAGCTGAAAATTTTTGATTGAGAACCTAAAAACATCCTAAAAACAGATATTCATTCCGGTTTGAGACAACTGATTAATACTCTATAAAAATTACTCGGAAACGTTTCCAAAAATCAGTGGCAAAAGAAACTTTGTTTTTAGAAATGCTTTTTTAAATTTGGAAAATGTATTGGTTTTTGAGGTTGCTAAAGATAAAGAATGCATTTCCAGAATGATGGGAAACTCAAAAGAGGTAATTGTATATTTTTGTTCGTAGTTATATTATATTTTTGTAGATTAGGAAACATATGGTTATTTTCACAGTGTATGAACAACTAAT
The DNA here is from genome assembly GCA_963931845.1 of Maratus michaelseni. NCBI lineage: Eukaryota > Metazoa > Arthropoda > Arachnida > Araneae > Salticidae > Maratus > Maratus michaelseni. The sequence continues at coordinate 109,498,101 of OZ007597.1, read as the reverse complement.
GAAATTTTAGACAATAATAAGTTTCATATTAAAGAGTATGAGACGAATAATCTCATTAATAAATAAGCACTTCATAGATTATTACATAAGAATAACAGTTACCGAAACAGATTATGACAGAAGATACAAAAAAGTATGACACAATTTCTTCCATTGAGCGAAGAAGCATATTCATATGTAAATAATAAATACAGAATATCATTTTGTTTATTTCCAACATCGAGATTTACTCTTTCCTTTGGTCCCCTCTATATTCACATATATACGAGGAAAAGTCATTAAGTCACAAAAGACAATTAAATAATAACTTACAATGATATTCACTTCAAAACTATTTTTATTTCTCAACATATTTTCCACCAATATTTATGCACTTATATCACCATTTTATTAGTGCCCCAACACCAGCTGCATAAGATATTTTGGGTTGCTGTCTCAGCCACATTAGGACTTCAAGCATCTGTGAACATCATCTTCCAACTTCTTCAACATACACCATACAGCTTCGACTTAGCCCTGAGCCCGAAGTGATTTTCATCTGTTTAGTCCATTAAAAAACCATCTTGGAAGCAAGATGATGTTCACAGATGATGAAAAGGTTCCACTTGAAGTCCTAATGTGGCTGAGACAGCAACCCAAAAAATGTTATGCAGCTGGTGTTGGGGCACTGATAAAACGGTGATATAAGTGCATAAATATTGGTGGAGAATATGTTGAGAAAAAAAAACAGTTTTGAACTTAATATCATTGTAAGTTATTATTTAATTATCTTTTGTGACTTTATTAATGACTTTCCCTCGTAAATATGCTTGTGTGTGTCAATAGGTAACGTATAAACGGCCTGTAAAATTGTTGCAAATAACACTTTTTCACTCAAGAAAATAGAATAAATAATCATACTAATAAATAAAATTTCCCATATCATTACGTAAGTGCAGCCATACAATGGATATTTCATGCAAATAACCACTGCACAATCTCTCCATTTAAACAAATAAACAGATTCATAACAAATTGATAAATGATTAGAGAAAACCATTACGTGTTTATTTACAACATCAAGTATGAGATTTTTTTTTATTTGGAACATGATTTTTTCCATTTTCTCTCTTTCCTGTCCCTCCCTAGAAGTCATTTTTTTTATCGATCGTCGACTGAAGCATTTTGTTTCCCAACTATAAGGAGGGATTATTTTCTCCCTAACTGATATCAGACTAACAGGTCAGTTCCAGAGGAAGACTGCCAAAAAGCACGTGTTCTGTCTTATTTGGTGGTGGAATGAGATGAAGAAGATTAACTAACTAATGATGAAGAATAAGTTTTATTCATTTTTATGGTATATATAGACGACCATATGGAATATAGACGACCATAATGTTTATTCCCTATGTCAAGTATGAGATTTGTTTTATTTTCGTCCCCTGTATATTCACGTATGTACGCATATAAGTATACTTATGTGTGTATGCACGGCCTGTAAAATTGTTGAAAATAAAAAAAATTCACTCAAGAAGATGGAACAAATAATCATACTAATAAACAACACTTCACATATCATTACGTAAGTGCAGCCATACAATGGGTATTTCATGTAAATAACAACTGCACAATATCTCCATTTAAACAAATAAACAGATTCATAACAAATTGATAAATAGAGAAAAACATTACGTGTTTATTTGCAACATCAAGTATGAGATTTTTTCTATTTGGAACATGATTTTTTTTTTTTCATTTTCTCTCTTTCCTGTCCCTCCCTAGAAGTCATTGTTTTTATCGATCGTCGACGGAAGCATTTTGTTTCACAAATGTATAAGGAGGGATTATTTTCTCCCTAACTGATATCTGAATAAAAGGTCAGTTCCAGAGGAAGATTGCCAAAAAGCACGTGTTCTGTTTTATTTGGTGGTGGAATCAGATGAAGAAGATTAATGAACCAATGATGAAGAGTAAGTTTTATTTATTTTTATGGTATAATAGTAGTATTCAAAGAAGAAACGGTGATTGTCTGTGACTGATCAAATATTTTATTTCTTTACTTTTTATTGAAATTTTAGAGCGTTTGAATAATAAGCAGATTTGATTTAGATAATTGACTAAAATTTATAAGTAGTTATTCTAAAAGTATGAACAGGGACCGATTTACAAATGTGGGATCCCTGGGTATAAATTCTTATGGGGACTCACCAAAAAAAATATATCATTGTAAGCGGTAATTATTAAGATAACCACTGCTGACTTTAAGAATTTTGTGATATTTAATGATTTTTTTTATAAATTTTCTTCTCAATTTTTTAGCAGTAAAAGTTTTTATAACATCCTCATAATCAATCCTTAGTGTTCTATCTCGCAGACGATTTTACAAAATTGTTTCCGAAACTGAACGTAGCCAAATTAAAAAAACCTGTAAACAAAATTGAAAAAGTAAAAATCGGCCTTTGTAGAGATTGACATCACTTATCCAATGTATTAAAGTCTTTTAAAAATATTGAAATGCAAACGAGATATTTAAAAAAAAAAATCTCCCATAGAATTAATATTAGCGATAGGGTGTTTTCGCATGAGTGAAGTAGTTATTTTTAAATGAAAAAAATAAACAGATTTTTCCATATTAATTTTGTTTTTTAATAGTTAAAACTTCATCAGATTTTGGTCAATAATTGAAAAATTTTCAGCAGAATTTGGGGGCCCCTGAAAATCGGGGTCCCTGGGCCTGTGCCCCGAATGCACTGTCGCAAATCAGGCACAGAGTATGAAAGATACTTCCACTGTTTTATTTGTGCATAGATAATATGAAAGTGACTTGCAAATACAAACCTATACTTTTCTATGTAGATTTCTTTTAATTAACAAAGTTCTAACTGATAAAATCGCTTAAAATCGGAAAACGTCATCTACTGACTATAACCATCTCTATATTTCTCATACCTCCCAAGTAGTCATTGTATTTATCGATCGTTGACTGAGGCATTTTATTTCCCATCTGTAAGGGGGGATTATGTTCTTCTAAAGTGATACATGTCTAAAAGATCATTTCCAGAGGAAAATTGCCAAAATACACTTGTTGAGTTTTGTTTGGCAGGGGATTTTTCAGGCAAAAATAATGACATAATTTCTTCAACTGAACAAAGAGGCAGATTCATAATAAATTGATAAATATAGACGACCATTCCCTATGTTAAGTACGAGATTTGTTTTATTTTCGTCCCCTGTATATTCACGCATATAAGCATACTTATGTGTGTATGCATGGCCTGTAAAATTATTAAAAATAATACTTTTTCACACAGAAAGGTGAAACAAATAATCATATTCATAAATAGACACTTCACAAATCATTACCGTAAGTGCAGACATGAAACGGATTTTTCATGCAAACAACCACGACACAATCTCTCCATTTATAAATAAACAGCTTCATAGCAAATTGATAAATACAGAAAACCATTACATGTCTATTTGCCAGATCAAGTATGAGATTTGTTCCATTTGGAACATGATTTTCCCCCCTTTTCTCTGTTTCTTGTCCCTCCCTAGAAGTTATTGTTTTTATCGATCGTCGACAGAAGCATTTTGTTTCCCAACTATAAGGGGGAATTCTGTTCTCCCTAAATGATATCTGGCTAAAAGGTCAGTTCCAGAGGAAGATTGCCAAAAAGCACGTGATCTGATATTTATTTGGTGGTGGAATGAGATGAAGAAGATTAATTAACTAATGATGAAGAATAAGTTTATTCATTTTTATGGTATAATAGTAGTATTCAAAGAAGAAACAGTGATTAATTGTTACTGATCAAATATTTTATTCCCTTATTTTTTATTGAAATTTTAGAGCGTTTTAATACTAAGTCGATTTGATTTAGATAATTGGCTTAAAATTTATAAGTAGTAATTCTTAAAGTATGAGAGGTACTTCCACTGTTTTATTAGTGCATAGATAATATGAAAGTTACTTGTAAATACAAACCTATACTTTTCTATGTAGATTTCTTTTAATTAACAAAGTTCTAACTGATAAAATCGCTTAAAATCGGAAAACGTCATCTACTGACTATAACCATCTCTATATTTCTCATCCCTCCCAAGTAGTCATTGTATTTATCGATCGTTGACTGAGGCATTTTATTTCCCATCTGTAAGGGGGGATTATGTTCTTCTAAAGTGATACATGTCTAAAAGATCATTTCCAGAGGAAAATTGCCAAAATACACTTGTTGAGTTTTGTTTGGCATGGGATTTTTCAGGCAAAAATAATGACATAATATCTTCAACTGAACAAAGACACAGATTCATAATAAATTGATAAATATAGACGACCATTCCCTATGTCAAGTACGAGATTTGTTTTATTTTCGTCCCCTGTATATTCACGCATATAAGCATACTTATGTGTGTATGCATGAACTGTAAAATTATTAAAAATAATACTTTTTCACACAGAAAGGTGAAACAAATAATCATATTAATAAATAGACACTTCACAAATCATTACCGTAAGTGCAGACATGAAACGGATTTTTCATGCAAACAACCACGACACAATCTCTCCATTTATAAATAAACAACTTCATAGCAAATTGATAAATACAGAAAACCATTACATGTTTATTTGCCAGATCAAGTATGAGATTTGTTCCATTTTGAACATGATTTCCCCCCCTTTTCTCTGTTTCTTGTCCCTCCCTAGAAGTTATTGTTTTTAACGATCGTCAACAGAAGCATTTTGTTTCCCAACTATAAGGGGGGATTCTGTTCACCCTAAATGATATCTGGCTAAAAGGTCAGTTCCAGAGGAAGATTGCCAAAAAGCACGTGATCTGATATTTATTTGGTGGTGGAATGAGATGAAGAAGATTAATTAACTAATGATGAAGAATAAGTTTATTCATTTTTATGGTATAATAGTAGTATTCAAAGAAGAAACAGTGATTAATTGTTACTGATCAAATATTTTATTCCCTTATTTTTTATTGAAATTTTAGAGCGTTTTAATACTAAGCCGATTTGATTTAGATAATTGGCTTAAAATTTATAAGTAGTTATTCTTAAAGTATGAGAGGTACTTCCACTGTTTTATTAGTGCATAGATAATATGAAAGTGACTTGTAAATACAAACCTATACTTTTCTATGTAGATATATTTTAAGTAACAAAGTTCTAAGTGATCGTTTAAAATGGGAAACCGTCATCTACTGACTATAGCTTTCTCCCTCTTTCTTGTTCCTCCCAAGTAGTCATTGTATTTATCGATCGTCGACTGAGGCATTTTTTTTCCCAACTGTAAGGGAGGATTATGTTCTTCTAAAGTGATACATGTCTAAAAGATCAGTTCCAGAGGAAAATTGCCAAAATGCACTTGTTGCATTTTGTTTGGCATGTGATTTTTTAGGCAAAAACAAGGACATAATATCTTCAACTGAACAAAGAGACAGATTCATAATAAATTGATAAATATAGACGACCATTCCCTATGTCAAGTACGAGATTTGTTTTATTTTCGTCCCCTGTATATTCACGCATATAAGCATACTTATGTGTGTATGCATGGCCTGTAAAATTATTAAAAATAATACTTTTTCACACAGAAAGGTGAAACAAATAATCATATTAATAAATAGACACTTCACAAATCATTACCGTAAGTGCAGACATGAAACGGATTTTTCATGCAAACAACCACGACACAATCTCTCCATTTATAAATAAACAGCTTCATAGCAAATTGATAAATACAGAAACCCATTACATGTTTATTTGCCAGATCAAGTATGAGATTTGTTGCATTTGGAACATGATTTTTCCCCCTTTTCTCTGTTTCTTGTCCCTCCCTAGAAGTTATTGTTTTTATCGATCGTCGACAGAAGCATTTTGTTTCCCAACTATAAGGGGGGATTATGATCTCCCTAAATGATATCTGGCTAAAAGGTCAGTTCCACAGGAAGGCTGCCAAAATGCACGTTTTGTATTTTATTTGAGCGTGCGATGAGATGAAGAAGATTTATTAACCAATGATGAAGAATGAGTTTTTATGCGTTTTTATGAGATAGTAGTATTCAAAAGAGAAACAGTGATTATCTTTGACTCATCAAATATTTTATTCATTTACTTTTTATTGAAATGTAAGAGCATTAGAATAATAAGCAGATTTGATTTTTAAAAAATTACTAAATTTATTAGTTATTTTAAACAGTGTGGAAGCTATTTCCACTGTTTTACATATATATAAATAATGTGAAAGCGACTTCCAAATACGAACCTATACTCACTTTTATATGTTGTTTCTATAAAATAATAAGGTTCTAACTGATAAAATTGGCTAAAATGAAAAGAAATTATCTATTGACTCTTTTTCGCGTCTCTCACTAGAAGTCATTGTTTTTCTAGATTGGAGTATTTTGTAAAGGTTGGAGGTGTGGGGTATGTTCTTCCTAAGTAATATCTGTTTAAAAATCACTTCCAGAGGAAGATGGCCAAAATGCCTCTGTTGTGTTTTATTAAGCATGGAAGACACACAACCACGACATAATTTCTTCAATTGAACAAAGAATATGAGATTCATAGTAAATTGATAAATACAGGATATTATTTATATTACTTATATTTCCTACATTAAGTATGAGATTTGCCTTTTTTTGTCCCTTGTATATTCACGTATGTATGCATATAAGCATGCTTAAGTGTGTCAACAGGTAGATATGAACGGCCTGTAGAATTGGTGAAAATAACAGATTTTTACTCAGAAAGATTTAACAGATAATCATACAAATAAATAACACTTCACAAATCATTACGTATGTGCAGCCATAAAATGGATTCTGCATGCAAACAACCACGACACAATCTCTCCATTAAACAAATAAACAGATCCCTAACTAATTGATAAATACAGAATAACATTACATGTTAATTCGCTACATCAAGTATGAGATTTGTTCCATTTTCAACATGATTTTTTCCCCTTTTCTCTGTTCCTTGTCCCTCCCTAGAAGTCATTGTTTTTATCGAACATAGACTGAGGCATTTTTTCCCCAACTGTTATGGGGAATATGTTCTCCCTTAGTGATATCAGACTAAATGGTCAGTTCCAGAGGAAGATTGCCAAAATTCACGTTTTGTATTTCATTTGGGCGTGGGATGAGATGAAGGAGATTTATGAGCCAATGATAAAGAATGAGTTTTATGTGTTTTTATGAAACTGCAGTATTCAAAGAAGTAACAGTGATTATCCTTGACTGATCAAATATTTTATTCATTTACTTCTTATTGAAATGTTAGATCGTTTGAATAATAAGCAAATTTGATTTTTATAAAATCACTAAAATTATTAGTTACTTTAAACAGTATGGAAGGTATTTTTACTGCTTTATATGTATATAAATAATATGAAAGCGACTTCCAAATACGAACCTATATTTACTTTTATATGTAGTTTCCATAAAATAATAAGGTTCTAACTGATAAAATCGGCTAAAATGAAAAGATATCATCTATAACCTTGTCTCTTTTTCTCCTCCTTTCCTAGAAGTCATGGCTTTTCTCGATTGGAGTATTTTGTTTCCCAATTGTAAAGGTTTGGAAGTGTGGGATATGTTCATCCTATGTAATATCTGTTTAAAAATCACTTCAAGAGGAAGATGGCCAAAATGCCCCTGTTGTGTTTTATTTGGCATGAGATTTTTTAGGCACACATGTACAACATAATTTCTTCAATTGAACAAAGAATGAAATTCATAATAAATTTACAACTACAAGAGTTTATTTAAATTATTTATATTTCCTACATTAAGTATGAAATTTCTCTTTTTTTGTCCTTTGTATATTCACGTATATGTGTATATAAGCATGCTTATGTGTGTCAACAGCTAGATATAAGCGGCCTATAAAATTGGTGAAAATAACAGATTTTTACTCAGAAAGATTTAACAAATAATCTTACTAAAATAAACACTTCAGAAATCATTGCATATGTTCAGCCATAAAATGGATTCTTCATGCAAACAACCACGACACAATCTCTCCATTTAAAAAAACAAACAGATCCCTAAGAAATTGATAAATACAGAATACCATATATGTTAATTCGCAACATAAAGTATGAGATTTGTTCCATTTGGAACATGATTTTTCCCCTTTTCTCTCTTTCTTGTCCCTCCCTAGAAGTCATTGTTTTTATCGAACGACGACTGAGGCATTTTTTCCCCCAACTGTAATGGGGATTATGTTCCCCCTTATTGATATCAGACTTATGGTCAATTCCAGAGGAAGATTGCCAAAATGCAAGTGTTGTATTTTATTTGGGCGTGGGATGAGATGAAGGAGATTTATGAGCCAATGATGAAGAATTAGTTTTATGTGTTTTTATGAAACTGCAGTATTCAAAGAAGTAACAGTGATTATGTTTGACTGATCAATTATTTTATTCATTTACATTTTATTGAAATGTTAGAGCGTTTGAATAGTGAACAGATTTGATTAAAAAATTGCCTAACATGCATAAGTAGAATTATCTTAAAAATTACAGAACTTACTTCCACTGCTTTACATGCACATGCATAATATGAAAGCGACATGCCAGAACAAACCTATACTCACATTTATATATCGTTTTTATAAAACAATAAGGTTCTAACTGACAAAATCGGCTAAAATGAAAAGATGTCATCTATTGACTAGCCTTGTCTTTCTTTCTTGTCCCTCCCTTAAGTCATTGCTTTTATGAAATGAAATGAGGCACTTTGTTTCCACTGAATTGTCAGTTCCAGGGGTAGATTGCAATAACGCACGTGGCGTTTCTTATTTGGGCGTGGGATTAGATGAAGAAGATTTTTTAACCAGGGGTGAAGAATGAGTTTTTATGAAATAGTTGTATTCAAAAGAGAAACGACGATTATATTTGACTGATCAAATATTTTATTCATTTACTTTTTATTGAAATATTAGAGCATTTGAATAATGAGCAGATTTTTTTTCTTTTAATGACTAAAATTTATAAGTAGTTATCCTAAAAGTATGGAAGTTCCTTCTACTGCTTTTCAAGTACATATATAGTATGAAAGCTATTGTACTTATATAATTGCAAATACAAAACTATGCTCTTTTTTATGTGCATTTTTTTTAATAAGATTCCAACTGATAAAATCGGCTAAAATCAGAAGACGTCATCTACTGACTATAGCATTGTCTCTCTTTCTTGTACCTCCCTAGAAGTCGTTGTTTTTATCGATGGACGACTGGGGCATGTGGTTTCCCAACTGTAAGAGTAGATTATGTTCTCCCTAAGCTAAAATATGATTCCCCCAAAAACACATCAGCAATACTAATAGCCATCAATATTTAATCTTTAAAGCAATCAATATTTCCAAACAACTACTGTAATTACAAACAAGTTGGAAATTGTACGTCAAACGTGACAAATGAGGTGCGTTCGTACTATAGCTAGTTATATAAATATTCAGATCTTGATTTTTAATTCTGTGAAATGAATTATATCGTCTGCAGATTAATTTCTGTAATAAAATAAGTATCTCGGTCGCTTGACGATTAAACCTCGGAAGCTCCTATAACAAGAAAGCACCGATTTTCTTTTTAAAAAAAATCAAATTTCTTAATAAATATTTTTATTAATATCTCCTAAAGTTTTGATTCGATTTTTATAAAATTTGAAATGTCCCGACAAAATTATGCAAAGATAATATATCTTAAATTTCAAACCATTCGGTTGGGTAGTTTTTGCGTTGTTATATGCGGACGGACGGACAGACGGACGGACCAAGCGACGACAATAGGTGCTACGTATTTATATCATTACGAAAAAGAGACTTCAGCAGCTATTATCACTGTGACGGAGTACAAAATGCTTATCAGTAGGAATTTTAATTTTACATTCTGTCTCTGAAAACAATAATTTTGCAAAGAGCGAAGAAACAGTCGATAGGTTTTGGAGGTAGCTATAGTTGTTTATGAACGATAAAATGTTAAACAAGAACGAAAAATCATACACCACCGCATAGATTGTGAAACACTTTCCATCACTATCAGAATATTGTTAAGAAAATTCATTTTTGTTCATACAATGAAATGAGATACCTAAATAAACATTTACAAAAAACTGACAACGCAGTAAAATTTCATTTTCAGAAATTACTGTCATAGCTGGTAATGTTTGCGAATTCTATCGTGCAACCCTGTAATATGATCTATACATCTCATAAAACACTAAAAATTAGTTACGTTTTTAAATGTTTAACACAGCTGAAAATTTGTACTCAGCAGGTCCTCGTACTCAATAATCTTTAGAAAACATGCTGTAGTGCACCTCAGTATTGTATATCAATTTCATTTAAATACACTGTAAACGATTTTTCCCCATAGATATTAATGCAATGGAATACTTTTGTGCGTTCCTGTAAACGAACTATAAATGCTACTTACTCTATATAAAGCATATTGCCATCCCCCTCAGTGATGCATATAAATTCCCTTATGTTTGAAACAGTGTAAGTCATTAAAATGCACTGAAAGCGATTTTTCCTCATTGACCGCAATGTAACAGAATACTTTTGGGTGTCCCTATAAACGAATTATAATTGTTACTTATTCCATACTCTATAAAAAAAAAGGTGTTGTCGTCTACTTCAGTGACACATATCAATTGCATTATGATTGAAATAATGTAACATTATTAAAATGCACTGAAAATGATTCTTCCGCATTGACCGTAAACGTATCGGAATACTTTTGAGTGTCCTTGTAAAGTAATCATAAATTCTACACACTTCATTTTCAATACCAAACATATTATGGTAAGCCTCGATAACATATATCAATTACATGGCAATCCTGGCTTATACCTATATTTACGCGAGTTAGAGCGCAGGCAGACGGACAGACAAACCGAATTCATAAACACTTTTCAAGTATGTTGGAAAGTGTCAAAAAGCAACAATAGTAGTGGTAGTAGCAGTAGTAGTAGTAGTAGTAGTAGTAGTAGTAGTAGTAGTAGCAGTAGCAGCAGTTTTAGTAGTTGTAGCAGCAGTTGTAGCAGCAGCAGTAGTAGTAGTAGTAGTAGTAGTAGTAGTAGTAGTAGCAGTAGCAGCAGTTTTAGTAGTTGTAGCAGCAGTTTTAGCAGCAGCAGTAGTAGTAGCAGTAGTACTAGTAGTAGTAGTAGTAGAAGTAGCAGCAGTTTTAGTAGTTGTAGCAGCAGTTGTAGCAGCAGCAGTAGTAGTAGTAGTAGTACTAGTAGTAGAAGTAGTAGAAGTAGCAGCAGTTTTAGTAGTTGTAGCAGCAGTTGTAGCAGCAGCAGTAGTAGTAGTAGTAAGAAGAAGAAGAAGTATATGCGCGTAAGGAGGTTTCGTATCATTAAATTATTATCATTATTATTATTATTATTACTATTATTATGCTTGTTTAAAATAATAAAGTAATTGCAGTAATTGTGCATTTAAAAAGATAAACAATCTGTACAAACATTCCCCATTTAAAAAAAAAAAAAAAAAACAAGAACGAAAAATCATGCGTCAAGCATAGATTATGTAACACTTTCCAATGCTTCCAAAATAATTTTACAAATCATTACCGTTTAATAAGCTGAAAGATAACATCGAAGTAAACAATTTGGAAAACGCATAAACATATTTAAAAACGTAATTTCAGGAATTTCCAACATTTATTTCCAACATGTACAATATTCGTAAAAATATCCGAATACTTTTATTCAGCCCTGTATAGGATTTGTAGATTTGTATATATACTACATAGGATGCTAAATTTTAGTGCAGTTAAGAAACGCGTAGCACAGTTTAAAATTCTCCTTCTGGAGTTTCTGTCAATAAACGGAAATGTGTTCGCAAACTTTTGTGCATCCCTGTATAGGATCTACAGAATGTATACACACTACGTAATAAACAAAAAGTGAGTTAAATTTAAAATCGCGTTCAGTAACTTAAGACGCACTTCCAGGAATTATTGTTAACAGACAGTAGAGAATTCTTTTGTGTGTCCCAGTAAATGAACGATGACTGCTATACACACAATATTCTGTAATAAGCCTCTTGTAATGCACCTTAGTGATATATATAAATTTCAATGCGTTTAAAATAGTGAAACATTATTTAATTAAACCGCAGACGATTTTTCTCCATTGACGTAATGTAAAGGAAAGCTTTTGACTGCCCGTGTAAAGTAACTATAAGTGCTATGCACACCCTATTCCATATTAAGCTTCTTGTAATGCACCTTAGTGATATATATCAATTACGGTGTGTTTGAAATTGTGTAACATCATTAAAATGAACCGCAAATGATTTTTCCCCATAGACCGTAATGTAACGGAACTCTTTTGAGTGTCCCTGTAAAAAAACTATAAGTGCTACACACTTCAGTTGAAATAGGGAACATGCTATAGATAACGACAATAACATATAAAAATTGCGGGGCGATCCGAGCATATTTACGGGAGTTAGAGCACGAACAGACGGGCAGACGGCCATACGGCCAGACAAACCGAAATCATAAACACTTTTCAACTAGGTTGGAAAGTGTTAAAAATGACTTCAGCAGTTAATATCATTACGACGGAAAAACAAAAAGCAGACTACGATGAATTTAAATTGTGCATTATTACCTTAAAAGCACTAATGCTAATTTACACAAGAACGAACAACTTAAAATTAAATAAAAATAACAATAGCTGTAATAGTAGTAGTAGTAGTAGTAGTAATAGTAGTAGTAGTAATAGTAGTAGGAGCAGGAGGAGTAGAAGTAGTAGTAGCAAGCATCCATTGTGTTTGTCAGCTATAACAAGTTGGAAATTGTACGTCAAACGTTACAAACGAGGTGCGTTCGTACGCACGTTTTAGAATTAAATTCATGATATCCCGTGCGTAGAACGGGTTAAACAGCTAGTTAAGTATATATTTTATGACACTGTTCATACAATTATCTTAACTAGTTATATAAATATTCAGATATATATGTATCAGCTAGTTATATAAATATTCAGATCTTGATGATTTTTAATTCTGTGAAATGAATTATATCGTCTGCAGATTAATTTCTGTATTAAAATAAGTATCTCGGTCACTTGACGATTTAACATCCATCGGAAGCTCCTATAACAAAAAAGCACCGATTTAAAAAAAAAAAATTCAAATTTCTTAATAAATATTTTTATTAATATCTCCTAAAGTTTTGATTCGATTTTAATAAAATTTGAAATGTCTCGACAAAATTCTGCAAAGATAATATATTTTAAATTGCAAACCATTTGGTTGGGTAGTTTTTGCGTTGTTATATGCGGACAGACAGACAGACAGACGGACGGACAGACGGACGGACCAAGCGACGACTATAGGTGCTACGTATTTATATAATTACGAACGCACCTAATAATACTTAAAACAATGTAGCAATTGTATCAACATTGCAGAAAAAATAATTAAAATAAAATACTCTCTCCTGATTCCGTTCTATTGTTCAATGCAAAAAAAAAAAACTTCTTTCTTCCTTGAAAAACACATCAGTATTACTAACGGCCATCAATATTTAATTTTTAAGCCAATCAATATTTCACCAAAACAGCTAATATCGTTACAACGGAGTACAAAATGCCGACCGGAATGAATTTAAATTTTGCATTATCCCCCTGAAAACACTAATGCTAATTTAGCCAAGAGCGAACAATCTGTCAATAGGTTTTGGGGGATCGTTACAGCAGCTGAAGATAATGGCCGCGATGGTCGAGAAAATATTAATTCAATACTTTTGATTACCATGCACGACATGGCGCTAGCGTAAAAATAAATCGGTGATTCATGCTCTAGAGTTTGTAGGGCGAATTTTCTTTTTTATTATGTGTTAGTAATATCGGATTTTTTGAACCGAATAATTGTAGCAATAAAATGTCTGCTGCTGCCATCTATTAAACAACAAAAGAACTATTATTTTTCTCCACCTTTATTATCATTCTTTATCATTCAGACTGGAAGCAGGAAAACATTCAGTTAGCTGTTTTATGCAAGGTGCGTGCAATAAATTGGCAATAAACAAAGGCATCTCCTTATTTCGCGTGTTTTCTATGAATTTTGAAAAAACTGTACCGTCAACATTGAAAAATCCACTAGTCTGAAATCTGCAAATACCTAAAATCCACACATCATTTGCAATATAAACAAAGAAAGATTCCGTGTAAGATTCAGTGAAAAAAGATGATGATGTTTTGATTGGTGAATTCTAAACTGGGTAGTTTGTGCTGATGAAGAAGTAGTCAATCAGAATATTACAGATGAAAAAATTATAAGTGATATAAGGCAGTCTTCAGAGCACTCACAGACACTGAAGAAGCCTTCAGAGCACTGAATCAGATGGACTTTTGATGAGAAATTTGCTCATGAAGATAAATATTTGAATTTTTTTTTTAATGATGCACTTTTGTAACTAAGCAAGAACTTCTGATTGTTTGTAAGTTGCAAGGAAAGATTTTAAAATATAAAACTAAAGCTCTTAAATTATTATTGTTCATATGTTTAACAAATTTAAGTTATACTTTGTAATAGTGATTATAATTTATCAAAATTATTCATTGAATAAATAGTTTTTTAATAAATTAAATTATATTTACATTAAATACATTGATTTCTATTAGCATTTATAATGTATTACATATAACCTAGTATTATAAAAAGGTTTTAAAATATAAGCAAAGTAATGATCTAAAATCCGCAATGATCAAAATTCAGAAGTTCGCAAAGTCCTTGATCTGCAGCTGTGTTTGAGATTTTTCTGTTTTTCTAAAATTATGACTTAACATTCTGTTTTTTTTTTCGGATAAAAATGTTATATGCTGATAGCAATCATCATTTCAAAGGAATACGAAGTTATACCAACGTTAATTTCTGGACTTTCTGCAGGGTGAACTGCTGTGAATATTACAGAGTTTCGTAATATTCCTTTACCTACAGTTTACAAAGAGAAAAAGTAACGCTGATCCTGATATTGCAACAACAATAAGAACAGGGTATAAAGTGTGCAAGGATTATACGAGGATTATGCGATATCTGTACTTATGCTATCCTTGGATGCCTATAATATCACGTTCACACCATAGTATTAAGTTGCTTAGCTTTATTTTTTTGAACCGGACAACCCGAAATTCGGCTTCACCTGTTCACGTTACCAAATCTTTTAAGAAACTTAACTTAGCCAAACATATGTCTGGGCATACGCATAAGTTGTTAAACTTGTAACTCCAACTTCTGACTATACATAGTTTATTAATATTTTCCTTCTTCGCGGCTTTTTAAATAAATAAACGATAGGAAAGATTATTCGAAAAAAGATGATTAATTACTTGTACAGCTCAACTCGAAATTTCAAAGCAATTTTGAATAAGAAATTTAGTTCAGAAGGCAAACTTCCACTCAACTCATATTTAAGAGAAGATTTCAAAGTCAAGAACGCTTCAGAAACTTGCTCAAGTCTAAAATTTCGATTCCAGGTCGTCCTCTTTAAAAACTTTTCAAGTTAAGTGACTTAATTAGCATAGTGAGAACGCGATATTGTGCTTTTTCATTGCTGTTATGGCAACATCAAAATCTGCGTCTTATACCTTCTTAAAGTAGCAAAATGCGGGTAAGGGTATGTTATTGTAGTCCATTGAAGTATGTTATTGAACTTCTGAAGCAGTTCGTTCTTCACGCAGTCTAAAAATTTCGGTTGATCTAACTTTGTATTCCTTCGACATAATGATTGCTATCAGCATTTAAAACTTTACTTTAAAAAATTATGTTAAATTATAACTTAAGAAATCTAGTTTATGAAAATTAATAAGAAACACGTAATAATAAGAAGATGCAAAGTTATTGTCAATTACTCACTCTATATATTCCGATAAAAAAGTATTTATTTGTTCATCTGTAAGTATCATTACTGTTGCAATAATTGTGTTCGTTGCATGTAAGCATGTATATAAAGGTAAAACTAGGTAAAGCTAGGAGAGTCTGCGCACAATTCAAAAGAATAATAATAAAAAATCTAAATATTAATTTTTTGCTAAACTATCCATGAATATTTTTTACTTCATCTATTTTTTATGCATTTCCATTGCCATTTTGTTGTTATGTTGTAATTTAATAGAACAGTTGTAATAAAACCAAGAAAGTTATTTTGCACAATCTGGTCTTACAGGGTTGGTGTGATTGCGCACATGGGTAGGAGAGATTGTTACTAATAATAACTACAATTAAATTGTTAACAATAATAATTATCACTTAAATGACATTGTTGTAATGCTTTTGTGAACAACTATTATTGTATTAGGAGTGAACATTTCAACATAATGATTAAAGAATCAGAAAAAGGAAATAATTTTAAAAACGATTAAAAAATTTTAATTAAAGAAAAAGAAACTAAAGAATCAGAAAAAGCATGTCCAGATAAGATTACAAAATAACATTAAGTTACTTGATAACGCGTTTAACTTAAAATTAGTCCATTTTCATTTTTCATTATTTTATGCAAATTTACCAATAAGCTGCGTAATCTCTCCTAGCATGGAAACTAATGGGAACAATACGTCATCTCTCCTAAGTAGCAGATGCGCAAACTCTCCAATTTCGATAAGAAAGATTGCGTGGCCTTTTATTTAAACATGGCCGCTACTAAAACGAACCGTTGATGTTCGCATTGTTAGTCTAGATTAGTAGCTTATGAGAAATCGTTTGTGTTTAAAATATTTTGTACTACTGACATTGTATATAAATTCTGATGAATAGCTATGAAAATTCAAGCACTTACTTTGGGAAAACCAAACAAAATAGCAATGCTTTATCTTAGACTCTCAAAACAATCAACGTGCACTTTCAAGTAGACACTAAACTACTGCTGTTGTACAACTACCTGCAGTCACTGCGCGCTCACTGTACTCCTTCCACCCTAATCTCTATGTGCGCAATCTCTCCGACCGTGCCATCTATCCTGGCTTTACCTTATATGGACAAAAATCACCGGGCACTTTCGATTTTACATGATTTGTCGAATATTTAGAGAAACATCTGAACTCTTTTGTAACTTCAGGAACATGAAGAACATGTTTGACCTCAGTTTTCAGCGAAGGTTTTAGCTCGAGAGCAATTAGGAAACAAACAACATACTGAAGAAAAATATTTTCGATCATCCTGTAAAATAAAATGCTCGAAATGATCTGTAGCTGCAGCACATGGCTATGTGTATCTTGTACAGCATTTGTGTTCATTTGTATAAATAACAGCCCGTATATCCATGGCAATATAAATGTTTCTTTAAAAAATTCCAGAAATTTTTGCAAATCAAAAATTTTTTGTTTATAGCCAGCTGGGTTTTCAACCAAATTGAACACCACTTTCAGAAAACTTGACAAAGTACAATAAAAACAGCATACTATAATTATAGAATATAAATATATTAAACATTTGATGATGTATGAACATTTGTATGAAATTATTTTTAATTTGTCAAGTTTAATTGTTGTCAACTATATAGTCAACCTTCTAATATGAGTTGTCCTATATAGATGACTACTGCATTAAGCAAAAACATTTTTGTTATCGTTAGCGCATGCGCAGTTAATATTATTTCATACAAATGCTAATATTTCATAAAGTATTTAACATATTTATATTTTGGTTCTAGTATGTTATTTCTACTGTACTTTTCAAAATTTCTGAAAATGCTCTTAAATTTGGTCGAAAACCCTCCATGCTTGCTATAAACAGAAAACATGCAAAATGTCTTGAATTTTTTAAAGAAACTTTTATATATCTCCCTGGATATACATGCTATTCTTACACAAATAAACACAAGTGTTGTACAAGATCCGCATTGTGATGTGCTGTAATTCCAGATCCTTTTGAGGATTTTATTTTACAGGGTGATTGAAGATATTATTTTTTTCTTCAATTTGTTGTTGGTCCCCCAAATGCTCTCGTGATCAAATCTTTGCTGAAAAATATGAGGTCAAACATATCCTTTAAAATCCTGAAATTCCAATAGAATCCATGAAGAATTTCTCTAGATATATTCGACAAAACGTGTCGTGTAAATTAAAAAGTGTCCGGTGATTTTTGGCCATATACTATTTGTTATAAAATGCGTGTAATCGTATGAGATGGCTGTAAATATGAAAGATGTATGTAAGGTAAAGCCAGGAGAGATGGCGCAGTCGGAGAGATTGCGCACATAGAGATTCGGGGGGAAGGAGTAGAGTGAGCGCGCAGCGACTCCAGGTAGTTGTACAACAGCAGTAATGGAGTGTCTACTTGAAAGTGCACGTTGATTGTTTTGAGCGTCTAAAGTAAAGCATTGCTATTTTGTTTTGTTTTCCCAAAGTAAGTGCTTGAATTTTCGTAGCTATTCATCAGAATTTCTATGCAATGTCAGTAGTACAATATATTTTTAACTTAAACGATTTCTCATAAGCTACTAATCTAGACTAACAATGTGAACAGTGAACATCAACAGTTCGTTTTAGTAGCGGCCATGTTTAAATAAAAGGCCGCGCAATCTTTCTTATCGAAATTGGAGAGTTTGCGCATCTGCTACTTAGGAGAGATGGCGCATTGCTTCCATTAGTTTCCATGCTTGGAGAGACTACGCAGTTTATTGGTAAATTTGCATAAAAAATTAAAAATTAAAATGGACTAGTTTTAAGTTTTTGTGTTATCAAGTAACTTAATGTTATTTTGTAATCTTATCTGGACTTGCTTTTTCTGATTCTTTAATTTTTTTCCTTTAATTAAAAATTTGTAATTGTTTTTAAATTATTTCCTTTTTCTGATTCTTTAATCATTAGGTTCAAATATTCACTCCTAATACAATAATATTTGTTCACAAAAACATTACAACAATGTCATTTAAGTGTAATTATCATTGTTAACAATTTAATTGTAGTTATTATTAGTAACAATCTCTCCTACTCATGTGCGCAATCACACCAACCCTGTAAGGACAGATTGCGCAAAATAACTTTTTTGGTTTTATTACAACTGTTTTATTAAATTGCAACATAACAACAAAATAGCAATGGAAATGCATAAAAAACAGATGAAGTAAAAATTATTCATGGATTGTTTAGCAAAAAAATATTTAGATTTTTTATTGTTATTCTTTTGAATTGTGCGCAGATTCTCCTAGCTTTACCTTATTTAAGCGTAAAAGTCAAAAATTGGTGTATTATAGTGGCCTCCACAGTCACGATTATGCCAAGATTTCAGCTACGATTTCGCTAAGATCATCGCAAAGCTTATATATACATCATATGTACACATATATATACCCCAGACGATTATATATGTACCATATACGTCATTTATTTAAGTCTTATGTGCCATATATACATCATATACAGCTTATGCATACGTCATAAATGTTACGGTCATATGATAAATCCGGTAATTATTAATACTAACCGGTTATTATTAATAATGATCGGTCATAATGACCAGTTATTAACCTGTTATTATTAATAATGATCGGTTATTATTAATACTAATCGCGGTTATTATTAATAATTACCGGATATATCATATTGACCGTAACATATATACGTCATATATGCATCATATATGACTATAACTGGGCCTTATGCGTCACGGAATGTTATATGCATCATATAATATTATAATGTCATATATGCTTTATAATTTAACGATAAATATTGATCACTTGGTGATTCATTCTCGGGAGTCGCTATAAGCCAAAAGTACTTATTTAAGTATAGAATATGCATCGTGAAAGTAATTTAAAAATCAATAAAGTATTTATTAATTTTATCAATCTGGTGCATAAATAAATTCCGCCAATCGTGGATTTTTTTTTTTTTAATAATATTGTTAAATACTTTAAATTCTCATATTTCAAATTGTACGTATTTATCCAAATAAAATAGTTTTACTACTAGTTTTTATATAAACTGAAATTTCAAATTATAACACATGTTTAAGCAAAGTAATCAGTAATTAAATTCATTTTTACAAGCAAAATACTTTTTTCCCAAGAGACGCGTGATTTTTTTTTCTCTGGTGTGCTTTAAAAAATACGTGAATATGAATTTTCATATAACCGTTTTGAAACTTCTTTCTGCAGAATATGAAAAAAAAAATATTTTTGCTTAGAAAACTAGGGTAACATTTAGAAATTAAACTTTTCTTCTTCCGCTTCAATATCTGCATTTCTATCTGGTTTTAGTCCGCTTTTTCTGGGGGAGAAAAGGAAAATTCAGCAGAGAAAAAAAAATCTCTTTAGAGAAATTTGTAGAATAAAATAGAGTTTCATTAAAGTAAACTAAATATACAGAATCAAAGAGAAAATATAAGTGCAACCAAAATAATTCTAAATTTAGAGTCAAATTATCTTCGTTTTTATAATGTATAAATAACCAACCAATGTAGAATATATTTCACAGATCTGTATTTTTTTTTTTCGATATAACTTGTAGTAGGTGTTTTAAAATTTTGTTCATTCTTAACGATTTTCATATGCTATTTAAGTAACCTTTTATTTTAGAATAAGCAAAAAAAAAAATTAAATTACTTTTTTTTTTTTTGTAGAAACTAAGCAAGCATTTGGAAATTAAACTTTTCCCCTTCAGCTGAAATAACTGCTTTTATTCGGTTTTAGTCAGTTTTTCTGAAGGAAAGAAAATGACGTTTCAGTAGAGGAAAAAAAAAATTTTTTTAGAAAAATTACTTTACGTTATTACTTGAAGATAAAACTGGAACTTCACTAAAATAAACTAAATAAAAAAGATATAAATAAAAGATTAAACGATGATAAGTTTGACAAATAGAATTTTTAATTATGACACAGATGTTAGATTTAAATTTTAGATTTGATTTTATGATGTAATTCAGAATTTCAAATAATCGTAGTTTTTATTTTATATAAATAAAATATAAATAAGCTACCTGGCTTTTTTCTGGAAGAAATAAAAAATAGCAAGGAAAAACATTAGAAATTGTGTTATTACGCTCTCTTGAAGAAAAAGTTGGAACTCCCTTAAACTAAACTAAATAAAATAATCAAAGAAAAGATTAAATGATGACTAGAATAGCTAAGATAATGTTAATTATGACACTGACGTTTGATTCAAATGTCAGAGTTGATTTTATGAAATAATTTAGAATTCCAAATAATCTTCGTGTTTCTTTTCTTTTCTTTTTCTTTTTTTTAATATATAAATAAACTATAAGAAAGCAATCAGATTAATAAGAAAATAAAACAGCAGGGGAAAAATACAGAATTTACTTTATGTCATTACATTCACTTCAAGAAAAGCGGAAATTTAATTAAAATAAACTAAAAAAAAAAGTTTCTCAAATAAAAGATTAAACGATGACTTGACTAGAGCGACTAAGATATTGTGATAAAGACGTTTAATTCAAATGTCAAAGTTGATTTTATGATATAGTTTAAAATGTCAAATGATATTCGTTTTTATAATGTGTAAATAACCAATAAAAATTTTATATCTTTTTTAAATGTATATATTTTTCCATACAATTTGAGGTAGGAGTTCTCAAATTTTGTTCATTCTTAACAATTCTCATATGTTATTTAAGCAATATATTTTCACAGAATACGCAAGGAAAAATATGAATACTCTCTTTTTTAGAAAATTAAACAAGCATTCGGGAATTAAACTTTCTCCTTCAGCTTCAATAACTGTATTTCTTCGATTTTAGTCAGTTTTTCTGAAGGAAAAAATGAAGATCTGGGAAATAGCTGGGGAAAAAAATCTCTTTAGAAAAATTAAAAATCTCTTTAGAGAAATTAAAAATCTCTTTAGAGAAATTACTTTATGGTATTGCATTCACTTGAAGACAAATCAGGAACTTCACTAAAATAAACTAAATAAAAAGGTTCAAAGAAAAGATCAAACGATGACAAGAGTGACTAAGAGAATGTTTAATTATGACACTGACGTTTGATTTAAATGTCAAAGTTAATTTTATGATATAATTCAGAATTTCAAATAATCATCCTTTTTATTTTATATAAATAAAGCGTAAATAAGCTATCAGACTTTTTTCTGGAAGAAATAAAAAAACAGCAGGGAAAAACACAGAAATTGTGTTATTACACTCACTTGAAGATAAAGCTGGAGATGCTTTAAAATAAACTAAAGAAAATAATCAAAGAAAAGATTAAACGATGACAAAAATAACTAAGATAATGTTAATTATGACACTGACGTATGATTGAAATGTTAGAGTTGATTTTATGATGGAATTTAGAATGCAAAACGATATTTTTAATTAAATAAATAAAGTATAAATAAGCAATAAGATTATTTTTTCTGGAAGAAAATAAAATAACAGGAGGAAAATACAGAAATTACTTTATGCCATTTCATGTCACTTGAATAAAAGCTGAAATTTAATTAAAATAAATTAAATAAAAAAGTTTCTCAAATGAAAGATTAAACGATGACTTGACTAGAGCGACTTAGATATTATGCTGACGTTTAATTCAAATGTCAGAGTTGATTTTATGATATAGTTTAAAATGTCAAACGACCTTCGTTTTTATAACGTAGATATAACCAATCAAAATAGAATATATTTTTTAAATCTATATATTTTCCGATACAGTTTTTTGCAGGGGTTATCAAATTTTGCTCATTCTTAACAATTTTCATGTGTTATTTAAGCAAAATGCAGCTT
This sequence comes from Maratus michaelseni, assembly GCA_963931845.1. Lineage (NCBI taxonomy): Eukaryota > Metazoa > Arthropoda > Arachnida > Araneae > Salticidae > Maratus > Maratus michaelseni. The sequence continues at coordinate 109,475,407 of OZ007597.1, read as the reverse complement.
CAATAACTGCATTTCTTTGGTTTAAGTTTTTCTCAAAGAAAACAATGAAGTGTCAGCTGGGGAAAACACAAAGAGAGATTATTTTATTAGAGAAATTACTTTATGTTATTGCGATCACTTGAAGACAAATCTGGAACTTCACTAAAATAAATTAAATAAAAAGGTTCAAAGAAAAGATCAAACGATGACAGGAGCGACTAAGTGAAATTCTAATTATGACACTGATGTTTGATTTTAATGTAAAATATATATATATATATACATGATTTTTTTTTTTTTGTAATTTAGAATGTCAAATGATCTTTGTTTTTATTTTGTATAAATATGGTTTAAATAAACAGTGAGTCTTTTTTTTCTGGAAGGAATAAAACATAGCAGGGGAAAATGCAGAAATTGTGTTTTTACGTTCACTTGAAGAAAATCTGAAATTTAATTAAAATAAACTAAATAAAACATATTCAAAGTAAATATTAAACAATGTCTTGACTAGAGCGACTAAGATACTGTGATACTGACGCTTAATTCAAATGTCAAATTCTATTTTATGATACAGTTTAAATATCAAATGACATTCGTTTTTATAGTGTATAAATAACGAATGAAAATGGAATATATTTTTTTAAATGTATGTATTTTTCGATACAATTTGAGGTAGGTGTTCTCAAATTTTGTTCATTCTTAACAATTTTCATATGTTAAGCAATATATTTCTACAGAATAAGAAAGGAAAAATATGAATACTCTTCTTTTTTTTAGAAAACTAAACATATTTTCAGGAATTAAACTTTTCTCCTTCAGCTTCAATAACTGCATTTCTTTGGTGTTATTAAGTTTTTCTGAAGGGAAAAAAAATGAAGTTTCAGCTGCGAAAAAAATCTGTTTAAAGAAATTATGTTATTGCGTACACCTGAAGACAAATCTGGAACTTCACTAAAATACACTATATAAAAAGGTTCAAGGAAAAGATCAAACGACGACAAGAGCGACTAAGTGAATGTTTAATTATGACACTGACGTTTTATTTTAATATAAAAAAAAAATGATTTTATGATATAATTTAGAATGTCAAATAATCTTCGTTTTTATTTTGTAGAAATAAGGTTTAAATAAGCAATCAATCTTTTTTTCTGGAAGGAATGAAACGTAGAAAGTGAAAATGCATAAATTGTGTTATTACGCTCAGTTGAAGAAAAAGCTGGAGCTTTACTAAAATAAACTAAATAAAAAGGTTCAAAGAAAAGATCCAACGATGACAAGAGCGACTAAGAGAATGTTTAATTATGACACTGACGTTTTATTAATATATATATATATATATATATATATATATATATATTATGATATAATTTAGAACGTCAAATGATCTTTCTTCTTTATTTTCTATAAATAAGGTATTTATAAGCAACCAGACTTTTTGTGGAAGGAATAAAACATAGAAAGGGAAAATGCAGAAATTGTGCTATTATGCTCAGTTGAAGAAAAAGCTGGAGCTTTACTAAAATAAACTAAATAAAAAAGGTTCAAAGAAAAGATCAAGCGATGACAAGAGTGACTAAGAGAATGTTTCATTATGACACTGACGTTTTATTTAAATATATATATATATTATGATATAATTTAGAACGTCAAATGATCTTTCTTCTTTATTTTCTATAAATAAGGTATATATAAGCAACCAGACTTTTTGTGGAAGGAATAAAACATAGAAAGGAAAAATGCAGAAATTGTGTTATTATGCTCAGTTGAAGAACAGCTGGAGCTTTACTAAAATAAACTAAATAAAAAAGATTCAAAGAAAAGATCAAACGATGACAAGAGCAACTAAGAGAATGTTTCATTATGACACTGACGTTTTATTTAAATAATAAAAAATATATCTTATGATATAATTTAGATGTCAAATTACCTTTGTTTTTATTTTGTATAAATAAGGTATAAGTAAGCAATCTGACTTTTTCTGGAAGAAATAAAACATAGAAGGGGAAAATGCAGAAATTGTGTTATTACGCTTACTTGAAGAAAATCTAGAGTTTTACTAAAATAAACTAAATAAAAAGGTTCAAAGAAAAAATTAAATGATGACAAGAGCGACTAAGAAAATGCTTAATTATGACACTGACGTTTTATTTAAATATATATATATATGTAAATATGATATAATTTAGAATGTCAAATGATCTTCGTTTTTATTTTGTATAAATAAGGTTTAAATAATATTATTGCGTTCACCTGAAAAACAAAGGTAAACTTAACTACAATATACTAAATAAAAAGATTTTGGAGGAAGATTAAACGATGACTGGAGCGCATAAGAGAATTATTTAATTATGACACTGCAGTTTGATTTAAATGTCAGAGTTGATTTATGATATATAGTTTAAAATGTCGAATGATCTTCCTTTTTTATATGGTTATAAATAAACAATTAGTGTTCTGGAAAGATGACAAATTAGTAAGGGAAAAATTCTCTTTAGAGAAATTTCTTTGTGTTTTCACAATAACCTGAAAAATAAGGCAAAACTTCACTGCAATAAATTGAATAAAATTATTCCAAGAAAGTATTTATGATTAGACCGTCTTAGAAAATGTTTGATTAATTTAACATACTTATTTCAATGTTGTACAAATCATATTTAATTATTTTTAAAAAGTTTAAAATTTTAAAAAAAGTAAAAAAAAAACTTTTTTGCCTGGTATCTATTGCGCGCAAGGTTGTAGAAAAAATATTGCTTCAAAAATAACAAACAAAACTGATAGTGATGTAAAATGGATGTATCTTGAACTTATACTTCAATTTCAAGCAAATAAAAAATTATCATATTTTTTTTAAATATGCATTTTTTTCAACAAAAAAATTAATTTTTTAAACATTTTACAATTTAAATTTAAATTTAAAAAAATTAAATTTTTAATTGTTTAAATTGAAGTATAAGTTCAAGATACATCAATTTTACATCATTATGAGTTTTGTTTGTTATTTTTGAAGCAATATTTTTACTACAACCTTGCGCGCAGTCGATACCAGGAGAAAAAGTTATTTTTTATTATTTTTTTTAATTTAAACTTTTTTTTAAATAATTAAATATGAATTGTACAACATTGAAATAATTATGTTAAATCAAGCAGGCCTATTATTGGTAAAAATTTCATTTTATTGTGTGTTATATGAAGTCAGAAATAAAATAAAATGTGACATGATGCAAACTTGCATCTTCGGAGGAAAAGTAAGACTCCTGAGACCCCTTAAACAGATATATTCCATAGCTCTGAAGAAAGGAACCACCATACGTATATACAATGTAAAAAAAAGACCAAAGTTTCTTAATCAATGAAAGTATAATTTAACCAGGAACGAAAATATATAATTACCTCTTCGAAGTTACCCACAATTTCGAAAAGTGTTTTTATCTTTAGAAACCTCAGAAACTAATACAGTTTGGAGATTTAAAGAAGCATTTGTAAATACAAAGTTTCGTTGCTGCCACTGATTTTCGGAAACGATTCCGAATAGTTTGACTAATTTATTAATCATTTTTCTCAAATTGGAACATTGATTTTTCTGATACAATCTATTCTCAATTAAACATTTTTAGTGGAGTAATTAAATGTATATACATGTAAGAGTAACAGAATAATATGAATTATAATTTTATTTTAATCGTATTAATTTATCATGCTTGTCTGTAAAACATATTTGTTGAACATAAAAATGTTTACTTGATAATTGATAACATCCGGAAAACCTATATTATTGGTTGAGAAAACTGATTAATACACGAGAAAAGTTCTCGGAAACGTTTCCGAAAATCAGTGGCAGCAAAAAAAAAAAAAAAAAAAAAAAAAATTGTTTTTCATGAATGCTTCTTTAAATCTCGGAAATATATTCGCTTCTGAGGTTTCTAAACATCGTTTTTCGAAATCGTGAGTAACTCGGAAGACGTTATTGTATATCACTTACCCATCATACGTAGTATAGAGTAAATATAGCAATCGTTTTAAAAATCGAAAAAAATTTTGACGGATTTACACGTTTCAGACACTGGAGATTCCGAAAAATATATTTTTAGAAAAAAAGATTTACTGTCCGTCCGTCTGTGTATGTGTCTGTGTGTCTGTAAACGCTCTAACTCCCGAACAAATTGAGATAGAGACTTGAAATTTGGTATGTATTTAGTATGTAATAATGGGAAGAAGCTTATTGAATTTCAGTAACCTCGATTATCCGGCACTATTTTTTTCGGACTCTTGAAATATTCGTCGGATAAAATGTATATAAAATTTTTCGAAATTGTTTATTTTAAGAGTGTATATAAAAGACAATAAAAAAAACAAATTTTGCATAAAGAATGAAGTCGATAGAATAATTAGTTATCAGACGTACATATTCTCTTGTAATATTCTAAATATTACGAGGTATTTAGAATTCAATTGTCACACTCTTTGATTTTTCGTGACCCTGTACTTCATTTAAATTTCAATTCAAAGATGTATTTTAATTGGAAATGGGACGCTTTTCCAACGCAGTAAACTGCTAGTTAATATGATTATTATTTTTGTAGTTATAACGATGTTTCTTTTACGCAATTCAGTAAAGAACATTTAACGTTTATGACGTCCATTAAGTCACGATTTTATTCAAATTGCAATGCATTTTATGAATAGTTTACACATGTTTTCTTTTCATGTTTTATATTATGCATATCCATGATGGGTAAGTATTACGGTGCACCCCACCCCCCAACGACTAGTTTTCATTTGTGGTTGTACTGTATTTTCCTAGATTAAGAAAATTTGTCTTTTTTTTTTTTAACAATGTACCTGTCAAGACAGAAACCTGTCTCAAACGGAGTTTTTTCTGCGCCCCTTGCAATTCCATCCACTTAAAACTGTCATGACTAATTTTTAAAATTTAGTTCGAAAATTAAAATGATACATATCAAGATGTCGAGAAGAATATGGGGAATAATGTAATTTTAGCATTTGGCTAAAACTAATTTTTTCTCTGATTTCAACATTTTTGAAAAAGAAATTTTGAACTCATCTGAAAACCGGCGCTGTACTTGAATAAATGTTCACAATCAATCAAATTATCATGCAAAGTGCAAGAATGCAGGGGATATCATTATGGTTAATTAATTCTGTCCACTCGTTAAGTGTAGGTAAGCAATGTCAGTCGAAAGAGGAAATTCTTTTATTTCGTCTTGCGCCGAGATCATTCCGGGACGGAGAAATGAGTTTTAAATTAAATGGAATTTCTTTTGTTATAATGAATATTTCGAGTGAGTAAGCGGAAAAATGCTGGGATATTGCAATCGGCGATTGACTTAGTTTACGGTAAGTGTTCATTTCAGCGGAAGATTTAAATGAAAAGGCAATTTATAAAAAAGAGTTGTTGCCAGTCATATTTTTTATCGTTCAATGTAAAATTAGCATTTGAAATGATACTTTTAAGATGCTTTTGCACATATGAAAATGTGCTTTATTAAAAAATATTTTACACCTGCTGAAATGAAATCCTTGCATCAATATATTTCCGATAAAGGAAAAAGAATACAATATCAGAGTCCAATCAATAGTATATCTTTATTCTATTGAAGAATTTATTGCTTAACGAAATACCACCGCTCTACTACTTACGTAATATTGGTGAGTTAGTGGCTACATTTTAGAAGGATACTAGGCCAGTTTAAATAAACTTCGTCGATTTTGATATGTTTAATGAATAGATCAATAATATACAGCGCATATCAAAATATATAGCGTATACTGTTTAACAATGTTTATGCAACATTGGTGGGATATTTCGCTTATAGTGAAGATATTAAAAACGTTAAAATAATTTAAAAAATGTCTAATTGGTATATTTGTTTTGTGCACGGAATTTTATAAATATGTTTACATTTTTCCTTTAAAAGGCATCTTTTAAGCTCTGGTGCTTAATTAAAATCTGCAGATGAGACATTTCTTTTTCTTTTTTGGTAAAAACGGTTTGATTGATACCTGAGAGAAATAATGAATACAGTGTAAAGAATACTAGCATTTTTGCATTTGACTGAAACTTTTTTTCTGATTTCAGCCTTTTGACGAAAAATTTTTAGAACTCATCTTAAACTTCGCACCAGACTTACATAAATGTTCACAATCAATCAAATTATCACGCAAAGTGCAAGAATGCAGGGGATATCATTATGGTTAATTAATTCTGCCCACTCGTTAAGTGTAGGTAAGCAATGTCAGTCGAAAGAGGAAATTCTTTTATTTCGTCTTGCGCCGAGATCATTCCGGGACGGGGAAATGAGTTTTAAATTAAATGGAATTCCTTTTGTTATAATGAATATTTCGAGTGAGTAAGCGGAAAAATGCTGGGATATTGCGATCGGCGATTGACTTAGTTTACGGTAAGTGTTGATTGCAGCGGAAAATTTAAATGAAAAGGATTTTTTTTTTTTTTTAAAGGAGTTGTTGCCAGTCACATTATTTATTTTCCAGTGTAAAATTAGTGTTCTAAATGATATTTGTAAGATTCTTATATGAATATTTATTAACAAATATTTTACACTCGCTGGAATGAAATCTTTACACAAATATATTTCCGATACAGGTAAAAGAATAAAATATCCGTCTTTAGACAATAATCTATTTTCATTCTATTGAAGAATTTTATTGCTTATTAACATGCACTCTAGTACTTTGGCAATACAGGTGAGTTAGTGGCTACATTTAAGGAGGATGTTCGGTCAGTTTGAAGTAAACTTCGTCTATTTTGATATATTTACCGAGTCAAAATACTAGTTTGTCGAGAACGATCGTCTAGCGTATACTGTATAACAATGGATAACTAAAAATTACATAAATGTTTTAAAAACATATATATCATTTTATAAAAACTTTACTGGAAGTGTGTAAAAGATTATACTTTATATACAAAACTGTATTTTCATAAAAAAAAAAAAAAAAAAAAAAAAAACAAGCGCTTTTGAGTAAACACCTGCTCATCATCAGGGTTACAAACGAACCCAAATACACAATGACAAAAACCAGGGAAATACATCGTTTAACTGCTGAAATACAGTTCTGAAAATACAGTTTTTTATATAAAGTATAATATTTTACACACCTCCTGTAAAGTTTTTATAAAATGATAAATATGTTTTTAGAACATTTATGTAGTTTGTAGTTATTTGTTTGTATTATAAGGTAAATCTGGATTTTGTGAGTATGTTTTTATCATATCTCAAGTTTTTTTTAAATTTTATGACGTATATTGGGCAGTTAAAGGATGTATTTCACTGGTTTTCGTCATTGTGTATTTGTGTTCATTTATAACCCTGATGATGAGCAAATGTTTGCTCGAAAGCACTCGGTTTTATATGAAAATACAGTTTTGTATACAAAGTATAATCTTTTACACACCTCCAGTAAAATTTTTATAAAATGATATATATATTTTTTTAGAACATTTATGTTAGTTTTAAGTTATTTGTTTGCGTTATAAGGTGAATTTGGATTCTGTGAGTATGTTGTTATCATATCTCAAGTTTTTTGCACTTTTGTTTATGCAATATTGGGGGGGGGGGGATGATATTTCGATTAAAGCGAAAATATTTTCAAGAACGCAAAAATAATAAAAAGTTGCCTAATTGACAGATTTGTTTTGTTTGCCGACGTAGCTAAGTTTTATAAATACGTTTAAATTTTCCTTTTAAAGTGTTATACCTACCTGCAAGATCGAAGAAAATGTGTATTTTGGAGGATTTGTTTCAGGATAATAAAACATAATATTTGAGAATTTTTTTTTTTTTTTGTAATGACGAATTAAAGTTGGGTGTCCTCACAGCAGATCCGCTTCCCGGAAATGGTGTCGTTCTGGTAGACGTCCACGATCATAACAGTAATTCTGACAAATGGTATCTGAAATTATAAAGGAATATCTTCGTTACTCCGAACACTTAAAACTAGAGAGTAAGCCATTCGGATTTTTGAAAAAATGATTTTGAATAAAATGGCAGCCATTCAAAGTTAAAGTACCGATTTTCACAAAACATTTTGAACTTTGATAGTTTATTAGCTTCCGAATATTTGTTAGCATCCGAATAAACAGTATTTCAGGTTGAGAAATCTGATTAATACACTGTAAAAATGACTGGGAACCGCTTCTAAAAATTACGGGCGGCAAAAGAAACTTTTGATTTCAAAAATGCTTCTTTAAATTTCGGAAATCTATTCGTTTTTGAAGATAAAGGTACGCTTTTCGGAATTATTGGTAACTCGGAAGAGAATTTATTTTTGTAAACTTTAAGAATGTTAAGAGCAGTTATTAAGAAACGTTTGTCTTTTTCTACTGTGTAGGTCCAGAGAAATCTTTCACGCAAATAATAATAAAAAAAGGTCTTTTCTATTATTTTGAGATAAATCACTTTAAAGTGTTCATTTCACCATTACTTACATTGATAAAACTGTCCACAGTTTTATTTATAACAATCGGAACTAAAAGATTTTTTGTTTTTCAAAATCCTCAGAAAATATTGCTCTTTCAACTATTTTTTTTTTTCAGAAAGATCAAAATTTTTGAAGATTTAACAATAGCATGCTCCTTTAACTGTTTGAAAATTTCATAATAATCTATGTAAAATGTTTGATCATAATGCGTATCTCTTTTACTTACAACATGCAGAATATGTTAAAATATTTAATTTTATATCGGCAAAATGAGTAGCATATGAAAAACAATGCATAGCAGAAGTTGACAGACTGCCAACCGTTCTTCAGCATATATTCTATTAATGTGTTTTATAGCTTTTGATTTACATTTTCCGCTGCATCAAACAATTACCGTAAACTAAGTCAATAAGCTAGAGAGTAGGTATTCGGATTTTTGAAAAATTGATTTTGAATAAAATGGCGGCCATTCAAAGTTAAAGTACCGATTTTCACAAAACATTTTGAACTTTGATTGTTTATAACAAGTTGGAAATTGTACGTCAAACGTGACAAATGAGATTCGTTTGTACTCTAACTAGTTATAACCAGTTTAAATTTTTACATCGTCGAATATAGAAAAAAGTACTTTCAAATGCAATTTGTTTGGAAACTTTATCTCAATTTTCTGATTTTTTATTTTAATTTTTATTTTGTTTTAAATAATTTTCAAGCATGATTTTTTAAAAATCTATCTCTATCGCGAGCAGCCCGATTTGTGCTTAAAATAATATAAACAGTTCAGCATTTCTTTCCGGCTAGCATTCCATAGTTAATTAAAACTTCATAAATAAATAATTTAATTTAATTTAATAAAAAAAATTAACATATGCGTCACATTACACGCTTAAATACCGAAATAATCAGCATAAAAAAGCTGCTTTTTATTCTATCTTCGGCGATTTCTTCAGCTATTAACGCTTGGCATGAGAATACGCGAAAGTATCGTTTTTAATAAATTTCAAAACTTTATTTGAATAATTCGTATTTTTCACATAAAAATGCTTTTTGATGCTGTTAATGGTCAACTAAAAATATAAATTAAATCTATAAAATCTCTTAGAGTTTTCAATTAAATATCGTTTTCACCTATGTTCTATACGCCAGACAGTATGTTCTGTAACTCAGAAATTCCCGAATGGATCTTACTGGCATTTTTAAAATAAGAATACTTCCTGGTGACAATGGATTTCGCAAATTGTACAATACACATTTTTTGTTCATCGAATAAAAAAGGAACTAATTTTATACATACACATGCATACACATGACTTTTCACAATAAATTAAATTATCACGCATGGCCTGCAAGTGATGGATGCAGTAGATATCATTATGGTTAATTAATTCAGTTCACTCGTTAAGTGTAGGTAAGCAGAGTCGCGGAAATTCTTTTATTTCGTCTTGCCCCGAGATCATTCCGGGACAGGGAAATGAATTTTAAATTAAATGGAATTCCTTTTGTTAAAATGAATACTTCGAGCGCGTAAGTGGAAAAATTACAGGATATTGCGATCGTTTATTGACTTTGTTTACGGTAATTGTTTGATGCAGTGGAAAATGTAAATCAAAAGCTATAAAAAACATTAATAGAATGTATGCGCTGAAAAACGGTTGGCAGTCTGTCAACTTCTGCTGTTCATTGTTATTCATCTGCTATTCATGCCAATGTAAAATTAAATATTTTAACATATTCTACGTGGTGTAAGAAAAACAGATATGCATTATGAATAAATATTTAACATGGGTTATAATGAAATTTTTCAAACAGTTAAAGGAGCATAATACTACTATTAAATCTTCAAAAAATTTTAATTATTCAGAAAAACTATATGTGAAAGAGCAATATTTTCTGATAATTTTGAAGCATACAACATAAAAAAAAAAAAATTCCTTTAGTTACGCCAATCCTGAATAGATCAATGAATAGATCAATCATGAATAGATCAATGTAAGCAATAGTTAAATTAATACTTTAAAGTGTCTCAAAATGTTAAAAATGCGCTTTTTTTTAATTGCGTGCCAGATTTCTCGAAGACTACACTAAAGAAAGACAAATATTTCTTAATCACTTATTATTCTTAAGGTTTACAAAAATATAGTATAACCTCTTCCGAGTTACCAAAGATTCCGAAAAGCGTTTCTTTATCTAAAAAACCAATAGCTTTCTGAGATTTAAAGAAGCCTTTTTAAAGAAAAATTTTCTTTTACTGCCTGCTATTTTAGGTAACGTTTCCTAGTAGTTTGTACAGTGTGTCAATCAGTTTTCTCAGACTTTTTGGTGTTGTTGGGCAACTAAAAATATAGATTAAAACGTAGAAATCTATTACAGCTTTCAATCAAAAATCTTTTCACCTATATGTTCTGTTACCTGGGAAGCTCGGGATGGATCTACTGGTATTTTTCAAATGAGAATATTTACCCTCACTGAAAATATTTTCTGATGATAGCGAATTTCGCAAATTGTACAACACATTTTTATTGTTCAACGCAAAAGTTCTTTTATTTCGTCTTGCCCCGAGATCATTCCGGGACAGGGAAATGAGTTTTAAATTAAATGGAATTCCTTTTGTTAAAATGAATACTTCGAGCGTGTAAGTGGAAAAATTATAGGATATTGCGATCGTTTATTGACTTAGTTTAAGGTAATTGTTTGATGCAGCAGAAAATGTAAATCAAAAGCTATAAAACACATTAATAGAATATATGCTGAAAATGGTTGGCAGTCTGTCAACTTCTGCTATTCGTTGTTATTCATCTGCTACTCATTTTGCCGATGTAAAATTGGATATTTTAACATATTCTGCATGTTGTACGTAAAAGAGATAAGCATTATGGTCAAAGATTTTTCATAGCTTATTATGAAATTTTCAAACAGTTAAAGAAGCATACTATTGTTAAATCTTCAAAAATTTTGATCTTTCGGAAAAAAAAATAGATGAAAGAGCAATATGTTTTGAGGATTTTGAAACAAACCACATAAAAAAATTCCTTTAGTTACGATTGTTATGAATAAAAATGTGGACGGTTTTATCGATGTAAATAATGGTGAAATGAACACATTAAAGTGATTTATCTAAAAATATTAGAAACGATCTTTTTTTTTATTATTTGCGTGAAAGATTTCTCTGGACCTACACAGTAAAAACAGACAAACGTTTCTTAATAAATAGCTCTTAACATTCTTAAGGTTTATAAAAATAGAGTATAACCTCTTCCGAATTACCAATAATTCCGAAAACCGTACCTTTATCTTAAAAAAACAATAGCTTTCCGAGATTTAAAGAAGCATTTCTGAAACCAAAAGTTTCTTTTGCTGCCCGTAATTTTCAGAAACGGTTCCCAGTAGTTTTAATAGTATATTAATCAGTTTTCTCAACCCGAAATATTGTTTTTCGGGATGCTAACACATCTCAAGTAAACATTTTCATGTCTTGCAAACATTATAATTGATAGCATTGACATTAACATAAAAGTATTAGCGTTAACATTAAAATTAACATTATTTAGATATTCTTGCATGAATAAATTCTGTTACGTAGTTGAAAATGTTTTTTTTTTTTTTTCTTTTTTCGAAAAATCGATATTTCAATATTCCTCGCATGTATGCATGTATGCATGTTCGAAATTTTCTCAAGAAACACAGAACGGATTTGAATGAAACTTTTTACACTACAATTCTAGAACACCAAGGAAAATTGTAAACGAAATGTTGTCCTCCTATCGTCTATATATATTTTTTTCCCATACAGAGACAGGTCAAAATGTTAATATACGATTGCCTATACTACGTGTCAGATATGATCGCAATTAGGGTACCTTTATAAATAAAGTGGAAATATATGACCAATAAAATTTGATTGGTCAAGAGGATTTTGGACAAAAGTTTGGAAAGCTTATCATTATCTCCATGTTAATGTTTGTTCACTTGTCTCTCTCGTTTAGTTAAACTTGTCCACGAGAGCATTGCCGATTTCTTGAGCATGGGCTGCCATCGTTTTCGCAAAAACTTCCAATCTGAGCCCACGCCCTTTGTTTATGTTGTCACTCTGTTATTTATAAAGGCACTCTACTGGAAACAACGTAGATTAAATTAAATGTGTATAATAATAAAGGCTTTTAAAAAAAAATGTATCAACCAAACCACTTTCGCTAACATATTCTAACTGGTTGCTATAAGCAAATAACAAAATATACAGAGCTAATAACATGAATATTTTTAAAAAATTGCAAGAAAGTCATGGAATGTGAAAGAAAAAGTCCTTCCGGCCAGTACCGAGATTAAAAGGTAGCTTTCCTATATCTTCGTTTTAAAATTTCAGCTAATGTTAGTCGAAAACAGAAAGCTAAAATACGAAGAACTCGATTACAGAGGATTCTTTAACATTGAATTTGAATAAGAAATTCGCAAATTAGTCACCTATAGCCAAGTTGGCTTCATTTATGGAGGCTTATTTTTGTCACCAAATGTCGCCAATCTTGGCGAGAATTTGATGCTAATTGATGTGAATGTATAGTTTTAAGCGTATGATTGGGAAAATGATTACAACAATGAAAGATAATAATTTGTGAGAAATCACGTTCACTAAAACTCATAAATTAATGTGCTTTTTTTATTTATTATTATTATTATTATTATTTTAATAATAATATGCTGTCTTGTTTCAAATTGTCAGCCACACCCTAGAATTTCAAACTGCTATATCTAAACCATTTTTTAAGATAGAGGAAAAACGAAAAATGCTCCGGAATCCTTGTACCAAGGCCTAACACTTGAAAAAAAATTGAATTTAGAATTTTTTGTATATATTTTTTTTGTTTTAAATTTTTTAGTGCCCGCCATTTTTAAACAAGCTGGCGGGCCAAGCTGTCCAACTAACTCCGTCGAGACAATGGTGAGCTTAATACACACACTTAGTTTCATCCAAATCGGTTCATAGATATGAGTGCATGAGTATGACATAGATCAAATATATATATATAAATCAACATTTGAACGGAGGGTGGTTTGGGGGTTTAGGAGTCATGATCGGAGAAAATATACCGAAAATTTACGGAATTGCTTTTCTCCGAAAGGCTGCAATAGGTAGTTTTTTTTAACTTTTTGTAATGAAAGCTACCTAAAACTCTTAAGGGGACAGTGGACATTAAAAACGAAATTCTTAGATTTTCAATGGATTCATTTGAAAATTTGCAAACTTATTAATGCCAAGCTCAAATAGTTATATTCAAAATTTGGTGTTAAAATAATAAAATGTTTTTAAATTATTCAGTTTTTAAATTTTTTAAAGAACGAATAATTGTCATATTTTAAAATGTCCCATGCGCATTTCTTTTGCATAAAATATGACAATATTTATTTATGAGATATTTTTTATATATTACAATGGAAGTTGGCAGGAATTGTAAAAGTTCGCTGAATATAAAATCAGAAAAAAGTATTTTTATAATGATGCCTTTTTTTTTTTTCTAAAAAAGTAGCCATATATTTTCATATGCATACAAATTTTAACACTAAAACACCCCTGAAATGCAATTTTTTATGCTAACATTTATTTTTTATGGTATAGCCTATATACAGTATAAATTTCAAACGAATCTGATAATTAGGAATGCGCATGGAACGTTTCAAATCTTAGAAATGTGCGAAATTTTTAATTTTGAGAAAACAGCATTTAAGTAATAAAAACTGTATGAATATATAGAGATTTATCAAATATAAAAGCTTATATCTCTGTGAAGAAGCGTATAAATGAAAAATTCTTTTTGCATCAGTTAAATTTGAGCATCTAGTTTCATAATTTTCCAAATTTAAAAAAAAAAAATCGATTTTTTAGTCGAATTTTGTGATTTTGGAAGTTCCCTGTCCCCTTAAAGACGCTTTCAATTTTTATTTAAAAAATACTTGTCGTTTTATACAGACAAACGCGATCTCTGATTTTTCAACACGTTGACGATAAAAGGTCTGATTTGCTGTCACCGTGTTTAATATTAACTTCTACAACGATGTTGGTTTAGGTCATTAGTCCTTCTGCTAGGAGAGATGTAGTGTTGCATCATAAAACACACGCACGTATTGCAGAAGTGGCGAGAACGTTTACAGAATATTATAATATTGTCAAAGGTCAATATTTGTTTTGTTCAGAGGCTGTACAAAATTAGTATGGATAAGTACACCTTCACTAAAAAAAATTGTATTCTTTATATCCATGAAAAGATTCTTATGGGTTTTCTTGTTCTTATTTTAGTTGGTCATTATAATAACACTTTCAAATAAAAAACTATTATTTTAATTTTTTTAGTAATTGTTTTCTCCGCTTCTGTACATTTATACCTCAGTCTTCTTGTCCATATTTTAAATGATCATCATAATAAATACCTTCAAATAAAAATAAAATATTTTTTGAGTTCCTTAATAACTGTTTCCTTTTCTTTCTTTATATATATATATATATATATTTACTTAGTGGTAAGTCCATATGGAGATTCTTGTGAGTCTTCATGTCCTCGTTTTAAATGATCATCACAATAAACACTTTCAAACAAAAAAGAAAAAAAGAAAAAAAAGAAAAAAGAGGCCTTCAATATTTTTTATATTTGTTTTCTCCTCTTTCATTATATTTTCGTACTTTAGAATAAGTCCGTGTAAAGATTATTGTGAATCTTCTTGTCTACGTTGTAAATGATCATCACAACAAACACTTTCAAATTAAAAAAAAAAAAAGCTTCAATTTCTTTATAATTGTTTTCTTTTCTTTCTTTGTATTTTCGTACTTTAGAGTAAGTCCGTGTAAAGATTCCAGTGAGTCTTCTTGACTACATTGTAAATGATCATCACAATAAACACTTTCAAATTAAACGAAAAAAAAAAAAACCTTCAATTTCTTTATAATTGTTTTCTTCTCTTTCTTTGCATTTTCGTACTTTAGAATAAGTCCGTAGAAAGATTCTTGTGAGTCTTCTTGTCTACGTTGTAAATGATCATCACAACAAACACTTTCAAATAAAAATAAAAAAAAGCTTCAATTTCTTTATAATTGTTTTCTTTTCTTTGTTTGTATTTTCGTACTTTAGAGTAAGTCCGTGTAAAGATTCTAGTGAGTCTTCTTGTTTACATTTTAAATGACCATCACAATAAACACTTTCAAATTAAAAAAGAAAGCCTTCAATTTCTTTATAATTGTTTTCTCCTCTTTTTATATATTTTCGTACGTGAGTCTTCTTGTCAACATTGTAAATGATCATCACAATAAACACACTTTCAAATAATAATAATAAAAAAGCCTTCCTTCAATTCCTTTATAATTGTTTTCTTCTCTTTCTTTATATTTTCGCACTTTAGAGTAAGTCCGTGTAAAGATTCTTGTGAGTCTTCTTGACTACATTGTAAATGATCATCACAATAAACACTTTCAAATAAAAAAAAAAAAAAAAGCCTTCAACTTCTTTATAATTTTTTCTCCTCTTTCTTTATATTTTCGTACTTTAGAGTAAGTCCGTATAAAGATTCTTGTGAGTCTTCTTGTCTATGTTTTAAATGATCATCACAATAAACACTTTCAAATTTAAAAAAAAAAAAACCTTCAATTTCTTTATAATTGTTTTCTTCTCTTTCTTTATATTTTCGTACTTTAGAGTAAGTCCGTGTAAAGATTCTTGTGAGTCTTCTTGTCTACGTTTTAAATGATCATCACAATAAACACTTTCAAATTAAAAAAAAGTTTTCAATTTCTTTACAATTGTTTTCTCCTCTTTCTTTATATTTTTATACTTAGGGTTAAGTCAGTGTACAGAATCTGCGAGTCTTCTTGGTCTCGTTTTAAATGATCATTACAATAAATACTTTAAAAAAAAAAAAAAAAAAAAAAAAAAAAATCTTTCAAATTTTTTAAGAGTTGTTTTCTCCTTTTCCTCTACATATTTATATTTAAGGATGAATAAGAAATATTTGAGATTTTGAACATTTAACATAATACCAGCTTTCATGCCAAAAACAACACGGCTTTCAAAATTTGCTATTCGCTTAGCCTTTGTATTCATCTCTCACGCGCTGTTTCATTTACATCACTTTATAAAACTCTCAGTTCTCCCGTCAAGTGAACATATTAATTTAAAATAATCCCTGTAAAGAGATTTCCCTTTTGAGGCTGTATTTTTCCCTGTAGAAAACTTCATTTTAACCCAAGAAACTCATCCACTGCAGTTGAAAAGAAACATTTAATAAGTTAATTCTTGCCAAGTTTTCTGGAAGAAAGCCTGCTTATATTTTCTTTATTTTCTGTAAGAGGCAGCCATTCATAGAGCTGGAAAATATGTGTAAAAGAAAGTGAAAAATAATAGAAGCTTTAGGAAATTTGTTTTCTTCTGAATTGGAATAATAATTGTTTTGCTGGTTTAGAGAAAAGTTATATTAGTATCATTTAACATTAATAAATGAAAAACTATATTTAAACTAAAAAACTGTTTAATTATAAAACCATGTTACAAATACTAACACGAATTATTACATCATTTGTCTAAATTTACATAACTTAAATGAAATAAGTAAGCGTATATGTATTTGTCCATAAATAGGCCCAATTATTTTTCTGAAAGTTAAAACCATTTTTATCGTGACATATATTTATATGTAACTTTTTTCAAATTAGAGAGAAGAGATTATGTTTTTATGTAACATTAATTTTTACTGATACCAACATTTTACTTGAGTTGTGTAAATGTATCTTACGCTGGTTATTAAATTCCAATACTTCTCATTTCATAAATGACCATCAAAATACACATTCTCAAATAAAATATTTTTGTTGTTAAAGCAGTTTTAATAATCTAGTATTAAATTTTCCAACTCATTGAAAATGTATCCAAGCCGGGACTCAAACCCAGAATCTTTGACTTTAATTGCCAATGCTATTTCCAATTGCGCTATCTGAACGACATCCCAGCCAACACCATTTTACTCAGATTACCATTTTTAATAATTCTTTTCTCCCATTTCTTTATTTTTTATTTATCTATGAAATATATATATATATATATATATAATTGAGATGTTCAATATTCAATATAATGTCATCTTGCAAGCAAAAAATAATATGGCTTTTAAAATTTGCTATTCGCTTAGCCTTTGTATTCATCTCTCCTGCGCTTTTTCATTTACTTAACTTTGGAAAACTCTCGGTACTCCTGTCAAATGAACATATTAATTTAAAATAATCCCTGTAAAGAGATTTCCCCTGCTGAGGCTGCATTTTTCCCTGGCAGAAGACTTCATTTTAACTCAAGAAGCTCAGCCACTGAATTTGAAAAGAAACATTTTATAAGTTAATTCTTGACACGTTTTCACATAGAAAGCCTAGTTATATTTTCTTTATTTTCTGTAAGAGGCAGTCATTCAAACAACAAGAAAATATGTATAAGAGAAAGGGAAAAATAACAGACGCTTTAGGAAATTTGTTTTCTACTGAATTAGAATAATAACTGTTTTGCTGGTTTAAAGAAAGTTATATTAGTACTATTTAACATTAAGAAATAAGAAACTATTTTTAACCTTAACATGAGAGAAAAATCATGATAAGGATTTTTTTTTTTTTTTTTTTACAAACTGTGTCAAACATTGTGATTCGCTATTTATTGAACGTGAATCATTTTCACTCGCACCCACGCAAAACATCTTAATTTGTAATTTTTCGAATCGAAAATATTTTTATTAAGTTAGAACTTACATTTTTCTTCCGCTCAGATGGATTTTTCCGTTTGACAGTTATTTGATAATGAGTAAGCTTCAATAAAATTGTTTCAAGGCTATACATAAAAAAAAGTTTTGTTTTTTTTCCGAGATGCTGGCTACGAATTTTTCACAGTAAATCATAAATATAATTTTATTTTGTTGGTCCTAACCCTGGATGGCATTCCCAATCTGTAGAGAGATTATGGGACATCGAAAAATAGCGTAAAAAAGACAGCTCGCCATTGTTCGTCATTATTTACATTTTATAATCCTGTCTCAAAGAGTTCATGTGGCGACGTCTTTTTTTAAAAAAGTGAAATATTTATTGCAGTGCTATGCTTGCAATTTCATGCCTTCAGTTTAAATTTAGTTTTATTTTATTCTATAATATTTATTTGTTCTTTTATTTTAAGCATATATTTGTATGGATTTAATAAAATAGTCCGCGAAAATCAGTAATTTGCAAATGATATATTTTTTAAAGGATCACTTTCCCACTAACAATGTTATTTTTTTTTTCTCGAATGTTTCATTTGGCGCCAACTAATACATTTGGCGACAATGGCGTTACCGATAATTGTTTTCGTCTTTATTTTTTTTTACTCTATAAAAATAAAAATATATTAATAAAATATCCTTTCAATTTCTTAATAATTCTTTTCTCCTCTTGCTTTATATTTTCATATTTAGTTGGAAGTCCATGTAAAGATCCTTTTGAGTCTTCTTGTCTGTATTTTAAATGATCACCACAATAAACACTTTCAAATATATAAAAAAAATATTCCTTCAGTTTCTTTATAATTGTTTTCTCCCCTTTATTATAATTTTATACTTAGGGAAGTCCGTGTAGAGATTCTGTGAGTCTTCTTTGCCTCGTTTTATATTATCATCACAATAAACTCTTTCAAATAAAAATAAAATATTCTTTCAATTCCTTAAAAATTGTTTTTTCATTTTTCTCTACATTTTTATACTTAAGGGTGACTAAAAATTATTTGAGAGTTTGAACATTTAACATAATACACCTTTCATACCAAAAATAGCATGGCTTTCAAAATTTGCTAATCGCTTAAATTTATCTGATATTTGTTTTATTTATCTATAAAAATAACAAGTATTTGAGATATTCAATATTCAACAGAATGCCACCTTGAATGCCCAAAACAACATGGCTTTCAAAATTGCTATTGGCCTTTGTATTATTTTCTCCCGCGCAGTTTCATTTACTTCACTTTAGAAAAATCTCGGTTCTCCCGTCAAGTGAACATATTAATTTAAAATAATCCCTGTAAAGAGGTTTCCCCTGCTGAGGCTGCATTTTTCCCTACAGAAGACTCCATTTTAACCAAAGAAGCTCAGCCACTGCAGTTTAAAAGAAACATTTAAATATGTTAATGCATGCCAAGTTCTCTTAATAAGAACCTAGTTATCTTTTCTTTATTTTTTTCTGTAAGAGGCAGCCATTCAAACAGCTAGAAAATATTTACCAAAGGATAAGTGTAAAATAACAGAAGCTTTGGGAAAGTCTTTTCTACTGATTTGGAACAATAATCATTTTCCTGGTTTAGAGAAAAGAAATATTAGTATCACTTAACATTAATTAATGAGAAACTATAATTAAACTTAAAAAAAGTTTAACATAAATAGTATGTTACAATTATTATCACAATTTATAACATATTTTGCCTAATGTTACGTGAATAAAATGAAATAATTTATATATATGTGTATTTGCATATAAATAGGTACAATTATTTTTTGAATATTAAAATCATTTTTAGCGTGACATATTTGGCCATTAATCGCCTTTTCGCAAATTAGAGAGAATGAATTATATTATCGTATAGCAATAACATTTACCAATACTAACATTTTAATTGAGTTATGTAAATAGCATGTTAATAAATTCTAATACTTCTCATTATTATTATTATTTCTAAAAATGACCATCAAAATCAACATCCTCAAATAAAATATTTTTATTCTTAAAACAGTTTTAATAAATTTTTCTCTCTTTTCTTTATTTTTAATTATCTATAAAAATAAAAAGTATTTGAGATTTTCAATATTCACCATAATGCCGCCTTGCATACCAAAAATAACATGAGTTTCAAAAATTCGCTTAGCCTTTGTATTTTTCTCTCCCGCGCTGTTTCATTTATTTCACTTTAGAAAACTCTCAGTTCTCCCTCAAGTGAACATATTAATTTAAAATAATCCCTGTAAAGAGATTTCCTCTGCTGAGGCTGCATTTTTCCCTACAGAAGACTTCATTTTAACCGAAGAGGCTCAGCCACTGCAGTTGAAAGGAAACATTTAATAAGTTAATGCTTGCCAAGTTTTCTGAAAGAGAACCTAGTTATCTTTCCTTTATTTTCTATATAAGAGGCAGGCACTCAAGCAACTGTAAAATATGTGCGAGAGAATAAGTGAAAAATAGCAGAAGCTTTGAGAAAAAATAAGTTATTTTTACTGAATTGGAATAATGATTAGTTTTGTAGATTTAGGGAAGAGAAATAATAATATAATTTAGTATTAATAAATAATACATTTTGTTTGATTCCAAAAAGGACTATAAATTATATTAATTGTTATTTATAAGCTTTTTGACATTTATCCTGCAGTTTTAATACTTAAAAAGAGTTAGAAATTAACAATAAATCGTAATTCACTTTACCAAGATTATTTAGTGTATCCATTTAAAATATTCATTAAAAAGATGAATTTATTTAAATTTAAAATTCATTTTTCTCATTCTGAATAATTTTGATGATGGCTCAAATTAAAATATTTCCTCTTCGGACGGACCGAATTTACCACATTTAAAGACTACACAATATTAATTAACAATTGTAAATATGCTATTTTTTCGATTTAAATATGCTACGTCCCTTTCCTCTAAAAACATTTCTGTAAAGGGTTTTCTAATTTAGGTTTTCCTGAATTACAACTTGGTAAAAATACATTTTTCTGCATCTCTTAGTTTAAATTGCTGCGGTTAAAGTGAATAGAATTAAGTTAAATTGAATTAACTAAAAATGACAAACTTAAAGTGGTGTGATGGGTCCAGATGTTAAATATGAAGTAGTAACATTGGCCTTCTAAATGGACCGCTCTCATATATATATATATATATATATATATATATATATATATATATATATGTATAAATGAATTTACTAAATTCAGTATGTGAAATAATAATAATAATAAAAAACATATTTCTGGATTAATGATATTGCACAACAATAAAGTAATATGAGGGTTCTTGTAGCTTATAATCAGGAATCAATTTCAGACTAGTCCGTTATTTACAACGCAAAACAGATGCAAAGTCCACTTTAAAATGGGCGCGGGAGAAGTGAATTCTCGCTAACAGGTCCCTTCCTATAAAGAGTCTAGAATTAAAAATCTCTTGAAAAGGGGACAGGTACAAGTATCTTAGTCGTCCCAACTGAACTGGAAACTGTCAACACTTAATAATACACAAGGTTGTCTTGTAATCTAATCTAAAGTCAGACAGGTGCCTTCTCCACCCGGGGATTCTGGCAATCACCCGAAAATATTCCACCTGGAGTTATGACTCCGTCTCCTTAGGTACAGCTTGCCTGTAACCTATCTCGATCACTAACTAACTATCTACCCCTTTCCTTTCTAATATATCTCTTGATTATCATCTAAAACAATGAAGGTTCTTCTAGCCAATAGAAGCCTTGGAAGGTGAGATCACTAACAAAGTCCGTTATTATTGGAGAAGGAAGGTTTCTCACGGCGTCACACTGATATCACTTTCGCTTTGGGTCCGCTCTCTTCTTGTAGAGTCGATCGGTGAGATTAAACGCTTTGTGAGATATAGTGAATTTCTCAAAGTGGATTAACTAAAAGCACTTTAACTGATTAAAGTTATTAGTTAAAGTGAATAGATAGCAGGTCATCTTAAATTTAATACTGTTTTAATTTTAACAAATGATACTTTTTAGAAGCATTTTGCTGAGTTAAAAAATATATATAGAATATTATTTTTTTTAAAAGTGGCTTTTAGACAAGATGTCTATCATTTCAACGTTTGTAATAGTTACCTGTGGTGTAACCTCAAAAGAATAATTTATTCTTAGTAACACATTACATATTCTAAGGTTTTATATTGCATTTAAGAAGTTTGTAATTTATTAAGTGTTTTGTATCTTTTTTTTTTTTTTACTTCCCTCTAAAAAAAAAAAAAAAAGTTCTGTTATTGCCAATAAGTACAATTTCCGTATTTTAACGGAAATTATTTTCTCTGATTTCCTCCAGTGTGGTGAATATGTGAGTAATTAGCGAATACGTAGTTAATATTATCTTTGACAAACATCAGTGCTAAACTTGCAATTTATTTGTCATTTTCAGTATGGGTTTGGGATTTTGTAAATTACATTCTAAAAAGAATTTTTGGATTTTTATGGATTTTTTTTTTCTTTTGCACTGTAATAATAAAAATAAGTCCCACTGTTTTACAGAAAAATAAAATTTAGAATTATCTGTCAAGGGTACACCCAAATTCATATTCGCAGTACTTTTTTAATCATTCACGAAATCATTTTATCGGTCCGTAAAAATACGAAAATTGTACTGGCAATCAACGAAATTGTTTTACAGTGTTCTTTTTCCTGTGTTTATGTTTAAAAAGAATGAGAAATCATGCATCAAGCATAGATTATAAAATACTTTTCAAAACATCCAGAAAACTGTAATGAAACTTTATTAATAAATAAGATGAAAGTAGATATGTAAGTAAATAAAAGTTCAGGAAACGTATAATACATTTAAAAAGTTAGTTTTAGCAAACATCGTCCATAGTCGAAAAATTAGTCGAATTATTTTGTGCAGTCTTGTATGTGATCTATAGATTTATATAAATACGACACAGCACGACAAATTTTAGTTCAGTTAGAATTTTTTTTTTTTTTTTAGCAGTTCCGCCAATAGATAGAAACGTTGTTCTTTTTTATAGCCTTGTGCATTATCTAAAGACTTTTGTACACACCATATATTAAGAATATTTAATTCAAGAAAAAAACACACACCACAACTTAAACTGCATTTCCAGTAATTAACAACCATAAACGGCAATGTATCTGATTCTTTTCGTTGCCCTGTGTAGGAATTTATTTATATTCCACAAACTTCTATTAGTATGCTAAATATATAGTTCAACAAGAAAACGCATAACACAATTAAAAACTACTTTTAAGCAATTCACTGCCATAGTCAGTAACACTTACGAATTCCTTTGTGTAGCGCTGTATATGATCAATATACTTTATACACACCACGTACTATGCAAAAATTTAGTTAAACTTAAAACGCAAATCAAAGTAGAAGACGCACCTATCACACATAGACAGTACACATAGTCACACATAAACAAATGCACTTGAAACGATTTTTTCCCATTGCCGCGTAATGTAACGGAATACTTTTAACTGTCCCTGTACAGGAATTGTAAATAATACCCACTTCATTTTCAATAATGTTCGTGCTGTGGTAAACGTCAATAGCAAATATTACAGTACAATAATACATAGACAGGTGCACATAGACTGTAATTGTCGCACATAGACTGTAACCGAATTCTTTTGTGTGTCCCTGTAAATGAACGATAATTTAAATGCACACCATGCTTTTCAGTAAACACCTTACAGTGCACCCCAGCACATAAATTTCATTATGTTTGAAATAGTGTACCATCATCAAAATGCACTTGAAACGATTTTTTCCCATTGCTGCGTAATGTAACGGAATACTTTCAACTGTTCCTGTAGGGGAATTGTAAATGATACACACTTCATTTTCAATAACGATCGTGCTGTGGTAAACGTCAATAGCAAATATTACAGGACAATCCGAATTTATTTACGGAGTTAGAACACAGACAGACAAACTGAATTCATAAACAATTTCTAACTTTGTTGTAAAGTGTTGTGTTCAAAATCAATAATCAATCCTAATTCTCCTTCACCAACTTTATTCAGCGTATTGTTAAAAATATATTCATCATATCAGAATAAATTTACTTTAATTTAAAACCCATTTCCTCATCCTGAATGATTTCGGCGCTGAATGAAATAAAAGTGCTTCCTCTTCCGATGGACCGCACTTACCCACAGTTAACGAGCGGACCATATTAATTAACAACTGCAACTGTGCTAACGACACCCTTCCTTCCAGAAAGAGTTCAGTAAAGAGTTTAGTAATTTAAAGTTGTTCTGAATTAAACTTGAGAAGAACATATTTTTCCGCCTCTCTTGGTTGAAATTGCTGTCGTTAAAGTGAACATACAGTAGGCGTTGCTTTCATTCTTTAAAATAAGATAATTTGTTTTCTTGTTATCTTAAATAGTTTTTTGAATATTAAAAGCATTTTTAGGGTGATATATACATATGTTTTTACAAATTAGAGAAAAGAAATTATATTATCGTACAGCATTAACGTTTAACAATAGTAACATATTACGATATTTAATTTTAATATTACGATATTTATTGGTCATGAATTTAATAGGTGATAATTTTCATAAGCCTTTTGCTCAATCTATATTATAAAGCAAAAGCATGAACGTGAATAACTTCGACGTCATATTGACGGTGGCAACACCTGGCTAATAAATTTCACGATATTTAATATTCATAATACGATATTCATTTGTCATGGTTTTAATAGGTGAAAATTTACAGAAGCATTTTGTTCAATCTGTATTATAAAGCAACAACATGTCCGTGAATAACTTCGACGTCATATTGACGCTGGCAACACCTGACTAATAAATTTGGATTTTAATGCAATTTTTTTAACTTCAAAACATCGCAAAATTTCAATTTTTACACAGACGAATTGGAAAAAGAAATGTTCTTTTAAATGCAGTTTGTTTGAAAACTGTATCTCTTTTTACTGATTTTTATAGGTTTAAAAATTGTTTTCAAATATAAAATGTATCTGTATCGCATGCAGCCCGATTACGAAAGATGAATCCCTTTGCATCACTTAAAACAATATAAATAGTCCAGCATTTGTTTCTGGATAATATACCATAGCTAAATTCAAGCTTCGTTAATAAATAAGTAAAATAATAAAATACTATAAATAAAACGCAAATGTAACATACATGTAATCGGACATGTATCTCTTAAGCCACTGGAATTATCAGAATGAAAAATGTAAGAAGCGAAATCCTTTGCGATTTCTTCGGCTATTAACTTCTGCCATGTGGGTAATACGAAGTATTATTTTTAAAAGATTTCAAAGCTTGATTTGAATACATTATAGATATTTCTCATATAAAAATGCTTTTCGATGTTTATAGAGGCTAATATAAAAAAAAGTATATACGCATTAAATTTAAAAAAGCTATTTGAGTCCAATTTAAAAAGAAAAACGGTTTTCACTTATATTTTGTAAACCAGGAAATCCGAGTTCGATCCCCTAGTTAAAAAAAAAAAAAAGAAAAAAAAGTCCTTCCGGCTTGTACCGGGATGAAAAGGTAACTTCCGTACTCCTTGGTTTTAAAAATTAAACTCGTTTTACTCAAACACCCAAAGCCAAAATGCTTGGAACCCGATTATAAAAGATTTAATCCCGGTTTTCATTAATACTGTATTTGAATACGAATTTCAGCATGAGAGTTACAGCATAACAAAAATCAGATTGTTTCAAAATGTCAACCAACCAAGAATTTCAAACAGCTGTATCTTAGCTACTTTGTAAGATAAAGGCAAAACAAAAAATGCTCCAGAATCCTTGTATCACGAATTAATACTTAACGGAAACAACGTTTTCAATTTATAATTTTTTATTCATATTTTTAAATTTAAAAAAAAAAAGGAAATTTTTTTACCGGCCGCCATTTTAAAAGAAGATGGTGGATAAAGCTGGCCAATGAACTCGGTCGAGACCTTGGTAATTCATGTACACATGATTAGTTACATTTATATCGGTTCATAATTATGAGAGTTACAGCATATCAAAAATTAGATTGTTTCAAAATGTCAGCCACCCTAGAATTTCAAACTGCCATATAGGAGCCATTTTTTAAGATAAAGCCAAAACAAAATATGTTCCAGAATCCTTATATCACGATATAACACTTAACGAAAACATTTTATTCAATTTATATATATATATATATATATTTTTGTACATTTTTTTGAATTTTTAAAAATTTTTAATTAATTTTTTAATTGGCCGCCATTTTTAAACAAGATTGCAGATGAAGATGGCCAACGAACTCGGTCGAGACCTTGGTATGTTTTGTACACATGCTCAGTCACATCTAAATCCCAGTCACATAAATAAGAGAGTTGCAGCATGACAAATGTAGATATATATGTATCAACATTTGAACAGAGGGTGGTTTTGGGGTCTGAGGGTCATGATCTGTGAAAATATACCAAATTTTCTAGAATTGCTTTCCTTCCGAACAGCTGCAAGAGGTAGCTTTTTTTAATGAAAGCTACCTAAAACAAGAACGAAAAATCATGCGTCAAGCATAGATTATGTAGCACTTTCCAACGCTTCTAAAATAATTTTACAAATCATTACCGTTTAATAAGCTGAAAGATGACATCTAAGTAAACAATTTGGAAAACGCATAACATATTTAAAAACGTAATTTCAGGAATTTTCAATATATACAATATTCGGAAAAATATCCGAATACTTTTATGTAGCCCTGTATAGGATCTATAGATTTGTATATATACATAGGATGCTAAATTTTAGTTTAGTTAGGAAACGCGTAGCACCGTTTAAATTCTCCTTCTGGAGTTTCTGTCAATAAACGGAAATGTGTTCGCGAACTTTTGTGCTGCCCTGTATAGGATCTACAGAATTTATACGCACCATGTAATAGAGAAAAAGCTAGTTAAGATTAAAATCGCGTTCAGTAACTTAAAACGCACTTCCAGGAATTATTGTTAACAGACAGTAGAGAATTCTTTTGTGTGTCCCTGTAAATGAACGATGACTGATATACACACACTATTCTGTAGTAAGCCTCTTGTAATGCACCTTAGTAATATATATAAACTTCAATGCGTTTAAAATAGTTGCACATTATTTAAATAAGCCGCAGACGATTTTTCTCCATAGACGTAATGTAACGGAATTATTTTGACTGTCCCTGTAAAGTAACTCTAAGTGCTATACACCTACTATTCCATATTAAGCTTCTTCTAATGCATCTTAGTGATCTATATAAATTTCAATGCGTTTACAATAGTGAAACATTTTTAAAATAAACCGCAAATGATTTTTCCCCATAGACCGCAATGTAACGGAATTCTTTTGAATGTCCCTGTAAGAAAACTATAAGTGCTACACACTTCAGTTGAAATAGGGAACGTGCCATAGATAACGACAATAACATATAAAAATTGCAGAGCAATCCGAGCATATTTACGGGAGTTAGAGCACGGACAGACGGACAGACGGCCATCCGGCCATCCGGCCAGACAAACCGAAGTCATAAGCACTTTTCAACTAGGTTGGAAAGTGCTAAAAAGAGTTTGATATATTTCTCAAAAAACTTTTATCACTTCTGCATTTACCCCCACATTGTAGCCTTAAAAGAATGATTTATTTTTAGAAACGCATTCCAAATTCTCTAGTTTTATGGTGAAACAACATTTTTTAACACTTTCCAACCTAGTTGAAAAGTGTTTATGACTTCGGTTTGTCTGGCCGTCTGGCCGTCTGCCGTCTGGCCGTCTGGCCGTCTGGCCGTCTGGCCGTCTGCCGTCTGCCGTCTGCCGTCTGTCCGTGCTCTAACTCCCGTAAATATGCTCGGATTGCCCTGCAATTTTTATATGTTATAATCATTATCTATAGCATGTTCCCTATTTCAACTGAAGTATGTAGCACTTATAGTTTTTTTACAGGGACACTCAAAAGAATTCCGTTACATTGCGGTCTATGGGGAAAAATCATTTGCGGTTTATTTAAATAATGTTTCACTATTTTAAACGCATTGAAATTTATATATATCACTAAGGTGCATTAGAAGAAGCTTAATATGGAATAGGGTGTGCATAGCACTTATACTTACTTTACAGGGACAGTCAAAAGAATTCCGTTACATTACGTCTATGGAGAAAAATCGTCTGCGCTTTATTTAAACAATGTTTCCCTATTTTAAACGCATTGAAATTTATATAAGGTTCATTACAAGAGACTTACTACAGAATATTGTGTGTATAGCAGTCATCGTTCATTTACAGGGACACACAAAAGAATTCTCTACTGTATGTTAACAATAATTCCTGGAAGTGCGTTTTAAGTTACTAAACGCGATTTTAATTTTAAATCGCTTTTTGTCTATTACGAGGTGTGTATAAATTCTGTAGATCCTATACAGGGAAGCACAAAAGTTCGGGAAAACATTTCCGTATTATTTAACTCCAGACGGAGAATTTTAAACTGTGCTACGTGTTTCCTAACTGAACTAAAATTTAGCATCCTATGTAGTATATATACAAATCTATAGATCCTATACAGGGCTGAATAAAAGTATTTGGATTACTTAGATGTTATCTTTTAGCTTATTGAAGAGTATGATTCGTAAAATTATTTTGGAAGCGTTGGAAAGTGTTACATAATCTATGCTTGACGCATGATTTTTCGTTCTTGTTTTTTAACTAAAAAGTGTTAAAAACTAAAGTGTCAATTGTGATTCTCTTTTACTATTATTGTTCAGCGTATTCATTAACAATATTCACTTCAAGGAAAGGTGTTTATTTTAATTTGAAACTCATTTCCTCATCCGAAAGAATTTCACCGAAATAAAACTTACTGGAATAAAAGTGCTTCCTCTATCGCCGGACCGCACTTACCCACATTTAACAAGTGGACCCTATTAATTAACAACTGCAACTGTGCTTACGACACCCTTCCTTCCAGAAACAGTTCAGTAAAGAGTTTAGTAATTAAAGTTGTCCTGAATTAAACTTGTGGAAGAATATATTTTTCCACCTCTCTTGGTTAAAACTGATGTCGTTAAAGTGAACATACAGCAGACATGGCTTTCGTTCTTTAAAATAAGATATGTTGTTTTGTTGTCATTTTAAAATTTAATATTACGATATTTATTTGTTATGATTTTAATAGGTGATAATTTTTAGAAGCATTTTGCTCAATTTTGTAAACAGTTTTATATATTTCTCAAGATACATTTATTATTTGTTCGCTTGCTATAGTTTCCCATAATTCAATCTTAAAAGAATGATTTAATTTTAGGAACACATTCCAAATTCTATAGTTTTATAGTGTATTTTAAAAAATCAGCATTATTATTTATTAAGGCGATAATAAAAAGAAAAAATGTTGATTTTACATGCGAGGTAATGTATTACTGCTTATTTTACTGTTTATTACTGTTAATTTTACGGTATAATACTGGCAGCTGTGGTGCCAGTACTATACTGTAAAATCAACTTTTTTTTTTTTTTTTTTTTTTTGGAGCAGTGTAGCATACCAACGTTAATTTTTCTAAACGTTAAGTGTTTTGTATATATTTTTTTTCCATATGGTGTTTATGGTGTTTATGTGTATGTTATTTGCTGTGTTTACATTTAACAAATGCCAAAAACCAAAGTGTCAATCGTAATTCCCCTTTACTAATATTATTCAGTCTATTCATTAAAAATATTCACTACAAGTAAAATTATTTATTTTAATTTAAAATTCAGTTCTTCATTCGAAAATAATTTCGGTGCAATAACCGACTGAAATAAAAGTACTTCCTGTTTCGACAGTCCGCACTTTGACGTTTGGTTACATATTTAATGCGTGCACCCTATTAATTAACAACTGCTAACGACTGCTAACTGCTAACGACACCCTTCCTTCCAGAAACAGTTCGGTAATAAAGAGTATAGAAATTTAAAGTTGTTCTCAGTTAAACTTGCGAAGAATATATTTTTCCGCTTCCCTTGGTTAAAATTGCTGTCTTTAAAATGAGCATACAGCAGACATTGCTTTGGTTCTTTAAAATAACACAAGTTGTTTTGTTGTAATCTTAAAATTTAATATTACAATATTTATTTGTTATGATTTTAATAAGTAATAATTTGCAGAAGCATTTTGCTAAATTTGAAAACCGTTTCATATTTTCCTGAAAAAAAAAAAACATCTATTTCATTGTATATGGTCAGTTTCTTCTGTTTCAATGGATAATTTTTACAATAAGTTTATATATACATATATATATTATTTATGCGCTTGCTATAGTTTCCCAATACTTAATCTTTAAAGAATGATTTATTTTTTGAAACACATTCCAAATTCTATAGTTTTATAGAGTATTTTAAAAAATCAGCAATTTATTAAAGCGGTTCTCTCAAAAAATATTTCCCCCTCAACAGTGCATTTTCTGACTCATTTTTTGAACATCAAAGCATCATACTGAACATGATTTTTGGCGTGATTTTTAACATAACAGATTTTTTTTTATTTTCCGACAAATTAATTACATCTTGAGTTATAAGTGATTGTTGTCTTAGGACGGCAGATTTTTTTCAGTTCCCGCTCTATCTCGTCCAGAAATTCGTTTTTAAACACCTTACTTTGATAGCATGTCTGCAAAATCATCAGCCTTTACCAAAAAATGAAAAAAATCGATTACAGAGTTGCATTCGATACGTTATTTTTTTTTACCATTTATTTTGCTGTGTTTATATTTAAAAAGTGTCAAAAACCAAAGTACCAATCATAATTCTCCTTTACTATTATTATTCAGCGTATTCATTAACAATATTAACTTCAAGAAAAGGTGTTTCTTTTAAAACTCATTTCCTCACCAAAATAATTTCAGCGAAATAAAACCGACT
Source organism: Maratus michaelseni (assembly GCA_963931845.1). Taxonomy (NCBI): domain Eukaryota; kingdom Metazoa; phylum Arthropoda; class Arachnida; order Araneae; family Salticidae; genus Maratus; species Maratus michaelseni. The sequence goes on along the minus strand of OZ007597.1, from coordinate 109,444,346 downwards.
GAAATAAAAGTGCTTCCTCTTCCGACAGAGACAGACCGCACTTGTCCACATTTAACGAGTGGACCCTATTAATTAACAACTGCAACTGTGCTAACGACACCCTTCCTTCCAGAAACAGTTCAGTAAAGAGTGTAGTAATTTAAAGTTGTTCTAAATTAAAACTGGGAAAGAACATATTTTTCCGCCTCTCTTGATTAAAATTGCTGTCGTTAAAGTGAACATACAACAGACATGGCTTTCGTTATTTAAAATAAGATAAGTAGTTTTGTTGTCATTTTAAAACTTAATAATACGATATTTATTTGTTTGTGATTTTAATAGGTGATAATTTTTGGAAACATTTTGCTCAATTTAAAAACAGTTTTAAATATTTCTGAAGAAATTATTATTTGTGCGCTTGCATTTTAATTTATTATTTGTAATAATTTGCATTTTAATTTATTATTTGTATTGTTTGTAATAATTTATTATTTGTGCGCTTGCATATTAATGTGAATTATTATTTGTGCGCTTGCTATTAGTTTCCCATTATTCAATCTTAAAAGAATGATTTATTTTTAGAAACACATTCCAAATTCTACTGTTTTATGATGTATTTTTTAAAAATCCGCAATTTATTATGATAGTTTTATTTTAAAAGAAAAAGAAAGGAAAGGAAAAGAAAAGAAAAAGAAAAAAAAGAAAATAAAATTTCCCGCTCAAAACAACGCGAAATTTTCTGACACATTTTTGAACATAAAAGCATGATACTTGCAGTCATTGAAGCAATTTGTAATCGAACCAATATTTTAAGTTTTTGATAAATGAATTACATCCTGAGTTAAAAGCGATTGTTGTCTCAGAAGGTAGTTTTTCTCTTTTCATGCGCTGCCGCATCAGGAAATTTGGTTCATAACACTCTTTTTGAAAGTATTTCTGGAAAATCTTCTGTCTCTACCGAAAACGTAAATAACAGTTTGATTACATAGTTTCATAATAAGAACACCTGCCAATTTAATACATTTGAAAAAAAAATGAATAAAAATATATGTCAGAAAAGTTTAACTCGTTTGGATTTGAGAACAACCTTAAGTGTTTTGTATCTATATTTTTTAAATTATTTTATATATATATATATATATTTAAAAAAATGTCAAAAACGTGTCAATCATAATTCTCCTTTACTATTATTATTAAGCTTATTCATTAACAATATTCGCTTCAAGAAAAGGTGTTTATTTTAATTCGAAACTCATTTCCTCATCCGAAATAATTTTGACGAAATAAAACCGACTGGAATAAAAGTGCTTCCTCTTTCGGCGGTCCGCAGTTACCCACTTTTAACAAGTGGACCCTATTAATTAACAGCTGCAGTTGTGCTTACGAAACCCTTCCTTCCTGAAACAGTTCAGGAGAGAATTTAGTAACTTAAAGTTGTTCTGAATTAAATTTGGGGAAGAATCCATTTTTCTGCCTCTCTTGGGTTAAATATCTACATAAAGTAGATATAAAACAGGTCCTCTTAAATTTAGTATTATGGTTTTTTTTTTTTTTTAATGATAATTCATGAATTTTGCTGAATTTATAAAAAACATACAATGCTTTTATAAACTATTTCTAAACAAGACATGTGTTATTTATGCGCTTGTAGTAGTTGTCGATGGTTTAATCTAAAAAATTTATTTGTCATAACGCATTACTTGATCTATAGTTTTTTGTATTTTTTTCACCCTTTATTTTGCTGTTGTTATATAAAAACCAAAATGTCGATCTTAATTCTCCTTTACTATTATTATTCAGGGTTTTATTAAAAATATTCACTACAAGAAAATGTGTTTATTTTAATTTGAAATTCATCTCCTCATCCGAAATAATTTCGACGAAATAAAACCGACTGGAATAAAAGTGCTTTCTCTCCCGACGGACCGCACTTACCCGCATTTTAACAAGTGGACCCTATTAATTAACAACTTCAACTGTGCTTATGACACCATTCCTTCCTGAAACAGTTCAGTAGAGAATTTAGTAACTTAAAGTTGTTCTGAATTAAACTTGCGAAAGAATCCATTTTTCTACCTCTCTTGGGTTAAATTTCTACAGATAAAGTGGATATAAAACAGGTCCTCTTAAATTTAGTATTATGGTGTTTATTTATTTTTATTTTTATAAATGCTAGTTCAAGAATTTTTCTGAATTTATAAAAACTTACATGGTTTTTAAAAAATATTTCTAAACAAGACATGTATTATTTTTTTCGCTTTTCCGTGGTTTAATCTAAAAAAATTATTCGTCATAACGCATTACATGATCTATAGTTTTTTGTGGTGTTTTGTATTTTTTAACCATTTATTTTTCTGTTGTTTTATTAAAAAAGTGTCAAAAACCAAAGTGTCAATCGTAATTCTCCTTTACTATTATTATTCAGTTTTTTATTAAAAATATTCACTACAATAAAATGTGTTTGTTTTAATGTAAAACTCATTTCCTCATCAGAAATAATTTCGCCAAAATAAAACCGACTGGAATAAAAGTGCTTCCTCTTCCGACGGTCCGCACTTACCCACTTTTAACAAGTGGACCCTATTAATTAACAACTGCAATTGTGCTTACGAAACCCTTCCTTCCTGATACAGTTCGATAAAGAATTTAGTAACTTAAAGTTGTTCTGAATAAACTTGGAGGAAAATCCATTTTTCTGCCTCTCTTGAGTTAAATTGCTACGGATAAAGTGGATATAAAACAGGTCCTCTTAAATTTAGTATTATGGTGTTTATTCATTTTTATTTCTATAAATGACAGTAGAAGAATTTTGCTGATTTAATAAAAATGTGCAATGTTCTTGTAATTCTCCAACTGAGTGAAAACATTACAACTCATAGGATATATTTACCAATTAGAATACTTGTGTTAAAATTAATCAAGTGTAATTGCGTATCCAGCGTTTAATGGGGTTCCATTACCTGCCATTTATTACATAGAGCTGTTTCGGATAACAAAGCAGATACCATTATCAATAATGTTAACTAGGTGAATTGTGTCCACCAGATCCATCCACGATAGCTCAGCTGGCAGAGCATTGGCCGCTTAAGCCAAAAAGTTCCTGGTTCGAATCCTAGCCTGGGCATTTTTTTGCTCAGTTGGAAAATTAAAACTCATATGTTACTTTTATATATGTGAAAGAAACAAATACAATTTTATATTTTTCTATAACATTTTTTTTACATTTTTATCTTGGTTGGTTAATTATATATATTAGATATAGTTATAGATATATGGATATGTAGATAGATAGATAGATGAACATGTAGATAGATAGATACATGTATAACCATTGAAACAAAACAGAAACATCATCATCATGTGGGGAAAAAAATTAAATATGAAAAATGAATACGTACCTGTTTGAACGATATCCATAAATATGTAGAGAAAATACAATGAATAGAATTTAAAACAAAGAGAATAATATAGATTGGAGGGGATAATGAAAAGAAAATTAAAAACCTGAACGATGAAACACAAATCTTTAACGAAATGTATTCAAAATTACCAATTAAAGAAAAGAGTGCAATTTTGAAATAGATGAAAATGAAATTATTGTGGAACCTTGGTAGAATTGTCAAGCCCAAATTACCATAAATTCCATTAAAAAATGTATGATTTCATCTTTTACAAACTATGAATTTAAAATTGTAAAAAATTTGGGCTATCATACATTAAAAAAAAATAATAATAACAGAAATAAGATAAAATGAAAATGAAACGAAAAATATATAAATAAAAGTGAGAACCACCCCCCACTCATACTCGAAGAGGCGTGGCTAAATGGAAAACGCCGTGTATAATGACACAACAAAACATCACCTGTTGCCTACAGTTACGTATAGAATATAGATATAGATACTCTATATTGCCAAAGGTGATTGGTCACTTGCGATTTTAGACGTTTTGTTAACTATCTAGAAAAATACATGAGGAATTAACCTGAAACTGCAGGCGATCAAATATCTGTTGATTAGTGCCAAGATAGCGTACATAATATTGCACGTACATATTTGGATACAACCCCTCATCTTTTTGCTTCTTTTTGGGAGCAACGGATTTCGAGCTTATTCTATCGACGATAATTTTCAGAATTTTCAAGCTATGATTTTGAGACTTTCACAAAAGTTGCTCTATATACTTAGCTAATACATTATGCATATTATATTTTGATTGCATTCGCGCATGCGCAGTGAAACATTTTTTAGTAAACCAGCTCATTTTTTATCTGACCAAATCTCATACATATAACGAAGAAATAACATATATTTAATATGAATTGTTCTTATGAAGATTCCATAACACATTCATAGTTTTTAATTTTTGTATTTTCACTGCCCCTTGTTTATTAATTGATGATATTGAGATTTATTTCATTTATTTTTCGGTTTATTTTCATACACGTGTCATTTCATTTTAATTATATATATATATATATATATATATATATATACACTCATGTGATTGTAAAATAATATATGACCAAAAGATGGAAATATTTTTATGAAAAATTAAAATTAAAATATATTTTATACTTTTAACATTTATTTTCCTTGCTTGGTAGAAAAGCGTAACTTTAAATTTTACATTTCTAACAAAGTGGCATTACAATTAATTCCTCAACGAAAAAGCAAATATAAAACAGCTTAAAATTTCGAATTCTAAAATCATAAACAAGTATTAGTTTCTAAAAATTGGTTTCTTCAAAAGTGTATTAAAAGTATTTCAAAATTAAATAAATTTCTACCAGACGGAATCAGCAATAATACGTGTAATTAAAACCCTACCCACGTGCATTGCGTTTATATTTTTCTGTTTTTACTTTTAAATGTAATCTTAAAAAAAAAATCAAGAAATCTCCTTCGATTTTACACAAAGCTGCATTTTTCGTTAATGGTATCATCTTTTTAATATTTTCTATTATTTTTGAAACACAAAACAAAAAAAGCAATCTAATTTTTAATTAAAAGCGCAATTCTGATATTAAAATTTAATTTTTCTTTTTCATTAATTTCCCCCTTCATTAATTTTATTCAGCAAGAAGTAGATATGCACTGCACACATAAGTGATAATAAATGCTATTTGCAAAAATGCATTTTTAATTAAAAATTACATACTTGTGATTCGTTTCTCGTTCAAAGTATTTCAAAATTTATTTTCTGCGGAAGAAATAAATTAAATTTTGATTGAAATTAATTTAAGGGGCTCTTTTCTATATTTCTCCTCTTTTATAAAAATGTTACTGTTTTATCTTTAAAAAGCGTACATTTTCTTCAAAGTGACATTAAGGTAGCCAACTACGTTTGAATAGTCAATTTCAGGCCAAAAAAAAGGGGGGGGGGCAAGTTTCTATTGTTTTATTCGAAAGCGTGTACAATTGAGGGGGTCGGGGCAAGGAAGTGCCAACTGTTGCTTAATATCGTAAATTATTATATCCAACATATAATTTGTTTCTAATGTTACTTGGTGGCAGCGTATGTGACAGGTTTCGTTGTTGCCCCAGATGTTTATGCCCCCAATGAAGATAGCTAATTTACAAAAAACATAATACCATTACAATTACCATTAAATCATACCACAAATACCATTAAAGGGATGTCATATTGTTACTCAGAATATCACAAATGTTACTACGACATTGGCGAAAAAACTTTAGGTTATATATCTCTATTTGAGTATTTGATCAAATTTTCAAATTGAAATATCTCAGAAGCTCAAAAATGTGGCTTGACACTCTCTTTCCCCAACCCTCTCAATTAGCTATAAACTAGTATGTTGGGGCCATCACATAACTTTCTTCTATATAAATCAAATCATATAGGCTAATTAAATAAGCTAAATTTACGCTGTTGATTATATATGTAACAAACGATATGAATTATATTACCACTTACTACACGCCGTATAACCAACAGAGTGAAAAAATGTCCAGACTGGGGATCGAACTCGGAACCTTAAATATAGATATACCGCATTTTACCCACAGCTTATTTTATATCAAGCAATATTGATTTTGAGCATTTCTATAACCATCCGAATCTGTCACATTTTTTAAAATTGCTGAATTGAAAGGTATAACAAAATTTTAAAGTATAAATCTATACACTAATACTTTGCATTGCTTTTTTTTTGTTGTTGTTGTTATTCGTTAAACAGACATACAAAAAATACTGCCACCTGCTTACAGAGTAAAAATATCTTACTTTCCAACAAAGAAATTAAATTTTAAAATTCACAATATAAGCGCATAGGATAATTCAAAGTATGTTGGAAATTTTCAGTGTTAACAAAACGCATAGAATTGTGTTTATAAAACATCTATACGTGCAAATCATAACAAATAGATATGGTTTAATACCTTCCCCTTTCTTTAACAACTTCAACGGCAACCCCGAGATAAGTCGGTTCAACAAGACAGTTTCCCTAATGGATAGGATAATTCAAAGTATGTTGAAAAATTTTAGTGTTAACAAAACGCATAGAATTGTGTTTACAAAACATCTATTCGTGCAAATCATAACAAATAGATATGGTTTAATACCTTCCCCTTTCTTTAACAACTTCAACGGCAACCCCGAGATAAGGCGGTTCAACAAGACAGTTTCCCTAATGATTATTATTTACGAAAGTTTTATTATATATATATACATATTCACCTATGCTAGATGTGTGCTCATGGTTGACTTTCCAACTTGTGCTGCAAAGTTGCAGCCGTTGCCAATACATAAGAGTGGTAGAATGCTAGACTGGATGCCGTCTGGATAGCTCCAACTGGTAGAGCGTTGGAGTGTAATACCAAAGTTCTGGGTTCGATCCCCGGTCTGGACATTTTTTCACTCTGTTGGTTATACACTGAGTAGTAATTAATAATTCATATCCTTTGTTACATAAATCAAATCAGTTAAATGATTTAAATAGTACAAGAAATTATACAGATTTAGCAAATAGGGTTTTTTCGGTATCCCCTCATAGATGTCTGCAACAAAAAAAAGAATGACAATGTATTCCCATATTCAGGATGCTAAGCGTGAAGTTTCGTTGAATTCTGTGTATTTATACTGGTGATATAAGCATCGCATATATCGAATAAATCATCGAATTTCGGCAGATTCTAAATCTGATGCTTCGTTGAATGCTGAGTAGGGTAGATTGGGTGAAGATGTCGTAGTTTTTGATTTAATTTTTTATAAAATCGCCTGTTGTTTTTATTTGTTATTTATTAATTTCTTGTTAAAGTTCATACATTTATGTATGATTTAAAAATGTATTTCATTTTAGAAATGTCATATAAAGTATAAACAATTTTGCTTTTGTAAATCCTTGCATTTCGGCATCTTACCCCAATCTTGGGTAAGATGGCCATTTACATAGGAATTACATAAAGGAAGAGCGTAAAACAATTTAAACACTTACCAAAGGTGTTAAGATGAAACATCAATAAAAAATCCTTATTTAAAATTTAAATAAAACAACGCAAACTGGAATTAAAGTATCAGTAGGGAAGCCTCTTCAACACGACTAAGTGGCGTTTCCCTACAGCGCCCGCGCATAGAAAAACCACGTAACACGGCATCTTGTCCAATACGGCATCTCAGCCCAAGTTACCCTGTATAAACTGAAGATTCAAGCATCCCATAAATCCAGCAAATCATAGATTTGCGGCATGTCCTCGTGGAGCCCGCGGCACATCACTCCATTTCATCTTGGATTGTCCATTGACAGCAACACTACACGTAAGGAAACCATCTTCACTCCCTCTGTCGAACTGGTTTTATGTAATTCAAAAACAACCAAAAACCTTGCAAAAAATAATAGACTGCATTTCTCTCATGGAACGCAATCAACATCTGTTCCAACTCCCACCAGTGGACTTCTCCACGGACGAGGAAGACTAATCAACGATCTCCCAAACACTCAAAAAAAAAATCGAACCATCTTTCAAAAGCATAACCAAAACTCTAAGTTTCCACCAACCCCCCCACATCCACCATAAGCTCTTGAAAACAATCCCCACCAGTATAAAAAGAATATTACGCCTTCATCAAACATCCCTCATCCATAGTGAACTCTTAATCATAACAATCAACAGTGTAATTAGAACTTAAAATATCATCTGACTACCACCATTCATTGTGAACTTTAAATCATAAACTCTGATGAACTTATCTTGTTCATAATAATCAAAAGTGTAAATAGGACTTAAACAATCATGTAACTAGCACCATCCAATGAGAACTCTAAATCATAAACTCTTATGAACTTACAAAAACTCAGCCAAATGTGAACCTATTGTAATGTTATTATGCAAAAGCCTAATGGCCTCATTTGTAATTTGTAATTTGTAATTTTTTTTTTTTAATAAACTTGCCTAGCAGGGTTTGTAGAGCTTAAGCCATATGGTAGGCCTCCCTGCTTGGTTGAATTGAATTGAATTGAATTGAATTGGGAGTTTGTGTCCAAAAACTAATCAGCACCAGTTCACACAATGATTGAACTTCATATGAAATTTCATCCATTTCTTATCAGTAATTCGTGAGTTAAAGTGCCCAAAAAATTTGTGTCACATACAGACAGACACACTGACTCGCGGACAGACATTTTCTAAAAACAGCCAAATTGTGTTCAAGTCCTTTTAAAACGTATAAATCCGTCGAAAACTGGAAGTCGAATTTTTTTTACGAATCCAATACTTTCTTCGTATAGTCTTTCCAATACTTGTATAGGTATAAGGAAGTAACAAAAAATAGTTATGTCTCTTTTTACGATCATTGGAAGTGTAACTATGATTGTTTTTGTTTCAGCTCTCAAACCGAAATTGTATATGTAAGTAACAGAAGTTGCTGTTTAATGATCTTAAAAAAAGAGAGAGAGAGAGAGAGAGAGAGAGAGAGAGATTTCTAATACTGATATTAAGAAACATACAAAATTAAAATGTAGACTGTTTTAAGAACTTAAGGTGAATGTTTCTGATAGATTTTCAGATTAAAATGCATTTTCTGAAAAATATGTTTTCTTGAATAATCAGTTACGTAAAACGCTCTATCTCGAAAAAATATGGTTATATTTACATAAAACCGATCGTCTACCACTTTATGTAATGTTGTGAATACAATAATCTAACGATTTAAACCTTTTAAGAGCGGTGTTTGCATGGCTCGAACACTTAATTTTAATTCAAAACTGCCGGGTGACACGCTGAATTTGTTTAATAATTTTTTTTCTGTACGTGAAGAAAAGCTTTTAACTATAGTCAATTTTTTTTATTTTATTATTTTTTTAATAAATTTTGATGTCAATCAAGTATTTCAACATTTTAGCAGCAGAAGTATTTTGCCCCTAAAAGGATTAAATATACTGTTTTTATAAATTAACAGGCAGAAAAAAAAATGAAAAATCATCAAAGTGGTAATCTGAATGAATATATCCACTTATTTTATTTACTCATGTATAATGCACAGTCGCGTATTATACCTATAAAAATGTTTTAGTCAAACCATGTATGGTCTCATCCAGTTTTCGAAAATATCCCGTGTATATTGCGCACCTTGCTTTTAATCCCTAAATTTTTTTTAAACTGATTTGGTGTAAGAATGTATGGTTTTATATAGTTTTCTGAAATATCCCGTGTATATTGCGCACCCTGCTTTTTGTCCCAAAATTTTGAAAAAAAATGACTTAAGGGGAAGAGTGTGTATGGTTTTATACAGTTTTCAGAAATATCCCGAATATAATGCGTACACCGTTTTATATGCATAAAGTTTTGTAAAAAGTGACTTAGTGAAAACATGTTATGGTTTCATGCACTTTTCAGAAACATCTCGCGTATAATGTGCATTTCGCTTTTTTATCATTAAAATTTTGGAAAAATGATTTGGTGTAAGAATGTATGGTTTTATGTAGTTTTCTGAAATATCCAGTGTATATTGCGCACCCTGCTTTTTGTCTCAAAATTTTGAAAAAAAAAATGACTTAAGTGGAAGAGTGTGTATGGTTTTATATAGTTTTCAGAAATATCCCGCATATAATACATACACTGTTTTATATACATAAATTTTTGTAAAAAGTGACTTAGTGAAAACATGTATGGTTTCATGCAGTTTTCAGAAACATCCCGCGTATAATGTGCATTTCGCTTTTTTATCATTAAAATTTTGGAAAAAAGATTTGGTGTAAGAATGTATGGTTTTATATAGTTTTCTGAAATATCCCGTGTATATTGCGCACCCTGCTCTTTGTCCCAAAATTTTGAAAAAAATGACTTAAGTGGAAGAGTGTGTATGGGTTTGATATAGTTTTCTGAAATATCCCGTGTATATTGCGCACCCTGCTCTTTGTCATAAAATTTTGAAAAAAATGACTTAAGTGGAAGAGTGTGTATGGTTTTATACAGTTTTCAGAAATATCCCGCATATAATACGTACACTGTTTTATATACATAAAGTTTTGTAAAAAGTGACTTAGTGAAAACATGTTATGGTTTCATGCACTTTTCAGAAACATCCCGCGTATAATGTGCATTTCGCTTTTTTATCATTAAAATTTTGGAAAAATGATTTGGTGTAAGAATGTATGGTTTTATGTAGTTTTCTGAAATATCCAGTGTATATTGCGCACCCTGCTTTTTGTCTCAAAATTTTGAAAAAAAAATGACTTAAGTGGAAGAGTGTGTATGGTTTTATATAGTTTTCAGAAATATCCCGCATATAATACGTACACTGTTTTATATACATAAAGTTTTGTAAAAAGTGACTTAGTGAAAACATGTTATGGTTTCATGCACTTTTCAGAAACATCCCGCGTATAATGTGCATTTCGCTTTTTTATCATTAAAATTTTGGAAAAAATTACTTAGTGAAATCATGTATGGTTTCGTACAATTTTGGGAAAAATCACGTGTATAATGTGCATCCCACTTTTTGATCATTAAAATTTTAGAAAAAATCCCTCAGTATGGTTTCATTACAATTTTGGGGGAAATCACATATATAATGCGCACCCTGCTTTTTATCCCTAAAATTTTGTAAAAAATGACTTAGTAAAAATACAGCTTTCGGAAACATCTCATGTATATGAGCATGTTGATTTTTATCCCTAAAATTTTGGAAAAAAAAATTATGTAGTGGAAGCATGTATGGCTTCATACAGTTTTTGGAAATTATATCGTGTATAATGCACACCCCGCTTTCTTATCCCTAAAATTTTGAAAAAAAAAAGTAGGCTTAGTGATGGCATGTATAGTTTCATACAGTTTTTGGAACTATCTCGAGTATAACGCACACTCCACTTTTTGTTCCTAAAATTTCGAAAAAAAAGTCCTAATGAAAGCAGGTATGGTTTGATACAGTTTTCGGAAATATCCCATGTATAATGAATGCACACCTTGCTTGTCATCACTAAAATTTTTGAAAAAAAAAAAATTACGCATTATACGCGAATAAATACGGCAATTTTTTATGGCATGGATTAGACTGACGTTCATTACATTTTTGGTAACTGAAATTGTATACTTATTGAAAAGAAATATACTAACATTATTTTGTCGTGAGGACATTTTTGATGAGTAACATTTATTGGATTATTTTTCCTTAAAAATTCTAAAAATAAAACTATAAATTACGTAAAAATAATTAATTTAGAAAATTAAATTGTCTTTGTAAAAACTAATTTATTTATTATACTTCTTTTTTCTTTATTTTTAAAAATTGGTGGTGAATCGTACGGTGATACCTTATAGGAAATTCTTCAAAAAATAATTCTTTAAAGAAAATCAAATAAATTCCTTTTTTTTTTTTAATTAATAGGAAACACCATATGTTTAAAAATATCTAAAAAACTTTTTGGGAAAAAATCATTATTTCCATAGGAACTATTTTAATAACATTTTTACAAAAAATTCTTCTTATTTACATTTTTCTTTTGTTATGTTTCATTACAGTTCTCAAAAATCAATAAACTTTCCACTTTTTTATTCAAAAATTGATAATCCCTTTATGATGATACATTTTTGCCATAACTTTTTTTATTTATTTATTAAATTACATAAAAAAGAAATAAACAAGATTTTTAATTAAAAAGCACTCTTTATGTTTTATACTTTATATGTTTATTTCTATTTATTTATTTTTTTTAACGAAATGAGATTTTAAAAAATGATAAATTGAACAAGATAACAAACATAAAGTTTAGCTTAAAAACCCCTTTTAACATTTGAAATATACACAGGGTGCTCCAAAATTCGATCGACAAATTAAGAGGGATGATAGGAGGCATCAAGAGGATGAAAACTTACCATAGAACATGAGGTCACAAACCAGGTTTAGTCGGAGAAAATCGCAAAAATACTTATGAAAGGTGTGACGTCGAGTGGAACAAAAAGGGCCAATAATAAGTAGGAAAGCATTTAATTTAAAGCAAAGCATGATTACTATGCATTACAGTTCAACGTCAGACAGGAGACGACAAGGCATTTTAGTAGGAATATGTTTTAACGCGTCCGGCAATCCGTCGTCCGTCGGTGTCGGCTGTGCAATGACCTTCGTGGCCGCAACTTCGAACAATTTCTATAAGAATATGCTGTCGTCTACTTTCTGACGTTGAACTGCAATACATTGTAATCAAACTTGACGTCATATAAATGTTTTTTCTACTTATTATTAGCATTTTTTGTTCCACTCGACGTCACACCCTTCATAACTATTTTTTGCGATTTTCTCCCACTAAACGTGGTTTGCGACCCCATGTTCTAGAGTAAGTTTTCGACCTCTTGATGCCTTCTATCATCCCTCTTAATTTGTCGTCGAATTTTGGAACACATTGTATATATTTTTATTTGCTCTTTTTTATTTTTAATATCTGTTTTTTCCTAAAGTACACAAAATCGTGTATGTTTTTTTCTTTGAGATCTTAAACTTGTAGGCCTTTGGGTGATTTACATGGCTGAGAAATATAAATAAACGGGAAACATTTAAAAAATCGTACGAAAATGTACACAGTCCTTGCAACAGTGGTCTATAAAACATTCACCAAATGGGAATTCAATTTGAAGTAATCGTTCGGGTATTATCGTCTTCACTCTGTTATACACACACGCAATTCATGATTACAATATTTTCCTTACGTCATACATGGCTGGGAATTGTGTTCGGTAAATAATAAATATCTTCCTTTCACTTATACCCATCATACGTAGTATAGTGTAAGTCTTGTAATCGTTTTGAAAATCGAAAAAAAAAACGGATTGACGGATTTACATGTTTCAGACACTGGAGATTCCGAAAAACATATTTTCAGAAAAAAAAAAAAATTGCCGTCCGTCTGTGTGTGTGTGTGTCTGTGTGTCTGTAAACGATCTATCTCCCGAAAAAATTGAGATAGAGACTTGAAATTTGGTATGTATTCACTGTAAAAAATTTCCAACCCTTTTCCGTTTCGTAAAAGATAAATTTCCTTTACGATACGGAAAACAACCGATAAAATATTTTTTCCGAATCACAACAGAAAGTTTTCCTACAGTCATAAAAATAATCTTTTTATATCGTATTAGTTTCCGAAATTAGGAAAATAGCATTGACCGGACTTACTGCGCAGTCTCGCTCTCTGCTGACGTATGAAAGGCGTGGCGTCACGTGATTGATAACAGAACAGAATCGAGATTTTCGATGAAGAAGACCTACGCCATGTTGTTAAATATTGGACAATTGTTCTACGTAGTTCTAACTTCGCAATGGTAAGTACTGAAATTTATGTGATTTTTAATATTTGGAATTTGATATGTCCATATATTTACAGTGCATGATTATCAAACCGAATAACATGTTTAAGGAGCTGCGTAGCCTCAAATAAAATGCATATTATCTTATTTCTCGCTCAGTTTATTTTTTATGAGAAAAATATCCCCGAAGTAAAAAATATTTTGATGTGCCAGAAATTTCTAACTTAGATATTATCTTAATGAAACTTAGTTTTTGTAGGATGTTTTTTTAAATAGTTTTTAACTTATTCTAAATTCAGGTACTTGTTTATTTGTTTAATTCTGTAAGGCATCCAGTGTTGAATTCAGGAGATAGCCGGGGGAGGGGGGGGGGGACATTCCTCTCTCCCGGAGCATTGAAATGGCCACCCCTTCTGAAGATTTCGGATTTTATGATTTAATGGTCAAAAAGTGCAATTCCCCCCCCCCCCCTCGGAACTCTATAATATGCCCCCAGGAGCCACAGAAATCCCTCTCGGAGAAAAATCCCTGAATTCAACACTGAAGATATCAATAAATACCTATGATCTTAAAATAAATTCATGAGATTTTTCTGTGTTCGATGCCATATCAGAATCATATATTGTCTTTTTTTTTTCAGGTACTACATTATTATAGAATCAATTTAACATTTTATTATTTGTAGTGTATTAAAATTCAATTAAAAAGGAATGTCCATTAAATTCTATAATGTTGATTAAAAAATTGAGAAATGTATGTCAGGGTGCTATAACGAAATTTATAATGGTATATGGTAAAATAAATTTCAGTAGTCTTTTAATATCAGACAATATTTTAGTTGTGAAAAACGTAAAGTAGAATATGCTTAATACCTTGATCACCTTGCTATATGCTTAATACCTTGATTTTACCTATATTCATGCTGTAAAAGCTTGCATACAGAAGCTTTCAACTGCCCCACCCTGTATATTCAAATTTAATTTATTAAATTTTATTTTTCTCACATTATTTTGAAAATAAAAAATGACTTTTAATCTTTTCTAATAATTTAAAATAAATAGAATAAAAAAAGCAAACAGGGAATTTTTGTCAGTAGAGGTGGGGGGGGGGGGGGGGGGAGGATTTATTTTAAAAATATAAAGCTTCAATTCTTCATTTAAAAATTAAAAAAAAGAAAGAAAAAGAAAACCTGTAATAGCTTTTGTTACATTTCTGTATTGTTTTTCATCCTAATTTATATAAAAATTATCTTGTATGTGGGTTTCTAACAAAAAAAAATATCTAATTTGATTTTATTTCATATTTGTGCTCTCCTTTAACTAAATCTTGTCATGTATTTAAATGCACGTGTTAGTACTGTGCAAATTTCAAGAAATAAAAAATGTTCAAATGAGTCATAATGTCAACATATAAATCATAAATGTTCTGAAAATTCTGCTATTTTTGGAGTTCACAGAACCCGAAATATCATTGTAATAGAATTTTTTTTTAGCTCACAGGTTATCAAAGCCGGACCCCCCCCCCCCTCCCCCCGCTTAATTTACATAAATAGGTTTTTCATGCAGAATTATCCGATTTTAAATTTTCAAATTTTATGTATATGTTCATTCTGATAATCCGATACCTTGATTAGTTTTGGGGGTTAAATTGCTAAGTATAAAAGGGGGATGGGGAACGGGGGCTGATCCCCAGTTAATTTATATAAATGGGTTTTTCATGCAGAATTATCAGTTTTGTTTCAAATTTTATACATAGGTTCATTCTGATAAGGCGCTTCCCTGATCAGCTTTGGGGGTTCAATGGTTAAATATAAAGGGGGAACAGGGGCGAATCCCCTCCCTAAATTAAATAAATGGGGTTTTCATGCAAATTACACAATATGCTTCAAATTTTGTATATAGCTTCATTGTGATAAGGCGTTTCCTTCATTAGTTTTGGGGTTTCATTGGTTAAGTATAAAGAGGGCAACGGTCATTAATCCCCCCACCCCCTTAATTTAGGTAAATGGGTTTTTCATGCAGAATTATCCGATTTGTTTCAAGTATTGTATATAGGTTCATTCTGATAAGGCGCTTCTCTGATTATCTTTGGGGGTTCATTGGTTAAGTATACAGGGCGGAACTGGGGGGCTAATCCCCCCTTAATTTAGATAATGGGTTTTTCATGCAGAATTATCCGATTTGTTTCAAATATTCTATATAGGTTCATTCTGATAAGGCGCTTCGCTAATCAGTTTTGGGGGTTCATTTATTATGTTTACAGGAGGGAACTGGGGGCTAATCCCCCCCCCCTTAATTTAGATAATGTGTTTTTCATGCAGAAATATCCGATTTGTTTCAAATTTTGTATATAGGTTCATTCCAATAAGGCGCTTCTCTGATCAGCTTTGGGGGTTCAATGGTTAAATATAAAGGGGGAACAGGGGCGAATCCCCTCCCTAAATTAAATAAATGGGGTTTTCATGCAGAATTACACAACTTGCTTCAAATTTTGTATATAGCTTCATTGTGATAAGGCGTTTCCTTCATTAGTTTTGGGGGTTCATTGGTTAAGTATAAAGAGGGCAACGGTCATTAATCCCCCCACCCCCTTAATTTAGGTAAATGGGTTTTTCATGCAGAATTATCCGATTTGTTTCAAATATTCTATATAGGTTCATTCTGATAAGGCGCTTCCCTGATCAGTTTTGGGGGTTCATTTGTTAAGTTTACAGGAGGGAACTGGGGGCTAATCCCCCCCCCCTTAATTTAGATAATGTGTTTTTCATGCAGAAGTATCCGATTTGTTTCAAATTTTGTATATAGGTTCATTCCGATAAGGCGCTTCCCTGATCAGTTTTGGGGGTTCAATGGTTAAATATAAAAGAGGAACAGGGGCTAATCTCCCCCTAAATTAAATAAATGGGTTTTTCATGCAAAATTTCCCAATTTTCTTCATATTTTTTATAGAGCTACATTATGATAAAGCGCTTCCTTTATTATTTTTGGGGGTTCATTGGTTAAGTATAAAGAGGGGAACGGTGATTATTCCTCCCCCTTAATTTAGATAAATAAGTTTTTTATGCAGAATTATCCGATTTGCTTCAAATTTTGAATATAGGTTCATTCTGATAAGGCGCTTCCCTGATTAGTTTTGGGGGTTCATTGGTTAAGTATGAAGGGGGAATGGGGCTAATCCCCCCTAACTTAGATAAATGGTTTTTTCATGCAGAATTATTGGAATTTTCTTCAGATATTGTATGAGGTTCATTGTGATAAGGCTCTTTCCTGATTAGTTTTGAGGGTTCATCGGTTAAGTATAAAGGTGGGGAACTGGAGGCTAATGCCCCCCCTCCTTAATTTAGATAAATGGGTTTTTCATGCAGAATTATCCGATTTGCTTCAAATTTGGTATATAAGTTCATTTTGATTAGGCGCTTCCCTGATTAGCTTTGGGGGTTCTTTGGTTAAGTATAAAAGGGGGGAAAAGGGGTTAATGCTCCCCCTAATTTAGATAAATGGGTTTTTCTTGCCGAATTATCCGATTTTCTTCAAATTTGGTATATATTTTCATTGTGATAAGGCACTTCCCTGATTAATTTTGGGGGTTTATTGGTTAAGAATAAAGGGTGGAACGAGGGGCTAATCCACCTTAAGTTAGATAAATGGGTTTTTTATGCAAAATTATCTAGTTTGCTTCAAATTTTGTATATTGATTCATTGTGATAAGACGTTTCCCGCATTAGTTTTGGGGGTTCATTTGTTAAGTATAAAGGAGGGAATGGTGACGAATTCCCTCCCCTTAATTTAGATAAATGTGTTTTTCATGCAGAATTAACCGATTTGCTTCAAATTTTTTATATAGGTTTATTCTGATAAGATGCTTCCCTGATTCGTTTTTTTTTTTGGGGGGGGGGGCTGTTGGTTAAGTATAAATGGGGAATGGGGACTAATCGTCCATTTTAATTTAGATAAATAGTTTTTTCATGCCGAATTATCCAATTTGCTTCAAATGTTGTATACCGGTTTATTTTGATAAGGAGCTTCCCTGATTAGATTTGGACGTTTATTGGTTAAGTATAAAGGACGTAAATAGGGGAGCTAATGACCCCCCCTCCCCTTTTTCTTTGAAATAAGAGTATAATATGCAAATAGTGTGAATAGCCTGTGAGCTCAATGACATCAGTTTGACTGAGCACTTTTCTTTTTATTATTTTATTTCCAATTTAATGTATATAAATTTTTTTAATTAATATACTTTTTAAAAAGTTAGTATCCAGCCGAATATTTGATAATCTGCTAAATCACTATTTGTTACATATCGTAAAATTTTTGTTATGTTTTTCTACTATATTCCTGTGGCACCATTTTTTTTTCTTTTAATGCTGATTGTGAAATCCCATAGTAACCTATGTAAATTTTAAAGAAATGATAAATTCCGTTATACAATTATCAAAATATAGCTTTCACCAGCAGGAAACAGATGTCCAATGCTATGAATTTTGAATTCTTTATTCAAAGGAAAATTTTCAAATATTTTGTTCTTAAAAATACTTATCGCTGAAGACGAAGTGTCCCCTTAATCATTCTTTGCTCTTGTGCTGTTTTTTATCTTTTTAAATATACATGGTCACTAGCAATTAGTACAATAAAAAAAATTAATATTATTACTGTTATTATTACAGGATAATACTGCAGTGATCAATGTCGCCTTACAGCTAGAACAGATCATCCTTGCCTAATAGAGAATGAGGATGATAGAAAAGACGTCAAGGTGTTTTCGTATGTTGATGGTGTGACACTTTTTTCGGAGAAATGTTCAACTGAGTCAATTTCGTTGCTGTAGCATCCTACTGGGTGTTTAATTAAGACTGTTATCAGGCCGGAATCTAGGCAGGCTTTTTTACTAACTGCATCAATTCTAAAGGAATAAAAGCCAATAGCAATCATAGCATAAATACAGTGCTGTAATTTGTTTTATTAAAACATTTTGATTTATAGTTTTGTTGAAAATAAATTTTATTTTTCAGTATAAATGTTTGTTTTATTTTTTCTGTCTTTTGTTGTTAGCCAGAAAAAATCGAGTAATTTATATATTTTTTAAAAAATTGTATTTTGTCAATACGTGCAATTTAATGTTTGTGTAAATTAAATGCGCTTGATTTATTTTAATAAGTTTAAGTAAAAAAAAAAAAAAATAGCACATACATATTTGCTAAGACCGATTTTTTATTGAATGCACTCTTATTTTATAGATATTTTTTCTGAATTATTTGCAATTTTTAATATTCTGCTATTAAGTGATCTGCCATTGAGGAATAAAAGACTCACAAACATTTATTTCTTTGTTATTAATCATGATAAAAAAAATTTGTAATCAATATACTTTTTAAAAAGTTAGTACTCAGCCGAATATTTGATAGTCTGCTAAATCTCTATTTGTTACATTTTGTAAAATTATCACGTTTTTCTACTATATTTCTGTGTCATCATTTTTTTCCCTTTAATGCTAATTGTGAAATCCCATGGTAACCTATGGAAATTTTAAAGAGGTGATAAATTCCTTTATACAATTATCAAAATATAGCTTTCACCAGCAGGAAACAGATGTCCAATACTGGTATTGTACATTTTTTAAAATTTCTTTAATTTTTAAGATTTTTTTAAAAAAAGTATTTTTATTTTAATTTATATTTAAAAAATATATATATATTAACTGACAACTGGACTTCCACTGTAAGTAAGTGCTTATATATTCCATATTTTTGCTTTTTTAATTTCTAAAGAGTTTATAAGTATTATTCACAAGTCCTTATTTTATTTCTTCAAAATATAATGCAGGTTTTAAGTTATCAAATTGGCTTTTGATAAGTTTATTTAGCTGATTCGCCAGATTGGTGTTATAACTTTTACTTCAATATAATCTTTTGTTAAAATATTGTATGCAAGTACATGATTTTGGAAAGAATTTTTTTTAATTACTTTTTTTACAGCAATTGGTAAATTTTGGTATCTTTTGAAATCTAAGCATAATTTCATTGCCAATTTCTTCAACGTTATCTAATCAGTTATAATACAGAAAGTTCAGAAATCTTAAAATATTTAGATCAATATAATTGAAATTATATTTCAGCACTTTAATCTCAATTTAAATTAAATAATTGCTAAATAACACTTGTATAGTCTAACAATTTTTAATCAGAGTTCATTGATTTAAATCAACTTGATTTCAATCCTGATTTAAATCAACTGATTTATTTAAATACACTTTTTTTTCAAATTTAGGTTAAGATATTTCATTATAAATATTATTTTTGACAACAATACATTGTAAATTTAAGGACTGGGAGAGACAGAACTCAAAATCCTTGCTTTTTGAATTTTATTTAAATCAAATATCACACTTAAAAATAAAAATTCTATTTTAAAAATAGAGAATCTCAGCTGAGAAATGTTAAAAGATTAAAGCATAAATTTATTTGTTAAAAAAATATGTACAAATCTTATGTGAATTTTTTAATACAAAAACATGGAGAGTTTCTGTGAGGATTTGTAAAACGTTAGAATAAATAAATATAGGTCAATCAAAAGTATATTTATTGTTATTTATGTTGATATCTCATGACTTCATTGTGCACATGTAAATAACAAATGGTTTGATATTCCAATGTACTTTATTTATGGAAAGATTCGGAAAATAAAGATTACATGGTTAGTAATACTCTGAAATGTTTTTATATATTTTTTAATATAATTTTAATTTTAATTACTTATAAATGTAAACTAATAAACAACTAAAGTTTTAAAATCTTTAAAAAAAATCAAACACCTGATATAAAAGTTTCTTTTATTTTAAATTAAAAAAAAAAATCAAACTTTAATTCATTGCAAACTCTGTAATCGCTTATAAAGAACTCATAAAGCTGGAAAATTGGTATTTCTTTTCAAACATTTTAATAACAAAGAATAATTTTTTCAGATCCATTGAAATTTATACACAGATAATCATAAGTATTTTTAATATATGCTCCAACTTCATTAAATGAATAGTGTATGTATTCTGTATTCCAGAGTAGTGTATATAATCTGGAATAGGTATGTTTAAAGGAATACTGTATATAATCCAGATCTAGAGTAGGATGTTTAAAATTTCATTTTTTTTTCTGAATAAAATTCTTACATTATCTTTTATATTTTAAGATTTTTAATCGAGAAATTTGGTCAAAACAAAAAGATTTAGCTTTTAGTAATGAAGAGTTTATATGCTTTTTATTTTATCAAAGGGGTAATTTAAGGTGGTATATATTTTATACAGAATAGGTCAATAAAAAGTATATTGTTAAATTGCAGTTAGTGTAAATAAGTGATATATAACACAAGACAATTTGTTTAATTTATTTCATGTTTTCAAAAGTAAAAGAGAATTCACATTTTCAAATTATATCATTTTCTGTTGCTCCATTTTTTAACTATATTTTTAACTGTTTATATGATTAAAATATTTCAAATTAAACAAGTGAATGAGTTTCTCTATATATTTTTAAATTCAAATAAATTTAAATGAGCTTTTCTAATTATTAATTTTAATGATTTAGTAAAGGTTATTTTACTTTAAAACGCGTAATTTTAAAATTGTATTTTGAATTTTAAAAAAAATAGCTGATTTAAATTTTAACAAAAAATGATTTTCATTTACTGAGCCTCTTTGTTATGTAATTTTCAGTTGAGCTTCAAGTTCAAAGTCTTGTACATTTTCAAATTGTATGGCTTCTGAAAATTGTTTATCATCAACGTATTTATTAGGGTTAGCTGAATTCTGTATATTCTTATAATTTACATGACTTCAAAAGTTTTTAGATTTACTTTATTATTATTATTATTTTATGGCGTTTTAGACAGGAGAAAAAAATTACCTTCCACATAAAAGATAAAAAATTAAAGTTTCAATGCTGCTCTATATAAATTTTCAAAATTTATAAAATAGTTTCTGGATTTTTTTTTTTTTTTTTTTTTTTGTGTGTGTGTGTGTAATAGCAGAAAAGCACGCAAATTGGGTTATAATAGTTAGGTGCAGCAATGTTCCTAATTGGAAAGTGTCTCTGTGACACAAATTGGGTATAAAAAGTGACAAATTTGAAATATCATATGTATTTGGGGACAAAAAACATTTAATCTCCAAACTGTCACAGTAAAAAACAAAGTTATTCTTCTGGAAACTGTCTTTTTAAATTTAATTAAAGAAAAAATAAGCTTAGAGGGTCATATTCATGCCGAAATTGTAGCAAATTCAATAGATACATCTAATTGGGGCATCATGTTTGTTTTTTTCAGTAAATGTTGCCCTATGATAACAAACTGGAATTCACTCAGTCAAGTAGTTTTGAAATTATGAAAATTTAAAGTTTGTAACTCCTAATCTGTAATCGTTGCAAATCAGACTGTAATGTGGGTAGTGTTTTAAGCATAACTTAAAAACTACTTAGCGGAATCAGCTGTGATTTTTGATTTGCATATTTGAAGTTTTTAGAAATCTATTTCTATTAAAATTAATTTTTTTAATTAATTTAAAAATACATTTTTTTTTATAAATTAAACCATAAAATAAACCATAATCTATAATTTTTTAATCGAAATAGATTTCGAAAAGCTTCAAATAAAATATATGAATATAAAATTATTACGTCAAGTATTGAATTGTATAAAAAAAACTCCACAAGCTGTTTAACATTAGGAGTTCCAAACTTTAAACTTCATAATTCTTAAACATTTTGACCAAGTGACTTCCCTTTTGGTATCCTTGAGAAAAAGTTACCGAAAGAGGCAAATATAATGTCAAAGTTAGATGTACATATTGAAAAGTTCGGAGTTTTGTGCAACTTAAGAACGAAGACGACCCCATAAGATTGTTTTTTTTAAGGCGTAAATTAAAAGAAGTTCTCGTTTTTTAAGGAGGGGCGGTCACTATTGTGATTAAAAAATGTTTTGTATGTTCTTTGTTTTGGATATACAGCAATAGAAAGTCTTTCCAGCATCAATAAAACTTCAATGTTAGTTGCATACACTTCATACGCATGCAACATGTCATATACTTGTGCTGCACCCAATGACATAAGTGTGGGTTTTAAATATCCAGTCCAAATTGAAAATATTTTGTTCCGTTTTTAATATCTTATTTAACAGTTTTTTGGCATCCCCTAAATATTTAGTGCCTGGGGAAATCATCTCCCACACACACTTCACCACTGGCTACACCTATGTATATTCTGGCACTAATAAGCTGGCATCTCTGTACAGTCCACTTTGCTATACAGACAACAGATGAAAAGGTTTGTTTTGGGCACTATTTGGATTTTCTTTTATATCGCTTAAAATATATATATATATTTTTTTCCCTAGGAAACATATACACATATTCTAAAGAAAATAAAAGTATATTATGTATTTTATGAACATAAAATCCATTTCATTGTGTACTTTTTATTTATTTATACACTTTTCTTTTACGAGAATTACTTCTTGTTTATAAAGATACTTCCCTAGCATTCTTGTATAAAATACTTATTTTAAAAAAATGTAAATACCCATGAGCTAAACGTATCAGTATACTTGTAACAAATAAATAAAATTTCAAGCTGATTCTGTATTGTAAAGAAACTTTTGTTATAAAGAGTAGGACCAATAAGAGAAAATATTGCTTTTGGACACTGTTTTGATTTCCTTTTATCTCAATTAATTATTATTAAGAACTTTTTTGAATACATACATACATTTTAAGTATTTTGTTATCATAAAATGCATTACATGTAATGCATTTTATGATAACAAATACTTAAAATGTGTGTATGTATTCAAAAAAGTTCTTAATAATATTTAATTGAGATAAAAGGAAATCAAAACAGTGTCCAAAAGCAATATTTTCATCTGTTAATGTTCCTACTCTTTAAAACAAAAGTTTCTTTACAATGCAGAAAATTTTCCGATCATAATGAAAAAAAATTCCGTAAAGCAAAGAAAAAGTTTCTATTCTACACAGGAATTTTTAATTTTTTCATGATTAGTTTACTGACTGATTCGGAAAAGTTTCCTTTTTAAAACGGAATACTTTCTGTCTATTCTACCGTTCTACCAAGACATTTCTTAGTGTGAATGGAAAGTTTTCCTTTTTAAAACGGAATACTTTCTGTCTATTCTACCGTTCTACCAAAACGTTTCTTTATGTGAATGGAAAGATTTCCGTAAGACCCAGGAATTTATTCTGTGTCTAAAGATTAGTTTCTGAATCAAACAGGAAAAGTTTCCTGACGGAAAGAAAAAACTTTCGTTTTTTTTCGTTTTTTTTTCCGTGTTGGTTCGGAAAAGTTTCCTGTACTATACGGGCAACTGGAAATCCTATTCCTACCGGAAACTTTTCCGAATTTTTTTTTACAGTGTTTAAAATGTAATAATGGGAAGAAGCCTATTGAATTTCAGTAACCTCGATTAACCGGAACTATTTTTTTCGGACTCTCGAAATATTCGTTCTGATAAAAGGTATATAAAAATTTTCGAAATTGTTTATTTTAAGGAGTGAATATAAAAGACAATAAAAAAAAACATAAATTTTGCATGAAGTCGATCGGATAATGAGTTGCCGAGATATTTGTAATCCTATTTTCCACACTCTTTGATTTTTCATGACCCTGTATTTCATCCGAATTCCAATTCAAAGATATATTTTAATTGGAAATGAGACGCTTAATCAGATGCAATAAATCGCTAGTTAATAGGATTATTGTTTTTGGAGTTATAAGGATGTTTCTTTTAAGCAATTCCGTAATCGAGCCTTTAAAGTTTATGACGTCACCAAGCCACGATTTTATTCAAATTGCAATGCATTTTATAAGTAGTTTACACATTTTTTATTTTAATATTTTACATTATGCATATCCATGATGGGTAAGTATTACGGTGGCCCCCAACAACTAGTTTTAATATTGTTAGGAATCGGTAAATTAATATTTTTATTTATGCAGACGACTTTTGGCTAATGCCGGTAAAATTGTTTCTTTTATTTCTTTGCTATGGTTTTTCTTTTATATTTTATTATTACCTCACGATAGTATGTTAAATATTTATATAATCTTTTTGGTGTAAAGTACGATGATTCGAATTCAAGGTAAAATTAATTTGTAATTTTGTAAATATGTAAATAACTGTCAATATCAACATCTCGTCGAATGTCCCATATCTATTATTTCTATGTAAATAAATTTTGTGATGATAAAAACAAGCTTGAATAGTTAAATATTTTGAACCCATCATTGTGTTTGATAACATGCAAACATTTATTATCATTATTGTTATTTTAAATATTAAAACTAACAGCATACGCAGCTTTATTAACCGTACTTTTTTTTTTATATATATACCGCTGACCAGGCCCCTATGTGCCAGGCTTTTGCCTAGCTTAACGAGTTGATACCTGGCAACGGGGCGAAGATTCGCCTGCTCTCCGCTTAGCGAAGATGTGTTTGTTAAATCTATAGGCCGACGTGGTTTCAGTGCGTCTTGTTGCTTTAATTGCTTTTTTCTTAGTTGAAAGATTATCACGTTCAAAAACTGAAACCTGGAACTTTACATTAAAAAAATAAATGAAATAAGAGGTTCTTCGCTTTCTTTTCTTTTCCTTTTTTACCTCTAAACATGGGTAAAATGTAATTTAAAGTTTCTTTCATGAAAGCAACACAGACATTAAAATGACAATTTAAAAATTTCATTTATGAAAACAATACAGGCATGAAAAGGATTTTAAACAAGATAAGTGAATGAATAAATGAAAATCATCTTTTTATTTCTCTCGCATTTATTATCAACTGAAAATAAAATAATTCGATTATTTCTTGGTCTTCAAGATGCATTTAGAAACACGATGCTTATCATTGCTACTAAATGTCTTTGTGAAAATAAAGCTTATTATATGGAAAATATTCTAAATGTAGCTTTGAGATTTTGGTTACTTTTTAGAAAAAAAAAATCTCAATTTTAAGTGAATAAAATTTTTACAGTATCTTAATCATTCTCTCAGCGTTGTGTTTTCTCATTATTTTTGCATAGTTAATGTTTATCTATAGTATAAAGCAAAAACATGTCCGTCAGCTGACGTCATATTGACGGTGGCACCACCCGACCAATAAATTTCTCTTTTACGGCAATTTTGTTAACTTTAAAACATCGCCCAATTTCAATTTTTATACGGTCGAATGGGGGAAAAAATGTTCTTCCAAATGCATTTTTTTTAACTGCAGCTCTATTTACTGCTATTTTATGGTTTTTAAAATAATTTTCAACCATGATTTTTTTTTCTTCTACATCTATCGCTTTCAGTCCTGTTACGAAATATTAACTCATTTGCAATTAAAACAATATAAATAGTCCAGCCTTTGTTTTTGGCTAATATTCCATAATGGAATTAAAACTTCATCGATAAATAAATAAAATAATATAAATAAAACAAATTTAACAGACATGCAATCAAACTACGCACTTAAACCACAGCAATTAGTCGAATCAAAAAACCTGCTCTAGCAATCTTTGGCGATTTCTTCGGCTATTAACGCATGACATGTGGCTAATACAAAAGTATCATTTTTAATAAATTTCAAAGATTAATTTAAATATTTTATTTTTCATGTAAAAAGACTTTTTGTGTTGTTAGTGAGCGATCTAAAAAAATATATTAAATGTAAAAAACTAGTAGAGTTTTCAATTAAAAAAAAATATATATATAGTTTTTACCTATGTTTTGTAACCCGGGAAGCCCGGTTTGATTCTCTAGTTTTAATAACAAAACTAAGTTAGAAAATTTTGAAATTTAATTGTCTTCAAAAAGAAAAATTTGAACAAATTTATTAAAAAATTATTTTTTTATTTTATTACCTATAGTGTAATCATATCACTCTTATCATTGACAGTAAACGAAATCAGCGATGTCGCACAATTACATAGGCATTTTACACTTTCATAGAAAATGTAATCTCTTGAAACGCGCACTACTCAAACTGAAATAAAGTCCTATCTTTGAATACCACATTGATGTACTGGTTTGAATAATTCAAAATCTTGTTACCTATTAAATCGTGAATAAAAGCCAAAACCTATTTGTGAAGACAAATGTAATTTTTGTCAAAAAGAAAAAAAAAGTTTAATTTACATGGTTTATAAAATATACAAATTACTTACACACATAAAATAAAAATAATTAAATAGTAATAATAATAATAATAATAATAATAATAATAATAATAATAATAATAGACTCGTCTTTTTTCCTTATTTTTGCCTAATTAATGCTTGCTTCAATTACAAGAACAATTAAAATACAGATGTAAAGTATTTTTAAAGTTTATTTTAAAATTTTTGCGAGAATAGTTTGTTTATCGTGTAAGATCTTCATAATAGCGTCGTTTGTGCGTTCGAAACATGTCTATCATCATATTAAATCATATGTTTTTATCACTTTAAGCATTAGCATCTGTATTTTAATGATAATTAGTGATTTTATTATATGATTATACAAAAACGATGTCAGAAAAGTTCATTCTCAATGGTCAACAAATTTATTCAGAATAGAGTTTCTTATTTTATTACTTAATTTTTAGTCATAATCTTAACTTTAATTATAATTTATATATCATTAATCATAATTTTAACAAATGCTGTAAAATTACATAGGCACTTTACAATGATCTTCACTTTCATAGAAAATATAATCTCCTGAAACGCGCACTGTTCAAACTGAAATAAACTCCTATCTTTGAACACCATATTTATGTACCAGCATTAATAATACAAACTCTTGATACCTATTAAATCGTGAATGAAAACCAAAACGTATTTGTGAAGGCACGTGTATTTTTTTTTTTTTTTTTTTTTTTTTTTTTTTTTTTTTTTTTTGTCAAAAAGAAAAAAAAAAGTTTAATTTTATATGGTTTATAAAATATACAAATTACTTACACACATAAAAATAAAAATAATTAAATTAATTAAATAGTAGTAATAATAATAATAATAATAATACACTCGTCTTTTCTCATTATTTTTGCATAATTTTGCATTGCGTGTAGATCTTGATAATGGCGTCATTTGTGCATTCGAAACATGTCGATTTTCACATTAAAAGGTTTTTATAAGCCTTTTTGTGTTCTGTTTTTATCACTTTAAGAATTTGAATCTGTATTTTAATGATAATTAGTAATTTTATTATATGATGATACAAAAACAGTGTTAGAAAAGTTCGAAATTTAATTTTCAATGGTCAATAAATTTATACAAAATATAGTTTCTTATATTATTACTTAATTTTAGTCATAATCATAACATTAATTATAATTTAAATATCATTAATCATATTTTTTTACAAATGCTGTGCACTTTACAATGATCTTCACTTTCATCAAAAATATAATCTCCTGAAACGCGCACTGTTCAAACTGAAATAAACTCCTATCTTTGAACACCACATTTATGTACTGACATTAATAATTCAAACTCTTGATACCTATTAAATCGTGAATAAAAGCCAAAACCTCTTCAAACCCACCCTGACTCATCCTAAACACTGCATATCAACATCTCTGCAACCCCTTAGGGCGAGTTACTCCCTGCTGGCTTATCAGAACTCTATCTCATGGCAGTAGAAATTCCCCTTTCGGATAACAACACAGGGGGGACCTCTTCCATCAGCAAGGGGACAAGTGCCCTCTCTGATTCATTTTAGCCCTTTGGGAGGAAGGGCCGGTTGCCGCACATGATGCCAGAGCATCATCAACCTTTTCACTCTTGCGCTTCACTTTGGTGATAACGGTGGCACCGGCTACCTACAGCACGTTTGCCGCTTTACTGAAAAGATGCTGAGTGGAGGGTGTCATACTTGGCGCAAAATCGCTAAAAAAGTGTTATATGATGGAAAGCAACAAAATAAAGATATTTAAATTGAGTGACATAATAGGGAGTTTATTTTTAACGGCATCAAAATTGGGATGTCCAAATTAATGTTGACATAAATAAATGTATAATAATGTTTTAAGGTAATTTAATATTAGGTATTATGAAATGGTAACTAGTGTAATATAATGTTATGCTTTAGTAGAGAATTCTTTGAACACAATGACAATTAATATTGAGAAGTAAATGTTCAAATTGATGTTTCATGGGAAATTATAGCCGTAAAGTGGGACATTACATATAATATAATGATATTAGTACAGTATAATCTAAAGAAAAAAGTCAGTTTTTATCAAAAAATTTCTATGATACTTAAACAAAAAATGTGTTCTTCTATTTCTTCTTCTTACTATTATTCTAGTCGCCATCATTTAACTCTGTTCAAATTGAATGTTACAAGAATGTTTTTTGTTTCAAGAAACAATACTGCAACCTATTTATGATGGCAGCTGTGTTTTTTATCAAAAACAATTGTTTTTTCAAAAACATTTTTTGTTTCATGGGAAATTATAGCTGTAAAGTGGGACATTGCATATAATATAATATAATGATATTAGTGTAATATAATCTAAATATAAAAGTCAGTTTTTATCAAAAAATTTCGACGATTATCTAGAAAAAAATGTGTTCTTCTATTTCTTCTTATTATTATTCTAGTTATTCTGCATCATTTAACTCTGTTCAAATTGGAATTTTACAAGAATGTCTTTTTTTGTTTCAAGAAACAATACTGCAACCTATTTATGATGGTAGCTGTTTTTTTTTTTGTCAAAAACTTTTTTTGTTTCTCGAGAAATTATATCTGTAAAGTGGGACATTACATGTAATATAATATAATGATATTAGTACAATATAATCTAAATATAAAAGTCAGTTTTTATCAAAACATTTCAATGATCTCTAGACAAAAATATGTTCTTCTATTTATTCTTCTTATTATTGTTCTAGTCTCTATCATTTATCTCTGTTCAAATTGGAATTTTACAAGAAAGTTTTTTGTTTCAAGAAACAATACTGCAACCTATTTATGATGGCAACTATGTTTTTTGTCAAAAAAAAAAAATTTTATTTTATATGTTTTAGAAACTATACAAATTACTTACAAACATATTAATAAAAAATAATAATCAATTAAATAATAATAATAATCAGGGCTCAACAAATGTAGTCTCGAGATAGCCACTGACTACCAAATGTTTATATAACTTTTCAAAACTAATTCATGAACCGAGTTGAAGAGTTAAACTAATTCATGATATATCATTTCTATACTAGTAATTATTCTTCCTCAATCGTTTGAAAAATAATAATTTTAAAAAAAAGTGATATAATATGTGTGTGGGTTGGATCGAGGGGGGGGGGGGGGAGACAAACTTTTTTTCACTGGCAACTAGTATTTTTTGCGGATGATAAAAAAATTTTCGTACTTGTAGAGTCCTGATAAAATCAATGCATCCGGCTTTTCCCCTTTTCTTCTTCTAATTGTGGTATAATAAAGGTTGCGTACAGTCCTAACATTTCCATCATATTCCACTTTGCAATTTATACTAAGCTGAAGATTTTAATTATCTTTATATATAGCATTACAGCATTTCTCGCAATGAGTCAAAAGGCAAGAAAACATGCTACATACAACTTGGTTCAGATGCCAATTCAGGATGCAAATTCAGGTTTTATTTTTTAAATAGATTATTTTTGTTTTAAAAAATAAGAAAAATATACTCATTCTTCAATATTATATCAGCTTGTAATAGTTTCAGACATTACACATTTTCGAAAAGCATCTAGTGAAAAATGAATCAACTTTCTTCGAAGATTTTTTTTTCTTTTTTTTTCCCAACTGTGTGTGATTACACGTATCTTGTTTTATTTACGTTTTTTATCCTATATTAAAAGGAAGTGAGTACGGGCGTTTTTCAAAATCGAGACTTAAACTGTCGGAGCTATTATAAGCGATAAATAAATAAGTACATATCCCACATTTTTAAGAACCCAATCCTCTTTTGAACTCTCTTTATATTTTCCTGTTAAATGTCCTTTACAGGGGTCGATATAGGTTTTTTTTTTTTTTTTTTTTGGGGGGGGGGCTATTTTGTGAAAAGAAAAGGGTTATTTTTGTGAAATTTATTATATTTTTGTGAAAAATAACATATTGTAACGAAAGTTGAAATCCAGTTAGTTTAATTCGAACCAAGCACTTATTAACGAAAACTTTTTTATATCCTTTTACTGAAGTTTTCCTCTGTGGTGAACTTGTTTGTTTACAAATTACACATTTTAAAAGGTCACAAAATAATAAATAATTAATAAATAGTAAGTTTTTATTAAAATGAATTTTGTGAAGAGCCCTGTTTTATTAAAGAATTTTGTGAAAGAGCCCATTTTATCAAATTGATTTTTGTGAAGGGGGACATTTTGTTAAATTGATTTTTATAAAGGGGCATGTTTTATTATATAGACTTTTGTGAAGGGGCCTTAAATAGGGCCCAAATTTTGCCTGGATCGACCCTTGCTTTACTATATCTTCACTCAATTTTGCATTATTTTCTCATTTCACGGTCTCTTCTTTTATCTTCTTCGTTTGTAGTTTCTCTCATAAACATCTTTCTCTTCATTTCTTAATCCGATATTCTTCTCCACTCTCTTTAATTTTTCATTTGAATTACATGCCTTATTCTTTAGCATTTCTCTATGTCTAACCGAATACTTTCAACACAAACTTGAATCTCTTCATGCCTGATAAAACAGAGTACTTATTTAGTTCTCTTATTACATTTTAACAGTTAAAATAATGTTACAACCATTAACTTATAGCTTAAATTGCCAACTTTTAAACTTTTATAAGTTTATGGTTATAAGAATCCATTTATCTTTTTTTTTACATTAAAGTTATAAGATTCTTTTTTTTATTTCCCTTTGACTTATTTGTTTCATCACGCACATTCTCACTTATTTTGCTTTCCAATTTCTTTTTCTGTCTCTTTCGAATTAGCTTCCCTATTCTCCTTTCAAATATACCTTTTTATATCTTGATTAAACGTTCAATGTTTTATCTTTATATTACTTCTCTCTCTTTTTTTTCCTTCGTTTATAATATATTGCATAAACATCTCTCTCAACGTTTTGTCTTTTCTTAATCAGATATTCTCCTCCATTTACTTTCATTTTTCATCTGCATCACATACCTCGCTCTTCACTAACTCTATCTCAATAATTTTCGCGAAATCTTAATTTTTCTATACTTGACAAAGCAAAACACTTCTTCATTTCCTTCTCCTGTTATTTTTTTTAATTAACAGTTATAAGAATCTTATAACCATTAATTTGGAAACTTTTAGAAGCTAATGGTTATAAGAATCCTTTTAACTTTTTTACGTTAAATTTAAAAGAATCTTGTTTATTTCTCTTTAAATAATTATTTGTCTGACCAATACGTTATCATTTACGTGTTCTCAAACTTTTTTTGTACCTCTTTCGAACTCGCCTCACTCTTCTCCTTTTAAACGTACTTCACTATCTCTTGATTGAACTTTCAATATTTTCTCACTATATAATCTCTTTTTTTTTTTTTTAACTTCTCCCTTTATAATATCTCAATATCTCGAACAAATATCTTTCTCAAATTGCTCTCTTTTCTTAATCCGATAGTCTCCTCTACTCACTTTCATCTTTCATCTACTTTCATTACCTCACTCTTCGCTTCTTAAATCTATCTGCATGTTTTTTTTCGAAAACTTAAATATCTTTATGCCTCATTAAGTAAAACAATGTATCTTCACCCTTCCTGCTATTATATTTTTTAATTAAAGATTATAAGGATTTTAAAACCATTAACTTATAACTTAAACCTTGTAAACACTTAAAAAAAATCATAATATTCAAAATACTACTTTTATCTTTTTTTACAGTAAAGTTATAAGAATCTTATGCATTTTCCTTTAAATTATGCATTTGTTTGATTCTCTCATTTACGTACTTCTCTATATTTAGCATCTCTTTTCTTTTTTAAACATACTTTCATTATCTCTTGATTGAATTTTCAATATTTTCTCACTCTATAATCTCATTTCTTAACTTCTCTGCTTGTAATAATCTCAATGTCTTGCATAAACATCTTTCTCATTTTACTCTCTTTTCTTAATCCGATATTCTCTTCTACTCACTTTCATCTTTCATTTACTTTCATTACCTCACTCTTCGCTTCTTAAATCTATCTGCGTATTGTATTTTTCTCGAAAACTCAAATATCTTCATGCCTCATAAAGTAAAACAGTGTCTCTTTCCCCCTTCCAACTATTATATTTTTTTTAATTAAAGGTTATAAGGATTTTAAAACCATTAACTTGTAACTTAAACCTTGTAAATACTTTTCATAATATTCAAAAGAATACTTTTATATGTTTCCCATTAAAGTTATAAGAATCTTATGCATTTTCCTTTAAATTATTTGTTTGATTCCCTCATTTACGTGCTTCTGTATTTTTCGCATCTCTCCTCTTTTTAAACATACTTTCGTTATCTCTTGATTGAATTTTCAATATTTTCTCACTCTATAATCTCATTTCTTAACTTCTCCGTTTGTAATAATCTCAATATCTTGCATAAACATCTTTCTCATTTTGCTCTCTTTTCTTAATCCGATAGTCTCCTCCACTCACTTTCATCTTTCATTTGCATTCCATGCCTCACTCTTCACTTCTTCCCTAACTCTATCTGCATATTTTCCTTGAAAACTTAAATCTCTTCATGCCTCACAAAGCAAAACACTTCTTCTTCATCTCCTCCTCCTGTTATCTTTTTTATCTCCATCCTCCAACAGAACACACATCAAGAGAAAAAAAAAACCCGCACGTGATAAGATATCTCGCCAAC
This sequence comes from Maratus michaelseni, assembly GCA_963931845.1. Lineage (NCBI taxonomy): Eukaryota > Metazoa > Arthropoda > Arachnida > Araneae > Salticidae > Maratus > Maratus michaelseni. Next base: position 109,410,781 of record OZ007597.1, on the reverse strand, counting down.
AGTTCAATTTGGCGACGCTCGTTGGCGATTTACTTATTTCATCCTGTCAAAGGAATGAACCCTATGCTTTGATGCTCCGAAGCTCATATGAGATTGGAGATGACTGGAATACATAGGGAGTATCGATCGCTTTGAAACAGCTGAGAGAACATGAACAAGCTTTCTGGCGTTATCCTGAGTGCTTGAGTAAACACATAACGTGCTAAAGCGACGATGAAATTTAGGAGCTACCGAAAGAGATAATATTAATAGCTAAACGGAAATGATGATTACAGGTTAGTGTAAGGAAATTGTTTTTCATCTCTTTCATTAAATTATTTCTGTCATAATTGAGGAAAAAAATCGATAACTTTAATGAAATTTATTATTTGTTTTTCCCTCTAAGTTACATTTCGGTACCTTACTCATTTTCCTTTTAAGTATAATTCTATCGCGAACGAGAGCATGAAACACTCCAATTCAAACAAGCATACATATTTAGAATTAATCTTGTTGATAAGTATTATACCATATTATTACTTAAAATCAAACATACATTTAAAACGAAAAAAAAATTAAGTGCTGTGGTTATTACTTTTGTTATGCTATTTTTTATCCGCGTGTTCATCATCAACCGTTTTCAATCTATTGCTGGATGTAGATCTCCCCCAAAATTTTCCATTGTTGCCTGTCTAATGCTTTAGTCATCCAATTAACACCGTCCACTTTTCTGATTTTGTCACTCCATTTTACTTAAAGTCTTCTTCTTTTCATTTTACATCTATGGGATACCACTGCAGGGTGTTTGCGCTATTATCTATTATTTATGACATTTTATCCTAAATTTTTAAGCAACAAAAGAGCTTATTGCTTTCAATCGCTGGAAAAAGTCGTGTCCTTTATGATAAAAGAACCTCGATAATGGAAAGAAACTATTGTTGAAGTGATTGCCAATATTTATTAAATGCATTAAACTTCGATCATGGAAAAAGTACATTACTCATAACACAACTTCTATTAAATATGAGACCAATGTTTCGATGCTTCGAAGATTATACGAGATTGAAGATAACTGGAATACATAGCGGATATCGAACACTTGGAAACAGCTGGAATTTGAAAGGTTCTTGATTAATCACTATTACTTTCATTTGTTGAAAATGAGTTGTTACATTTATTTTATATAATAAACTCATGGAAAACGGACATAACTTATAACTTAACTTCTACTGAATGAACCCTATGTCTTGATGTTCCGAAGCTCATGTGAGGTTGGAGATAACTAGAATACACAACAAATATTGATTGTTTGGAAACAGCTGAGAGAACGTGGAGAAGCTTTATGCTGATCCAGAATGCTTGAATAAACAAATAACGTGCTAAGGCGACGATGAAATTTAAGAGATATAATCTTAATAGCTAAACTGAAATGATGATTACAGGTTAGTGTAAGAAAATTGTTTTTCATCTCTTTCATTAAATTATCGCTGTCATAATTGAGACAAAGAAATCGAGAACTCTAATGAAATTTATTTATTAATTTATTTATATATTTTTTCCTCTAAGTTACATTTTTGCATCTTACTCGTTTTCTTTTAAGTATAATTTTGTCGCAAACGAGAGCATGAAATGCTCAAACAGAAATAACTATACGTATTAATCTTGTTGATAAGTATTACACCATTTAATAGCTAAACGGAAATGATGATTACAGGTTAGTGTAAGAAAATTGTTTTTTTCTCTTTCATTAAATTATTTCTGTCATAATTGAGGCAAAGAAATCGATAACTTTAATGAAATTTATTTATTAATTTATTTATATATTTTTTTCCTCTAAGTTACATTTTGACGACATCTTACTCATTTTCTTTTAAGTATAATTTTGTCGCAAACGAGAGCATGAAATGCTCAAACAGAAATAACGATATGCGTACTTAGAATTAATCTTGTTGATAAGTATTACACCATATTATATTACTTAAAATTAAATAGATATTTAAAGAAGAAGAAAAATATGTTATGTTATTAGTTTTGTTATTCTATTTTCTACTCGCTTGTTATTATCTATTATTTATGATGTTTTATTCTAACTTTTTAAGCAACAAAAAACCTTATTGCTTCCAATCGCTGGAAAAAAAATGTGTCATTTATGATAAAAGCACCTCGATAATGGAAATAAACTACTGTTCAACTGATTGTTATGCTGTTGACTAAGGAGCTTCCTTATAAGTCACTATTATTTCGTTTGTTGAAAAAATGATGTTATATTTATTAGATTACTTAAACCTCGATCATGGAAAAGGTACATTACTCATGATATCTATTAAATATGAGACCTAATGTTTTGATGCTTAGAAGATTATATGAGATTGGAGATAACTGGAATAACTAGCGGATATCGATTACTTGAAAACAGTTGGAATTGAAAAGATTCTTGATTAGTCACTATTACTTTCATTTGTTACAAAAGGGCGTTACATTTGTTATACATACTAAACCTCGATCATGGAAAATCTACATAACTCATAACTTAACTTCAATTAAATGGCACCTATGTTTTGATGATTGGAAGATTATAAGAGATTGGAGATGAATGGAATGCATAGTGAATATCGGTCGCTTTGAAAAAACTGGAATTGAAAAGATTCTTCATTAGTCACTATTACTTTCATTTGTTAAAAAAAAAGTGTTGTTACGTTTATTTTATATAATAAACCTTGATCATGGAAAATGAGCATAACTTATAATTTAACTTCTACTGAATGAGCCGTATGTTTTGATGCTCCGAAGCTGATATGAAATTGGAGATGATTAGAATACACAGCAAATATCGCTCGCTTTGAAACAGCTGGAATTAGAAAGATTTTTGATTAGTCATTATTATTTTCATTTGTTGAAAAAGTGTTTGTATATTTATTTTATGTAATGAACCTTGATCATGGAAAACGAGCATAACTTATAACTTAACTTCGACTGAATGAACCCTTATGTATTGATGATGCTAAGCTCATATGAGATTGGAGATGACTAGAATACACAGCAAATATCGATCGCTTTGAAACAGCTGGAATTGAAAAAATTCTTGATTTGTCATTATTATTTTCATTTGTTGAAAAAGTGTTTTTATATTTATTTTATGTAATAAACTCCGATCATAGAAAACGGACAGAACTTTTAACTGAACTTCTACTGAATGAGCCCTATGTTTCGATCCTCAGAAGCTCATATGAAATTAGAGATGACTAGAATACACAGCAAATATCGATCGCCTGGAAACAGCTGAGAGAACATTGGACAAGCTTTATGCCGTTATCCTGGGTGCTTGAATAAACACATAACGTGCTAAAGCGACGATGAAATTTAAGAGCTACCAAAAAAGATAATGTTAATAGTTAAACGGAAATGAAGATTACAGGTTAGTGTAAGAAAATTGTTTTTCCTCTCTTTTATTAACTTTAGCATAATGGACATCTCTGTTATTAACGAAACAAGGAAATCGATACTTCTAATGAAATTTATTTATCCTTTTTTTTTTTGTCGCTGATGTCGTTTCAGTTCTGTCTTTTTTTTAAAGTTTCTTATTCAATTTTGTTTATTAAATGGTACCACTGTTTATTGCTTTAATTTGTCGGGAAAGTTTTGTGACATTTAAGGGTGTTGATCAGTGCAATCTCAAACTTCCATCGCTAATGTTAAACCTAAGGGTAAAGCAGTTTTTAAATATCTCATCAGGAAATTAATATTTTTAACGTCTTTTTACTATGTACTGTTCTTAAATGATGTCTCCTTTTATTGTTGTTGTCAAAATATTTCTAAAATATATACTTAATTTTATTTGAAGAGTTAAAATCTTGACGAGCTGTGAGTAAGATTTTAATACTTAAAATAAGTATACATAAAATTAAGTATACATTTTAGAAATATTTTGACAACTGAAAACAGAGAGAGAGAGAGACTTTAAGAAGAGTACACAGAAAAAAGAATTTAAAAATATTAATTTCCTGAGGTGATATTTTAAAAATACGAATGCATCACACTCATCAAGGTTCAGGGCCGTGCGAAGGGGGCATTCGCACCGGGCGCAGAAATTGAGAGGGCGCCAAATTTATACTACCAACTACAGTTTTATTTATTTATTAATTCATTTTTTAGATGTCCATCATTTTTCAGAGAATTTCTTTTTCTCTCTCCGTTATTCTTTTTTATCTGTCGAAAAACATCATGATTTCTCTTACAAAAGAGTGCATTTTTTCTTATCTTATTTAGTTGTTTGAAATTTCTGAATTCAAATTAAACCTTTAAAAGTTCAAAAATAAAGGCGAAATATTTATTTCTGTTTCTGCACTTTATCAATTTTGTGGTACCTGTCACAAATAAAACGAGTGTGTGGGAGGGAGGGAGGGGGGGGGGCGCCAAATTGAAACTTTGACCTGGGCAGTTTTTTTCGCATGGTCCTGCATAGCTTCACCTCACTCAAATAACCCATATGTTTCACATTAGCGAGCGAAATTTGAGATCCTAGTGACCAGCACTCTTAAAGAAAGTGCACCCCGATCAGGGAAAAAATCGTTGTTCAACCATTGTGGTATCGTGTTGTGGATAGGACTATTCAAGATTCCTCATTATTAACTATTACTTTCAATTGTTGAAAAAAGTTTTGTTGTATCTGTTGTATTTATCAAACCATGATTAAGAAAACGGTTGTATAACTTATAAGTTAACATCTACTAAATGAAATTCAAAAGTACTTGCATTTTCAGTTCAGAAATTTTGCGGGGAAGGTTTTAGTAAGTTGAGAATCTTTATAAATAGGTACCGTCAAGGGTAACATTGGAGCCCATACCCTTCTCTATAATTTTAAATTTAATTAAGTATATTTTCTTTTTCTCTGATTTTTTTAAAAATTTGTAAAATATATTCTTTATAAATGACTTAAAATAGTTAAACACTAAGTGATTGAAAAGCTACCTTCTTTCCGTTACCTCTGTCGAAGTTAATTTTTAGTTGTGTTTTTCTTTTTATATTCATGTGTTAATGTATTAAATCCATGTGTTAATGTACATCTCGAGAGGAAATGCTAGTAAAAATTTATTTTAGAACAATTTTTTTTTTTTTTAATAACTGATAAATTTCTGTATTGCTTTTTATGTTGATATGTTTTTAAAATTGTCTTACATGGGTAAGGGAGGGGGTGGGTTATGACAAAAAATTCTTTGTTTAACTTATTTTATGTTTATATTTTAAATTGTGTTTAACATCACATAAAATTTGTTAGCATAAAATATGTTTATATTTTGTGTTTATGTGTTACTTTAAAAAAAACGCGGTTAAAGCTGCGGACTACATGTATATATGTGCCAAAATCTTGCCCCTCCCTGGATTCCACTCGGCCGGTGCCCATGTCTTTCTTTACATATAAAAATGGAAAAGTAGATGCATAATGGGAATAGTTTTTAATAATTTTTTCTAAGCATAAAATCTTTAAATTATTTTTTTGCAGTTTGCTCTTTTTAAAAAACTTGCTGTATTAAAAATGATAAGACTTCAATTGTTTTTTTCAAATGTCCTAATTATTTTTTTAATATATTCAGTATGATCTACTTTATAAAATTAGGGATGAATGAGAAAAAAAAGTAAATAAAATGTAACAGAAAAATTTAAAGATTAAAAATTTAAAAATTAAAAAAAAAAAAGTTCAAAGGGTACAGAGTCCCCTTAATTGCAGGACTATTTCATGAACGTACTAGGCATTACTACCTTATTTTGAACACTTTGCAATTTACATTGCCTACGTCTACGTATATCCAGTAGTTAAAAAAATGTAATAAAGCGCATTTCATTATTTTGTGACACCCTGTATTGATAATCTTGCTGCCTAAAAAAATATATACCATTCATTGAAAATTTTGCTGAATAATAGTTAATTACTTTTCAACTATTATTCCATCATGACACTTTACTATTTTTTTTGTTTCTATTAAATTTTAAAAATGCTTTATCATTAGATAAATCAGCAAATTTACGTAAGTATACATTTTTTGCTAAAAATATTACGGTCTTCTTTTGATTCAACACATTCTTAAGTGACTTTAATATGAAAATTTATGTTCCTTTGACGAAAACAAGCTGGTATTTGCAGAGAAAATTAAAAGTTGTTTATTTTTCTACGAACTTCTTTTTTTTAATTAATCAAATGTTTTAATTTTTACTTACAATGACACAGAGGATCTTACTGAACAGATCTTACAGTTGAACTCGTGTATAACAAACTCCAATATACGCTGTAAAGAAAAAAAAAAAATCTGTTGATTTTTACAGTAAAATAACCAACTAGTAGGTCGGTAAAAAACTGTTTATTTTACAAAAATAAAAACTGCAAACCTTTTATTTTACTTCAAAATCTGTTAAAATAATAGAAAACTAGTTGACCCGCCCAGGGTGGTCGGGCCGTGCTAAAACCTGAAATGAACCTCAAATAAAAAATTCTCATAATTATTGATGAAAGTGCTCGTAAGAAAAGAATAATAAAAAAAAAAAGCTTTTGTTGTCCGAACCCTTTAAAATTTTTAATGGTTATAAATATAAAGATTTTACAGCCCGTGTAAAAATTACCTCAGAAATATTGTTATCAGGTTGTAAAATAAATATGTTTTCTTCCTGGGAAATTTCAAATTCTGTAGAAGGGAAACTCCCCCTCCCATTTCCCTTCCTGCATTAAAAAAGTGACAGCGCCTCCCTTCTTTCCCCTTGCAGTCACCAATTCACTTTTGTTCACCCCTCTTTCAAACAAAGCAGATGGAAGAATGGGTGCTCCCTCCAGGAAGGAGAAATAAGAATAGAATTTAGAAGGAGTATTTCCTAGCGGTAGGGTTAGGAGCAGTGCAGGACATTAGGACAGCTATTCTTTCCCCATCGCCCCAAAAAATCTTTCCTGTAATTCGCGCATGAGCAGTTAAAATTTATTTCATACAAATACACATATCTCATCAAATATTCAACATATTAATATTTTAATTGCAGTATACTATTTCTATAATTTTTTGTCAAGTTTTTGGAAAGCGGTGTTAAATTCGGTTGAAAACTGTGTATGCTATAAAAAAAAAAAAAAAAAAAAAAAAAAAAAAAAAAAAAAAAACAGAAACGGTTACATCTTCACTAATATACGTGCTATGCTTACACAAATGTACACAAATGTTGAACAGGACCTACATAGTCATTTGCTACAGTGACAGACCATTATAAGCATTTTCTGTTACTTGGGTGTCGAAAATATTATTTCATTATTGAAATTATTATTCCCCCCCCCCCCCTAATTGTCCTCGCGACAAAATTTTCACTGAAAAAAATGAAGTCAAACATGTTCTTTACATCCTCAAAGTTCAAGGGCATTTCGGGCATTTCCTCACGAGTTTCAATAGATATTCGACAAAACGTCTCAAATTGGTTACTGTCCCTTAATTTCTGGACATCAGTGTACATTATAGTGTAAATATTCACTTTTATGATTAAATTAACTGTTCCTTATATGCTATGCGAATGTCTAATAGCATAAATACATATATAATTGATTTTATGTTTAAGAAAGGAAAATGAATTCTAATCCATGCATCGTATTTACACATTACACATTACATTTTTTTTTTTTTTTTTTCAGGGAAAAGTAAACAGCTCTTTTCTAAACTGTTTTTAACACTTTCCAACATAGTTTAAAAGTGTTTATGAATTCAGTTTGTCTGTCCGTCAGCCTGTCTGACTGTCTGGCCGCTTTAACTCGCGTAAATATTCTATGTAATTGATATATGTAATTTAGATTTACCATGACATTTTCGGTATTGAAAATAGAGTTACAGCATTTATAGTTCGTTTACATGGGCACTCAAAATAATTTGGTTAGAGTACTGCCTATAAGCAATAATTGCTGGAAGTGTGTTTTCAACTGTGGTATGCGTTTTTAAATTTAACTACTTTTTTTTCATATAAATTCTCTGGATCATATACAGGGTTGCACAAAAGAATTCTAATACATTTCTGCTTCTGACGAAAATTACTGAAGGGAAATTTTCAACTGTGTTATGCGTTTCCTAACATAACTAAATTTTTCCATACTATGTAGTTGTTATAATATTCAAATCTACAGATCATATACAGGGCTGAAAAAGCATTTAGGATATTTTTTCGACTATAGATGGTAATTGCTGAAATTGGATTTTCAGATGTGTTATGCGTTTTCCAAATTGTTTACTTTGACACATTTAGTACTTATTTCTATCCATTATTATTATTTACTTCAGCATCTTATAGTATTATTACATGGTAGTATTATTGCTCAGTATCACATAGTAGTATTTAGTATTGCTCAGTATCACATAGTAGTATTTAGTATTGCTCAGTATCACATAGTAGTATTTAGTATTGTTCAGTATCACATAGTAGTATTTAGTATTTCTCAGTAGTATTGGTAAATTGTATTTTCAGAATTTGTATTTTTGGAATCTTGTATTTTCAGAATTTGTATTTCAGCATTACATAGTATAATTATTGCTCAATATCACAAAATATTATTTAGCAATGCTCAGTATAATTAGGTAAACAAACCTGCTGGGTGGGGCTAGTTGAGCTTAAGCCGAAAGGTAGGCCTTCCAGCACGGTTTGATCTTGACCTCGTTTACTTAAACATCAACTTTCACCTTATTCAACGGTGAAGTTTTGTTACAGTAATCTGAATATGTTGGAAAATGTTTCACAATCTATGCTTGACGCATGATTTTCATTTCTTGTTATTTTCTGTATAGCCTGAATAGAGTGTAAATACAGAATTATTACTTAACTTAGAGAAATATACTTTACATTAATACTCTTTACTCGTATTCGCTTAAATGCACTTTATAGTATAAATGTTCACTTTGATAATAGATTAGATTAAATGTTCTTTGTATGGCATGCGATGCCTGATAGCATAAATATATATAAAACAACCCTCCGCATAACATTGCGCTGCATTATCTCGACATATGCCGCCTGGTTACCATGGCAACCCAACTGCCCCCTTTCCATTAACTTGCAGAAAAGGTGAGGGAGGCTAATAGGGTGCTCTCAACCCTACGAGGTCACGTGACGGTGGTCAAAACTGTACTTTATCCCAGAGACAGATGCATTTAATGAATTCGGCTGTCCATTGGGAGAAGCTGTGTTACAGGAGTTACGGTGTCTTGTAAAATACTCTGCTTTATGAGATTAGGGGGAAATTAAATTGAAAGTATACCCCTAATTAATTTTACAGCAAAGCAGGGATTTTGATTTTGCATCAAATTATTTGTGGAATAAATATTGAACAAATTATGTGTTCGTAAAATAAAGCAGGTTCGCTGCAGCATTAACTAACCATAAAATAATTTGTTATTCTGTTAAAGATGTTCTAGATATAATGTCAGTAACGCTTATATAGTGAAAAATGATTACAAATATGAGTTTATTCAATTTAATAGAATGGATATGAGAATTTTATATAGGAATAATTCTTTAAGAATTATTAGTTTGGTTCGAAATTTTTATTAAATCATAAATTTTGCGCAAAGTAATTTCAAAAGTAATTGAAATTTTCGTCAATAGATGGCACTGTGCTGTCTGAATCTGTAAAAACCAATGTGTAAAACTGGATGGAAGTTCGCTGAGCTTTCATTCTTTAGTTCTTTAGCCGTTGAAACGCGGAGAAAATTGCATTTTGAAACTATTTATTTTCTAACATGTTGAGACAATGCAGTGTTAGCTAATGAATACATTTTAAACTTTTTTATTATTATTATTAATGTATACAATTATATGAACTAACTTATAAATTAGTCACTTATTTTACTGCATTTTATCGCAGCGACAGATGCATTTAATGAATTAGGCTGGTCATAGAGAGATACGTTGTTTTGTAAAATACTGTTCTTTATGAGAGATGGGGAAAATTAATTGGAAGCATGCCATTAATTAATTTTACAATAAAGCAGAGGTTTTTATTTATATGAAAATATTTGCGGAAAAATGTTGTACAAAGTATACATGATGTCCGAGACGAAACGTCCTAATTTGAACAGTCTGTAACACAGCATGTAATCGTTCCATTAAGAAGATTGAAACCACAGTGGGTACACATAGTTATGAAGTTTTGTTTGTGCAATCCCACTATTTCTGCATGATCCTCACGTGTGGCACGGAGGATGTCTAAGGAGGATGGCCAGAGATTTGGACCACCTCTCCTAATCCATCTTTGTGGGAATTCGGCAGTCAGATCGTCAGTCTCCGGACTCTGAAACTTGTAAAATCAGGTCGACATGATGAAGAACTCTAAGACGCTGTCCATGGGGAAAAGCAGGAGTTATAGTATTAACTAAGCAACTTATAACTTGTTATTTTGTTAAAGATATTTATTTCAAATATAATGTCATTATCTCAGAAATAGTGGAAGAATACAGACAACCATTATAAATACAGATATCAAAATTTTAAATTGATTGGAAAAGTTCCAAATATAAAAAAATATCTTTAATAATTAACAAAACTAACTCAATATATCAAAAAATGTTGAAAAATGCATAAAATTAAAAAGAAGAATTAAATATTTTGTGACTAATCTACAATAGTTTCTCCAAACATCAGATTTCACCTAAATATCTTTTTTTTTTCCTTTTAAGAATATAAAATTATATCTTTACAGCTATATCTTATTGAAATATTTTTTTTCAATTTCATAGACTTTTATGGAAACACAAGAAAATATTTTAATTAATATATTGGTATATATACTTAGTGAAACTTGTCTCTGAAAAAATTTCTGTGTAGTGATAATTTGAATATTCCCTTCGGTTTTGGCATAATTCTATGTACAATTATTTATTATTTGTTTTCAGTTTAGTTAAACACTAAATAGACGCCGCACAATGGTGAACTTTCCTAGACCACTAGCCAAAACCCGAAAATAAAAACTACATTCTTTCTACACCCATCATTGCATAATTGTATATCAATATCCTTAAATATGTTTAGTTCACCTTTATTGCGTAAAGTAAAAGCATTTCTTTTTATTTTAGCTTTTCATCGTGACGTTGAATTAATGATCTTTATTGTTCAAAACGATACACTAAACATTAATCATTTCTGGCTATACTTTTTAGTGTTTTAAGATGGACTGTGTTTTAGGAAAGACGCAGCAGTAGGTTTAGCTCATAAGCATTTACTATGAATATCTTAAGAAGCCATCATTGAATCAGTAATTTCACATTTCCTTACATATCTTTATGAAAAAAGTTTGAAATTCAACGTAATCCAGTCCAATCAATAAATGAAAGCAACAATTGTAGTCTTACTTTTTACAGCGCGATTAATTTTAATTGCTACATTTTTCTATTTTGAGAAAAAGAGGCTGTTTTATTATATAATTATTTTACTCAATGAATGCATGAGATGGGTTAATTTTGCACCGAAATTAATAAAATCACACTATATAATACCCATGAACTTTAAGTTTCATAAAATACAGTCTAAATAAAATACAGTTTAAACTATACATCCTCTTTCCTCATGTTCACTTCAAACTTCTTTTCTTTCCAATATTTGCAATATTTTACTTTACTTTCCCAAATCCAGCATTCCCATTTCGAAAATTCTTAAACAATATGACGTCAAAATAATTTTCACTGCTACCAATAAACTTACTCTCTAAACTGAAAGATCCCATTGAGATATCTACTTATTGGGGTATCTATAGCATCACTTGTCACTGTGATATTTCCTATATACTCAATATACTCAAAAATTAAGTAATATACTCAAAAACAAGAAATTAACAAATCGGCCTTCGCAAAACATTGAAAACAGTGTTAGGAGATGAACCATATCTGTGACTTTAATTCAGCTAAAATTATCTCAATACCTACTTCTATACTAGAACTTAGCTTTCTTAGAGCATTCCATATCTATAAAAATCATCAAAATATTGTTCATTGTGACTTTGCTATGATTTCCTGTAATTTTATTGGTCAATAAACCCATGCCTGGAATCCACTTCTTCTCCATGTATATTGGCAAAATTCCATAATTCTTTGCACTGATAATGGTACAATGAATGCTACAGAAACTAGTCTGCAATTAGTTAAAAAGCTCTGGTGCTTAAAACGTTGTTTTATCTGCTTACGCAGACCCCCGTTCACCAGTTATTTAGCAACACGGCTTTCAGTTTTGACTATTAGCTTATTTTTGAAGACTGGGAAAAATAGAAAGGGGGGAACGAATTTTGGAAAATTTGGGGAAAATCGCCACTGGAGGGCGAATTGTAGAAGGAACCTTTTGGTAAGCGGGTGTTTATTATGATAAATAAAATACTGTAACATATACCATATTTCGTTTATATATTAAAAGGTATTTTTAAGCCTTTTGTGTTATGCTTTTATCATTTTAAGCAGTAATTAGACTTTAATTTATAGTTAACAAGTGATTTTATTATATTATTTGAAATAAAATACCACTTACACATTCAATTAAATACTTTTTCTCTTAGTATTTAATTATTTTACGCCATTTTAAAAATCACGTTTAATGTTTTGTTTTCCAAAATTGTAACTAATAAAGGAAAGGATCAGAAGTCCTCTTAAACTTGGTATTTTCCTTACGCATCTTCTTTACATGTATAATTAATCGTTTGAGTGCTGAAAATTCGGCCTATATTCCGCGGAACAAAAAATTGTGTTTCAACCCAGAAATTTTATCTTATAAAATGTAACGCACTAGATGGCTGTAAATACTTCAATTGTTGAATAAAAATTAAATGATTTCAATTATTGAATAAAATTTCTGGGTTGAAACAAAATGTGGTTGATCCGCAGATACATTGCGGCGTTATTGCGCTTCATAGCACTCAAACGGTTAATATTGTCTAGAGTGCCTTTATAATGGTGATAGGGGGCGCATGTTGAGATTGGAATCTTTCTTCCAAATTACTACACTGTTAACACTTTAATGCTGGATTGAACCAACTTTTGGTGCGAAAGTAGCTGCAATCATAAGATGGTGAAATCTCGTTCCAACATTTGGAGCTCCGGTTGAACCAAGCTCCAAATATTGGAGCGAGAATTCACCATCTTATGGTTGCAGCTACTGCAGCACTAAAAGTTGGTTCAACCTATCACAAAATATTTAATAACAACGTAACAGCTACCCACATTCTAGAACTTTTGGAGATGCACCTCTTTACGAATTCGATTAGACAATTTAGACAAGTAAAGAAACATTAGCTTAGTGATAATGGCAGGCCCGTCAAGTCCAATATAATGGCAAACTCGCTGACGTTGTCCAAAATTCCTTCGGACAATAAAATTTTAGTGTCCGTATGTTGCCATTCTTTGATATTGTCGCAACTCTGTTCTTTTAAAAATACTATATTCTGAACGACTTAATGAATTTTGGTGAACTTAAGGATAATTTCGTGTTACAGCGACGCCCACAATTGCGATTATGTCAAGGTTGCAGCTATGATTTTACCAAGATCATCGCAAAGCTTATATATGCATCATATATACGCATATATATACTCCAAACACTCATATATTGCCATATACGTCATTATACATATATTATTTACGTCTTACATGTCATATATAGAATATATACGTCTTATACTTATGCCATATATATACATTATATATGCGCCATATATGACTATAACTTGACCATATACGTCACGAAATGTTATATACATCATATATTATTTCAATGTCATATATGCTTTGTAATTTAGCGATAAATCTTGGTCGCTTGACGGGGACCACTATACTAACACAAAAGTAACCAATTTAAGTTCCCCAGTTATTCTAGCAGCCGATAATAAAATATACAGAAAACTCTAAATTAAAAATCTGTTACGGCCATAAAATTATAATTCCGCATGCACACTTATTCATAAACTGTACATATGCAACCAAAACATACCCTTACGGATTTCCACAATTTGTGCAGCCATTTAATTAAACTCAGTAGTTCTCTTAACACATTTCCTTTACTTGTATAATTAACGTAGTCGCACTTCCGTTCCTTAGAAGGGTTAAATTCGAAACGATTTAACAAATTTCCGCGAATTCATTAAACTCCTGAGATATTCTAGCAGACGATCATCTAGTATACAGAAAATAAGTGCTCCTGACCATGATCACATGACCTTTGTATGGCTGAAAGCAACCTTTTAGCCACCCCATTCTTAGCATTTCTCACAGTTAATGGAGATGGGAGGATTCGGTTGCTATGGTTACCAAGTAGTGAATGTCGAGATAAAATGTGGTGAAGAGTCAAGGAGTATAACAACTAAGTTTATATTTCTTGGTCAAATAGACTTGCGAATGGCTCTACACAATAAACATTATTTGGTGCATTGTGTCTGGCATTGACTCTGATGAAATTTGGCTTCAATGAATTGTAAGCATTTCTACAATTGCAATTCTGAATACACTGAATAGTCAGGATATTTTAACAGAGAGAATTATCTGAAATATGAATTTCGTATTATGAGAGTCGTTTTCTTAAGATAAAGCAATTAAGATTTTTTAACAAATTAATATCGTAAATAGTTAGGAATAATACAGGATACAATTTCCTGAATGATACTCTCTAATTTCATATTCGCGTCAATTAACTTATTAGATATAATATTATTAACATACTATAAATGGCAGACTTCTAAGCTAGTTTAATGATATTTGATATAGCATTTCCTAGAAAGTGAACAAAGATTATATTGATAAATAGATGTCGTGTAAAAAATAAAAATAATACAAAAGTACCATGTTGGCAGACTTTGGGGGTCAAAGTGGGCTAAGATAAAACAAATACTACTTTTATTCTGAAGAATAAACACACCTAAACAGATGATTTACACTTTAACGTAACTCTATACGTTATAATATAAACACGTCTACCGATTTACATATACATATATAAGCATCTACGCATCTACATCCACTTCTAAATTTACGCAACTTCTTTACATTTGAATTTACACATCTAATATACATATCTCCATCTACGCATCTACATATACATACAGTTAGAGCTACAGCTACACACACACACACACACGCACACTACACATTTATATGCACTTATACATTTACACAGTTACACCTTTATATACGTATACACACATCTAGAAATATATGGCTACAGCTACAATATTATATGGCTACAGCTACAGTACACATAGACATCTACATATATACAGCTCCGCAAACACATGTACATCCAAATATTGATATACATATGTATAAATCTACAAATACACTTTTACATCTGCACAATTACACATCTACAAATCTACATCTACATTTACACATCTAATATATATATTTTCATCTATACATCTACATATACAACTACAACTACAGTTATACACACACGCTACACATGTACATCCACTTCTACATTTGTACAGCTACACATACACCTACCTGTGCTTATACACATCTACATATATACGGCTACACATACATATCTACATCCACATATTATACAAACCTACAGATCTACACATACATGTCTACATCTGCACATTTATACATCTACAAATCTAAATCTACATCAACATATCTTCACATCTTCATTTACGCATCTATAGCTACACAAGTACATGCTGATTCAAACTTAATAAATATATGAATAAAACTTAATAAAAAACTTAATAAATATATTAATCTTTCATAATTTGAGTGTCCTGTAATTTTACGTATTAACAATTTTTCAATAAATGAAAATAATAGCAACTACTCTGTCGAAAATATACAAGAAAGAAATAAAAAATAAGTCATAAAGCATTTGTAGACTTCATATGCAATAAGTATAAATTAGAAAGGCTAAAAACTTAATCATTAAAAAGTTTTTAACCTGGTAATTCTGTGGAAAAGGGGCCACAACAAGATCTCTCCAATTTTGACCTAATACTGCGGTGCTCCGAAAACAAGACCGGGTCTTAAATTAATTTTGCTTCAAAAGGTACCTATGTCTTTCTTTTTTCTTTTTAGAAGATTTGAACGAGAAAATTAATTTTCATTAAAAGACTGTAACATTTTACTATGATTGCATCAAAATGATATAACCGCTACTAATTTTCCATGCTTCTAGTATGGAGAATAGAGCCAAAATATGATTAATGTTTCATTTTCTCTACTCTAAAGCCTCATCATATTGTCACACTAAAACACAATTATTCTGTCACTGAATATAATGTCATGTTTAAAAAAACGCACATATTCATTCATTAAACAACCGCATTCTATTATCGATTGTGTGAAACAGTGTAATTTACAATAATTATTTAATCCACTGGCACCACTGGAGACCCAGAGGGGTAGGGTGCTACAAATACTTTTTATGTAGAAATTTTCGCCTTATATAATCGAGAAATCTGCAATTAAATAAAAGATATCTTGTTTAAAGAAAATGTGCAGAAAATTGAATAAAACTGAATAAAGTGTAAATAGTGATTTTCACTATTTAATTTTGTATGTAATTTTTTTAAAATTTCAATATAAAATTATTACTTAAAACTAAATGCACTTTGTTTAAATAAATTACAGTGTAAAACCATGGTTACGTACAAGCCTAAATTATGTTTGCTGTAGGTCCTTTTTTCTTGGGGAAAGGGAGGGGGGGGGGACTTATATTATGAGCATTTTGGAAAATCATGCTAGGATTTATTATCGAATTAAAGTCTTATTTTCGGGGAAACATGTTATCATTTAATTTCTAAAATCTACAAGTTTGTTCTTTCATCAAGCAGTGCGGTCGCTCTGCCAAGCCAAGCCATAAAAAAAAAACGCCAACCAAACAACGCCAAGAACTGGATACAAACCGCTACTGCTTACTTATAGGAAGAAACTTCGCAATTTTAAATCGACCAAACATGCCAGATTAAAATATCAGATATCAAATGAACCAAGCGTCACAGAAAAAAAAAAACGAAAACTAAAAGAATCTAATGAATAAATTCTTCAATTTGAGACCAAAATCATCTTCATAAGTGATTTATAAACAGAGATATAGATTTTTTTTAAAACGTCGAGTTACTTAAAATGATCGCTTTTTTCTTCGTCAAACTTTTTTTTTCAAACAACTTACAGACAAAAATATAGGGCAGAAATGAAAAAGGATTGCATTTTTAGACAAGTAATAACCTAATCTACGTGCTTTTATAAAATCCAGTGAAAAAATAAATAAATTTCTATCCTTAATTAGCAAAAAACTGTTAATTACTTGGCAACTAAAAAATTATGCCAAAACAGAGATAAAACTCTGCCAACAACTACGTACCATCTGTATTATAATAGCACAAATCAGTTACGGGTTAATCATATCAAATTTCATCTGCAAGTCAGCCATTTTTTCTGAAGATATTTTTTTTTAAATAAAACTTCATAATTATAAGAACACACATTTTATCAGACAAGTAAATGAGAATGCAAATTGTGGCCAATGACTGTTTACAACAGGAATAAGAATGAGAAATTGCCAGGTTAGGATATTGATCTAAGTGACTTAGTGGCAAAGCGTTAGCACGGTACGCTGAAGGTCCCAGGTTCGAGTCCTGGCGCAGGTCAATCTTTCAAACTGTCTTATAAAATGTGTGTTCTTAGGATATTGTAAAATAAAGTAATCAGACATATAGTGTTCATGCAATATATATATAACTTCCTAAAATTTACATTTTTAGAAAGATCTTTAAAAATAAAATAATTTTTGAGAGAAGAGGATTCACTTCTAAAATGTATACATTAAGAGTTATCGGCTTTTAAAATTTCTTTCCAAACGTAAGCAAACTTTTCGAAAAGGAATGTGATTAATTTATTTCTCTAAAACCATGGAAAAGGACAAGCATTTCGTTCGCAGGCTGAGAATTCTTTGACATCATTTTTCTATAAATTAATGGAATCCAGTTGTTAAATTGTTTTTGTTTTAGAAGTGAAGTTTCCATTTAAATTTATTGTAAGAGTACAGTGTTTAATTGAATAAAAAATGTAAATCTAAGAAATTGCTAAGATATTTTGCTACTTTTCACCATTAACTACGTTTTATAAAGATTCGCCAATCAATGTAATTTAACACTAATAATAAAAGAGCATGATATCACGTTTGAATTCAAAAGCAACGCTGACGCGCTGTATATATTCCTTTTTTACTCATCTCATGGATTAGGCAGTGATATTTTTGAACGAAGGATAACAAGTATTATAACAAGCCACATTTTATATGTTGTTTTTAGGAGTGTAATTAGTTTAATTGAAAAATCTACTGGTATTTCTAGTTAACCCTTTAAACAATAACTGAAAGTAAAATAAAATTTTACATAACATTCTCATGTTAATTTCATAGAGTAGATTATTTAAATTATGTATAATCTATTTAAAAAAAAAGAAATGATATCTACAAAAAATAACTTTTCAAAAGTAAAAAAAAAAAAAAAAAAAAAAAAAAAGTTGTGGCTAAAAAATGGTGTGATATCAAATTTCCAAGCTTTTATTATAGTACTTATTTAACTTTTTTTCCATGCATTAAAGAAGTTATCATATATATAAGTCGAGTGCTACGTATATGTTAATAGAAATCGTTTTCTCCTGTACTAAATACATCCTAACGTGTTTCTGAAAATTCAATTCTTTTCAAATTATGCATGATGGGCTTGGCGGCCATCTTTCCACATTTCTAAGCCCTCAAATTTCTAAAGTAAAAGCGTAATATGTTTGCAATGTAATATGTTTATAACAATGTCGAACTTCAGATTTTAACTACGAACAGATAAATTGAGGAAGACTAATATTTTGATAAATTTATTTTTACTACTTTGAAATAATTAATTACTCTAAAAAATAAATCATGAGATGAATCCTTAAGATAAGTCACCATTATCTGAAGACACAATTTTCAGAGCATACAAGTCCAAAAACGAAACGATTAAAATATTTGCTTAAGTTACAATTTTGAACTTCGGATTTTAACTACGGATATGGGTGCTTAGAATTTTGTGTATAATATGGAAAGATATTATACACAATGGAAAGATATTGTGTATAATATGCATAATTTGAAAAAAATTGAATTTTCAGAAACACGTTAGGATGTATTTAGTACAGGAGAAAACGATTTCTATTAACATATACGTAGCACTCGACTTATATATATGATAACTTCTTTAATGGATGGAAAAAAATTTAAATAAGTACTATAATAAAAGCTTGGAAATTTGATATCACACCATTTTTTAGCCACAACTTTTTTTTTTTTTTTTTTTTTTTTTTTTTTTCTTAAGCTTGGCTGTGTTTTTTACTTTTGAAAAGTTATTTTTTGTAGATATGAATTCTACCGCATTTAAGATTTTGGGTTATTTGAGGATATTCAACTGTTATTTCTTTAACATAATTCTACTCAATTTACCTTTGTGGTGATTTCTGGGATAAAAAACACTTTCTCTGTCAGGAAAGCACTCCCTGAGAAAAAAATATTTTGTCTCAAATTTAGAACACCCTTTAGTGATTTACTTTATTATTTTCTTAATGTATCTTTCTTGTTTCTTTTAAGGACTTCCCCATGGCTGCAAGCCACCCCCTCTCGCCATGCAGCACCCGTGCAACCCACCGCAAAAACCCAGGACGATGGCCGCCGTCTCTCCTCTCCACCAAGTGGTACCTCCTCAAGCACCACAAATGCCATCTTACGAAGGAGGCAACATGGGCTTTAACGCCACTCCAAGAACTTCGAGCTTTGCAGCAGCCCTTAGGAAGCTTGCTAAACAAGCTGTTGATCCTGTTACAGGTAACTTCGAACATGACCTTGAAATTAAATCATGAATGAGCTGGATGTTGTTAACCTAAAAATTCTTTTAAAAATGTCTAAAAATGAAGCAAAAAAATACCATAAAAATCAAAAATGCCCTCGCCTTCAAGCATCCCCCCAACCATACCATCATACAAAGAAGGCAACAGGAACTTTAACGTCACTCCAAGAACATCGAGCTTTGGAGCAATCCTTTGGAAGCTTGCTAAACAAGATGTTGGTACTGTCAGAGTTAAATTCTAACATGACATTGGAACTACAACCATTAATGAGCTTGATTTTGTTAGCCTAAATATTTCTAAAAATATGCCTAAAAAATATGTCTAAAAATGAAGCACAAAATACCTGTAAAAATCAAAACATGCCTCCCCAAGGCATACCATGTTACACAGGAGACAACATGGGCTTTAACATCAAACCAGAAATTTCGAGCTATACCGCAGACATTAGGAAGCTTGTTAAACAAGATGTTGATTGTGTTACAAATAATTTCTAACATCACCTTGTAAATAAGTCATGAATGAGCCAGATTTTGTGGACCTAAAAATTCATTTAAAAATGCCTAAAAATGAAATAAAAAATACATGTAAAATCGAAAAATGCCTCCTCAAGTACCTCTACCTTCATAACATCTTACGAAGGAGGCAACATAGTCTTTAACACTATTCCAAGGAATTCAAGCTTTTCAGAAGCCGTTAGGAAGCTTGCTAAACAAGAAGTTTGTTCCTCTCACAGGTAAATTCTAACATGGCCTTGAAATTACAACTACTAATGAACCGGATTTTATAAACTTAAAACTTCCTAACAAATGTCCAAATATGAAGCCCAAAATACCTGTAAAAAACAAAAAAAAAGCCTTCTCAAGCACCCCTCTCACACCATACCATCTTACAAAGCAGGCAACATGGTGTTTAACGTCACTCCAAGAATTTCGAGTTTCGCCTCAGACATTAGGAAGCCTGTTAAGCAAGATATTGATCCTGTTACAAGTAATTTCTAACATGAGCTTTAATCTAAATCATGAATGAGCCGAATTTCGTTTAGTTTAAAATTCCTAAAATGTATTACAAAATTATACAAAAAAAACCTTTAAAACTCAAAAGATACCTCCCTAAGCACCCCCATACCGTCTTACAAAGGAAGTAACAATAACAAGGGCTTTAACGCCACTTTATGAGCTTCAAGCTTCGCAACAGCTCTAAACAAGCTGTTGATCTGGTCATAGAAACTGTAAGGGTTATTTCATTATTATTATTTTTATTTTTATTACATACAGTGTGAGCAGAAAATCTGTATAAACAATGAAATTTTCTTAAAAGAACAAAAAGTGATATGGAAATGCGATTGTCACTAAAAGCATTCTCAGGATGCAAGATTTTTAAACAGCAACTATAGTAGAAGTTCAAAAAGTCACTGATAGGGCCGCTAACACGATTGAATCTTCTAAAAGTATTCAAATGAGGATGATTATAAAAGGACAGGCTACTCGGTGATTCCTTTATTGGACTGAATCATCAATTTGAAGTATACAACAAGCAACTGCGAACCAGAGATTATTTTGCTTTCGTGGTCGTAATTTTCCAAATGTATTCTTTGTCGCTTCTCCGTTTACGAAATTTATAGGGAACATTTCGCTCAGTAATTTGCCCTCCACACCAATTATATAGTTAGCTCGTATAAGGGGTTCACCGAGTAGTCAGTTCTTTTATAATCATTCACATTTGAGTACTTCCGAAAGGTGGATTTGGATTAGCTCTTTCTATTGGTGACTTCTTGAACAACAACTATTTTCTGTTTGTATAAAAAAATCCCTACATCCTGACAATGTTTTTAATGCAAATCTCATTTTCTTATGACTATTTGTTCTATTTTTATGAATTTTCAAACTTTATACAGACTTCCTTTCCATCTTGCATATAATAGAGATTGACAGGTTGACTCATAAAAAAGGATAAAGTATCAATACACTATAAGACCAGAACGATGTAAGATATTGTTATGTAATAGAATATTGTAAGGGGAAGTTTCAAGCATTTTAGACACAATCACAAATGCTCTATATGCAAACTCTCATTCATATGACACACTTTGAGCTGTGTAAAGCTTCGAATCTAATAGTCATTTTATATACATTTCTCTTGCTCCACCTGTAGTGTCCATAATATCTTACTTTCATTATATATTTCATCTATATTTCATCATGTCTTATCTATATTTTATCATGTTCCATCTATATTTCATCTGTAGTCTTCATTATATCTTATTCCAGTTACTGCTATATTTCATCCCACATCTTATTCTATAGTGCCCATTCCCTTATGATTTCTATAATTTTCCGCACTACATGCATTTTATTTTATTTTATTTATTTATTTTTTTTTTTTGGACTCATAAAAAAGGATAAAGTATCAATACACTATAAGACCAGAACGATGTAAGATATTTGTATGTTATGTAATAGAATTAATTGTAAAGGGAAGTTTCAAGCATTTTAGACACAATCACAAATGCTCTATATGCAAACTCTCATTCATATGACACACTTTGAGCTGTGTAAAGCTTCGAATCTAATACTCATTTTATATACATTTCTCTTGCTCCACCTGTAGTGTCCATAATATCTTACTTTCATTATATATTTCATCATGTCTTATCTATATTTTATCATGTTCCATCTATATTTCATCTGTAGTCTTCGTTATATCTTATTCCAGTTACTGCTATATTTCATCCCACATCTTTTTCTATAGTGCCCATTCCCTTATGATTTCTATAATTTTCCGCACTACATGCATTTTATTTTTTTTTTATTTTTTTTTTTTTTTGACTCATAAAAAAGGATAAAGTATCAATACACTATAAGACCAGAACGATGTAATATATTTGTATGTTATGTAATAGAATTAATTGTAAGGGGAAGTTTCAAGCATTTTAGACACAATCACAAATGCTCTATATGCAAACTCTCATTCATGACACACTTTGAGCTGTGTAAAGCTTCGAATCTAATACTCATTTTATATACATTTCTCTTGCTCCACCTGTAGTGTCCATAATATCTTACTTTCATTATATATTTCATCTATATTTCATCATGTCTTATCTATATTTTATCATGTTCCATCTATATTTCATCTGTAGTCTTCATTATATCTTATTCCAGTTACTGCTATATTTCATCCCACATCTTATTCTATAGTGCCCATTCCCTTATGATTTCTATAATTTTCCGCACTACATGCATTTTTTTTTTTTTTTTTTTTTGGACTCATAAAAAAGGATAAAGTATCAATACACTATAAGACCAGAACGATGTAAGATATTTGTTTGTTATGTAATAGAATTAATTGTAAGGGGAAGTTTCAAGCATTTTAGACACAATCACAAATGCTCTATATGCAAACTCTCATTCATATGACACACTTTGAGCTGTGTAAAGCTTCGAATCTAATACTCATTTTATATACATTTCTCTTGCTCCACCTGTAGTGTCCATAATATCTTACTTTCATTATATATTTCATCATGTCTTATCTATATTTTATCATGTTCCATCTATATTTCATCTGTAGTCTTCGTTATATCTTATTCCAGTTACTGCTATATTTCATCCCACATCTTTTTCTATAGTGCCCATTCCCTTATGATTTCTATAATTTTCCGCACTACATGCATTTTATTTTTTTTTTTTTTTATTTTTTTTTTTTTGACTCATAAAAAAGGATAAAGTATCAATACACTATAAGACCAGAACGATGTAATATATTTGTATGTTATGTAATAGAATTAATTGTAAGGGGAAGTTTCAAGCATTTTAGACACAATCACAAATGCTCTATATGCAAACTCTCATTCATGACACACTTTGAGCTGTGTAAAGCTTCGAATCTAATACTCATTTTATATACATTTCTCTTGCTCCACCTGTAGTGTCCATAATATCTTACTTTCATTATATATTTCATCTATATTTCATCATGTCTTATCTATATTTTATCATGTTCCATCTATATTTCATCTGTAGTCTTCATTATATCTTATTCCAGTTACTGCTATATTTCATCCCACATCTTATTCTATAGTGCCCATTCCCTTATGATTTCTATAATTTTCCGCACTACATGCATTTTTTTTTTTTTTTTTTTTTTTTTGGACTCATAAAAAAGGATAAAGTATCAATACACTATAAGACCAGAACGATGTAAGATATTTGTTTGTTATGTAATAGAATTAATTGTAAGGGGAAGTTTCAAGCATTTTAGACACAATCACAAATGCTCTATATGCAAACTCTCATTCATATGACACACTTTGAGCTGTGTAAAGCTTCGAATCTAATACTCATTTTATATACATTGCTCTTGCTAAACCTGTAGTGTCCATAATATCTTACTTTCATTATATATTTCATCTATATTTCCTCATGTCTTATCTATATTTTATCATGTTCCATCTATATTTCATCTGTAGTCTTCGTTATATCTTATTCCAGTTACTGCTATATTTCATCCCACATCTTATTCTATAGTGCCCATTCCCTTATGATTTCTATAATTTTCCGCACTACATGCATTTTATTTTATTTATATATATATTTTTTTTTTGGACTCATCAAAAAGGATAAATTATCAATACACTATAAGACCAGAACGATGTAAGATATTTGTATGTTATGTAATAGAATTAATTGTAAGGGGAAGTTTCAAGCATTTTAGACACAATCACAAATGCTCTATATGCAAACTCTCATTCATATGACACACTTTGAGCTGTGTAAAGCTTCGAATCTAATAGTCATTTTATATACATTTCTCTTGCTCCACCTGTAGTGTCCATAATATCTTACTTTCATTATATATTTCATCTATATTTCATCATGTCTTATCTATATTTTATCATGTTCCATCTATATTTCATCTGTAGTCTTCATTATATCTTATTCCAGTTACTGCTATATTTCATCCCACATCTTATTCTATAGTGCCCATTCCCTTATGATTTCTATAATTTTCCGCACTATATGCATTTTATTTTATATTATTCTTTTTTTTTTTTTGGAATCATAAAAAAGGATAAAGTATCAATACACTATAAGACCAGAACGATGTAAGATATTTGTATGTTATGTAATAGAATTAATTGTAAGGGGAAGTTTCAAGCATTTTAGACACAATCACAAATGCTCTATATGCAAACTCTCATTCATATGACACACTCTGAGCTGTGTAAAGCTTCGAATCTAATACTCATTTTATCTTATTCTTTATTGCCTATTTTATTATGGTTTCTATATTATCCTTGTACTACATGCATTTTCAATTATTCTCTTCTTTCATCTGAAGTGTACATTATGTCATATTTCCATTGTTTCTTTCATCTACAATTTATCATGTTTCATCTATGATTTATCTATTTTGCCCATTATATCATATTCAATAATTATAAGACAAGAACAATGTAAGATATTTGTATGTTATGTAATAGAATTTTAAGAAGATGTTTCAAGCTTTTTAGACTCAATAACAAATGCTCTATATGCAAACGCTCATTCATCTGACAGAGTTTGAGCTGGGTAAAGCTTCGAATCTAATACTCATTATATCTTATTCTTTACTGCCTATTTTATTATGGCTTGTATATTTTCCATGTACTACATGCATTTTCAATTCTTCTCTTGTTTTATCTGAAGTACTCATTATGTAATATTTCCATTGTTTTTTTCATCTGCATTTTATCATGTTTCATCTATGATTTATCTATTTTGCCCATTATATCGTATTCGCCTTAGAAGCTATTATATATTTATTGTGCCCATTTCATTATGGTCTCTATATAATCCATGCACGGCGTGCATTTTTATTTCTTTTATTATTTCAGGGAAAAAATACAGTCCAAATCTTTCGTATCCCATCCATAGTGTCCATAATATGTTATTTTTATTACATCTTTCATCTATATTTCATCATGTCTCATCGATATTTTATCATGTTTCATCCGTAATGTACATTATATCATATTCATGTAAGTGTTATCATGTCCCTACATCTTATTCTACATTGCCGATTTCTTTATGATTTCTACAATATCCGCCCATTACATGCATTTAATTTTTTTTATGATTTCAGAGAAAAAGACAAGCCATATTTCTCTTGTTCCACCTATAGTGCCAATAATATGTTATTTTCATTATATCTTTCATCTATATTTCATCATGTCTAATCTATATTTTATCATGTTTTATCTATGCTTCATCCGTAGTGTCCTTTATATTTTATTTCAGTTAGTATTATCATATCTTATCCCTACATCTTATTCTAGATTGTCCATTTCGTTATGATTTCTACAATATCCGCCCACTACATGCATTTTTTTTTCATGATTTCAGGAGAAAAAGACTTAACCCATATTTCTCTTGTTCCACCTGTAGTTCCCAAAATATCTTACTTTCATTATATATTTCATCATGTCTCATCTATATTTTATCATGTTCCATCTATATTTCATCTGTAGTCTTCATTATATCTTATTCCATTTACGGCTATATTTCATCCCCACACCTTATTCCATAGTGTCCATTCCCTTATGATTTCTACAATTTTCTTCACTACATGCATTTAAATTTTTTTTTATGATTTCAGGAGAAACATACTTAATCCAGATCTTTCTTATTCTATCTATAGTGCCCATAATACCTTATTTTCATTATATCTTTTATCTGTATTTCATCATGTCGCATCTATACATTATTATGTTTCATCTATGTTTCATCTGTAGTCTTCATCTGTCATCATTATATCTTATTTTTATTAGTGCTATTATATCTTATCCCTACATCTTATTCTATAATTCCCACTTTATTAGGATTTCTACAGTATCCACCCACTACATGCATTTAAAAAAAAATTATGATTTCAGGAGAATACGACTTAATACAGATCTTTCTTTTTCCATACATAACGCCAATAATATCTTATTTTCATTACATATTTAATATATATTTCATCATGTCTCATGTATCGTTTAATATTTTTCATCTATGTTTCATCTGTAGTGCTTATTGTACCTTATTGTCGTTAGTGTTATCATATCTTACCCTTACATTTTATTCTACGTTGCCCATTTCATTATGATTTCTACAATATCTGCACACTACATGCATTTAAATTTTTTTATGATTAGAGAGAAAAAGACTTAATCCAGTTTTCTCTTTTTCCACATATAGTACCATAATATCTTACTTTCATTATATCTTTCATCTATATTTCATCATGTCTCATCTATATTTTATCATGTTCCATCTATATTTCATCTGTAGTGTTCATTATATCTCATTCCAGTTACTGCTATATTTCATCCCCACATCGTATTTTATAGTGCCCATTCCTTTATGATTTCTACAATATGCATCCACTGCATGCCTTTAAATTTTTTTTATGATTCCAGGAAAAAAAACTTGATCCAGATTTCTCTTGTTCCACCTATAGTGCCCATAATATCTGATTTTCATTATATCTTTCATCTATATTTCATCATATCTCATTTATATATTATTATGCTTCATTTATGTTTCATCTGTAGTGCTTATTGCATCTTATTCTTGTTAGTACTATTATGTTTTAGCCCTACATCTTATTCAATAATGTCCATTTCATTAAGATTTCTACAATATCCAACCACTACATGCATTTAATTTTTTTTTTTTTTTTTTTTTTTTATGATTTCAGGAGAAAACGACTTAATACATATCCTTTTTTTTTTTTTGTTCACTCTATAGTGCCCCATAATATCTTATTTTCATTATATCTTTCATCTATATTTCATCATGTCTCATCTATATTTTTTCATGTTTCATCTATGCTTCATCTGCAGTGTCCATTATATCTTATCCCCGTTAGTGCTATTATATCTTATCCCTACATCTAATTCCATCTATAATGCCAATTTTATTATGATTTCCACAATATTCACCCACTACAGGTATTTTAAACATTTTGTTTATCATTTCAGGAGAAAAAGACTTAAGCCAGATTTCTCCTGTTTCATCCCCTGTTTTAAATCAAACACCTAAAAGGAATGTCCCAAGTTCATCTATGTTTCACCAAGGAGCATTTGCTTCGACATCACCTCCTGTTGTTACTATTGCACCTAGCCGACCTGTTGCTACGCACACATCAGATAATAGAAAGGTTCGTATTAATTTTTGTTTGTTCATATTCATATAAATAAATTATTTATTTCAAAGTACAAAGAAATAAAAAAAAATTATAATAAAAAAAATTACTACTTGACATTTCAAAAGTGGTTAACACATAGTTATCAAAAATGTTATTATTATTAATTTTTTTTTCAAATTTTTACATCTAGATACCGTCTTAGACAGTTAACATTGTTAGTAAACATTTTCAGCTGCGTAACTGAATTTATACATGCAAGAGTAAGAAACTAATAGTAGTTTTATTGTTTAATTTTGCATTTTTGTCTATTAAACATGTTTTCTGAACATGAAAATCTTTACTTGAGAATTGATAGCATCCAAAAAATTGATATTCCAGTTTGAGAAAGTTGATTAATACGCTATAAAAACTACTCAGAAAGGTTTTGGAACGTTTCCAAGATGCAAGACAACGGTGTAAGACAAAAAACCTTTCTTTTTTCTGCCTTCCCCACCCCCCCCCCAATTTATATATATATATATATATATATATATTTAATGAGTATTTATACATGCAGTACTTTTTGTCTTATAATATATATTACTTTTAAAGATTATTTCAAACATGTATACATAGATGGTGAACAGTCGAATTTAAAAATCCAATAATTCATTAACTATAATAAATAAAATGGTGAAACAAATGACACGTTTATATGGTTTGTGTGCAGTAATTTTAAAGAATAATGAAAATTGAGAGATCTTTTACTGAAATTTTCACGTTAGTTTGAAATTTTTATTCTAGTTATAATAGAGCAGTACCATCTATTTGGGAAGATTAGAGTTATTTTTAAAACCCTTTAAGCTTCCTAAACGTTTTTTCGTTACGTAATTTTTGAACTCAAAGCCTAAATTAGCAAAATCTTGATATTAATGTTAATTTTTTCCAGTGCACAAGAAATATCGATATGTAAGGTTATTAAATGTAAATCCTCATACCAATGATTTTCATATCTATTACTTTATGAAACATTAAACATACATAAAAAATTCTGCCAGACACTTAAAGGGTTTATTACAATATATACAAAATGTTTGAGCTCTTATAAATATGAAATAAATATGTCATCTGAAATTAGGCAGATATTAGGTTTTGATTGTCGCTGATAAGCTGTGGTTTGAGGCACTTTGAAGCCTCGTGGTTGCAATATTATTCTTGTTATTTCTAGAAATTTCTATGAATGGAGTCATATTTAATCAAACTGTAATTTATATAACAGTGTGTGAAAAGATTTCATTTTAGAGGCATTTGAAATCTCCGAGTTGGAATATTTTTCCTGTAAATTCTATTGAACAATGCTGTGATTGTTGCGTAATAGTGTTTTCTGCTGCTGAGAAGACCTGTACTTTCTGGAATATTCTCAGAATAAATATATTGTGATGTCGACAGAACTATTTTCTTATCGGCATTGAATAATATGAACTCAAAAGTCGTAACAACATTACATACTTCTGAATAAGATAATGACTTTTTTAATGTGAATGTTTCAAGAAATAAGGTAAGTTAGCCAAAGGTGGCCATAGTTAAGTTTTGAGGATTTTTTATAATTTTCTGGTGGGGTGCGTGTGGCTGAATTTTTGTTTGTAAAATTTTACACTTATCTCTAACACATATCAAGTATACTTTTCTTTGTAAAATAAAATTAATTACTTTTATAATACAATTTCAAAATTGTAGCTTGTAGGCCACTTTTGGCGCATAAAATATACTGGGAAAATTATTTTTCTTACTATTATGCTCTGATGATCCTTTCTTTCTTTTGATATCTTTCAAGTTTTTCTTCCTAATATTTTTATCTTATGACACGAAAAGACCTTGAAGCACTTTTTGTGCACGGTAATTCAAGGATTTTCTTCTCGGATTTACTGACTTCTTTTGAGTGATCACTGGTGTTAACAATAAATGGTAATAAGTTTTTTCAGAAAGTTATGTAGAAATTTTGATAATCACCCTTACTACACTGATTTCCACATTTGTTTTCTAAGGTGGCCACCTTGGGAACATGCATAGGGTCGCCATTTCCACGACGTAAAAGTATTAATCTGATAAATTTCTTAAAATTGAAGTAAATGTGATTAAAGAGAAATAAATAAGCTTTCAAAAAGCGTATCATACCTCAAAGTTCTAAAAATTTAAACACGGGCAAATTAAAATATCTTCTTACCTGGAAATTAGAACGACTATCCCTCAAAAGTGAAATCATTGCATAAAATGGCGTAGGATCAAGCAAGGTAATCTCTTTAAATTCAGCCACGTGCACTGCAGATACATGATTGACAATGCAGTAGCACCATTTCGTGATTAAAAATTAAATTAATTGTACTTTTGAGTGGTGGGCTACCTTAAGAACACTGGCCACCTTTGGTTCCCCCACCTTATGCATGAATGATATTACTTCTCGTAAATATCCTTATATTTTTATACGTTTCTTAGCAGGTAATGGACCTTAGCACCGTTCAAAATAATACAAGTCTAAGTAATGGACATATACAAGAACCCATTGCTGTTAAAATGGACTCCTCGAAGAGTGGTCCAAGACCTGCCCATGCAGAAAAGTGGGAAGAACCTAGTTTACCCAGCAAAGGACATTCCGCATCTTCAGCATCTTCTCAAAGGTGAGTTGCAGATGCATGAAAGTATCACCTTAAAAAAATATTTAGCACAGATTTCTAAGTTATTTTATAAAACAAAACGTGTCCATGAGTAGCACTGACGTCATATCGACGTTGGCAATTCTTGGCCGATAAGTTTCGCTTTTACTACAATTTTTAGGCAGCTTTCAATGCAAAACGTAAAAAGCTACCTATTGCAACCGTTTAGAGGAAAGAAATTCCAGAAAATTTCGGTATATTTTCACCGATCATGACCTCCAGACCACAAAACCACCCTCCGATCAAATGTTGATTTATGTACAAATATATATATATATATATATATGTGTGTGTATATATATATATATATATACATACATTCTTTATCTAATATGATGATAGCTTTAAGGCTAATATGGTGATGAAACCACACATTTTATTTGTGGTACTTTAGGCATTTGGGACCTAATGCTTCTGTCTAAGTTCCACAAATTTCATTTTTTCAATTTCTGTAATTCAATTTCTCCTTTCTTTCTTTTTTTTTTTTTTTCTTGTTCTTGTACTATTTATGTGGAATCTATATTCAGTGTGTTGGGGGGAACTGTATTGTTGTCAATTAATTATTATATTTTTATTCATCATTTCAATGTTTTTGTTGGTGTATCGGTAATGTTTTAAGATATGATGTTCATATATATATATATATATATATATATATATATATATATATGTATGTGTGTGTGTGTGTGTGTGTGTGTGTGTGTTACGGTCAATATGATTAATATTAACCGGCTATTTTTAATAATAACTAATCTGAAAAAATTAAATTTCTTAGTAATATTCTGTTAGTGTTGGGAAGTGTTTCATAATCTGTGCCAGATGCATGATTTTTCTTTCTTGTTTTTCTCCTAACCGAATGTCTCAGTTATACATTCATTATCTTGCGTATGTAACAAGTTACTCTGAGTGTTACATTTTTACTAATTACACTTAATTAAATATTTATTATTTCTTCTTTATGTACAAAATGCATAAAAAGAAAAGTATATTGTATTTCTTGGAATTTTTCTTAAGGTTTGATTAACCTAGGGCACCTAAATTTTCAGTGCATACCTTGTTGTAACATAAAGTTGTAACGTAAGTTTGTTGTAACATAAAGACACGGGTGGCACACATGCGCCATCAGTTTTTAAAGGATACAAAACAACTTTTAATGATATTCAGTTTGTTTAATGAAATGTTTAATTGAAAACTCTAATAAATTGTTTTATGTAATGTCCAGTAGTAATATAAAAGTAATAAAAATGAAATTGTAAAAAAAAAAAATAATTTAATTAGAATTAATATAACACAGAACGTTTGTAGCAAAATAAATACACGGGCGGCGTACTCCATGCGCCAACACCTTTTAAAGCCTAAATAAAAAAATTTGATGCCAAATTAAAATATTTTCTAATGTCTAGTATAAAAGTAACATACATTTATGAAAATAAAAGAAAGAAAATAGAATAAATAACACAAATACATGGGTGGTGTATTCCGTACATCATGATGGCTTATCAATAAAAGTAATGAAAACAGCAGAAAAAATTGGGAATTTTTCTTTAAACATTGGTTGTAAATGAAATGTAAGAATATCTATTTTTTACTAAACTCTGTAATATAGTAATGAAATAAATATTCTTACATTTCATTTAATATTCAAGGTGAACATGACGTTTAAAACTTATAGTTAAACTATATTTTATATTAACATTGTTTGTAATAAATTGAAGGATCTTTCGGAAGAAGGTAAATGTAACGCAGATGTTAATCATGTAAATATTTTAGAAAACGCAACTGTTTTTTAAAGAGTAGCGTATTCAGTGGGCCGCCCGTGTCTTTAAAGGTTGAGGCTGTATTCAGACAACACTTGCTTAAGCACTTGTAAATCATCCTGCCTTACCTTTATTTTCCAAAGGATCTGAGGCCATCAACAGAAGAAAGGGGTGTCTCAACAAATGAAAGAGTCGGTAATGACCTGTCAGAGATGTCCCTTTATGACCCCTGACCTTTAAACAAGCTAGACAAGTCACAAAACATAAAAACAGACCACCTTACCACATAAAAGAGAGCGAATTATCGCAAGAAAGAGACCGCTAAGCAAAACTCTTAGGCTGCTTTCAGACAACACTTGCTTAAGCACTTGTAAATCATCCCGCCTTACCTTTCTTTTCCAAAGGTTCTGTGGTCAACAACAAAAGAAAGGGGAGTCTCAAAAAAAAAAAAAGGTCTGTAATGACCTGTCAGAGATGTCCCCTTATGACCCCTGACTTTTTAGACAAGCTAGAGAAATCATAAAACATGAAACAGACCACCTTACCGCATAAAAGAGGGAATTATCACAAGAAAGAAACCGCTAAGCAAAACGCTGTTTGGAACAACCTTAAAGGTTATTCCAGACAACGTATTGCTTAACGGTTTCTTAGTGAAAATAATAGTAGCTTAGATAAAGTGTGTCACCCTATCGTAACCGCCCTGGTTGTAACATGCAGCTTTGTATTTATCTATCGACCAAGACTATACGGATGCAGGAAAGTATATAATTTATATGTAATGTGTTTATCTCTTTCCAGACCCCACGCAACTATCGCACCTCTCCCGAGGCCAGACGATTCCTTGACGTCCTCCAGGGGTTTCCAGCCGTACAGAGGATCCGAGGAATCCCGAAATACTCTCCCCCACCATATCTCGTTATTCGATCATCACCCCACAGCAGTCTCATATCCCTACTCCCCTGCATTTCTGCCTCCCTCTCATCTCTCACATCCTGCCTACAGGTAAGATTACACATGTAACACTATTGAACAATATTTCTTAAAATTAAAAAAAAAAAAAAAGGAAAAGAAAAGAAAAGTGCCCAGTTAAACTGATGGCATTGAGCTCACAGGCTATTCCCACTAATTGTGTATTATAATGTTATTCTGTGCAAAGTGTGTAAAGTGCAAAGAATAATGCCCCTCAAGAAATAAAGAAATTGACAATAAATTAAGGGGGATTAGCTCGTCGTTCCCCCTCCTTTATACTTAATCAATGAACACCCAAAACTAATCAGGGAAGCGTCTTATCAGAATCAACCTATATACAAAATTTGATGCAAATCAGATAATTCTGCATGAAAAACCCATTTATCTAAATTAAAGAGGGATTATCCCACCGTTTCCCCCCTTTTATACTTAACCAATGAACCCCCAAAACTAATCAGGGAAGCGCCTTATCAGAATCAACCTATATACAAACTTTGAAGCAAATCAGATAATTCTGCATGAAAAACACATTTATCTAAATTAAAGGGGGATTATCCCACCGTTTCCACCTTTTATACTTAACCAACGAACGCCCAAAACTAATCAACGAAGCGCCTTATCAGAAAGAACCTATAAACAAAATTTGAAGCAAAACGGGTATTTCTATCAAGAGTTATTGAGTTAAACGTATGTACATATATACAATGTATGTACATACAGAACCGGCGGGCACATTAGCTCTCAGGCTTTGGATAGCCTGTGAGCTAAAAAACTAGTCGGATATGCCAATCCCTAAACTTTTTTCATTCTCATACATGTTAATACTTCAAAATTTGCTATCACAGTACCAAAATTAAATGACAATCTATACTCATCTTGGGGATTATAAAGGTAAAGATATAGGTTCGTTGAATTTTGGGCAATTTAAAAAGAGATATAGGAGAGATGGGGGATGAATGGGACAAGGGATGGATGGGACGTTCTCAATATTTCAGGCAATAAATTTTTTTTTAGTCGCTTCCTATCCTCCTCATAGATTTCACTATCATAGTGTGCTTCAGAACCAAAAACAAGAGCACATGGCTGTTTTCAGTTTTCTTCAAATTTGCATTTCCTGAAAACTCTGCTTAAAAGTAATTTTTTTTACATTTGAAGTTACTTAAATATCTTATGCACTATAAGCAATTAAGATATGTTGTAGTTTTTTATTTCAAGGCTCAATATTGGTAATTAAAATGAATGCATATTAACCATTGTGACAAAATAATTTTTTAGACAAAATGGCTGAAAATTGAATATATGCATCATGGGGATGATTGGGACATTTCAAATGGGATGAATGGAACTGTCTCATTCATCCCTAGAGGATGATGGAAAATATATTTATTAACTAAATAATATTATATAGGTTGAGAAATTAATACTTTATGGTAATTATTCTTTTAATATTTTATCCTCATTGTAGCCATCGTCTTCAGCCATTGAATGCCTCCGTTTATGGGCCTTTTAAGGCAAAGCTGAGGTGAGTCCAAGATGATTGGCTAACAAATAATCCTGGAGATCATATTACAATTTATAATCTCTCAGCTTTTGCCAAGGAGGCATTTTTGTCAGCTTTTAGTCCTTAACAATGAATACGGGGAGGAAAATATTTATGTCCCATTCATCCCTGCTGTGGGGATGATTGGGACATAGAAGAACTTTTTTTTAATTTCATTTATATTTCTGTATAATAATAATCTTGAACAAATATTGTGCATAAGATGTAGTCAAACACTTAATGTATGACACGTGATATATAATATTGGTAATAACTTAAATAAAATATTTAAAATAAATATTTTTGTGAAAATGTCCCATTCATTCCCCATCTCCCCTAAGCATCGCATTTCTCAAAAAAAAAAAAAAAAAAAAAAAAAAAAAAAAAAAATCATTGAATTTCGGCACCCACTCTCTGCAACAAAAATTCCCAATCCAAAGAGCATAAAAGCGACACCTGTTGGGCTGTATACACCCAAGTCTAATAAGGATCTATTTATGTTTACGTGTAACAGAATATGAAGTTTAATTAAATTCTATGCATTTTTTGAGATATAGCTATCGCGAAAATCGTGAAAAATGCAGCATAGCAGCGCTACGTGTTATATGATTTACATGAAAACCTAATCAGCACTAACTTATGCCGAAGTCTAACAGAATATGAAGTTTGGTGAAAATCCGTGCATTAGTTCTTGAGATAGAGAGCTATTGTAGAAATCGTGAAAAATGCAGCATAGCAGCCACCTGTTGGGTGATTTACACCTAAAACTGATAAGCACCAAGCTATATCAAAGTCTGACTGAATATAAAGTTTTATTACATTCCGTGCATTAGTTCTTGAGATAGAGCGCCCACAATTTTTTTTTTCTCATACAGACACACAGACAGACAGACGTTTTCTAAAAAGAGTCAAATCTTGTTCAAAACCTTCTAAAACGTATAAATCCGTTGAAATCCGGAAGTCGAAGTTTTTCATGAATCCAATACTTTATTCTTGTAAAGATAGACGAAAGTAAAAATAATTTCATGATAATGAAATGGAATTAGCAATAGAGGAAGTATAATAGTTTGCAAAAATCTGAAATACTTGTGAGGTTTAAAGACAGATTGCGACAGTAGTTTATTAGGCGCAATGCATACATATATTATATTCACACACACACACACACACACACACACATATATATATATATATATATATATATATATATATATATATATAATTATAATATCTATGCATTTCAAAAAACATATCAAGTTCTATTATCATTCTACTTAAATCTCCAAAGAGATAATTAATGATATTGTGTATACAGAATACCACATAGCTAATAATTAACATGTGCAAACATAATATTACCATAGCTTGTGCTTCAATGGTAATTGGCCAAATTTTACTCATACCTAAAGAATATTGAAAAAAGAAAAAAGAAATAGAGAGAAAGGAAAAAAAAATTATAAATTGGAGTTGCAATTAAGTAAATACAAATGGATTAATAAATTAAATATGAACCATATACAATGGAAAATTGGACCACATGAGAATTAAATATGAATTGGATATGAAAAAACACATGCACATGTACTCATCAGCCTGGATGCACCCACATGTGTTTTAAATAATAATTCAGTGTTTCATAATTCTACTGGCATAATGCTAAGATCAGTAGAATCATCCAGGTACACTGAATTATTACCAGACAACAATTGGAAATATTAAAATTTGGAAATATTTAAATAGGAAATAAAAATCATTAAGAATATACAATATATTTCACTCACATCGATTATCCCAAAAACTGTATTTAACACCTCACGAAATTACCACGAGATAACAGTTTTGAAATAATAAAATTGGAAATATGAACGCGTAAAGTGTAGATAAAATATTATACTCACAATAATTATACAGAATCCTTAAAATGTCACAACTTCTGCATAATATTCACATATGGCAATGCATCATACATGTTGACTAAGTCGAGTTGAGAGAAATGATTTGAAAGACAAGTTGGTTTTTTTTTTTTTTTTAAACACAACCCCATCGATGACACCCAAACACAAAATGATTCAAAAACACACAAAATAATTCTGGTTTTAATACACTTATAACAAAATTATATCCGTGAATATATATTACTCCATCCAATTTTAATTCCTGAAAGTAAAATTAATATACAATCAATAGCTCCCTCTATAGTTAAATTAAATATAATATTAACAATATTATCAACAACTACCTGAAAGGTAAAGTGTCGCCATCTATTGGTATTATAATAATTCATAATTAATATTTAGTTAGATATCCACTTTATTAGTTACATACTCACTTCATTAGATTTAATTATATAAATAAACTTTAAAAAACAATACTAACTTGTAGTTTTACTTTAAATTCAAATAAAATATAATACTACTATATGAATAAATCTACACAGAATTAATTCAACTTGCACAGCATTTCAGATATTCTTAACAAGAATATATTATGTAAAAGAGATATTATTTTAATTCAAATTGTTTTTGCTGCCAGCTGTGTTAATCCACTGATATTATAGACATATTATTAAATAATTAATGTTTTATTTTTACTACTACTTAAATATATATTAGACTTGTTATTAAATAATTAATGTTTAATTTATACTACATTGTAAATATATTTTATATTTCATAGAT
Organism: Maratus michaelseni; assembly: GCA_963931845.1. Lineage (NCBI taxonomy): Eukaryota > Metazoa > Arthropoda > Arachnida > Araneae > Salticidae > Maratus > Maratus michaelseni. Next base: position 109,373,143 of record OZ007597.1, on the reverse strand, counting down.
TAATTTAAATATCTAATTAAATAATTCATAAACAATTCAAAATATCTCAAAATTTATAAAATTGATAATTAATAGTATTACTACTGTTTTTCAATCAAATTAATGCTATATATATATATATATATTCACATATATATTATATATACATGTACATAATCATAGCATTATTATAGCTATGTTGAAAACAGTTGAATGTCCTTTTTGTTTCTTTTTCAAATTTGAGAATAACATCATTTAAAATTGTTTATGTATCGTTAATTCGTATTGTTCGGACCCTTGAGACATAATTTATTGATTCTGTAAGTATATCATAACCAATAAATGGAGAACGTTTGCGTCATAAAAAATCCTGGGATTACAAAACTTATCATTATAGTGGAAGTTTGTCGTTATAAACAATATTGTTGAGGTTAGATTTCACTATATGTGTAAGCGTTGTTTATCATTGTTATTTATATATAATATCCACTTTATATATAAGTGTTAGTAGGTTTACTGTATGTATAAATGTTGTTTATCATTATTATTTATCGTTTACTTTGTACATAAGTGTTACTTATGTTTACTGTAGTATAAGTGTCGTTTATCATTTGTTACTTATAACAATTTTTAAGTGACAAAGTTCTATTTCTTTCACAAAGGTCATGTCTGTTGTGATCAGAAATGCATGGTCAACTTTTGGACGCTTTCCAAAAAACTGGTTCCTATTTTTATTGTTCATACATCATTTCTAAACATCGCATAATTTCAAGTTTTAGATAATCGAATAAGGGAAAAATAAATATCCGATGAAATTTGTAGCTCAATTTAGTGATTTTTTAAATAATTTTCAAGCAAGCTATTTAATAAATCTCTCTCAACAAGGAACATTTTACATGTGATACAATAATGTAAACTAACTAGTGGCAGAGTTACAACAATTGGCAATTGATTACCAAAGCAGGTTAAAAAGAGAAAAAAAGTAATCATATGGTCAGTTTAACCATAAGGTACAGCCCTTTGTCGCTAAACGGACACCTGTCAACGGAAAGACAGATTTTCATTTTATGTTGAACATAAAATTAATATTAAAAACAGGTGTTCATTTGTTAATGTCTGTAAATTTACTATTTATTGTCCATGTTACCAATTTATATTCAGACATTATCTAAAAAAGCATGGTTAAAATTTTTCACTAAAAACGACCCCCATTCAAAAATGTAAAACAGTTTCAAATAAAAACTTTCCCCACTCCACAAAAGCGCTTTCGCCCTTGCTAGAGCATCTTCGGTTGTAATCCTCAAGTCTGTTCTTCTCCGCTTAGTCTCTTCTTCTCCGACTTGAAAATTTTTAACCCCGTTTTTTTAGATAAATGTCTGAATATAAATTGGTAACATGGACAATAAATAATATAATTAATATCAAGTTAAGTAAAAATAGTTAAAACATACGTCAGAATATGCTCGAAATTGTATTTTAATTTCTAACGTTGCATCAAAATATGCTCGGAATTGTATTTTAATTTCTATTTGTACGATTATTGTCCGTCTACATGGTTTGTCCGGAAAAATAATGTCAGTGATTTTACTATAAAGTGAATACACGTCGCAGCGCACTCTCGGAGCGGTGGGGATCAATGAATGGAGGAATTAGTTAACATACACGCGTTGGCCCAGTCGTCTCGACTAGAGCTCATATAGACGGCTTGCACATGACGTCACATATGCGGTATCGCTTCAAATGGCGCCCAAATATAAGGCGAATGTGGTGCTCTGCATTTGATTTATTAGACTTATTTGCACTATAATAATAAAAATAAGAAAGATCTAAATTAAACAGAAAGATAACGCGTGCTTTTGACAGCAAACGGGGAGTTCTGACATTCTGTGTGTGCTCCAGATGCAGTAGTATCAGTCGTTGCTAATAGCAACGTGACGTCAATGCAAGCCGTCTATAGTACAGGCTGAATCATACCGCCATTTAATAACCCAACCGACCAAATACCAAGCTAAATCTGGTAAGCTTACCGCCTTGTTGGACGGCGAGTGACAGTGACAGGAACCGCAAACATCTGCTCTGGCGATAAACGAATGCTGAGCTGGGTTGCAATATGGCGGTTATTTTGGGCAACAAGATGGATATGCGTCAGCTCCCCTTATAGGAGTCTTAGTCTCAACCATCCGAAAAGTAAGGACGGCATTTTCGTGAACCTTGTTTTCGTCTCCCGTGCAAGCCGAGATGCAGCGCTCGATTGAGCAAAGGGTTGCCATCAAGTTTTGTGTGAAACTCGAGAAGTCCGCAGTAGATCACGTCCGGCCCGGCATCCCGGATGACTGGAAACTTCACCATGACAACGCGCCGACACGCACTGCCTTCTTCGTAACCCGTTTCCTGACCGACTCAAAGGTGCCAACTTTTCCTCAGCCGCTCTACAGTCCTGACGTGGCTCACCCCGACTTCTTTTTCTCGCGCTTGAAAACTCTCATGAAAGGGCATCATTTCGGGACAGTTGACAAAGTCAAAAAGGCTTGTCCCAAAGCTCTAAAGTTCATTCCGGAAAAAGCTTACCGTGATCCCTTCGATGCCTGGAAATCTCGCAAGAAGCGATGTATCGACACAGGAGGAGCCTATTTTGAAAACTTTTAATGTATTGTACTGATCGGATCAATAAATATTTTCTGATCGACTGACTGACATTACTTTTCGGACAAACCTTGTAGATTTCAAAGAATGGGTTTTAAACAGTATTTTTATGTCTTAAGAGGCTACTTCACTCAGACGAACACCCGCTCGCTAATGTTAATCCTATGGAGGAAATATTTTAAGATATCTCGTTCGCATTTCAATATTTTTAAATGATTTGTTTGTTTTTTTTTGCAATGCATAGCTGAGGTCAATCTCTATGCACGCTCCTTTGAACTTTTTCGATTTTTGTTGCAGTTTTTTTTATTGAGGATACTTTCACTTTCAAAACCGGTTCCGAAAGTGAAAGTATCTTAATTAAAAAACTTGTAATCAAAATCGAAAAAGTACAAAGGAGCGTGCATAGAGATTGACCTCAGCTACCCAATGCAAAAAAAAAAAAAAAAAAAAAAAAAAAAAATCACTTAAAAATATTGAAATGCGAACGAGATATCTTAAAATATTTCCTCCATAGGATTAATATTAGCGAGCGGGTGTTTTCGTCTGAGTGAAGTAGATTCTTAAAGATTATTTATTTGTTTCTATATTTGTTTTAACGGATTTATTTTAATTTTCAGATTCGATGACCCACTTTATCTGGAAAGGTACAGTTTACTTCGTCCACCTGTCATGCCTTATCCCCAGCCCGGCATAATGGCGCCCCCAGCAGCTTTTTATCCGAACAGTCGGTATGCAAATGACCTCATAGCACAATCATTATCATTAGGAGGAGCAAATAATAACATGCTCAATCACGAGAGGTAATAACGTCTCTAAATCCTTTAAATTCTCCTTTAAAATCATGTATAAGGTAGTTGTGAATGATGTCATCAAATCACCGTTGGAGGTCAACAGGGCAGTTGTGATTTATAACCAGGGCTTAATTTGCGCTGGAGCTCAGCTCCGGTACGTCTTTCTTTTCAGTAAATATTTTAAAATTGGCCAGAATTCACCGGAGCTCATAAACACTGCGCTCCGGAGCCCGGTGCAATAACACTTCCTAAAAAATGAATCCTAAATAACCCTTCCCTTTCCCTCCCATCTCAATCTTTTGCCTTCTTTTTGTATCAAAAGAAGGCCAAAAGAAGGCCCATCGTCACTCACGTAAGAGATGGAGATGAAACAGGCTCGATTTTTATATCAGTCTTCGGATTTGGGCAGGCTCGAGCTCAATCTTTCTTAAATTCAAAAGTTTATTTATTTCAAATATATTCAATATATTCAAATATATTTAAAAGTTTATTATATTATTATCATTTTAATGCTATTTTGATCAGAAAAAAGAGTAAACAGAAATAGTCTTTTTTCTATTCTGCATAGCTGCCAACTATTCATTTTTTGTGTTAACACTCTTTCCGAATCATAATCCTGAGCTTATTTAATCGCAGAATTCTGTCATTATTATTAAGATTAGGCAAAGGTTTCTATTTGGAAGTAGTAATAACTAAAAAGTGGAATAGTTGATACTGATGCACCACGCTTGATAGAAACCTGGAGCGAACTGCGCATGGGCGAAAATGGCTAGTCCATGTCGAAAATGGGGAAGTCCGTAAGGCGTAAGTACGCTGCCTAAGATAAAGAGTGGTGATTTCAGCTTCTTTTCCCGGGGCTATTCTCCCTACAGTGTGAATGGAATCGGCTTGGCATTCTGCCAACTGGGGTTCTTAGAAGCGTGGTTGAACAGTAGCTAAGTATACGCAGATAGATGTATTTAAAATTTTTATTTTGCTACGTAAAAAAACAATGCTTTAAATGTTTAAAATAATGTATGAAATATAAATATGCAGATTGAAGTAACGGCGGAGGAGGAAGGGGTATGCTACGGGTGTTAGTACTGCAGAATATTAGGGCATCAGTACTTTTTTACTTAGAAATTAAGTCCTGTTTATAACTGAAATGATTGTAAGTGCTGTTGGACGTCAACAGGGCCGTTGTAATTGGCGATGTAGAAGACTATCAGCTGATCAGGTGAAATCTTGAGCAATTTTATTTGCGTGGTTACCTTCTAACCACGTGTTGTATTTACAACACTGACAAAGGATCTATTTTATATGATCCAAAGTTTTGCCATAGTGTTTATTTTATTAATTTTTATAATAATATCAACAAAGCTTTCGACTTTATTTAGATAGTTAGTTTCCTCTGGCTTCTATAAAACTGTTGATTTACATTTTTAAAAAACAGTAGTGTGTAAAAAAATTTCATGCGATTTAATTAATGTTATCAAATATCCTTCATAAAAACCATATTTGTTACCTTTATTTACGTTCATTTAATAGTGAGTGCCAAAATAAAAATTGTGCTTTGGAGACTAGTGAACATTTAAATTAAGGAATCTTCCATAATCGGAGCATCGTATAGTTTTTTTATAACAATGCATTTCAAACAACGACAATAGTAACTGATCTAGCGCTAATATTTGCATAATTTCCGTACTATTTATTTATTTAAAATAGTTGGTAGCAAGAGAAAAAAAAGAAAAGAAGAGAAAGAGGGAGAAAAAAAATCCATGGATCTCTTATATCTGTTTTATTAATGAAGGTGTTTTAATGAATTGAACATATTTTCTTATCCTAAAGCCTGACATAATGGCGACCCCAAAGCTTTTTATCCGAATAGTCGGCATGCGACAAATCTCATAGCACAATCATTATTGTTAGGAGGGAGCAAATAATGGAATGCTCAATCACGAGACATGAAAACTTATATAAATCCTTTAAATGCTCTTTTTAAATCCTTTAAATTACAAAATGAATGAAGAGGTTTGAAAGCAAGTATATCATTCTGACTTATGAATATTTATTGATCGGCATCATCTTCATTATCTCTTTCGCGACTGGAGAATGGAGAAAAGAACAGGAGGAGCATGAATTTTGTTTGCTGAAGTTTAAATTTGGATATGGTGCTGCCATCTAGGAATCTTATTTTAAGTTATTTTCATTTTTATTTTCAAACTACAGCAGCCGACTCTTTTAACTCGAAATCCAAGGAACGGAGCCCTCTGCTTGGAGATGATTTTTGTAATAATGGCGATAGGTATGATAGCTGTATTTAAGATAAGAATAAAGAATAAAAAAATCCTAGTTCAAATAAGAAAAACTTTGCCATTGATGTTAAACTCTTAAATTTTCCATTTTTCCTCATTTTCTCAGCTTCGAAAAATAAAATACCAAGTAGTGTTGAAGCTGGTAAACGCGTGAAGCGCGTCTCTAAAGAATTTAATGTGGTGTCTATCGGGATCAGTTGAAACATTACCAACACTCTCATAGTCATTTTTTTCTTTCTTCTACGATATAAAGAAGAAATATTGAAATCCTTGCTGCTTTTTTTTGCAATATCTTAAACAGAAATAAATGTTAAAAACAAATCCATCATTTCTACACTGTTACACAAAGCCACAGGGTTTTTCTAATATTTTTGTAACAATTAGAAGATTTATTTTTACTGATTTATATTAATATTATAAATAATAATATAAGTAATGATAATATAAATACTAATAGTATATAATGTAAATAATAAAATTAATAATAATAGTAATAACATAAAAATAATAATAATAATAATAATAATAATAATAATAATAATAATAATAATAATAATAATAATAATAATAATAATATAAATAATAAAATTAATAATAACAGTAATAATATAAAATAATAATAATAATAATATAAATAATAATAACATAAATAATAATCTGTATTAATTTACTAATTATGTGTCCTTGAAGTAAAATATTGCGTCATGTTATAACATTCAATAAAATTTCTAAATGAATGTTCTCAAAATGAAACTAACACTTCTTCAATAAATAAATAAATAAAATAATATAAATACAGCACAAGTTTAACAGATATGTAATTAAACTGCAGGCTTAAACACTGAAACAAACAGAATCATAAAAGCTGCTGTAAGTAGCCAAAGTTTTGGCGATATCTTTCTCTATTAACTTTCAGCCTTCGGATAATACGAAAGAACCGCTTCTAATAAATTTCAAAACTTTATTTGAATGCATAATTGATATTTTTCATATAAAAATCTTTTTTGATGTTGTTAGTAGGTAATCTAAAAACATAAAAAGAAAAGTCCCCAGTTAAAACTGATGGCATTGAGCGCACAGGCTATTAACACTTACTGTATATTATACTCTTATTTCAAAGAATAATGTCCCTTGAAAAATAAAGAAATCGCCAATAAACCTATATACCAAATTTAAATCAAATCGGATAATTCTGCATGAAATACCCATTTAGTTAAATTAAGGGGAAGGGGGATCACCCGCCCCCCATTTCCCCCCTTTATACTTAACCAATGAACTTCCAAATCTAATCAGGGAAGCGCCTTATCAGAATAAACCCGTATACCAAATTTGAAGCAAATCGGATAATTCTGCATGAAAAACCCATTTATCTAAATTAAGGGGGATTATACCTCCGTCCCTACCCCCCTTTATATTTAACCAATGAACCCCCAAAGTTAATCAGGGAAGCGCCATATCAGAATGAACTTATATACAAAATTTGAAGCAAATCGGATATTTATATCAAGAGTTATCGCGTTACGTACATACATATGTACGTACATACATAACCTACGGGTACATTAGCTCTCAGGCTTTGATAGCCTGTTCCTTCCTCTAGTTTTTATAATATGGGATAATTAAAACTGTATTTGTGACATTTTTCATAAACATTTCAAGTAATTCTTACAGTTTATTTAGGTTAAAACAAGAAGAAGAAAGGCGGATGCGAGAAAAAGAGATAGAACTGGACCAAAGCAGAAACAAAGAACAAGAAAGACAAAAAGAAAAAGAGCAGAAAGAGAAAGAGTCTAGAGAAAGAGAAAGAGAACAAAAGGAAAGGGAGCTGAGAGAGAAAGAGAAACGAGAGAAGGACAAATCCCACAGAGAGAAAGAAGACAAAACAGAACACACGGAACACAAAAAGGAAAGATCGAGTTCTAGTCATAGTTCATCTTCAAAGCGAACTGAATCACCGAGTAAGTTTTACTTTCATCTTATTTTCATAAACACCATAAAATTATTATGCAATATTTTACAAACTAAATGAAAGTACGTCAAAAATGATCGGAAGGGGGGGGGGGATAATTAAGAAACTTAAATAAATAATTTTTAGCACTTATCTATCGATATATTTAAAATTGAAAACACAGGTGAAGAACGAAGGATAAGACACTATAAAAAGCAATAGAATGTACACTGAAGGAAGTATACCCAAAAGAATGAAAAAGCAAAAATTGGAAAACTATGAATATCATATAGAATCTTCAAAAGGGCTTTATAAGAATATTCATAGTAAGTATATGTTATTTCATCAAATATTGTCAGCATTATGCCTAAAATCGACAATATTAAGCCCCTAATAACATACACAAATGAAACAAGAAAATTAAAAACCGACATGAGGTCCAAATAACAAAACAAATAAATAAATATGCTACTGAAAAAGAAATTAAAAAAAAATAAACAATTATGCAACATTAATAGTAATATGAACATAAAATAATTATATATATATATATATATATATATATATATATATCATTGTTGGTTTGTATCTTCTTTTTACAAATCTACAATTTTTGACCAATTTGCACGAACTTTGATATACATACGTTTTAGAACATGAGTACATACATTAATGTCAACTTTTAAAAACTGTCCGACCACTCTTTACCCTTTTTCAACCACCTGCCATAGTTTATCATTATAGAAAACTTTTTTTTCTTTTCTAATTTTCTAATGACTTTTTTCTTTCGAGTTGCCATAATAAGAAACCGTATATGGACAATATTTTTATAAGCCAATAAAAATTCAGACTAATTCGCTATGTTTTCAAATCCGAAACTGACGTCATTCTGAGAAGATAACGCGAATTTTTCATATATAATTAAAAAAGATTACTAGAAGTGCGTTAAAATTACGTAACTACATTTATTTAAAGGTACTTGGAGTTAAAACATCTACCATAACACAGACATTTCAATTTCAAGAAAAATGTTCATTGAAAAAATAATAATAATAAATATTCTTCTAAATGTGACTTCACTTTTTATTAAACGTTTCAATGTGACGCCAAACTGACTCTAAAGAAATATTTATTGTATTTTTTTTTCCTATTTCGCTTGTATACTGCAGCTTTACCAACACTACCTACAGACAATATCTCAGAACTGACAACACTAAATTGCATGACGTAGTTGTGAATCGGCTAATGTTTACATGTGTTAAACTACGAAAGTCACAAGATGACTGGATGTAATCGGTTCAACAATGTGTTGATTAGCCGATCTGCAATAAGAATCTTGCAAATTCACGCACAAACGCCTTATCACAGTTGCAGGCTGAGGTTCGTGTTGAGGTTAAAGATTCACTCAAGTAGCATGTGTGATTGCACGTAAACTGCGTTTATTTTATTTTATTTTATTTTATTTTATTTGTTTATTTTTTTTTTTCTAAAAATCCGTGACGAAAAGTCGTAAATTATTCCTCTGGTCTTTCTATTCTGAAGGTTCTCTGGTCATCAACAAAAGAAAGGACCGTCTTAACAATGAAAGAGGTGGTGATAGACATGTCATGGATCTCCTCCGCTGACCTCTGAACTCTAGACCAGCGACAGAAGGCTAAAAATATCAAAGAGAGCTAATAAATACAACAGACGTTCCGATCAAGAAAAACGCAGTCTTTACGGACATTTAAACACTTCGCGACAAGCATCGCGTATACGTCACGCATAAAGTGCTCAGAATCCTTGATTATTTCTACCAAAAAAAAACCTTAATTGAAAATTTTGATTTATTAAATCAAAGCATTATTTAATCAAGGCATTTCTGAGATTGAATTAGGCAAAAAAGTATATTTTAAAACACCGATGCAAAAAAATAATAAATTCTGTAAAGGACGATCATTTCGAAGGGGCGTCTTTTGAGAAGCTGTTCCGTAGTTATAAAATGCATCACGTCAAGTTCTACATTCTTTAGCGATGCTTACATTTGGGTCCAGGTAATGGCGATTTCTGCCAGCTGACTGCTTTCAGTTGCTGATCTCAGCAGCGCCCTATACCATCTCAACGAGCTATTTGTATACACCCATTCCATTACAAAATATGCTCGCTTTTGTAAGCTTTATATGCTATTGAATTTTTGGGGGTATTTTAGAATTTCCTTGTATATTTCATAATGTACACTCTAAAAACGACATTTTCAAAACTGAGCAAAAAATACTCAAATCTGAGTATGTCGCATTGTCAAAATGGCTCCGAATCAAAATTACTCAAGTTTGAAACATGTATATACTCATTTCTGAAAACATGCACACACTCAAGAATAAAACATCATGTGCTCATATTTGTGTTACTAATGTTTCAAAAATAAGTATGAACTGACTTCTATGTGCTCAGTTTTGAGTATTTCCATGTTTAAATATTCTGAGAATTTCTGGTATTTCAGAACTAAAACCAAGGGTGGTCATATTTGAAACAAAAAAGTTTCAATAAAAATGAAAACATCGATTTACTCAGATTTGAAAGTGTCATTTTTCTTAGTGTGTAACATACTGTGGATGAAAGGTGTCATTTTTAAAAGTGCAACTATATTAGATTTATTTTTGTTGCATTTACGGATTTTTCTTTTTTTAGAACTCATTTTGATTTTGTGTTATACGCCATTACTCCAACGAAATAATGAAATTACTTAATAAGCCAATAGATCGTTTATTTTTGCAATTAGAATACATACAAGTTTATTCAATCGACACTTGCCCTAACTGCCGCATAAACACATTTGTTAACCAATCAGCGAGTGCATGCAACGGAAGTTGATAACGCTAGTACGCTCTCATTAGTTAGCAATTGCTTGTTAAAAATCTCAAGGCTTGCATCACATTTTTCATTATACTGTACCACTTAGTCTTAGCAGGTCTTTGCGCCTTTCTTAGAGGTCGCGCTCTTTGAAAATCAATATATCAATGTATGGTTCACACAAAAATCTCATTTTCTTAACAAAATTAGATAATTTATTTTTCACCTTTTTCTTCTAATTTAACGATTGACTCGCTATTATCTCTCCATTATTGTGCAACGAAAATTTCAGAAAAAAAGTTTATTGATTTACTCCAAATACAGCAGATCTTCGAAGAAAACGAAATGAACGAAGATCGTTAAGTTAAAGCAACCTTTTTTGCTACATCATCGTTCACAATTTGCTAAATTATTATTATCTAGATTATCTTCTTTTGATCATAGATACAGGTAGTCTAGAAGAATTTCTAACGAAAGCAATTTCTTCCATGCAATTATGTGTAAACGGGATTACATAGAAAAACAAAACAGAATTATTTTGATAAGATAATAATTGGTACAAAAAGGATTTTCTCTTCCTTTACACGCATAAAATTGATTAGTTAGATCTAGTTGAATTATGAGCCTTTACTTAATAACTCAACTTTGGTTAAATCATTTTACGTAAAAAGCCTACTCATGATTCCCCCTGACCGCCGAGCAAAAGGGCAAAATTGTAATGTTGTTTTCTAAGTAATTTATTTAAAATGCTAAAAAAATATGAATTTTTAAACCTTGACATAAGAAACTTAATTACGTATATGAGTATAATCCTGGACAGTATTAATCCTTACTCGATGTTTTAAAACTGCATTATATTTGTAGAATTATATTAATTTAAACAATGCTTCTATTGCAGGGAAACCTATAGCATAGTGAACGGATATATCAGTTCGCGGTGGTGAGAAGGTTTTTAAGAAGATGTAAATCAGGGAATTCCAGCCAGCGAAGCACCCCGCGCGCCCCTTACAGAATGCGACACCCGCGGATTTCTTTGCTAATTCTTTGCAATTAGTTTTTCAGTAGTACATATTTTCTCTCGGAAATGTAAAGTATTTATTTCCAAAGAAAATAATATCTACATTTCCAATAGGACTGAAACTACGCCATAAATCTTTAAATGACACTAAAAAGGATGTGAATTTTTCTTTTCACTTTGCCAAACAGCGTACAACCAAAAGAGTGAAAAATGTGTCCAGACCGGGGATCGAACCCAGATACCTTGGTATATCGCACCAAGTGCTTTACCAATTAAGCCATACCGACGATACCCAGTCTGGCATTTCCCCCCTAATATGCGTTGGTAAGGCTGCAACTTCGCAGCGCAAGATAGAATGTCAACATGAGCACACTATTCAGTGGCGTACATGAGACGAATACGTTCCTGCATCGGATAACATATCTAATTTTTCAATTAAATTTTCAGCAGGACTGAAACTACGCCATAAATCTTTAAATGGCACTACAAAGGATTTGAATTTCTTTTCACTTTGCTAAACAGCGTTTTAGTCTAGTGTTTTGCTATTTTCAGTCCTGCTGAAAATGTATTTGGAAATTTAGATGCATTATCCAATACTGGGAACTTATTCGTCTCATGTACACCACTGAATAGTGTGCTCGTGTTGACATTCCATCTTGCGCTGCGAAGTTGCAGCCTTGCCAATGTATGTTAGTGAAAAAATGCCAGACTGGATGTCATCCGGATGGCTTAATTGGTAAAGCACTTGGTGCGCTATACCAAGGTATCTGAGTTCGATCCCCAGTTTGCACACATTTTTCCCTCTCTTGCTTGTACGCTGTTTAGCAAAGTGAAAAGAAATTCACATCTTTTGTAGTGCCATTGAAAATAATATCTTAAAAATTCAATTAATAATAATAATAATAATTCAATTATTAATATTAATAATAGTTAATATTAATTATTTTAATTGCTAAAAAGCGTAAATTAAACACAGTAAAATATTTTTTACTAGACAGTTGACATATTTCGGCTCCATCTAAGCCATTATCAAAACAAATAAAAATATTCTGTAATTGCGCGGTCTAGGGAGTTATTATTTGAAACGCTATCATTTAATTTTTTACGTACTTTTTCAAATTATGCATGTTACTTTTTATTTCTACTTGGATGTTTATTTCCATATTTGTAACCATGGAGTAACTCAAAACATGGAGTAAAAATTAAAAAAACGTGCGCAATTTGAAAAAGTACCTGAAAAATTAAATGATAGCGTTTCAAATAATAACTTCATACGAGTTGTAACAACTCATATGATTTCTTTACCAATTTGAATAATTGTGTTAAAATTAATCTAGAATAACATCATAGGCCCTGCAATTATAGAATATTCTTAGAACTTGTTTTGATAATGCCTCAGATAGAGCTGAAACATGTCAACAGTCCAACAAAACTTATTTTACTGTTTTTAACGTTTTTATTTTACGCCTTTGAGTAATCTTTATTACAAGGTATTATAATTTGTTATATTTTCAATTATGTTCGTTTAATAAATCATTTCAATAATATACTTTTCTAGTCAGGCATTTTACCTATACCTCTTATAATGTGTCCCGTTACGTAATTCATATGATCATTTGCGGTTCTCGAACATATATAAGTTGGAAACCACTGCTGTAAAACATATACAGGGTGTCCCAAAAGTCCTTGGCACATTTTTAAATTCAATAAAATATCAAGAAATTGGCGTACGAGAGTGCGGTTTGGACGAAAATACTTCTTATGATCTGAAATTTTGTATAAACAAATATAAAATTAGTTCCAAAAATTTCTCATAGATGGCGCTGCTTCTGGAAAGTTATCGAATAGGTAGAATGTCTTTATACATAACAATGTCGAAAGACGCACGATGCGTATGCATATTTTTGTCCAAACTATGGCTACCCATATTCCAGAAGTTAACAATACTCGTCTATCCATCCTCACTTGTTTAATCGAACTCAGGAGCGCGAGTATTGTGAAGTTCTAGAATGGTGAAGTTCTAGAATGTGGATTGCCATAGTAGTGGAATGTAGGTTGCCATTATTATGTATAGTTATGTATGTCTGTTGCCATAGTTTCGACATTGTTATGTATAAAGGCAATCTACCTATTTGATAACTTCCCAGAAGCAGCGCCATCTATGAGAATTTTTTGGAACTATTTTTTTATTTGCTTAAACAAAATTTCAGATCATAAGAAGCTTTTTCGCCCAAACCGCACTTTTGTATGCTAATTGCTTGATCTTTTATGGAATTTTAAAATGTGTCAAGGACTTTTGGGACACTTTATTTATGTTTTACAACAGTGGTTTCCAACTTATATATGTTCGAGAACCGCAAATCATTATACGAATTACGTAACGGGGCACATTATAAGTGGCATAGAAAAAAATGCATGAATAGAATCATCTGTTCTTATTGTTAACTGTCATTGTACAACAAATTTTATGATAATTATATTTTTTGTAGCATCTATAAGAAATCTATAAAAAAAATTTGGAACTTTTTTTTTGTTTGTTTAAACAAAACTTTAGATCATAAGAAGCATTTTTGTCCACACCACACTCTCGTACGCCAGTTGCTTGATCTTTTATTGAATGTTAAAATGTGTCAAGGACTTTTGGGACACCCTATATATTGTAAAAAAGGATAAGCTTGTATATATGTATCTATTTGTATACAAAAGCTTTTTGACTTTAAAAAAATATATCATGTATTACATATTAATTTTAACAGGCATGCTTTGGATACTAGATGCTTTTTATTTCATGCATCTTATTGTTAACTATCATTGTACAACAATTTTTATGATAATTATATTTTTTGTAGCATCTTATAAGGGTATTTTGCCCCATCCCGATTCCACAGATTTCGAAGTCCATAAATAGATTTCATTTGACATGTAATTAATACTATTTTTTTTAAGTTCAAATGCTAAATCTTCATAGCTAGCATACCTGGAATTCATCATGAATATTAATAAATTATTAGAATCAATTTATCATCCCTAGTAGCAAAGATTTTGTCAAAATACTAGACAAATTTTTCAGGAATATGGGGACAGTTGTTTGAGTAATATTGTAATATTTAATTGTTTATGTTTTTGTATTATATACTCTATATTGCTTACAAGATTTTCCGCAATATTGGTATTAAATTTCAAATATTCTCATTGAAATACCCATTTTATTTTCAATGTTATTACAATATATTTACGGTGTTAAACTAATAGTGCAATATTGGACAATATTGGATTTCACATATATTAATATTTATGAGTGATAATAGTGTTACTTCATTATAATCTGACATGTTACTTTTTTTAGGTGTTAGACCATCAACTACAGTGCACAATTCATCTTTTCATGCAGTTCCCACTACTAGTAGCTCAACACCATTAAATCTCGTTATGCAGCAACATCAAGCTGCTCAGCAACATCCAGAGCAACAGAAGAAAGAAACAGAACTGTGGATGCCTTGGCAGCAGCCTGTCAATCACCATCCCAAAGAGAATAATTCTCAAGATGCAGGAAACAGTATGAAACACCCAGCCTTCAGGCCTATGGTACAAATTAAATTGTTTAAAAAACAGTATTTGACTAACGAACTTAAAGCCGAAACGTTTTAATCGTTTTTACGCATGGTGTCCGAAAACAGGACAACTGGACTGAAAAAAAATCAACAATTCGTTAATAATCGTGGAGGCAGTGTCACTTTTATCAACCAATTTTAGCGTCGATGATTTTTGTATGTATGATAGAAGAGATGGTGCAGATAACAAAACTGTCAGTCAGCTGGCGCACAAGCAGGGGGGAGGGTTGCCATAGCAACATCGCACACCCCCACTATAATGGAAATGAGTGCAACCCGATTTCTGAAGTTGCTGTGATTCGTGGCCGCCATGGCAACCTCCCCAGCTGACTGATAGGTTCGTTATTTGCACCATACCACCATGCACCATACCATGTTATCAGACATACCAAAATGATGTACTCTAAAATTGGCCGGGAAAATTTAATGTTGCCTCCCGGACTATAAGTACTATAATAAATCTATTAATGAAATAAGCTATATGTTTGTGTACAGTAATTTAAAAAATAGCTCATATTTTAGTCAATAGATGGCGCTGTCATGTCTCAACCTTTAAAAAAGCTCAAACTAACTCCAAAACCATTTTTTCCCGCCTTCAATAGCTAAAGAGAATAAAAAGTAAAAACTGAAAGATCTTAAACCAAGCTTTACATGTTAGATTCAGCATTCGTACAGATTGAAGCAACACCATGCCATCTATTCATGAAAATGTAAACTATTTTTCAAATTTTGTGTTGAAAATTTTAAACTTTAACTTATAATAAAGTTACATTAACGTTATCAGGT
Source organism: Maratus michaelseni (assembly GCA_963931845.1). Lineage (NCBI taxonomy): Eukaryota > Metazoa > Arthropoda > Arachnida > Araneae > Salticidae > Maratus > Maratus michaelseni. The sequence goes on along the minus strand of OZ007597.1, from coordinate 109,357,244 downwards.
TGATTTTTTTTTTTTTTTTTTTTTTGTATAAATTGTGAGTGCGTATTTTTTTTTTTTTTTAAGCAGGTTTGTAAAATAAGCTGATGCTTTAATGGGGGGTAGGGGGGGGGGTTACAGCCACAGTATTAATATCATATCGCGCCAGTCTAAGAAAATTGAGGGATAAGCAGTCAGGGGATTAACCAGCAGATTTACTAAGCTATAAAAAATGTGCTTTTGTAAGAACAGTAGTTTACGTCAATTAATAAAGGTGTTAAACATTTGAGAAAAAATATGAAATTTAATCACATTAGCCCAGCAATGAACTATTTACTGTACACTCTGACATGTTTGTATTTTTGAAGTTTAATATCCTATATAAATACTTTTTCGTATATTTATAAATTTTACGAGACTTTTTAATTATTAATTCAGTTTAACAGCTGTTTTTATTGCACGTAGATGAATTATTTGTAAGTACATATTTGATAAGGAAATTAATGTCATATTTTTGTTATTTGCATCAAACGTGTGAGCATTTCTGTTAAGTTTCTCATTTTATAATAAGTTTTATAATCTTTAAAGTTATTTTTTTTTTCTAATGGGTTATACAAATTTGAAAGCATTTATTTGGCAAAATATTTAATAATGTAAGAAAAAAAAACTTATAATTTTAAATTTAGGTAAACAAGATTAAACGTTGTAAAACAATGCAAAGTTTTGTTTTGTAAAAAAGTGTAATAAGCATCTAAGTCAAAGTATCTAAGCAGCTAAGTGAAAAAGGGAATGTGAGTATACTATGCTAGGATATGTATAGAAACATAGCAGTGAAAAGTGTTCAAATTTTTATGGTCTGTGAACTATGGTCTATGGATTATTTTATTCGTTCAATACATTTCAGTGTGAAACCACATTAGTGTACAAATATTGATAAATAAAATTTTTACGAGTTTTTAACTTTAGAAACATTGAATTAGTAGATAAATGTAATACGAATTGCTCTAAAATGTTGACAACTAGAGATAGTAAAAACTGATTTTTTTAAATTTTTTAATTAAAAATATATTAAGTTACCAGTATACCTAAATTAATATTATATCAAAATAACATGTATCGCTTCAAATTCTGAACGTGTTTTTAATTTAAAATCTACTAAAAAAATAACCTGGCAATATTTAACTTTAAATAATAAAATTAATCAATCTGCTATAAGAATTAACGTTCTGTTATGTATTTCTTAAAATAATTTTGTAGAGGAGAAAAAAGTAACTGTATACATATGTTATATTGTTAAAATAGTCTCAAATTTAATTACACATTTTAATTATATAAAGTGGGTACAAACCCTTAAAATATCCAAGGAGTCTGGAATCACTATTTTTATCAACATTTTTCGATTTAATATTTAAACCGCAGACATTGTAATCGCACTATTTGTAATATTTTTCTGTAATCAAATAATGTGAAAATATACATTCAAAATTTGTGGTACAACTGTATGCACTATGTTTACACATTACAGTTTTTATTACATTATGAAAACTAAAACGTTCGCTTTTAAATAAGCATACTTTATTAAATCATTCCCTTCCACCATAATTTTTAATTAAAATTTTTGCTTCATACTAATATTTTATGATAAATAGGTCATACTATTGAAAAAACTGCAAACAAGAACAAAATTAGCTATATTAGCGTAAGAATTATAAAAAGATGCAAAAACACACCATCAGCAGAATTTATAAAAAAAATAATTGATATAATCAGATATCGATAAAACAGAAAAATAAAAGTATGACTTACATGATTTTTTTCTAAATAGAAAAACGTTCATGGAAATTCAAGTTTTAATTATTTATAAAAAAAAATCGATGTATAGTCATATTGCTTTTTTTCTTTCAAAAATTCGAAAACTATAATTTCATTTTTATATATATATTGAAAAAAAGTCGTCTTTACAGTTTTTACTCAATTTAGTTCGTAATATAAAACTATACATTCTAGTTTTCAATAGCTAATATTCGGGGGGGGGGGGGGGGTCTGTTATACACATATCTTATGTTGTTTTGAAAAAATGACAAACTTACATAATTTGATTGCATTTTTCAAAGTTCTTACTTTATTATAAAAACTTTGGTTTCAAATAAGCAAACCTTATTACTTTGAGATGAATCATTAAAAATGTATTCCATTGCTGAAAATTAATGTCGAAAGATATATGCCTTTTTAGTAGTATATTGTTTTCTGAATCTCTTTAAAAATAATACTTTAATAGTAATAACCATTTATTTAATAAAAAATAATACTAATGATTACTTCATTAATAATAATAACCATTTCTTTAATAAAAAATAAACCATTAATAATAATAAACCCTTCAAATATTCCTTTAAAATAAATCCTTTAATAATAATCCTTTTATAATAATAATCTTTAATAACTATAACCTTTAATAATAATAATTCTTTAATAATAACTCTCCTTCATTTAATAATTAAAGTGCCTTCTGCATAAGGTTTATTTTTTATTTCCAATTACGTTAAAATAAAAATATATATGCTAAAATTGATTGCAGTGAACATGAAGGCTTAAAAATCTTTTATTAAATTTACCAACTAGTTTCGTACGGTGATATTCTCAAGATCAGTAATGATAAATAACTATTTCCACTAAAAATTTGAAATAATTCACATTTACACAAATAACTATTTCAAATTATTTCAAATTTTGTGCAAAAATAGTTTATTTATCATTACTGATCTTTATAATATTACCGTATGTGTGTACGAAACAAGTCTGTTTATTGAAAGGTTTTTTAGCCTTTGTGTTTAGTCTAATCATGTTTAGCATATCACATGTATTATTTCTGTTGTAAACATCCCTTTTTCTAAGCAAATACAATGCGCAGAACGACGAATGACATACCATGAAAGTATATTGAACAGACTTCTGATATAGTACTCTCACATTTCGTTAAAACATGTTTTTGGATTAAAAAATGCTGTTAATTAAAAATTAAATCGGCATTGTTTTCATAAATGAAATGAACGGTTTTCCTCAAATCAGTGTTGTCACAAAAATAAAATACCACATTATATGATGCTCAGCAATGATTATAAAAAACTCCGCTCGAGTTTATTTTATATTTATGATTAAAAAGCCAAATTTAAATTTAAATGTTTATATTTATATTTCTCTGTCCTATGTTTTTCCCGAAGCGGATGACGTCATCCTCTAATGCAGTTAAAATACGATTGTTATTTTTTTTTCTCGCATGTGCCTTTTGCTATCTTGGATCAGTTTTTACTGTAACTTTGATGGAATAAATTTGATGATGTTCTGGCTTGACTGAAAATTAAATGTTGTTTTCAGATATTTGTATCCTTACTTTTTCTTTAAAAGTTTAAACCTGCATCTAAAATATATTAGATATTTCAAAAAAATATATTAGATTGCAGTGCAAAGTCCTCGCACTGGCACACTGGTATATTTTAATTTTAATTGTAATAAGTGATTTTCTTATATAATTCTAATTATGTTGTTCAATTTTCTTATAGGAAAACCAAAATCACCAGCCTGTGAAAGAGAACCACACCAACGAAAAAGTACCACTGCGGTTCAGTCCAACAATTTTGAACGAAAAGAAGTCCCACAATCCTCCTCCACCTGTTCTCCAGCCGGAACCTAAAAAATATCCCACTGAACAAAAAAAGACTCAGTTCGACTCAATACATCACCATATTACCGAGCTTTCAAGTAAAGACCACGGGCCGCATGAATGGAGACATGAAAAACTGCAAAAAGCTTGCACAAATAATCACAAAAAATCTCACGATTCCAAAAAGGCCAAAGAAGCCATGGCAAGTCATCAGAGGAAAGCAGTCAATGGTGCCATTTTGAAACAACAAACTTTTCAAAACGAAGGCATGCACGCGAGATTATTAGAATCTGAAAAAGTTAGAATAGAAATGAATGGACAAATGCAAGCGAAACCGCAGCAAAATGTTATTAACGTTACAAATTACAAACCAAATTATCCCCCGGTGATAAACAAAGAAGTGTCCGTGTCTAAGACTTATTTAGAATGTTACACACCGGTCACAGCACCTGTTGTAAAAAGCACTGTAGATTTAACACCCGTTGTAAGTAAATTGGACTTGGAAGCGAAGAACTTGTTAAAAGGTGACACAAAACTTTATGAAGATGATGAGAAGAGCGAAGTTAGACTAAGGAACTTTTTAATCATAACGAAAGGACCTCCTTTAAAGTTAGAGACTAGTGCTCCGGTAAGACTTATAGTTTTGTTTAGCTATTGTTTTGTTCTCGTGTTAAAAATTTAATGAATGCGTTAGCAATGCATCTTATTTTTGTTTGTTTGTTTGTTTGTTTAATATACAGTAAAACCCTTGAAAAAGAAATTTGTTTGCAACGGAATTCAAATCTACGACTGAAAGTATACTCTACAATTATACCAACTGCCACGGAAACCGAAACCTGTCTAAGACGAGTAAAGCGAAAAGCGAAAATTTCAGTTTATTCAGAGAAATTTTACGAAAAGGTTTTTCTTTCCTAACGATCCCATTTGCACAGATTTTACTATATATGACATCCCCTATAGGCTTAGTTTTATAGTATATGCATAGCATCCAACCGTCTGGTTGTTTTCTCAAGAACATATTTTAAACCAGAAAGTTTATTTAATAAAAGGAGTTTTGTTGTTCGATTTCGTTTATTAAGTAAAATGTTTTGTTTAAAATATGTTTATTTGACTTGGAGAATCGAAAGGTGGGCATTTATGTATATGTTACATTATTTTAAAAAGCTACACAAAAAACCCTTTTTTATACAATTAATGTAGCACAGGCCCATATTATCGCATGGTCAAGCCGAGATTTTGCCCAGAGCTCCCGGATCGTAAGGGGCCCACAAATCCATAAATGTTAAATAAAAAATATTTTTCCTTTCTTTCTTTCAAAATTTTATTACTGAAATTTCCCAGTACATCTATTCCCAGTACAACTAATACTTCAAATGGATGACTAAACTTAGTTGAAATTAGTTATCCCTTTTTACAGTTATTGGTAGAAATTATACTTCCGTTGTTCGATTAGTAAGTTTAAAATGCATGATAATAAAATTACAACTTTTGATTGGTGTATTTGTTTTAACAAAATCAAGGGAAGTTCTTGTTTACATTTTTGTCTATGTATATGTTGCATTATTTAAAAAAGGTACACACAAAATCCTTTTTTATGCAATTAATGTAGCATCAGGTTCATATTATCGCATGGCCATGCCGGGATTTTGCCCAGGGCCCCCCGGATCGAAAGGGCTTCCCAAATCCATAAACATTAAATTGTAAAATATTTTTTCATTTCTTTCTTTCAAAATTTTAACACTGAAATTTCCCAGTTATAAGAAATATTACTTCATCTTCAAAAAGTATTACTAAACTTAGTTGAAAATGGTAATCATTTTTAGGTGCGTTCGTAATTCTATAAATACGTAGCACCTATTGTCGTCGTCTGGTCCGTCCGTCTGTCTGTCCGTCTGTCTGTCTGTCCGTCCGTCCGCATATAACAACGCAAAAACTACCCAACCGAATGGTTTGGAATTTAAGATATATTATCTTTTCAGAATTTTGTCGAGACATTTCAATTTTTTTAAAAATCGAATCAAAACTTTAGAAAATATTAATAAAAATATTTATTAAGAAATTTGATTTTTTTTTTTAAATCGGTGCTTTTCTTTTATAAGAGCTTTCGAAGTTTAATCGTCAAGCAACCGAGATACTTATTTTATGACAGAAATTAATCCGCAGACGATATAATTCATTTCACAGAATTAAAAATCATCAAGATCTGAATATTTATATAAGTAGCTATAGTACGAACGTTTGTAACGTTTGACGTACAATTTCCAACTTGTTTTTACAGTTACTGGTAGAAATTATACTTCCGTTGCTCGACTACTAAGTTTAAAATGCATGATAATAAAATTACAACTTTTGATTGGTGTATTTATTTTAACAAAATCAAGGGAAGTTCTTGTTTACATTTTTGTCTATGTATATGTTACATTATTTAAAAAAAATACACACAAAATCCTTTTTTATGCAATTAATGTAGCATCAGGTCCATATTATCGCATGGCCATGCCGGGATTTTGCCCAGAGTACCCGGATCGTAAGGGCTCCACAAATCCATAAACATTAAATTGTAAAATATTTTTTCATTTCTTTCTTTCAAAATTTTAATACTGAAATTTCCCAGTTATAAGAAATATTACTTCATCTTCAAAAAGGATGACTAAACTTAGTTGAAATTAGTTATTCCTTTTTACAGTTACTCATAGAAATTATACTGCCGTTGCTCCACTACTAACAAGGAGAGGGCAAATTTGGTAATCACAGATTTTGATTATTTTTGTATATGTTGTAGGGTAGAAGTCCCTTAGTTTCAGGCTCAACGGATTTTATACATTGGATCTCGAGAAATAAGGGGACTAATATTATAACACAATATAAATAGTGTAATTTCCGGCTTATAATCTGCGGATCAAACTATCATGTTTCGAACCGGAAATTTTATTTTATAAAACCTAACTTTCTAAATCTCTATAAATATTTCACTTTAATTAATGAATAAAATTTCTGAGTTGAAAATTTTATTTTATAAAATGTAACTTACTGAATCGCTGTAAACATTTGACTTCCGAATTATTGAATAAAATTTCTGGGTCAAAATATAATTGTTTGATCCGTGGATTATAGGCCGGAAATTACGGTATTTAAGTTGTGTTATAATATTAGACCCCCTTATTTCTCGAGCACTAAAGAGCGTTGTATAAAATCCGTTGAACCTTAGACTAAGGAGCTTCTACCCAACAACTTATATAAAAATAATCAAAGTCTGCGATTACCAAGCTTGGCCCCCTCCTTGTAAGTTTAAAATGCATGATAATAAAATTACAACGTTAAATTGGTGCATTTGTTTTAACACAATTAAGAAAAGTTTTTGTTTCCAAATACCCGTAAGTGCTAAAATGCATTTGGTAACATCAAATCTCAACACCGTTAACAAGCCGATAATATGCAGATGGCATCATTGTAGGCAATGCATGCAGACTAAGGTAAACTCCTACAGAGAAGGGGTGCAATTCCTACATAAAGGGTGCTCAATTTCCAAGAAAATAGGTCTGTTAGCAAAATTGCATATTACCAATGTGACTCTGTTCACAAACAGGTAAATAAATTGGTAAAAGGTATTATTTTATAAACCTCAAAGCGAAAAATAAAAATTCTCATGCATTATACACTTTATGTCCCATACATTGTGTTAGGGTGGGAATGCCCCCTCCCCTGAAACCTGAAACCCACTGGGATTAGCAATAGTGTGAAGGGGGAGATATCGTCTATATTATATCTACCGCCCAAGGCCCCAGTTTGTCATAATCGGGTCCTGTGTATCATGTTTATAAGTAATTCAAAAATAAAATAAGTATTCATTCATAATATAAATATAAACACAGGAAATAAATTGTTTTTTCTGTATCTCTTTCTTCAAAGTTAGTATCATTAGCCAAAGATACCTTTGATCCACATGTTACTTGCAGATATTTGCACCAACTTGAATTTTATAATGTAAATTGCCCTCTTTTGCTATAAATGCGACCAATTTTCCGTTTAACTTCTGAAGAGTAATTTCTTGAAGCCAGTTTCTGGTTGATATTGAATTCTCTTACTTTAGGATTGTAATTTCTCGCATTTTGCTTATACAGTCGGCCCCGCTTAGTTGCGTACAGTTGGTTCCACTGAAATATATGCATATAAGCGGGTATGCATTTAAGCAAGGACAGCAATTAATGTTATCAGTGTATGTTATCATTTGATTATATACCATAGATATGATAAATATTAGTGGAAAATAACTATTTACATAAGAATTTAAAAATTAATTATTGTATTAATAATTTTAATCAATAACACTGTAAATTTATCTAAAAGCTTGCTGCACATAGCGCCAGATCTCTCAAGACGCCACTATGGGGGTGAGCAGTTGTCGTCCAATGAGGGGGGGAACACCGACGCTAAACATTTTTCTTTTATTCTCTTAACCGTCCTGATTGCATTTCCCCCTAATTCTAGGATTTTCCAAGAACTACCACAGCATCTTGAGTCGCTATATGTACAACAAACTTTAAAAGAAAATCAGACCTGACCAAAATCAACACTCCCATGCGCTTCCTAGAATTAAGAGAATAAAGTCTACTTTCACGACAATTTCTGCTCTTCGAATGTAAAGATAATAAACCATTTTTACAAAAGAAAATATTTCCGTTCTACATTTCTTCCCATTCATCGTATCACAGAAATTCCAAAATCAATCCGGATTACTAAATTGGAGATATTTTTTGCGATTAACCGGGGATTGTTATGCGATAAAACGAGTGTATTTGACATTTACCTTATGGGGACCGTTTCTGTTCCACGGCATTCTATACATATAAGCCGGTGTATGCAATTATCCGTTACCCGATTAAGTGGGCCCGACTGTAAAGTACCATTTTCTGAATCTAAGTCTTTTAATACACGTTTTCGAATTTGTACATATACTTCGACTTGGCCATTGGTAGCTGGATGGTGCGGAGAACTTATTGTGTAGTCAGTCATTCATCTTAAGATGATGTTTGTTCTCAAATACATATTTTCTTATATCTCATAATTTAATTTGCTTGTTTAAGTTAAAGGCTGTTCCAAAAAAAATACTCCTTATGTAGAACTTTAAAATTGAGTAATTCAGTAATTTCCATAATAAAGTTGAAATAAGTGACATATTTATAATGTAGCTCATAAATTTTGTATACAGAAATAAAAAAAATAATTCAAATTTTAGCCAGTACGTGACGCTTAGATATCCTAACTTGTAAGAATGATCAAGGTAACTTCAAAACTTCAAAAAGCGATTTTATTTCCCGTTGCAAAAGCTAAACAGAAATAACAGTAAAAACAGAGTTTCTTTTGCAGGTGTAATTTGAACATTCTTACAGGTTGAAACAGCATAGTGCCATCTACGAACAAAAATTAGAACTCTTTTTAAATTATTCTATACGAAATTAAAGAACGATCTTTTAAATATGCCACTTATTTCACCTTTATATATATTATAACTACTGATTTATTGCATTTTAAAGTCAATTTTTAGAAACAACCTGTACATAAAATCATATTTCAATGAATATATATTCATACATATACTATATATATGTATATTAATTTTATAAAACTGTAGTAGAAATTATTTTTTTTTCTTAACTAATTCTTTTTCTCTTTACAGAAATTAAAGTTTTTGAAGATATTGGGATTAACCACACATTACAAGAGAAAAAGTAACTATTTTGTTTTTAGTAATAATACTATACATACTGAAATGTAAAAACGTTCAATTTTTATTGCTTCACTTCTATGTATTTAAAATAGTGATGAATTCAGGGGCTGGCTCCGCGGGGGATATCCACTCGAAACTTCAAAATGTACCCCCCCCCCACACACACACACACCAACAGAATTAGGATCTTATACTAATTAAGGGTCTACAAGTGCAATCTTCGCCCCACCACTCCTCGGGACTATATACTGTTCTTCCTAGAGCTAGAGAAATTCCTCTCAGAGAAAAAGTCTGAATCCAACACTGATTTAAAAATAAGTCACAAATCATAATTAAAAATCAATTGGCTACAGTATTTCTCCCCTAACGTTTTTGATAATCTAATGAAAAAAAAAATTAAATTTTGAAGTTCCTGCTAAACCAACTTTAAATATATTGTAGATATTTATGCCATTTGTTAAGTTTTATGTTTAATTTTCTGACAACAAAGATGTTTACATTTTGCTCTGGGCAGAAATCACGCAAAGACAGACAGCCAAATTGAGGATTTTTTTGAGTCAAATTGAGAGTACATCTAAACATTTTAAAGAGAAACAACATAACTCTCAAAATCTGTTTTGAAAACCTAACGAAGAAAACAAAATTAATTAAAATTTTGAAGTTCCTGCTAGACCAACTTTAAAAATATTGTAGATTTCATGCCATTTGTTAAGTTTTATGCAAGATTTTCTGACAACAAAGATGTTTACTGAAAAAGTTAAAATTTCAGTGCAAATTCACCTTGTTTAATAACTAAAATTCAAAGAGATACAACTAAATGTAAACATATTACTTGAAGGTGCGTTAAAACATACATAAAACATTTAAAAGCACATTAAAGTCCTTTTAAAAAATTAAAAACGTTTTCAACCGAACTACATCGAACTTCAACCGAACTACTCGGTCATCATCAGTGAAAATGATGACCGAGTAGTTCGGTTGAAAACGTTTTGAATTTTTTAAAAGGACTTTAATGCGCTTTTAAATGTTTTATGTATCTTTTTATATATCATCAATATATTTACATTTAGTTGTATCTCTATGAATTTTAAAGATGTTTACATTTTACTATGGGCAGAAATCAGTCAAAGACAGCCAAACAAAATGATGATTTTCTTGAATAAAGCTGAGAGTACACCTAAACATTTAAAAAAAAAAAAAAAAAAAAAAACTCTCAAAAACTGTTTTAAAAACCTTACGAAAAAAAATTATCAAAAATTTGAAGTTACTGCTAAACTAACTTTAAAAATATTGTAAATATTATGCCATTTGTTAAGTTTTGTGTATAATTTGATGACAGCAAATATTTTTATATTTTACAATGTCAGAAATCACTCAAAAACAGACAACCAATATGGGGATTTTCTTGAATAAAACTGAGAGTACACCTAAACATTTCTTAAAGAAAATAACCTAGCTCTGAAAAACTGTTTTGAGAGTCTAACAAAAAAAATGAAGTTCCGCTAAACCAAATTTTAAAATATTGTAGATATTAAGCCATTTGTTAAGTTTTATGTATAATTTGCTGACAAAAAAGATGTTTAAATTTACTCAAGTCTGAAATCACTCAAAGACAGCCAGGCAAATTGATGGGTTTTTTTTTGTTGTTGTTGTTCTAACTGAGACTGAGATGCAGTGCCGTAGCCAGGATGGGGGTCCAGATGCTCTGGATACCAAGTTTTCTTTGTCTTATCTTAAAAATTCGAAAACTTTCTGCGATAATCAAGGAGAAGGAAACTTTACAACATTACTGGTATCCAGAGCATTTGAAAACCCTCCCTGGCTACGCCACTGACTGACGCCACCTAAACATTAAAAAAAACTATCCTTATTACTAAATCTTTAATATTAATGTATATTATAAAGCAAAAATATGCCCGTGAGTAACTCTGACGTCATACTGACGGTGGCAACGGCCAAACCAATAAATTTTACTTTTACTGCATTTTTTTAACTTAAAAAAAATGTACATTGCATTAAAAAGTTTTTACTTTAAAATGCTATTTGTTTAAAACCCCTATCTCAATTTACCGGTTTTTACAGTTTTTAAAATAATTTTCAAGCATGAATATTTTGTAATCTGCGTGCAATCAAATTATGGAATATTAACAAGTTTCAAATAAAATAATGTAAATATATAAGCAATTGTTATTTTTTGTGTAATATTCCATAACTAAATTAGCAAATGAAATTAAAATTTCACAAATAAATGAATAAATAAATAAATAAAAGCAGAATTTAACAGATATGTAACCGTCCTAATCGCTTCAACACTGAAATAATCAGGAACAAAAAAGTTGCAATAAATAGTGACATGTTTAGCGATTGGTCGCTGACATGCGCGAAAGGTATCAAAAGTGCTTTTCGGTGTAGTTAGTGCTCAATCTAAGAAAATATACTAAATCTAAGAAATCTATTAGAGTTTTCAATTAAAAAATTATTTTAATCTATGTTGTGAAAACTGGGAAATATATACGGAGAAAAAATGACACTTAATCTGAGTAAATCTATGTTTTCATTTTGTTATGAAACTTTTTGTTTCGTATATGAAGACCCAATGCTTTCAATTCTTAAATACCAGAAACACTCAGGATATTGAAGCATGGACATACTCAAATCTGAGCGCATAGAAATCAGTTCATACTCATTTTTGAAACATGTACAAACTCAAACATGATTAGAATCAGTTTAAACTCATTTTTGAAACATGGAAATACTCAAAAATGAGCACATAGAAGTCAGTTCATACTCATTTTTGAAACATGTACAAACTCAAACATGATTAGAATCAGTTTAAACTCATTTTTGAAACATGGAAATACTCAAAAATGAGCACATAGAAATCAGTTCATACTCATTTTTGAAACATGTACAAACTCAAACATGATTAGAATCAGTTTAAACTCATTTTTGAAACATGGAAATACTCAAAAATGAGCACATAGAAGTCAGTTCATACTCATTTTTGAAACATGTACAAACTCAAACATGATTAGAATCAGTTTAAACTCATTTTTGAAACATGGAAATACTCAAAAATGAGCACATAGAAGTCAGTTCATACTCATTTTTGAAACATGTACAAACTCAAACATGATTAGAATCAGTTTAAACTCATTTTTGAAACATGGAAATACTCAAAAATGAGCACATAGAAGTCAGTTCATACTCATTTTTGAAACATGTACAAACTCAAACATGATTAGAATCAGTTTAAACTCATTTTTGAAACATGGAAATACTCAAAAATGAGCACATAGAAATCAGTTCATACTCATTTTTGAAACATGTACAAACTCAAACATGATTAGAATCAGTTTAAACTCATTTTTGAAACATGGAAATACTCAAAAATGAGCACATAGAAGTCAGTTCATACTCATTTTTGAAACATGTACAAACTCAAACATGATTAGAATCAGTTTAAACTCATTTTTGAAACATGGAAATACTCAAAAATGAGCACATAGAAATCAGTTCATACTCATTTTTGAAACATGTACAAACTCAAACATGATTAGAATCAGTTTAAACTCATTTTTGAAACATGGAAATACTCAAAAATGAGCACATAGAAGTCAGTTCATACTCATTTTTGAAACATGTACAAACTCAAACATGATTAGAATCAGTTTAAACTCATTTTTGAAACATGGAAATACTCAAAAATGAGCACATAGAAATCAGTTCATACTCATTTTTGAAACATGTACAAACTCAAACATGATTAGAATCAGTTTAAACTCATTTTTGAAACATGGAAATACTCAAAAATGAGCACATAGAAGTCAGTTCATACTCATTTTTGAAACATGTACAAACTCAAACATGATTAGAATCAGTTTAAACTCATTTTTGAAACATGGAAATTCTCAAAAATGAGCACATAGAAGTCAGTTCATACTCATTTTTGAAACATGTACAAACTCAAACATGATTAGAAGTCAGTTCATACTCATTTTTGAAACATAGACATACTCAAATATGAGCTCATGATTTTTTATTCTTGAGTGTGTGCATGTTTTCAGAAATGAATAGATATGTGTTTCAAACTCGAGTAATTTTGATTCGGAGCCATTTTGACTGTGCGACATACAGATTCGAGTATTTTTTGCTCACTTTTGAAAATGTCGTTTTCAGAGTGTATCGGGTATTTTTACCCCGGGTAGACCGGTTGACCTTTTTAACTTACACAGAAAAATTAAATAAGTTAACATTGTACCTTTTTTATATTACAGAAATAGAACTCGACATGTATTTGAAAAGAAGAAAAATACTTTTCGAAGATTCTATGGTGACACCGTTAAGTCCGGAAACAGAAGAAGACAAGAGAAATTTACCACCACCACCTCTCTTAGAGTACAGTGTACATACAGAAAGGTTAGCCGAACAACTTCGATCAGAAACAACACCCGAAAAGTTGGAACTGTTCTTCCAGCTTGGATTGACGCCAATCACATTAGTCAAAAAAGAAGGTATTGTTTACTTTTGCATTTTGTATTTAATGGAACCAAAAAGGTTTAAAAATGATGAAAATATGCATGTCTTGTTATTTTTTATAAGGTAAAGCTAGGAGAGTCTGCGCACAATTCAAAAGAATAACAATAAAAAATCTAAATATTAATTTTTTGCTAAACTATCCCTGAATAATTTTGACTTCATTTGTTTTTTATGCATCATTGCTATTTTGTTGTTATGTTGCAATTTAATAGAACAGTTGTAATAAAACCAAGAAAGTTATTTTGCGCAATCTGTCCTTACAGGGTTGGTGTGATTGCGCACATGGGTAGGAGAGATTGTTACTAATGATAACTACAATAAAATTGTTAACAATAATAAGTACACTTAAATGACATTGTTGTAAGGTTTTTGTGAGCAAATATTGTTGTATTAGGAGTGAATATTTCAATCTAATGATTAAAGAATCAGAAAAAAGAAATAATTTAAAAACGATAAAAAAAATTAAATTAAAGGAAATTTTTTTTTAAAGAATCAGAAAAAGCAAGTCCAGATAAGATTACAAAATAACATTAAGTTACTTGATAACACGTTTAACTTAAAATTAGACCATTTTCATTTTTCATTTTTTATGCAAATTTACCAATAAGCTGCGTAATCTCTTCTAGCATGGAAACTAATGGGAACAATGCGTCATCTCTCCTAAGTAGCAGATGCGCAAACTCTCCAATTTCGGTAGGAGAGATTGCGCGGCCTTTTATTTAAACATGGCTGCTACTAAAACAAACCGTTGATGTTAACATTGTTAGTCTAGATTAGTAGCTTATGAGAAATCGCTAAAATTTAAAATATTTTGTACTACTGACATTGTATAGAAATTCTGATGAATAGCTATGAAAATTCAAGCACTTACTTTGGGAAAACAAAACAAAATAGTAATGTTTTATCTTAGACACTCAAAACAATCAACGTGCACTTTCAAGTAGACACTCCACTACTGCTGTTTTACAACTACCTGGAGTCGCTGCGCGCTCACTCTACTCCTTCCCCCCGAACCTCTATGTGCGCAATCTCTCGGACCACGCAATCTCTCCTGGCTTTACCTTATATATAATATCCACTTTATATATAAATATTAGTATGTTTACTGTATGTATAAATGTTGTTTATCATTATTATTTATCGTTTACTTTGTACATAAGTGTTACTTATGTTTACTGTAGTATATATGTTGTTTATCATTTGTTACTTATAACAATTTTTAAGTGACAAAGTCCTATTTCTTTCACTACGGTCATCTCTGTCGTGATCAGAAATGCATGGGCAACTTTTGGACGCTTTCCAAAAAACTGGTTCCTATTTTTATTGCGCCATCTCTCCTGGCTTTACCTTATATACATAGCGTCTCAAAAACATTGACCTCGGCTTTTATTCCTTAAATATTGATCATAGACGTACATTATAAATTACAATGTTACGTAAAGAAAAATGCAGAATTTTATGAAAGCGGTTAAAATTTTCAGGAGATTAAATTTGAAGAAATACAAAATTGAAATTTTCTATATGGAAAAAATACAAAATTGAAATTTTTATACGGAGGAAATACAAAATTAAAATTTTTATACGTCATTTCGTCATTAAAAAACACAAATTTTCTATGGAAATGAACAGAAAAACGAAATTTTATTCAAAAATGACCATTATCCAAGACATGTAAAAACAATTAAAAATTAAGACATGGTGAAATCAGTGGACTTTTTAGAAACAAAATTTTAGGTATATTCACTTATTTCAGACACATAAAAAACATTTCTTTTAAAAGAAATATGTCCTGGAGGGTTATTTTTTTTTAAAACCTCTTGGCTTATTCTATAAAGTAGTGATTGGTATTGAATATTTTTCAGTGGCGTTTCTTTGTACATGCTGTAGAACAACGTCAACTACTTTCTGCAGTATTGCATCAATATAATTATATATTTTTTTATAATTATGGCTAACCACAGGAGATATATACGTACGAGGCATTATTACACAAACACCTTTACAAAATAATAATAATATGTATATATATAGGGGAAGGTGGCCTAAAATGATCCCCTTAAGGGAAAAACGTGTGTAAAATAAACTTTGGCCCTTTGCCAGTATGTTTTACACTATATTTTGCATTATAAACATATTTTAATAATATTCTCAACCCAAATTTAGTAATGAAAACAAATAGACTTTTTAATCATTTTACACTCACCAAAGGGCAAAATGATCCTTCATTTAAAAATAATTGTAAATTGTTTTTTATCGCCAAAATAAAGAATATAAAAGTAATCATGACAATGCATAGGTGTAATTCACATCTAAAAACATACTCCATTAAGTAAACCAAGTCATATTTTCGTACATGAAACACTGTATAACTAAATAAATATGAAAGTCAGTGCTTACTTTATAACGGATGTTATAAAACCCAATTTTTCAAATAATTCTATTCAGACACGCAAAATGGCGATCGCTTGAATACCGCTATTCCTTCTTCTTTACATAGTTTATATGTTACCCTGTAGATAGCGCGACCTGTTTGGAAGAAAGCATATGTGGATCGTTTTGCCCGTTAGGATCATTTTAGGCCACCTTCCCTTACAAGTACAACGTTCATATTTGCATTAAATGTTTGCTTTTATATTTATATTTGCAAAAAAAATTAACCCCTTCAAAATGCCGCACAGTGGAATATTGGCACAAACAGTCGCACAGTTGAGGCAAAATCCTGGCCGAAATTACTTTTCATGTGTTTTAAAATTAAAACCATTGCTGTTGATTTACTATCAGTAAATACACTTAATTAATGTTATACATACGTAAATGCATGCATTTATTTAAAATATATATATATATATAATACAACTTTTACTTAATTGTTTACTGTTTATAAGAGGAAAGTAATTGTTGATAGATTTGTTTTATTTACAAATAATGTTTAATTAAATGTGGTTAATTTTACTACACATAAATGTTTAATTATTTATAAAAACAAATGGATATAATATATATATTACTTGCATTTAGTATTTAGCAAAGTTGAGTCTCTATAGTTTAGAGATGCTGGTTTTTGAGTGTTTTTAATAGATTTGCAGTCCGCCCAAAAAACATTGATATCAAAAAATGGCAACAATATGCGGAAAAAAAATTAATTACCTTCCAAACTATAACTAATACTATTATAATTCAAAAATGATCTGACAAACCCCGACACATCTTTAAAAAGCTTTGGATATATTAGATAATATATTTCAATAAACATATTTCAATAAATTAGAATTTTAATTATTCTTTATTATATGAAAAGTAAAATTATTTAAATGCACATGTCAATGTATATATTAAAACACAAAAATAAAGCTGAAACATAACAAAAGAGAACGGCTTCTCACAAAGAATCTTTAACTTCAACTGAGGCAAGGAACCAGCGGATATGACTCATACTCCTGAAATAGACATTCATCGATACACTAGTTAGTAAACTATTATAAAATATGATTTTTATAATTCATGAGCAAATTTCAATCTCTGCCTTTTTGACCTGGATTTTGCATAAAATATTCTACTGTGTGCAGGTTGTAAATAAAGTCAGTGTAAAATCTAAAATATCAAATTAATATATATGAATCTTATTGATTTCTATAAAGAAAACAGATGAAGAAATAAAAAAACATGCTTTTATCACTTTACAACATCAAATATAAATAACTTTTCCAATCAAAAATTTCACCCAGTAAAATCACACAGGAAAAAGTAAACATAACAACAACGCAAGTGATACCATATTCAATTTGTAAATTTCTCAATTAAGTAATTCATTTTTAAGCTACTGCTGCAATCTATCAGATTTCGGCGAATTAGTTTTATTGTAACAAATATATTATAT
Source organism: Maratus michaelseni (assembly GCA_963931845.1). Classification (NCBI taxonomy): domain Eukaryota; kingdom Metazoa; phylum Arthropoda; class Arachnida; order Araneae; family Salticidae; genus Maratus; species Maratus michaelseni. The sequence continues at coordinate 109,339,463 of OZ007597.1, read as the reverse complement.
TAAAACGAGAAGCAAAAGTCTTAATTTTTTAGTGTAAATTCGACCTTACTGCACATGTCTCAACTTTTTTTCGAAGAGCGAATTTCTTTGGAATAAAGCAGGAAATAGAATTAAGAAGAATCAAGAGGGTTGTGGAAAGAATAGCTCGCCTATTGACCTTCACTGCTCACAACCCTACCTTTAGGAAATACTCCTTCTAAATTCTTTTTCATTCTATTTTTATTCCCCCTTCATGGAGGGAGCATCCATTCTTCCACATGCTTTGTTTGAGATTAGCGTAAACAAAAAGGAAAGGGAAGTATGCGCTTTCACTTTTCTTGAAGGTTGGAAAGGGAAATGGGAGAAGGGAGAGATCTCCCCTTCTATAGAATTTGAAAAAGGGACGTTTTCTGGGGAAGAAAAAATATTTATTTTACAACCAGATAACAATATATCTGATGTAATTTTTACACGGGCTGTAAAGCCTTTATATTTATAACCATTAAAAATTTCAAAGGCCTTGGACAAAAAAGCTTTTTTTTATGTTTTCTTACGAGCACTTTTATCACTAATTATCGGTATTTTTTATTTGGGGTTCATTTAAGGTTGTATCAAGGGCCCGGGCAATGCCTGCCGGGTGAGTCAACTAATTTTACGCTACTTAATTACACGTTTTGTCTTTATCCATCGAATTGGACAAAGTCACCCCGGTTGACGGTACCAATTTTTAACAGTATATTGTTTTCAGTATACTAATTATGTGCTTTTGTTTTACGTTTCATTTCAGAACGAGAACGAGTTAGAAGAGTTGTGGAAGAGGAAAGAATGCGACGTCACTATCGTATGTTAGCAAAGATGAATAAGAAAGCATCCCCACGCCGACTGTTTGTGCCAAAAAGTGAAGCTGGTAAGATCTTATAGTATGCATTACAACCCCAAAAGCAAAATAGTATTGAGACAATAGTGCTTGAATTGGTTATATCTTGGTTAATATTGGAATACTGATATGAAACATTGTCCCAACATTAGGATGCTAGCATTTTGCTAGCACAGCAGTAATACTGACATGAAATATATCGCCATTTAATTGGCATTATTTTTAATGAAAAAAATACTTATGCAATATTGGCGTTTAATCGCAAATATTTCCAGTGCAAAGCCACTGTTAAATTACTTTGCTAATTCAGTTGGAAGTATTCCTGATTAATGTAATATTGGCGCCAGTATAACCAGAATAACTATAAATCAGAGAGGAAGCGTCAAACTTTTGCAACCAATTTTAGCGTAGATGATTTTGTTTTATAATATATTAAGTATTATCGACAAAGAAACGGCCAGTCAGCCGGCGCACCAACGCACAGTGGGGCGTTTTGAGTATCAAGGCGGACAAAATTATTGCGTTGAAGTTTAATTAGGTTTTGCTGTGTTTTCGAATGTATCAGTAATAAAATAACCAAACAGTGATAAATATTTGACTTATTTAATTATTTATATTATTATTATTATTATTATTATTATTATTATTATTATTATATTATTACTTATATTATTATTTTTTTAATTATAATATTGTATTGTCATTGAAACTACACATGTATTCAAAGTTTCAGCTCAATCGGATAATTAAAAGTGGTGAAAATTGACTTGCAATATTTGAATTAAACACTCAGACGCACACTTCAAGTTAATATAACTTAATAATTCGCAAACTTTCGCAGGAGCTGTCTTAAGTTTTCAATACTTTAGGAATGCCACTTTGATTTAAAAAAATGCTTATTGCTTAATAATGCTTAATACTGTATTAAAAGTCAAGATGAAGTTTGAAAACAAGATGGCGCATATTTTCAAACAACAATAGGTTAAATCGTGTGACAAACATGTGACATATGTCCAGTAAACTCCTGCTTTCAAATAAAACAGAAAAGTCACGACTAAATACAGAAAAATAATGCAACTGTTGAAAGTCTCTCAAATCAACTGCCTTCTTTACGGTCGTAGTTAATCGACACATCGGGTTTTTTCGACAAAACTCGTACGGAGAGTGACAAAAGAGACATTCAGCTACCAGTAGAGTTGTGGGTTTTCCGGAAAATTTTGAAACAGAAAATTTTCTGGGAAATTTTCCGAAAATTTTCCAGAAAATTTTCTAAGCTACTACATTAATAAAGTACTGTAAAATTAAACGCTCGTTCACTAGATGCTACAAGTAAACAAAACTGGAGTATTTTCATCGACTCCGGATGTGATGACCTTTTGAGTTTTCCCCATCCAACAAAAAACTATAATCAAAATTAAATAATTAGCACAGTATATAAATTGTGATTTATAAGTTTTTATTCATGCATAAAGCTGAAAAGTTAAAATATAATAATTATTTAATAACTATTATGAATATATAATGTTTCAGTAATTAATTAAAAAATACAATATTGGACAAAATGTATTATTTTCTAAATTGATCTATGAATATCTGAAATGAAAACAAAATATGTTCTAAAATAACTGCATATTTCTCTATAACAAATAAAATGATTTTTTTTTATTAATGATGCTGACACATTTCATGAAAAAGCTGAATTACTATAAAAATGTGTTAAAAATCTAAACAAATGGCCAAAGTTTATACATTCAAGAATTTTTTGAAAAAAATCAAATATAATATGTTTTATCGCAAATTTTTCTACAAACACTTTACTAACTGTGGAAACACCAAGACGTTCCATGACGTTGATGTCCTAACTTTCTGAGTCACTCTCAGAACTGGACAGCATAGGGTGACCTAAATGAGAATTGCTGCTACTAGTGTAAGTGAAGATTCTGTGTCTGTGTGTTCCTTTAATACAGGGTTGTCCAACCTGGCGCCCGCTATTCACCAGAAATTATTGACAGAAATATTTGTTTTATTCCATTTCTTAATATCTCTGATTAAATAAGACAAATATTTCTGTAAGAATTTTCTGGTGAATAGCGGGCGCCAGGCTTGACAGCCCTGCTTTTATAGATCAAGCTGAGAATCGGAATTTGAAAGCTATCAAGCTATCATCGCTTATCAAATGAAGATTTTGTGAAACCGATACCAGCTTCGCAGTGTGTTCCTCTGCCTATTTCTCCATTTTGTTTTTATGTTGCTAAAAACCTTTCAATTGCTTTAACATGAAGCAGCTGTCTGGGGGGGGGGGGGGGATTCAAAATTCAGACTGCAACCGTAGATAGTTCTCTTGTACTTCATTAACCGTTCCACCAAGTCGTTGGAGATATTTTACTAGCAACTTTCCAAATAATGTCTCTACTCTAGAGCTTTTGTTTTGTTCGGTATTTTGCTATATCTAACATTACTGCAACTTAATTTATAACAGGAATGTTTGGTTTCAATAGCTATCATTCAATCATCTTCTGACAAATGCTGCCCACAGTATTGTGGATTCAAAAGATTCGCAGCTAAGTGCACTGAGTGAAAACAAAAATCGTATATGATACTTAAAAACGAGTTAACAGACTTTTCTTCTTCTTTGGTCACGGGTGAAAGAGGCAAGTGCTCGATTATTTTCTCATCATGTTTAAATATAACTGTAACTTCTGAAATAGCTGGTGCATCACCTTCTAACTTCTGTATTGCTGCAAAAATGTGTGAAGGCAGCAGGTCGTGTGCAGTCTGAACTTGCACCCAAAATATATCATTATCTGCTTTCCTACATTTGGAGGCAGTGATATTGTGTTATCTATAGCTGCACATTGTGAGCATTTCCTTTGTATACAGCAAGTTGTCAAAACATCTCGTTGCTGAACCCCGTCTAGTTTCTGCTGACAAAATAAGAGAATTTTCTTCCCCTCGTTTTTCTTTCTATATTGCCTTCAATGTTTGATTGGCGACATGGTGATTCTTAAACAAATTGACAATTACCTTGCATTTTGACAATATTGTTCGAACTGACTTCAAACTTATATCCTTTGCCTTAAAGGTTTAACCCATGAGGAAGGCAGCCAAATATTAAGTAAGTGAGGATATTTTTCCTGTAACATTTGCCAAGCTAATTTCATGTTCCTTGCATTGTCATTTATAAGGGCTATTACTTTGGAAGGACCTACTCTTTCAATCTCTGTTCTCAAAATTTCTGCTATGTATTCTCCAGTATGACAAGAAGAATTTGTATTCACTGCTTTTAAGAATATTGGCTCAGGTGCACACATTATGTTCATCAAAGGATTTTTGGTGCCATCTTCTGACCTCTGCCACTACCACATTACTTTGTTCAGCAAATAAAAGAGAAATGGGCAATTCATTTTCTGTGAGTGCTCTTTTTTTATGAAATAGAGTGAATTGACTTGTTATGAGTTGTAAATTGAACAGTATGACAAATCTTAAGTAAATCAGAATGAAACTAATTTTATTCATGTGGATTAGAAAGTTGGAATTATAACCTGTAGTTTTTGTTTAAATGGTACAGAAATTGACTAATAAAAGAAAATATGGAAAGTTCAAATATCTCATAAAAAATTTACTAAAAAATTGCCTGTTTGACATTTAAAATTTTCCGGAAAAACATAGTGGAAAATTTTCTGGAAATTTTTCCATTTTGGAAAATTTTCCGTGGAAAAATTTCCTCCCCACATCACTAGCTACCAGTATACGGGATCTTGTTAAATTCCGAGATAATTGGAAAAATGAATTTTGTCCACCTAGATCATCAAAACGCCCCACTGTGCAACGGGGGTATTTCCTTAGCAGCATCACACATTTCATTTCAATGTGAAATGAGTTGTAACCCGAGTATTGGTGATGCCCTTGAGTCAGAGTAACATCAGTAATCGACTTTTTATTCATTTCATATTGAATCGGGATGTACGATGTTAATATAGCAACTCCCTCCCCCCAACCCCACGATGGTGCACCAGCTGATTGGCAGTTTTGTTATCTGCACCGTCTGATTTATCATATATACTAAAATCATCGACGACAAAATTGGTTGAACAAATGTGACGCGACCACTCGGACTACATAGTCCGCAGACGATAAGTTGGCCGATGGGTGATGCAAATTCAGATGAATGCATTCGTTAATTAATGCGATAATCCCTACTAGCAAGTAGCAGAATTTAATTTTAAATTAAAAAATATATTCCCTGCACCATTTGTGCACTTTGTTTTACCATAGCATCGCGAAATCTTTTAATGTCGTCGGCAGACTCCAATATTAGTTTGATACTAGAAAGTTAACAATAAATAAAGAAGTAACTTGAATTTTTGTTTGCTAATTGTATGTTTTTAATCGCATGTTTTACTATTTTAAACCAGCAATGAAGTTGGACCACCTGAGAAAAATGAGGGAGCAAAATGCCCTGTTTGCAAATAACATGTATTCGAAAAGCTCACAAGACGATGAAGTGTTCACAGATTCCAGCTCATCAGCTTCAACACAAATGGTTACGCCAAAACATGAACAAGGTAAAACTTTAGATCTTTACAGTAAAATACTTTTCGAAATAATTTTGTCAATAATAATTACTTCCACTAACCATTCAAACAGACATTATTTTATTTTAAAACACACCAAAGAGCAGTGTACACGTCCAAAAGCCTTGAAACCCCCTTTTTAAATTACACAAAACTAGTCAATATGTTAAAATTTGTAAAAATATTTTCACTTGCTGTTCTCAGGCATCCTCAGTTACTGATGTTATGTTTCTGCTTCGTCAGTCAATCCGTTGAAAACCCTCATTTTTCCTTTTTCTAGTAACATATGGCGCCATTTATTATCGACTTCTACGTGAATCATATCATTGAATGTTTCTGAGTTTGATGTAACTATTTCTATGACTCTGTAAAAGGTGTTTTTAAGGCTTTTGAACGTGTACACTGCTCTTTGATGGGTTTTAAAATAAAATAATGTCTGTTTAAATGGGTAATGCAAATAATTATTACGTTAAAAAATGACATTATGGATGATCATAGATAAAAAACTAATTTTGTCAATTTTTACCCGATATTTGTAAACTGGATAATGACTTTGTAAACGTAACAGGAAAAGCTGTTTATTTAAAGCTAGACATGGAGTTGACCAGGGCTGTCCAACGCGGCGCTCGCGGGTGCCCTTTGAAGCTTTCTTGGCGCCACCCCTTCAAATGTATCATGTTAGTAAACTTTGAAAAATAAAAATAAAAGTCCATTTTAAAAGGTACTTTGTTTTGAAATCATTAATGTTTGTATGTTTTTTATTACAAGAAGCATTACGATTTTCCCCTCCTACTGCAACCCCCCCCCCCTCAAGAAAAGCCCAATGCTAAATTTACTATGTTTTCCTGCATTTTCCTTTTACATGGGACCCTTGCATCATTATAATGCCAGTGAGCTACCGATTTTACTAGGGTTTTCTAGATTATTGTACAGCTAGACAGCTGAATCCACTTATTTCATTTTTATGTTCTTGCGTAACTAAATATGCTAAAGTGCTCGCTGAACTTATGTTTTTTTCAAATTTCTGTTCAACGAGATAGCTCACTGATTATTTTTCTATGGGCTCAAAGTGCACATATACAGGGCGGCTAAAATAAAACTAGCCCAAAAAAGTGTTTCCGGAATTTCGTGAAAGCGTTATCTAAACACCAAATAGATTATTTGAAATTGAAACAGACACACGGGTGTGAGAGGAGCATGTCGAAGAGGAATATGCGCAGACACGTGACAGCTATCAATTGTTTTTAAAATATACTGCCCACCACGATCGTCTGATCTCTCTCCAGTGATTTTTACCTGTGGGGCAATTCGAATGGTCAGGTGTACTCAAACAATCCTCATACACTGCAAAGCTACATCAGAACATTGAAAACGCTATTGGTGCCATCCCTCAGTCAGAGCTGTTACGCGTGTCTCACAGTTTGACCAAACGAGCACAACGTTGCATCCATGTCAACGGTGGCCATTTCCAACTTCTGTAAATAGCATTTCTGCTGCTCATAAACAAAAATAAATCTAGTGTCAGAATTATAACCACTTTCCAGGCCAGTTTTGACCACTCTGTATAAGTTAAGTTATAATTTTCTCTGAGCTACCGAAATTCATTGTAGCGAAATTCATCAATATATATATATATATATATTATTTTAATTTTGCGGATGACTTTTGGAATTTTGTGATTTAAGGATAAATTTACAAATACTGTAAATAATGTGCTCTGTGTTATGTGCAAATAACTAACAGGACTTATTCAGTGCGAAATAAGGTTTCTAGCAGAGTGCCTAGCTACTCTTTTATAAGGGTACTCTAGTGTACGAGTGAATTTTGCGGGCGATCGTGCCATCCTGAATTCTAGCATTTGTGCGTGAATGAGACCTATTGTACCATTTCTTTAAGTTTTGCAAAGTACATATGTTTCTCCGGTAATCTGGTTGTCACGGTTATTTATTTGTGCAATGATATGTTAATTATTTAACTGTGGTTGTGTAGTAGTTACATATGGTGCGGTAAGAGATGGGTTCAGTGAATTTTAAACACATCCTGCCCTCGGGTCTGACAGATCTCTCGTGAAATTAAGCCATGTGTTAACTTCAAGCGGAGTTTCCGACTAGCAAGTTTGATATAACAGAGATGGAACAGTGGCGCACCATTTGGGCGATTGTCACCATAAAATTTTATTAGTATTCTTTGCATTAAAGAAAGAGCTTGTGTTTTTGTTCACCTGTAGTAAATCTGTCCGCTTCACTGCTAATTATTTCCCTGTTTACCGTTATAAATAAATTGATGTGTTTTTAGTTAAATCTGTGTCAGGGCCTCCTTTCAAGTGAACAGTATAGGTATGGTCACAGGTTTTGTAACCAATGATTCAAAAATTAGAAAACATATTGAAATTTATTGAAAACATATTGATATTGCATTTTTTAACAAATATTTTCAATGTTCTTCCTTACATTTAGTACATTCATTCATATTTTTTTCTTTTTGCAGTGCCTTATTTATCATCTTCTTCTGATACCGTCAATGCCTCTTCTGGTAAAGATGGTAGTGAATCGCCGTACCCGCACACCAAGTCTTTCAACAAGTACTCCTTCAAAAGAGGTCATAGTCTGAAAAACGAGTTTAGGTACGAAATGCCAAGAACTGCGTCCAAAAGTAAGTTGAATTCCGTCTTTTTTATGATAAATTTTCTTTGCCATACTGGCTTTGAATTATTATTTTTTTTATTTTATTCTTTTAACCCTTTACTGCATGATTTTAAGGGTTCCGTACCTAAAAAAAAAAAAACGAAACCCTTACAGGATCACTTTGTTGTCCATCTGTCTGTCCAGACCGTTTTTCTTTTCAGGAACGGCTGAAGGTATCAAGTTCAAAGTAATATCAAATAATAATGTTCATGTCCCCAAAAATTTTGAACTTCTAACTCAATGCAACAAAAAGTTACGGTCTTAAACCTACGTTTTTATTCATACAAACTCACTCTTAAAACCTATAAGGTACATCCCATTGACTTAGAATCTTAAAATTTGGCACGAAGAAATGGTCGCATAGCATTTGTAAAGGTGAAAATCCGAAAATCATCAACTTATAATTCTATGTCGATTTATTACCTCATAAATTCATCTGTCTGTCAAGACCGCTTTTTTAAATGATTAATTGGGGAAGGGGACACTCCGCTAATCGCTTGCGAGCGTAAGAGTCAAGGCGACGGGTTCAACTCCCGTCACTTCCTTTGCACACTCATTGTGGAGGCCCGGACTGTAATTCTTCAGCGATGTTATTTCCTTGTGTCTATCCAATCCTCTTCTCGACGATGACTTATAACAAGGCAACACTAGATACCGGGCTTGCTCATTCACTCTCAAAACGTCACAAATGGTGGCTGACCGCGACCAGCGATTGGTCCAAAGCAACGCGCCCATCGTTTTGTGCCAATCGCTGTATGTCTTTCCTCCTAGTCAGCCACCTTTTGTGACGTCATCATAATGAATGAGCAAGCCCGGTATGTAGTGTAGCCCTCCTTATAAGCGGATATTTGTATCTAGCACACAAGTCAGATGCATGTTTTCAATAAAACAATAAAACAACCAAAAGCGTTTGAGGTATCAATTTAAAACGCACCACACATGTGTCGAAAAATTTTCTGCATTCGAAAGTCCAATTTTTGTAAAGATCGGCCGGTAATATTTCGTATTTTTTGCAGAAAACAGCTCCTTTCTGTAAAGAAAGAAAATAAAGTGCAAAGTCAAACAAAAAAAAACGCGCCATTTTGTTTCTATTTCAAAAGTTACCGATATCTGTTAATGTTAAAGCTCCATTGTTGTAACTTTCCGCATCGTTGTGACGTCAATGTTACTAACGCACACATTCGTGATTTACGATATAGATAGACTTTTAGAAACTTTACTTCTTACATACGTAACAAGAATATGTTGTTTTATTTTTGTTTTTTTAGAAAGTGCGAACTGATAGGTAGCCGAATTACACCGAACATTCTTTGTTAAAAGGCATTAGATAAATTTTGAGAGGAGGAGCGGAGCTTGGTCCTAATTTAAATGTCGCATTAATGTTAAAGGTATATAGATCTGGCTCATCCCTGGCGGTGGAAGGTGGAACAAATTTATTTTTGCAGCGTGTGCGCAGCACGCCTGCTATAGGGTGCCGTAGACAGTGGGGACTGTTTCAGATTTTCATTCGTAAAGAGGTTTGTTTAGAACAGAATGAGCCCCTTGACGCTGGAAGGCGGAACTAAAAGATGTTTTAATCATTCGAGGTTCCACTAGATTAAATTTAACACAATTATTCAAATTGGTAAAGAAATCATACGAGTTGTAATTTTCCAACTGGACGAAAAATGTCCGGGCCAGGATTCGAACCTGGGATCTCTTGGCTGAAGCCGCCACGCTCTACCAACTGAGCTATCCCGGTCGAATCTGGAGGGCATAATTCATCCAGTTAACCTTATTGATCATAGCATCTGGTCTGATATTTTAATCAGCTCAACAGAATAGATCGCAGGAATGGAAACTCCAGTAAACGCTGGATACGTGATTACACTAGATTAAATTTAACACAATTATCAGCCAAGAGATCCCAGGTTCGAATACTGGCCCGGACATTTTTCGTCCAGTTGGAAAATTACAACTTGTATGATTTCTTTACCAATTTGAATAATTGTGTTAAATTTAATCTAGTGTAATCACGTATCCAGCGTTTACTGAAGTTTCCATTCCTGCGATCTATTCTGTTGAGCTGATTAAAATATCAGACCAGATGCTATGATCAATAAGGTTAACTGGATGAATTATGCCCTCCAGATTCGACCGGGATAGCTCAGTTGGTAGAGCGTGGCGGCTTCAGCCAAGAGATCCCAGGTTCGAATCCTGGCCCGGACATTTTTCGTCCAGTTGGAAAATTACAACTCGCATTCGAGGTTCATTTAGAAAAATCAACCAGCGAAGCGGGCGTAGCCTGCTAGTTAAATAAATTACAGCATTACTATACAACAATTAAAGAAAAATCTAGGTATAAGTAAGCAGTAGGCAATTTTAGTATATTTATAAAAAAACTATGTACTTATTAACACGTTGACGGACACTTCTGGCTATAGCCGCCAAAGCGAAGTTCGCAATGTGGCATGACGGCTATAGCCGCCCAAAACGAAACGTTCGTTTTTAGACACTACGGCTATAGCAGCACAAATGTGCATTTACAGGCTTATAAGTAGAAGCCCAGTGTCATGTTTTGGTAACAATTTTTTAGGTTGAAGTTCGTTTTCCACCTGTTATACGAGTTGCAGCTTCAGTATGCACGTGCAGGGTGGCTAGTGGTCAGGGAAAATACAGTAAAAAAAATTATAATTGCCAGTATATTCTTATAGAAAAATTCAAATTGATTATTTGATCGAATAATCAACATAATTTTTTCTATAAGAATATACTGGTGTTTATCACTTTTTTTACTGTATTTTCCCTGACCACTAGCCACCCTGACGTGGTTGTGAAGGGAGTAGTGCAACCTAATTAAAGGTGCTAAATTAATCAAAATTAAGTTTATTTAAGAAGAAAGAGTAAAACTATACTTCTAATATTCTAAAAATTACAAAAACATATAGTGTCAATTTTGGAACTTCACTTGTCCCTACTGTCCGTCAATGTGTTAAGCTTTACGGTAATAGGGCATAACGATACAGAACCCTCAGAGTACGAGTCATTATTCTGAATTCGAGTCTTTATTGTTTCTATTGTTACAAAAAAAATTATTCGATACACTTTGAGTGTTGTAAAAAAAGAAAAACATAATAATATCACTTTAAGGTGATTCTGTATTCCAAATTTGCTACATCCTGTCACATTTTTTGATTCAATCTTGTTCGTAAATGGATGAAATTCGCCGGTGTTCTTATTCAGAAATTATGTAATCGAACAGTTTTTCCATTTTTCGGTAAAGGTCAAAATTTTTTCAGAAAATGCTGTGAAAGTTGGTGTTTTGAACCAAATTTCCGGACGCGACACCGCGGGAGGGAAAAAATTGCTTTCACGAGACTTATAACACGACATGTAATTAATTTAACGAAAAAGGAAAAAAAAATAACTGTTCGATTAAAAATTACGTCAATATTCATGCCTGCAAGTGTCATGCTTTTAGGCTTAAAAATTAGCAAGAAAATGTGTCACAAACGTTCACATTGGTGAGCGGTTAAACCATTTTTTCGAGAACCACCTTAACCCTGGGATATATAACCTGAGTATTGTGCACCTGGGTGCAATATGGTGATCGATGCATTCATTGCATCCTAGGGTTAAGTTGAAATTTTGGGTTTGATCTTTTGTGACATAAATGGCACGAAATGCAATTTATCTGTTTAAAGTAGTCTGACATATATGCTACAAAACTTATTCAATTAAATAGAACAATATATTATGCAACTACTTTTTAAGTTTTTTATTTGTATTATTATTATTATTATTATTATTATTATTATTATTATTTATAAATATGAATAGAAAATAAATCTTACCTCTTCATTTTCACTTATGCTTTTGATGAACAGAAAGAAATAATTAACATAAACTTCCATTGAATAGACATAATTGATGTCATTGTATATTTCTTTATTACTCCTTATATAGAATAAGGCTCGTTTTGTGTAAATCTGTGGCATATTGGAAAATATGTAGCATTTACTGTCTTGATACAGCATCCAGTACAGGATAGACACGTCAATAAGAGATATTAAATGACTTCGTTTTAAGCAGCTTTATTAAATTTAAATATTCATTGATACATCATTGAATAATTTTGATAATAAAACCTTTTTCTTTGAAACAACAAATCAATGTTTGTATCCCAATTTATAAAATACAGTATAAATAAGTTATTAATTATTTCGAATACTAAATACATACGTTACTATACCCATCTCACAGGAAGGACATTTTGCGCCCTCAGCGTGTCAGTTTTATGTCAAACACGTGTGCAATTACAAAAGATGAATCTTCCGGATTTGATTGGGCGTTTTCATTTGAATTATTACATCAAACAGCTACTAGTACATTAAAATGTCATAACTTTGTGAGAATCTTTAAAGAACTAGAGTACCTTTATATTTCGAAATGGAGATATTACGGATAGTAAAATTTGATTCTTTCGGGTTGGGTTGATTGTTGACGGCCAATTATCTACGCTAGGGATATAGGCCCGGGGGGAGTGCCCTTCGTGGGGGTCTTTCTAAGGGAACCTAACCCGTATTTACGCATGGATAAATCCACGGTTCGAAGAAAACCACGAAAACTCCGAACGATTAGGCCGACGGGCGCGATTGGGATCGAACCCAGCACCTCCCGTCTACCAGCTTCGAGAGCACAACCTCTCAGCCACTGGTGGGGCTTGATTCTTTCGGATGATTTTGTATAGAAACAGCTTGCCAAGCTTGACATTATCACAAAACTAGTGTTTATGCACTCGTCTAACTCAATCTAAGCGAACTCTTCCAGACGTGTATCGCCATTTTTTGTAATATGGTTGCTGAAATTGGAACACAAACTTCCAATCTGATTATGCGGCATGAGCATACTCTCTAATCTCTTATAAAGGTACTTTAACAAGAGCTAAAAAAAGCTCAACTTACAATGGAACCAGTTTTGGTGCAGCTCGCACCTAGCATCGAGACCTGGTGCATTTTGTAGCCCTGTACATAAAAGTTAGAGAACAGATAAAATTTCTCTGATAAAATCCTATTTTATATATTTTTTATACTTTTAATTTTTTATTATTGAATTTTTAATTGTTAATTTTTCGCCAAAAGCGAGTTAAGTAGCCAAATAGGGTGCTACGAATCCAACTACTACTCACACATAACAGACGACTTTGACATTTGTCTAGGGTTGGCGAGAAAAATTCTACGGTTAAAGCTAATTTCGCGCCACCGAAAATGCTATTACAATGTTGTATTTTTTCAAAGTCAAATTTGTAGGTTCTTGAAGGAATTTTAAAACTTTTTTCAGTAATTTATAGTTATTATTGACTAATTTCTATTTTTAACTGCTTTAAAGAGAAAAAAAACACTTCTATGCTAATCGATTCTCAAACTTCGTAATATAGGGTTTTAAAATGCACCAAGTCTCAATACTAGGTAGGAGCTGCACCAAAAGTAGTTCTCTTGTCAGAGTCTTTTTACACACTTTTAGTTAACTTAACTTGGTCTATGTATGTAAAGATAGAATTTTGTAATAGTTTTTTCACGCACTTCCTGATATGAAAGAATATTTTCTAAAAAAAAAAGTACATAGGTGTGTTTCCGATGTCAATACACCATTTTAATATTTTTAGAAATTAATTACAAATTAATAAATTTATTCTAAGGCATTTTACCATTAGCCGGACGAAGATGAGAAATCGCCAAATATTCACTGTTAAAATTTGAAGCGAACTGTGCAGTCGATCGTTTTTATAAAAAACGATTACATAACCGGAATTAAACGTTATTCTGACCATATTATTCCCATATTATGTTAAGAATACAGTTAAATTACGGTTATGTAATCATTTTCTATAAAAACGGTCGAATGACTGGACAGTTTGCTGCAAATTTTTAATAGCGTTCTTTATGGTTACAATAATATACGAATTACAACAACAATGGAATGAACTATGCGCCAAACCACGCTCGGTAAAATAAGCCAACCAGCTGTGAAAGTTTAACAATGAAATATTTTAAATACTAAGTAGTGGAAAATAAAATATAAATAAATAAATAAATAATGTAATATATTTGTTTTAAAAAATACGTTTTTATTATTATTTTTGTATTTAAAATAAATATTACTAATGTAATTTTTTTTTTCTTACAGACAATCATATCCTGAGCTCTTTACGGGCAGATACGAATTCTGTATCAGTAAGCACACAAGTTGATTCGAGCCTTCTTGCTTTAGGAGCAGAGAGCACGTTAGCTGCCCTAAGAAATTCTGTAAATTGGCCTGGCTTAGAATCAATTATGGAGGCATTTTACAGACATCAGCATGGTAAGCTTTTTTTTCCTATTCCTTAAGAATTTACATATTATTATTATAATTTTCTTTAGAAATCAATACCACAATTTAAGTTAAAGTACTATTCTTTGACTTCTTTAAGAATTTAGATTAACTCCAATATATAACAATTGAAAATACATGAAAATCCAACCACAGTTTTTATCTATCAAATTTAAGTGGAAATTAGCCTTTGGTAGCTTAAAACGAAGCATCTGGAATTTACATTGCAGTTCCGAGCTGTATCCTGCGAATATTGATTCGTACATGCTGTATTACAAAACTAGACATAAATCCTTAGAACCATTAAGCCCTCCAATAGATAATGTGCATGTGACATCACGCACTTAAGTAAAGAGAAGACATACATCTCAACTCGATGTAGGTAGAAAGTAAAAATTATCACAGAGCTATTAATTTATAATGTATTATTTCCTACACACAACATGATGTATTATAACTACGTGAAATTTACGAGAAATTTAGCTCGAAGTTTTGCCCACATTGATTTGAGCAAGTATGAGCAAGTATGAGTTGAGCAAGCAACAAACAAGCTTATTGACAAAAATGCACACCATCTAAAGCAGCCATACTCAATCTGCAGCTCGCGGGCCTCATGTGCCCCGGCGTCCTTTCATGTGTGGCCCAAAACACATAATCATTAATCCAAATTAATTGAGATGTGCATAAAAGTTATTTAAGACCTTCACTGCTGTTTCATAAATTTTCATGGGAAGACAAAATCTATCCTGTTATTTATTATTTATTTTAAATTATGTTAAAAGACTTTAAATGCCGTTTTCTTGGTCAAAGTTATTTTTACATATAGTCCTATTTGTGCTACAGTGATGTAAAATATCATTAATCTTCAACACTAATCAGACATTATTCTAAATTAGTTAAATTTGCACTCTATATTTCTACAATTAAAAAAATAAATAAATAAAAAAAATTTTTGCATTGAGCAAAAGAGTAATTTATCAGAGAAAATTAACTGATTTTTTTTTTCTCTAGAACTTGGAAATTCTGCATTGTTATATTATAAAATTTTATACTGATCATATTAGCTAATGCTGCTTTTTAAGTTTAAATGTTTGCCATGGAAAAAATTGGTACCAAAAAATTTTTGTTCTCCTAATTCCAAACAACAAAACTTCGCGGCATATTTCTGTAACATTTTCAATAAAAATCTACTGCGAAGTTTATTGTTTGGAAATAGTGGTGTTAAATTTTTTGGTAAAAATTTTTTCTACGACAAATGTTCAACCTTACTGGTTGATTGGTTGGTTTTATTGGCACTAAAGTCCACATTTGGACATGCTGCGCCAAACAAGAGTTAAAACCAATAAATAAGTAAAGACAAAGCAGCTAGCATAAATACATATGAGGTAACGAACAAACAAAGATGATATACAAAAACATGATAAACAAACTTATCTGGATGGGTTCTCATCCAGATTAACAATTACAGAACCACATGATATTAAAAAATAAGTTAGAACAATACTAAAAATTCAACCCTACTGATAATATTAACTTTGTTATATTGCTTTGTTGTACTATTTATGTTATTTTACGAGAAGGAGAGGTTGATTATGGCTGATATAAAGGGAAGTTGCTAGTTAAATAGGGAGAACATCACTTCCTGTTTGATCATAACCGAAAAACAGCCTATTCTTGTTGGTGTTTTAGATTTTACGTCGAAGGAAAACTTTCTTCTTGAATACAGATTTCATAAAAGTATTTCATGAAACACTAATTTTTAATCAATAGTTTTGTAAATCTCATTTTTCTGCGATTGAAAACAGCTAAAAAACTTTTAAAAGAAAACTTTGTGAATGAGAAAAGGGAAACAATTAAGGGTATGATTTTTTTTCTCGGGAAAAACAGACATGAAATAAAAAAAAAAAAAACTTTTAATATCACATATTACATGCAAATCACAGACAAAAAATTTTGTAATATTGATGCGTCACTGAAATGTTTTAAATTATGCAATAATATTTATGTATTTTTAATTCAGTCAAATAGTACTTAATCTATTCTTAACTATTGTTTCAGATCAATCAAATGAGAAAACGATATTAACAGAACGTTGTCACAAGCTAAGAAAAACTCAAGAAGAACTTAAAAAAGAAGCCGATGGCCTTACAAAACAAATGTCGGTAAGTAATGAGCAACTATATGAATAAATGTACTGGGATATTTTCATTTCATAATATCTTTTTATTACTTTAAGTTTTTTTTGTATCTAACTGTTCTATTAAAAATAATTGGCGTCATATGGCAGAAACTGATCTGGAGAATCAGGAGGAAGTGTTTTATGTAAGGTAAAGCTAGGAGAGTCTGCGCACAATTCAAAAGAATAACAATAAAAAATCTAAATATTAATTTTTTACTAAATTATTCATGACTAATTTTTACTTCATTTGTTTTTTATGTATTTCCATTGCTATTTTGTTGTTATGTTGTAATTTAATAGAACAGTTGTAATAAAACCAAGAAAGTTATTTTGCGCAATTTGTCCTTACAGGGGTGGTGTGATTGCGCACATGGGTAGGAGAGATTGTTACTAATAATAACTACAATTAAATTGTTAACAATAATAATTACACTTAAATGACATTGTTGTAAGGTTTTTGTGACCAAATATTATTGTATTAGGAGTGAATATTTCAACCTAATGATTAAAGAAACAGAAAAAGGAAATAATTTTAAAAACTATTAAACAATTTTAATTAAAAGGAACAAAATTAAAGAATCAAAAAAGCAAGTCCAGATAAGATTACAAAATAACATTAAGTTGCTTGATAACACGTTTAACTTAAAATTAGTCCATTTTCATTTTTACTTTCTTTTTATGCAAATTTACCAATAAGCTGCGTAATCTCTCCTAGCATGGAAACTAATGGAAACAGTGCGCGATCTCTCCTAACTAGCAGATGCGCAAAGAGATTGTGCGGTCTTTCATTTAAACATGGCCGCTACTAAAACGAACCGTTGATGTTCACACTGTTAGTCTAGATTAGTAGCTTATGAGAAATCGTTTAAGTTTACAATATTTTGTACTTCTGACATTGTATAGAAATTCTGACGAATAGCTATGAAAATTCAAGCACTTACTTTGGGAAAACAAAACAAAATAGCAATGCTTTTCTTAGATGCTCAAAACAATCAACGTGCACTTTCAAGTAGACACTCCACTACTGCTGTTGTACAACTACCTGGAGTCGCTGCGCGCTCACTCCTTCCCCCCGAACCTCTATGTGCGCAATCTCTCCGACCGCGCCATCTCTCCTGGCTTTACCTTACGTATTCTCTTTATTTGTCATACCTATGCCTGCATAGGTTACCTAATAAGGCATAGGGCCCATCTCCCTTCTGGGTGTCCGTCTCTCGAAACTGTTGGGGGATTCTGACTCGTCCCCAAGTGTATAAGTGGCGGTCTTTTAAGAGGATGGGATCCACCACATATAGCAACGAGCTATGTCGTCATTCTTTGGGAAAGTGAGGTGGTCAGCAGGTGGCTGCGTCCCCACCTACCGTAGCGCTTACAGGAACTCCCCTGGTCGAGCGCGTAATAAGGTCTCACGAGACTGAATACAGCAGTTGACGGGGCTGACGGGCGCCCGTAGGCGCCTGGCGGTGCAGCTCAGTTTTATGCCTAAATCTGCAGCAATCGTATAGGTGCCCACAATTGTAATAGTAGTTGCGACTCCGTTTCCGTAAAATTACCTGTAAAAGGTCAAAGTATTTGGGAAAAACCCATCATCCCATGCTATTTATTCACCAAATTGTTGCAGAGAAATGTGAAAGGTACCATTCCACTGGGATCTGAGTCTACCTTCCAAATATAAATGTAAATTTTAAAATAGAGGTTGTCTACATGGCATGTTTTTTTCTGAACTTAACAGAGAGTACACTATTCAAAAGTTTCCTGTCACTGGCACGCACTTGGTAAAATCAAAAGCAAGATAAGTGGGCTTTTCATGATCTGAGTGGACAAAACCTGAAAAGTCGACCGGATATTTGTATAGAGTAGTGGATAGAGTAGTGGCATGTAATGAAAAGTAGAACTTGTACGATAATCATCGCAGATCTGCACAATGGCTAGATGTCAATGAAGCCCCGAAACACATCTCAAACCAATCCTTCGTCCGAAGAAGATCACGAAGACTGCTTAGTGATATACAGGTGGTGTTATCCACTTTGATACAAAGCATCCAAAATTACGAGTTATGCGGCCTATACTGATCAACAGAAATGAGGTTTTACTGCTTCATAACAACGCGAAACCACACGTTTCCAGGAAAACTGTACAAAAATTACACAGCTTCACCTAGGAGATTCTTCCCACCCTTCATACTCTTAAGACCTTTCGCCAACCGACAGTCATTTTTTTTAAGCATATTGATCATATTTTATCAGGAAAAGATTTCACCTATGAAATAGCTGTCAAAAACGTTCTTGAGTATTTTTTTCGGCCCAGAACGTCAGACTTCCATATAACTGGCATAAATGCTCTGGTAATTCGATGGGAGAGCCGCATTACAAATTATGGTGTCTATTTCGATTAGTAAAAGTCATTTTCAGTAGTCATTGTTGTTTGAAGTTTGTTTATCAAATCGGCATTTCATCTGCAACAACCTAATATAAATCATATATTTTTATAAAGGGGCTCTTATAGTACCACCGAGTGTTCTAGAAATTGGAAAAAAAATCGGGTAACTAGCAAAACATTCTTGTCGCTAGTATAAAATATTTACCCCTTCTACACTACTGTCAGTTTTTGCTCCCTTTTCTGTTTACTAACAGATTTTTCGAAAATCGCTAAAATTATTTTATGAATTGAATGAAAAAGCATAATCAGGAGCATAGTAATAATATATTTTGAATTGTCTTAACTCTTCGACTCAATTAATAAATTTATTTAGAAAGTTAATGTAAATTAAGTTTTTCGACGAAACTTATAAAAATTATAATTCTTAAAAAAAGAATGAAATATGGGTACATTATAAAGTTTGACTGAATAAAGTATGCAACATCGTAAGAAAAACAATTGTGTTTCACTAAAATTATTTTTTATAAGATAATAATTTTGGAAGAAATGACTTAAGCAAACCACGGTTCAATATCCTTAAAGAATCGGCTTTAGGGAATTTTACATTATATAAGAGTTTTACAAACACTTTTTTTGTCATGGTTCTTGAAAATCTACATTTAAAAAAAATTCCTTCTTAACTAAACTGCCATATGTCATTTTTTTATGTCTGTTTTTATTTTAAATCAAAAAGATCGCCATATGTCGTATCAAACAGTGCCTTCAACCAGGAAGGGAACAGATATGACAAAAGGAAGGAAAGTCAATGATCTCTGGAATGTTAAAAACCTTAGCAAAGAAAGTAATACTACTTTGAATGCCTAAGAGGGACTGCTCAGACTGGGAACCAGATCTGTAGAGCATAGATGTCCCTCCCGGTCCCTTTATTAAGGTCTTTAAAAAAAATTACATAATTCAGCTGGAGCTGAACCCGCCAGAAAACGCGACAGGGGGCGGGGTGGAAACAGACATGATAAGGTGATACTATCTTAATGTACATTACAGGTAGTTCACTGCCAGAGACATGCCTCCAGCGCGACACTGGGCAGTGAAGATGGTTTATGATTGAATGAAGTCTATAACTCAGGAGCGGGTCAAGTTAGAAAGATCCATCAAAAACTTAAAGATGTTTTTCAGTTTATTTAAAAGTGCTGGGCGGGAAAGGATATTATCTAGCCAACCACTAGGGGGAGAAGAGGGGCGACGGATGTGCCAGCGAGCTGTAAGGGGGCAGTTAAAATAGAAGTGTGAGGCTGACGCCTCTGCGCCACACTCACAGGTGGGAGTTCGGGCCCTTTTAAACCTGTTTAGATATGACCCGAAAGGGCCGTGTCCCGTTAGGAAGGCAGTGGTTGAGGGAGTTAAAGTAATAAGATTGCAAGATACCGCCGGGACTATGTCCTAGGTATATCTACCTTTCTCTGAGTAGTTCCAGTGGTCTTGCCACTGCTGCAACATGCGCATTTTAAGGGATCTTTTGATATAGGAGTGGGGCGCAGGTAGCGAGATGTCTATGGATGTTTTTGATGTTGCTTCCTTTGCCAGCATGTCCGCAGATTCATTGCCGAAGATCCCCTTGTGTGCTGTCACATGACCTAGCGAAGTTTTATGTAGCAGGTTACTAAGTTGGGTTTTAATTTCGTGGATTGATGGTTCTAAAGGCGTAGATTGCCTGCAGGCTGGATAGGCTATCACTATAGATGGGGATTGCAATGGTTGTTTGTTGTTCCGAAATCCATTCTAGAGCTTTGTCGATGGCAAAGAGTTCAGCCTGATAAATCGAGTTGAAGTTGTCCAATCTGCAGGCCCACCGGTGAGTAAGCACTCCGCCTTCCTTAGCACAGAAAGCTGCGCCTACGCCGGTTTCGGTGCATGAGCCTGTGACTATGACATAATTGTGTGATATTATTATTTAACCTTACAAGTAAACTATGATTAGATTATCCAATGTTGGTGATTCCAGTCGCCAGCTAAATATTCTGTTCGCTATTGGCGACCTTTTGATCGCATTTCTTGAACACTGGCACCGCCTGGCAGTGAAAATCTGAACTATATTTTTTTTCAGTGACAAAAAAAATCAAACTCTTTGATAATTCTAATGGTGTAAACCACACGCCGATACGACAATTTGTTGATTTTTGAAAATGCTTCCAGATTTATTGTGCGCCTGGTATTATTCTCCCACACCTTACAGGGTCTAACTCAGATAATTTAATCATTAAATTAACGTTAATTTATTACATATTCAAGTATTATCTTATTATAATTTGTTTTGTCTGATTGTTCAACGGTATGATTCCGTTAAGTTGCAAGTGTTATCATTAAAAATAATTTTTACCTGAAAGTCAATTGTAACAGTTTTAACGGCTTTAAATTAAAGTATATTTCTATTTCTGATATAATTAAGTAAACTTTTGCATATTTCGCATAAACTATCAATACACGGTATTTTACACTTGTACCTCACATTATTTTACACTTTTACTGTTCACTGTAAAATATTGCATAAATGTTTCCTGATATAGAAAAAAAATGTTTATGGTAAAGTATATCTAATCTCATAATCATGTCTGATTCTGGAAATCTTTTCCTTATTTTCAGAAATCTTTAGAAAAAAAAGCAATTAGAAACCTCATTAATCAATGGGTTTCCAAAAATAAAAAAAAGTATTTCTCGAGATTTAAGGACAAAAAAGGGTTCTCTTTTTTTTCAGAAATAGTTTTTCACTTCTCAGAAATCTATTATTTTCTGGTATTTCTGATTGGCCCTTCTTCCAATAGTTTCTGAAGATAACAGAAAGGTTTCAGGAACCGTGCTTAACGAAGAGATTACATTGAACTGTAAATGTTTCTGCTATATTGGAAAATGTTTCTGCAACTTTTTACAATGTACTCTAACTTGACATCTGTATAATAGTAATATTTTACAATTTCACAAATCTCTTCTTGTTTCAGGAAACACTTAAATGCAAACGAGACTTAGATGAAGAGACTTTCAAGCTGCAACGGGCCATAGATCGTATCAAACAGTGCCTTCAACCAGGAAGGTAACAGATATGAAAAAAAGGAAGGAAAGTCAATCATCTCTGCAATGATAAAAAACTTACCAAAGAACGTGACACTACTGTGACTATGACATCACTATGTGGTGTCATTTATTTAAAAATTTGTTGGACTCATAAATTTAGACAGTGCATCTGAAGTTAATAAAAATTAATATAGAAATATTGACTATTAGTGAAAAGGGTTTTTGAAAATTGACTAACCAAAAAACTTTATGAAATGCAACAAACTTCGTTTTGTTTAATTTCAATTGATGGCTTTAATACAGGATGATTCAAACTGATTAACTCAATTTCATACGGCTATATTTCATTAATTATACGTTGTATATGAAGAATATAACTTACGTTTTATTTTAATTGCACTAAAGCTTATAGATGTAACATGTGGTCCCCCCCCAGTTGCACGGATAATATTTAGATGGTATCTGAATTCACTTCATACCCAACGAAGAATGTCCTGTGTCATTAAATTCACCACAGTTGTTAAACGGTCCTTTAGGTCATCCAAGGTTGGCGTCTAGAGGTGGTATATAAATGGCTTATTTTACAGACCATAATATCATCATGATCTGAAATCTGCCAAAATATGAAAAGCACCGTGACTCACATGCAACCTTTACTTTCTACATTGCCGTCACATGACGTGTAAAATGAGTCATTGTGACATCACTGTTAAGTCAATAAGTCTCATTTTTTGACGAGGTGCAAATGACTAAGAAATTGGTCACTTTGATTTCACAATGATTTCATATTTGAGTCCACGAAGTGAACCTTGATAGTCACGCCTGAGGTTTTATAAAATGGAGAATTAAATTTATCATATCTTGGTCACCGTTGTGACTGTAACACTTGTGACAATTTATGCTGTCACAGTGACGTCAAATCGACTGCCTATGCTGTTAGAGAACACCCACAAGAAAAAATCCTGATTTTATTTAAGTCATAAATGGGAAAAACCTTGTGCTGCATTGTAGCTATATGTTTTACACAATTGCAGGTGCTGGTGCTCAATGCAAAATTTATGATTGCTCTAGATATAGTATTTGAATGTTTAAAGCACCCTCTTTCAAATGACTCGTAGGTCATTCCCATGCAATAAAAAGATTCGGATAGTGTGCTCGTCTAAAACTGAGTAAATCTTTTTAATCACCCTATGTTTTAAAGATCAGATTGCTATTGTTTTCAACAGTCAAAAATTGTTCTAGTCATTAAATATCCAATTATTACTTTTAATCTCGGCGTAAAATATACGTTAGATCATAATGTAATATGCATCTTAAAAGTTCAGATACCTTTAAATGATCAAAAAATGAACATTTTCTTCATTTACTCATATTAAAAGTCAGTTAATTTTTAATATTATAAACAAAACTGTATTCAAATCTTTGCATTAAAATAAGAGTTATAGTAATGGTTTAATGGCAAAAATGGTTCATCAGATTTTCATGAAATTTTACAAACTGTTTTAGTAATGTTTTAGTAAATGAATTTATGCAAAGTGATCTAATTTTTTTTTCAGTAAATATTTATAAAGTATGTTTACTTATGCATTTAAAATGTTTCGAAATTTCTAACGTATATGGAAAATTTATTTTTTATTTTTGAAAGAATACGAGTTTTGTTTTTACAATAGGTTTTTTTAATTAGATACTATGTTTATCAACACGTTGAAAAACAATTATTCACCTGTCTGTGTTATGTGAGTGTTTTCCTTCACTCAGTGCATCTATTCTTTGGAGAATATGCATCTTTTTCTGACTTAAAATCAATAAAAAAATTTATTTAATTTCTTAGATATCAAAATTCAAAAGAATAGGTTTATTTAAATATTCCTTTAAACGTTTGTAGAAATCTGTCTAATAATTTTTAAGATAGCAAGATTTAAACTTTTGGTGATGTTTTACATTTCAAAGGTATCTGCTTCCTTAATACTCGTGTATATATGTAACTAAATCATATAAAAGTGAACTGTTATTTATTCAAAAATATTACTTATGATCAATTTACTATGTATATATATATAAAGACTGTAAAAATTGTGTGTTAATAACTAGAGAAGCACTGTCTAAATATGAGTTAATTTATATGATGATATCTAGTCTCTATTTTTTGTTCCTTTTTACCTCCGGATACAATGCTGAACATGTATAGGACCAAGTTAAAGAAGTCAAGAGAAGGATACCTTCAACCAAAGGAACCATACGAATATTTTAACATACATAAACGTATTCTAGTGGTTTTAAGCTAGTCTTGTTTCATAAATCCACGAACTGCTGTTTGTATACAATGTATTATTTCTGGTACATCTTTAAGTGTGAAATCCTGTAAAAAAAAAATCTCTCTCATTGGAAGCATCAAGCCTCTTGTTGAAATATCATCGTACAACTTTGTGATTTATCTTCATGTTTTGCACATTGATACATATACTTGCGCTGTTATATTTATATTTTACTTTATTTAGTTTACGAGATATTAAATGTGGTTCATTCAATTTTTGTTTGTGATTTCTTTTTTCCTCCTAAAATCACACAGTTTACTATAATTTACGGTACTTCTCCATTATACCGTCGACCACTTTCCATAAAAAAAAAACTATCGCCAACTGTAACGCCAATAAACAAATGAAATATCAGTAAAAATCACTTGATGACATAAAAATCACATTTAGCGCATATATGACAAATTGTACGCGTAAAAATATGCAAGAAAGAAAATTTGCTTGCTTTTGATAAATTATTTTTGTTAGTTTTCCTCTTAAAACTGAAACTTTGTTCAAGATTTTGTTTCGATTAAAAAATCTGTATATTTAACGCGAAAAGCGCATTCTGTCAAATTCACACTCTCTTCCACACGAAAATCGTCTCTTTGCGCATGCTTTTTTTGAAGGCTTCTACCTTCAGAAACGGGAAACGTGTTTAGCTTTCACCTGTTTAGCCTGGGGAGATTGAAAACGGATGGCATAATATGGTCATTGCGTTAAAAGATTAAAAAAAAAAAAAATCTCACGTTTTCACTACTAAATATGCATATTTTTTGTAAAATTTTAAAGAGAGATTGGATACAGTTATATTTATAACCGATTGAAATTTCGAAGAGTTCGGAAGATGAGAATTATTTTTTTATTGCTATGTTGAAGGAGCAGGCGCAAAAACAAACAAACAAACAAAAAATCGAGAAGAAAACATTTCTTTTACAACTAGATATCAATATTTTTTCACGAAACTTTTACACGGGCTGTAAAACCGTTTTATTTATAACCAATAAGATTTCAACGAGTTCGGACAAAAATAACAAGAAAATGAGCGCTTTTATCACTAAATTATCACTAATATTTTTTCGCGAATTTTTCATTTTAAAATATAATTTCATACAAAATCGGGTTAAAGACATAAAATAATAAAAACTTGAGTTTTTTTTTTTTATTATTATTATCACGGGCCCGGGAAATGCCGGGTGGGTCAGCTAGTAATTCTTTAAATATAAATTGTTAATTTTGGTTTAAATTACATAAAAAAATATATTTGTTTAGACTTGTAAATTCTAAAGATAAATTTTCAAGATTTTTTTTTATGCTTAAAAACTAAAGTAATTTTGCAATTACATCACACATTAAATATATTTCAAAATGTAAACTTGACGCTTAAATTAACTTTATTTTATTTAATTGAACCTATACAGCTTATCACTGATACAGTTACTCTGAAAATGAATCATATACCGGTCTTGTGTTGCAATGTGTGACTGTTCTTTTGTGTACGAATAATAATAATGGATACAAATGTATTGAAAATGCACTTATAAAGAGGGGGGGGGGGGGAATAAGTTCCGTGCGATGCATGTGAAAAAAAAAACGAGTATGTAGTTGATCAGCTACACTATACATTCAAAGGTTAAATTTTAAATTTAACACTTTGCACAGTGCAATAAAATTTTCCTTTATAGAAATTTAACTAAAGCACACTGTAGAGGTTTTTTTTTAATATTAAAAAATATAAATAAATAAGTAAATAATAATCTTGTTTAGAAACGCCGAAAACAAATAGATAAAAATATATATATATTTAACAAATTACAACGACCATTGGGAAAATGCAGATGCGATAGCGGGGCAGTGTTCGGACTCTACCATAACCCTTACCTCGTACTATAAGACGTTTAAATTTTTTATTAATTCACCTCCCTCCTAAAATACCCCCTCTTATAGCAGTCCTATTCTCCCCACCCTACTATAGCATAGCTTCCCCACGCTAGCTATTCCACCCACCTACTATAGTATGATCTCGGCAGCAGGCGGTGTTACCACCGCATCGCCACCACCGCCTGCTGCTGACGCAGAAGTCTCATTCCCTATCTACTGACTTCCCGTTTGGTATCCGAAGCTAGAATAAACCGATATATCCAAATATGATGCCAACTTTAGGTGTTAGCATTCAAATTTTTAAAGTTTGGTACAATTTCTATTTGTAGACCCCTAAGCAAAATTTAAGTATTGCTTTAACTCTTGTTTATATTGATGTCTGAGCTAAAGGTATTTTGAGGAAATTAAAGTTGAAGACCACGTTTTTTGCTTTATAAGAAGATTTCTCATCCGACGTCAATTTTTGAATTCGGCTTTTTTTCATATCTGATAATTTGCATCTATCCTTTTTGTAACTTTAACATTTTTGTAACGATTTTATGCATTTCTATTGCCTATTCAAAGAAAAATTCTTCTAAAGTTACAGAATTTCGTTAAAAACGGTTAAAAGAGTAAAGTGCGTACATCATTTGGTTCCATTCTCGCCCGAGAGCAACAAACATTTTCCCAATGGTTAATAATTTCTAAGTACTTGCTAAAAATTCGCACCTTCAAACAATGCCATGTATGCCTTTTTTTTTTTTTTTTTTTTTTTTTTTTTTTTTTTTTTTTAAATTTACAATACGCAAAGAAAAAAATCCGAATACAAGTCATAACTCTAATTCTAAAGTAGCTTTATAAAATTGTTTTCACAAATGTATTATGGTTATGATTTTCTGTACTTTAATTTTTTAAAGAAACTATTGACGCGTTTAAATTTATCAAAACTTCAAATATTTCAATAAAAAATTGTGCAGTTTTTTTCTTTCATTCTATGTGGAAATCTTCATTGCTCTATCTTGAAAAACATGTTAAAAATTAGTTAAAATGTGTTCAAAAATTGTGTCAATATTAAAATATCACATTTTAAAGATTAAGCGACTGTGTGGTTAAAATTATTAAAATGATAATGTAACAATTACTTTTCCAGTGTTATCCAATTTATGCATCGAATTGAAATGAATTTCTTTTCGAACCATAATTCTTATTTTAATAATCCGGAAAAGACTATAAATGTCATTGTCAATTCTTTATTTTGGCTTTATTATATGTATTTTTTTTTTTCATTATGTAACCATCCTTTTATTTTTAAACAGGATCGAAAAATTAAGCGTCAAGCATAAATTATGTAATACTTTCTAAAACGTCCAAAATAATTTTACAAATCTTTACTGTTTAATACAGTGAAATATGATATAAAAGCAAATAATTTTGAAAACGCATAACATACTTAAAAACCCGATTTTAGGAATCATCAACAATATTCGGGAAAATATCCGAATCCTTTTGTGCAGCCCTGTATATGATCTATAGATTTGGATATATATTACACAGAATGCTATATTTTAGTTCAGATAGGAAAAGCGTAGCTCAGTTTAAAATTCCCCTTTTGGAATTTCCGTCAATAAACGTAAATGTACTCCAAAACTTTTGTGTTGCCCTGTATATGATCTATAGAATTTATACACACCAAGTAATACACAAAAAAAGAATTAAATTTAAGAACGCGTTCAGCAACTGAAAATGCACTTCCAGCAATTATTATTAACATACAGTACCAAATTCTTTTGTGTGTCCCTGTAAATGAACGATAAATGCTATACGCACAATTTTCTATATTGAGCCTCTTGTAATGCACCTTAGTGACACATAAATTTCACTACGTTTTAAATAGTTAAACATTCTTAAAATGAACCGCAAACGATTTTTCTCCATAGGCCGCAATGCAACAGAATTCTTTTGAGTGTACCTGTAAAAAATTAAGTGCTATACACAACATATTCTATAGTAAGCCTCCTGTAGTGCACCTCAGTGATATATATCAATTTCAATATGTTTGAAATTATGTAACATCATTAAAATAAACCGCAAATGATTTTCCCCCTTAGACCGTATTGTAACGGAATTCTTTTGAGTGTCCCTGTAAAAAAACTATAAGTGCTACACACTTCATATTCAATACCGAACTTGCCATAGTAAACTTCAATAACATATATCAGTTGCATGACAATACGTATATATTTACACGATTTAGAGCACGGACAGGCAGACAGACAGATAAACCAAATTCATAAACACTTTTCAACTATGTTGGAAAGTGTTAAAAACGAGAGATTCTCTAAGTTGATTTTCCCTGGGGCCTGTCCATTGGAGGGTACTGCTAGCTTAATCCAACCAAGTATTCACTCCATAAAGCTTAATTGTACTTAGAGATCTTCGTTGGGGATGTCCCTGTCCCCTCCCCCACGGAAAACATAAATATGTTAATGACTTATTAGCAATTAGCATACACTATAAAAAGACAGAGGTTTGTTAATCTAGAAAAATATAATATAACCCCAAATGAAAATATATAATAACTTATTCCGAGTTATTAGCGATTCCGAAAAGCGTCATTTATTTTTAGAAACTTTAGATATTTTCGAAATTTAAAGAAGCATTTATAAAAACAATGTTTATTTTGCTTCCACTGATTTTTGGAAATTTTTCCGAGTAGTTTTTATAGTGTATAAATCAGTTTCTCAACCCGGAACATAAGTTTTTCGGATGCTATCAACTCTCAAGTAAGCTTTTTCATGTTCAACAAACATATTTTACAGACAAATATGACACATTGGTATCATTAACATTAAAATTAATATTATTTTGTTACTATTTCATCTATAAATTCAATTATGAAGCTTAAAATGTTTAATTCAGAATGGATAGCATCTTAAAAATTGATACTCTGGTTTGAGAAAACTGATGTATATCCTATAAAAAAACTACTTGAAAACGTTTCCTAAAATCAGTGACAGTAAAAATAACTTCGTTTTTATAAATATTTTTTTTAATCTGATTTTTTCTAATGGTAAAGAACGTTTTTTGAAATCATAGTTAACTCGGAAGAGGTTATTGTAATATTTTCACCAGTGGTTATATTAAGAAATATCTGTCTTTTTTTACAGTGTACGTGAAATGCAGGTAAATCATTTTCAACT
The DNA here is from genome assembly GCA_963931845.1 of Maratus michaelseni. NCBI lineage: Eukaryota > Metazoa > Arthropoda > Arachnida > Araneae > Salticidae > Maratus > Maratus michaelseni. The sequence continues at coordinate 109,310,023 of OZ007597.1, read as the reverse complement.
TCACTACAAAGTATGATCTCTTAAAATTGCCAATCTACCCTATTAAAATCCCTGCGCGAATCTATCTAGCCAAATACTCGAAATATATATATATATTTCGAGTATTTGGCGCAGAAAGACGCACGATTTGTAGCCAAATCGCGTCTTTCTGTGCCAAATAATCGAAATAGATATACATATATATATATATATATCGAGTATTTGACGCAGAAAGACGCGATTTGGCTAGTAGCACTTTTTAATCGCCTAATATTTTTTTTTTTTTTTTTTTTTTTTTTTTTTTTTTGCAAATTTTCTACTGGGATTCCGCAGTTAAATTTGATTGATCCTTTATTACGTACATAAGTAGTTCAAGTAGTTCCAATAGCATTTTTTTTTTTCAAAATATTTTGAGTATGCGCTTTAAGGAGACCTTCCTTGTGAGAGTATAACCCCATGTCCTTTTTCAAAGAAAAACAAGATTTACAAAAAAGCATTTATTAATTATTCTAAATAGGTCTCAAAGCATTTAAAGATACTAAACATAACAATTATTCTTATGGTGTTTTATGCTGGTTCGACGTCCATGTCTAACAGATTCGTCTGAAAATCTACGGATCTTATTTTCATTTCAGAAAATTTTAAAGATTCAAGATTCTTTTTCCATGAGGTCCAGAGTACACCATCAGCACTTTTAACAGCACCATCATGATAAAGTCCGTTCAGATTTGAAGCCAAGCAGGAATTATACCACCAGCCACCGCTGTGCTTAGCGGCGCAGCTCTCTGAACTGTTGTCGTTATCACGATCATGGGTAGAAAACATTGATCCGTCATGGATTTTTGCCAAAGAATCACCTGAAAAGAAACAATTATTTAACTCTCCAGTTAAAGTTTGATATAAGAAAAAAAACTATCTACATATATAAAACGTTAAAGTACGTGGTGGCGAAAAAGCGGATATCTCTCTTTTACCGATGACAACAAGTGATTCGTTTAGAAAATCAAACCTGCTAAACCCAACTTTAGCCTGCTTCGTTATTTGTTGTATTAAGAAAACTATTGGAAGTATCGAATTAAAACTCACTGTATAGACGTAGTTTATTTTTCTGATTCCAAAAACGCAAATTTTGTGAAAGTCGAACGGTAACTTTTCTTAATTTTTGTCAAAAACTAACCCGCCCTGAAACAAATGACCTAGACATTTGAGGGGGTCGTATTGAATTTACTTCCGCTTCGGGGTCTATCTCTCTATTTACTTTTCGATAGACGAAAGACTTACCAGAGGAAGGGTTTCGTGCAGCGATTTTTAGAGTGTTTTCGCGTTTCGTACTATATTTTGACGGGACCGGGCAACGCCGGGCAGATCAGATAGTAATTAAGAATATTACTTATGATTTACAAATATATATTAAATGAAATCAGTGAATTAAATATTGAAAACAACTGAATCATTTGTCAAGTCAGCCATACAAAGGGCTTTACAAATTTTATAAAATCTGGTAGCCAGAAAAAAATTCTAGTAGCCAGTAAAAAATATTCACCACCCCCTCCTTCTTCATCATTAATTTTCAAAAAGCACAAAAGTTTTTATAAATTAATTGAGGAAAAACAATAACAGGCATTGTTTAGAAATATTTGTTACATAGTTTAGAACGATAATATAAACTAAGTTTTCTAATGAAACTCATCAAAATCATATATCTTTCAAAAAGAAAAAGAAATATTGTAAAGAGTGAATTAACCGGCATGTTCAGAAAATGCTGATTGCTTAAAATTTCCGGATAGTTGAATGCTACAAAATCTATATCTGCTGAGGTAATCGGTGAAATAGTTAAGCAGGAAAGCAAGTTTTCACCTATTTTTCTGTCGAAGTCTCAAATAATTCTGATTTGATTATTTTTAAATTTACATTTGATGAACTTATTTTTGCCAAATTAAAAACAAAAGTTAAAAATATTTTTTTGTGTGAATATAGTTTCAAAGTTTATTTTTTAATATTTGGTAAGGATGGGGGGGGGGGGGATGGCTTAGATAAATTTTTGTACAAAAAAGAAGCAACAACAAAAACTCCATTAACTTAAATAACTTGGTCGCCAGGTCACCACTGACGACCGTATTTGTCAAGACCTGGCCATATATATATATATAGGTGAAGGTGTTATATGTTATCACTAAACGTGATGACATGTAACAATTCAAAAAATAATGTTACTGAAACTACCCTAACTTGGGATTATTTGGACTTTAGGATGCTAATTGGGCCCAAAACAAACAAACAAAAAGCTCTTATGAGGTCTTATATCTTTAGGACACGAAAATCAACAAAACATTTAAAGTTTGAATTAGTGTATAGTTTTTGGACAATTGATTAAACAGATTATACTTTTAAATATACTACCATTAAAAATACACTAAAGTAACTGTCTTTTTTTTTACTCCGTCATACATTGCGCACAGTCTAACGTCTATATAAATTAAAGTTTCTGCATATATATTTTTTTTCTGTAAATAAGAATAATGTAGTTGTAAAATGATCTTTTCTTAAATCAAAATTATTTCATTAACCAAGTTACACGATTATTTTCTTCAAACAAAATGCTAAATTTTACATTTTTTAATGAAAAAAATAATTCATAACTGAAAATCTTATCATTGTAAATACATAAAAACAGACCATTTTGAACACACGCATGTGTTTATTATCTATAACAAATTTCATAACAATTCATTCATACCGTCTTAAAGTATCATGCATGCAATGACTGAATACATAGTTTTTTTTCAAAAACCTGTGTCGAAGTTATAACTTTACTTAAATACCATACAATAAATGTGTCTTACTTTTGGAATAACTTCAGTTTTAATGATAATTCTTACAAGCAGTTTGTTTTAAAATACTTATAATGAATTATTTTATAATAATAAATCAAAATTAAAAAATCGATTTTTTGATGCCTTAAAAGATATAAGACTTCTTATACCCTATGAGATAATAGACCCACGTCTTGAGTCTATTATGTCAGGGTTATTGATACCATGCATCAGTAATCCAACTGGTAACAGCACGAGTTAGTTATATAACAGACAAAGAACTGATTTCAAACATTTTATATTTGCATCCAAGTAACCCACAATAGAGCCCAAATAATCCCAAGTTATAATAAATCACTAATAATTCAAAATCTATGATAAAACATCCCTAGTACAAACCTATCTATATTTCATTGACCAGCCATCAATAGCATCGAACTCTTACCATCTACATAATGATACCATTTAGAGCAGTTTCTAGCATGTGTTGTCTGATGAAGAAATTTACCCATAAATTCAGATCAAAACTACTAAATTTCCCGATGAAAGTGTGAGAAAACTAATTTTCACCTACAAGCAACTTATCGATGAATTGAAACAGGATTTCTATCTACATTTCATCGGCTGTCGATCATCGATTGGGAGCATCTCGATAAAACATTTTCGATGAATTTTGGATGAAAATTCAATTTATAAGGTGCGATTACGGTAACTGACCATTGTCTTTTCGTTGGTTGCCGACGAAACACCTTCCATTGGCCTAACAACTGTTGCTACAGTGGCCAATTATAATAGCAATTTAAAAATGCAACTTATGGATGAAATAAGAATTTATATATATACATATATTTATAAGTGTGCCCGCTAAAGTTCGTTGTCACCCCAATAATTTCTGAACAGCAAGAGCTATAGTCATAAAAGTGGGGTGTAGATATAGTAAAGTTGCAATGCGCTACGCAAGTAAACCACTTACAGCGCCACCTGGTGGGTAAATTTGGAGTTAGCGTTTTTTTTTTTTCAAAAACGGTACGACATACGGGAAAAAAGTCAATTACAAAATTATTCAGCGTCATCGATTTATTACAAAAAAACATCTTGCTCACAAAAATGATTCAAATGAAAAGCACAAAGCTCTGATGTGTTTGATCGCGTTGTACAAAACTGCACTTATCGAAAATGAGGCGCATCTATCTGTGATACTCAAAATCGTGTCCTTCAGCAACAATACACATCTGGACACGGGATTGCACTTCTCGCTGCACATTGTACAATATGGCAGGTGATACGCTGGCACAAGCATCCGTAATATGGTTTCGAAGTTCCTGCAATGTTGGTGGAGGGGTAGCACACTCTAGCTGTTTCATGTATCCCCACCATTTATACAAAATGAAAAAAATACTTTTTCACGGTATGTGATATTATAATTTATTTATGTAAAGATGAATACTATATATCTACTGAGAATTGAAACTCTGGAGTGTGACCTTTTCTCTTTTCTGCCGCATTATGGTATATTACAATTTTGGGAATTTCGAACCAAATAACTATGCATTTCACGCCTACTTTTAACATTACTTTACGGAAGGTGTCTTCTCTTACTAAATCGATGATGCTGAACACCTTTGCAATGGACTTTTTTCCCGTATCTCTTACTGTTTTTTTAAATAAGAACGCTAACTCCAAATTTAGCCGCCAGGTAAGCGGTTTTCTTGCGTAGCGCATGGCAACTTTACTATACCTAGACACCACTTTTATGACTATAGCTCTTGCCGTTCAGAAATCATTGGGGCGACAACGGATACGTTTCAGAACGCGGTAAAAAAAAAAAAAAAAAAAAAAAAAAAAAAAATTCCCAGACCACCTCCTAGTCCTTTTACCAGCCTCCTGTCATAATTTATCTTCATACAAATTTAATCTTGTAAATTTTCAAATGCATTTTTTTCTTTCCTATTGTCACACCTTAAAAGAAATTTCGCAAGCATTAAAAAAGTATTAAATTACGATAAAGATATTTAAACACGTATACCTTCTTCTTATAAGCCAATAAAAATCTAGAATCACTCACTATATTTTGCATCCAAAATTCACGTCATTCTGAACAGATAATGTGTCTTTTTCGTATGTAAAATTTAAATTTTCTACAATTACACAATTAGTGCGTTAAAATGGCGTAGCACTTCATTTAATTTTATTCAGAATTAAAACATCTACTATAGTTCAGCCATTTCAATTTAAAATAGTAATAATGAATAATAATAATCTCCTAAATATGACGTAACTTTCCATGAAATAAACAATAAACGAATATTCAAATTAGTATCCGCACTAACTACAAAAAGCAAAGAAATTGACTTTATTTTTATGTAATCATTGTAAATTTAATTTTTATGCATGAAAATGTAAGTGTCCATTTAAAATGGTGTTTATCATCAATGGAGGAATCTTGCTCTTCTGAAATTAACGCCTTTTATCTGTATAGTAAAGGTTTTATTTTCAAACCATACGAAATAAAATTTCAATAAATACTACGCCATTCTGATGCATTTATTGCATTTTTTTTTTTCAGTATTGTCGGAAAATACTATATTCGTCTTTTGCACGCACTAAAAACATGCAATCTCTTATAAAACCGGCAGATTTTACTATGAGTGTGTTAAAATAATGTCACTTTTTCTTATTTTTAATTCCGCCAGTTCTAAAATATAAAATAAAAAAGCGAGGTTTGCCACAATCGAGCTATGATTTTAAATCGTGTTTCGGCAACAAAATTTTTAATATCGCATTCTTTTCTTTTCGCTTTGAAAACTTTGTTGGTGCTTCGGAAATAAACTTCATTGCCTTATTTCTCTTTGACAGAATATAAAAAATTTTATGGATTCACGACCAGCAACATTCACTTTTAATTTGAGATAAACAAGTAAACAAGTCATCCTCTCTTGCAAGACAGTGGAAACACTGTTGGAAAACAAACTGTTTTATTACCCATTTAGTAAGCCACCTAAGGCAAATTGCATGTATCGGGTAGTTCGGTCCAAGAATAAAACTATCAAAATAAGATACAGCTGCGAAACATTTGAGCAACAGGGAATCAGATAATTCGAGAGTAGTCTTAGAATTACTGATTTCAGATACAGGAAAATGAACAACAAAAGAGAAACTCTGCTACAACATAAATGTTTAAGAACCCAACAATCTAAATCGTCTGAAACTGTAGAACAGGCTGAACAAGAACGAAAAATCGTAGCAAGCATACATTATGTAACACTTTCCCACACTTACAATATACTTTTACAAATCAATACCGTTTAATAAGGTGAAAGATTGTGTCCAAGTAAACAATTTGGAAAAAGCATAACGCATTAAAAAAACACAATTTCAGGAATTACCAACAATATTCGGAACAATATCCGAATTATTTTGTACAACCCTGTATGTGATAAATAGATTTGTATATATGTTACGGTAAATGTTATAAACCGGTGATTATGTATAATTACCGATGATTACACAGAATCACCACTAAACTCGGTAAATGTGATAAATTATTGAATATTTATCAAATTTACCGGTTAGTTTATAAAATCCCCATCCCTTAATGGGGAATGTAATAAATTAGGATTATTTTGTGGAGTAACGAGGTCTTATTTCCAAAAAATGAATATTTTCAAATAGCATGTACACTTCGCGTACATTAACAGAAAATAAACACTGGACACATGAAACTCGCTGTACAGTAATCTCTAATATTCATGAAATTCATTCAAGCAGCGGTCAGTAATTTATGTATGTACGCTTTGCGTACATGAACCAAAAGAAAAATCACTAAACGCATGAAACTCGCTGTACAGCACTTTCTAGAATGCATGAAATTCATTCAAGCAGCGGTCAGTAATTTATGTATGTATGTCAATTAGGTATACCTCGCATCTCCTCGCATTGCCCTAACAACCAGTCCTTTCTTGGGTACCTTTGATTTCTTTTGACAACTTTCACACAAATTTAAGTAAATGCAGCTGCACAAACTAAACGATTTTTGGTAAAGCTATGGACTTTTATTACAATCCACATTACGAGTTGGAGATTGTATAAACTAACCGGTAAATTTAATAAATATTGAATAATTTATCACATTTAACAATTTTAGTGGTGATTATGAATAATCACCGGTAATTATACATAATCACCGGATTAATCACATTTACCATAGCATATATACTACATAGCATACTAAAATTTAGTTCAGTTAAGAAACGCACAACATCATTTGAAATTCCACTTCTAGACTTTCCGTTGATAACAGAAATGTGCTCGAGATTTTTTGGTGCTGCCCTGTATGTGATCTATAGAATTTATACACACCAAGTAATAGGCGAAAAATTAGTTAAATGTAAAAACGCGCATAGCAACTGAAAACGCACTTCTGGCAATTATTGTTAACAGGCAGTACTTTAACCGAATTATTTTGTGTGTCCTTGTAAATGAACGATGGTACCATGTAATGAACCCATGTAATGCAACTCAGTGATATACAACAATTTCAATCTGTTTCAAATAGTGAAATATTATTAAAATAAATCTCAAACGATTTTTCCCCCATAGACCGTAATGTAGCGGAATTATTTTGAGTGTCCGTGTAAAGAAAATGTAAGTGCTATGCACACCATATTCTATAGTAAGCCTCTTGTAGTGCACCTCAGTGGTATATATTAATTTTGAAATAGTATAACATCATGTTTGAAATAGTATAACATCATTCAAATAATCCGCAAATGATTTTCCACATACACCGTAATGTAACGGAATTATTTTGAGTGTCCTTGCGACACAGTTCATCTTCAATACCGAACATGCCATAAGAAATCTCAATAACACATATAAATTTCATGACAATCTAAGTATATTTAAGCTAGTTAGAGCTCGGAGACACAGACGGCAGACAGACAGACAAACCGAATTCATAAAAACTTTTCCACTATGTTGGAAAGTGTTAAAAATATACGGATTAAAATTGCTATAACGAGGCAAATAAGACAGAATGATTTGAGGTTTGCAGTATTTAACTACAATCCTAGTTATTATTACCAATTACATCCAAATGTCAATGTTGGAAAAAAAATGGATGCAGTATGTCAACACGATCTCTGTATTTTTGAATATTCCACCTTTTTTTATATTACCCGGAAAGTCACGATATTCGGAAGTTGCGGGACAGTAATAGGTCGTGGGGGTGGTGCGGCAATGGCCTAGGACCCGGTTCCTCTTATGGGGCTCCGGCTACGAAGCCGTCGGATCGCTTCTACGTCCGCCCAAGTATTGTGTGGTGGTGTCCTCTAAGTTTGGGCTCCACCGCATGTTGCATCTATCTCTGTCGTCAATACATTTGAGAAAGGGTCGAGAGGCGCAGGAGGCTCACGCCCCCCATCTCTCCCCCCGGCCGAAGAGCAACACCTAGGAGGTGCACCGGGTAAACCGGTTCTCTCTGGTGGTGATCTCGTATGGATTCACGAGAATCTGGATTCGGCGGAGATGCACGCGCGCCTTCAGCGACGTCGCCTGTTTTACCCGGAAAGCCACACACAAGAAAAGTGCCACAACTCCAAACAATTCATTTTGCGCATTGTTGCACTAATAGGTCCGATTTAGGTGCATCTTACTACAGGTAAAGTGTCATAAGTGTAAGTTATCCGGAAAACCGCTAGATTACGCTATATGTCACTCTGCCACCAAAGAAGGAAGAGAATTGTATAATGACGTGGTATAATTTTATTATTTTATTTATAATGACGTGGTATAATTTTATTATTTTATTTATAATGACGTGGTATAATTTTATTATTTTATTTATAATGACGTGGTATAATTTTATTATTTTATTTATAATGACGTGGTATAATTTTACTCAAGCCTCCCTATCGCTTCTACATCTTTATTCTTAAAGGCTTTAAACTTTTATGTAAACTTTTACAGGTGCATACAGAGCTAAATGTATAATTTTATGTTACAGTAAAAATCTTTTTTTGCCTCTCCTGTGAAATGCAGTATTTTTTAGTTGTGTTACTTTCTTGCGGGTGAGCGATACATATACATGTACATAGACATGCATATATATATATATATAAACAAGGTGTTTTTAAGAGCATTATATGATATTAGTTTTCTCCCTTAACGGAATATTGCTTACCTTTCATTTTTTTTGAGAATTGCAAGCCAAAGTGTCGAACATACAATAAACTAGATTTTCTTAAATATAGTGTGAAACAAAAATCGGAAAAATACAATTAGATTTAAAAATGCATGATTTACTATTACATTATTATTGCATCTATTATTGCACCAAAATTAATAGACAAATAAACACATTCAGGAATATGCATTATAATTCCTTCGTTGCTGAAAAGTTCTATTGATCTATAGGGTGAAACCGCCAGTTATTGACACCTAACCGTGCAGTAACTGACACTTGAGCAAGAATCTAACTCAAATAGGTATTTTGTTGTAAAATTCTGCAAAATGATGTCATCTAGTGGTAAATGATATACGTATTTTTATTTTAGACTCAATGTATTCACCACTAGAGGGCCAAGAACATATTCAATGAGGAAGAAACTTTTGAGAATACAAGTTGGAAATTGTACGTCAAACGTGACAAATGAGGTGCGTTCGTGCTATAGCTAGTTATATAAATATTCAGATCTTCTTGATTTTTAATTCTGTGAAATGAATTATGTCGTCTGCAGATTAATTTCTGTCATAAAATAAATATCTCGGTCGCTTGACGATTCAACCTCGGAAGCTCCTATAACAAAAAAGCACCGATTTTTTTTTAAATAATTTACATTTCTTAATAAATATTTTTATTAATATTTCCTAAAGTTTTGATTCGATTTTCATAAAACTTGAAATCTCTCGACAAATTTCTGCAATGATAATATATCTAAAATTTCAAACCATTCGGTTGGGTAATTTTTGCGTTGTTATATGCGGACCGACGGACAGACAGACGGACGGACGGACGGACAAAGCGACGACAATAGGTGCTACGTATTTATATAATTACGAACGCACCTAACAAGCGACGACAATAGGTGCTACGTATTTATATAATTACGAACGCACCTAACAAGCGACGACAATAGGTGCTACGTATTTATATAATTACGAACGCACCTAAAAAGTGCCATTTTGAAGCAATCGTCTTATTTCTAAAATTAAGGAAGTGCTTATCTAATCTATTTATAATGCAACCATCCTAAACTTTTTTTCTTAAAGTTATACTTATAGAAATTAGTTTAAATCTGCATATGATATATTAGGGCCATGATTTAGGGTCTATAGTTATTTAATTTAGCTTAATGGGGGGTGCCAGTTATTGGTTCCTAGAATTTCCTTTCACCAGTCTCTGACAGAGGTGTTAGTTATTGGTTATATTAAAGAAAGTTGAAATCTATCATTTGAACTGTTTAAAAATGCATAATAATAAATTAAATTTGTCCTGTAGTAAACACCATTAAAATGTAAGTTGTTTTACCAGTGTCTGACATCAGAAGTCAGTTACTGGTTCATATATGTCAGTTACATAATGCAGTACTAAATATTACTCCTATACGTACACTCTTACTAGAATATACTCTGCACTACTAATAATGCAGTACAGCTTACTAAATCCCACTTTTTATAATAAATATTAATGTATTATTTTGTGTAATAAAGAATAAAGTTTTTTAAAATCATTTTATCTTTTAAATTAAAGTGTCAGTGTTTGGTTCACTTTGTGTCAGTTATTGGTGTTTCAAAATAGGGATGGTGTCAGTTACTGGAGTTTTTGACCATATTTATGAATAAAATTAATTTTTAATAATAAAATGTATAACTTTTCAAAATTTTGCCAACAATATTTTTAGGGTTTCGTTCATCTCACGAAACCCTATTACTCCCGCTTCGTTGTCTGTCCGTCACAGAGCCGGTTCTCAGAAACTATTTAACTTACAGGCATGAAATTTTGTGTACTTATAGCTGAATACCTGCTATGAAGCTAAAAATCATAAAATTTGAATAAACCGTATTATTTTAATATATAGAGATAAAAAACCAAAAATTTAACAGCTTTTTCCTATTAAATTTAAACATTTTTCGTTATAGCAGTTGCCATCAATTAAAAATCCAAAATAAAATTCTTTATACAATAATTAATTTTCTATTGAAAGATTAACAAATGAAAATGAAAATGAAATGAAATGAAAAATGAAAATGAAATAAAAAGTTTCACCAATTGAAAATAATAATAATAATAAAAGATTAATATGACGTCATATTGGTAATAAAACGGAAATTTTCAAACATTTCTCAATAATAAGAGGAGTATGAGTATGTGTAAATACAGAAAGCAGCTTAATATGACGTCATTAGAGAATTAAAAAGAAAATTAATCTGACGTCATAACGGATTTTTCAAATGCTTGAGAATAATACAAAGAGAGTATCAATATGAGTAATAGAGAATAGTAAATATATAAGTTTGAGGAACATATTGAATCATGATAAAAACCCGATTATGAAAATACTGGCATATTTTAACATTTTGAAGGTCTCTATACAACATGTTTAATTTTTAATTTTAATTTTTTTTTTAATATCGGATTTAGTCCACATGACAGATATTATTATGACAGAGTTATAATAGCGGGCTTCATATCGCATTTAGTCCACATGACAGATATTATTATGACAGAGTATAATAGCGGGCTTTGTCCGCTATCGAGCCGGTTCAGATATTCGAAAAAACGAGAAAAATAGACTGGTAAATTTTAACTTTGTATAAAACATGATTTTTATTTATTTATTTATTAAAGGAAGGATAAAGTGTTTTGAAAGGAATATTAAACGAAACCCTTTTGCGATCTTCAATCACACTCAACCACTGGTTTTAATATTAGCTCTATCCTTTTAAAAGCACAGGTAAGTATAACATAGATTTAAATTTTTGTAATAGTGATTTGAACAAGAAAGAATCCTTTAAGTGTGAGTTACTAGGGGTTTCGCCCTATTCCATCTTTCTCGAACGAAATTGTCTCAATTTATTCCAGAATTTATCTAATAATCTTATAGTTATTCTGGAAATACACAATTATTTCTTATATTTGAGAAGCAGGATAAATTCATCTCTCTTATTCCTGAAAATTTCTAATGACAGTGCAACTGTTCGTTTTTCCTGAAGAAAGAGAAACATCTATTTTTGGAATGAAATTCTCTCATTATTACAGGATTTAAAAATATAATGTATTGAATTTCCTTATGATTTACTACATGGACATACAGGATACAAATGACATACTTGTCTTCATTTTAACAGGTATATTGCTTAAAATAGAAATTTATTAGCGTCAGTGGCGTAGCTACATGTTCAGCGCCCTGGAGCAAGTACAATCGGATCACCCCCTTCTCTACCAGAAAAGGTTGCCCAAAATTTGTTTTCAGGTTTAAAACATATATATAATGCAGTAAAACATCCTGCCATAAATGAAAAATTTTCATGATGCTGATAGAAGGAATGCCATACAACTATATCTGCTAAGACAGAAACATGTCTAAAACGGAATTTCTCCCAGTCCCTTGCGATTCCGTCTTAATAGACTTCATTGCACTTATTTCAAATTAATACATTTTTTTGCTATAAAACACAACCTGTAAACCTGTAATGCACATGCAAATGCCCTCATTTGTGCTTTTAAACGTTCTTTACAATTTTCATAAATTCAGACGCATAAAACAATAGATTTATAATGTATATTATCTTAAATAAAAATTTTGATAAGTCAAGTTCAAGGAATACTATAGTTTAATTTATCTAATTTTTAGCTAAAACAAAATCGGAAAGCATTGAAAAAATATTCCGTTTTAGACAGGTTTGCGTATTAGTACATATAATCGCGAAAAATTTCTATAAAAGATAGGATTCCGCTTTCACAGGTTTTACTGTACATTTTATATATTTAAAAAACTGGCGAATGTAAAAAAAAATATTTATACAAATAATTTCGTTCCTTTGTAATTTTGCGCCCTTATTATTCTCGCGCCTGGAGCAATGTGCTCCAACTGCTCCACGGTAGCTACGCCCCTGATTAGCGTGTTGAGCAAGTTTCATTTTACACAAGTAACTGACTATGTTGAGAGCAGATAATTAAATTCGGGGCCGCTTCATTTCTCTTACGGGAAGTTTCTGCAATGTACAGATTCCGTCTTAACAGATTTTACTATACATTAAAATCTACTAAAACGAAATTGCGAAAGACCTAGATAAAATTCTGTTTTTGGCAGGTTTTCGCCTTAGCATGTACTTGTCCTTTGCCCCTTGCAATTACATTAAATTCTTTTCGCTGGCACCTTGAATTTTTTTCGTTTATGCCGGACGTGACTAATGCAGGGGCATACGAAGCAGCTGTCCCGGGCCCCCGATTTGAGGGGGTCTCCCATGGGCGTGCGCAGTAATTTTGTTAAACGGAAACCAAATGTTAAAAATTGGCCAAAAGTGATCAAAATTCTTATTTTTTCAAAGTTTTATGTTTGTTCACCCCTTTCTTCCCGTGCCCTATGCTCCTGCCCCAAAACAATCAACTACAACATCAGAAAGCTAATGATTAAAGTTTTATTGTAAAAACTTAGTAGTCCATTGTTTTTAAGAGAAAATCATTATTGACATTATCCTCGTAAAAAGGCAAGTTTAAAATCATTAATGATGACCAATTGGGGGCATTATTTTAGACATCGTATAACATACGTATGATATGACAAATAGCTAAGAAAGAGTGAAAAGCCTGTATTTAGACTTTCCTAACAGATTGTAATTAAGATACAGTCTAAATACATTTTAAATACAGACTGTATTTAGACTTTTTTAACAACATTAATGACTTGCATGATCCCTTAATATTCCTATATATATATATATATATAGGTGTATTCGATCACTTTTTAAAGTTGTGATCATCTTTCTTATGATACTCTGTATACAGATGTGAATAGCGCCTGTTACGAAATTTATGTATGAAGTTTAATACTAGCCACTTCAGCATCATCCAAGAAAATTTTCAATGGACAGATAGAAAGCCCCCCCCCCTCCAATAATCCTTTACTCGAGGCCCTAGATACTCTAAGTCGAGCTCTGTGTTTATGGCAGGTTTCTTTTATACACAGGCTCCGTTTTTAAAGATTTTACTATACTTATATATTTTACTTAATTTTGTTTTAATACCTTTTTGATCTCAATATAACTCATTTAAACTAGTCCGTAACATTATTTATACCAGTCAATAACATTATATCAACATAATTTTACTTGCCATTACTGCCCGATTTTCAACAAAGAATCAAACTATTAAAAGGCAATTTTAACCAATTCTGCTTCATTTAAATTAATAATTCTCGATGAATGCAATTTACTCACGTGACTTTTGTTTTAGAGACTGTTCCGTGAATTGTGTCGTGTTTTGTTCCAGACGGCTTTCAAATTCACTCGTTGCTACACAGCTACCGTCGCAACTAATCTTAATTTGAAGGGAAAAGAGTTTAATTACATATATTTTGCTTAAATTTCTCCCTTACTACTCTGAATCTGTGAATTTATAAATGTGCTTTTGGAGGATTTATTGGGGATTCGAACGCTACTGCGTTAAAGCATCTCTGAATCTGTAAATGAGCTTTCACGTGGAAAAAGTGAATTTGAATTTGAATTTGAATGAAACCGCAATATTATGTTTTATTTCTGGTTGAGTGAAGTAAATAGAAACTTTTCGCTCAAACTTGCTACGCATTTCTAAAATTAATTATTGTAACTATATGTTAAATTTTAAAAAATACATTACGCTTCACAAATTATTGGTGTGTGACAACGTTATTTTAATTAATATATATGATACCGTAGAATAATATTCTGTGGTGGCCATAGCAGCATACTAGTACTTTTTTTTTTTACTTACGACAGGTTTTCGTTATGTACAGCTGTTTCTTTTTGCAGGTTTTACTATACATACATATTTTATTTAGTTTTGTGTTAAAACGTCCTATTTCTTTCAATGTAACCATTTTAAGCCAATTCATAACATTATCATCATATTTCATTTAATATCATCGTCCTGTTTTCTACAAAACACGCATCTATTAAAAAGGCAATTTTAACCAATTCTGCTTCATTTAAATTAACAATACGTGATGAATGCAATTTACTCACGTGACCATTGTTTCAAAAAGACTATTCAGCGAAATGCGTCGTTTTGTTCTTGTTCCAGACGGCTTTCAAATTCACGCGTTGCTACATAATTACCGTTGCAACAGCTTCTTAATTTGAAAGGAAAATAGTTTAATTACATTTGTTTTCCCCTTAAATTTCTCTCTTACAATTCCGAATCTGCGAATTTGTAAATGATCTTTTTGAGATTTAATGTGGATTCGAGCGTTACTGTTAAAGCATCCCTGAATCTGTAAATGAACTTTTGCGGGGGAAAAAAAAAAGCTAAATTTAATTTGAACTCCAAACTCCAACATAACAGCGATATTTTTAGTTTTATTCCTTGCTGGGTGAAGTACGAAAGAGAAACTTTTCGCTCAATTTTGGAAATTTGCAAGGCATTTCTAAAATTGATTATTGTAACTCAATCTTAAATTCAAAGAAATGCCATTATACTTCACATTCATAATTGTTGTTGTGTGACAGCGTTATTTAAATTAATGTATTAGAATAATGTGGAAGAAAATTTTGTGGCGGGCATAGCATAATAGTCATTTTTTTTCTTACGGCAGGTTTTTCTTATGTGCAGGTGTTTCTTTTTACTGATTTTACTATGAACACATATTTTATTTAGTTTTGTTTTAAAACGCCCTATTGCTTTCAAAATAACTATTTTAAGCCAATTCATAACATTATCACAATGTTCCATATAACATCATCGTCCTGTTTTCCATAAAACATTCATGTACTGAAAAGGCAATGTTAACAAATTTCGCTTCATTTAAATTAACAATACGCGATAAATGCAATTTACCCAAGTGACCTTTGTTTCAGAAAGACTGTTCAGCGAAATGCATCGCGTTTTGTTTCAGACGGCTTTCAAATTCACACCTTGCTACACATTTACCATCTCAACTACTCTTGATTTGAAGAGAAAAGGGTTTAATTACATCTATTTTGTTTAAATTTATCTGTTATTATTCTGAATCTGTGAATCTGAAAATGAGCTTTTGGGGGGAGCATGAGTTCGAGCACTATTGTGTTAAAGTATCTCTGAATCTGTAAATGAGCTTTTGCTGAAAAAAAAAAGGAAAAATTAATCTGGACTCGAATGTAACCGCAATATTTGCTGTTTTATACCCCGTTGGATGACGTAAGAGAAACGTTTGACTCAATTACGGCAAATTTGCCAAGCATTTCTAAAATTGATTATAGTAACTCGATATTAAATTCAAAGAAATTCATTATATTTCACATTCATACTTGCTGATGTGTGACAATGTTATTTAAATTAATATATTATAGTAATAACGTGGCAAGATATTTTGTGATGGCCATAGCATAATAGTATTTTTTTTTCTTACGGTACGTTTTTGTTATGTGTAGGCGTTTCTTTTTACGGGTTTTACAATATATACATATTTTATTTAGTTTTATTTTAAAACACCCTATTTCTTTCAATAATAACTATTTTAAAACAATTCATAACATTATCACCATGTTTTTATTTAACATAATCGACTTTTCCTATAAAATACCCATGTATTGAAAAGGCATTTTTAACAAATTTCGCTTCATTTAAATTAACAACACGCGATGAATGAAATTTACCCACGTGATCTCTGTTTCTTCAGACAAATGCGTCGTGTTTTGTTTCAGACGGCTTTCAAATTCACGCATTTCTATACAATTATCATCTCAACTACTCTTGATTTGAAAGGAAAAGAATTTGATTACATTTATTTTGTTTAAATTTCGCTGTTACTACTCTGAATCTGTAAATCTGTAAATGAGCTTTTGGAAGATTTAGTGTAAGATTCGAACGCTACTGTGTTGAAGCATCTCTGAATCTGTAAATGAGTTTTTACGAAAAAAAGAGGGGGGGAGGGATTTAATTTGAACTCGAATCTAACCGCGATATTTGTTGTTTTATACCTTGTTGGATGAATGAAATAAGGGAAACTTTTCGATCAATTTCGGCAATTCGCAACGCATTTCAAAAATTGATTATTGTAACTCGATATTAAATTCAAAGAAATTCATTATACTTGACATTCATAACTGTTGGTATGTGACAACGTAATTTAAATTAAGAGCCTACACTAGTCACGGGAAGAGACGCTCAAGCTAATGTTAAGTCTATGGGAAGGTTCTTGCGCGATTTCTCGCTCGCATTTTAATATTTTAAAATATTTTTTTGCATAGGATAGCTGAGGCCGATCCCTAACGTTGTTAGTTTTTACTTTTTTGATTTTAATAACAGTATTTTTATAAGCGGACATTTCTAATTTCGGAACCTGTTGGAACCGGTTCTGAAAGTGAAAGTACCCTTATATAAGAAAATTGGAACCAAAATCGAAAAATTAAAAACTAACAACGTTAGAGATCGACCTCAGCTATCCTATGCAAAAAAAATTATTTAAAAATATTAAAATGCGAGCGAGAAATCACGCAAGAACCTTCCCATAGACCTAACACTTAGCTTGCGCGTTTTTTCGCGTGACTGATGTAGGCTCTTAATATATTATTTAAAATAACGTTGAAGAAAATTTACTGGTGGCCCTAGCATACTGGTTTTTTTCATATATTCAGTTAGTTAGTTAGTTACAGCATCTTTTTCTCATGTGCAAGTGTTTCGTTTTATAGGTTTTACTATATATATATATATTACTCGATTTTGTTTTAAAATGCCCTATTTCTTTCAATGTAACTATTTTAAGCCAATTTCTAACATTATCATCATAATTTCTTTTAATATCATCGCCCTGTTTTCTACAGAATACCCATCTATTAAAAAGATAATTTTAACCAATTCTGATACGTGATACGTTTAAATAAATAATAGCTATTAATTATATTCTCACATGACATTTGTTTCAGAAAAGCTGTTCAACAAAATTCTTGTCCAAAATGCATCGTGTTTCTTTCTGTAAGGCTTTCAAATTCACGCATTGCTACACTTAATTACGAACTTAACCAGTGATAATTCAGGAGATGGCCCGGGAAGAACATGCGCTCCCCTCGGAGTGTTGATTACATACTAAAATTTATATTAGCTGGAAAGTACTTCAAGAAGAAACCTTTCTTAGGTGGTGTGTTATTTTTCTGTTATTATCATTATTTTTTTTGGGGGGAAAGGGGTAGAGGCTATATACAAACTATAAATTTTATGTATCCCAAGGGATATGTAAATTACGTTCTGCTGGAAAACGCATAAAGCACTCGAAAACGCACTTTTAGCTATTACCGCCAAAGAGATGGTAATGTATCCAAATTGACTTTCTGTAAAAAAAAAGTTATAAAAGCATATATCAAATTGATTCAATTTGCAAAAGTACTATAACATCATCAAAACTTACTTCAGCAATCAATAGTCGTAAAGTATTGAAATTCGTTTGTATGTGCTTGTAAACGAACGATAAATGCTGCGAACACTATAGCGCTATAGGGAACATTTTGCAAACAATGATATAATTCAATATTTTATAAATAGTGTAAAATTATTAAAATACACCGCAAAGGATTTTTCCCCATACACCGTAATGTAACAGATTTCTTTTGAGTGTCCCTGTAAACGAACTATACTATAAATGGCACATATTTCATTTTCAATATCGAACATGCCATACTAAACTTCAATAACATATATCAATTGCATGGCAATCCAAGTATATTTACTTTAGTTAGAGCACTGACAGACAAACCGAAATCATAAACACTTTTCTACTATGTTGTAAAGTGTTAAAAATATTGAAGTTGCTTCAGCAGTTTCCATGAAAAAAGAAAATAAATGTCAGCTATTTTATATGCGATTTTTCAATTTTTATCGCTACCTTAAACCTCTCTCTTAATTGTAAATTATCAATCATTTTGAAAAGCAATTTCAGTCAATTCCAATTGCTCCAATAACTGTGCTAACTGAATTAAATTTAATTGATTGAGACACGTTTGTTTACCAGAATCTCTTCAGAGAACTATTGTCCGGAATGGGAATTATTTTGTTTCTCTCAGCTCTAAAATTCGTGCGTTGCCACATTTAATTATACAAGTAATTACTCTTCCAGAACGAAACAAGTGTTTAATTATTTCTCTTTTGTCTAAAATTCTCTAATTGATTGACCCTGCGTATCTGTAAGTTTGCAAATGAGCTTACAGCAATTAACGTGACTTAAATGAATTTGAAGATAGCTCCGTATAAAGGGAAGATAGCATTTTAGTTTAATTTCTTGTAGATACTTGCTGTACTTTCGTATTAGCCGGGTGTAAACTTCAATAAAATATATAGATTGCACGGCAATCCGAGTATATTTACTTTAGTTAGAGCACAGAAAGACAAACCGAATTCATAAACACTTTTCTACTGTATTGTAAAGTGTTAAAAATACTGAAGTTGCTTCAGCAGTTTCCATGAAAAAAGAAAATAAATGTCAGCTATTTGATATGCGATTTTGCAATTGTTATCGCTACCTTAAACCCTTCTCTTTATTGTAAATTATCAATCATTTTGAAAAGCAATTTCAGTCAATTCCAATTGCTCCAATAACTGTGCTAACTGAATTAAATTTAATTGACTGAGACACGTTTGTTTACCAGAATCTCTTCAGAGAACTATTGTCCGGAATGGGAATTATTTTGTTTCTCTCAGCTCTAAAATTCGTGCGTTGCCACATTTAATTATACAAGTAATTACTCTTCCAGAACGAAACAAGTGTTTAATTATTTCTCTTTTGTCTAAAATTCTCTAATTGATTGACCCTGCGTATCTGTAAGTTTGCAAATGAGCTTACAGCAATTAACGTGACTTAAATGAATTTGAAGATAGCTCCGTATAAAGGGAAGATAGCATTTTAGTTTAATTTCTTGTAGATACTTGCAGTACTTTCGTATTAGCCGGGTGTAAACTTCAATAAAATATATCGATTGCACGGCAATCCGAGTATATTTACTTTAGTTAGAGCACAGAAAGACAAACCGAATTCATAAACACTTTTCTACTGTATTGTAAAGTGTTAAAAATACTGAAGTTGCTTCAGCAGTTTCCATGAAAAAAGAAAATAAATGTCAGCTATTTTAAATGCGATTTTGCAATTTTTATCGCTACCTTAAACCCTTCTCTTTATTGTAATTATCAATCATTTTGAAAAGCAGTTTCAGTCAATTCCAATTGCTGCAATAACTGTGCTAACTGAATTAAATTTAATTCATTGAGACACGTTTGTTTACCAAAATCTCTTCAGAGAACTATTGCCCGGAATGAGAATTATTTTGTTTCTCTCAGCTCTAAAATTCGTGCGTTGCCACATTTAATTATACAAGTAATTACTCTTCCAGAACGAAACAAGTGTTTAATTATTTCTCTTTTGTCTAAAATTCTCTAATTGATTGACTCTGCGTATCTGTAAGTTTGCAAATGAGCTTACAACAATTAATGTGACTTAAATGAATTTGAAGATTGTTCTGTATAAAGGGAAGATAGCATTTTAGTTTAAATTCTTGCAGATTTTTTGCTGTACTTACATATTAGCCGGGTGTAAATCTCAGGTATGTATCCCAGGTGTGTCACTGTGTAACACTTTCCAACAAACTTGAAAAGGGGTTATGAATTCGGTTTGTCTGTCTGTCCGTGCTCTAACTCCCTTAAATAGATTCGGATTGTCATGCAATTGATATATGTTGTTAAGGTTCACTATGGCATGTTTGGTACTGAAAATGAAGTGCGTAGCACTTATAGTTTTTTTACAGGGACACTCAAAAGAATTCCGTTACATGAGTTGCCACCATGCTTTGTGTAGTGTTTTGAGCTTGTCTAGGCAAGTTCTGTCACTGGCCCATGAATGCAGGGACACCCTGTATATATAGACTCTGTTTTGACATGTTTTATTGTATTACTAGCTGTTTAACCCGTTCTACGCACTGGAGTTTATTAATCTAATTCTAAAACCAATATTAAAAATAAAAATCAGTACAACCAAATGTATCTATATAATATGTCGAAAAATATTTTTCTACTACTTTGCATTTTCTTTAATGAAATTTAATTTATGATGTTGCTATGGCAGCAGACAATAAAACGATATCTTTGGAATAAGGAAATAAATAGAATAAAAAGTTTTGTTGATGTTTGTGATAAAATGTTTTTCTTTATTTTTTTTAAAGTAATAATTAAGCACAATTAAATAATATCTAATTATTTGCATGCGAGGTGAAAGAATTATCGTAATACCCGCTACAGCTTCTTAGTATTGCAGCGTGGCGTACGTAATATGTATATCTCACATTTCAGTAAACATTTAGAAGTGGTTAGAACTCACGCGATTGCTGGTTGAACATAAAAAAGGCAAAAATTCGTCAAAAACATAACATAAAAAAAATCTATTTAAAATGTTCGAATTTTTTGACCCAATCGTTCATGGGCCCCCTACCAGCAACCCGTGTGCCAAATTTCGTAGCCCTGCGAACTGTGGTTTCGGAGTTTATGAGGTTACATAGATAGTTACGCGCGAGGATTTTAATAGGGTAGATGCTAAAATAAAATTTTCAGGAAGCCACTCAATCTCTTCCTCTTTATTGTAAACTATCACTCACTTTGAAAGTGAATTTCAATCAATTTTACTTATTTAAATATCTGTTCTAATTTATTTTAACGTAAAATACACGACATTTGTTTAACAGTCTGTTCAGTAAAAATTACTGTCCAAAATAAGAAAAGTTTTGTTTCAGGCAACTCCAGAATTCACGTGTTGCCAAATTTAATTACAGAAGTAATTACTCTTTCCATGTGAAGGAATAACGTTTAATTACTTCTCTTTTGCCCAAATTTCACTAATTCTTTGGTCCTGTATATCTTTGAATTTGTAATGGAGCTTACAACAATTAACAAGACTTAATGAAATTAAACGTTGCACTGTTTGACAAAACGATGGCCTTTTTTCGCCCCGTGCATTTTACAAGGTTCAGATTCCTCTATACTTTTAAGAACTTGATGAACTAAATCGATATCAAACTGTTTTCAGTATTTCAGTTAGAGTGGTATATATATATATATATATATATATATATATATATATATGTAATCTTCAATACTAATCAAACATTATTTAAAGTTATTTAACAGAGTATTATAAATAGTATGATTTCTACCTTACAGAAAACGCATTTATATCATGTTGACCCTATTTATTTTAGATTGCAAGACATTTTATATGAAATCCATACATTTAAAGATATTTACTGATGCATAAGCTTGAGAAATCTATCGAGGAAACCAATTTACGAAAGACATCATAAGAAGGTGGAGCTTCTGCTGTTTTAAGAACCATATTTCACAAAAACATACCACCTGTGCAATGGTTATTATAGTAAAAATGTGTTTAGTAATAATGTGTTAATATAGTATTTAATATAGTAAATGTTATTAATTAATTAATATGTTATTATTTAATATTATTATTTAATATTATTTTTTAATATTATATGTTAACATCATATGTTAATATATAATATGAAATTATTGAGCATATTTTCGGCACCTGAGAATAACCTTTAATGTTCTAGAGCAGCGAGTTTTAAACTATGGTCCGTGGACCCCAAGAGGTCCGCTGCGCATTTTCAGAGGTCTTAGAAGGTGCCAAATTACATGAAAATCGTTCAGTTATTTAGAATTTGGTATCAGTCTTGCAAAAGAAATGAAAGGAAAAGCTAAAATAACTATTTAAATGTACTGAATAATTATTTTATATTTTCTATAAGTTTGTACATCTTGTATTTGATATACAGAGTGAGTAAAGTCTTTACTTTAGAGCTCCATGAAATTTTAATACAAAGGTAAATATTACTATTCAAAACAGTGGTGCTCGAAAATACACAAAATCACACTACTACTAATATATTAATTAATATTGGTGTGATGTCTCTTCCGTATGTGTGGGCGTTCTAAAGGAAACAGGCCGTTCTAATTACAACGAACACTAGTTTAATTCTTGACATAAAGTTGACATAAGAATGACGAAGACAGGTACATCACACGACATTAAATGAACATAAAAGATTATTCATATTTTTCAAGATTCATGATCGGTAACATTTACGACCATTTTCATAACCAATTCTGGTTTCTCATACCACAAACGACGTTCTTCGCCGCTGACGTTCTGCGTTCTACTGCCGCGCGCTTTCGTTTCTCCAGAAGGGGGCGCTACTAGAGCAAGAAGAGGCATGCGCAATCCTCACACCTCCCCCTTTCGAGAATTTGATTTAGTCTTTTGAGACAAATCAATATCTAGTAAATATCTAAACAAACAAGTAAACATATTAATACAAAAATTCAAACACTTAAAGAATATCAAAGAAAATAAACAAATATAATACACTATAACACTAATACTAATATTTTAAAGTTCGAGGATAAAGTTAAAGTTTTTAAAGTTAAAGTTCAGACTTGTAACACAGAAAAAAAAATGTTCAAAGTTTTTAAGTTCAATGTGAGGCATGTAGCCTACTTAGAGAGTCAGCATTCGCGTGGAGTTTCCCACGTCGGTACGTTATTTGGGCTTGAAAACGCTGTAGTGCAAGGGCCCATCTTTGAAGGCGCGCACTTTGAGGTGCACAGTCCGTGAGAAATTTCAAAGGATTATGGTCGCTCACCACAGTTACGTGCGAACCATAAATATAGTGTTCGAACTTTTTCAGGGCGAAGATAACAGCATAAGCTTCCTTTTCGATGGTAGCATAACCTTCTTGGCATTTGGAGAGCTTTTTACTTGTAAAAGCAATGGGATGCTCTTGTTCATTTTCATCTTTTTGAGATAGACAAGCGCCTATCGCATACGAAGAAGCATCTGCATGTATAACAAATGGTTTCTGAAAGTTCGGGGAATAACAGATGGGTGATTTACTGATCGCCTGTTTCAACTCAAAAAAGGCTTTGTCACAATCCTCAGACCAAGTAACTTCATTAGGGGCACGTTTCTTGGTAAGTTCAATCAATGGACGAGCTATGTCGGAGAATGAAGGAACATAGGATTGGTAGTAAGATAGAAGACCTAATATGCTTCTGACATCTTTCTTTGACTTGGGAACTTCTAAGTTTTGTATCGCTGATACTTTGTCGGGATCGGGTGCATGTATACCGGGTCCTACCACATGACCTAGAAATTTTTTTTTTTTTCGTTTTCGCCGTCTTCTCGTACTAAATGTATTGTTCATTCGGCGAAAGCCATCACGTGTATACTGTTTCTTCCGCACAGTTTCCTTATTTCCACTTTATCATAATTTTTAGAAAGTTCAGTTTCATTTTTATTTTCGTCGATCGTCACTTCCTTAGTCTCTGTAAACTCATCAATCTTCTCGAATTTCTTTTGGCATTTTTCTAACATCATGTTGTCAGGATGATTTAACTTAAGGAATACATCGGGTTCTTTGTTTGCTATTTCATGTGATTTCACACAACCATTGACTATAATGTAGTCGGAATTTTCATCGTAAACAAGAGGTTGTTTCTCGCTGAACTCAATCGTGTTGGATTCGGAACTTCCATCAAGTGTTTCTGGCATTGTATTATTGAAAACAGAGTAAGATTCTTCTGTTGTCTTGACATCAACTTTTGAATCTTCATTTTCAGAAATTATGCTTAGTCTTATATTTTCTTCCTTCATGTCTGCTGATGAAATCAAATATTTATCCGAAGCACTTGCATTCTTTTTAGCATAAATTGCGGTTTCGTATTCGGTTTCTTCATCGGGCGTGTCTGCATAGTTTGGGGATTCAAAAATTGAAGTTACATTGTTAACTATGGGAGTATCAGTCATAATATTGGGTTCACTCTGTAAATAATTTTGGACTTTTAAATCTTTTGAATTATGTAAAATTTCTTCTGCCTAATTTGGAGATCTTCTTCCTTATAATGAATTTCCGTTTCGATTTGATCTCCACTCTCTATTACGATTAAATCGGTAACAGTACATATGTCATTTTCATTATTATTAGTTTCTTTCGTGATCGATTGTGTAATACTAGTACTCGGGTGAGGGTTATTTTTCGTCTCATCGAATAATTTATCCAAGTGATATAAGAAATTCTCATGAACGGAAAAGCTATTACATTCATTTTTGTTAGCTGTCGAACACTGATTTAACGAAGGGTCGTTTTTCTGTTGCCATTTAAATTTTTCTGAATCGGTTATAAAAGTATCAGGGTCGTCGCCAGGTGTTTGGTCAATGTTCTCGTTTCCATTCGCATTTTCAACTGACACATGGTCTAAAATTGAAGCAGACAGATCTACAGTGTTGGTTTCTTTCGTATTGTCACTTATCGCGTCAACATTACAATTTAATGCCTTTTCAGTTTCATTATATTTATTCAAATCATTCAATTCATTATATGTATCAAGAGAAAGTAATAAATCATTAATTAAATTATCAACTACAGCACATGTTATCATAATATTAGGATATATCTTGGGGTTTAATTTATCAACTGCAATACTCAATGGGATATTTATTAAAGGAGCTTTCAATTGGTGTCCGAATGCAGATTGCAATATCATGGTACCACAAGGATTTTTAAAGTATTCGGGTACACAATTAGCCTTTATTATAGAAATTTGAGTTCCACTATCTACTACGCCATGTAATATTTTATTACCACATTCGATATCTACTGTCGGTAATGTTTCAATTAATTTTGTTTCTTTTTGCGGTGTTTTCAAATCAAATAACTCATCTGACCTTATTCTAGCAGTGAGTGCTTTTTCATTTGCATTCGAATTATCTTCCCTATCAAATTTATTGGCATTGCCAAATAAATAACTACATATTGTAACATTATAGTATCTGCCGCAATTCGTGCATTTTTTATTTTTTATGGTACAGTCTTTAGCGACGTGTCTATCTTTCTTTAAGCATAAAAAACAGCGTCCTTCAGCTTTTAACTTAGCTATTTTCTGCTCAACGGATAATTTATTACATTCCTCAGTCGAATGACTATTACAAGAACAAAATATACAAAACGTTTCAGAGGTGGCTAAGATATGAGATACTTCAGAATTAATTCTATCACTAGCGAACATTTGTTTACGAAATGCAGTGGAATCATTATTATACGACTGCTTTAACCTTGGGTTATCTAAATTACCAGTTAAATAATTTTGTTTTTCTCTCGACTCTATTTCGGTACGAATAAATAATAACAAATCATCAATACTTGATTGCGTGTCACTAGAATTTTTTATACATTGCTTATTATATTCTAACGAAAGATTATTTGGCAAGGATTTAAGAATTATAGGTGTCAACAGGTTATCAAATCCATTTGATTCAATGTCTAAAGACCTGAGACTCCTTATTTGCGATTGAATCGTATCAAATAATTTCCGTAGAGCGGTTACATCATTTGTTTTCAATACTGGTTTCAAAGATAATAAAGTATTTATGTGAGCCGTCACAATGAGATCCTTCCGACCAAATTGTTGCTTCAGAATTTGGATAGCTTCCAAATAATTTTTATCTGATAACGCAAACCCGGAGATGGAATTATACGTGCTACCGCCTAAATAACTTTGTAAATAGCTCATTTTTTCAATATTTGACAGTGAATCATTATCATGGACTGCTATTTTGAATGAGTTCCAAAAGTTTTGAAATTTACTTATTTCGCCGTAAAATTTCTCAATTGTTAATGTAGGGAGTTTAACAGATTGCGCAACTAATTCTGCGTGCTTATTATCGGCGTGAGATACGGGGGAAATTTGGCTTTTGCTATTATTTTTCAATTTCTTATTAATTCTAAATTTCCATAAAGTTATTTTTTCATGATATTCTATGGAGGCCTTCGCGTCTTTTCCGATTTCATCCTCATCATTAATTAGCGCTAAAATTTGTTCATCTTCTCGTTTAAGATCGATACCTTTTTGTTCTAGCTGAGCTAAATTTTCTTCCAATTCCACCAAATTCGGCGATTCTAAAACCCATGCATCTTCGATCTTTTTAATAATAGATGTAATAGATGCTTTTATTACCCCTCTAGTTTTTTTAAGTTTAGTCAGTTGATCGGCCATACTTAAATAATAAAATTTACCTTACCTCTGTATAGGTTATCCAAAAATTTTCTTCACTATAATATTTCACTATAATATTTCACTATAATATTTCACTATAATGTTTCACTATAATATTTCACTCCGTAATCCAGTAATACAGCCTGTTTTTCATCCATTAGTTCTGACACCAGTGTCATGTCTCTTCCGTATGTGTGGACGTTCTAAAGGAAACAGGCCGTTCTAATTACAACGAACACAAGTTTAATTCTTGACATAAGAATGACGAAGACAGGTACATCACACGACATTAAATGAACATAAAAGATTATTCATATTTTTCAAGATTCATGATCGGTAACATTTACGACCATTTTCATAACCAATTCTGGTTTCTCATATCACAAACGACGTTCTTCGCCGCTGACGTTCTGCGTTCTACTGCCGCGCGCTTTCGTTTCTCCAGAAGGGGGCGCTACTAGAGCAAGAAGAGGCATGCGCAATCCTCACAATTGGTAATTTCAATTTTAAACTGTGGGGTCCACGAAAAAACAGGAAATACGAAAAGTCGCCCCCGGTAACCAAGAGTAAACTCTTGGTTACCACTGTTCTAGAGACTTCGTAGAAAAAAAATTTTATGACGGGAATGGGGAAATTGCACGTTTTTCAATTTAACTTGCATCTGATAGAGTGTAAAAATACGAACATTTTTATACCATTTTTACATATATTTGAAACTTGTATAATTCATTAAATTAACTTTTAAAACGCAGTTTTTGCCGTGGCGGGAAAAAGCCACGTCACGTGACGAAAGCTGTTCTGACGTCACTACACATGTAAACAAACCCTCGCTGTATTTCTCCCTGTTATTTCCTATGGGGATGGCTTGCTTTACGCTGGACTATTTCTTTTTTTTCTTAAAAATGATTAGTATAACAAATTACTAGGACTTATTTCATTAGGGAGGGTGGAGTCAACTTATAAAAGGGTTTTTGTATTTATATTTTATACTTAAATTATGAATTTTGCTTGGTTTCACTATATGTTTTATCTCTTTAATTGTTAAATAAACTGTTTTGAATATTTGAAAAACAGCTAAAGTTATTAGAAAGAGCGAAATGTGCTAAGATAGCTTTAAGACAGGCTTACAGAATTTTTATATAAATATACACGAGAAAAGTTTAATAATTTTTCAAAAAATGTTTCCAGGGACCTATCCAGATTTTTCTCACAGGGTTTTTTTTTGTGGGAAATTGTGAAAAGTATTTCATATTTGTGAAAAAACTAATTATAATTTTGTGAATTTGAAATAACTGTTATATTCAGTTTCTTGTTTATGAATTTTTGACAAGATCCTTTATATATGTAAAAGCTACATAAATAGATTCTTTAACGGATTCAGTTGTTTTGTGTCAGGTCAGATTTTCCTTTTAAATAATTAAATTTGTAAAAGGTTTAGTTTGGAGATGGAAAAAAATTGTGAAAGGTCTATTTTTAAGACAAAAAATTTTGTGAAGGGTGTTGTTTTAAGGTGGAATGTATTGTGAAGGTTCCTGTTTTAATATGAAAAATTTTGTGAAGGGCCCTTTAAAGGACTCAATTTTTTCCTAAACAGATATCTGGCCTACACTACACACAGGCAAAACAATCAAGTAATTATTTTAAATACTGTCAGTTTTGTGACATTTTCAGAATGTGGGATTGAAGGTTTTATGCTTTATAGAACTTTGCAGATTAGAGATGATGTTTAGTTTAAAAATTATCTGTTTTATTTTTGTTATAAATTAACAATATTTCTACGGAAATTAAAAACGCCAAAAGATAAATATTATGCAGAAATATAATAATTCTAAATATATTTGAAGAAATGTTATGTATATTTAAATTTTATTGCTGTTATTAACATTTTAAACATTAAAAGAATGGTAGTATGTTTGAATTTTCGTTCATGATCTATAAATGTTTTTCTTTATTCTTTTGTTCTGTGTTAAATTTTTGTTGCTAAATTAATATATAATCCATACCTTCCAAATAATTAAAAAAATTAATCATGCAAATTCATGCCTTACCTGTGAATTGAATTTAAAAACCATTGTGATGTTATAGCATAATATCTCTCAACAAAATGCCCTGCCCTTATGATACTAATGAAACAAAGAATAAACCTTGTACGATAATATATCTTGATTTCTTTATATGTCACTATAAAAAGTTTACGTGTAATGAGATGGCTGTTTTCAAAAGTGAAAAGAGTGAGCTCTACTTCAACAACATATTCAAATTCTCAGCACATCTCACTCTGTTTTAAAAAAGCTTTGTGCAGTATAATGCTTATTTTCAAAATTAAGATACTGCTTTCTTTAACAAAATTTTCAAATATTGTCATTATTTTTATTTTTTACGAAAGTTAGAACATTGAGGAAAATAAAGATATAAAATTTTTAGAACCTGATAAATCTAAAAATAGGACATTCTGGGAAATTATATTTCAAACAAACAAAAAGTACTGCATCCATTCAAAAATTAAACATAAGCAAATAATAATAAAACGATAATTAAATTATTTTTACACATTTCTACATTAATTGAATTATGATTATACGTTGTGAAATCAATTTAGCAATCCTAAAAAGATAGTTTAAATAATGTTTTTTTTTTCCTCTTTCCATACCTTAAAACAGAAAAAAAGCAAAGAAAATACATTTATTTTAATAAGTTTATTAGCTCTCATTTTCTACCAAGCGTAAAAAAAAATTTCACATTAAGCTTCGGTGTCCACGCCAAATTATAGTATTATATTGGACATTTTTTGAAAAATCACGAATTCCAATCATAAAAGGAGGCGTGATTATGAAAATAAACATTGGATGCTTATAAAAGATGTATATTTAAAAAATATATTTAATTTAATACTTATTTTTAAGTAAGTACATAAAAAGAGAAAATAAAAGACAATAGTGATAAATTTACTCACGTATGTTGCAGTAATTTTTTTTTCTGAAGAGTAAAAACACAATTATTATTGTCAGTATTTAATTAAAATTTTTATTCAATAAATCAGTAATAAAAGTATCTTATTTCAATTAAAGAAGTTCTTATTTCATTTAAATAAATCAGAGTAAGTGAACAATATACGTGCCTTTTAGCTTTAGCTTCCTGTATTTTTACCCACATGAAATGCAGTTTTTCTGTCCTAAAAGCAAATTTGAATTTAAAATATAAAAAAACTATTTCCGAAAGACATAATTTTGTATTTTTCGAATCCGACCAACTTCAACACTTTTCTAAATGAAAATTAATGCAAATGTATAAATTATATTTAGATATGATAAAATAATCTTTTGTCTTTAATTTTTGTTTTTGTTTTTGTGTAAACGAGTCTTTAAAAGATGTTTATAGTAAAATAGAAAGCAATATAAAACAGCCTGCGAGCACACGGCTCTAAGCAGAATTCCCCGTTTCATGTGTAGTGACGTCAAACCAATCCCGTCGCGTTTTCCGATCACGTGGTTTTGTTTTGCTTTTAGCGGAGTTTAAAACTCCAATAACTACATAGTTTTAATTATTTTTGCGATTCCGAGTTAAGTTTTGAGGTAGGTAAAGTTGTCTTCATCAATTAAACATAAAATAATGCATAATCTAAAGTGAGTGCAACTTCCCCATTGCATCTGCGAACACGTGGTAGACGACCGCTGAGCTATATCCTTTAATAAGTGGTAGCAATAAAAAAAAAATATATATATATTAACAAACCTGCATCGCCACTGAAATCATAAATGTGCAGCTTGTAATTTTGACTTTCATTGTCGATCCAAAATTGATCATAGAAGGCATATCTTGTTTTATTCTCAAAGTCAACCAGATCTATTCTCAAGTAATACTTCCTCTGATTTGTCAAAGCATATATGTTGTCATTACCTGTAAAAGTAAAGAAAAATATGTTTAAATTGGAATAGGAACAGCTGGAGGCTTTACAGCGTGGTTGCTTAGGAAATAGAAAAAGTCGTTCGCACTTTATGCAAACGATTTTTAAATTTAATTTCTACGCATAAATGACATATTCTTAAAATATATTCTTAAAATTCTCAAAAATAACGATTTTCAAAATTAACGATTAAACGTACAAAATTATAGTTTAATTCTTTTCAACAAAGTTACGAAGTTATTCAACAAAGTTACTTTTGCTGCCACTGATTTTCGGAAACGTTTGAGTAGTTTTTATAGTATTAACAGTTTTCTCAAACCAGAATATCGATTTTTAAGATACTATCAATTCTCAATTAAACATTTTAAACTGCGTAATTGAATGCAGCTGAAGAGAAGCAGCACTGAAGCAGCTCTTGTCCAAAAGTAACAAAATAATACTGATTTTAATACTAATGTTAATGCTGTTAATTTATCGTGATTGTCTGTAAAATATATCTGTTTGTTTATTGTTTGTTTATTGAGAACATACATCTGACTTGTTTACTTGACATCAAGTGTCCGCTTATAAGTCACCGTCAATATACAGGACGAGATAGCCACCAGGAAATTTACAATACCAGATAAATACAACCGGGAGCTCCACAAAGTGTGTGCAATGGAGCTGGCGAGAGTCGAACCCATCTACTTGACTCCTGCGCTCTCAAGCGATTAGCGGAATGGTGTCGTAACCACTCGGCCAAGGAGGACAAAATATATCTGTTGAACATAAAAATGTTTACTTGAAAATTGATAGCATCCAAAAAACCTATATTAGGGGTTCAGAAAACTGATTAATATACTTTAAAAACTTACTCGGAAACGTTTCCGAAAAACAGTAGCAGCAAAAGAATCTTTGTGTTTATAAAAGCTTCTTTAAATATCGAAAATACATTGGTTTTCAAATTTTTTGAAGATTTAAATAAACGCTTTAGAAATTGTAGGTAACTCGAAAGAGGTTGTTGTATATCACCGTTCAGGGTTATATTATATTATTTAAAATAGGTGGATTGAATGAATTGGGCCATTCCATCGTGCTCACGAGCGGAGACGCAAGCATACTTACATAGCCTAAACTTTTAAATGAGTTTTTAATCTTTTTAACTTTGGCACGGATGATGGAGTTTTAGAGGCTCCGAAACAGCTGTTTGCTATTCTATATATATTATTTTTGTGCTATTTTTACGTTGATCATTTATTTTGATTATATTATATTTTCCCAGATTAAAATAGTCTGTTATTATTTTTTTTTCAGCGAAGAATTAAAAAAAAAATGTATTTTATCAAATGTATAATCTAATTTTCAGAACAATGAATTCCAACTATAGTGTAATCAGCTGTTTCCGAATTTATATATATTTTATTTGTGCTATTTTTACGTTGATCATTTATTTTAGTTATATTATATTTCCCCAGATCAAGAAACGTCTGTTATTTATTTTTTTATTTTTTACATTGAAGAATTTTTTACAAAATCGTATGTTATCAAATGTATAATCTAATTTTCAGAACAATGAATTCTAACTATAGTGTAATCAACTAACGGCCATATTACCGCTTAATGATTTTATGCTTCTAGTATCAATTATTTTATGCTTCTTGTATCAAATATTTTATACATTTCTTTTCCTGATACTAGCTGAGCAAATCAGTGAAAATGAAAAATAGAATAACTTACCCAACCAAAAATCGCGACGAGGGTCACCAAATCCTGCCTTGTAAGCAAGCCAGGGTTTTGAAAAGAAATCTTTGGGTCTCCTGAAATCACCTCGTCTTTGAATCACCTAGAAAAAAAACACGTATTTAATTTCTCAAAATTTAGGAAACGACTTAACACAGGAACTCAATTTTATCTTGCTATGAACTGATGAACTGATAATACACACTTTTAATTTTCTTCTTATATATGCCTGCTAGTCATTTTAAATTGCTGATCCTGAAGAATTATAAAACGCACTTTTAATAATGATCATTCTATAGAGAATTCTTTCTAATAAGTGTATTTGGCATAGAATTAATTTGAGTGATCATTACATATATATGTAAAGAGTCTGACAAACGAATACCATTTTTGTTCATATGGTTTTATTCAAAATAGGGGTATTAAAGAGTAATACACCCTTGAAATATTTATAAAAATCCTTTTATACTAATTTATTAAACATATATTAAAGCTAAAAATTTTATTTTATATATTACAATCTTTAATTTAACTAGTTTTGTATGTAAAACTAGTAGTACTGCATATATCCATTAAGACACATCACAAATTGAACCTGATATCAGTCGTCACTTAGACACTTGGGCTACCACCATTGATATCTGCCAGAAGGTAAAGTAGTCATTCTTCTGTGGTCAAGATGTCGACTCTAGCCACTCCCTCGGCTTTGGCATTTTGCCTTTAAAACGTTGCCGAAACGTTACCGAACTTACCATAGGTGGTATTACCATCCCACCTATGGTAAGGTTTCATTCTTAGGATGTTAGCTCATCCTTATTTTGCCACTCTACTCCTCATCATCTGCTCACAGTCTCCTAATTGAGCATCGTGGTCCTCGCAGATCTGGACGGTGTCTCACTCCCGCCTTTCCACGATGACCCCAATGCATGCGTAGGAGTTGGTCGGTACATATCTACATGATTGCATTCAGACATCACAACATTTAGTTACATCAAACATCAGTACTTCACAACTACTACATTACTTCACGACTTGTACATTCACCACAACTACGAGCACTTCAAACATCTATCTCACATCAAACACTTAACTTTCTACATCAAACATCTAACATCTAAGTTGGCAATGCGTTCTTAGGACAATAATCATGCTATAGGCGGAACGGAGTCCGCATAGATTATATCAAAAGAAACACACATTGCTTTCATAACTTCACAATCACTGTTACAATCACTTCACTACCATAGAACAACATTTATTACATCAAACAACAACTTGTACATCACTTACTATAATAACAATCATTCAACACACACCAACCAACTTCGACGCACAAACGACAAACATATATAAAACGACCAGTGCTGACCGAAAGAGCGACCCAACAGCTAGGCAGGTCCGCTTACTGGAGTTTTGGTACTAATGCTTCTAAAATCAAATGTAGAGCATTTCTACCTTTCTGTGATGTAAAATAACTTTTACTGATATTATTGTCAACTTAGGACAATATTTTTTCCTTAGAGAAGCTGTCCCAGGACAATCCACGAGTACAAATTAATGCAAATTTCCATTTATAATTTATAGAAAACATTATTTTTTCTCATTCGTGTACACTAAACTATCTCAATATTCTTCACCGACAACAATGAAATGTACTGTAAACGTCAAAATTCCGAGAAAAAGAGATATTTCATAAAACATGTTTCATTCAATCCATTAGGTTTAGAGTTTTACTTACTCTAAATAGCATATAGTGCCAAATATTTTACTTTCTCATAATTTTAATGCATTTTTTTACATGTCTGTAATATATTCTATTTTCATAAAGCTGTGGTTTAAATTTTAAAATACACATAAAGTTGTTCGTTATGTTTATAATGAAATTTTGTTGATGAATCGCTTTGAACCGGAAAAATACTTCGCTTCGGACAGGCTTCCATCTTAGCAGGTAAATTTGTACTCTGTACGATATTTCTTTCGGCGGGACCATAAAAATTTCCAGTCATAGATACGTTCTGTTTTCACAGGTTTTACTAAATTAGGCTCCAGTCAATGTAGAGTAAGTAAGAATATGGTACTAAAAGAAATTTAAAAGAGTTTGTGCATCATGAAAAATCGGGACTTTTAGCGTCCCAAGCACTGGTTCCACGGGACGGGTCTTTTACTTTTACTGTCCGAGAAGGTCTGCTCAGACTAGGGAACCAAGTCTATAGAGCATAGATGATGCGGGACGGGTTTTGGAGCTTCCGAAAATTGGGACGTCCCGCGTAGATCGGAACACCTAGCAACACCTATCGGAACACCTAGCAACACCTATCGGGACACCTAGCAACACATATCGGAACACCTAGCAACACATATCGGAACACCTAGCAACAGCTATTGGAACACCTAGTCACCATCCACTTAGAGGGATACAGAGGTTGTCCTATATACAGGATGTCTCCCTTCAAGACGAGCACAGATTTCGGTTCATAGCTTTAAAATAGTGCAGATCATTTATCGAAATGTTAAACAGGATAAAATTTCTATGTGAGAACAGGTGATATCACGGGAAATGCACAGTAATTAGTGACATTACATGTATTATGAACTAGAGTCCGGCATCGGGTCGATTTGACCCGATTTTTCAAAAAAGTCTAAAATATTTTATCGGATGAAAAAACTATATATTTGAACATTACTGAGTGTATAGATGTCCACTTTTCTCACACAAATGATAAAATTGTATTATAAATATAACTGTACAATACTTTCCACAACTGCATAAAAACATGGATTATTTTTCTTTAATTCCGGGTTCGGGTTGAAGTGTGTCGGGTTCTTGTCGGGTTTCGGGTTGACTTGAAACAGAATTTTCGGATTCGGGTAAGGTGTAACTCGACCAGCGCAGGATTCTAAAGTCGCGGCAAAGGTATCTTGGCAGTGGACGCAAAGCTACGAGAGCCTCTTCACATACTTTTGGCGCTAGTAGATTCCCATACTGGGAGAAAAGCGATGATTTGGCGTGTAGAAAATTCATTTTCGGATTTAATTTAGAATATTTGTTTACTTTTGATGTAAATCCTTGAATCACCAGTTTATCGTTGATTGGGGGAATAAATTTGCACGAGTTACTGTTATGTTCCGCGGCAATTTTTTTATATTCGTTAAACTAAAACGCGTACTCGTTAAAGAATTTCTTTTACAATGTTTTAACCCACTGTACTAAATTTTGTCATTTGCGATTTTTAAATTTTTAGCGCTTTTTAGGCGGTTTAACGGGGTTTTTTGCGTTTCGCGGCGATTTTTCACATTATTAAATATAAATCCGGTTTTAAACTTTTAGTACAATTTAGTAAATTTTATCCTTTTTTCAATAAAGTTTATTCGGAATTCGTACGTACATTTTTGAATTTTATTCAAATATTTTTATTTGAATTTACAGAATTTTCTGGTTTGCGAGGCGATTTTTCCACATTTGTAAAGGGAATCCTGATTGTCTTTTAGTCCCAAAAAGAAAATTTTTGCGAATAATTGCGAACCTGGTTTGCTATACAAAAAATGTTGGTTTCAGTGTGTTATACTCTGTGCAGTGTATATATGCAGTCTGTCACAATCAATGTACCTATTAAAATTTATACATGACCTTTAGAGACACCCTAAATTTAAAAAAAAAGCTCCAAATAATGTAATGACAGATACACAAAAACAACATAGATATTGCTTAGATACTATATTTAACTTACAGTCCATCCTCCCCCGTTCGTTTCCATGTCACAGAACACTTTTGTGGATTTTACCATGATCCTATTCCTTGGCCAAATTTCATAGATGCCGCTTTTGTTGTTGCCACAGTTGAAAACTTCGTCACAATCCATGGGTTTTGGAGGGCAGCTGCAATCAGCATTGGCTGAAACTGTCAAAAAACAGAGATTTTTTTTTTCAGATATTTTACTAAAAAGAGCGATAATAACTAAAGAAAATAACTAACAAATAAGAAAAATCATTCACCAAACTAAGATCATTAAACACTTTCCAACATATTCAAATTGAAAACCCAATATCAGCATTTATCTTCAAGAATCGTAAAAGTATTAGATTTCTTTTGTGATTCCCTGTATCTGCAAGTTGTATATATACCAGGGTGGTGCAAAATTTTAATTAGATTAACTATTCAAAACTAACGATTAAAAGTTTAATCATGACTAAAGATTGACGATAAAGTTCAATCGTCAATCTTTAGTCATGATTAAACTTTTAATCGTTAGTTTTCAATAGTTAATCTAATTAAAATTTTGCACCACCCTGATATATACTACTACATAGTTTGGCTAAAATTTTGTTCAGTCAGGAATCGCCTAACACAATTGAAAATTACCTTTCAGGAATTTCCGTCAAAAAACGGAAATGTACAGGAATTCTTTTGTGCAGCCCTTTATGTGATCTATAAAATTTATACACACCAAGTAATATGAAACAAATTATTTAAATTTATAAACACATACCACAACTGAAAACACTCTTCTAGCAATTATAACTCATAGACAGTACTGTGACCGATTTATTTTTTGTATCCTTGCAAATAAACGATAAAATGCTATGCACACCAATATTCTACAGTAAGCATCCAACCTCAGTGTTATACAGGGTGATTCCAAATTCATGGTACAAACTTTAAGGGTTGGTACAGGACACTGTAGCAAACAATTTTTGTATAGGAAAGAAGGGTCGGAAATTCATTAACATAGTCAAAAATACAAGGCGTCTCACTCCAATCCGAAGTCACGTTTTCGTCCATAACTTTAACAGTAGTGAAGATATTTTAACGAAATCCTTACAATATGCTTATGATTCATACAAAAATGAGTCTGTTGTGAATTTTGTTAAAATATCTTCTCTACTGTTAAAGTTATAAACGAAAACACGACATCGGATTGGCTTGAGACGCCCTGTAATTTTCACTAAATAAATGGATTTTTGACCCTGGTTTCCTATATGATTATTTTTACAGTAGGTTGGTACAGGACAATGTAAAAAATATTAATTGTATAGGAAATCAGGGACAAAAATTCATTTATTTAGTCAAAATTACAGGGCGTCTCACTCCAATTCGTAGTCGCGTTTTCGTTTATAGCTTTAATAGTAGAGAAGATATTTTAACAAAATTCGCAACAGACTCATCTTTGTATGAATCGTAAGCATATTGTAAAGATTTCGTTAAAATATCTTCACCAC
The DNA here is from genome assembly GCA_963931845.1 of Maratus michaelseni. NCBI lineage: Eukaryota > Metazoa > Arthropoda > Arachnida > Araneae > Salticidae > Maratus > Maratus michaelseni. The sequence continues at coordinate 109,272,120 of OZ007597.1, read as the reverse complement.
TGTTAAAGTTATGAAATAAAACGCGACTTCGGATTGGAGTAAGACATATTATATACGTATTTTTGACTATATAAAAGGATTTCCGACCCTGCTTTCCTGCACAAAAATTGTTTGTTACACTGCTCTGTAACAACCCTTAAAGTTTGTACCATGAATTTGGAATCACCATGTATATCAATTTTCATATGTTTCAAATAGAGTAACACCATGAAAATACATTGCAAACGATTTTTCCTTATAGACCATAATGTAACGGAATTATTTTGAACGTCCATGTAAACGAACAACAAATGCTACACACTTCATTTTCAATACCGAACATATTATTGCAAATCGAAATAACATATATCGATTGCATGTAAATCCGAGTATATTTATGTGAGTTAGGGTTCAGACAGGCAGACGGAGAGACGGACAGACAACCACATTCATAAACGCTTTCCAACTAAGTTGGAAAGTTTTAAAAAGCAGAATCCAAATTTATTCAGAATTGAATAATCCAGCTCTAAAAGAACTAAATAGTAACCTATTGTCTTTGCATTTAGTTGAACCTATTTAATTAAATAAGGAATGTATGTGATTCGGTTGATTTAAAGCAGCTAAGTACCATGTAGTGATTTATTAGCTGTTCACTTTATCAACTTAATTGCAGTATCTCGACTAGCACCAGAATAATAGAGCAGTAATAAAGGGTTTTGAATCAGACTGATATAAACCGGATGTTAATTCATTACTGTGAAATCTATTCCGTTGATATCCATGAAATATATTCCCAGCATTTTTTTTTTTTTATCTTATATATTATTTCTGTTGTCAACATCCTTTTTTCTAAGAAAATACAAAACGCAGAACGATGAATGAGATGCCATATGAAAGAATTTTGAACAAGCTGCTGATACAGTACACTTACATTCCTTTAAAATATGTTTTTGATTAAAAATTTCTGTTAATTAAAAATTAAATCCACATTGTTTTTACAAATGAAATGAAAAGTTTTCTCAGATCAATGTTGCCACAGAAATAAAATACTGCATTATCAGATGACGTCATCCTATATAATACAATTAAAATACGATTGTTAATTTATTTCTTGCGCGTACTTTTTAAGGCGGTATTAAAAAAAAATATTTTTCCGCGCTCAACAACTCAAAATTTCGAGACACATTCTCAGACTCATTTTTAAAAGTAACAACAGGAAACTTGGCGGCGTGATTTATATAGACATTTATAAGGGCCCCATGTTTTTATTTTTCGTTCAATTAATTAGAAATTGATTTACAGGCAATTATTTTCACAGTACGATCTTTTTTTTTTTTTGTTGTTGTTGTTGTTTCCAGCGCTATCGCTTCGGGAAATTCGGTTCAAAATGTCCACTTTGACAGCATTTTTTGAAATATATTCTGCCTTTATCAAAAAATCGAGACAATAGGGACATTATAAAGTTTCTGAATAAGAGAACCTGCCAATTGAATGCATTTTAGAGCAAAAATGAATTTACAAATGTGTTTCAAAATAAGTGGTTTGGATTTGAATACACTCTTAAAAAAATAACGAGCTTTTAATCGAGTTTTTATTTAATTTTTACCCGTGCGTCACTTATTTTTTTAGTTGTTTTCTTTGTTTAATAGCGTATATGCGTACTGTATCGGAGCACCTGTAGATTACGTAATTTAAGGATTAGCTTCCATTTAGATATACAGTTCATTAGGATTCACAAAAATTGTAAGTACTATTTATTTTTTAATATTTCATTAAGCTATTAATACGCCAGCGAAGTCTGGCGTCGCTTAAATGGCTGCTGGACCACAGAGTTTGAACATCCCATGTTTAAGTTCCCATAGACTTTCAAAAAAGTGGTGTACCAAATATTTTTTTATGTATTTAAGACATTTCTGGAACAGTTTTGCAAAATCTGAGGAAATGCTTTCATATGAATTCCCCAAACGTCTGATTCGGTGTTTCATTTTTTTTATAATTCAATTTGTTTGTTTTTTCAGTGTAGGGGTCTTAGCAACCTAGAGAAATGACCTTGGCGAGAGAAGAAATTTTGGCAAAAAAATTTCTGGCAATCTATTCCTATTTTCTTATACAAAAGCAATCATCATACATATTATTTCTTCGCACGGGTCCTTCTGGTAAACAGTATTTTTTGTTTGATCATTATTTATCCAACAAAACTTTGTTTGCCTCAACATTTTTTTATTTAAATATTTAATTGCAGTGTTTCGGATAGCACAGAAACACAAGAATAATGAGCTACGTGAAGTTTTCCCCCGAAAATGAGATAAAGAAAAAATTCAAACTGCATTCGATTGACCACTTTTTGACCACAATTGACCATCAACAATTTTGTTTGACCACCCTTCCTTAATGAGTTATAAGAGAAAAAATATTCGGGGGCTAACTTCACGCAGCCCCCGAAAATGAGATAAATCGAAAATTCCGATTACATTCATTTGACCATTTTCTTACCACGAATGACCATCAACAATTTTGTTTGACCACCCTTCCTTAAGGAGTTATTTAAGAAAAACGTTATTTTAAGAGAATTTCAAGATCTTCACATATATCCAAAAAATCAAAATAAATAAAATTTAAGTAGTGTATACGATTAACCACTGTTTGACCACGAATGACCATGAACAACTTTGTTTGACCACTATTCCTTAAGGAGTTATTTCAGAAAAAAGAACTTTCTCAACAGCGTGAAGTTAGTCCCCAAAAATGAAATAAATTTAAAATTCCGACGGCATGCGATTGACCACTTTTTGACCACAAATGACCATCAACAATTTTGTTTGACCACCCTTCCTTAAGGAGTTATTTAAGAAAAACGTTATTTTAAGAGAATTTCAAGATCTTCACATATATCCAAAAAATCAAAATAAATATAATTTAAGTAGTGTATATGATTGACCACTGATTTACCACAATTGACCATCAACAATTTTGTTTGACCACTCTTCCTTAGGGAGTTATTTCAGAAAAAAGAATTTTCCCAACAGCGTGAAGTTAGCCCCCAAAAATGTAGTAAATGGAAAATTTCGACTGCATGCGATTGATCATTTTTGTGACCACCAATGACCATCAACAATTTTGTTTGACCACTCTTCCTTAAGGAGTTATTTCAGAAAAAAGAATTTTCCCAACAGTGTGAAGTTAGCCCCCGAAAATGAGATAAATAGAAAATTCCGACTGCATGTGATTGACCACTTTTTGACCATGAATGACCATCAACAATTTTGTTTGATAACTCTTCCTTAAAGAGTTATTTAAGAAAAACCTTATTTTTAGAGAATTTCTAGATAAGAAGGCTAACTTAACATATGCCGAAAAAATCGAAATAAATAACATTTGATTAGAGTATACGATTGACCACTGTTTGACCACAATTGGCCATCAACAATTTTGTTTGACCACTCTTCCTTAAGGAGTTATTTCAGAAAAAAAAAGAATTTTCCCAAGAGCGTGAAGTTAGCCCCCGAAAATGTAGTAAATGGAAAATTCCGACTGCATGCGATTGACCACTTTTTGACCATGAATGACCATCAACAATTTTGTTTGACCACCCTTCGTTAATGCGTTTTTTAAGAAAAACTTTATTTTTAGAGAATTTCAAGACAAGAAGGCTAACTTCACATATTCCGAAAAAATCGAAATAATTAAAATTTAAGTAGTGTATGTGATTGACCAGTCTTTGTCCGCAATGACCATCAACAATTTTGTTTGGTCATTGGGACCTTCTTTAAGAAGTCCTCCTGTATATGATTGAAAGTAAGGGTGTCTAAGCAGACCAAGCAGATTCGAAAAGATTACGCGGATAGATTCCTGGTCTGCAGCAACCTGAATCGTAAATGGAATTGCACAAAAACCGTTCATCCAGTTACGATTGTCCCTGTCCCTCATGATTGTAGTGAGCTAAATTTTTAAAAATTTAACATGATAAGTTTCGTAGTTCGATATAACATGTTTTAGAATATATCATTAAAATATAATATTGGAAATATATTAGGCACTTAAATATCAGAATATTCAGATTTACTAACACGTATTTTGACATGCATTGCGTAAATAAAAAAAATTTGCCAATAAGTAAAGAGAAATTTTCGAAAGTATTCTTCGTTCGAAAGTGTATTTACACAGCTTTTACAGATATTAAAATTATACTTATTTAAAGCAAGTTACATTATTTACTTCTTATATATACGTTATATATTATTAAAAGAAATTTTTTAAGTTATTATCAATTTATTAATCTGAGATTCCACAACTGCGCATATTTAGTGCGCATCATTGCCGATTTCTAGTTTACTTGCCATGTTTACTAATTATCCATATTCAAATAACAAAAAAACTTAATAGAAATTCACTTTTTTAAGCTTACTGACGCGTAAGTCGAGTATTCTTCGTAGATTATCTCACAGTATTTTGATCATAAAATTTATACATGTAGATATATCGTTTAACGAAATCACAAACACCTTTGGAATATTTTACGAATTTTTTATTTTCAATACGTATTTTTACCATAAACAAAATGATATTTTTCGTTGTACAAACTGCTTACAAAATTAAACCATGGACTTTCTTCATGGAAACACTTAGAAAAAAGAAAATGAAAATCTGTCTTATAAAAATTTATGCTGAAAATATTTTTTTAATTCGGAAATATACAAAAATTAACAGTCAAAATGTTAAGCACTTCTTTATTGTCTTACTATTTAATAGTTTCATGATATTGTGTATAAATTAAAATATATGGATTGATGGTTTTATTCCCAAAAGTCTTCAGAAATTTAAGTTCCCCAAGCATGTCATCCCGAATTTCCAAATTATTTTTTATCCTTCTGCAGAAGGCAATATAGTGTCCTATTGATTTACGTCCAAGTAATCCAGAATATTGTATGAAGCCTGCTAATATGTACTGTCTTTCTTGAATTATTATCACTTCCGGAATATCTTCAATCAGAGTGTGCTTTTTGTGATGGAATAAATATTGTTGAACAATTTCCTTGTATTGATTGTAACTGATCCTTGTAAAATTGGTCCAAACATTTTTCAATATTTGTTTTTAACCCCAAATCTAGCAAATTTGTTGAATCATCTTGAATCAAAGTAAAAGATTTATTTGAAACTCCGCAGTTATTACATGTTCTAATCTTTGTTACTGTTGGTGTAACTTTTAATAATTTATCTATTAATGACGCTGCATTTATGTTGCAATCTAAAGTATTACAGTTTCTATTCTCTAATAAATTGATTAAAATGACAGCTCTGTCATGATACAAATTTCTGGATATGCCGGACTTTGCGTAATTTCTAATGAGTGGAAAAATTAATTCACTATTACCAAGCGTTTCCGATTTTGAATTATAACAAGTATTGTCCATATAAGCTGTAGACAGTATTTTGACAACTGAATCAAATGCACATGTGTTACGAATTTCCATCAATTTTGATTGATCAAATAGTGCTGGTTGAATGTTCCCATTCTTTATAATAGAATTTTGTTTATTTCTTATAGGTCTATTGTGCACTAGAGATATTTGGGGGTATGGGGTTAGGTACTTTGCTCTCGTTCTGTTACTTAGTTGTATTTGTTTTATTGTATCGTTAACTTTTTTTCTACATTAGTTTGTTTTCTTTATTAGTAGTCACAGTTTTCAGAATAAAAACTGGAATATTGAAATTTTTTGTCATTTCTACTTTTGTAAAACCTGTGGTCTTGTCAAATTCTTTCAAAATTTCAATTTTATCTTTCAATGAAAATAATTTGCATTTTCGAAACATTTTAGGTTTTAAGAAACGAACAGAGCAGTGAGGAAAAAGAAACATGGGTGCTAAGACAGGAATTTGAGAATGATGTGCCTATCAGACAAACCAGTTTTGTGAACTGCCTCTGAACTGACATCCCAGTGTTCGTTTCCCACCAGCCAAGGAATGCAAAGCTATAATCCTTTATCCTTCTGTAATCTTTATCCTTTAGTTGGCCTTTTGTCTGGGAAAATCTCCTCATTAATAGGAAAATAATGACTGAAAAAGAAAATTTTCGAATTTTAAGAAGGTGGTAAACGACGTATAACCGATATTGCGCGCCGTATAAACGACACATTTTCCCCTTAAATTGAATAGGAATGAATCGTGACTTCAAGAAAATGACGTATAACTGTAAAAGTCGTATAAATGAGAAGCGTATAAACGGTGCTTTACTGTATTAAACTTAAATTTTAATTATTTCCATTTTTTTCGGAATATGTAAAATTAGCTTTCTTATCTTGAAATTATCTTAAAATAACGTTTTTGTTAAATAACTCCTTAAGGAAGGGTGGTCAAACAAAATTGTTGATGGTCATTTGTGGTCAAAAAGTGGTCAATCGCATGCAGTCGGAATTTTCCATTTATCTCATTTTCGGGGGCTAACTTCACGCTGTTGGGAAAATTCTTTTTTCTGAAATAATTTCTTAAGTAAGGGTGGTCAAACAAAACTGTTGATGGTCATTGGTGGTCAAACAGTGGTCAATCGTATATACTACTTAAATTTTATTTATTTTGATTTTTTGGATATATGTGAAGATCTTGAAATTCTCTTAAAATAACTTTTTTCTTAAATAACTCCTTAAGGAAGGGTGGTCAAACAAAATTGTTGATGATCATTCTTGGTCAAAAAGTTGTCAATCGCATGCAGTCGGAATTTTCCATTTATCTCATTTTCGGGGGCTAACTTCACGCTGTGGGAAAAATTCATTTTTCTGAAATAGCTCCTTAAAGAAGGCTGGTCAAACAAAACTGTTGATGGTCATTGGTGGTCAAACAGTGGTCAATCGTATACACTACTTAAATTTTATTTATTTTGATTTTTTGGATATATGTGAAAATCTTGAAATTCTCTTAAAATAACGTTTTTCTTAAATAACTCCTTAAGGAAGGGTGGTCAAACAAAATTGTTGATGATCATTCGTCGTCAAAAAGTGGTCAATCGCATGCACTCGGAATTTTCCATTTATCTCATTTTCGGGGGCTAACTTCACGCTGTGGGAAAATTCATTTTTCTGAAATAGCTCCTTAAAGAAGGGTGGTCAAACAAAATTGTTGATGGTCATTGGTGGTCAAACAGTGGTCAATCGTATACACTACTAAATTTTATTTATTTTGATTTTTTGGATATATGTGAAGATCTTGAAATTCTCTTAAAATAATGTTTTTGTTAATTAACTCCTTAAGGAAGGGTGGTCAAACAAAATTGTTGATGGTCATTTGTGGTCAAAAATTGGTCAATCGTATGCAGTCGGAATTTTCGGTTTATCTCATTTTCGGGGGCTGCGTGGAGTTAGCCCCCGTACCTTTTTTTTCTTATAACTCCTTAAGGAAGGGTGGTCAAACAAAATTGTTGATGATGGTCATTTGTGGTCAAAAAGTGGTCAATCGGATGCAGTTGGAATTTTTTCTTTATCTCATTTTCGGACGCTAACTTCACGCAGCTAGAATAATGGGAAAAAAGTCTTTAGTCAAACATTTATCCCAACGATAATAAAATATTTGTTTCTAATCCATTTTCCCATTGTGAAAGATTGATAAAAGCTTGCAATGGTTGTACGTAAATGTATTATAAATGGACTCAAATCCCATTTCCCAATGAACAAAACTCTGCTATCTTAAGTAATATATCATTTTTGCGTTTACATGATCCTATTTAATTAATAAGGAATGTACGGATATCACTGAGTCGAGAGTCGCTTAGCCTAAGTTGATTTATTAACGGTTCAATTTATTAGCTTAATTGTAGTGTCTCGAATAGCACTACAATAATATCGTAGTCATAAAGGGTTTTGTATCAGATTGATATACATTTGATGTTAATTTATTACCGTGAAATATATATATTCTGTTGAAACCCTTGAAATATATGCCAAGCATTTTATTTTTACTTTTTTATTATATATAAAATATTTTTGTTTGATCATTGTTAATCCAACAAAACTTTGTTTCCTCAACAGTGTCAATTTAAATAAGATCTATTTAAATATGATCTGTTAAATATTTAATTGTAGTACCTCGGATAGCACTGCAATACAAGAATTTTTTTTTTTAATAGAGAAATACCTTTAGCTCATGATTTATCCCAATAATAATAATAATATGTTAATACTAAAATGCATTATACATTATTAATATTATACATTATTAAATGCATACTAAAATTATTTCTTAAAAATAATTAAATAAGAAATTTACGAATATCACTCGGCCTAGTGCCGCTTAGCCTAAGTTGATTTATTAGCGGTTCACTTTATCAGTTTAATTTTAGTGTCTAGAATAGGAATAGCACAACTATAGGGCAGTTGCAATATGTCATGTTGGAGGTCACACACTACAAATAGACAATTCTGATTCGACTACCCTGGCCTCCAGTTGAAGCACAATGGCTGATCAGCTGTTCCCTATAATACAGCAGCAATAAAGAGTTTTGTATCAAATTGATATACATCTAATGTCAGTTCATTACCATGAAATACATTCCGTTGAAAACCATGAAATGTATCCCAAGCACTTTTTTTTTCTTTTTAGATAACAGATTTTTTTGTTTGATCATTGTTGATCCAACAAAAGTTAACAGCTATTCATCAATATTTTCTGTTTAAATATCGTCTGTTAGATATTCTGTTTAAATATCGTCTGTTAGATATCAGTTACCTCGGATAGCACTGCATTACAAGAATTTTTTTTTAATAGAGAAAAACCTTTAGCTCATGATTTATCCCAATAATAATAATAATAATATGTTAATACTAAAATGCATTATACATTATTAATATTATACATTATTAAATCAATCAGGGAAAAATGTTTAGTCAAAGGGTTAATCGTAATAATAAAGGGTTTTGTGTCAGATTGATTACATTTTATGTTAATTTATTATCATGAAATATCGTCCGCTGAAATCCATGAAATATACTCTAAACTATATATATATATATATATATATATATATGTACTAGGGGGCTCAGCCTCCCCTACTCACTAACGGTCGCCAATCTCTGTGAATTGCGAAGCAATTCACATTAAGACCGCTACGCGGTCCCAGTTCGATTCGCTCGCTTGCTCCTTTTTGTTTTTGCAGTAATTCTAGCCGGAATGAACAGTACCATAAATCATTTTCACCCATTAAGGACGGAATTATTTATCTGTTTAAAATGCAAAAATTGCATTTCGTACCAATTTTTTTAGAATAGCAACTTTGGTCCCTTTTTATTGCGGAATTTCTGTCATCCAATAAAGCGAATATTTCTCTTAAAAAATACTGGTACTTAAACAAAAATGATTGGCAGCTATTCCGGTACCATATGGTACCGCTAGTCCTTAATGGGTTAATATATGAAATTGACAATTTTTATTAATGTAAAAAGTAAATCTAAGTAAATCTAAGTAAGAAAGTAAAAACTTCATTGAAAGCACAATTAAAAATGCATTTAGTTGGTGCTACCAATGGGTATATATCATTTAAATACTATGAAAAAAGGATCTTGGAAACACAATAAATTTAAAACTCATTGCACCTATAATATTGTACAGCACGGCTTAAATTCATTTAAAAAAACACTTTGTGATAGGAAAATAGTTTATATATATCATCAATCATTGTTTAAATTTCGTTCGACATTTTATTGTTCAAATTGATTATTATAGTAAATTATTATTATAGCAAAATAAATTATTTTTTACTTCATCAAGACAGCAACAGATGGCAGCAAGTGCAATCTAGACAGTTGATATTGTTATTCTCTCCGATTTTCGTGTGAGTGAAATTCGTAAATAAATTCTAAATAAGAGTTGAGAATCATTTGAAATTAATTATATTACTCATAATTAAAATGAAGAATCATCTCAAACGCTTTGGATTACGTACATTTTATTTTTAATAATTGCTAATTTGAGTTTCACTGCTCTCACACTATCCACCATATTGGAGGCAGAGCTGATCTTACAGAATCAAGTCTATTCATTCGTCTGAGCTCTGGAAACTACGGTCGTTGCCAAACGATAAGCTAAAAAATTCAGCCTTATTTCCGCGCCACGTAAGAGAAATATATATAGAGATTATTATTATAGCAAAATAATTTTTTTTATTTCATCAAGACAGCAACAGACAGCAGCAGGTGCAATCTAGACAGTTGATATTTTTATTCTCTCCGATTTTCGTGTGAGTGAAATTCTTAAATAAATTCTAAATAAGAGTTGAGAATTCATTTGAAATTAACGATATTACTCATAATTAAAATGAGGAATCATCTCAAACGCTTTGGATTACGTACATGTTTTTTTATTTTTAATAATTTCTAGTTTAAGTTTCACTGCTCTCACACTGTCCGCCATATTAGAGGCAGAGCTGATCTTACCCAATCTAGTCTATCCATTGGTCTGAGCTCTCGAAACTACGGTCGTTGCCAAACGATAAACAAGAAATTCAGCCTTATTTCTGCGCCACGTAAGAGAAATATATATATATATATATATATATATATATATATATATATATAGATAGATAGATAGATAGATAGATAGATAGATAGATAGATAGATAGATATAGATATATATATAGATATAAAAAGTATTTTTGTTTGATCATTGTTGTTCAAACAAATCTTTGTTTCCTCAACAGTTTCTATTTAAATAAGGTATGTTTAGATCTGTTAAATATTAAATTATAATATTCTGTTTAAATATTTAATTATAGTTTCCTCGGATACCACTGCAACACAAGAATAATGTACAAATATCACTCGGTCTAGAGCTGCTTAGCCTAAAGAGATTTTTTTTAGAGATTCAGTTTTTTCAGCTTAATTGTAGTGTCTCAAATAGTACAACAATAATATCGCAGTAATAAAGGGTTTTGTATCATGTTGGTATAAATCTGATTTTAATTCATTCCAAAGAAATATACAGGGTGTCCCAAAAGTCCTTGGCGCATTTTAAAATTCGATAAAAGAAAAAGCAATTGGCGTACGAGAGTGCGATTTGGACACAAATGCTTCTTGTGATTTGAAATTTTGTATAAACAAATAAAAAAAATAGTTCCAAAAACTTCTCATAGAGCGTGCTGCTTCTAGAAAGTTATCGAATAGGCAGAATGTCTTTATATATAACAATGGCGAGACTCACAATGCGTAAGCACAGTTTTTGTCCATACTATGGCAACCCACATCCCGGAACTTAACAATACTTGCCCTCCTGAGTTCGATTAAACGAGTGAGGATGGATAGGCGAGTATTGTTAACTTCTGGAATCTGCGTTGCCATAGTTTGGACAACAACTGTGCAAATACATTGTACGTCTTTCGCCATTGTTATGTATAAAGGGATTCTAAATATTCGATAACTTTCCAGAAACAGCGCCATCTATGAGAAATTTTTAGAGCTATTTTTTTTATTTGCTTAAACAAAATTTCAGGTCATAAGAAGCATCTCTGTCCAAACCGCCCTCTCGTACGCCAATTGCTTGATCGTTTACTGGATTTTAAAATGAGTCAAGGACTTTTGGGCCACCTGCTGAAATCCATGAAATATATTCCAAGCGATGCTTTTTTTAATAAACTTTTTTTTAAGAAATTATTATCATACCATCAGTTTTCATGGTACATCATAGTACATTTTCATGTAACATCATTCATTTTATGATATGTAAAGAAGGTACAAAAAAAGGTATAGTTAAAAAAAAATCAATTACATCAAAATTCAAATTAATCACTTTTTCATTAAATATTATTGCGTTTTAAAAAAACACTAAGTAATTAATCCATACCTTGTTCTAGATTATCCCTCATTTTATCTAGAAGTTCAGCTGCTGTTTCGAGTAATGTCTCAGTTTTGACTACATCTGCAGTCCCACATTTAGATTCCTGTGCCGCTGCAACAGTAAGAACAGCTACACTAAGGAAGATTAGCAGCGTTTTTTGAAGCATCCTGTGTATAATAAATGATACAAATAAGAAAATAATAAAACACTTATGATGATAATGATATTGATGATGAAGAAAATGACACTAATGTTTTTGAACCATTCTCTTAGAAACGTATATTTTTAGTAATAAATTTTATGAGTAAAACAATGTTTTTTGTCTATGGTTTTATATCATCAGGTATATACAGGATTAATTTTATACGATAACGAAGGAAAAGCTATTTCATATATAAATATGACAAAAAGAAAAATTGAAGAACACGGAAGAGATATAAACTTAAATAAATCAACCACTGGAATAGCCAGATTAAACAACAAATTTCCAATTACAATAGACTTCAATAATGTTGAAAAATTAGCCAATTATAATAGTTTAAACTACGCATTACAGGGGGAAGCCATAGAAATAGTTGCATCAAATTCAGAAACATGCAATGATATGACTCACGCAAAAATAGATAACAGATAGCGCCATATGTTATTAGGAAAAAGCAAAATGGGGGGTTTCAACAGATTGGCTGACGAAGCGGAAACATAACATCAGTGACTGAGGATGCCTGAGAGCGACAGGTGAAAATACTTTTACTGTTTTACAATTTTTAACAGATTGGCTTGTTTTGTGTAGTTTTAAAAGTATTGCAAAAAAGTATGCAGGTTTTTGAGATAACTTTGTATCATAATGTGCATATTCAACTTTTCCAGTGATTTTCATTTTTGGCTGATTATAGATAATAGTTTTTCAAGTTTATTTTCTCATCTTAATTTAAAATATAAAATGGCTTTTCATAAAATATAAATGTGCATTAATGTGGTTCTTGAAGATTGCGCATGGAGTAATGAAAGATACCTGTCACCTACATATAAATTTAAACCTGATTAGAAATAAATTTGCATTACTTAAAAAAAAATAATAAATAAATAAAATAAATCTAAACGAAAAAAAATGACTACGCATTAAAAAATGAGAAAAACTTATAGGTGATGTTAAATTGCAACAATATGTTTTTTTTTTTTTTTTTTTCCTTTCAAAATATTATAATAGTCAAGATTACTTACTAAGGTCAAAAGTTCTTGGAAAATGACGTATGTTATTCTAATTTAAATGATACACATTCGTAATAAATTGTAAATAATCCATTATATTTAATGTTTCAAAAGAAAAAAATCCCTGAAATAAGATTTTTGCAAGCGCAATCCTAAACTAATTTTATGTCGCCGAAATTAGTGCTATATCGCCTGATAAGGCAATCAAATTAACGCCAAGGGTGTAAATAGGCACTGTTAAGCTTTCGCCCACTGTCTTCTAAGACTTTCCCGAATTACAGTTCTAAGTTCGTAACCTTGAAGTTCCGCGGAAATGATGTCCACAGACATCATGTTTGTTTCATAAAGTATTTTTAACACACTACTTACCAGACTAAACTAACTGATGCTTCTGTATTGAGTTTTGCTCTGTTAATGATAGTGTCTATTATGGCCGATTACCTAAAGCAAGGGATATTAGACCGAGGAGAGAGTGCCCTTCATGGCGGTCTTTCTAACGGAACCTAACCCATATTTACGGCAAGATTCGAAGGAAGCCACGTACAACTCCGAACGGTTAGGCCTACTAGTGTGAAATGGTTCGAACCCAGCAGCTCTCCAGCTTTGAGAGCAGAATCTTTCAGCTTCTGGTGGGGTTTCCTGCTGTTAATATTACACGTTATTATAATTTAACTATTTTACATTTTTTATCTTGACCATAGAACTAATCGTGTGATCTCGATGTTAAAAATGACAGTTATTTCACGAAAAAAATAAAATTTCAATGCACGGACTAAGCTTGAAAATTATTGCCATAATCAAAGTAGCCAACTGATTTCTTTTTTATAATGAAGAGTTCAACTGCTGAATTCTGTTGAGTTTTTTAGAAGCCATTAATTGTGTGTCCACTGATAATAACCCAGTTTATTGTAGCGTTATAGTTACTTATCAAATAAACTACAAATACCCAGTATTGTTTTTGTGATTAGTTTAAAAATAAATTTTAGTTAAAAATAATTTTTTTTCATAAAAAAATATCATCATTAAATACTTAATAAGTTCTGTACAAACTAAAGTTTTGATGGATTTGCCATATTCTGTAAACGCTTTTTTTTTTTTTAATGAAATATTTTTTTTATTAATGACATGTATTTTATGATTATGCTCCATCACATTTCCACCATTACAAATTTTGAATTGCAGTTATTATCATGTTTATTTCATGGCATCGTTTTGCATGCTTCTAAGATAATAATAACCATATGAATAAGGATGTTAAACTCCTAATATATTCGATAACGGTTATTCAATAACTTCAATAATATATATATATATATATATGTGTGTAGTAACATTATTAAAATTCTATAAAACGTGAGTGTAAAAATTAAATAAGTATATATATATATATATATATATATAAATTATGTTTATGGCGTCAAGTGCCGCCATCCGAAAAATCTACAAGAGACCACTCCATTTCTTCCGGTCAAGGTTCCATTCCTCCTCCAGACCCCTATCCCTCATGGTTAAATAAAAATTAAATTAAAATAAAGTAAAGTAAAAATTAAATTAAAATAAGAAATGCTTTAAAATAAGAAAGTTAAATAGAAATTTGCTGTACAGCAAAAAATGCTTTATTTGTTATTTCAATACTTCTCTTCAGATTTAAAAATAAAAAAAACGTTGATATACAATGTCTCATCATTCAGTCCTCTCTTTATATAAAATGTCAAAAGCAGATTCATTGCATTGTTGAAGTATTTCAAACAATAATACTAATACATTCGAATTATTTCGATCATTTCCGTATAAGAACCATAACTAATATATGCACCACGCAACATACTAAAATTTAACTAAGTTGGAAAACGTACAATATCACTCAAAATGCATAACATCCTAAAGACGATGTTATCCAAATACGAAGATCTGTAAGGCCCGGAATATGAACTCAAACTTTGTTTTAAAAGAAAACAAGCTTCAATTTATGTCGATATCATAGATAGATATCGATGAAATGAAAGTGTATAAAATCATTAAATTATATTTCAAATAATTACCGCCGATAGACCATAATGTGGACGTATTATTTTCTGTGGTACAGTAAAATAGGTTTAAACGTAACAAGTATGCTAACGTGAACCTAAATAACATATATCAGTTTCGCTCCATCTGAAATAGTTTAACATCTTTAAAACACGCTTAAAAAGATACAAACTCCTTAACTCCATAGTCCCAAATCAATCTGCATTATTTTATGTGCCTCTATAAAACAATTATAATTGCTATACACAGCATTTCTAAAATTCAAGTATTACTATAAATTGGTATAATTTATCTTAGATTCCTTCTGAATGAAATAGTTTAATTTTCTAAAAGCGCACTTCAATCAGTTACGCCCATGGATCATAATACACCTAAATCCTTTTGTATATCCCTGTAAACGAGCTATAAATCGTAGGCCAACTACTTTTATAGGAAACATGCTATTCCGAATTTTTACTATTAATTTCACTTCTGCAACAATCTAAACATATGTACGAAAGTCAGAGAGCGAGAAGACGGAAAGACAGACGAGATGAATCATAAACATTTTCAAGTATTTTGGAAAGTGCTATTTATCTCACTTACAGGCATTCTTATGTCGACTATGCAATTAAACTTTTAGATCTGTGTTACTTACAGCACACTTTCCTTATAGTACACTTTATGGTTGAATTTCCAAGACACACTAAACTTAAGATAATGAATAATAACATATATATTAAGGGAATATACGTCATTTATGATTTATTTACTAACATAACAAAATTCAGAGCCAAGAAAAAAGCAAAACAATTTATTATTAATCTCTGTGATAAAAAGAATATTTAAATTCTTAATTCATCTAATCAAAAAATTAAGTAATTCAGCACAAAAAGTCAAATCGTGTCATGATGAACCCAATGCAATAAAAATAAGGATTACGCCAATATGTAAATGCCTGGATCTGAAAACAAGCAATGGATTAAACGAAAGGTGCTCGGCAACGTCAGAAAAGGTACGAAAAACTTTTCTTACCTTAAAGTATTAAAGTACTGTAAAGAACATTTTGATTCGATTAAGATATAATGAGCATAAGCTCTGCACTGAACTCCCCTTCATTTCCAAGGAATATTTACTCTGTATTTTTACATACATTGATATGCATCGCTACAAGAATCTCTCGAGAATATTTGGAAATTTATCACCTGTGGCGGGTAAAAAGGAAAATGTCTTAGAATTAATGTACTATAACGTTCTAAAAAATATTAAAATGTTGTATTGTCATCAGAAACACACCTGTGAACATTTTTTTTTTTTTCTTAACTTCTAACATATCAGGAAATGAATTAAAAAGCGATTACAAAATTTCCTCTATAAATACAAAAACCAGATTGAATTAAATAAAAGAGTGTAAAAATACCACTACCTATATTATAAAGGACAAACGTGTCCGTAAGTAACGCTGACGCCATTTTGGGAATGGCAACGTTTTTATATTTTGACGATGAAATTTCGATTTAGCGATTTTTGCTACTGCATTTTTTTAAATTTCTAAACATCGTACATTTTTAATTTTTACACCTTTATATGGGGGGGGGGGGGGTTGGAATCTACTTTCAAATGTAATTTTTTTGAAAACTGTACCGCAATTGACTCATTTATTATAGCCTTTAAATTAAATTTCAAGCATGATTTTTTTTAAATCTAATCTCTATCGCTTGCAGACGATTTTAAAATATTAATCCGTTTGCACTTTAAACACTGTAAAAAGTTCAGCGTTTGTTTCCAGCTAATATTCAATAACGAAATTAAAATTTCATTAAGAAATAAATAAAATAGTATAAAGAAAACACAAATTTAACAGGCATGTAATTGAAATAAGCAATTAAAACCGCTGAAATTATCAGAATTTAAAAAAACTGCTGCAGATAACGAAATTTTTAGCGATTGCTTCGGCTATTAACTTCTGGCATGAAGCCAATACGAAATTACCGCTTTTTATAAATTTAAAAATTTTATTTCAATATATAATTGACATATTTCATATAAAAACACTCTTTGATACTGTTAGGGGGATTAAACAAAACTATTTTAAATGTAAAAAATCTATTAGAGTTTTCAATTTCAATATAAAAAAATAAATGGTTTTCACCTATACTCTCTATCTTGGGAAGCCCGGATTGGATGCCCGGGTTGGATGCCCTAGTTTTTATAAAAGTGATTAATTTTATTTGCTTTTATTTTTATAATGTATAATAGGGAAGATTTAAAAAAAGAAATACTTATAAAATTTACAATTGAAAGAAAACCAACAGATTGTAATATCCGCTATTGAGTTTTGCTTTGCAATTCTCTGCCATTTCTGTTGTTTTATAATATTTGTATTTTCTTACATACATGCATACGCAAAGACATTTCCCTTCATACAAAGTCATACTTTTATAAAATCTTCCTAGAAATAACTGAAAATTTTAGCTGCACACCTGAATCCTCATACCCCACTCCTGAATCCTCACGCCACATCAGTTGACACTTCTTTAGACTTTTAATACTGGTAGAAACGTTCATTTTCATGATAGATTTCTGCTTAATTTTATATCTACTATAATATTAAATACAAACGTTCAAAAAGTCAAGGACTTCAGAAGTTGTCGCCTCATAACCTTTTCAGGTAAAATCTCACCTTGACCTGAGGAAATGAATTGCAGCTTAATTAATAAGTGACTCATCAGGTCGTGAAAGTAATTTCTCAAAAGCTAGTTAATAAAGCAAACAAGGAAGACTTCTGATGTATTTGTTATTATAGTAGTCGTAGTAGTAAAATATTACGCAAATTGTGCTTAATTTCATATTAACACAAATTTATTCTGATTCTGTGAAGGTTGGTTGGTTGATTTATGACGGCCGATTATCTACTCGAGGGATATAGGCCCTAGGGGGTCTTTCTAAGAGGTTCTGTGAAGGAGTTTTTTTAAATATTCTTACATTAATTGTTATTTTAAAACTGTTCGATAACGTGGACAAATGCATATTTAAATCCGAGCCTCAGTAAAAAATCAACATAAATGGAAATTCTTATTTTAGCATTAAATCTGGGTTTAATTTTTATTTTTATTTTTTTTCACACAAATTATATCTACAATATTACCAAAAATAAATTTTCCAACAAAAAAATAAATTTTACACTCCTTATATAAACAAAATGCATTACTAAATGTATACTTTTAAAATCAAGTAAAAAACTAAAACGAATATAACAATAACCTTATATTAATTACTCTGTAAAAACTGCACAATAGATTGCGCAAACATATATTTAAAACCGAGCCTCATTAAAATAAACATAAATGAAAACTCTTTGTCATTAAAGCTCGGAAACAATCCTTGAAAACGTGATAATTCTAAATCCTTAATATAAAAGTAATCTATACTAATATTATAAAGGAGTAAATCTTGTTTGTTTGTTTGTAGGGGGTAATCTCTGGAACTACCGAACCGATTTCAAAAGTGATGGTGGCAAATTGATGGTGACGACGCCTGCTCCAACATAGGCTATATTTTATGTCGGTGCCACTAACCCCAGGGGGTGCAGGAGCAAAAAACGTTCTAAAATTGCGATTTTTCAGTTATCACACTGGCTGTCAAGCCCTGAGAGCTTGGCAGCCGGTTCTGTATGTATGTATGTACGTACGTAATGCGATAACTCTTCATAGAAATATCCGTTTTCCTTCAAATTTTGTTTATAGGTTCACTGTGTTAAGGCGCTTATCTGATTAGTTGTCGGGATTGATTGGTTTAGTATAAAAGGGGGGGAACAAGGGGCTAATCCCCCCCCCCCCTTAATTTATATAAATGGGTTTTTCATGCAGAATTATTCCGTTTTCCTTCAAATTTTGTTTATAGGTTCACTGAGTTAAGGCGCTTCCCTGATTAGTTTTCGGGATTGATTGGTCAAGTATAAAGGGGGGGAACAAGGGTCTAATTCCCCCCCCCCTTAATTTATATAAATTGGTTTTTCATGCAGAATTATTCCGTTTCCCTTCAAATTTTGTTTATAGGTTCACTGAGTTAAGGCGCTTCCCTGATTAGTTTACGGGTTTGATTAGTTAAGTATAAAGGGGGGGATCAGGGGGGGGGGGGCTAATCCCCCCCTTAATTTATATAAATGGGTTTTTCATGCAGAATTATTCCGTTTTCCTTCAAATTTTGTTTATAGGTTCATTGGGTTAAGACGCTTCCCTGATTACTTTTCGGGATTGATTGGTTAAGTATAAAGGGGGGGGGGAACAAAGGCTAATTCCCCCCCCCCTTAATTTATATAAATGGGTTTTTCATGCAGAATTATTCCGTTTTCCTTCAAATTTTGTTTATAGGTTCACTGTGTTAAGGCGCTTCCCTGATTAGTTTTCGGGATTGATTAGTTAATATAAAGGGGGGGGGTATCGGGGGGCTAATTCCCCCCCTTAATTTATATAAATGGGTTTTTCATGCAGAATTATTCCGTTTTCCTTCAAATTTTGTTTATAGGTTCATTGGGTTAAGACGCTTCCCTGATTACTTTTCGGGATTGATTGGTTAAGTATAAAGGGGGGAACGGGGGGCTAATCCCCCACTTAATTTATATAAAGGGGGTTTTTCATGCAAAATTATTCCGTTTTCCTTCAAATTTTGTTTATAGGTTCACTGTGTTAAGGCGCTTGCATGATAATTTTCGGGATTGATTGGCTGAGTATAAAGGGGGGAACGGGGGGGGGGCTAATCCCCCCTTAATTTATATAAATGGGTTTTTCGTGCAGAATTATTCCGTTTTCCTTCAAATTTTGTTTATAGGTTCACTGAGTTAAGGCGCTTCCCTGATTAGTTTTCGGGATTGATTAGTTAAGTATAAAGGGGGGGGATCGGGGTGCTAATCCCCCTTAATTTATATAAATGGGTTTTTCATGCAGAATTATTCCGTTTTCCTTCAAATTTTGTTTATAGGTTCACTGTGTTAAGGCGCTTCCCTGATTAGTTTTCGGGATTGATTGGTTAAGTATAAAGGGGGGGAACGGCGGGGTAATCCCCTCCCTTAATTTATATAAATGGGTTTTTCATGCAGAATTATTCTATTTGCTTCAAAATTTGTTTATAGATTCATTGGGTTAAGACGCTTCCCTGATTAGTTTTCGGGATTGATTGATTAAGTATAAAGAAGGGGGAACGGGGGGCTAATACCCCCCTTAATTTATGTAAATGGGTTTTTCATGCAGAATTATCCCATTTCCTTCAAATTTTATTTATAGGTTCACTGTGTTAAGGCGCATCTCTGATTAGTTTTCGGGATTGATTGGTTAAGTATAAAGGGGGGAACAAGGGGCTAATTCCCCCTTATCTATACTAATATATAAAGTAGTAAAGATTGTTTGTTTGTTTGTTTGTTTGTTTGTAGGGGGTAATCTCTGGAACCACTGAAGCGATTTTAAAAGTGATGGTGGCAAATTAATGGTGACAATCCCTGCTCCAACATAGGCTATATTTTATGTCGGTGCCACCACCCCCAGGGGGGTGCAGGAGCGAAAAACGTTCTAAAATTTCGATTTTTTGTGTACTGAAGGAGATGGAAGTATCAAATTTGGTATGGTAGTTACTTATAAGATGTAAATGCTCTCTAAGAACAAATTATAAAAACATTCGCAATTTAAAAGGGTGAGATGAGGAAGAAGCGTTCTAAAAGAATTCTAAATTACAATTTCTATGGAATCTTTGAAACTACAGAACCGATTTCAAAAGTGATGGTGGCAAATGGATGGTGACAGTCCCTGCTCCAACATATGCTAAATTTTTTGTCGGTGCCACTGCCCGCAGAGGGTGCAGGAGCGAAAAACGTTCCAAAATTATGATATTTTCAATAATGAAGGAGTTAGGAACTTGACATTTTGTATGGTCGTTACTTACAAGATTTAAATGCTCTATAAGAACAAAATCTAAAAAAATTCGAAATTTAAAAGGCTGAAATAAGCAAAAAATTTTCTAAAAACATTCTAAATTACAATTAGTATGGAATGTCTGGAACTACTAAAGCGATTTCAAAAGTGATGGTGGCAAATGGATGGTGACAATCCCTGCTCCAACATAGGCTATATTTTATGTCGGTGCCACTACCCCGAGGGGGGTGCAGAAGCGAAAAACGTTCTAAAATTGCGATTTTTGCGATGCTGAAGGAGCTAGAAACTTCAAGTTCGGCATGATTGTTATTTATAAGATCTAAATGCGCTCTAAGAACAATTTCTAAAGAAAAATGATCTAATGATTCTGCGATTTTTCAACTATTGAATTTCTAAAATTACCAAATTTCACAATAGAGTACCATAGCGAAACCTTCACGCGTAAAAAGATAATGATAAGGGCGACGTGTCCTGACGTGTATATTGACTATAGCACGAGTCACAAATTATAGTATCCTTATTATTCTGTTAAAATATAAAAGTGAATTATGAAATGTCAATATTTTGTTTGATTAAAGTTTCGTTAAGAGAAATTGACCAGCGTAGCGGGCGTAGCTTGCTAGTTTATTATAAAAAGTATTTTAAAAGACCGGAAAAAAGCGCAAAAAAACCTTGCATTGATTATCATATTAAAATTGCTCGATTGAAAGAAATTTTAAACCGAGTCTCATTAAAATAGACGAAAAGTCTTAGTAATTGAAGCTTTAGAAGCAATCCTTGCAACCATAATAATTCAAAATTCTCAATATAAAAGCATTTATTATTTTTTAAAAAAATCAACAATATTCTTACCTTGATTATTATATTAAAATTGTTCGGTTGCTTCCGAAAATAGAAATTTTAAACCGTTCATCGTTAAAATAAATGAAAACTTATAGTCTGTCATTAAAATACAGAAACAATCCTTGCAACCACGATATATCTAAATTCTTAATATAAAAGGAATTTATTATAAAACGTATTTTAAAAGACTGAAAATAAGCACAACAGTATCCTTACCTTGATTATTATATTAAAACTACTCGATAGAACAAAAATTTTAAACCAAGTCTCATTAAAATAAATGAAAACAACCCTTTATCTGTCATTAAAGTTCAGAA
Source organism: Maratus michaelseni (assembly GCA_963931845.1). Classification (NCBI taxonomy): domain Eukaryota; kingdom Metazoa; phylum Arthropoda; class Arachnida; order Araneae; family Salticidae; genus Maratus; species Maratus michaelseni. The sequence goes on along the minus strand of OZ007597.1, from coordinate 109,250,029 downwards.
GCAATCATTGCAACCATAATAGTTTCAATTTATTAATATAAAAGTATTTTGAAAGACCGAAAAAAGATTATCAACAATATCCTCACATTGATTAATATATTAAAATTGCTCGATTACTTCCACAAACAGAAATTTTAAATGGAGACTCATTAAAACAAATAAAAACTTTAAGTCTGTCATTAAAGCTCCGAAATGTTCTGTGATAACCGTAATAATTCTAAATCCTTTATATAAAAAGAATTTATTATAAAAATTATTTTAAAAGACCGAAAAAAAAACACAACCTTGATTATTACATTAACCTTTAATTGGTGTTGTAGAACCATTTCACAAAATGGTTTGATTACACCAGAAATTACACAACAATTTTTCTACTCGTGTAATTTCTTCATTTATCAGTAAGGTCCAGATAAAAATAATAAAGTATATAAGTGATATGTTTACTGATTTATTCAACAGACAATTACAGTCTTGTAAAAATACCATTGTTTTTATAAAAAGTGATCCGTTTTATTTTATTTTATTTTATAATTATTTTTTTATAAGATATAATACTGGGTAGGGGCGAAACGTCTCCATGAAACCCAGTTACGAATAACATTTTCACGACACCAGTTAAATGTTCAAACTGCTCAACTGCTTCCGCAAGCAGAAATTTTAACCAGAGTCTCATTAAAGTAAATGAAAACGCTTAGTCTGTCATTAAAGCTCACAAACAAACCTTGCAACCGTGATAATTCCAAATTCTTAATATAAAAATTATTTTAAAAGACCAAAAGAACTGGCACAAGAATGTCCTTGCCTTGATTATTATATAAAAACTGTTTGAGTGCTTTCGCGAACAAAAATTTTAAATCGAGCCTTAATTAAAATAATTGAAAACTCTTAGTCTGTCATTAAAGCTCAGAAGCAATTCTTGCAACCGTGATAATTCCAAATTCTTAATACAAAATGTTTATTTTAAAATTATTTTAAAAGATTTTTTTTAAAGGCCAAATATATAGTTTCTTAGCTTGATTATTATATTAAAACTGATTGATTTTTTCTGCAAACAGAAATTTTAAACCGAGTCTCATTAAAATAAATGAAAACTCTTAGTCTGTGATTAAAGCTCAAAAACAATCGTTGCAACCGTGATAATTCTTAAATTCTTAATATTAAAATTATTTCAAATGACCGGGAAAAAAGCATAACAATGTCCTTAGCTTTATTATTATACTAAAACTTACTTCTGCAAACAGAAATTTTAAATTGAGCCTCATTTAAAGAAATGAAAACTTTTTGTCCGCTATTAAAGCTCTGAAACAATTCTTGCAACCGTGATAATGCCAAATTCTTAATATAAAAATTATTTTAAAAAACTGAAAAAAAAAGCACAAAAAAGGTCCTTACTTTGTGATTATTATATTAAAACTGCTCGAGTGCTTCCGCAAACAGAAATTTAAAACAGAACCTCAATTAAAATAATTGAAAACTCTTAGTTTGCCATTAAAGATCAGAAAAAATCCTTCAACAGTGCTAATTCCAAATTCTTAATGTAAAGATTATTTTAAAAGACCGAAAAAAAAGAAGTACAACAATGTCCGTACCTTGACTATTATATTAACTTCGCGATGGCTTCCGCAAATAGAAATTTTAAACCAAGCCTCATTAAAATAAATGAAAATACTTAGTCTATCATTAAAGCTCAGAAACAATTCTTGTAACCATGATATTTCCATATTCTTAATATAAAAATATCTTAAGAGACCGAAAAATACAAGCATAACAATGATGTTTTCTTTACCTTGATTAATATATTGAAACTGCTCGAGTTGTTCCGCAAACAGAAATTTTAAACCGAGCCTCATTAAAATAAATGAAAACTCTTAGTCTGCTATTAAAAATCTCAGAAATAATCCTTGTAACCGTGATATTTCCATATTCTTAATATAAAAATATTTTAAAATACCGAAAAAACCAAGCATAACAATGTCCTTATCTTGATTAATATATTGAAACTGCTCAAGTTGTTCCGCAAACAGATATTTTAAACCGAATCTCATTAAAATAAATGAAAACTCTCAGTATGTCATTAAAGGTCAGGAACAATCTTTTCAACCGTGATCAATCCAAATTCTTAATATAAAAAGTATCTTAAAAAACTGCAAAAAACAAGCACAGCAATGTTCATAGCTTGATTATTATATTAAAACTGCTCGTTTGCTTATAAAAACAGAAATTTTAAACCGAGCCTCATTAAAATAAATGAAAACTCTTAGTCTGCCATTAAAAAGCTCAGACACAATCCTTGCAACCATGATAATTCCAAATTGTTAATATAAAATAATTTTTTTTTTAGACTTTTTTAAAGAGCGAAAAAACAAGCACAAAAACATTCTTACCTTGATTATTATATAAAAATTGAAAGATCGCTTCGACAAAGAGACATTTAAAACCAAACATTCTACCAAACAGTCTACTCGCTACCCTTCATTTGCAAGAAAAAAAATTACGAAAATGTTAATTTCCCAATTTTTTGCTTAAAACGTATTTATACATCCCTAGTATATTCTGGCAAAATTACATAAATATCCCATAGTTATAATTAAGGATGCAGTAAAAAGGCTTTTTACTCAGCATCTTTTTTCTTTAAATGATTCACAGTTGTAATTTTTAAATTCAATTTTCTCAATTTGTATTTTTTCAATGTAGCATTATACATTCAAAGTGAAAAAACTTCAATGTATATTTCTTAATTTACTTGATATTTTTTAAGACGACCTTTTAACAACATTAAAAATAGTAGTTTTAAATGTATAAACACGTATGATAAACACGTTGAAGCAGACAGTTTTTAAACCGAAGAACTATTTTAAAATCTATTTATTGTAGAAATTTGTCGAGATAGTTCAGTTACGTAATTTTATAGGATGAACTATGCATAGCAATTTAATCATATTTTGCAGGCGTATACGTGACTAGATTGTGGTGTGCAGTGTATAATCACTTTTTTAATTTGTCTAATTTTTTAAGGGTTTATATATATATTTGTTATGCAAAATTTCATTATCTGAATAGAGATTTATTACACAGTTTGAAAAAGCTGTTTTTTACCTACTGTTGCCAGATTTTAAAAAGCCCAAATAATAATATTTCTAAATATTTTTCATTTGAAAAATATGTTTACACGTCAGTATTTAAAAAGAAAGAACCCTTCAAAATAATTAAATTATTACGTGCGAAAAGCATTTAATGGTAAAAATCACGTCACATTTTAAACAATTTTCTTATAGTGTCTAGAAGAAAAAATTTCTTCTAGACGTTATTAAAGTCTGGGAGGCACCGACATTTTTTACTTAACCATTTTATACAAGCTGATTTTCAAATGCGCATTGATCTTATTTAATCAATCACAAAAATAGCCGTCAGCTGTCGCAACAGCGGTAGATACGGCCAAGTAAACAGATGATAATATATATATGAATGATACATGATGATACATGAATGATAATATATATAAATTATAATATATATGAGTATATACATGAGAAAAGTAAGTATAACAATATCTTTTACTTTAAATATTGTGTTAAAAATGTTCGATAGTTATTGCAAATAAATATTTAAGTCCAAGCATTAGCAAAATATAAACATAAATGAAAATTCCTAGTTATTCTTACCACTTATAATATTATCAAAAATACACATTAAAAAAAATTCTGGACTCTTAACAAGGATAAATATTATTTAAAAAAAATATTTTAAAAACTGAAAATTTCGCATATTTCTGCTATTAAATAAGGCAAAGATTTTTTTTTTTTTTTAAATATACTGGTAACAAAAATTTCATATAAATTTTCGGTTAACAAAGTGTTAAAATCCAAGCCCCAGTTTAAAAAAAAAAAAGAGAGAGAGAGAGAGAGAGAGAGAGAGAGAGAAGAAAATTCTTAGTTGTTCTTATCAATTAATATATTATCAAAAATAACTTTAAAAAAAAATCGTAAAAATATTTCGTAACATGTACAAACTATATTAAATAAAATATTTAAAATCCGAATATAAAAATATAATTACTTTATTCAACAATATAAAACTATTAAAACTAATATTAAATATCAAGGACTAATATATAGATATTAAAACTGATATGTTAAAACTATAAAAAATTAATATAAATGAAAATTCTTAATTATGTTAGCACGTACAATGTATAAGAAACACACACACACACACACACACACAGAGAGAGAGAGATAGAGAGTAACAATAATAAATAAATAAATAAATAAACGTTTAATATGCCCAGAATTTATTATAAGAATTATTTTTTTAAGTGAGTAAACGAAAAACACAAGTGAAAAATTGGAAATAACAAGCATGAAAATATCTTAACTTAGTTTATTATATTAAAACTATTTAAATCCGACTTTCAATAAAAAATTAATGTAAATGGAAGTTAGAAAACGACCGGTGGTAATTCTAAACTTTTAATACAAATGAAATTTATTATAAAAATTATTTTTTTTAAATAAAACTTAAAAAAAAAAGGTGTGAAAATACTTTTACTTTAATTATTATATTTAAACTGCTACTTATACAAATATTTAATTCGGCATCTCATAACACAAATAAAATGAAAATTCTTACTCTGTCATCAAAAATTAGAAACAAACCCTGCAATTGCGGTAATTCTAAAACTCATAATATAAACAGAATTGCTTACAAAAAGCATTTTTGAAAAACAAATAAAACAAGAATGAAAAATCATGCGTCAAACATAGATTATGTAACAACGCTTCCAAAATATTTTTGCAAACCTTTACCCTAAGGTGAAAGATGATATATAAGTAAACAAATGAAATGAAATCACCCTCTCGTGGAGATCCAGCCGTTAAGCATAGTAACTTTTCTCTACGACGGGAAATGTTTATTGAAAATTCATATTTTAGAATACAGATGTTGAATATTACATTAGAGATTAAAATAAAATTAGTACAAAGTTAGTTTTCACAGTACTAGTTCAAATCACAACATTTCTTAATATAAAAAAAAAAAAAGTATAAAAGAAAGTAATTAGAAAAATTATGAAAAGAATACTTAATCATAACACAACTAGTAATTTTGCATGGCTCAAACAGTAAACTGAAATAAAAACAGTATGAGTTCAAAAATGTGATCAGTATGTGGAAAACGCATAACATATTTAAAAATCCAATTTCAGGAATTACAAACAATATTCGGAAAACTAATCCGGAGTCTTTTGTGCAGCCCTGTGTATGGTCTATAGATTCGTATAATATATACTAAATAGAATGCTAAATTTTAGTTCAGTTAGGAAACGCGTAGCACAATTTAAAATTCCCCTTAAGGAATTTCCATCAATAGACGGAAATGTACTCGCGAACATTTGTGCTGCCCTGTATATAAGCTATAGAATTTATACACACCAAGTCATAGACAAAAACTGAGTTAAATTTAAAAACGCGTTAAATTTAAAAGCACTTCCAGCAATTATTATTAACAAGCAATACTTTAACCGAATTCTTTTGTGTGTGTCCCTGTAAATGAACGATGAATGCTATACACACAATATTCTAGTAAGCCTTTTATAATCCACCTTAGTGATACATATCAATTTCAATATGTTTGAAATATTGAAACATTATTAAAATAACCCGCAAACGATTTTTCTTCATAGACCGTAATGTAACGGAATTCTTTTGAGTGTTCCTATAAAGGAACTATAAGTGCTATGCACACCACATCCCATAGTAAGACTCCTCTTGCAGTGCACCTACAGTGATATATATCAATTTCGATATGTTTGAAATTGTGTAACATCATTAAAATAAACCACAAATGATTTTTCCCCATAGACCGTAATGTAATTCTTTTGAGTAACCCTGTAAAAAAAAAAAAAAACCTATAAGTGTTACACATTTCATTTTCAATACCGAATATGCCATAGTAAACCTCTATAACATATATCAATTGCATGACAATCCTAATATATTTACGCGAGTTCGAGCACGGACAGACAGTCAGACAGGCAGACAGACAGGCAAAAACCGAATTCATAAACACTGTTCAACTATGTTGGAAAGTGTTAAAAACGAAAACACGAAAGAATTCAAATACCATTTTTAAATGGGAAAATATTGTTTCTGCTTGAAGAACTAAAATTTTTTAAATGCGTCTCTGTAAAAAAAAAAAAAAAAAAAAAAAAAAAAAAAAAAAGAAAGGAAAAAAAAAAAAAAAAAAGAAAGGAAAAAAAAAAGAAAAAGAATAGAAACTACCTACGATTAATTTTCAGTAGGAAATGTAACATTAAAAATATAGTTAAATATAATAGAAATCTTCAATATGAACAGAGTTTTTTTATAAGCAGAATAAACATTTTTTTTTTTCAGAAACCAAGAAAAAAAAAAGTATAAATATAGTCTTACCTTAATTAGTATGCTAAAACTGCTCAATAGCTTGCGCAAACAGATATTTAAATCCGAGACTCAGTGAAAAATAAGCATAAATGGAAATTCTTAGTCTATCATTAAAACTCCGAAACAATCCCTGCAGCCGTAATGTTTCCTAGTTCCTGTCGAAATCATTCAGTTAGGATTTCTTCGCTCGAATTACACAAGAGAGTTATTGCAAATACTTACGCCAAACAGACGAGTGATCGCCAAATAAGATTTCCTGCATCTTGATTTAATATGATTTAACATTAAATGTGAAACAGATTCGGAAATGAGCGGTAAAACGCTTCATGTATATATGTTTCATAGATATTCGTAAGGTAACTCTATGATCTATCTTAAATAATCTATCCACATCCTGATTATAAATGAATATGCATTATGTATTGGTAGAATATAACAATATTTTTAAGGTGACATAAGGTCCTCAAATTTGTAGACTGTAATTCACACAGTTCTATTTAAAACTAATCATACCGGGAAGTTTAATCAAGTTTTATAAAAATATTTCACACCACAATTTCTATTTAAAACTATTTAACTTTTTTATTTAAATTATTTCTGTGTAATTTATGTTTTATTTATTTTATAAGAAAAAATTCTGGTTCGAATCAACACATTTTCATTTGGTACCGGTTAGTATTGTTAGTATGTTTAGTGATAAAACAGTTATTAAATTTTAAGAAAGCTGATAAATTCGTGCGATAATAACAAAATAAGGCAAGCTTAAAAAGTTCTGAAAGCTTTAGAAAATGTCCGTGGTAAAACCGTTGTAAAATTTGGTCACCCTAAATAATATATATACAGGGATATACACTTCAAATAATACACATCCAAAAAATTCACTTTGGAATTTACGTCGAAGAGGGAAAACAGACTTTCTCCCCAGTATCAAAGCAATAATAGCCCAATGTCGCATTATATTTATTGATTTGGTATTGGAAATACAGAGTGCTTCGAAAAAGAGTACTAAAAAAGGTTCTAGACTATTCTTCAAAATTTTTCAACGCTTTCCAACATAGATGGAAATGTTGAAAACATTTGAACAACATTGAACAACATTGATGGAAATGTTGACTTCGGTTTGATTGTCGTCTATTTGTCTGTCTGTCCGTACTCTAACTCTCGTAAATATACTCGAATTTCCGTGTGATTTTTATATGGTATTGGTGTTCACTATAGAATGTTCGCTTTTAAAAATGAAGTGTGTGGCATTTATTGTTCGTTTACAGGAATACAAAAAGAATTCCGTTGCATAATGTTCTATGGTGGGGGGGGGGGGGGGATTGTTTGCGGTAAGTTTAAATAATATTGCGATACTTCAAAGATAATGAAATTGATATGAATCGTTGAAGTGGACTACAACGTGATTTCTCTGGAGTATAGACTAAGTAGAAATTATAGTTCGTTTACAAGAACGCACAAAAGCCTTCTATTACATTATGATGTATGGAAAAATTCGTTTGTGGGGTATTTTAAAGATGTTACGATCCTACAAACATAATTAAATTGATGTAAATCACTGAGGTAAACTACAACATGTTATTTAGATTATGGAATACATTTATCGTTCACTTACAGAGATACACTAAAAATTTGATTATAAGACTAATCATAATCGATAATTGCTGGAAGTGCGTTTTTAATTCAAAAGCAATTTTATTACTTTGATGAAAATTTTTTAGTCATAAGTATTCGATGTTTTCCACTCGTTGTCGTTGATTGCTCTCATTTGATGTACATAGCAGTAAAAGTAATTTTTTTTTAACTGCATCAATTATTTATATTTTTACGTGCAAAATGTAATAAAATAGTTACATTAAACAAAACTTTACTTATATTCTATAATTTTTTAAAGAATTTTGCAATTTTGAGAAAATTATGTTTACATATTGGGGCAGACTGAATTATACTGTCTTTTAGTTTGTTTTCAATGCCATGTTGTTCTGACCTTGTCCTGTGCAATAAATTCGGAGTTTTGAACATTCTCATAAATTGCCTGAAATTTTCCAATTTATTGCCAAATAATTTATTCGTCGATTGCTCTCATTTGATGTAAATAGCAGCTTAGTAAAAGTACATTTTTTTAACTGCATCAAATATTTATATTTTTAGGTGCAAAATGTAATACAATGGTTAAATTAAACAAAACTTTATTTATATTATATAAAAATTTAAAGAATTTTACAATTTTGAAACAAAATTCCATATTTTATGTTAATTATACTAAGTATCTTTTAGTTTGTTTTTAATGCCGTCTTGTGCAATAAATTCGAATTTTGGAAAATTCTCATAAATTGCCTGAAATTTGCCAATTTATATCTAAAAAGTCAGAATTTTCATTCAAAAAATTCATTTTTTTTTCTATATAAATGTCAGAAAATTAAAATCTTTAGATCTTAACTTTAGTTCTTACAGCTACAAACATATGTAACTCAATATAAGAAACATTTCTTAAGAATGCCTATAAATCTTTTGGAGTATTGGAATTTACTACAAATCAAATTCGGAAGTTTTTCAGAAAACGTTTTTGACGTTTTCAGCCTTGTAAAATACTGAATTTACTCCTGATACATAAAAGGATACATATTTATGTAACTTACATCCCTTGACTTTACCAGTAAATAATTTTCATTTTCAAAGAATATTAGATTACTTTAATGAAAATTTTTAGTCATTAGATTTCGATGTTTTTAGGTGCGTTCGTTAATTGTATAAATACGTAAGCACCTGACAGTCGTCGTCTGGTCCATCCGTCCGTCTGTCCGCATATAAAAGCGCAAAAACTACCCAATCGAACGTTTTGAAATTTAATATATATTGTCGTTGCAGAATTTTGTCGAGTCATTTCAAATTTTATGAAAATCGAATCAAAACATAAAAATATATTAATAAAAGTTTTCTTTATTCTATTAAATCCTATCGTATGTATAATCTATATAATAAAAGCGCAAGTCATGTGACTGAGGAAAACATATACGGGCAAACTACTACTTTTTTTCATATACCAGGCGGCCATTTTTATTCAAAATTATTTTTTCGAATAAAATTGCAAAAAAGTTACATTTTTAGAAAGATCGTTCAAAAACATTGTTTGTTTGAGAGATGAGCTACATTCAAAAATGTATAGATTCTGAGAAAACTTTGGTGGAAATTACGTTAACAGCCGAATATCTCAATCCATTAGAGTAAATAAACACAGGAGATCCGTTCATTATGAATCCTAAAAATATTAAACCATGGAAGTAATCATTCGCAAAGCAAACTCTCCATGGTGAATTTTACAGTGTTGTCTGGTGTAGAAAAAAAAATTCGCATTTGTAAACGTGGCATACGTAATAAGAAAAAAAAAGGCGTGCTCATTTCGCTCATAGCAGACGATATAATTCATTTCACTGAAATAATAAAGATGATTTTTTTACATTGTGAAACTAGTTATAAAACGAACGCACCTCCTATGTCACTTTTAACGCACAATTTCCCAACTTGTTCACTTGTGTTGTCGTTCCTCGCTCCCATTTGACATATATAATCTGCACAATAAAATAAAAGTTTTTAAAGAAAAAAAATATCTGGATAATTTACTTATATGTTTTTAGATAAAAAATTTAATAAAATAGTTAAATTGAACAATATTTTATTTATTAGTTATAAAAATTTACAATTTTGAACAAAAATTATGCAAAATTTTATATTTGTTTACACTACCCGCTACACACTCTTGCTAAATATATGAAAATTTCTTTAAAACGCCATGTTATCCTGACTTTGTCTTGTGCAGTGAACGAGATGTTTTAAAAAATCTCAGAAATTGGCTGAAATTTGCCAATTTATATCTAAAAAAAAATTACAATTTTCATTCAAAAAATTCATTTTTTCTATATAAATGTCAGAAAATTCGAAAATTTAGAACATATATTTTAACTTTTAATTCATAGCATAGCTATATATATTCGCTAAACAGCTCTGTCTGTTATGTAAGTTTTACAGTAAAACCTATATAACGGAGACTTCTGAATAGCAGACATAACAATTTAGCGAATTGAACCTCCCGTTTCAGACATTTCAGTTTAAAGTGTTCTTTCACCAAATAAAGCTAATTAACTCCAAGAGATATTAGACACAAACGGATATATTTATTTCTAGGTTCATTACACTCTCGACATCCATTTGTCGGTTCCTCATTTTCCCAGAATCCTACTCGAACCCAACAAAATAATTCATTATCCCACAAACCGACCCGAATCTGCAACAGCGACTTTCACAGACACCACGACTGGAGGTTAACCGAAACCGTTCCGAACCTGAAATACTTCAACTCGAACCCAATCCAAAAGTCAAAATGAGAGAAACTTAATACCATAAAATACAAATAGAAAAGAAATATAAAGTATATACCCTTCCATATATTGAAATGAAATACGAGAAAATAGTCTACAATCATATCGCTGATAACAGTTTTAACCTTTACGAATATAGTCTACTCATTCAACTTCAAATATACATTTTCATTTTCATATTCTGGGCTTTCTTTTAAAAAATTGGGTATGGCCAAAACGAAACTGCAGTTCGGATGTGGTCGGATAAAATCGGGTTACCTAAATAGATTCAAGATTCAATTTTACAACCCACCATCAAGTAATAAGAAAAAATCTAGGGTGACACCACTTGATTTTCCGAGCACTAGCACATTGTAGAATACTTTGCGTTCAAATAAATTTCTGCAACAATGGTACAAGCAGGGATGTAATGAAGGTTTTACGGTGGTACACGCCATATACCTTATGTGGATTTTTTAAAGAACCTCCGTATACCCTCTATTTCTCACGAGAAGCTATAGCGTATACTCTCTAGGATATACAGTCTGCCTCTGGTCATTCTATGACAACAGCACTGCGTATAAGCTGGATTAGAACCCGTGATCTTCCAGTTAACTGGAAACGTTACCTCTAACCCCACAGAGTTTTGTAAACATAATGGGTATATTTGTCAGCTATCCAATCTCACATTTCCTTAATGATTTTCCTCATAGAAACGGTCTTAAAATGCTTTAAAAATTTTTAGATATCAAACTTGTTAACTTATACTGAAATATATACAGTTCTTGCGGCAACAGTAGCTTAAAACATACACTGTAAAAAAAATTACCAATGTTTCTTATTTTATGAAAATATACTATAACCACGAACGGAAATATAATATAATCTTCTGAGTTATCCGAAATTCCGAATAGCGTGTTCCATTGTCTTTTGAATCCCCAGAAACAAATATATTTACGAAATTTAAAGAATTATTTATAAAAACAAAGTATTTTTCGCTGCCCGTATTTTTCAGAAACGTTTCCGAAGGGTTTTTATAGTGTATTAATGAGTGTCTTCAGCCTGGAATACCTGTTTTTTGAATGTCATCCATTCTCAAGTAAACGTTTTCAGCCGCATAAGTTAATTTATACATGAAAGAGTAAAGAAATAATCTTAATTTTAATGTTATTGTTAACGCTGTTTGTTAATTTTGCATATTTGTCTGTTAAACAAAATTTTTTTTTTGAGCATGAAAATGTTTTCTTGAGAATTGATAGCATTCTAAAAACAGGTACTCCAAGCTGAAGACACTCATTAATACACTATAAAAACCCTTCGGAAACGTTTCTGAAAAATACGGGCAGCGAAAAATACTTTGTTTTTATAAATACTTCTTTAAATTTTGGAAATGTATTGGTTTCTGGGGATTCAAAAGACAATGGAACATGCTATTCGGAATTTCGCATAACTCAGAAGATTATTTATATTTTCGTTCGTGGTTATAGTACAGTTTCATAAAATCAGAAACATTGGTCATTTTTTACAGTGTACTTGCCAAATTTGAGCTCAATCAAAAGTACATTTTCAAGGTAATCGTGTTCATACCACACACACATATATCATAAAAAAAACATCGTTCTGAAAACGTAAGGAAACATCAACATACACACATATATACGCGCATACATGCAGAATGGTTTTAAAAATACCAAAAGCGGAACAGGGGACCTCAAAACGTAAACATGTACCTAAATTTCACAGTCAAGTTTCTATTACAAGACTTTCCTTACACTAGGTGTTCGAGAAGTAAAAATAAGCCAACAGATTACACAATTTCGCCAAACGAAACTCCTCTAAAAACTAATAAATGACGCAAGTTATTTCGCAAAAGCTCTGTCATATATTTTACAATTCCGTGTCTTCTTTCACCAAATAAAGCCAGTTAACTCCATGAGATATCAGACACGGACGGATATATCACTTTCTTAGATCATTAAACTCGCAACATTCATTAGTCAGTTCCTCGTTTTCCACAAAGCAATGCTTTGAAGACAGTTCGTTAAGAAGTTGAGTTTTTGTTGCCATTCTGGGAAAATCAATCGTTATCACAAAATGTGAAGATGTTTTCGTATATTTATGTAGAAAATCATTGGTGGGTTACAGGATGTAGGAAGCAGAGAACGGATGTTGAGACGGTGAAGGGGAGCATTTCATCTGTAAGTTGAAACGAGTGTTAGGAAATGTGATAAAAGATGGTTTTCAATTATTTTTATTCGTGTTTCGAGTTGTTTTTATTTAGCAAGCAGTGAAATATCAAATATTTTGGAAAGAATGTCGTGAAAAATTTTAACAGTGACAAACTGTTTTCATTTATTTGCATAAAATATCACGAAAAATCTCAACTGTAACAAAGATGGGTTTCAATTTAAGGCGGTATTCAAAAAAAATATTTTTCCACGTTCAAAAACTCAAAATTTTCTGTCACATTTTCAGACTCATTTTTAAAAATAAAAACATGAAACTTGGCAACGTGGTTTATGAAGAGATTTATAAGTGACATGTGTTTTTATTTTTCGTTCAATTAATTAGAAATTGATTTACAAACAATTATTTTCACAGTACGATAATTTTCTTTTGCTTCCAGCGCTATCGCTTCGGGAAATTCCGTTCAAAATGTCCACTTTGACAGCATTTTTTGAAATATATTCTGCCTTTATCAAAAAATCGACCAATACGGACATTATAAAGTTTCTGAATAAAAGAACCTGCCAATTGGATGCATTTTAGAGCAAAAATGAATTTAAAAATAAGTCACAAAATAAGCAGTTTGGATTTGAGTACACCCTTAAGTAAAATTTGCTAAGAAGGTATCATGAAGACTGAGAAAAAATTACTTTTAGTTTATAGAGATCCCCACGGGCCCGGGCCTTGCCCGAAGCCTATACCCAGCCCGGAAAAATGAAGACAAATTGTCAAACGGGAATGGCACAATAAAGACAATATTCTTAACGGGCTGGGTTTGACCGATAAAAATGTTGTAAAACTGACGAACTGAGCCAACAAAATATGAACAATTTTCGATGAGCCTGACTGGGTCGAACACAATTTTTAAATGTGCTGCATGAGCTGATGCTAGTTTGACAATATCAATACAGAAATTATCATGTACAGTGTAGAGATCTACAAGTACATCATGTCTGAGCGCCGGCTTAATTGTTTCAGCAGACTCGGGTCGGTTCGGGCTCAAAATTACATTTTTCTATATACTCGAGCTGGACTTAACTGTTCCCAGGACATATCGGGCATGCATTTTTTTTTTTTTTTGCAAAAATAATAGTGACAATGAAGTCAACAGAATCTTTAGAAATATACTTTAATAAATTGCAAAGAAATATTTTCAAAAATCTACTTTTTTTTTTTTTTTTTTTTTTTTTTTTTAATTTAGCTTTAAAAGTTAGGATTTTTTTCCCATTCTTTTATTTTATTCTAAACTATATTAATTTTTTAAGGAGTCTTTATTTGAATGATTATATAGCTTGGTGATATATTAGTCTGAAATATGTTGTAAAATCTCTTCAAATAAAATATGTGTGCAGTATTCTTTAAAATAATCTTAATTGTATGTTAAAAAAATAGCATTTCTTATTGGTAATAATAGTTATAGCATTCTTCATTGATAGAGGAACGATATAATCAAAACGCATTAAGAAAATGAAACAAATTATTAACCCTCAATAAATGGATTAAATAAATATTTGTTTCAAAAATATTAGTTTATACGCTAGATCTGGTCTATATTTTTTGGTAACAACACTGTGACTATTATCTGAAAAAAATCTCTGTCGCTAAAAAGATGGAAAAAAAAAAAAAACGGGGTCAAAGAATGATTTAGCCTTACTAAACTGACCTTATCAACGGTTTTAATATCACTATATCAATAGTACAGGATTTATAAAAAGATAAATGGAAGCCATACCAATTTCAACTTAAATCTCTCCGAAACTGCTGTCAATAAATCTGCCCTAAGCATCTTTTTTCATTATTAGCCACACACAGGGTGGCTTATTCTTTCAATCTCTATCATTTTTCATGTTTATGAAAAGTCACAGCAATCCATCGTTGCCACAGATTAATCTCGGAAAATGAAACATTTGAAGTTACTTAAAAAATTAATAACTCGAAAAGTATTTGTCACAAAATTGTTTTACAAACTTCGTTAGAATGGTAAAAAATTGTATTTTTCTTGATATAAATTTCAAATCTAATGATTATGTCGTTTTTCAAATATTAGATTTCAAAAATTACAAAACTTCACAATGGAGTACCGTAGCGAAACTTTTACGCGTAAAAAGGTAATGATAAATGCATTGTGGCTCGACGTGTATCGTGTATACTGGCCATAGCATGAGTAACGAATTATAGTAAACTTATTATTCTGTTAAAATATAAAAGTGAATTATGTATATACATTTTTTAAAAAATAAAGAAAAACATTTTATCACAAACATCAACAAAATTTTTTCTTCTATTTATTCCCTTATTCCAAAGATATCGTTTTATCGTCTGCTGCCATAGCAACATGAATTAAATTTCATTAAAAAAAATTGCTCAGTGGTAGAAAAATATTTTTCTAAATCGAATGGTTATTGAACAACTCAACACTTTAACAGGGAATTTTTATTTGTTATTTAGATATTCTAAAATTGTTTGTTGTCATTGCGTTTTTATTCTGAGTTACAGCTAGTTTATTTATTTTTTAAATAAAAGCCGTGTGTGGCAATCTATATTCGGCCTTATAGCAGAATTTTTCCCTCTTGTTATTATTATTTCGTTCTTTCTTTCTACTTTCAACAAAAAATGTAAAGGCTTCACGGAAGTAAAATGGGACACCAAAGTGACAGAAAATGGACTACAGTAATTGGTCATTTCAAGGGCTGATCTACATTAATCTACAATTTTAATTCAAAGGAATTTATCAAGTTCAAAATCACGAAATACGTATCTCCAAAATTTCACAGAAAAACGCACGAAAGAATTCAGATACACCGTCTAGGAACGGTAATTGTTTGAAGTATATTTTAAATGACGCTCATGCATTATTTAGATACATTGCAACATGTTCCATAATATAGCACTATAGAGCTATAGAAATAGCATTCGTGGCATTTATCGTTTCTTTACAAGGAAATACACAAGAATTTCGATATTTTACGGTCTAATTGGCGGTAACTGTTTGAAGTGCTTTTATATGATATTATACTATTCATTCAAACTCAACGAAATTGATGTATGTTTTTACATTTTTTTCTTTTTTTTAATACAAAGGAATTCCAAACATTGCTTTTTATTTGGCGGTAAATTTCTAAAAGTGCAGTTTCGATTACATTATGCCTTTTTCAGCAGAACTAAATTTTATTAATATTTCGTTGACAAAGGAAAATTTAAATATGTATATATATATGTGTGTGTGTGTGTGTGTGCATATGCAGTGCGTAAAAAGTTCGTAAACAGCAGGGATATCAAACGCGGCGCTCGCAGAGGCCTGCATGTGCTCGGGCCAATTTTCATTCACGAGACTCATGCCCAGACCGGGCCCCGGGGCTTTTTTTCTGAAGATTCGGGCCGCGTCGGGCCTGTACTTCATTCTTCCTACAGGTCCTATACGGGTCGAAATTTTCAGTCTCGGTCCCAACCCAGCTCGAATGAAAGTCATTGGCCCGGCCCATGTAGAAATCAGTAAAATGAGTCCCAGAACAAAACTTTTTGTAAAAAATGCTTATATTTTCAAATCGCCACTATCCTATAATTAAAATTCTTTTTTAAGAATAGTACATACATTTCTAGGCAAAATAAGGTACAGCAAAACCTGTGAAAAGGAATCTGTCTATAGCGGAATCTTGTCGTAAACGTCAGTTTAAAATTTAAAAAAATAGATATGATTTCAAAATATTATAATCTTAAAACTCTACAAAGATAAAGTAAATAAAAATTTGTCCCTGTAATTTATTAAACCAAATTATATTTAAATATAGCAGAGTACAGTTATCCAACAGTTTCTTTAAAGAAATAGACAATATCACAAATTTTTAGCTTCTGTTTTTACGGTATAAGCCTCTTACTGATATCTTACGCGGCCCAGGAATAATGAAGTCAAGACCTGACCCGTCTCGAGTCCAATCAAATAAATCTAGCCAGGGCCGGGCTTGGATTTCGGGCCAGGCCCGGCAAGATGCAGACGTCTAAATTCTTCCCCCCAAGCCCAAGTTGGGCTGGCATTTTATTTATTTATTTATTTTTGTAAAAACTATACTGATGTTGCACATTTATTTAGCGAAATCTTTAGAAATTTAATTTGGTTTAATAAATTATAGAGATATATATATTTTTTAAATATAATTTTCTTTCTTTGTAGAGCTTTAAAATTATGATTTTATTTTACCATATTTTTCTTTCATTTTAAACTATGCTGATTTTGTGACTGAATCCTCCTTTGAATGTAATTACCTAAGTCAATTGTTTAAATCGGCGTTTGTGTATATACATAATTGTCTAAGCGATCATTAACATTGTTGCTCTTCTGTATTCCATGAATTTCGAACATAATCTGAAATTCAAATCTATGCGTAAGCAAGTGTGCTTTTTGAATAATTTTAATTGTAGGATAATGTTGTTTCAGAAATATCGGCATGTTTTGTAGAAATTCAGTCGAGCCGGACAATTCCGAGCCAATTAAGTTTTGTACGGGCCGGGCAAGGCTGAGTCGGTTAAGTTTTGGTACGGGCCGAGATTTTAGTTTTTATTACCGGGCCGGACCAATAATTTTTTTGTACGGTATGGATCGAGCAGAAATTTTAGATTTTATACCGGGCCGTGCTGAACTAATTAACTTTTATACCAAGCCGGGCAAAAAAAATGTGCAGGTAAGGCCGGGACCGGGCCTAAAAATTTCGGCCCATGCAGACCTCTAATCGCGGACGCTATGGTGCCAGTTCGAATGTTTCCTGTTACTAGCTTTTTCTAATAAAAATGAAAATTATTTTTAAAGGATGCTTTCATTAAAATCAATAATATTTGCATGTTTTTTTAAATTATTATTACTACTATAGGGGTTTCTGTCTCTTTCCCCTACAAATTTTTTGAGAGACCTTTAATCTTAGAAAATTTTAATTCTAAATTTACTATGTTTTAACCCTTTCAGGGGCAAAGTATTTTCAGTACTAAAATGTTGAAATAAATGACTGGCACAGGAATTTACAAAAAAAAAATAATAATAAATAAATAAATAAATTGGAAATAAGAAAAAGGCCATATTTCAAATGCATATTAAATGGAAAAGATTTTAGCAAAATTCTGGTGCCATTGTGGCGTTTGGGAATTAAAATTAAGTGGTTTCATAAACATACCACTGCCCCTGAAAGGGCTAAGTTTGTTCGAAAAATTATTTTTACATGGAGATCCTGAATCGTCTTGATGTACAAGATGTATTTACATCGTATAAAACGTGTGTATTAGAGATGAGACGGGCGTAGTCCGAGCTCGGGCCCGAAACGTGCTCGGACTCGTTTTTGATACCAGTATTCGGGCTCGGACACAAAGTGAAAATTTTATCTATTCACAAATTGAAGAAAAAAAGAGAGAGAGAGGGAGAGAGAAAACTTGCTGTTTGAGAAACAAGTATGTAGTATAAGTTTCTTAAAGTGTTTTACAATCCTTTAAAAATCATTTTGAAAGGGAACTAAATTGTAATTGATGGGATAAAAAGAGAAATTTTTATTATTATTATTATTAACATAAAGAAGCCGCGGGATATCCCTTGTCTATCCTCGCTTTATGTTTGAAGTCATTTTCCAGAATTGTTCGAAAACGGAACTCATGTCTTTCTACCATAGTTGTAAAATGATATTAAAGAATAATAAGAATAGCGAGTTTTACAGATTTCTGCCAATGGTTGAGTATAAATAACAAGTTTGCTATTTTAAACAGATTTTCAGGGACATGAGAATCACGGACCATTATCACGAATTAGAATTTGGGATTAACAGTTAATTCTATGTTAGAACAGATTTTCAAATGAGAAAATAAATTTTGAAATACTCTTAAAATATCAATAAAAATTTCTACTGCATACTTTCGGTATCGGGCTCTGATTATACAAAATGTTTCGGACTCGGGCTTCGAAGAAAAAAGTCCGAACTCATTTCTAGTGTAAATCGCTATCACCACTTGTTTTTTTTTTTTTGTATGCGTTTTCCAGCTGAACTAAATTTTAATATGTTATGTGCTAAATTTATAATAATTTTTATTACAGATTTGCACAAAATAATTTGAATATGTTAGCATTTATGGTAAGAATATTTCAAATGCTTTCCAGTCATGTTTTATGTTTTTAAACTGAACGAAATTTTATTTTTCACGCAAAATATTAAATATCTTCCTTACACAAGCATTATCTGCTGTAAAAAAAATTTTACATATGCAGTTTGTTCTAAAAGGAACTGATGATTTTAAAAAATAAATAACAAATAAATGTTGACAACTATTGAGGTTAGTATTGCATAAGATTAATGCGTGAGGTCTAAACTCTTTACTATATGCTTCTTAGTTTTTGTTCTAAATATCACAGACAGATTGCGTTGCACTGTCACAATTTGTTAGAAAGATCCAACTAATGTATAAAGATGGATCAAAGTTCACTCATTTTTTACCCTTTATTCTGTTTAGCTCTAAAAATGCCTAAAAAATCGTTTGCTATTTAACCCTTTCAGGGGCAAGCAATTGTGCTTCTGTAACGTCGAATTCACACCGGTATTTATCAAAGAATTTAGTACAAAATAAGAAAAGGCAATTTTTCAACTTTATCCTGTCAAAGTTTAAAAAGTAAAATTCTATTAAAAGTTTCTGGTTCGAATCCTATTAAAATTAGGTGGTATATAATATATACCACCGCCCCTCAAAGGGTTAAAAGTGCAAGGTTATTTTAAATATTTTAGATCGTTCAAAGGGAAACTTGAACGAAATCACATACATATGATTTATGTGCGATAATTCTTTGAAGTATATTTTAATGATGCTACATTAGTTCAAATATTATGAAATTGATATGTACTGTTTGTAAGCACTACAAGGTGTTTTCTATAGAAAATGGCATACATAGCATTTATTGTTTGTTCATTTATAGAGATATACAAAAGAATTCGATTGCATTACTGTCTGCAAGGGAGCGATTTTTTAAAGTATGCTTTGTTAAATTTACATAAGTGAGTGAGATGCACGATAGCATATTCCATGTAAGGAAATGCGGCACGTAATATTTCATGTTCTTTTACATAGTTTCACAAAAGAAGACAGATGCATTATTCGAGTTGTAATTTTCCAACTGGACGAAAAATGTCCGTTCCAAGATTCGAACCTGGGATCCCTTGGCTGAAGCTGCCATGCTCTACCAACTGAGCTATCCCGATCGAATCTGGAGGGCATAATTCATCCAGTTAACCTTATTGATCATAGCATCTGGTCTGATATTTTAATCAGCTCAACAGAATAGATTGCAGGTAATGGAACTCCAATAAACGCTGGATGCGTGATTTACACTAGATTAATTTTAACACAATTATTCAAATTGGTAAAGAAATCATATGAGTTGTAATTTTCCAACTGGACGAAATTCATTTTCTAATCCGGGCCCGGACATTTTTTGTCCAGTTGAAACATTACAACTCATATGATTTCTTTACCAACTTGAATAATTGTGTTAAAATTAATCTAGATACATTATTGTCTATTAGTGATAAGTGCAAGAGCATTTTCAAGCTTATAATTAAATATTAGTACTATAAGTTATGCAGTGAGTGTAAATTTTATAGAATCAATCATATACAGGGCTGTGCAAAAAAAAATTGTATATAACTTCTACAAGCGAGAATAGAAAAAATTCTACAAACTGTAAGTACCACCCTTTTAACTGAACAAAATTTTACTGCACAACATGGTGTGAATCAACTATAATATAAATATAAGGTTGTTCAATAAGATATGGATAGGTAATGCATTGAGATATGGATGGAATTTGGATAAAAGCATTTTCATCTGTATAATGCATTTTTCAGTTAACTTTTAGCATGCTATGTGGTAGGTATAAAAATCTACTTATCATATACAAAGCTGCACAAAATAACCCTTAATACATCCCCCTACATGTGCAGTAGTGTTTCAACTGTGTTATGTGTTTTCTGAATTGTTTATTTAAATAATTCCTTTCATTGTATGAAAAATTAAAGTTTCATAAAAATATTTTGGCAGTGTTGTAAAATGTTTCATAGTTGTATGTGTAATGCGGGATTTTTCTTTATTTTTAATACTTTCATATTTCATAAACGTTTTTATCCCCCTTTATTAGTATTAAATATTTCAAGAATAATTAGTATCACGACATCTGAAATTAATATTATAAAATGTTATAAACTGTAACTGCAAATGTTTTAGTAGAAACAGATTTCTAGAATCATATATTATGTGAAAATTGTAGCTCATTCATTCAAGTACACTGGTGTCCAGGAATTAAGAGGCAGAGGCCAATTTCAGATGTTTCGTCGACTATCTTACTGAAACTCGTGAGGAAATGCCCGGAATGCCCTTGAACTTTGAGGATGTAAAGAACATGTTTGACTTCATGTTTTTCAGTAAAGATTTTTTTCATGAGAACAATTAGGGGGGGGGGGGGGGGATAATAATTTTAATAATAATAATCCTATGAGAAGGTCTCCTCAATTTTTCAATTATTGCGGTAACTTTTTGAGTTTTCACGATATTTCACTGGTCTTTTTATATGAGTTGCCCTATAGTATTGACTATTAAATCAGGACAAAAAATCTTTGGTGTCGTTCGCACTTGTGCAGTTAAAATTTATTTCATAAAAATACCTATATCTCATCAAATATTCAATATATTAATATTTTAATCACAGTATACTATTTTTGTCAAGTTTTTGGAAAGCAATGTTAAATTTGGCTGAAAACTCTGTATGATATATAAAAAAACCTTTTGAATTTTTAACAAAAACGTTAACATCTTCACGAATATACGTGCTATGCTTACACAAATGTTGAACAGGACCTACAGTCATTTGCTACAGTGACAGATCATTTTTAGCAATTTGTGTTATTTGGGTGATCGAAAATATAATTTTATTATTAAAATTATTGCCTGCCCCCCCCCCCCCTCCCCCTAAGTGTCCTCGCGACAAAATCTTCACTGAAAAACATGAAGTCAAACATGTTCGTTACATCCTCAAAATTCAATTCCGGTCATTCCGGTCATTTCCTCACGAGTTTCAGTAAGATATTCAAAGAAACGTCTGAAATTGGTCACTGCCCCTTAATTTCAGAACACCAGTATAGTTAGTCGTTTACAAAGCCAACACTACTATAGTCGACCATTTATAGTCATTTAGAAAAAATAATAATTTCATAACTACACAGAAAAGATTTTAGGGCAGCAGTGTTAATTAATAGTTTAAAACAATGTTGTGCAAATTCACCAAAAACAAAAAACACATTCTGCACATACAAACTCAAATTCACAGTCTAAAACAAGAATTCAGTTCACGCTCATTCATAATTTTATAAATCAAATCAGCTCAATTCAAATTCCTTTTTTAAAAGCAAAACTCACTAAGGATTCCTTTAAAAAAGTGAGAGAGAGAGAGAGAGAGAGAAAGAAAGAAAAATAAAAGAGAAAATCACAAGAAAAAGGACTTTGCTTAATTTTATGAACTTACAAGAAGACTTGCTCGACTTTGCCCGTGTAAAACATGGGGGCATTCTAGCCAAAAAAAAAAGAGGCAGTATCTTAAAAATACAGCGACCACAACAACGGAGCTTTCTGCATTCGCACCCATACATCAATAAAACGACAATCAGAAAAAAAACGAGGCTGCTTTGACGCAATCATAATAAAATCCCTCAGCTTTATAAATGAGAAAGAACATTTTCTTTGGCGCGTTAACAGAAAAAATTCCTATTTCTCTGACAATATGAAAAATATGCAAAAAATGGCATCCAAATTGCATGGCATTTGGTGCAGTTCTATTTTGTATGGCTTGAAAATAATGCCTTTACACTAAAGGTAATAGACATTAATTTCAAAATTGCAAGTGACCTCCACTGATGATAAAACATTTTTAGATGGAAACTTGCATTTTCATTCATAAAAATTAAATATACAATGATTACTTGAAATTGATTAACATAATGCAGTGAGTGTTTAAACACAAATGCTCACAAAAACCAAACATTCGTAATTGACTTGATTAATTCATATTTTTCAGAGAAGAACATAAAATTTCCCATTATCTGAGAATGACTTGCATATCAAGCTTCACCAATTAAAGATTTGTACAAGGAAAATACAATCTTTCATTTTCATCCTAGCGATAAATTCAGATTCTTTTTTTTCGGGGGGGGGGGGGGGCTGAGACGGATATTGAAAGTACACAGCAGAAATTTTTTAACATTATTATAACATTTTAAAATTGTTTCAAGATTTTCATTTAGAAGCCTCAATTTCAAAGTTCCTAAAAATCATTTAAAATGGCAATTTTTTTTTTTCCTAACCACTGGCAAAAATCTGTAAATGTCACTGTTTTCATTCTGCTAAAATATCATTGTACAACTATGGCAGAAAGACATTAGTTCTGTTTTCCAATAAACAAATGACTTCAAACAGAAGAGAAATATCTCAGGGCTTCTTTATGTTACTAACAGTGACTGTGCAAAGGCTTCAAAATCAGAAAGAATGTTTCTCTTTATATCCCATTATTATCAATTCAGTTTACTTTCAGTTTTTAAAGGATTGTAAAACACTATAAGAAACTTAGGCCACATTCTTGTTTCTCAAATAATGAGCATTTATTTTTTTATTTATTTATTATTTTGTATAAATAAAATTTTTACCATGAGGCTAAGCCCGAAGACTGGTAAAAAGACTGAGCTTGAGAGCTGAGATTTTTTTTTTCTTGCAGATTACTGCAATCGTAAGGGAAATTAACATTTGTTTCAATGAATTTCCATGTTTAGTTTGAATTTCCCTGATATTTCCAGGTTTTCCAGGCCTGTGACCACCCTGTTTACTACACCCCATTTTGTCCTTTGAATCACATATAAAAATATTTCATTTTAATCATTTATAAAAGAATTTGTAGATCAGAAATGCAGGATGCTCCAAAAACAAAAGAAAAGAAAAAAAATCTCAACAATGCGAAACTTTCTGATAATTCACAAACTCTATTTTAAACATAAAAGCATAGGATCTGTTGGTATAATGATCAGAGTTATTTGAAATTGAATATGTTTTTCCGTTTTCGATAAATGTATTAAATCTTGAGTTATTATAAGTGACTGCTATTTCATGACGATCTTTCTTTAACTCTCTCATCTGGAAATTATGTTCAAAGTCAACTTTGATAGCATTTTCTAAATAATTTTTTCCCTTTATCAAAAAATGAAAATCGCTATTCGATTTCGTAAAACATAAATAAGGGTATTTCTATATATAGACCGTGCATGTGTCCAAAATTAAAAATGACCTATTTTAAATATTTGCTTTCTATTCTCTCTGCCCGAACCGATTTTATTATTATTATTTTACTTCAAAATTAATTTCTAAAAAAACAAAACCAAACTTTTCATCCGGTACTTATCAGCAGGGCTGCGGGTCTGAGTCAGGCCTATTTTTGGACAAAAGAGTCGGAGTCACTAAAAAACAGGCCGACTCAGACTCCTACTCCAGCTTGTTTTTTAGACAGTTTGAAGTGAAATTAAACCAATTCTATGTAATTTTAAATTGATAAACTGAATTATTATTTTTATATTAACTATATATACAAGGAAACCCAGGTTAAACAGGTCCAATATACTGTCCAGTTTACAGTGTATATGAAAACTGCTTTTAATTGAAATCTCTAGTTTATATTTTATATTAGTATGCAGTACTTTTTCTCAGTTTTTGGGGTTTGCAGAACTCGAGGTAATGCGAAAATTGGAAGTTTCTGCTCTTTTTGGAGTCCACAGAATCCGTAATATCATTGCAATAGAAAATTTTTCACTTTTTTTTTTTCTTGTTTCCCTTAGATTCTTCAGGTCTGTAGAACCAAGACTAATGCTGAAATTGTAGTAATTTTTCCCCCTTTTTTTTGTGTGCATAGAACATCCTTGACTACCTATCACAGCTTATACCCATAATTCATCCAAAAATATACACATTATATACTTCAAGGTCAAACAGGAATATAACAGCAGATTGCAGTGTTGCCAGTTGAGTTTTTGTTTTTATTCTGATTGCTTGATTGCTGCCTTTTTTTTTAAATAGTAATATTTCCTTTATTTAATGACAAATTTAATAAAGCGACTATTACTATTTCAAAACAAATGACAGCAATAAAACAATCTGAATAATAGGAATCAACAGGCAATACTAGTACTTTAAACGTCCCGGAGTCAGAGTCGGTTCCTTTGAAATTTCAGGAGTCAGAGTCTGAGTCGGTCATTTTTCCCACCGACTTCGCAGCCCTGCTTATCAGTCTATCAACAAGACATTTCATGACCTACTTTTGTTATTCCTCTCCACATGGATCTGAAACATATGATTCATGCTAACTACTACGGAATGAAATCACGTGCGTTCCTAGGCTGTCTTCTTTTTTTTTCCCCTCCTCTATCACTCTGTTTGGTACATTTTAATTGTCACAATCCGAAAGGAATAAATAAAAATTAATTAGAAGATTTTGCTTTGAAAAGCGTTAAAAGGAAAAAATAATACTTACTGCCAGCAGTATGCTGTTTCTCTTAAATACTATATATTTTAACCATGCAATTTAATGTGTTTTATTTTATAATTGTAGTTTTAATATTTTATGATATTGCATACATT
This sequence comes from Maratus michaelseni, assembly GCA_963931845.1. NCBI lineage: Eukaryota > Metazoa > Arthropoda > Arachnida > Araneae > Salticidae > Maratus > Maratus michaelseni. The sequence continues at coordinate 109,224,348 of OZ007597.1, read as the reverse complement.
TTAAAAATACTTCATGTGTGAACATTTCAAAATTATATTTTATATTTATTTCTATTGCTGGGTGCACACTAGAGTCCTGCATCCAGTCAGGTAACCTGATTTTACCTGAATCTGACCTGCAGTTCGAGGTCGGGTCGGCATGATGCTATTTCTTTCTGTTGCGGGTAGAGTAAATTAAAAAAGTTTCAGGTTCAGATCAGTTTCGCGTTGGGTTTTGATTCTATCGGGTTGGAATCAGGTTGACACGATTTTTTTTGTTCAGAAAGAGAGTGCTGAATATTTTTTTAAATGGTAAAAAATAAAACTTGATATTAAGAGACAAAATTGTAGACTACTTTGCATAATTGTCAGGGCTTAGTTTCAAATAAAAAAAGTACCGGAGCCCTAATATTCTGTAGTACTAATAACCGTAGCGTGCCCCCCCCCCCTCCACCGTCACTCCAATCTGCATATTTATATTTCATACATTATATGTATTTGCAAAATTTAAAGCAATTTTTTTCTTTAGCAAAATAAAAATTTTAAATATATCTCTCTGCATTTACTCAGCTGTCAATTATTCCACTTTTTAATTAACACTCCGGCCGAATAGAAATCTTTGTCTAATTTTTATGTTAATTAATCGCAGAATTCTGTGATTAAATAAAGTAAGGATTGTGATTCGGAAATAGTGTTAACACAAAAAAAAAGAATAATTCGCAGCTATGCATTTTTATGAAAATATGAAGGAAATTTTCAAAAAAAATATTTATATGGAAAAAGAAAGGGTAATTTAGGTTTCGGTTTTTCGAAAGCGCTTGCATTGGGGGGCTCCTGTGAATTCCGACCAATATTTAAATATTTACTGAAAGCAGAAATGTACCGGAACCGGGCTCCAGCGCAATTTAAGCCCTGATTAATTGTATTAAAATATGGATTAATTTTCTTTCATTTCGGATTCAGGTTTGAATATTTTGGGTTTGGGTCTCGAGATGACGATTTTTTTTCTGTTGTCTGGTTGACATTGAGCAGAATTTTCAGGTTCCGGTCAGATACAATCTAACCTGTACAGACTAGAGTCCAGCATTTGATCTTGTAACGCTATTTTACCCTCTATTGTTTTGTTAAGGGTAGAGATGGAAATTTTCAAGTGGCAAAAATGTTTTGAAATTTATATCTACAATTTTTTCTGAGTTTTTTCTAGAAAAATTTATTTTTTACAAATAAAATCTTTTCTAGCAGTTATATTTTCTTAGAAAATATAAAATATTAAACATTTCTTTAAAATTTATATCCACTACTTTTTTTAAATAACCTATAAATGTTGCTTTAAATCCTTTTTATGGAATTTTCGCCTTAAGTGTACACATTAGAGATCTGCATGGCCTCGGGCCAATCTTCTTTTATTAGTCTCGGGCTTGGCCGCGCCCAGTCTTAATTTTTTTCTGCAGACTCTTGCCGGGTTGGACGTCAAACTCATTTTTTCCAGACCATGTCAGAACTCCTATTTTTGTGAAAATAACAGTGACATTATATCTTTGTTTGATGAAATCATTAGAAATTAAATTTTGTTTTACGTATTAATTTATAGTTTTTTTTTTTATTATCAACTGAAAAAAAAAAAAAAAAAAAACCTTTATTGAGCTTCAATTTTTTTTTTTTTAATCTGTCTTTTTCTTCCATTTTAAACTAAAAATGAAGTCTAAAAATTTCGGCCCGTGCACATTATTTAAAAATCTTATTAATATGAAGATTTCTCATCTTTGGAGGGAAAAAAATTTTAAACTGCACGTAAACGGCGCATCGCTAGAAATTTTAACTTTAAAAAACACAAACGCTGTGGCGTTTCTTCCGAAAATTACGGTAGCTTGAAATTCACATGGAAACATAATATATTAATTTTTTTAACAGAAATAGATAAATTAACCCACTGACTAATCAGATACAGTAAGAAAATATAAAAAAAAAACAATTAGGCAGAATATATTAAAATATACAATATTTTTTTTTTCATGATAGTTTACTTTGTTTTCTCATATTTGAACTATTTCTAATGACTGATGGATAATAGAAACTGACAGTTATAAGAGTGGCAGTTAATGAAGATTTTTGTGTAAAATAAAAAATAAATAGCTTGAAATTCACATGGAAACATAATATATGATTTTTTTTTTAACAGAAATATATAAATTAACCCACTGACTAATCAGATACAGTAAGAAAATATAAAAAAAAAAAAACAATTGGCCAGAATATATTAAAATATACGATATATTTTATTTTCATGATAGTTTACTTTGTTTTCTCATATTTGAACTATTTCTAATGACTGATGGATAATACAAACTGACAGTTATAAGAGTAGCAGTTAATGCAGGTTTTTGTGTAAAATAAAAAATAAATAGCTTGAAATTCACATGGAAACATAATATATGAAATTTTTTAACAGAAATAGATAAATACTAACATCAAACATTTGCTTCCAACGTAAATTTCGTTTAATTTAATATGAGTTACTTTAAAACTATATATGTAGTTTTAAAGTAACTCATATTACATTAAACGAAATTTACATTGGAAGCAAATGTTTGATGTTAGTATTTATATGTGCAACGTAAAGTCCTTATTAATTAGAAATAGATAAATTAACCCACTGACTAATCAGATACAGTAAGAAAATATCAAAAAAACAATTAGCCAGAATATATTAAAATATACGATATATTTTGTTTTCATGATAGTTTACTTTGTTTTCTCATATTTGAACTATTTCTAATGACTGATGGATAATAGAAACTGACAGTTATAAGAGTGGCAGTTAATGCAGATTTTTGTGTGAAGTAAAAAATAAATAGCTTGAAATTCACATGGAAACATAATATATGATTTTTTTTTAAACAGAAATAGATAAATTAACCCACTGACTAATCAGATACAGTAAGAAAATATCAAAAAAACAGTTAGCCAGAATATATTAAAATATACAATATATTTTGTTTTCATGATAGTTTACTTTGTTTTCTCATATTTAAACTATTTCTAATGACTGATGGATAATAGAAACTGACAGTTATAAGAGTGGCAGTTAATGCAGGTTTTTGTGCAAAATAAAAAATAAATAGCTAGAAATTCACATGGAAACATAATATATGAATTTTTTTTAAACAGAAATAGATAAATTAACCCACTGACTAATCAGATACAGTAAGAAAATATCAAAAAAACAATTAGCCAGAATATATTAAAATATACAATATATTTTGTTTTCATGATAGTTTACTTTGTTTTCTCATATTTAAACTATTTCTAATGACTGATGGATAATAGAAACTGACAGTTATAAGAGTGGCAGTTAATGCAGGTTTTTGTGCAAAATAAAAAGTAAATAGCTTGAAATTCACATGGAAACATAATATATGAATTTTTTTAAAACAGAAATAGATAAATTAACCCACTGACTAATCAGATACAGTAAGAAAATATCAAAAAAACAATTAGCCAGAATATATTAAAATATACAATATATTTTGTTTTCATGATAGTTTACTTTGTTTTCTCATATTTAAACTATTTCTAATGACTGATGGATAATAGAAACTGACAGTTATAAGAGTGGCAGTTAATGCAGGTTTTTGTGCAAAATAAAAAATAAATAGCTTGAAATTCACATGGAAACATAATAATATATTTCAAAACTTTTATTCATGTAATAGAATACAAGAAATTTCATAAGTATAAAATAAATAACCACAAAATTCCTAAGGTTAGCATATAAAAAAGTCAGAAAAAGAAAAATTGAACCAGCATTTACAATTTTTTTCAACATGAAAAAATATAATACTTTATGCTTAGAAACATGTATAGTTTTAACTTAAATAAGCATTAAGTTTTTTTTAACATTAAGCATTAAGACATTTTTTTTATACCTGAAACAACCAGAATATATATATATTTTTTTTTCAAACTGAAAGAATAAAATTTTGTATGCTTATAGCAATACATATATGCAAATGCTGTTAGTAATAATTAATGAAAAGTATATTTTTAACATTCACAAAAAATACCAAATTGCCAGTTTCATAAAAGTACAAGTTCAAATTAAACATGAGCTTTATTTTTACTTAAAAATTTTAAATTAAGACATTATATAGAGGAGTAAAAAACTGAAAAACCTTCATTATAAAATTCTGTGAACATATAACTGTATGTATAGTATTGAATGGAATTCATTTTCCATTTCTACATTTTGTTACTTGTTGGCAGTAAAAAACATTTGCAAACAAATATGAAACAATTATTTCGATACTTTATGTTTATTAAATGAAACAATCTATGCAAAATAGTATCATATTTTTCTAAACTCTGTTCATCTATTTACATATTATTTACATTCTATAAGTTAATGTACAGGGCGAAAAAATGATTTTTTTTTTATCTGAAATTGTCAATTTTTTATCTTGAAAAAAGGCATTAAGGTTTTTTTTTTTTTTTGCAAATAGACTGAAGAAAACTACCCTAGAAATCAAAATATGATGAAATATTTAAATTTCCCCTTGCTTTAAATTTATCCATTTTTTTTTTTCCAAGCATTAAAAAAATTACTGTGTGCTATTTCCATTAACATGTCGACATTAGCAGTATTTTTAGTTACTTTCAAACAGGGTTGTAGCGGGTAGCTTTACGGATACCCGCCCAACTACCCACCCGGGCTGGGTTTTTTACAACTTTAAGGGTTGTAGTAGGTAGCTACCCGGGTACCTGCCCAGCTACCCGCAAGGGCTGTTTTTTTTTTGTTTTTTTTTTTTAAACAGGTTTTTTACAACCCTGCTTTCAGAACTTACAACCTCAAATTATAAAAAGATGGACAAATTTACAAATCTAAATCTTACTTTCTTCGATATAAGGTTAACTATACCAATATTAATGAAATAAATTCTTAAAAAAAAAAAAACAATTATGTTTTATGATTTATTTTCTTTTATATAGTTACTTAATATAGTTCTTTTATATAGTACATTAGAGTGACAGTTTATACATTACAGCATGCTGCTGCTGCATCCACCTTAAGGGGCCTCTTGAGTGAACAGGTTTTCCCTCACATATTGTAAAATCCCACGTTAATCTATAGGGAAATTCATAAAGATGATTAGTGACTTCGTCACAGATAAATTACGCCAAAATTCGCAATAAACTTTTAAAAATTTCCGACAATTTCACACGGAAAAAAAAGCTAATAACATTCTGTTCTGCTTACTGTAATCTCGTACACAATAAAAATATCGGCCATATAAAAACAAATAATTATAATACCTCTAATAATTATATTTATTTCATGTTTTTACAATGTTTCATTATTATTATTAAAGGTATAAAATGTAAAACTCGCACAATTAGGTTTGGTTAAACTATTTTTATTTAAAGTTCTCTTTCCTGAATAACTTTTTTTTTTCTTGAAAATGAACTTTCAGTGACTATTTTTTGGAACTAACAAACACTGAACAGCCGTTTCGGACAGTTTTGAATAATATTCAATTTCTGCTTCCCAAAATTCCACTCATTTGCTATGTTCAACATTACTATTGTAGTACAAGATCTTTGTATTTATTCTTTAATACTTTATTCTTAATCATTGAAATGCTATCAAAAAATAATAATAAACTGTCAATTTTTTATCTTGAAAAAAGGCATTAGCTTTTTTTTTTTTTTTTTAATATATTTCTGTATTGTTTCTTATGTTGATATGTTTAAAAATCATTTTGCATGTAGAGTTCTGACAAAGAATTTTTAGTTTAGTATATTTCATGTTATATTCTCCATTTTAAAAAAGGGCTTCACGGTGAACTGCAGGCACATGTGTTCTTAAACTTTATCCCTACCTGGATTTTGTTTTATGGACACACAAGTAAATACTACAATGAGTGTTCCAGATGCAAGCAAATTATAAGTTTTCTTTACATAAATTTTTCAGTTAAAACAAGTTCTAGTGTTATTAAAAATTTCTGAGAAATTTTTTTTTTCAGAAAACTTATAAAGTAGTTGGTTAAAGGAAAAGTTGATAATTACAAATTCAATAATACTCTCAAACTATTTTCCATATTCTCAAATTTTCTAGAGTTTTAAGAAGTTTGAAATTTTACTAATTAAAAAAATTAAAACATTTCCCATGAATGAATATACAGCAATATTTTTCATCTTGCACTTTAACTGTACACTTGTCTTAAAAAAAAAAAAAAAAAAAAAAAAATTATAAGTGGTGAAAATTCTGATGTCAAACTATTTCACTTGAAGAAGACAAATATAAAATAATTTTTCTCAAGTTCTATGAAGTAAACTTAAAAAAAAAAATTGATACTTCACAATTTAAAAAAAGAGAAAAAATACAGAAAATGAAAACATTTTAAATAAATATCTTTTCATTGAACTTTTATTGTACATTTGCTTTAATAAAAGTAATAAATAAAGCTATTATAATGAGCATTACAGTTCATGCAAATACATTACCAGTATTTTAATAAAGATTTGCAGATAGTGCAAATTCTAATCGTATAAAAAAATTATGAGAAAACTTTGCAAGAAATTTACAGTGTAATAAAACTGGTCACAAGAAAGATTGGCGATTATAAAATAGAGAGTTAATAAAGTCAAATTATACTTTTTTCAACTCATATTTTCTGAGTTTTTTTTTTTTTTTTATAGTTTTAAGAAGTTTTTAAACCGTATTTGTTTTTAAAAATTACATAAAATGAAAACATTATATTTGAAAAAATATATAGTAATAATCTTCACATTGACTTTAATTATAAACTTTTCCAAACAAAAAGAAATTTACAGGACTAATCCACAAATAAAGAGGCAAAACTGGCCAGTTTAAACATGTTTCAAAAACATACTTGATTTATATTATATACATCCCATTCTTTAGCTATTTTATGGTTAATATGATGATGAAATCACACATTTTATTTGTGGTACTTTAGGCGTTTGGAACCTGACAATTCTATCAAAGTTCCACAAATTTAAATTTCTGTAAATCAATTTCTCCCCCTTTTTTTTTTTTTTTTTTTTTTTGTACTATGTATTTGGAATCTATATTCAGTGTGTTGGGGGGAACAGTATTGTTGTCAATTAGTTATTTTAATTTTATTCATAATTTCACAGTTTTTGTTGGTGTTGCACTAATGTTTAATTAATGAATATATATATATATAAATAAATAAACAAAAACATTTTCCTTGAATGAACACACAGCAATAATCTTGACTCTTCACTTTTGTAGATTAAAAAAAGGGAGGTAATCAATGAAGTTGACATAAGTATTAATGCTGATGCAAATAACAACATGTGGTCTTTTCATAAAGGCTTACCACTAATGCAAATTCTGGTGTTATTTAAAAGTTGAAACATTTTTTCCAGGACAATTACAAACGAAGGGGCAAAACTGGCCAAAAAGGAGGTTGGTGATAGTCAGAATCACGTTCAAATATTACATTCAATTTTGCTTCTAGGGCTGCGATTTTGTCACTCTTACTACCATAGACATATTCCCTTATTAACTTCTTATTTACTTCTTCTTCAAATTTATTAAATCCTCCAACTCTCCTGTAGAGGTTACAATCCACTGCAGAAAGGGAAAAAAAAAAGAGATTATAAATTAAAATATCAAACAATGAAAAGAATACAGTACTTAAAAAAAACTTACTATTTATTAATTTATTTTGTGACATTTTTAAAATGTGTAATTTGTAAACAAACAAGTTCACCAAAAAGGAAAACATCACGGAAAGGATTTTAAAAAGTTTTTATTAATAAATGCTTGGTTTGAATTTGAGTAACTGGATTTCAACTTTTGTTACAAAATGGTATTTTTCACAAAAATATAATAAATTCCATAAAAATAACCTTTACTTTTCATAAAATGGACCGCAAGAAAAAAAAACCTGCATCGACCCCTGGTCAATGGTTATCTTAAAGTCTGAATGTGAACACTCTTTGTTATTCTGCACATGCCAACCTCATCCATGTTCTTTTTAGCATGTTTTCACAGTGTGAAGTCACTGAAACACACATTATGTGATTTTCTCCTGTGAGTGTAAGTATGTAAAGGACATTTTGTCAACAAACCACCTGTACCCCCACGACATGCATGAACTGCAAAATGGCATTAATACTGTGAACTGTGGTGCAAACTACTGATGAAAAAACTGCTGAAATGAGTCTGGACGAAGTTGGCATGTGCAAAATAACAAAGAGTGCTTACATTGAACATTTAAGAGTTTACAATAATTACAGCCACTTGCCACTTAAACTTTGATTGTTACATTACTTATGAATAAAATCATATTTTATTTTGATACTTTATAAATAAAGCTAGCTGAACCTTATTGTCACAGGCCTGGGCAACGCCGATCCTATAACTTTACATGAACCTAAAACCAATAATCTTACATATACTTAATCTTACATATAAAGTCAGTGTTGAAGGATTTTATATTTTTACTAGCTAACCTGACCGGCGTTGCCTGGCCAAGAGATAATTATAATCTCAGAAAAAAATGTTAACCCCCTCCCTCTCCATACCCGCAAATATAATGAATAATTTGTTCAAGAAAACCACCTTCACCTGCATTAACGCGATCATTAAAAAAATAATTACATTTTTCTGATAATTAAATGTAATGAAGACGCTATGCTAAAATAGCCGGCAGATAACACCCCTTCCCAACCTCAATTTCAAATCTATATTTTAATTAGTTACCTAAATTTTTGTTCATTAGAATAAATTGTCAATTATTTCCTTTCATTTTTGCAAACTAAATGGAGGGATCGGTCAGAGAAACAGATCTCTTTGTAGTTCAGTTTTTAATGAAAGCAGATCCCTGTCTGAAACTTTCTCGGATTGTTTTCACTGGTGCCGGCAGATTTTTGCAAAAATTAAGAAAAATTACCGACCAAATTTTTCAAAAATCACATAAACAGATGCAAAATTTTTTTTTACATATGCTCAGAAATTTTCAAATTGATATCTCAATTAGTTTTCTTAAAATTCGCTAATTAGTAAAATAATTTCGAATTTGTTAATTTCCGCTTGCAAATCCAATGCGCCTGTTCGTTTCTTTAGCCATTTTGATTTAAAAAATGTCATTTTAGAAACGGTGGTTAATGAGAAACTAATTAATATCTTGGCTAATTATCAAAATATTAAAATTCTGGGACTCAGGTGCACATGGCCAGACCTTGGACTATCCACACCTAAATTGTCAGACTTCTAGATGGGCTAGATTTTGCTAGCCATCACAGACAGACAAACACACACACAGAGTGAAACTTTCTTTTATTAATATAGATATGAAAATCTTTCCAAACGTACCTAAAGTTAGGGCTCCACTGCTTTCGGCAGGATATCATTTGAATTTGTATGATTTTATATTTTTAAATAACAATTTATCCAAATGAACCTACAGTTGGGGTGTCCACAGCCTTCAGCAGCATATACCAGTCATACTATGCACCCACCAGTTTATATTTTCAACCAAAGCTCAAATTTGTAAGATTTTATACCTTGAAAAAAAATTTGTATGAATTTATATTTTTAAACGAAAATCTTTCCAAATGAATCTAATATTGAGAGTCCCATTTTCCTTTAGCAGTGTACACCAGGTGTTCTACACATGCTCTGGTCTGTTTGGATTTCATAATTTTAAATGAAAATGTTTCCTAACAATGCATGACATTTAAAAATAAATATTCTGGTCTTTTTTATGCATTCATGTAAAAAAGAAAAATTGTTATAAAACAGCCATTTGTGCAATAGCACACAACATGAGAGGTACGATAAAGTTGCAAGATATGTTTCTGACCCAATTCTTCTAAAACACAAATTATATCTCAAACCCAAAGAGGGGGAAAAAAATCTCCCATAAATCTGAGAAAGACTTCAGAAAAAAAAATTTTGAAATAGTAAATATTAATATATTTTTTTAACCCAAGACATGATTAGAAACAAATAAATACCAGAAATAAGTGGGGTTTTTTCTAGTTTGATTTGGAAAATGGATGCAGATTTTTAATTGTAGACAAAACAAAAATCGCAAAAACAGCACTTGGGGGGGGGGGGGAATTTAAAGGGTTAATATTAATATTTTTTAAATAAATAATACAATTGGAATTAGGAATGTATCCCAAATAAATAGGTATTTTATTTTTAGACATCATCGATCAAAAACTTTGATCGATGTTGTATTCTTGTGATAATGGTTTTTAACTTGAATGAAACCGAAACATGTCAGTGGCTTATTTGTTTTATATGTATATTTCATGTCACACCTTACTAAAGTAAAAGAAAGTTTTTATGTGTTCATTTTATAATGTTTATGAAAAGGTGAAGTTCTCTTTTAAATTTTTGGATTTAAAAACATTTTTAGACAATACAATATTTTAATATCTTTAGAATTTATAAATTAATCCATTGATTTTAAAACATTTTTCCTTTAGCTGTGTGACGATGATAAATAACCAAAAATTCTTTATGGTTACAACTCCATAAAAGTTACAACAACAATTGGAGTTAATTACACGCCAAACCACGATCACTAAAATGTGCTGACTGGCTGTGAAACTGTAACACTGAAGTACTTTAAACACTAAAAAGTAGAAAAAAATGTAAATAAAACTATATTTTTGTAATAATATGCTTTTATTAAATAAATAGTTTAATATTAATTGAATTAAAAGTTGAGAAAAAAATTTAGAAATCCTAAAAAGATAATTTAAATAATGCTTTTTTTTTTTTGTTCTTTCCTGTTGTCATATCTTAAAAAAGAAACATAGCAAAAAGTATGTATTTTATTATACTTCTCTATTATCCCATCAACCACTTTTCATAACAAAAAACTATCGCCAAACTGTAAGATTAAACGGCAAAAATGCAGTCTCATTTACTTGATGTCCGAAGCATTATACTTGTTTGTTATGTCAAGTGGTTTTTAGTTCGATATTTGCGTGTATTTTTCATTATGTTTTACTGATTTATTAGTTATTTCATTAATTAAAATAACAATTGTGTCCTTAAATTCTTATTTTTTATTTATTTTGATATTCCAATGGCAACATTCTCCTGTTTATTTAGCATTACAGTTTGGCAATAGCTTTTTGTTATGAAAAGTGGTTGACGGGATAGTAGAGAAGTACCTATTTTTTAATAAATGATTAATAGGCTATGCTTTCTATGAAGTGTAATCAAATCTATGACTTATTTTCCATAATCGGGGCTCATGCTAAATTAACATATTGTAACTGAAATGTTTTGGGACAACATGCAGTCATAAAATAAGGCATGATTTTAAGAAACATTAAATGCTCATAAAAGAGTGGTTTTTTTGTTTGTCTGTTTTGTTTTTTACTTTCATTATAATTATGTGCACTTAGAACATTTTCATAATCAAACAATTATTTCTATAAAACTACATTCATTGGTACAAAAATATTTATTATATAAATATAATCAAATAACACGTTCATTATAGGCATGAAAGGAGAATATTCTAAGATGGACATTGGACAATCTAAAAATATTTTACTCACATATGTTGTTTGTGCTTGAAAGATCGACGAATTCAAAATCATCTTGATCAGAATCAACTAAGACAATACTATCACTTTTACTTTCTCTTTCATCTTTTGAGTCTGAAGATTCATCATCTTTTGAATCTGAAGATTCGTCATCTTTCGATTCATCATGCTTTAATTCTGCCTGTTCTTGTTTCTTTAATTCTATATAAAAATTTAAATAAAGAAAAGGTAAAGAATTATGCAACAGAAACATTTGATTATAGGTAAATAAGATTCAAATCAGGATCACAAAAAACAAAATACAGTAGAAAATCATTATAACGCAATTCTATATAATGCAATTCGCTATATACCGCACAACTTCTCAGATGTAAACAATAAATTTTGCAGTACAAAGCACCTGCATTCCACATTGAAAAAAAATTGCTACTCTCTAGGGGACTAAATTTAATACATTAGCTCATCTTTATGCCGTTAATTCAAAGCTTTTTAATGAAAAAATTGCTATTGTTACAATAAAAATGCTTGAAAATGAGAAATATATGATTTGGTCCATGCCCATTTGGACCAAGTTTATAAGGTAAATTAAACAATGTGCAAAATGATCTATAATATGCAAAAATTTATAATCGACACAATGCCTGGTCCCAAGGAGTGCAATATGAAGGCACTTTACTGTAATTTGATCAGTGTTGAATTCAGAGGGTGGCCTGGGGGGGATATTTCCCTCCATTGAAAATGTATCCCCCTCCCAGAAAATTTGAGATTTTTTTTTGCTTTTAATGGTTAAAAAATGCAATTCACCCCCCCTCCCCCGGGAGTCACAGAAATCCCTCCCGGAGAAAAGTGTCTTAATTCAACACTGATTTGGATATATTTCAGACATATTTGGACATATGTACAAGGTAAGTTTAATGATGTGCGAAATCTGACCTATATATCGCAAAATTCTACATAACGCACAACCTTGTGTTTTTAAGTTTGCATTATAAAGATCTTCTACTGTAAATAAAAGAGAAAGATGTTTTGATAAAATTTGAGATCTCAATTATACAGGAAATGCATTGAATGTACTCAATTTATTTTCGGTTCATTGTATTATGGAAAACACAAATTACAAAAATTACATTAAAATAATAATATTTTAAGTAAATTTTTGATTCTCTGCCGGACTGCATTCACTGTAGCACTGGAATGCAGGCAGTTAGACAGTCCTGTTTTAGTTTGAAGACTAGCCTTCTGTTTAGCCCATTTTAGGCCAAGCATAGAAATTTTATAAAATGTGGTATTATTTGCATTGAAATTTGCTTAAATTACATTCATTAAGACACCAAAAAAATTTTGTGCATTAAAAATAATATTTTATTTAATTTGACGTTACCATTATTAATTTACCATTAATAATTTACCATTAAATTTAAATAAAAAATTTTAAGTTTTCTTATGGCATTTGTTTTATTTTTATTTTATTTACAGAACTTGCAACTTTACTCCATTATAAAAACATATGATTAATCTCAAGTGGAATAATTATACATTTTCAAAAAGTCGAATTTGTCAATAACTGTTTCAAGTAAAAAACCAGCGTATTTTGAAAATTTCTCAACAGAAAGTGATAACTTCAATTAAATTACTAATATTTTATAGATGTCTCCAAAACCCTTAAAAATAGCAGAAAAATAAAATTAGTGAAAAATATACGTCACAGTGTTAATAAAAATATATTTATTGAAATGGTGCATTTATGCACCTTTGGCCGAAAATGGGTTAAATACATAATAAAAGATATGAAACATAGGGGTTTTTTTCAAGAAATTTGATTTTTTTAAAAATAAGTGCTGCTTATAATATAATGCCAGCCTGATTCTTATATATTTATTCTTTATTATTCAAATATTAACTGATGTGAGTACTCATAAGAGGAGGGGGGGGGCACACTAAAATTATCAAAGCAAATATATGAATAAAAAGGTTATAAAAAATCCTTCGTGTCTTAACTGATAATTTTCAATTACGTCCCTGAAATAATTATGCAATAAAAAAACTAATATTAGACCAAACATTTCAATAATAATGATACAGAGCCAGGTGCCTGTTAATGGACTCAATGTCACAAAATTTTCATCTCAAAAACAGACCCTACACAAAATTCCTAGTCATAAAAATAAACCTTCTATAAAACTTTTCCACCTCCAAAATGAACTCTTCTGAAATTGAATAAATAGTCTTATAATCAAGGTGGGGGGGGGGGGGGGGGGGAATATTTATTCATTTTTTTTAAAGGGAGGTTTTTGCTTTTATTTGTGAAAATTAAAAATTAATAATACTAACAGAACTACTAATTGTATTATGAAAAACTGATAACTAGATAAATTTTAGATAACTTTTAATTGAATAAAATCAGTAACCTTAGTTATAAAAAATAAATAAAATTGATTACGTTATCAAAACTCTGCATAAAAGAGTAAACATTTTAGAAAATAAAATAATACAAACAAATTTGTTTATTTAATTTCCCAGCTTTCAAACATCAAACTAATTCTGATTATTTAAACAAAAGTACACTTCTATCATGCTAAATCTGTTTTACAATCTTGAATGAAGAAAATATCCTCTCAACTTTAAAAATTGATGCTTTTGGAGAAATAAACAGTTCCACTTCACTGAAAACTTCATCATTAAATTTTCTTATACCACTCTACTAACTTTTCAACCATGCAGAAGTTGTAATATCATCGACAAATTCTTTTTCAAGAAGATGCTGTTGAAATGGATGATTTTTGGCTTGAAACTTTAATAAAAGAATCACTAAAGATTTGTTTGGGAACTACTTTCTGGGATATTTCAACAACAAAAAATAAATAAAAACCATATAATCTTTATAAAAACATTAATTTGGTAAAAATCGTCGTTTAAGTCAAATGATTTAAACCTAATTCCTGCTTAAAATGTTAACATAAAGCTTGATTTATCACGAAACACCTGAAGTCACCAAAGAGCATCGGACATGTTATAAAAAGCATCTTAAAAGTAAATGTTTATAAATATAGGTTCCTTAGGAATTTTAATACAGTATAGGATGCGTTATCCAGAATGCTTGGGATCTGAGGCATTCTGGATAAGGGGTTTTTCCGTAATTTAGAACACTTTTTTTATAAATATAAAAAATGTACGAAATAATTTCATAAAATATAGTGATAAATATGAATAATATATGTAAATACATTACTTATAAATTTGTTCATTTAATACATTCTTTGCACAAAATAAAAAAAAAAAAACATTCTAAATTACAAAAGATAAATAAAATTTCATTTTGGGAGTTGGGAGCAGAATCTTTTGATTTGGAGATAGCGACGGAGATAGATCAACTGCCGTCATTTATCCAGCTTGTTTAAAATTTATACAAGTACCATAGATTGAGGCTAAAGATCATCTGAAGGAGTGAATTACACTGTGCATACTGGAGTGTGACGTCATGTGTATAAAATTTACTGGAAGTATATTCTAAAAAAGAATTTTAGTTTTTTATTCAGAGAAAATCCTTCTGACTGTAAAAAAAAACATTTCAGATCTAAATTTACAAATTATCAAGTAACTATTATTTTATGTATAAAAAGGAAATGTTAAAATCAATGTGTAATCTGGCAACTTTCCATAACCTGTTACTATTGATGCTGATCGCAATTGCAAATTCGCCGATTCTTAGCATAAAATAAATTTTTCTAGGCTCAATTTTCCAAAAAAAAAAAAAAAAAAAAGAAATGCTAGTCAGTTTTCTGCTTACCATATTTCTCCGGAATAACACCATGCCATTAAACTACGTTTAACTTTTTTTTAATGAAACTTGTAACAAAATAAAATTTGTACACAGACATGTTTTATTTTTCTAACATAATTGTTTTTAATTTTTTCGTATCATAATTTTTTTATATTTATTTATTGAATTTATAAATTAAAGAATGAAGGCAATATCATTTAGTTATTTTTTCTTTTAGTGACACTTTAATTTTTATGTTTTTTATTTTTTTTAATTTTTTTTTTTATGAAAAAAATATTTTTTTTTTTTGTTTAGTGTTTTGGTTAATTCTGGTTTTCGGAGCGTTCCGGATACCGGGACGCCGGATAACGGATCCTATACTGTAATATATAATAGAATTTGTCAAACTGTGGTACACAGATCATATGCAATATTTATAATCAAATCAACTCAGATTTCCAAATAAGAGAGAAAAATTCAAATTCAAATGAAATATCTATCATACACTAAAGCTGAACATCTCAGAGTTTGTAAATTACATATGGCAATCATAAGGTAATTTGCAGAACATTCGATCTAATAAAAGTGATCCACACTTGGAAAAAGTTTGAGAAATGCTGATATATAACATGTATATATAAAAATGTATATAATAGATTACACACACTATTCAGCAACATAAGCAATCGGAAAGAAATCAAATAAATACCCATCTATTAATATTTTATATTATTTTTGTCCCTAATCTTCCGTTTAAAAAAGTATTACAAAGGTAAAATCATCTGCAAATACTGATGAACAAAAAAAAAAAAAGAGTCAAAATATAAGATGTGTGGTCAGTCACAAGGTCACAAGTAATAATTTTTTTTTTTTTTAACTGAAAAATCACATTGTATATAGTTTTTTTTTTTTTTTTTTTTTTTTGCTGAAAGTCTATCAAAATGAAAAGTTTATCCTATAGTTATGCATGGAACAAATGAAAACAAACCAGGTAGTGCGCAAAGAATAAGCCTTATGACTAAAAAATAATAATTTGAAGCTAAAAAGACTTTTCCAGAGCAAGGATAACATAATACAAAATAAAGCTGAGACTAGGTTTAAATTACTCACAATAATATACATAAAAAACAGTAAAATACAGATTGTCATTAAACACGGAAAAAAAGAAAAAAGTACAACCGTATACAAAACTCAAATAACATCCAGTAAACTGAATTGGATTCATTTTACAATTATCAAAAAAATCGCCGTAAAATGCAAAAAACATTAAAATTGCATAAAGTTTAAAAAATTGCTGCACTAATTCAGAATAAACTTTATCGAAATAAGGACAAAATTTACTACATTGGGTTGAAAGACTGAAATTTGAATAGTTTATGTGAGAAAAATTGCTCAAAACATTAAAAAATCTCTTAAAAAATAGCTAACAATTCACAAATAGCTGGACAATATTTACAATAATCCCTATAAAAAAGCAAAAAAAAAGCAAAAAAAAAAAAAAAAAAAATGGTAAAAATCACATTAAAAAAAATCTAATCCAAAAATGCAAAAGCTTGTTTTGAGGTACATAACTTCAGACATACAGGTACTTTCATGCCAAATCTTGTAGTTCTGTATGCAGTGAACTCTTCAGATGACAAATATCTATATTTATTATTATAGATTTAATTTCAGACTATATCTTGCATTAAATACAGTTTTCGTCAAGAGTCTGGAAAATATGGTTGTGTTTTTAATTACTTAAGAACAAAATATTAACAAAATTTCTACAAGGGTTGAGGCAAGTTTCTTTTTTCTTTTTTTTTTTTTTTTGGAGGGGGGAGGGGGATTGTCTCCATTTTGTGGGGTGGGGGGGTACTTTTTGTAAAATTTGTTATATTTTTGTGAAAAATTTCATAATGAAGGATCAAATTCAGTTAGTCGGATCTAGATCTAAGCTAAGCATTTACTAATATTAATTTTTTTAAGTTCGCCTGCTCCTTTCTGGTGATCTTGTTTTGTTCGCAAATTATATACAGTCAACTCCCTCTAATCCGCACAGCTTGGGACCAAAGGTTGTGCAGATTACAGAATTTTGCGGATTATAGGTCATTGCTTTGTTTACACTTTTTTCTCTTGTAATTTTATAGTAATTAATTATTAATGCATAAATTAGTTGGTAAAAAAGAAAGATATTGTAAAACATTGGATTATTTAATTAAAAATCCCATTATGTTTAAGGAAAAATGGTCTTTAAATTATTTTATAATTTCTTTTGTTTATTTTTACAATTTTCAAACATAGTAATAATTGTCATTTGTTTGTGAACTAGACTTTTGGTCTAGTATTTTTTCTTGGAGTCTATGTATAGTCATTATTTCTTGTTCTGAGACAAAACTCTTTTCTGAAGAAAATCCAGATATTTATAACCCATATCCAAGACCTGCTCAAGAGTTAACTTTTCACCTTCATCATCATACTCTGTGTCAGAATTATCCTATTTTCAGTAGAATTCAACAGAGTAGTACTACTCATAATGTCATTTATGAAACTCTCTTTATTGCAGCTTCATCTTAGGAGGATATCCATCCAATTATATTTTCTCCATTCAAGAATTTTAGCACAACAGTTAGTGAATTTTTTAGTTTTAGTTTTGTGTTAGTGAATTTTTCTGCAGATTTCTGTTTAGCACTAACCAAACTGAAGCCAGCTAAGTCCATATCATCACCATTACTGTCTATAACTAAAGATGCTGGTCACAAATTTTGCTTTGCACCTACTAAAGTGTTTTTGTATATGGAGCATCAGCCAAGAGAAATATTAAATGAAGCATATGTTATCCTTTCCCTTAATTGTAAATTACCTTCTATACATATTTGTTGATAAGTCAGGTTATAATTTTGTGCATAAATTCTATTTTGTATTGGCATTTCATGCTACGAATAATTCCCTAATCCACTGGCTGAATAAGAGAATTTGTATTTGGGGGTAAAAGTAATGTAGATACGTTGCCTTTTTGTAATAATTTTGGATGTCTAGTACAATTGTCTAAGAGCAATAATATTTTACAGTTTACAGGTAAACAGACCTTTGTACTACAATGCATATAGACATCATTTACAAGAGGATTTTCAAACCATTCTATGAAAATTTGCTGGGTAAAACCACGCTTCTTTATTGTTACAACATGTAATAGATAAGAAAAAAGTCTTGTGATGTTTTCCTCTTTTTTTCAATGTGAAAAATAAAGTTTTACTTCATTGAAATACAAAAATTTAGGGGGGGGGGGGGGACTGTCTATTGATAATCAATCAAATTGCTGCCATCCCGGAATTCCTCTCGTACAGTTAATGGTAACCAAATTTTCACTGTTTACATCTGAAACAGTGTGCGGATTATAGGCATTTGCGGATTAGAGGGAGTTGACTGTATTTCAAAGCATAAGAAAATCTGTAAAAAATATGAAGAGTTCACTTTTACGGAATGGAATTTTGCAAAGGGATCCTATACAGGCCCCAATATACAATCTATTTAATGTTGCATTCTAAATATTATTTATATGGAAGCAATATGGGTAATTTATGTTCTATCATACTCATCTCCAATATTTAAAAGTCTCTGTCTATATAAAAATAAATACTAAAAGAGCATTTGATTAATTTCAACATAGGACAGGTTCAAATGACATCAAAATAACTTACTTTTTGCTCATACAACATAACAAATTAAAAGGCAAATTTAAAAGAAAAGTTTAAAGTATTACAAAGTTACATAGTTTATAATTAAAAACAGCATAATTAAGAACAAAATATGTAATTAAAAAGTTGATGTAGATTATATAACAAGAATGCATCTCATCAGGCCTGATACAAATAAATATACAAATAAATCTATACAAATAAATATTAAAAAAGAAAGGTCTAAAAGTTTTATATATTGTATTTTTTTAAACTAAGTTTTTGAAATAATTATAATCTATTTTAATTAAATTATTAATATCTGATTATCGCTATTTACTAATAATTTCATATAAGTGAAATAATTACCTTCTTTAGCAGCTCTCATAGCTAAAATAGCATCCACATTGAATTCATATTCACAGTCTGATTCATCTTAACATGAAAATAAAAAAGTAGAAAAGAATAAATAAATTTGATTCATGTAATAATAATAATAATAATAATAATAAATATATATATATATATTAACTTCCAACAAATAAATAACTTAACACTCATGTATTAATCACTGATAAAATATAATAGCAGTAACAAAAATACTTAATTCTTCAAATAATAAATCCCATAAATTTTCTCTTCTAGCAGGCTAAATGTCATAATAGTGTCAACCTTTTTTTTTTTTTTTTTTAATTAAAAAATAGACTATTAAATGCTAAAACTTTTATTTATATACAGTAGACTCCCTTAAATCTGCATAGTTTGGGACCAGAGGTTGCGCAGATTTTAGAATTTTGCGAATTTCTGGTCACAGTTTTATTTGCACTTTTTAAACAGTAATTTTAATGTGATAATAGGATATTCAGAATAGGATTGTAATTAATAGGATTTCAGGATAAATAATATGCTGACTATTTTTGTTTCTTTGTACCCAAACTCAAACAATTTTTCAGATAACCTTATGAAGTGTCAAAAAACAAAGAAAAAACAAAAAAGGAATATCTTTTAATTTTAAAAGGGCTCGTTCATAAAATTCAAAAAGTAATTAACTGGATTCCATCATTACATAACATAGAAGAGAGAAAGCAGACGTCACATGGCATCATGTAATCTGAGCAAAAGAAAAATAGTCACTGAAAACCTAACATACGATTTTATTTATTTATTTTTACTTTTTTTATAAAAAAAAAGAAAAAGTTACTCTATTTTCTTTCTTTTTTTGGGGGGGGTGGGGGGGAGAATTGCATACTGATTTTTTGGGAATGAGAATTAAAGGCACCAAGAAAGCGATGAGTGCAAGGGGGGGGGGGGGGGGAGGAAACTATTTCGCAATGTCTATTACAGTTTGATTCTTGAGACTTAACTGAAACTTAAAATACATTATTCAAAGCATCAAAATATGTTAACATCATTTTTATCGCTTTCTGAAAATATTGAGTTCCACGTACTAGAATCTTGTTTGTGATTAATGTTTCAAGAATGGCCTCAAAATTAAAACGATTAACTTTAAAAGAAAAAAATTGAAATTGTAAGTGTATTAGAGAAAGAGAAATTGAGTTTACAGATATTTGCTGAACGTTTTAAAATAGGTATTAAAACACAGATGGGAGAGATTTTATGAAATAAAAAAGAAATGAGAAATCTGTGGATTATTAACTCTAACAAAAACACCAAAAATGTGAAATTGAGGAAGATTTTATTCTACAGAAATTGATTCTATAATTCTGAACTTGCTTGTTTCAATTAGTTCAAAAAATATTTCTATCAATTGGGCTTTGATTCAGGAAAAGGCTTTAGAAGTCAAGTTGCTAAAGAACTTGTATTACATGATTTTAAGGCTTTCAGTGGATGGCTAGAAAAGTTCCAGTCTCGGCACAACATCTCTTTCAAAACTATATGCAGAGAAGCAAAATCTGTAGATCTTAAAGAAGTGGGGGATTGGAATGGACAACTGCAATCAATTTGTGAAGAGAAATTTATGAGAAGGCTATGAAGAGAGAAACATTTTAAATACCAATGGTCTCTTTTTCATAATTTTTCCAAATAAGACTTTGTGTTTTAAAAAAAATGACTGTATCGACAAAAAAGTCAAAACAGCGACTCACTATTTTATTTTGCTGCAATGAATTTGAAATCTCTCTTATAATTAGAAAATGTCTGAAATCCAGGTGTTTCCCAAAGAACATCAAATTTAATAAATTTCGTATTAAGTGTAGAGCAAATAAAAAAGTGTGGATGACCAGTCCTTTAATGATCAAACGGTTAACTTCAGGGACAATTATGAGTAAAAAAAAAAAAAAATTCTGAAATTCACAGCAAATTTTCTGAAAAGTTACAAAAGAGGGGGGTGTCCACTCCAGTCTTTTTTTTTTTTTTTTTTTTTTTTTTTTTGCATCCCTTTGACGAAATTCGTGTTTTTTTGACGAAATTTGCAGTTTTTTCGAGATTTGTTGATAAAATTTGCGTTTTTTTTGTGATTTGCTGACGAAATTTGCCATTTTTCGCAATCTGTTGGCAAAATTTGCCGGTTTTTCATGATCTTTTAACGAAATTTGCTGTTTTTCACAATGTTTTTGAGGAAATTTGCCTTTTTCTGCGATTCTTTGACAAAAGTCATGTTTTTCCCGCGATCCTTTGACAAAATTGGTGACTTTTCTTCGAACAAATGACAAGATTGATTTTTTTCGGCGATCATTTGCTGTAATACTGATACATTTTGTCCGAATTTTCGGATTTATGACCAATATTTTTTTTAATTTTCTGAAATCAGTGCCTTAACTTTTCAAAAAATTCGGACTAGAATCACCCCTGGTTAACTTCCTTTGATAATAGGATGAAGAAACAACAAAGAAAAGTTCTCTTGTTTCTGGACAATATAATTTCTCATCCAAAAACATTTTAAATTTGATAATGTATAAATTGTGCTTTTTCTCCCCCAAACAGAACTTCCGTATGCCAGCCACTTGATCAAGCCATAATACATGATTTTAAAGCCAGGTACAGAAAGCTAATATTATGCCACATTCTTACAAAGTTAGATTCTATGAAGACTTGAGAACTGCGTAAAATTAGTTAATGCTCTCGATGCTATAATTTGGGTTTCCTCAGCTGTAAAAAAAATAAACCAAGAAAGCGTACAACAATGTTTCAGAAAAGCAGGCTTTATATTAAAAGAAAATTAAACACATATATCCGACATAAAAGTATAATTAATCGAAATAAGTGAATTAATGAAATGTATCAGAAGTGGAGAAACTATCGAAAGTTTCATTAATATTGGTGATAAGTTACCTACAGAAGAGGAATCAGTTGATGTATGCGATTATATTCCTTCAGAATTTTCGACAAAAGCTGACTATTAGAATGATGAAACAGATACTGAAACTAGACATGTTTCTGCAATATTGAGAATTTCCAAGAAGTGGCAAAATACAGTAAGCAGTTACACAAATCTTTTGTAAAAAAGATGATTCAGAAGGATTAAAACTACTGACAGACTTACTTCAAATAGAAAAACAAATTACATGTAATCACAAACAAAAGGAAAGCTTTGTAACAGATTTTTTTCGTAAGAATGTAATAAAAACAGTGGATGAAGGTATGGACAATTTAATTTCAGTTTTATTGCTTAAAAGCTCATTTTAATTTCTGATTAATCATATAATAGAGGTTTTAGGACTAATAAAAATCAAGTAATGAATAAACATTAAGCATTTCTTAGCAATTTTGTGAATCTCTGAGGTTTTTCCAATAGCAGACACCTCCAAATAGTGGACAGTTTCCGAGCTCCTGAAGTGTCCATTATTTAGAGGTTTTACTATATATATATATATATATATCAAAATCTAGATACTTGAGTAAAGTATCCCAATAAAGACGTTTTTGTTTTAACAAGTTTATTTTTAAGACATGTTTGTAAATACAGTGACCTATCACTTATGAGCATAGCTTTCAACATACTGATAACTAATAATTCTAAACTAAACTTGTTATTATTTTTCTGAATTTCCAAGAAGTGGCAAAATACAGTAAGCAGTTACACAAATCTTTTGTAAAAAAGATGATTCAGAAGGATTAAAACTACTGACAGACTTACTTCAAATAGAAAAACAAATTACATGTAATCACAAACAAAAGGAAACTTTTGTAACAGATTTTTTTCGTAAGAATGTAATAAAAACAGTGGATGAAGGTATGGACAATTTAATTTCAGTTTTATTGCTTAAAAGCTCATTTTAATTTCTGATTAATCATATAATAGAGGTTTTAGGACTAATAAAAATCAAGTAATGAATAAACATTAAGCATTTCTTAGCAATTTTGTGAATCTCTGAGGTTTTTCCAATAGCAGACACCTCCGAATAGTGGACAGTTTCCGAGCTCCTGAAGTGTCCATTATTTAGAGGTTTTACTATATATATATATATATATATATATCAAAATCTAGATACTTGAGTAAAGTATCCCAATAAAGACGTTTTTGTTTTAACAAGTTTATTTTTAAGACATGTTTGTAAATACAGTGACCTATCACTTATGAGCATAGCTTTCAACATACTGATAACTAATAATTCTAAACTAAACTTGTTATTATTTTTCTGAATGCATTCATAAAAAGCGTTTGTTTTATGAAAATAAATGACGGGGATGGGGATATTTTTACTGCCAACTAAAATTTTTCTCCCAGCTACCAAATTTTATCAAATTTGTAAAGCCCTGCATATATATATATAAACACGCATAAAAGTGCATCAGGTTTGTTTTCATAGATGCTAATATCATTTGGCTACAAATCTCACTTTCTGCAGCCCAAATTGTGCAAAGCTTTTTTTAAAAAATGCCACAGCCTCTATACTGGAAAATTATTTGGTTTATTATTCAAGTTTTAGCTTAGTTTATTATTAGTTTTAATATTATTCTAATAAATCAACAGATACATTTTTTTAAATTATATATTGATTTCTGTTTCACATCTGCAAGTTTTTTGTTTGTGTGTAGTATAAGTACAAAACTGGTAGCCAAATTATCGATTAAAATGTAAAATTAATTTTACATTTACATTCACAATATATACATTCATATACATATATACATACATATACATATATATACATTCACAATTCTAATCTTGCAACATTATTCTGATTAGACTAATAATAATAATAATAATAATCTCTCTATGCATTGCAAAATCTGTTAATATACCAGATTTTTTTAATTAAAAAAAACTAAGGACTCAAGAATTTAAATTTTTGTAAGAGAATATAAAATAAAAATTTTGAACTGAATTCTCAAAAACTTCTTAGATAAAAACTATATATCCACATTTTGAATTGTAGAACAAATAAAAATACTTAGAAATCTAAAGAAACAAAAAGGCTGTAAAATTTATACTATATAGCAAAAATATGCCCGTGAATAAACTGATGTGATACTGATAATGACAATTACCTAAATAATCAATTATGCTTTTTTCAGAAATTTATAAACTTCTACACATTGCACAATTTCAATTTTTACACCATCGAATAGGGGGGGAAAGTATGCTTTCAAATGCAATTTTCCAAAAACTATCTCAATTTACTGATTTTCTATTGTTCTTTAAATAATCATAAATCATGAATTTTTTTTAATCTATCTTTATTGTATGCAAGCAATTATGGACGATTAACCCATAAAATCTTTGATGATTTCTTCGGCTATTAACACATGGCTAATATGAAAAGATTTTACTACTTTAAATAAATAAAATTTTACTTGAATACATGATATTTTTGATATAAAAATGATTTTTGGTACTGTTAGTGTGCAATCTAAAAAATATATTTATTAGATGTAAAAATTCTGTGTTCTGTAACTCGGGAAGCCAGAGGTTTATCCCCTGGTATCAGAGGCAGATTACCCATTAGGCTGAAGCCTATGGGGCCCGGAAGAAAAGGACCTGTGTTAAGATTTTCTTTTGGGTTTTTTTCTTCATATTGGGCTGATATTTTATGCAAAAGAGAAATTATGTACAATATTCTTTGTTTCACTCATTTATTGAATCCTTTCAGGTTATTAACATACATGGTATTCCAAATGCTATTTACCTTTTTTCTATATTCATAAGAAAGTACTGAATTCATGAAAATTTTCGGCTTCCAGTTTGTACCGAATTATGACACTTTGAAGTTAATGGAATTTCAATGTTTACCTGCACTAACAGTGCTTCTTTCTGTTTTTAGTGTCAGGAAACACTGAAATTTTCATAAAATATGAAGTATAATAATTTAGTAAGTTTTGATCATAAAAAAATTGGAAATTTTTTTATGTTCTTCGTAAACGAAGGACATTTTTCTAAACATAGAATATATATAAATATAGAATATATAACAACTATGGTATATAAACATACGGTATATAACATATAGAAGCAAGGGGCCGTATAAAAATTAAATTTCGCAATTTAATATGTATAAAGCCCTTTGTAAAACAAATGGCATGTCTAAAATTTGTACTTGTTGTAATTGGAATTATGTTTCTATCATCAGTGATCTAAGAGATAAATGAGCAAACATGTATTTTGAATCACCCTGTATATATTGCTTTGCAAAGGGGGGGGGGGCACAAAAAAGATCAAGCCAAGGGGCCCAGGTGGTAGTTGATCCGTCTCTGCCTGGTATAAAGAATATAAAAATTTAATACTTAAAAGGAAAATTTAATTACCTTCATCATCTTCATCTTCAAACTGTTCTTCATCATTTCCCTCCTCACTGTCCACTCCTTCTTGTTCTTCATACTCACTCGATGTTTCTGAACAACTTCTTGATGAGCAACTTGAACACGAAGAAGAAGAGGAGGATGAACAGCAACAATCTGCATGATTGTATACATCTGCAGGATTATACCTACCATAAAATTGATTCCCATAATCATGAATATTACTGTGCAGTTTTTGAAAGTGGCACATCAGTGCCGTATGCTGCTGTAGATAGTGATAATAAAAATTGTTGGTCCAAGGTTGTGCAAAGTTATACCGATTGTCACACATCGTGAATATTCTAAAATAAAAAAATTATAATATCAAAAACATTGCAAATTAATATCTCTTCAATGTAAATTAAACAAAATTTCAAATTTTAAGAATTCATAAAAGCTGCGTTAAAAATGGATTACAAGTGTTTTAACATCAATGACAGATTTACAAATTTGTAGTTTTAGCTAGTGGTCTCATTATTTAACCCTTTTAGTGCGGGAGTCGACATCTAGGAGTTGGGTGCTGTAGACTACATTAAGCATCGACAAAAGTCGTTTAGGCGTTCACGGCATGTATTGTGCTCACTGTAGTGCATCATGGGCTTAGCAGTGATGACGTATTGTGCCTGCGTAGTGCAGTAATTTGGCTATAACAAAAACCAGTAGCGTGCTTTTCATATAACCATGAGATATTATTTTTAGTTTTGTATTGGGTCATTTGGAAAGTCGTGTCCCTTTGGGAAAATCAATTTGTACCGGAAAATTCTGCCCGGTAATCAGATAAATAATGTCGCTTTTTTGGTCAAAATATTAACCACCCAAAAAAAATCTCCACACCGATAGAGTTAAGGGCATATCTAGCTCTTTTTAAAAATAGTGCGATTTGCCTCAAGTTGTACCTTGTACCCAAACAACATTATTTCTAAATCAGTGCATGTGACTTTGCAAAACCTCAAACATAGGACAGTAGTACTCATTAAAATCTGGTAAAGTATGAGCTCAAGGGCTACACAAGTATTTTCAGTTATATTTTAAAATATAACTAGTCAATTCCATATGTGACGGAATGACATTTTGAGTAGTAGAATCAAGTTAAACCAATTGCCCTTAAGCTAATTTCAAATGAAAATTGACTATTCAGTTTGCACATGACTGTTATTGATTTTTAAAAAAAATTATGAAACAATTTTTAAAACTATTTTATTCTTTTATTTTTGAGTAATTTCTTATTGCGTGACAGAATGACATTTTTGCTACCATGACTGTAACCTGGGATTTAAAATTGGAAACTTTCGTGACTTAAGAGCCTACGCTAGTCACGCGAAGAAACACTTCAGCTAATGTTAAGTCTATGGGAAGGTTATCGCGCGATTTCTCGCTCGCATTTTAATATTTTTAAATGATTCTTTTTGTATAGGATAGCTGAGGTCGATCTCTAACGTTGTTAGTTTTTACTTTTTTGATTTTGGTTTTGGTTTTTTTATAAGCGGACATTTTCAATTTTGGAACCGGTTCTGAAAGTGAAAATACCCTTATATAAAAAAACTGGAACCAAAATCGAAAAAGTAAAAACTAACAACGTTAGAGATTGAAATCAGCTATCCTATGCAAAAAGAATCATTTAAAAATATTAAAATGCGAGAAAGAAATCGCACGATAACCTTCCCATAGACTTAACATTAGCTGAAGCGTTTCTTCGCGTAGGCTCTTAAGAAACCATTTAGTTTTTAAACTAATACATATCTTAAATATGATGTATAAGCAATATAAAATTATAATTTAAAGCAACCTACCTCTCCTAGGGTTGTAGTTATTAACTGTCATTTGACATGACGGAATGACTGAAAGTTTCTTAAACATTTATTAAAACAAAATCGACTAAACTAATAAATTTCATAATTTTTTTATCATCCAGCATAGATACATATATAACAGAAAAGTACCAAATTTTCTTATATTCTAAAACAAATATTTTAAAATCGTTGAAATTTTTAAGGAATTAGAAGGAAAATTTTATAGTTGTTTACTGTTTATTTGTGAGGAAGGGACTGAGGTTTAAAAAAATATATAAATCTTCAAATGCAGCAAGAATAACATCACTGCTCCTTATGATTTAGCAAGGAAGTTTTTAATCACCAGAGAGCAATGTCTGGAGTGACTGTGAGCAATTGGAAACACACAGCGTATTCCTAAAATTCCAGAACAAACGTTCAAGGATGATAATGCAGTAGAATAATTTAAAAGACGAACATTTTTTGCAAAGGAAGACAGCATCGCTATCCATATTTATACATATAGGAAGGGACTAAAGTTTAGAAAAAGAAATATTTTCAAATTGGTGAGACTCAGAAAGTAACTTCCCTGCTCCTTATGATTTAGCAAGAGGTTTTTTAATCACCACCAGAGAGCAATGTCTGAAGTGAGTGAGATATCTTAGCGAGATTTTCATGATATTAACTTTGCTTTGTATGAAATGTGATGACATTATTGGAAGTGATTGATTTTTGTTTAGTGACACAATATGTGTACTACCAGCTGCACTCTGAGTAATTAGACTGTATAGCCAGTGCTGTAGTTGGGTGGGAATGCACGGGAACGCCGTTCCCAGAAATATTTGGTTTATTACTGTAAAGAAAATATATATATATATCGCCTATGAGCACAAGCCTTCTTCCCCCCTCCAGACTGTAAAAACTATACCCATTTCAATGTCTGAATCCGAAAGAGCATTCAGCTGTATGAATAACATTATGACCAATGCAAAAAATTCACTTCTTATTGAAAAAACCAATTTAACTTATATTCATAACCCGTGTAGCTGTTAATTTCTTAAAAGAATTTTGTCCTGAACCATATGTGAAATCTTGGTTGTGTTGCAATCAGGAAGAAGATTATCAAACGAGACAACTTGTCGTAAATCAAAGAGCACAGAAAATACCTCTCATTATTGTTCTTTATGGAAACTTCTATGATAGATGTGCCAATAAGTTATATATGGATTTATTTCTGTTATTTCAAATAAATTTTGATTCATAATGGAAAATGCTAGTATGTGATTGATTAAATATGGCTTTTAGATGAATGCTACACAAATACAATCAGGGGTCTGTCCAGACTTTTTTCTCAGGGTCCTGTTTTTGTGAAATTGTGAACAGCTTTTTATATTTGTGAAAAATCTAGTCATAATTTTGTTAATTTGAAATGATCGTTATATTCAGGTTCTTGTTTATACATTTTTAAGAAGATATATGGATGTAAAATACATATGTTTTCTTTATATGTGTAAAAGTGACAGGTCAGATTTTACTTTTAAATGATTAATTTGTGAAATGTTCAGTTTAAAGATGGAAAAATTTTGTGAAAAACCAATTTTTAAGATAAAGAATTTTGTGAAGGGCCCTGTTTTAGGAAAAATAGTTTTGTGACGGGTCCTGTTTTAGGAAAAATTGTTTTGTGAAGGGTCCTGTTTTAGAGAAAATAGTTTTGTGAAGGGTCCTGTTTTGAAATAAAAAAAATTGCGAAGGGTCCTTTAAAGGACCCAATTTTTTCCTAAACAGATCCCTGACAATACTATAAAAACTAGAATATAATAATTATAACTGCTAATTAAAAACAGTGGACTTTTGGCCTAGAAAAAATCCTTTAACATCAACATCTACTCTATGAAAAGGTGAGTTCCTACAAATATGTTTTCCAACTACAGCACTGTGTATAGCTCAGTGTTGTTTAAATGTGAAAGGTGGCAATTTTCAGCACTTCTCATTATGCCATCATATTTCACAGAAAGCAAAATAAGTCTGTTGAAAATATTTTTATATAATATCTTCATTATTGTTGAAGCGAAAAATGAAAATTCAAGTTTAGCTTGGAGTGAGACACACTGTATTTTAGATGGAATGAGTGGATTGCAATATTGGTTTTCTTTACAAAAAGAAAAACTATTTGTCTTGATGATTATTATCACCACCCTTAAAAATGTATTCCATTTTGTTTAGAAACATCCTGTTTGTGAAAAAGCAAGAAACCGATAATGTTCAGAACTGTGCATTTATAGATCATCAATTGTTAATTTTTTTAAGTGTCACTTTTCAAACAAATAAATAATATAAAAACAATCTCTTTTATTTAAGTATGATTCTATTTCTTAGTTATTCTGAATGTCTTTACATATTGACAGTTAAAAATAGAGGTTATGGAAGGTTTAAAAAAATATTTTTAAAAGGTTTTTTAAGCATTTGGTTTAGCCAAATATTTTGATATTCAGCCTATCCAAATATTCAGTAGTAGGGCCGAATACCGAATATTTGGTGCATCCCTAGTGTAAATCAACAACTACTTTAAAGAGATTTTGACATGCTGTTAAAACAAATGAACAAATAACATAATAAACTGAAAATTAACGTACTGTGAAATGTGTGCAAGGCTGAAACTAGCTTTTTTTTCAAGAGGACCAAAGATTGATTCTGGCACCTCTCCCTCCACAAAGGAAATTTACAAAGAGACTTTTACTAAGTTTCTAAGTTTCACTAAGTTTCTATTTAATTTAAAAGACTTGTTTTAAAATTAAAAGTATAATCATGAAATACATAATAGTGAACTATGTAATCAGCTTTGTCAAATATTTATTCAATAAAACCTGTGATACCAGAATTGAAAAGAACAGTGAACAAATTCCGCTTTATACAGATTTCCATCTTAGCATGTATAATTGTTGATATTCAGAACAGCTTTGGGATTAGCCTGCTCTCTGCCATCTTGTTTGTTTACACTACAGTTACTTGTCAGTTACCAACTTAAAAATTTAAAATTTGACTATGTTTTATAAAAAACACATTTTAATAACTATATGATATAGAACTGCTTTAAGCATACCATTATTGAAGCAAATCTGTACCAATGCTTTCTCTTTAATATCTCTCTATATTAAAAACAAGAACGAAAAATCATGCGTCAAGCATAGATTATATAGCACTTTCCAACGCTTCCAAAATAATTTTACAAATCATACCGTTTAATAAGCTAAAAGCTAACATCTAAGTAAACAATTTAGAAAACGCATAACATATTTAAAAACATAATTTCAGGAATTTCCAACATATACAATATTCGGAAAAATATCCAAATACTTTTATTCAGCCTTGTATAGGATCTATAGATTTGTATATATACTGCATAGGATGATAATTTTAGTTCAGTTAGGAAACGCGTAGCACAGTTTAAAATTCTCCGTCTGGAGTTTGTCAATAAACAGAAATGTGTTCGCGAACTTTTGTGCTGCCCTGTATAGGATCTACAGAATTTATACACACCACGTAATAGACAAAAAGCAAGTTAAAATTAAAATCGCGTTCAATAACTTAAAACGCACTTCCAGGAATTATTGTTAACAGACAGTAGAGAATTCTTTTGTGTGTCCC
This sequence comes from Maratus michaelseni, assembly GCA_963931845.1. Classification (NCBI taxonomy): domain Eukaryota; kingdom Metazoa; phylum Arthropoda; class Arachnida; order Araneae; family Salticidae; genus Maratus; species Maratus michaelseni. Next base: position 109,193,233 of record OZ007597.1, on the reverse strand, counting down.
TGTAAATGAACGATGACTGCTATACACAATATTCCGTAGTAAGTCTCTTGTAATGCACATTAGTGATCTATATAAATTTCAATGCGTTTAAAATAGTGAAACATTATTTAAATAAACCGCAGACGATTTTTCTCCATAGACGTAATGTAACGGAATTATTTTTACTGTCCCTGTAAAGTAACTATAAGTGCTATGCACACCCTGTTCCATATTAAGCTTCTTCTAATGCACCTTAGGGCTAGGATTGCTTTAACGCCCTCAGATCAAGCGGCCATTTTTTTTGGCGAGGTCTGGCGAGATTTGGCGGCGATGTATTTGCCGATCTGACTACCGGGCGGGCTTTTGCCTTCTGGCAACCCTTAATCTTTGACCAGGCTTTTTTTTTTTTTTCTTCTCACTTCTTCTGTGAGGATACAAGTGAGAGGTTGTATTCTTGATTTATTGACTGCAGTTTTACACGTGGTATTTTTGATCAGGTTGTATAATTCCAACTTTTTATTATTATTATTTGATTATTTTTCTGGATTAATAATGAAAGTTTACCAGTTGTTGGTGATGTGCTGAAATATCAGCTAATTTTGAAAGCAAAAGCCGGTTTCAATGTTTCGCGAGATATCGCGAAACCTAGGCCTATTTTTGGAGTGCAATTGCATTTTGCACTATTTTAAGTTTTATTTTTTATTTAATTTTGGAATATATACAGATTAAAATATATACAGATTAAACATAAAAAAGGTAAATTCAAGAAATTTTCGTAGAAACGTGAAATATTTTTTGCAATTTATGCACGGAGATTCGATTTTTTAATGGATGAATCCGTGTTTGATTTTCCAAATTAATTCTGCAGGTGCTTTTCTGGTGTTTTTTTTTTTTTTTTTTTTTTTTTCTACGTTTGTTTAAAGATGTATTTTTGCAATTTATGTACGCAGGTTGGATTTTTCAAACGCAGGTTTGATTTTTCAATTTCTGGTGTTTTTTTTTTTGTTTTTTTTTAATGGAGGTTTGTTATTAAGATGTATTTTAGAAATTTATGTACGGATTTTTTATTTTTCTATTTGTCGATGTTTGTTTTTTCAAATTTTGTATCGAGGTTTGTTTTTTAAACGATAGGATATACGTTTTAATGCCTTTATTTTTGGATTAATAATGAATCTTTGCGTTTTTTTTTAAGTATCACTATATTTACGTTTCTGCCGAATTTCCTTTTTTTATGTTTAATCTGTATATATTCCAAAATTAAATAAAAAATAAAACCTAAAATAGCCCAAAATGACGACTTGGCGACAAATTCCTGTTGGCGATAAACGGTTTTTCGCCAACAAAACAAGATGGCGGACCTGAGAGCGTTTAAGCAATCTGTTCCCACCTTAGTAATATATATAAATTACAATGCGTTTAAAATAGTGAAACATTATTTAAATAAACCGCAAATGATTTTTCCCCATAGACCGCAATGTAACGGAATTCTTTTGAGTGTCCCTGTAAAAAAACTATAAGTGCTACACACTTCCGTTGAAATAGGGAACATGCTATAGATAACGACAATAACATATAAAAATTGCAGAGCAATCCGAGCATATTTACGGGAGTTAGAGCACGGACAGACGGCAGACGGCCAGACAAACCGAAGTCATAAGCACTTTTCAACTAGGTTGGAAAGTGCTAAAAAGTAACCACCGCAGCAGCAGCCGCTGTCAATAAAGATTTTGTGCTTTGAAGTCTTTCTGGACTAATAGCCAGAAAACTATTGCAAATAAAAATTTAAAAATTGGTGGTTTTATAAAGAAATATTCGATAAACACTTTGAAGTATAGGTGCAGATTCACGGTCGCCAGTCGCCACGTGGCGACTAAATTTTTTGCTGTGGCCACTAACTGTCGGTGTTTAAGTCGCCATGTGATTTAAAAGCAATCAATTTCTGGTTTTCCTAGTCCCCATCGTGAAATGTTGATTTTTTTTTTTTTTAAAGATTAAGACCAAAACACATAACAAACATTATTATTATCTTTTAATAACATTTCAGAATGATCTGTTTAACACAGCAAACTATTAAATATATTCGAATAGCAATGTTATTCGTAACAGTTTGAATCTGATAATTTTACATAGACTGTGATTTAAATATATATATATAAACAAATGTTTGAAGTGTGTTTTGATTTTTATAGTGCAAAATAATCTCACAAATTCAAATTTTCTTTCATGTGTACCTTTGTTTGGCAAAATCAAAATAAGAAATATTGTTTTTCTGATATTCCCCGCTATCCTGATTGCTTAGCTTATACATATTTTTTTTAAACCGTATCTTGCCCAACTTTATCTTCTGACTGTACATGATTTAAGATTTAATTAATATTCAAATTTTTTTGTACATGTGTATATATTAAATAAATTACTTTACACTTTGAATTCCTGAGTTTTTTTAGTTTTTTACCCCATATAAACACTATTGTTTTTATGCGTTTGTTTTACAACTGTGGCCACTGGATTTTTTGGGTTTAGGAGCCAATGACTCCTTCCAAATTTTGGGAATCTGCACCTATACTTTGAAGTAGACAGTTTTTAAATCGAAGAATTATTTTAAGAGGTATTTAATATTAAAGTTGGTCAAAATAATTTTCTTATAAAAGTTTTATAGAAACGAAAACTATGCACAGGAATTTAACCATAATTTGTAAGGATATAGTTGACAAAGTTGCGGTGTGCAGACTGCAATTATTTTTTCGATTTGACTCATTTTCGGAGGTTATATATTTCAATTTTTTATTTAAAATTTTCATTATTTTGAAGAAGATTTACTTCATATTTCATAAAATCCATTATTTGAATTGTTGCCAATTTGTAAAATAGAACACAAAATAATATTCCCTTTCAATTAAGAAATGTGTTTACACGTGACTATTAAAAACAGAAATAAAACTTTAAAATAATAACTAAATGATCACGTGTTAAAAGCATTAAATGTAGAAAATTACGTAATAAAAATATACTTGCACGTGAATATTAAAAAGAGAAATACGAGTAACTAGGGAAATTTACGTCACATTTAAAATGATCAAATAACAATATTTCCAAACAATTTCAATTAATAATTATATTTTCATGAGAGATCAATTTATTTCGAAAAATCTTTTACCTATCATTGCAAATTTTAAAACAGCGTAAATAATAAGATTTCTTTTCCAATGTCAAAATTCTTCTATTTGTTTATTTGGTGTTACAGTTTAGCAATAGTTTTTTTTTTTTTTTTTTTTAATGAAAATTGATTGACGGGGTAATGGAGAAGTATCAAAAGACAAATAAGCGTTGAATTAAAAATTCCTCGATGAAAAAACTAACACGTGTAACGCATCTGATGTCAACTGAATGTGACGCGACGCATCGATTATGCACGTTTGGCGTTAAATCATATATTTTGTGACAGTTACAGTTGTAATCTGTTTCAACAGCAGTTGATTCGACCTTAAAATCCCTCAGTCAAAGGAAAATGAATGGAAACCCTGTTACAGCAGATCGCCACTGGTTGTTTAATTATAATAAAATCTTCCGTAATCGTTTTAGAGATGATCAAATCAGAGTGTTTTTAAATCATGCTGTTTCAGAACGGGGGTTGGCGAGCGTAGCTCGTAGGGAGCAAAGCCCCCTAGCCCCTAGTAATTTAAAAATAAATAAAAAGGCCTTTTGATATAAAGCCAGATTTACTTCAATAATGGTAAGCTTAAAGCAGTTCTAAGTCATATAGTGAAACAGATGTGTTACACTCACGCACTGAAGTTTGGCGAATTTTTGGTTGGCGCGATTTTCAAGTCTACGCCAAACCAATAACTTAATACAATAACTAGGTTGCTGTTAAAGGAAAAAATCCCCTAAATTTGACGATTTTTTTCCTTTTTATAACAGACTTTTTAAAAAAATTTGCGTGAGTGTATGACTGTTGTGATTTAAATTCTTTCTTTAAGTTAAGAATAAAGGGTGAGCTGCATTATAATTCATAATGTTCTAGTATACCCAGGTATCTCTTCTTTATTTTTTTTAAAGAACATATATCTTTAATTGTTTGAGCACACAGAATATATTTTCTATTTTTGTTTCTTCAGAGGATACTATGCTCAAAAATAACTTAGATGACTAATATATATATATTTTTAATTTTTGTCCACTTATATATATATACAAATAACAACAAATTATAAAAAAAAGGAAGGAGACTTAATTAACTATAGGAACAGTTTATTTTTCTTTTGACGAAAATAGATATATTATCCTCAAAAATATGTTCACTGAATAACAAGAAAAAGGTTAAGTAATATATATATTTTATATATAATACACCAAGTGCTTTATTCGTGTGACAGAAACAGATTTAACTTGTAAAAAAAAAAAAAAAAAAGGTATATCAATTCTATGTAAAACCAAATAAGAACAAAAAAAATTATACTTATCAATAATCTTCATGTTGCTACTACTATTTTCTTAATACAAATTGTGAGAATTTTTAACATGATATGCCAATATTATTTTGACTATATCCAATCCAACTGGACCAACACATCCAAATTTTATTAATCATTGCATCTCATAGCTGACCAGTGGAAAGTTGATGAATTTAAGCATTTTTTTTCCTTAAAAATTCGACAAACAAGACAAAATTAACCAGGTTGAGGTCCACATCATACTTATTATAATATACAAGCTGACACAAGATAATCTAATATATATATGATGCATCTATGACATAAAAAATTACGTATTTTATAATACTACACTCCATCTCCAACCAGCAAACCGAAGAACAACTGCCAAATTCAAAAAAAAAAAAAAAATGTGAACCTATCATTGGCGCAAGGACAGGGTTGCCGTAACATGGAAAAACTCGCCAAACAGATGAGAACTTCCATTACACGAACCGAAACTTCATTGACAAGATGAAAAAAATTAAAAATAACAGAATGCCAACATAGGGCTAAATATATGCCAAAGGGAGGGTATAATTAAAATTTAAAGTAAACGGAAAAAAATATGAATCTGATTTGTTAAAAATGAAATGAAATCAACCTGACGTCACAAAGACAAAATTGAAATAAAAAAACTAAATAAACGTTTTGAAGCCGATGGGCTAAAAAGGATAACTTAATCAACTAATAATTTTAGACAAAAAGGAAAACTATGATTAAAGTCTGCCAGGCAAATAAAAAAAAATAATAATAAAAGGAGAGAGATGGGAAAACAAAAAAATAAATTGCGCTATATGGAACTTGAATGTGGTAAAATTACCACAATGACATCATACCCTATATAGTTATTAAAATAATGTGTTTTTTATAAAACATAGTCAAAATTTTAATTTTAAGTTGGTAATCAACAAGTAACTGACTAGTAAACAAACAAGATGGTGGACAGCAGTCTAATCCCAAAGCTGTTCCGGCTTAAGAACTGAAAAAACAAGATTTTCTGTAGGTATAACAATGAATTCCAGTAAGATAAAATATCTTTGTGTGCTATCTACAGCCAGTTTCATGGAACTATCACTTATACCGCTATTCCTATTAATAATAGACTGATATGTCTAGATGCTTTCCTGAACCTAACGCTAATTTTCAAAATTATAATAGTGATTTAGAGCAAAAAGTAAATAAATAAATAAATAAAAACTATTTAGTTTTTACTAAGTATTTTATTTTGTGAATTTTCCACCCCTTAGTGTTCAGTGTCCTACACAGTTGCTCCCTCTAAGGCCGTATCTGAATGTAAAAAAATGTAACTGTATTAAAAATATTTATTTTTTTTAATTGAGTATTTCGCATCCTTTAGTTTTTAGTGTTCTGGGCAGTCTGTATTTCTTTTATATTTTCTAGATGCAAAACATTTTTATCCAAATTTCATAAATATATTTTATTTTGTATCAAACGACAAACCAAATATTCATTTGCTGTCCCCTCCACCTACCATTCTACTGCTCGGAGCACATGTCTCCTTTGCCCGTCTCTTAGTTTCAGCCCTGAATGTATGCATCTAAAATGGGAAGCTGTTCTATAATTTGGGAGTAATTTTGAAAACATATAAATCTTACTTTTCATTTTACAAAAACACCATAAAATTTTCTATAAACATTATAAAGAAGTAATAAGACAATTATTTAACACATTCTTTAATACTCAAATATAAAATGCATAAGACCACCTTTTTTACTGCTAAATTTACAAAAACGGAGTAGTAGATACTTTCAAAGTGCAGTTTTTTTTTTTTTTTTTTTTTTTGAAAAATGGGCTCTGGGAAAAAAGTGATAGGTAATAAACATGCAACCAAGAAAAATAAATCTGTAGATGTTGCAGATGCAACAGAGTTTCTTTTAGAGACCAAAGTAACAAGAATGTTTTTGCTTGGCGTAGTAACCTGGCAATTTTAGCCAGTTGACCAGATTGAGCTTTATTAATCAAAGCCCTAGCTACTATTACTAGCTAAGTCAGTTGTATTCTTGACAATGTGGGAGTTTTATAATAAATTAAACATTGTGTGTCTCTTATAATATAATTATTCGATACGAATTGTGTGTGTTTTATAATAAAATTGTGTGCGTTTTTTATTAAAATTGTGTGCGCTTTATAAAGTAAATTGTTTCATAATAAAATAAAATTAACATGCTGTTTTTGCAGTGGAAGGTTCAACATGTATTCGAAAACACCGTTTTCTCGCCAAAATGGTGCAAAAACAAAACTTGCGCCAACCCCAGTGCATCTACGACATCTGTTCCAAAAAATCACTCAAAATTAATTTCTACAAATGAAAACTGAAATTTTTAAAATCATTAAGAGATTTTTTTTTTCCTTCACGTTAAACAGAGAACACAAATTACAAGAAAAATTTAATTTCAAATATAACAGATAAAAATGCAAATGTTTAAAATAAAATTATCATATTCCATAGACAAAATGTGTTTAACAGTACCGAAATTATGATTTCAAATCCAATTCTTCAATATACAGCAACTTCTCAAAATACACAAGAAAAAACACGAACAATAATAACGAATCGAACCACCACGACCACAGCCAAAATATGACTGACTGACAACAAACAAATTAATCGAATAGTAATATGAATCGACTAATGTAAAAAAAAAATTACATTGGGAAAAAGAAATAGCCCAAAAGATCATTACAAATAAACTATCCATTTTAAATTACATTGACAATTAACAATATTTTACACGAAATGACTTCGCAGTAATCAAACATTTGCTTTGCTTTGTTTCGTAGAGTGAAAGAATAAGCATGTAACATCTCCCTTGCTGTTGTGTTGTTTGGGTGGCAAAATCATCCCTCTTCTTTTTATATTGCAGTTGTAATTAGAGTTGCAAAAAACCGGTTTATTTCCAGGTTTATTCCCAGGTTTAAACCGGGGTTTCTAGCCTTTGCAGCTCTAGTTGCAATACGCCACCGAAGTGATCACGTGACTCTTCTACGTTCGTCTGCTTCGACCTAAGTTACACACGGCTAGAGCTCCTATAATATAGGAGCCTTACACACGGCCGGTGCATGACGTTTATAACGTCACATAGAGTGGATTATTTTTACGCGGTGATTGGTGCAAAATGGTGGGCGCGCTGCTTTGCACCAATCGCTGTGTAAGAATGATCCACTCCATGTGACGTTTTAAACGTCGTGCATCGGCCGTGTATAACGTAAGTCACGGTCTGCTGCGGCCATACGAGGCCCAGCACCTAATGTTAAACGAATAGGGAAATTGTTTTAAAAAATCATATTAAAACAAATATTATCTATACTAATAAAATAAAGTTTCACTCTGTGTGTGTGTGTGTGTCTGTTGGCGATGGCTAGGAAAATCTAGCCCACCTAGAAGCCTAAAAATTTAGATTTAGGCAATCCAAAACCTGTCCTGGTGCACTTGAAAATCAGAATTTTAATAATTAGCCTAGATGTTAATTATAATTTCATTTAACAAATCATCGAAAATGCCATCTTTTTATCAAAATGGCTAAAGAAAAGCACTCCTGTTCTCGATTTGCAAGCGGAAATTCGAAATTCATTTATTAATTAGCGAATTTTAAGAAAACTAATTAAGATATCGATTTAAAAATTTATGAGCATATATAAAAGAATTTTCTGTATCCAACAATGCAATTTTTGAAAAATTCGGCAGGTAATTTTTCTTATTTTTTTCAAAAATCAGACGGCGCCAGTCAAAAAAAATCCCAGAAAGCTTCAGACAGGGATCAGCATTCATTAAAAACTGAACTACAATAAGATCTGTTTCTCTGGCCGATCCCTTCATTTAGTTTGCAAAAATGAAATAATTGCCGGGTGAATTTTGACGGAAGGGGTGTAATTTACATCATTTATTATTCATTTATTACCTCTAGAAAGCAAAATAGGGCAGAAATGTTATACTTATTTGTATACTGAGAGTAAGCGCAGAAAAATGTAAGCGGTATAGTAAGTGGTATAGTAAGCGGTATAGTAAGCGCAGAAAAATGTAAGCTGTATAGTACGCGGCATAGTGAGCGGTATAGTAAACGGTATAGTAAGTGCAGAAAAATGTAAGCGGTATAGTAAGCGGCATAGTAACGCAGAAAAATGTAAGCGGTATAGTAAACGCAGAAAAATGTAAGCGGTATAGTAAGCGCAGAAAAATGTAAGCGTTATAGTAAACGGTATAGTAAGTGCAGAAAAATGTAAGCGGCATAGTAACGCAGAAAAATGTAAGCGGTATAGTAAACGCAGAAAAATGTAAGCGGTATAGTAAGGGGTATAGTAAACGCAGAAAAATGTAAGCTGTATAGTGCGACTGAAGTCTGGTTCCCGAAATTTTTGTATGTAAAATAATATGCATTATTTTTCATGTACAATAGCGCATTAAATGAAAATTGTAATATAATTTTTGTAGTAGTAGTTTACAATAATGAATAAAAAAACACTTCATTTAAAAGTATTTCCTGCACAATAAAACATTTCCTGACGATTCAAAAAATACACACGTAATTGTTCAAGTTTTCACTTCTGTCGGCACTCCCGGAGTGCCACTGTTTTTGTTTTCTTGAAGATGGTGAATATATCATTTATAGTTATTTTACAGGGCTGCACAAAAGTTACGGATATTTGTTAAATCCGGGGAGTTTAGAACGCTGACCGTAATGTAATTTTAGTGTGTTTTTACAGTCAACTACAGAATGTTTTTTCTTTTCTTGAAGAGGGTGAATATAGCATTTATAATTATTTTACAGGGCTGCACAAAAGAATACGAATATATGTTAAATATGGCATTTGTAGAACGCTGACCGTTATGTAATTTTAGTATGTAGTTACAGTCAACTGTAGCATGTTTTTTTTTTAAAGAGTGTGAATATAGCATTTATAATTATTTTACAGGGCTACGCAAAAGAATACGAATATATGTTAAATGTAGCATTAGTAGAACACTGACCGTAATGTAATTTTAGTGTGTTGTTACAGTCAACAACAGCATGTTTTTTCTTGAAGAGGATGAATATAGCATTTATAATTATTTTACAGGGTTGCACAAAATAATTTGATGGGAGGAAATAGTGTAGCCAAACTTATGTAAAATAGATTATTTTTAATGTTTCACTGTATGATAAATATATATTGAATTTAAAGATACTCCCAAATGAAATGACGAATGTCATGATTCGACACAAGTTTATCTCGTGTTTATACTGTTGAAAGTTCTTCCTCGATTGCTTTGACATTTTGACACACAACGTTGCATTCGAATACGCGCGTGTTTTTATATACCTACTGTCTCCCCCCAATCCCCACCCCCCTCGAGTGGCACTTTTTAAACTTTTTTCCGTCAGCCATCATGTGATATATCATTAGAAAGCCCTTGGACCACTCTTTCAAATTATGAACCTCGCTTCCCTCCCACACCCAATTTGCGCCCCGGGGGGCACTTTTTAACTTCTTCCGACACCCAAACCCTCTAGTAAACAATAACATTCTTTTAATACAATATATACGTTGAAAAAAATCTCTATGTCTACGAGGTACTTCTTAAGCGTACTTTCGGCACAGCTAGGACCATAGAAAAATGTTCCTTATTTCATTTGCCTAATTAGACACGATTATTATATTTTATTTATCGGCTGGCTATGTGTAAAAATTGTCTTGATTTTTTTTTTCTGCTCAGCACATTGCAAATTCCGCCTTATTTTGCATGTGTATCAGGCCGGGTATATGTTTCTCTACTCTGATTTAAGCCCTCCCAACAGTGTGTGTCTGTGCGCGCGATGGCTAGAGAAATTTGTTGTCCGTAGAGGTCCGCAAATTTAGTTCCGGATAGAAGTAAATAAGTCTGAGTCTTATGAATTTTCTGGAAAGTTCTTTTTTTTTTATTGAACAGAAAATTCGCTTAAATCTGCAAATTTTAAGCAATCAAAAATCTCATAAAAGCAATCTCAATTTATTCTTTTGCTCAAAATAGTAAATTTGTCTTTTTTTCAATAATTTTTTTTTGGAATTCGAAGAGTGTTTTCTTTTTTTTCTTTAAATTTTCCATGTTTTTTTTTTAAGTTCCCATTTTACCAAAAATTATACATTTTTTTCCAGTTTATATGTAGACTTTAGCCAACCAAAGTTATATTTTATATCCCTGTATGGATTAAACACTCAGAAATCATTTTAAACATTTTGAAAAACGTTATTATCTGAAATTTATACAATTTTTTAAAGAAATTAACAGATCATGAAAATTTTAATAAAGATTTAAATAGAGATAATTCCGCACCGGGTTTACTAGAAGAACCCTTTTACCGCTAAATCTGCTATTATGACGACAAACTTCCTTAAGATTTATCGAGTACGATCAGAATTTTTATGATCCTTTTTTTCCGACCGTTTTTTATTCCTTTGGTGGTTGTTGTGTTCAGTAAAATTTCTGCACTGCCCCGCTTGGCTCCGAAGTTCAATCCGGAGCGAACTCCGGTTCTATTTTCTCTCCTTAGATTGCGGACGTGCCAGGCTTACTTTTTCTCTGTTAGTGAAACTGAGAAAGAATACCATTCATTTTGTTCGATTGTTCAGTGGCGATGGTGAACAGTAGATGTCGCCACCACATGGAAGCATCAATCTGGAATCGCATTGAACTCTGAAAAAAGACTTTGGACTCTGCCGTAAAAAGTGCTGTATAAACATTTTTCCTTTATTCGATCGGACTCAAAAACTTATATACGTGTACATGCTTTTTTCACATCACGCTGGCTTTTTATGGCCAAGCCTCTGTTAAGAAATACTTAATTTTATTAATATCTGGAAGCGTATGTGCTCCATATTTGTGATTTAATTATTTTAATGCCTGAGGAAGACCACTCGGCTGAGGGCGAACCCATCCGTTGAGCGTTTAATGTCTCAAAGGTATATCCTTATTTTCACCCTTTTCATCATCCGTTTCAACAATAAAATTATTTAATCAAGATTCAAAGATCGCCGACCATTATTGGATAATCCATTACTATAATAATAAAAATATTAATCAATCATCACTATCATTTCAGTTGTCAATAATGAGCAGCTACTAGCTATCTATGAAGAAAAAACAAGGTAAGGAATTATTATTTCCTTTTAATTGTTGAATATAAATATCCTAGTTATAAGCATAACGAATCTTGTGTTTAAATTCTGCATTAAGCTACTGAGAGCATTATATTTCATTATTATTAACAACAGATTATGAGTCCTGAAATATATATTAATAAATAAAATGCATGAGTAATTTGATAATGTGTGTATATATGAAATAAATAATGAGAATTAAAAGAGCACAGAAATAATGTGCAGCTTATAGCGAAACGAAAATAAAAGTAAATATTATTTGTTTATCATAACAATAAAACAATAAGCTTTGGAAATATGGCCGCTAGTAAAGAAATAGCTCTTATAGAAAAATTAAATGATAATAACTACAGTAAATGGAGCTTTAAAATTGAGATGCTCCTTTTGAAAGACGACTTATTTGATGTCGTCATGACCGAACCAACTAACCCTCCCGCCACCGATTGGGCTAAGAAAAATATTAAGGCGAAATCGATCATAAATCTTTGTATCGAAGATAACCAGATCATTCATGTCAAGCATTTATCCACCGCTAAAGCGGTGTGGGATGCATTAAAAAATGTGCATATGAGGTCAAGCTTATCGTCAAAATTATTCTTGTTAAGAAAACTATATGGTCAAAAATTAAGTGATGGGGGTGATATGAACACACACATTAATAGCATATTGTCTTTAAAGGATAAGCTCTTCGCAATCGGCGAAGAAATAGCTGAAACTCATATTTGTGCCTTACTATTGTGCTCTCTGCCGCATTCTTACGATCCCCTTGTCACAGCTTTAGAGGCACGGCCCGATAACGATTTAACGCTAGAATTTATAAAAAATAAATTAATCGATGAGTACAGACATAGAATTGAAAACCGCGATACTGTTTCCAACTCGCGTGATTCTGCATACAAAGTCGTAAATAAAAACGCAAGAAATAAAAAGTTTTGCAGTCACTGTAAACGCGACGGTCATTTCAAATCAGAATGTTTTTACCTCAAAAACAAAACTTTTAACAACTTCCAAAGGTACGATGGTAATAGAAATAAATTCAACAATAATTCGAACACCTCTAGAAACAACTCTAATCATCATAAAAGCAGTCAGAACTATTCAAAAGACTCATCAAATTATTGCTTTGAAAGTAAAGCCAACGCAACCAAAGTTTCGAGCGATTCACCCCCTCCTACTTCTTCAGGAGATGCATCAGATAAGCACTCCGCACAAATCCATCAGGAAAATGAATCACCTCTTATCAACGAAGCTCAGGCACTAAACATAAATAAATTTATAGTAGATTCAGGGTGCACTAGACATGTTGCCTTCGCAAGAGAAAAATTTGAAAATTTCAAATCCGGTAATTTTGGGAGTATCATGATAGCAGATGGAAAAAGGCTTAATTCATATGGCCTAGGTGACATAAAATTAAATACTGATTCAATAAATCAGGTCACACTAAAAGACGTTTTATATTGCCCTGAACTGCAAAGTAATTTATTATCGGTCAAAAGAGCCACTGAAAACAACTTTAAAGTTATTTTCGATAAAGAAACTTGCAGCTTTGTGAAAAATAAAAATACGGTCTTAGAAGCAAAACTAAACAATAATTTATATGAAATCGAACCCAAGGACGAATACGGTTATACCACTCAAACCCCCACATTGTGTTCCAACCCAAACTGTATAACAATTTGGCATAGACGCCTTGGACACAGAAACTATGACTCCATTAAATGTCTAGTTAACCAAAACCTCGCAGAAGGGATAAAGTTAAGCGAATGCAAACACGACATTATATGCACTAAGTGCATTGAAGGAAAACTTACAAAATTGCCCTATCCTAAAAAGGCTTCAAATAGATCAACCGAAATCTTATCGTTGATACACAGTGACATTTGTGGTCCGATGAAGACAGAAACCTTCACAGGAAAGAAATACTTCATCACTTTTATAGATGATTACAGCAGGTTCACCATGATCTATTTACTCTCGCATAAGGGAGAAGCCCTGACAAAATTTAAAGAATTTGTCGCACTTACCAAAAATAAATTTAGAAAGCAAGTTAAAGCGTTCAGATCTGATAACGCCGGTGAATACCTCGGAAAGGACTTTGAAGATTACTTTACCCTTAACGGGATTGAGCGCCAGCTCAGTGTAGCATTTTGTTCGCCACAGAACGGCGTTGCTGAAAGGAAAAACCATACACTAGTCGAAATGGCACATGCTTTCCGACGCAAACCTACCAAAATCTTTCTGGGGGGAAGCAATTCTCACCGCGAACTATCTCACAAACCGTCTGCCCACAAAGGCAAACAACAATATAACACCATTCGAAATGTGGAACGGTAGGAAACCAAATTTGTCGCACATAAAAATTTTCGGGTGTAAGGCTTACGCCTACATAGAAAAAGTCAAAAGAGGAAAATTTGACGACAACGCCATCGAAGGTACTTTCTTGGGGTATGACAACAGAAGCAAGGGATACCGCATCCACATCGGTAATAACAGAGTAATAATATCCCGAACAGTCAAATTTTTAGAACATGGAGTAAACGAAAACAATCCCAACGAAAACAATGTTGAGATCCCTCTAGACAACATAAAAATAGACCTAACCGACGACGAACAAGACGATGTTAAAGTCCATCAACAGGTCCCCATGGAACCTAGAATGTCGCTAAGACATAACAGAGGCGTCCCTCCGGACCGATTGGGAGTTAGCGCAAATGTTTGCCAAGTCGATGAACCGAAATCTTGGGAAGATATACTAAACATCAAAGACGACAAAATTAAAAACAAATGGTTAGACGCGACTAGAGAAGAAATGAACTCCTTAGAACAGAATAAAACATGGGTACTGGTAAAACCAATTCCCAGCAAACGCGTCATAGGATGTCGATGGACATTCAAAGCGAAAAGAGGGGCTAACGGAACTGTTGAGAGATATAAAGCAAGATTGGTCGCGAAGGGATACTCACAAAAATATGGATGCGATTTTGACGAAACTTACGCGCCCGTAGTTGCACACACCACGTTAAGAGCATTCTTAAATGCAGCAGTATATAAGAATTTAAAAATAACGCACCTAGGCATTAAAACAGCTTTCCTTCACGGTGATCTCGAGGAAGAAGTTTTTATGAGACAACCCGAAGGATACGTAAAGAAGGGGCATGAGGAATGGGTGTGTAGACTAAGTAAAGCGATATATGGACTCAAACAAGCCGCTAGAGCTTGGAATATCAAAATTAGTAAATCCCTCAAAGATCTAAATTTTGAAGAATGTACTTCAGACCAATGTCTGTATAAAAGAAATAAAACCGGAAAAATTGCGTACATAACGTAGATGACATCCTCATTGCGGGAGATAAAAATGACACAGACGATGTGTACACACAATTAAGTAAACAATACGAAATAAAGAACTTGAGAAATGTTACGCAATACTTGGGAATAAATATTAAATAATTGAAGAACGGTAACTTAGAACTCGACCAACAAAATAAAATAATGGAAATTGCGGAAAAGTTTAATTTAATAAACGCAAAACCTACTTACACTCCTATGAACACCAATTATTATAACTTAAACCCAGATAGTGAATTGATGCAGGACAACAAAAAATATAGGCAGGCAGTAGGGGGGCTTCTATACATAGCGACATTAACGCGACCTGACATAGCAGCTATTGTAAATATTCTGGGTAGAAGGAACGAGTCGCCAAGAGAAGCAGACTGGGATGCCGTTGAAAAACTCATCAGATACCTGATGACTACTAGACACTTAAAATTCATAACTGACAAATCAAAACCACCAGTACTAACAGTATATAGTGATGCCGATTGGGCAAGTGATAAAATGGACAGAAAGTCCACCACAGGAAATCTCTTCAAATTAGGGAACAATGTTATCGCATGGCTCTCTAGAAAACAGAACTGCGTGGCATTATCATCTACCGAAGCGGAATATATTTCCGCATCCACAACAACACAAGAAGTACAATGGTTGTTAACTCTTTTAGAAGATCTTGAGTTATCACAAACTCTACCCATCGTTGTCTATGAAGACAACTTATCTTGTATAAAGTTATCAAGCAATGATAAACATCAATCACGTATAAATCACATCGACGTGAAATATCATAACATTCGACACTTGAAAGAAAGTGGAATTATCTCTTTACAGTACTGTCCATCAAAACAGATGATAGCAGACATCTTCACGAAACCATTGCCAAAGCCACAGTTTGAATTCCTAAGGTCAAAACTGCAATTACTACCATCACCACTTTCCAATCAAAAGTAGGGGTGTTAGTGGAACTGAGAAAGAATACCATTCATTTTGTTCGATTGTTCAGTGGCGATGGTGAACAGTAGATGTCGCCACCACATGGAAGCATCAATCTGGAATCGCATTGAACTCTGAAAAAAGACTTTGGACTCTGCCGTAAAAAGTGCTGTATAAACATTTTTCCTTTATTCGATCGGACTCAAAAACTTATATACGTGTACATGCTTTTTTCACATCACGCTGGCTTTTTATGGCCAAGCCTGTGTTAAGAAATACTTAATTTTATTAATATCTGGAAGCGTATGTGCTCCATATTTGTGATTTAATTATTGTGTGTTTCAAAGGTATATCCTTATTTTCATCCTTTTCATCATCCGTTTCGACAATAAAATTATTTAATCAAGATTCAAAGATCGCCGACCATTATTGGATAATCCATTACTATAATAATAAAAATATTAATCAATCATCACTATCATTTCAGCTGTCAATAATGAGCAGCTACTAGCTATCTATGAAGAAAAAACAAGGTAAGGAATTATTATTTCCTTTTAATTGTTGAATATAAATATCCTAGTTATAAGCATAACGAATCTTGTGTTTAAATTCTGCATTAAGCTACCGAGAGCATTATATTTCATTATTATTAACAACATTCTCGGCAGACTCTGACCGGGCTATGCCCTAAAATATTGCATATTATAAACAATAATTAAAAAATTAAATAAATAAACCATTTCTGCAGCTATAATAAATAGTTCATATCTTCGTTTTCACATGCCACGAATTTTGATGGAAAATAAAATTATACTAGATGGAACCCGTCAAAACTTGACGCAAAAAAAAAATACTATAACAATATCAGTAAAATAAGCTTCTTTATTATTTATGAAAGGGTGCGTATAAAACAGTCTTTCAAATATTTTATTTTAATTTTTTCCCCAGTCAAATACAGTACTAATTCCGATGCATACTCCAAACAAACAATCCGTAAATAACTGTGTAATGCAAATCAGTTTGATATTACCACCATATTCCCCACGGCAAGAAAAAAAAATTCTTGGACCTATGAAGTATCATACAAATAGTATATTCCTACGTTCATCTCATATTCAGTAACTAAAAGAACATAGTAAATAAAGCACAAATCTCCCTCCCCCCACCCTGTGATAATGCTACCGAATGAGCTCTTATGCGCATGTGCATTGCATCTGCTCAAAAGCACTGTCGAAATTCAACTTATTTTTTTTTTAATGTTTAAATTAAAAGTTTTAAAATGTCCTCTTTAATCATTGTTCGTTTCAAATCCATATCTTCTGAAACGCATCCATTGTTTTAAGCTAATCAAATTTTATGCAAAGATTAAGAATTTTTTACAGTAATAAATCTATCTGCAGATGAGGGAGATTTTTAATATTTTCAAGTGTAATTTATTTGTATGGTTTCTTCGGTTCCTTGACATAATCAGGATGATTATCCCTTTTCCATCACAGTCGGGAATATTTTTCCTCTTATACAGTTGGCAAATGTAAAAAAAATAAAAAAATGCAATTCCTAGCATATCCTGATATCTGATGGAACATATTCATCGACGAATTCAACATATCAATTTTATGTTCAACATAAACTAAAAATAGTCTTTTTTTTTTTTCTTTTTTTTTTCCCTGACAGATTTTTGTTTAGCGCCAAAATGTTGTATCTTATGGATAATCTGATCTTATGATTTATCACTTATTTTTTCTTTTCTTTTTTTTTTTTTAATTATTATTCACTTTTTATGATGGTTAGGGAAATCTATTTTCAACTGTGGCAACTTTCCCAGGGGCTATTTTACATTATTGAAGTAAACTGGTGGTCATTGATAAGATAGAATTGAAAAACTTTTCATGCTTGAAATTATTTTAAAAGTCGTTAAATTAATCGGCAGTTTTCAAATAAATTTCAATCGAAAGCTAATTTTTTTTCTAATCTTATGAATAATCTGATCTTATGATTTATCACTTTTTTTCTTTTCTTTTTTTTTAAAAATTATTATTCACTTTTTATGATGGTTAGGAAAATCTATTTTCAACTGTGGCAACTTTCCCAGGGGCTGTTTTACATTATTGAAGTAAACTGGTGGTCATTGATAACATAGAATTGAAAAACTTTTCATGCTTGAAAATTATTTTAAAAGTCGTTAAATTAATCGGCAGTTTTCAAATAAATTTCAATCGAAAGCTAATTTTTTTTCTAATTGATGATGTAAGAATTGAAATTAATTGAAATTGTAAAATGTAGTAAAAAATAGAAATTTGTAGTATTTCGAAGTGATGTAAGCGCGATGAAAGCTAAAGCGATAGCGCCTTTGTTGTCACAACTGTTGTACATTTCTAAAAATTGCCACTGTATTTTGGCTGGCGTCCAAAAGTGGAAAAACATTTTTTGACATCGAAAGAGAAATTCACAGTGAAAGAAATAGGACTTTGCGCTAATAAGGAACTGTTAAATGAACTTATAATAAATCTTCCAAAATAATTCCTATGAAATATTAGTCTTACATTGTTTATTCTAGCTAAAAATACAATCATTATTTCAAGATATTTTCTGCTATAACACTATTTTTAATAACTTTAAATTTCCTGAAATCCTTTACTTTTGTGATTTTGTTTATTAAAAAAAGAAATCTTCTAACCTATCATTAAAAAAAAGTAATTGGTAACATGTAATCAAGGTATGCAATCAAGATGAAGAAATCAATGACGGCTCCAATTATAATCTTTATAATTATGAGTGGAAAAATCAGTTAAAATTAAGTCATGTTGACACAATCATAACCAATACATTTTTCTCTTCAGTTTTATCAATGTTAAAATGCATTTCGAGGTAAGAATAACGTTATTTTCACCGGCGCAAACTTTTCACGCGTACTTTATATCCGATACTTTAACGCTTAATAAACACCTGGAATACAAATAAAAATATTTTTTGCATTTAATTGGAATGAAAAAATAGCATCAACAAAGTTATAATGCATAATGATAAAATAAACCCAATGGACAATATTCCCGTGACGTCATAATAAATATGAAGTTTTATTCGCTTTGAAAACACGCGGATAAATATTTTTAGGGAAATTTAACTTTCAAATTAAAAAATTCGGCCTAAAATCCGCGAGCTTTTAATATTCATTATTTCTCTTAATATCCTCGCAACCACTGAGTTCAGAGAGTAAACTCTACGCCTTACAACAGTGGGCGTTTTCCGATTATGACGTCATTAGCAGAAGTAAAAGTTTAATTAAAAATTACGGCTAATTAATTAAATTTTCGAAGAAACGAATGCACGATAACAAATCTGTGTCCAAATATATTTCATTTAAAAAAAGAATGATGTAATTTGATGCAGTAGTTTGTTCTCACGGATTGTCGAAAGAAATCGCTTAGCGTTTTAAATATATAGATTCGATACTTATAATAATAATTTTTTTTGCAAAAAAGAAAGTATTTCACAAAAATCAAAGCATATGAGTATTAAACATGTTTCTGTGCATACGCTTCCTCGACAAGAAAAAAAAAAAATATCAAATTACAATAGTTTAAAAAAGCTTCTACAACTAAAAACACGGCCAAAAATAGGGGGAACAAAGGGGGCATATGCCCCGTGTGTAAGTGTAGAAGGGAGTGCGAAAAGAGGATTTGATTCGACTTTCGGTACAAAAAGACAAATAACGAAATTTTGAGAAAAAAAAACTTGCAATCAGATAACCCAAAGTAAAAATGTATTCATTGATTTTATACATTTTTCTTTCAATAGGGCTGGTTTGTTTCATTATGTGATAACGTAGGGGCAAAATTCTTAATCAATACTTGATTAACGATTTCGTCCAAGATACTCACACGATTAATACACTGTCCCAATTAGGTTAGAATTGGTTCAGTATTTCGGACGTTATCGTGGTGACAAGTTTTAAATGTTTTTGTGCTTTTCTGTGTCCTTCTAAACGAACTATAACTATAACTTGATTAATGAATTCATCCAAGATACTCACAGATCAATTTACTGTCCTCATTAGCTTCAAACTGATTCAGTACTTCACACTTTATGATAATGACAAGATTTTCATTATACATATGTAATATATAAACGAAATGATTGTGATAGGTCGATTTTTAAAGAAACCAACCTAAACATTTTAAGGTTACTATACTTTCTAGCAATTATTTCAGATTTAAAATAAAAAATAAGATCAATGAATCGAAAATTTTTATTTATAAATTAATTTTGGAAAATGGTGAGGGGGCACCAAAATCACACTTGCGACTGATGAACAAAATACTAGTTATGGCTCTGCCTAACGATTCAATAGAAATCGTAATTAAGAATGTTTTTAGAACGCTTTCCTTTCATTTCACCCTTTGAAATTTCGAATTTTTTAGAAAATGTTCTTAGAGGTCATTTACACTTTATAAGTAACTACCATGCCAAATTTCAAGTTTCTAGATTCTTCAGTATCGCAAGAATCTCAATTTAATACGTTTTTCAGTCTTGCCACCCCCCCCCCCCCGTGTAGTACCCCACCAACATAAAATATAGCATATGTTGGAGGAGGAACTGTCACCATCACTTTTGAAATCGGTTCGGTAGTACCAGAGATTATCCCCTACAAACAAATAAACAAATGTTACTTCTTTATAATATTAATTATATAGATTCACACAACATTTCAGCAAGTTTCAGATCAACTTTAAAAAAAAAAAAAAAAAAAAAAAAACGCGTAGCACATTTGAAAACGTATTGTCAGAAGTTCCTATCCATCATAGATAGTAATTTGAATTTATTTGGGCACTCTGCATATATAGTCTATAAATTAGATACACACTGCATAATATACCAAAATTAAGTTAAGCTTGAAAATGCATAATAGGGCAGCTGCAATTGATGTCATGCTGGAGATCACACACTACAAATAGTCAGTTCTGATTGGTGGAACTACCCTGACCTCCAAGTGAAGAACAATAGTTGTGATCAACTGATTGCAACCTCCCTTCCTACATTTCTCTTTCATAAACGAAAATGGAATGGAATTCTTTTGTGCGACTCCGTAAAAAAGTATATATTAAATATTACATATATTTTTATATTTACGGAAGATGTTATCGCTCAACTTTAATAACGCATGCCAATTTCATAAGGCACTCATCAAACAACTGTCTTCGGACAGTAATGCAATTATGCAATAGTCCATGGCGTGTCCCTGTTTAATTGAATTATAAATGCTACTCACACTATTTTGTGTAGAAACCAAGTTGAATTGCATATAATTAATGCACTTCACTTTCAAGCGGGAACATGCTACAATGAATCTCAACAACACTTATCAATTTTATGCCGCTCTATGCATTTTTACCAAAGTTAAAGCACTGCCCATAGATGATAATACATTCGAATTATTTAGTTCAGAACCGTATTAAATTATCTATATATTTTTATCCATACCACATATTGTACTAAAATTTCATTTAGTTAAAAAACGCATAACAAAACGCTTTTCAAGCAGATAACAACCATTGTCAGCAATGTATCCACATATTTTACTACAACCAGTATATGATTTTTTTAAAAATATTATTCGAACAAGATACTTTACTAAAACTTAATTCACATAAAAATCGGGAAACAGATTAAAAAGTACTCTCATCAACTACCTTCTTATACGTCAGCGCCTTCGAACAATTTTTTTTCTAGCCCTGTATATATATAGAATGTATAAACATTCCTTGATACACGAAAATTTAGTTAAGCATGAAAATGAATGACGCAATTGAAAGCGCCCTTTCAGCAGTTGTCATTCGCAATTCGTAGACGAAAGTATATCTGAATTATTTTGTGCAGCTCTGTAAAACAAAATTAAATCTAACATGCACTGTTTTATTTTTAAAATATTATTGGCACCGCATATATCAGAATCTCAATTATCAAAGAAATAGTATATAGTATCGGTGACACGCACATCAAACAATTGCAGTTATGCAATTTATATTTTTACGTTTCCCTGTAGATGAATAATAAATCTCTAGCACACCATCTTTTCATAAAAACTTATAATAATGTATATCAACAATGTATATAATTTTCGCAATGTTTAAAGCAGGGCAGTACAATTAAAATGTAGCACTTCTAACAATTATCGCACATCGAAAGCGATGGATCCGATGACTTTTGTGAAGTCCTGTACATGGACAACAAATACTACTCAAACCATTTTTGATTGGGGCCATGTTAAAGTGAACTTGAAGATCATATATCGATTTTATATCCAACAAGAGCGAAAAATCATGCGTCAAGCATAGATTATGTAACACTTTCCAACGCTTCTAAAATAATTTTACAAATCATACCGTTTAATAAGCTGAAAGATAACATCTAAGTAAACAATTTGAAAAACGCATAAAATATATAAAAACATAATTTCAGGAATTTCCAACGTATACAATATTCGGAAAAATATCCGATTACTTTTATTCAGCCCTGTATATGATCTATAGATTTGTATATATACTACATAGGATGCTAAATTTTAGTTCAGTTAAGAAACGCGTAGCACAGTTTAAAATTCTCCTTCTGGAGTTTCTGTCCATAAACGGAAATGTGTTCACGAACTTTTGTGCTTCCCTGTATATGATCTACAGAATTTATACACACCACGTAATAAACAATAAGTGAGTTAAATTTAAAATTGCGTTCAGTAACTTAAAACGCACTTCCAGGAATTATTGTTAACAGACAGTAAGAGAATTCTTTTGTGTGTCCCTGTAAATGAACGATGACTGCTATACACACAATATTCTGTAGTAAGCCTCTTGTAATGCACTTTAGTGATATATATAAATTTCAATGCATTTAAAATAGTGAAACATTATTTAAATAAACCGCAGACGATTTTTCTCCATAGACCTAATGTAACGGAATTCTTTTGACTGTCCCTGTAAATTAACTATAAGTGCTATGCACACTCTATTCCATATTAAGCTTCTTGTAATACACCTTAGTGATATATATCAATTACAATGTATTTGCAATTGTGTAACATCATTAAAATAAACCGCAAATGATTTTTCCCCATAGACCGCAATGTAACGGAATTCTTTTGAGTGTTCCTGTAAAAAAACTATTAGTGCTACACACTTCAGTTGAAATAGGGAACGTGCTATAGATAACGACAATAATATATAAAAATTGCAAGGCAATCCGAGCATATTTACGGGAGTTAGAGCACGGACAGACGGCAGACGGCCAGAAGGCCATACGGCCAGACCAACCGAAGTCATAAACACTTTTCAACTAGGTTGAAAAGTGTTAAAAATAGGATTTTTCCCTTTTTAATTATATTAACCGCCAATAGATGGCGGGATCATCGAATTAATTTTTAGCCTGTTATCAGTACAAATCTAGCCTGAATTTAGCTTGAAAAAACGGTCACACTGAATGTAAACTACTTTAAAGAAATTTCGACTTCAAATGTTATGTGGCTTATTTAAAAATTACACGAGCAATTTTTTCGATTTTAATTGCATTTTTAGAGAATATCATGAGATTATTCGAAATAAAACGTATTTAAAAGCAAGTTTAAATCCAATCAAAGCTTATTAATTCACGTAAGGAGTCCGGTTTCGAAGCAATGTGTCCGTGACCTTTTTTTGGTAGGCAAATGCGTCCGTAAAGCAGAAACAATTGTTAGAACCATTATCTGGTGTATGTGATTCTTTTAAGGGGTCTCAGGAGTCTTACTTTTCCTTCGAAGATGCAAATTTGCACCATGTCACATTTTATTTTATTTCTGATTTCTTATAACACACAATAAAATGACATTTTTACAACTAATAGGTCAATATCTGCTTAATTTAACATAATTATTTCAATGTTGTACAGTTCATATTTAATTATTTTAAAAAAAGTTTAAATTTAAAAAAATAAGTAAAAAAACTTTTTCACTCGGTATCCATTGTGCGCAAGGGTGTAGAAAAAATATTGCTTGAAAAATAACAAACAAAACTAATAATGATGTAAAATGGATGTATCTTGAACTTATACTACAATTTCAAGCAATTAAAAATTTAAATTTTTTTAAATTGGTATTTTTTCAACAAAAAAAAAAGATTTTTTTTAAACATTTTACAATTTAAATTTAAAATAAATTAAATTTTTAATTGCTTGAAATTGAAGTACAAGTTCAAGATACATCAATTTTACATCATTATCAGTTTTGTTTGTTATTTTTAAAGCAATATTTTTCTACAACCTTGCGCGCAGTGGATACCAGGCGAAAAAGTTTTTTTTTTTACTTTTTTTTAATTTAAACTTTTTTTAAATAATTAAATATGAATTGTACAACATTGAACTAATTATGATAAATCAAGCAGATATTGACCTATTAGTGGTAAAAATTTCGTTTTATTGTGTGTTATATGAAATCAGAAATAAAATAAAATGAGACATGATGCAAACTTGCATCTTCGGAGGAAAAGTAAGACTCCTGAGACCCTTTAAATATGCAAGAAGTGTGATACATTAAAATACTACGCAATGACAACAAATGCAATCAATATTACTCCTGTATATAGCTCACAATATATAAGAAGATATTGTACAGTTTAATTAAATTTCATTTAAAGTTGACATAATGAGGTAATTTCTCTCCTTCAAGTCCACAAATCCCTGTGGACCCTTGTTGTCCCCAAAGAGTTTGTGAATCCATGAATTGAACTAAGACTTTAACAGAGATTTAAATGGAGCGAAATAGAGATTAGTACATTGAGAATGACTATTATCACACTAATCAGATTTAGATTGTATGTTTGTATGAGTTAATGAATATGAATGAGAGAGAGAGAGAGAGAGAGAAGCGAAATTAAAATTTCTGTGGACCCTTGTTGTCCCAAAGAGTTTGTGAATCCCTGAATTGAACTAAGACTTTAACAGAGATTTAAATGGAGCGAAATAGAGATTAGTACATTGAGAATGACTATTATCACACTAATCAGATTATATTGTATGTTTGTATGAGTTAATGAATATGAACGAGAGAGAGAAGCGAAATTAAAATCCCTGTGGACCCTTGTTGTCCCCAAACAGTTTGTGAATCCCTGAATTGAACTAAGACTTATGAATGATTATTATCACACTAATCAGATTAGATTGTATGTTTGTATGAGTTAATGAATATGAATGAGAGAGAGAGAGAAGCGAAATTAAATAAGCATTTATTCCTTTTCTTTAAACGCAATGGTACAACTTTTCAATCCATTTTCATAAATTCGTTCACCAGTTCCAAGCAAGTGATCATTCGACAAAAAGACAATTCTAGGAAATAACTCGAACTCGTAACTCCAAACTCATAATCCCAGGCATTCGTTTCATTAGTCTATAAAAAAGAAGAAAAAACAGTTAAATTCATTTTCAAATTATACACATTGGCAGTCCCAGAGGGGAGAGTAATGTATATATAACTGATTTCTAATAGAAGTCTTCGCCTCACTTTAATCGCATAATTGTGCGATTAAATAAGCCGAAGATGTCTATTAGAAATTAGTAGTATACATGACCCCTCTCTGGGATTACCACTGATTATACATCTTTAAAACATACGGGTTACTACAGTTACTAGATAATCCACAATAGTTACTAGAGTTGCAAAAAGTCTTGGTTATTTTAGTAGAAACCTGCTTGACGCAGTCGGTAATTACAAAACATCTCGCCTAACTACAAACGACGACGTTTTCTGGTTATTGTGATATCTTCAGACCTCTGTCATAATAATACCGAAAACGATTTAAGCTATCGGCTTTGATTTTATTTGGTTCAGAATAAAAAATACATGAAGAAAAATTCCGTTTTTTAGTCATATATCTAACACGAGCGAATTTTTTTAAATCTAAAAATCAGGTATTCTGCATCATTGTGCGCCGTCGAGAGCAATGAATAATCTCGAAGCCGATGCGACCATCCGATGCATTAAATCCCTTTACCCCCACCCGAACCCGCTGGTCGGTGTCTTTAACTTATTGAATTACGTTTTTAAATTTTTTTGGTGGAATCTTCTGTGATCGTGCTACCTTCTTCCGTCTGTTCCGTGAGTGATATGTATTGTAAGTTTACTGCAATTATTTTACTTTAATATGTTAAAGTGAATTAAAAAAAATATCTGCTAATCCCTACCTTGATTATCTTCAGTTAACTGGGATTAGCATATATTGAAAATCAATATTAATCAGTATTACACCGAGAAAACTCAAGACTAATAAGTCGCATTTTGTGAAGTTCTTTGTTTTGTAAATTGTCTTACAAGGACTAATATTAAAAGTAAATGAACAACGTAAAAACAGAACAAATAAAATACATATAAAATGGCAAACAGCTGTTTCGGAGCCTCTAAAGCTCCATCATCAGTGCCAAAGTTAAAAAGGTTAAAAGCAGATATAAATGTTTAGCGTCTCCACTCGCATACATTTACATCTGTTTTTTACCTTTTTAACTTTGGTACTGATGAGAGCCTTAGAAGCTCCGAAACACCTGTTTGCCATTTTATATGTATTTTATTTGTGCTTTATTTTACGTTGTTCATTTATTTTTAATATAACGGCACAAAGTTTAATCGTCCAATTTTAAAAGGACTAATATTTATCTCGTGTATTCATATTACCACTATTACAAATAATAATAATAATAATAAAACAAAAAACACGAAATCTTTTACACTATTTCTTTCAGTTTTAATATTTAAAACTTGAGCATAATGTATCATGATTTTTTTTCAATTTTCCTAAGTACAAAAGGTGTGAATCGAATGTAAACCAGACTTTTTTAATTGCAACAGACGATTTTTACGCTTGTTGTCATAACAACCATGGTATTTTTTTTCACTGTTTAAAGATTTATTTGGCACCTTTGACTTCGTATGTTTATTTATTTAGTCTCTAGGGCAATGAGTGAACATAAAGTTTCTAGTGCGGTTGCACAAAATGTAATTATTAAACTTTTAACAAATGAATATGTCAAACTCACGAAAATATGACACAGAGTGAAAATGCAATTCGAAAATGACACCTTTATTGAGATCTCAAATGTAAATGGAACAAATTGATTAAAAATGTTCTTAAAGAAGGTGAAACATGGCGATTCACTATGAAATGTCCCACAAAAAATTAAACTGCTCCACTGAAGAAAAACTGACAAAATTATCTCTAATAAATTTCTGGAGTTGATGGGGTATTTTCTTCATGAACGAAGTGCAATTAATGAAACCAGGGAATTCAACCCGGGCTTCTCAGGATAGAGAATATAGGTGAAACCATTTATTTTTTTTTCTTTTTATTGAAAACTCTAATAGATTTCTTACATTTGATAATTTTTTTTAGATTGCCCCTAACAACACCAAAGAGCATCTTTATATGAAATATGTCAATTATATATTCAAATAAAATTTTTAAATTTATAAAAACCCGTAATTTCGTATTGGCCTCTGATGTGCCATAAGTTAATAGGCGAAGAAATCGCTAATAATTTCGTTATCTACTGTAGTTTTTTAAAATTATTCTGATAATTTCAGCGGTTTTAAGTGCTTATTTCAATTACGTGTCTGTTAAATTTATGTTTTATTTATGCTATTTTATATCTTGCTTAATGAAGTTATAATTCCGTTATTGAATATTAGTTGGAAACAAATTTTGAACTTTTTATATTGTTTAAAGTGCAAATGGATTAATATTTTGTAATCGTCTGCCAGCGACAGCGATAGATTAAAAAAAAATTCATGCTTGAAATTTAATTTAAATGCTATAATAAATGAGTCAATTGCGATACAGTTTTCAAACAAACTGCATTTGAAAATAGATTTTTTTCCCTATATAACGATATAAAAATTAAAAATGTACGATGTTTAGAAATTTAAAAAATTGCAGTAGCAAAAATAGCAAAACCGAAATTTCATCGTCCAGTGTTGCCGTTCGCAAAATGACGTCAGCGTTACGCACCGGACACGTTTTTGTCCTTTATAATATAGATAGATAGATATAGTACTGTGAATTTCTGGAGACGAATAAAACAACTCTTCATTTCCTCCAAATTCCAGTCACACGTTTTTTTTTTTTTCCCAGGATAATGCAAGTTTTAATACAGATGGTGTAACAAAACAATAATTAGAAAAATTCCATCATACACCACTCGAAAAATTCTCCTTATTGTCCGAACTTATCCTTTTCGTACTAGCTCTCTGACAGTCTTGTAAAAGGGCAAATCTGTAATGGTTTTTTCTTTGCATTTTGTTTTAAAAGCTAAGAAAAACTAATTTTTCGACATTGAATATAAAAAACTTAATCTCTATAATAAAACCGTAAGTCATGTGACTGTCATCAACAGTTCCGGGATGCCCGCTTCACTTTTTCATATGCCAGGCGGCCATTTTTATTCAGAAGTATTTTTTCGAATAAAACTGCATAAAAGTTACATTTTTAGAAAGATCGTTCAAAATAAATTAATATTTGAGATATGACTTAAGTTCAATTATGTATACATTCTGCAATAACTTCAGTTTAAATTAGGTTCGGAGTTCAAATTCTCTATCCATGAAAGTAAACAACAACAACAAAAAAAAGATTCATTCGTTGTGAACATTTAAAATATTAAACAATGAATTTTTGGACCGCTGCCTGGTGTAAAAAAAATAATCCGCACCAGTGAGACAGTCAAAGTTTACCATAATTCTGTTTATACAACTCAACTTCTTTCCGGATCTTTTCTTGACGTAAGTTGAACTCATGTAATAATATTTAATGGATCAAATTTCGAAACGAATTGTCAGCTTTTATTTTTCGCGTGTGCAAATTAGAAACGATACTTTAATTTTGAAATCAAATGTTTTGATTTATGATATTATTTCTTATTTATCTATTTTCTATTTTAAAGAAAAATGTAAACGTCATGTATTTTAAGTTAGAACAGCTGTCGCGGACGCACCGGGGTTGGCGCGATTTTTGTTTTGCGCCATTTTGGCGAGAAAATCCCATTTTCTGGTACTTATTAGAGATTACTAAAACAGCATGTACTTTTATTACTTACCCATCATACGTAGTATAGGGTAAGTCTTGTAATCGTTTTGAAAATCGAAAAATTTTTTTTGACGGATTTACACGTTTCAGACACTGGAGATTCAGAAAAACATATTTTTAGAAAAAAAATTTTGCCGTCCGTCTGTGTGTCTGTGTGTGTGTCTGTGTGTGTGTCTGTGTGTGTGTCTGTGTGTCTGTAAACGCTCTATCTCCCGAAAAAATTGAGATAGAGACTTGCAATTTGGTATGTACTTAGTATGTAATAATGGGAAGAAGCCTATTTCATTTCAATAACCTCGATTAACCGGAACAATTTTTTCGGACTCTCGAAATATTCGTTCTGATGAAAGGTATATAAAAATTTTCGAAATTGTTTATTTTAAGAAA
Organism: Maratus michaelseni; assembly: GCA_963931845.1. Taxonomy (NCBI): domain Eukaryota; kingdom Metazoa; phylum Arthropoda; class Arachnida; order Araneae; family Salticidae; genus Maratus; species Maratus michaelseni. The sequence goes on along the minus strand of OZ007597.1, from coordinate 109,163,901 downwards.
TGAATATAAAAGACAATAAAAAAACATAAATTTTGAATAAAGCATGAAGTCGATCGGATAATTAGTTGCCGAGATATTTGGAATCCTATTTTCCACACTCTTCGATTTTTCATGACCCTGTATTTCATCCAAATTTCACTTCAAAGATATATTTTAATTGGAAATTTGACGCTTAATCAGATGCAATAAACCGCTAGTTAATAGGATTATTATTTTTGGAGTTATAAGGAAAAACCTCTTTCAAGCAATTCAGTAATCGAGCCTTTATAGTTTGTGACGTCATCAAGCCACGATTTTATTTGAATTGCAATGCATTTTATAAGTAGTTTACACATTTTTATTTTAATATTTTACATTATGCATATCCATGATGGGTAAGTATTACGGTGGCCCCCAACGACTAGTTTTATTATGAAATAGTTTATTTTATAGTAAAAAACACACAATCTACTATATATATAAAACACAAACGGAAATTTCGTTCCGTTCCTTTATAACTCAAGTTCCGCTGAATAGATTTTGATGAAACATGTACTGTTCGATAGATAATTTTTCAGGGAAGGTTTTAGTATATAACACAACGTTCTACGTAGATTAGTTATAGAATTATGATGGAAAATTCTGTTATTTTGGCCGAAAAGGTTACCATTGATATTTTTTGGCGACCATTATCGTCGGTGAAAGAATTAAAACGGCTATACATCTGGAAAAATAAAAGAATAAACTGTTACTAATTTTATTATTATTTTTTAAAATAAGAAAAGGAAAAAAAGAAAAACAGTTTTGATGAGAGGTAATATTATAAAACGAAAATATTTAATTTAAACATGTTTGGGAATATTCGTAATGCTTAAAAAATTATTCAATGGGCAAGATTGCTATTGAAAAAAATATTTGGCGATTTATCTTTTGTTTTTGGCGATTTTGATTTTTCTTTTGACCCCAAATAATTTGATTTTAAGCCAAAAGGTGTTTTTTTTGTTGCAGAAAGAATTAAAATGGCTATACATCTCGAAAAATAAAAGAAAAAAACTGTTACTAATTTTATTTAAAAAAAAAAACGAAAGAAAGAGAACGAAAAGAAAAAACAAGAACGAAAAATCATGCGTCAAGCATAGATTATGTAACACTTTCCAACGCTTCCAAAATAAATTTACAAATCATTACCGCTTAATAAGCTGAAAGATAACATCTAAGTAAACAATTTGGAAAACGCATAACATATTTAAAAACGTAATTTCAGGAATTTCCAACATAAAATTCCATCATATACAATATTCGTAAAAATATCCTAATACTTTTATTCAGCCCTGTATATGATCCATAGATTTGTACATATACTACAGGATGCTAAATTTTAGTTCGGAAACGCGTACCCACAGTTTAAAATTCTCCTTCTGGAGTTTCTGTCAATAAACGGAAATGTGTTCGCGAACTTTTGTGCTGCCCTGTATATGAAATACAGAATTTATACACACCAAGTAATAGACAAAAAGTGAGTTAAATTTAAAATCGCGTTCAGCAACTTAAAACGCACTTCCAGGAACTATTGTTAACAGACAGTAGAGAATTCTTTTGTGTGTCCCTGTAAATGAACGATGACTGCTATACACACACTATTCTGTAGTAAGCCTCTTGTAATGCACCTTAGTGATATATATATAAATTTCAATGCGTTTAAAATAGTGAAACATTATTTAATTAAACCGCAAACGAATTTTATCCATAGACGTAATGTAACGGAATTCTTTTGACTGTCTCTGTAAAGTAACTATAAGTGCTATGCACACCCTATTCCATATTAAGCTTCTTGTAATGCACCTTAGTGATATATATCAATTACAATGTGTTTAAAATTGTGTAACATCATTAAAATAAATCGCAAATGATTTTCCCCCATAGATCGTAATGTAGCGGAATTCTTTTGAGTGTCCCTGTAAGAAAACTAAAAGTGCTACACACTTCAGTTGAAATAGGGAACATGCTATAGATAACGACAATAACATATAAAAATTGCAGGGCAATCCGAGCATATTTACAGGAGTCAGAGCACGGACAGACGGCAGACGACCATACGGCAGACAAACCGCAGTCATAAACACTTTTCAACTAGGTTTTAAAGTGTTAAAAATAAAAATAGTTTTGATGAGAGATTTTAAGCCAAAAGATGTTTTTTCAAGTGTACGACAAAATCTTTGCAGGAATTTTTTTTTTGGTACTTTTTGGTTAGCCGGGCACCAGTTATATATATTCATGTATATATATACACGCACATATATATATATATACATATATCTACACATATACATATGTATACATACATATATATATACACTTATATGTATGAAGATATATATACATGTATATACATATATATTTATGTATGTACATATATCACTGGCGCCCGGCTAACCTAAAAGTACCTTTTTTTAAATTCAAATGTAAACGATATTAATAGTAATATACTTCTTTACTTCTATCTTATATATGAAATATCGTTCCGGCTGCTTTTAACTCGAGTTCTGCTGAATGGATTTTCATAACTCTTAAACTGTAAGATAGATAATTTTTCAGGGAAGGTTTTATTGTATAACATATCGTTCTATGTTATAGAATTATTGTGGGAAGTTCTATAGTCAAATCAATTCGATTATGAAAGATTAGCCTTTTTAAATGATTCTGCCGAATGGATTTCGATGAAACCTACACCGTTAGTTAGATAATTTTGTAGGGAAAGTTTTATTATATAACATATCATTCTACGTTGCTTAGTTCTAGAATTATAGCGGGAAATTTGAAAATCGGGTGACCTCTTTTTATCAAATATTAGCCTTTTTAATATTTGATTCCGATTATGAAAGATTACCCTTCTGAAAAAATTCCACTGGACGGATTTTGATGATAATTGTATTGTTAGTTAGATGCTATTTCACGAATAGTTTTAGTGTACTACATATTGTTCTACGTTGCTTAGTCAAACAGTTACGTGTGAAGTTTATATAGTCAGGTGAACCCGATTCCGAAAGATTATCCTTTTAGAAATTTTTTACTGGGCGTATTTTTTTGCGACTTGCATTGTTAAGTAGATAATTTTTAAGGATGGTTTTAGTAGATTTCATATCGTTCTATGTTAGTTTTAGAATTATGTGGAAAAGTTCTATAATCAGATGAACCCGATTATCAAAGATTAGTCTTTATAAAAATTTCTACCAGATGGCTTTTGTTAGTTAATTTGTTTGCATTGTTAGTTCGATAATTTTTAGTGATGGTTTTAATATATTGCACATAGTTTTATCGTCAAACCCTAACTGTAAATTACCAAATAAAATAGTTGGTCCTTAACAGATAAAATTTTGACTGCACATTAAAAAATATAATAGCGCAATGGCGTCATTTTTCAGTAATGTGGAAAATGTACAAATTGCTTTCAAATACAAGGTCAAATTAAACGATATATTTCGTTTGATTCAAGGTTCATTTGTAGAAACCGACCAGCGCAGCGGGCGTAGCTTGCTAGTTTTATTATAAAACACACACAGTGATTAATTTATTATAAAGTGGGTTAAGCGGTTTTTGTCAAGAAAGATGAAATACATAACAAAAAAAAAATATGCTAAATGCTACCACGATCGCAAAAGTTCTTGATTTGTCTATTAGGTTTTTCCGGTTTGGCGAAGGATTAAGGAAAAAAATAAATAATGAATAAAAATAATTTGTTACAATGCTTAACATACATTTAAGGGCGACCAAACTGGTCGCCAGTGGCGGCTAGTTACAAATATGAATATAATCCTTGAGAGTATTAGTCATTACTCAGCCCATTAAAAATGCTTTAAATCAATAGAATTTTATTACTTTATATAATGTTTACATTGCAGTGAAACCTGGAGTTTAGTGACACGGGCTTGTCAGAGAGAGGGCTAGGATTTGTTTCTCTTAACCCTTTAGCGGGCGGTGTCCACAAAAAAGGACACCTAATTTTAATTCCAAAACTGACAAACGGCACCAATAATCTATACTAATATTATAAAGGAGTAAAGATTGTTTTGTTTGTTTGTTTGTTTGTTTGTAGGGGGTAATCTCTGGAACTACCGAACCGATGGTGGCAAATTGATAGTGACAACACCTGCTCCAACATAGGCTATATTTTATGTCGGTGTGACTAACCCCAGGGGGGTGCAGGAGCGAAAAACGTTCTAAAATTTCGATTTTTTTTATACTGAAGGAGCTAGAAATTTGAAATTTGGCATTGTACTTACTTATAAGTATGTAAATGCTCTCTAAGAACAAAATTTAAAAAAAAAAATCGAAATTTAAACGGCTGAAATGAGCGAAAAGCGTTCTAAAAACATTGTAAATTACAATTTCTATGGAATCCCTGGATCTACCGAACCTATTTCAAAAGTGATGACAAATTGATGGTGACAACCCCTGCTCCAACATAGGCTATATTTTATGTCGGTGCCACTAACCCCACGGAGATGCAGGAACGAAAAACGTTCTAAAATTGCGATCTTTTTTATACTGAAGGAGCTAGAAATTTGAAACTTGGCATAGTAGTTACTTATAAGATGTAATGCTCTCTAAGAACAAATTAAAAAAAAAATGTGAAATTTAAAAGGGTGAAATGAGAGAAAAGCGTTCTAAAATCATTCTAAATTACAATTTCTATGGAATCTCTGGAACCACAGAACCGATTTCAAAACTAATGGTGGCAAATTGATGGTGACAACCCCTGCTCCTACATAGGTATATATTTTGTCGGTGCCACTAACCCCAGGGGGGTGCTGGAGCGAAAAACGTTCTAAAATATCGATTTTTTCATACTGAAGGTGTTAGAAACATGAAATTTGGCATTGTAGTTACTTATAAAATGTAAATGCTCTTTAAGAACAAATTTTTTAAAAAATTCGAAATTTAAAAGGGTGAAATAAGCGAAAAGCGTTCTAAAATCATTCTAAATTACAATTTCTGTGGAATCTCTGGAACTACAGAACCGATTTCAAAAGTGATGGTGGCAAATTGGTGGTGACAATCCCTGCTCCAACAGCCTCTTTAATAAAAAACTATGCGTTGCTGACGACTGGGTTTTCCGCTAATTGTTGCCCCAGATTAAACTCGGAAAATGAAACATTTGAAGTTACTGAAAAAAAAAATAATAGCTCGAAAAGTATTTGTTAGAAAATTGTTAGGCAAACTGCGTTTGAAAGGTAAAAAATTGTATTTTTCTTGATATAAATTTCAAATCTAATGATTATGCCATTTTTCAAATATTGAATTTGAAAAATTACCAAATATCACAATGGAGTACCATAGCAAACCCTTCATGCGTAAAAAGATAATGATAAGGGCGGCGTTTCCTGTCGAGTATATAAGAATGACTTGGAAAAATTCTACTAAAGAGCCATTGAAAGCGTATAAGTTAAATGATGTTAATGCCTTGGGCATGGGGAGATGGAAAACAACTCTGAAAAATACTTTTATTGGTCGAGGAAATCCACTCCTTTATGGAAATTCCATGCGCCGCCCGTCAGGAACGTCAACCGCCGTACCCAAGTTCTGAGGAACTTTTAACGAGCACGACCAGGAGTGTTCCTGTGTGCTATACGACCGTGATAACTTTGGTAAATAATATTTCAGAAACAATCTTTAAGAAAAGTAACCCTTTAAGAAATCTTTAATAAAAGTTTGGTTCACCCTCTTTTTAATTGAATAGATAAGTATTTAAGAACTTACAGGGGCGTCCGGGATGTTCCTTTCCATAAAGTCCTACTTTAGCACCACCTAGGGAAGCACTATATACATCAGAACTTCCCGATCCAGGGAAACCGGGGAATCCTGGGTATCCTGGGAATCCACCAGGGTGGTTCTTTCCGTAGAGTCCAACTTTTGCACCACCTAAGGAAGCAGCATACACGTCTTCAGCAGCAGGATAAGGGAATCCAAACGGGAATGGGAAAAATGGGAACCCGGGTCTGGGAGGCAGTAATATGCCACTGACGGCTGCAATAGTGAACAGACAGAAGCAGATCTGGAAAAAAAAAGAAAAAAAATTGAGAACGAAAGAAAAATCATGCGTCAAGAATAGATTATGTAACACTTTCCAACCACATTCAGAATACGGTAACAAAACTTCACCGTTTAATAAGGTGAAAAATGATATTTAAGCAAACAATTCGGAAAACGCATAAAACATTTGAAAACTCAATTTTCGCATTTGCTATCTACGGTCGGAAAAGAATTTAAATTCTTGTGAGAATCTGTATATGATCTATAGATTTTTATACATACTACATATTATGCGAAAATTTAGTTCAATTAGGAAACGCTTTACACAGTTGAAAATTTCCTATCAACAATTTCCGTCAATAAACGGAAAGGTATTCGAAATCTGTTGTACAGCCTTGTATAGGAATTATATAATTTATACACACCAAGTATTAGGCAAAAAAAAAAAAAAAAAAAAAAAGTTAAATAAAGCTCATACCACAACTGAAAACGCACTTCCAGCATTTATCGGTCGTAGACAGTGCAATAACCGAATATTTTTGCTGTCCCTGTATATGAATTATAAATGCTATGCACACCACAGTCAACATTAATCATCTTGTTCTGCATCTGAGTGATATTCAATTTCAATATGTTTGAAATAAGGTAACATTATTAAAATACATTGCAAACGATTTTTTCCCATATACCATAATGTAGCGGAATACTTTTGAGTGTCCCTGTAAACAAACTATGAATGCTACACATTGCAGTTTCAATACCGAACATGCCATAGTAAATCTCAATAACATATATCAATTACATAACGATCCGAGTATATTTATGCGAGTTAGAGCTCGGAAAGACAGAAGGACAGACAACCCGAATTCATAAACACTTTTTAACTATATTGGAAAGTTAAAAAAAAATAATAATATACATATAATTTAAAGCAATCGAATTTAGTATAACGTCTGTATTTAATAATCATTTATTCGTTTACAAGGACCTGTACAAAAATCGAGAAATATTTCTTGTAGTATAAATATTTTAAAAAAAATTACTGCATTTTATATACATATAGAGCGTATTGGATTCATAAAAAATTCTGACATCCGGATTTTGACGGATTTACATGTTTTGGTATATCCTGAATATGATTTACCTATTTACGGCAAATGCCTATCTGTCGGCCTGTTTGTCTGTGTGTTGCACAAATTTTACGACCCTTATAACTCAAGAACTAACAGACAAAATTCCAAGAAACTTCGTACTTAGTTAGGCCATGCATACAATGGTGCTGGCTAGATTTTAGTGTATATCGTCAAAAAGGTGGACCTGTTATGCCATGTTCTTCCCGAATTTCGGAATAGCTTTATCTCGACATACAGTGGATGGGACTGCGAAAAATTTAATATGTAAAATGCTTATTATCAAAACTTATGCAAATTCAATTTTGTCTTTCATCACTCAAGAGAAAATGTTGCTATGCTATCCTTTTTTGCGATGAAGATTATGGCTATGTCTCAGTTTCTATAAGGGGAGATAGAAGTGCACCAAATTTTATGTTTGAAGTTATTAATTAAAAAAAAATTATATGTGTTGATCCAATTTTGAATTCGAATACCCAGTACACTGCAAAAAATAATTGTTGATTTTACAGTATAAAACTGGCATCCCAGCTGCCAGTATTATACAGTAAAATTAACAGTATTAAACAGTAAAATAAGCAGTAATACGCTGCCGTGCAAGCAGTAATACGCTACCGCGATCAACAATTATTTTTTGCAGTGTAGAGAACACTGTTGTGTTAACCTGCTTATTATTATTATTATTATTATTATTCCTTGATCACTGTAATTCCCAGTTAAATTGAAATAAATATTTCTTACTCATAATTGTAGATGTGTAACTGCGCTATAAAAATTAATATGTTAGCACAGTTTACCCCAGTCAGTTTCAGAAGGATGCTGCAACCTGTCTGCCCTTTGATTAAAAAATTAGCACGTTTCTTGCCTTCAACCAAAATGTCCAAATTTTCATGTTATAGATATTAATTTTATTTTATGAAATTAAGTTTCAATACACTTTTACAAATAATCAATTACAATTCTGTAACATTAAAATTATACTATGCGCAAATATCCAATACAAGACAATGCAAAAACAATCATCGTTATTATTTCAGTGAAAAAATGAATTATATCGTCTGTTATTATGATATGATTAATTTCTGTAATAAAATAAGTATATTTTAAGTTGGCAACATTTTATCTTTTGTTGATATTTACTGAAATTTCCAATGGGAAACTTAAGCCTAGCTTTGAAAATTTCAGAACTTGAAATCCATATTTAGACTCTTTTTCCATTTAATATCTATTTCTCTGGAAACATGTATCCAAAAAAACTGTCGGTAGATTATAGGATTGCGATAATTAAACAATTTTAGTATACAAATTCGGATTTTAAATTCAGTAATACGGAAATAATAGGACTCCATTTTAAATAGGACATAATCACCATGGCAACCTAGAATCATTACCTATCATGGAATATCAGTGAATTAATTACGTATGATAGGATTTAATAGAATGAAGAAAACTTTTATTAATACCTTTTTAAGTTTTGATTCGACTTACATAAAATTTGAAATGACTCTACAAAATTCTGCAACGATATGTACTATATATTAAATTTCAAACCATTCGGTTGGGTAGTTTTTGCGCTGTTATATGCGGACAGGCGGACAAACCAGACGACGACTGTAGGTGCTACGTATTTATATAACTACGAACGCACCTAAAAACGGAACACTTCGCCCTATTATTTAATTATCAAATTATAGCAGAGAAATGCTAACAATACTATTAGATTGGGGATTATGACTTCTCTAATAATCTGTATTAAAATATGAATTTAGCTACTGTTTCTACATTGATATCAAAACAAACTTTAAAAAATTCTATACTGACACCTCATTTTAACATTAGAAAATGTCTAAAATTTTCAAAAAACTTACAATACTCGAAACCGGTTCCGAAAGTGAAAGAATCTACGTAAAAAAAAAAAAAAAAAAAAAAAAAAAAAAAATCCGCAAAGAAAATCGAAAAAGTAATCAACGGCGGAAATAGAGATTGATCTCTGATATCCAGTGCAACAAAAATCGTTTAAAAATATCGAAATGCAAACGAGATATTAAAAAAATAATGCCACATAATATTAACATTAGAGAGCGGGTGTTTGCAATTGAGTGAAGAGGACCCTTAAACCAGTGATGAATTTAGGGGGAGGGGTGGGGTGCATCCCCTAGGAGCATCTAAATGTCACACTGGACAATTTGAAGTTTTATACTTTTTAATGATAAAAAAATACAACCTCTGCCGGAACTTCAGAAATACCTCCGGGAGAAAAACATAACAAATTAGAATTTCGCTCAGTAATATTAAAAGCCACCGATATTCTGTATAACGTTTCATTATTACATTGAAAAAAGAGAGAAAAACAATGATCTGACGTCATCAATAATTAACATTTTTTGAATCTGATGCGAAACATTAGGACCCAATCAAGCCTAAAACAAGTATTCTGTGGTTTAGAGTTCATATATAAATATAAAAGTATAAATTTAAAATTATGTAATTTGCCTTTCATCTCTTTTTATTCTTAAAGTAAAAAATATGGATATAATCAGTATAGAATCAGAAACCGATAAAAAAAAGTAACCAAACAATTGACTAATAAAAATAATTAATTTATTAAAAAATTATTATTTGATTGATTTACAATTACTTATAAATTAATTAAAATCTTATTAAATCGCATAATTGAAAATGAAGCAAAATATTGATACTTTGCTTAAAAACATGCATCTCATAACAATATTATAATTAATAATTTTTCAGTATACAAAAGGGAGGGAGATAATTTAACAAAAAATAATCCTCTCATCGTCAAGAATTTACACGTGTTACTAAATCAGATACATAGCAGGACCGCATGCCTTTCAACCTGTGCCTTAAACCAAGCTCTATAAAATAAACTACAGATAAAAAAAAAAATTCAACTTTTTATGGTGCATATTGATAGTTGAATAGTTATTAAAGCGTTTAGTCCACGCTGAAAATTAACACAAAAATCCAAAATTAGTCTCTTAATTCTAAACTTATTTCTAAAATAAAAATATATTACTCACAGCGACTTTCATGGTTGAAATATATAAGCTGAAAAGATCAGGATATAAAATGAAGATTTAATTCCGTTGCTAAATGTAAGTACAATTCCATCTATTGCTGTATGCAGTATTTATACTCTGCTATTTTAGTCTATTGAGCCATAGCAAATATTTCAGTGTCTGGGTTTACGGAATTTTAGACAAGTGGATACTCAAATTACCGGAACCTAATTGAAACATATTGATTGTGTCGTTCCATGCATTTTTTCTTCTTTTGTTTAAATTTTGCAAAGCATTTAACAAATAGTTTCGGCATATTTGAAACAATTTTATTTGACCTTTCTATTCAAATTAACAAAGTTTAAGGGGAGATCATACGTCTTTGGGTCAACATTTTTTAAACTTTTGTTTTTTGCATTTTTTGCTACCCTCAATTTTTTGCATTTTTTGCAACCCCCCCCCCCCTCACTGCAGGGGCGGACCCAGCCCTCCATTTGGAGGGGGGAGGGAGGACACATCTCTTCATGAGCAATTTTACTTACACATCATACGTAGTATAGGGTAAATCTTGTAATTGTTTTGAAAATCGAAAAAAAAAAAATTTTTTTTGAGGGATTTACACGTTTCAGACGCTGGAGATTTCGAAAAACATATTTTTAGAAAAAATGTTTGCCGTCCGTCTGTCTGTGTGTGTGTCTATAAACGCTCTATCTCCCGAACAAATTGAGATAGAGACTTCAAATTTGGTATGTACTTGTTATGTAATAATGGGAACAAGCTTTTTGAATTTCAGTAACCTCGATTATCCGGAACTATTTTTTTCGGACTTTCGAAATATCGGTCCCGAAAAAATCAATCAATCAACCAATATTTTAATACTAAAAAGCTCGACAATTAACTCATCAATTTTTAAGGAATCTTAACGGTGATTGAAATATCTCATTATAATGTATAAATCAGAATTCTGGCTACAATCTGCAGTTTATCGCATTCCGATATCTGAAATACTTTTCAAGAAAAAAGTGAAAAGCCGAAAAAATCAGTCAATCAACCAATATTTTATTACTAAAAAGCTCGACAGTTAACTGATCAATTTTAAGGAATCTTAACGGCGATTGAAATATCTCATTATGATGTATAAATCAGAATTCTGGCTACAATCTGCAGTTTGTCGCATTCCGATATCTGAAATACTTTTCAAGAAAAAAGTGAAAAGCCGAAAAAATCAGTCAATCAACCAATATTTTAATACTAAAAAGCTCGACAGTTAACTGATCAATTTTAAGGAATCTTAACGGCGATTGAAATATCTAATTATCATAATCCTAATAATATTATAAATCTGATTGTGCGCAAATGTTAGGCTGAAGCCAGCGTCAAAATGGAGCCTTTAATGATCCTGTATTTTTGCATACAGATTGATTATAACCCTCATTTGAACATAGGCTGGTTTTTGTTTATTTTATTCAAATATTTTTCTTAATAATTCAAAATTTCGTTTTTTCATAGAGAGTAAATGGACATTTTTTTCGTATAATATTTTAACATGGTTAAATTCACTTTACCGTTGCTAATACTTTATCGTTGCCAAAACTAATTCAAATTCCGGAATAATAATTTTTAGTCAACAATTTAGTTTCAATTGAAATTTTTTCACGTGAAAAATAAAAATGAAATAAAAAAAATTAAAGAATTAAGAAGAAGATTAAATAATATTATTAGAAATAAAACGTACTTTTTTTTAGTTGTTGATAATAATACAAGGTTTCAATATGAGTAACCATAGGAAACAGGCGAATATGACGCCATACATCAAAAATAAAGCGGATATCTTTGATTGGTGAAATAAAATGATCTTGGTTTTTTTTTTTTTTTTTTTTTTTGCTTTTTTCTTTTGTATGGTAATAATTCTTGGCGTTTTACCGTCTGCGCAGGGCTAATATAATTATACCGTATTTTTTATTTAAATTTTAAAAAAGTAAAAAGAAGTTTCAAAAGAAAATGGTCAGCAAATGTCAATAATATGCTCCGCAAAATTATCCATATCGAAAATGATGTCATGGATAGCGAGAAATATTTATTTTCATTCTTAAAACTATAAGAAATAACTCTATTACCTAAAAAAAAAAAAAACAAGCGGGAAAAATTCTACCTTACGGCAGAATATAGATTGGCCACCCACGGCTTTTATCGCTGAGATTTTTTCAGCCAAGTCCAACTCGTCAAAAAAAGTGTTTGTTAGCATAAGCCTTCTTCTCCACTTTAGAATTTAGTTAGCGCTCTAAGATTTTTTGTGAGCTGGCGGAATATATTAGGCACGAGCACACCAAATTTTAAAAGGATTCGGTGACTAGAAGTATTTTTAATAACTATAATAGTAAAAAGACCTGGCTTCAATGGGCTGAGACGTGGCGAGGTAGTTGTTGTTTACAAATGTGCTGGCTTAATGACACCCTTTAAATTATTTTTAATCATTCAAGGCATTTTAGCACTTAATAGATAACCTAAAAAAGATAATGAAAAGTTCTATGATAGCAGCTTTTATGATGGATAAAGCTAAGAGAAGTTGTTTAACAAATGATGAGTTAGCATTAATTGACGAGATCTTGGGGAGCGGTGAGGGGAAGGGAGGGGGAGCTATACAAAACACAAGTGCTCTACGAGACCCGATTTGAAATAAATCCTCACTTGCAATTGAGAGTATGGGACTTTAAAAGGGATCCCCCTTTTCGCCCCTCTGACGGTCCCCCCAAGAGAGATACGTAAAAACCGAGGGCACCAAAAGAAGCGGGGGGGAATACCTTTAGGCGGTTTACAGCTAATTTTGCTGAAATTTTGGTGCTGTCCGGCCCATAGGAACAGCGAAAAATGGGAAAAACTAAAATAAATATGAGAAATTGAAAAAAAAAAATAAGAAAAGTGCTCCTGACAGGAGACGGGAGAGAAGGAGGGGGAGAGTAGAACCAGACAAAAGTGCTTGATGAGATCAAACTTTTGATATGGTATATGACGAGGTTTGAACACCTTGAATGTCTTCCCCGTGGGGGATAACTCCGGTTCTATGGGAGATAGGGCCTCGGGACCCTCTTAGAAATGTCGGCCTCGACGATTTTAACTTCGTTGGATCCTTTAGCCTACGTCCTCTGTGGGGCTTAAAGGGGCTGAGAAAGATGGGAAAAACTAAAATTTAAAAAGAGTTGAAACAGAGAACTGTGTTTCTTAAGGGAGGGGGGAGTGAGAGGCGGAGAGTAGGACCAGACCATAGTGCTTGACGAGATCTATCAATTGTTGATATGTTACATGAAGGGTTTTACATGAGGGAGGAACACCAAAAAGGTCTTACTGAACCTTTACCCCCAGGAACTTACAAGAACTCCCCCCCCCAGAGGTAACTTCATTACTATTGGAGATAGGGCCACGGGTCCCCTTAGAAATGTCCGCCACGACGGGTTTAACTTTGTTGGATCCTTTATATTATTGTTTAAATGGGGTCTGCGCCCGCTGTATGGCAATTAGGTACTGAGAAAGGAAATACAAGCCGAAGTATCGGCATAATACAGAGAGACAATTTGATTTTTAATATCGTCAGTAACAACCATTTGTATAGCTATGCATAAAGGGTGTCCTCCTTTATATATGGAGTGGCTGTGACTTTTCATAAACATGAATTTTACTGTAAACTGAAAGAATGAGCCCTGTGTGTGGCTATAAAAAAATTACCGTACTTTCGTGTTATAGCGGCTCCCACAATTATGATTATACCAAGGGTGCTGTTAGGATATTTCGCCAAGATCATCGCAAAGCTTATATAGGCATCCTATATATGCATATATATATTCCAAACACTCCTATATGTGCCATATACGTCATTATACACATATTATTTATGTCTTATATGTCGTATATACATCATATACACATGTCATATATATACATCATATATGCATCCTATATGACTATAACTTGGCCACATACATACAGAAATGTTACATATATATCATATATCTATATTATAAAGGACAAACGTGTCCGTGCGTAACGCTGACGTCATTTTGCGAATGGCAACAGCTGACGATGAAATTTTGGCTTTGAGATTTTTGCTACTGCAGTTTTTTTTATTTCTAAGCATCGCACATTTTCAATTTTTACACCGTTAGATAAGGAAAAAAATCTACATTCAAATGCAATTTGTTTGAAAACTGTATCACGATTTACTCATTTATTATAGCATTTAAATTAAATTTCAAGCACGATTTTTTTTTTAAAATCTCTATCGCTTGCAGACGATTACAAAATATTAATCCGTTTGCATTTTAAATAATATAAATAGTTCAGCATTTGTTTCGATCTAATATTCCATAACGAAGTTAAAATTTCATTAAGCAATAAATAAAATACTACATATAAAACACAAATTTAACAAACATCTAATCGAAATAAGCGCTTAAAACCACCGAAATTATCAGAATAAGAAAATCTGTTGTATATAAAGAAATTTTCAGCGATTTCTTCGACAATTTCAAAAATATATAATTGACATATTTCATATAAAAATGCTCTTTGGTGTTGTTAGGGGACAATCTATATATATATATATATATATATTAAATGTAAAAAATCTATTAGAGTTTTTAATTTAAAAAAATGGTTTTTACCTATATCCTCTAATCCCGGGAAGCCCGGGTTGGATGCCCTTGTATTAATGAAAACAGAAACAAAAATATTTCATGCTTGGTGGCTGCTACAACACGAAAGAACGAAAGTACCAAAATTCTTCTTTATTTTTCATATCTGATAATTTGCATCTATCCTTTTTTGTAATTTTAAAATTTTTGTAACGATTTTATGCATTTCTATTGCCTATTCAAAGAAAAATTCTTCTAAAGTTACAGAATTTCGTTTGGTAATTTTTGAAATTCATTATTTGAAAAACGGCATAATCATTCGATTTTAAATTTATATCAAGAAAAATAAAAATTTTTTCCTTTCTAACGCAGTTTGTCTAATAATTTTGTGATAAATACTTTTTGAGTTATTAATTTTTTCAGTAACTTCAAATGTTTCATTTTCCGAGATTAACCTGTGGCAACGATGGATTGCTGTGACTTTTCATAAACATGAACAAGTTGGAAATTGTACGTCAAACGTTACAAACGAGGTGCGTTCGTACGCACGTTTTAGAATTAAATTCATGATATCCCATGCGTAGAACGGGCTAAACAGCTAGTTAAGTATATATTTTATGACACTGTTCATACAAATATCTTAACTAGTTATATAAATATTCAGATATATATGTATCAGCTAGTTATATAAATATTCAGATCTTGATGATTTTTAATTCTGTGAAATGAATTATATCGTCTGCAGATTAATTTCTGTAATAAAATAAGTATCTCGGTCGCTTGACGATTTAACATCCATCGGAAGCTCCTCTAACAAAAAAGCACCGATTTAAAAAAAAAAATCAAATTTCTTAATAAATATTTTTATTAATATCTCCTAAAGTTTTGATTCGATTTTAATAAAATTTGAAATGTCTCGACAAAATTCTGCAAAGATAATATATTTTAAATTGCAAACCATTTGGTTGGGTAGTTTTTGCGTTGTTATATGCGGACGGACAGACAGACGGACGGACAGACAGACAGACGGACGGACAGACGGACGGACCAAACGACGACTATAGGTGCTACGTATTTATATAATTACGAACGCACCTAAAAATGATAGAGATTGAAAGAATAAGCCTCCCTGTGGGTGGCTAAAAATGACGAATGTTAATAGTTCCATTTTTGTTGATAAAAACTAAAGATTTAATATTATTTCGTTAAAGCGACATAATTTCCCCAATGCCAGTACTGAAATTAATTGCCTGGAAAAGAAAATTAACAAGAATTATGTCATTAAAAAGGGATTTCTCTGCGGGAAAAAGATGCGTCATATTTGAAATAAAACGGGAATTTTCCAATGTGTTTTAAAATGAGTGTGAATCAATTCCTTACATTAATAATACAAGGATCAGTAAGTATAGAAAGCAGATGAGTTTCACGCCATATTTATAACGAAAAATGTAAATGTTTTTTTATCGATACTGATTATTAAGCATGAATATTCGTTATATACAGATGAGAATTTTCTGCTAAAAATCGCATCATAATTTTAAGAAAAGGAAAATGAACACGAATCTATGTTTGTATTTCGCAACTACTCCTCACTGTAAAAAATTGCTGCAGTAAAATTACTGCAGCAGAGATTCCAGGCAATGTCCATAAGAAAACCGGTTTTGTGACTAGATAAACGAGCTTTGTTATTAGATAAACGGTTTTTGCCCGTAAAAACATGAAATTTACTGAAATGGACCGTTTACCTTGAAAAGGGGGCATTTACCGTAAAATTACGGCAGCAATTCACGGAGAATGCCCGTGAATTTACAATTTTCATTTACAGTACCAGAATATCGAATGCAACGTGATTTACTTTATACCGTTTATCATTGATCCGAGGATGTTACACAAACTATCGGAATTTAAAAAATTAAATTAGATGCCAAGATTTTTTTTTCTTTTTTGTTAATTTTAACGAAGTTTCTCTAAAAACGGAAAGTAAATTACTCCATATTTGTATATAAAAAAGGAAAAATAAAATAGATCAGTATATTTTTTACACCATTTTCTCATTAAAACTGAAAAACAGAATTGTTTTTCACTTTGAATAGATGGTGAAAACAAAATCTTGATTTCAGTAAATTATCCGAAAAATAAAAACATATTTTCACATATTCAAACTTTATGAATCAATTTATTCCAGAGAATGAAAATTGCCTGTCAACATACTGTCATTTAGAAAA
Source organism: Maratus michaelseni (assembly GCA_963931845.1). Taxonomy (NCBI): domain Eukaryota; kingdom Metazoa; phylum Arthropoda; class Arachnida; order Araneae; family Salticidae; genus Maratus; species Maratus michaelseni. The sequence goes on along the minus strand of OZ007597.1, from coordinate 109,146,892 downwards.
TAAGATTTGTTTCAGCTATACATTAAACCAAGGAGGCAGAACTGAATTTAAAGAAAAAGCATGTACTATTTCCAATTAATGTTTTTTTGAAGGATTGCTGTTAAAACGTTTCACAAAGGCGTTAAAAGTAAAATTGTTTATCAGGTAAAATTGACATTTGTTTTTACCCAATTCGTCTATTTCCACGATTTTATTTGGCCCTCCTTTTTGCATTGGTTGCAATTTCATTTTCGCGATTATTTGGCACAAAATTTCACTTTTTAAAGACTGAGTTATGTCAAGGTCCCTATAACAAAAAATACAGTATTGTCGCCTATGAAATGTGATAAATAGTTAGTTAATTTTAACGTTTTTAATTATCGGGAGTGAAATATTTTCTTAATTAATGTATTTATTCTTCTTTTAATGTTGCGTGAACGAAGTCACGGGTAACAGCTAGTAATATTATAAATCTGATTGTGCGCAAATGTTAGGCTGAAGCCAGCGTCAAAATGGAGCCTTTAATGATCCTGTATTTTTGCATACAGATTGATTATAACCCTCATTTGAACATAGGCTGGTTTTTGTTTATTTTATTCAAATATTTTTCTTAATAATTCAAAATTTCGTTTTTTCATAGAGAGTAAATGGACATTTTTTTCGTATAATATTTTAACATGGTTAAATTTACTTTACCGTTGCTAATACTTTATCGTTGCCAAAACTAATTCAAATTCCGGAATAATAATTTTTAGTCAACAATTTAGTTTCAATTGAAAAATGTTCACGTGAAAAATAAAAATGAAATAAAAAAATTAAAGAATTAAAAAGAAGATTAAATAATATCATTAGAAATAAAACGTACTTTTTTTTTAGTTTTTGATAATAATACAAGGTTTCAATATGAGTAACCATAGGAAACAGGCGAATATGACGCCATACATCAAAAATAAAGCGGATATCTTTGATTGGTGAAATAAAATGATCTTGGGGTTTTTTTCTTAGCTTTTTTCTTTTGCATGGTAATAATTCTTGGCGTTTTACCGTCTGCGCAGGGCTAATATAACTATACCGTATTTTTTATTTAAATTCTAAAAAAGTAAAAAGAAGTTTCAAAAGAAAAAGGTCAGCAAATGTCAATAATATGCTCCGCAAAATTATCCATATCGAAAATGATGTCATGGATAGCGAGAAATATTTATTTTCATTCTTAAAACTAAAAGAAATAACTCGATTACCTAAAAAAAAATGACGAATGTTAATAGTTCCATTTTTGTTGATAAAAACTAAAGATTTAATATTATTTCGTTAAAGCAACATAATTTCCCCTATGCCAGTACTGAAATTAATTGCCTGGAAAAGAAAATTAACAAGAATTATGACATTAAAAAGGGATTTCTCTGCGGGAAAAAGAGGCGTCATATTTGAAATAAAACGGGAATTTTCCAATGTGTTTTAAAATGAGTGTGAATCAATTCCTTACATTAATAATACAAGGATCAGTAAGTATAGAAAGTAGATGAGTTTCACGCCATATTTATAACGAAAAATTTAAATGTTTTTTTATCTATACTGATTATTAAGCATGAATATCCGTTATATACAGATGAGAATTTTCTGCTAAAAATCACATCATAATTTTAAGAAAAGGAAAATGAACACGAATCTATGTTTGTATTTCGCAACTACTCCTCACTGTAAAAAATTGCTGCAGTAAAATTACTGCAGCAGAGATTCCAGGCAATGTCCATAAGAAAACCGGTTTTGTGACTAGATAAACGAGCTTTGTTATTAGATAAACGGTTTTTGCCCGTAAAAACATGAAATTTACTGAAATAGACAGTTTACCTTGAAAAGGGGGCATTTCCCGTAAAATTACGGCAGCAATTCACGGAGAATGTCCGTGAATTTACAATTTTCATTTACAGTGCCAGAATATCGAACGCAACGTGATTTACTTTATACCGGTTATCATTGATCCGAGGATGTTACACAAACTGTCAGAATTTAAAAAATTAAATTAGATGCCAAATTTTTTTTTCTTTTTTGTTAATTTTAACGAAGTTTCTCTAAAAACGGAAAGTAAATTACTCCTTATTTGTGTATAAAAAAAGGAGAAATAAAATACATCTGTATATTTTTTTACACCATTTTCTCATTAAAACTGAAAAACAGAATTGATTTTCACTTTGAATAGATGGTGAAAACAAAATCTTGATTTCTGTAAATTATCCGAAAAATAAAAACATATTTTCACATATTCAAACTTTATGAATCAATTTATTCTGGAGAACAAAAATTGCCTGTCAACATACTGTCATTTAGAAAATAAGATTTGTTTCAGCTATACATTAAACCAAGGAGGCAGAACTGAATTTAAAGAAAAAGCGTGTACTATTTCCAATTAATGTTTTTTTGAAGGATAGCTGTTAAAACGTTTCACAAAGGCGTTAAAAGTAAAATTGTTTATCAGGTAAAATTGACATTTGTTTTTTACCCAATACGTCTATTTCCACGATTTTATTTGGCCCTCCGTTTTGCATTGGTTGCAATTTCATTTTCGCGATTATTTGGCACAAAATTTCACTTTTTAAAGACTGAGTTATGTCAAGGTCCCCATAACAAAAAAATACCGTATTGTCGCCTATGAAATGTGATAAATAGTTAGTTAATTTTAACGTTTTTAATTATCGGGAGTGAAATATTTTCTTAATTAATGTATTTATTCTTCTTTTAATGTTGCGTGAACGAAGTCACGGGTTACAGCTAGTAATGTATAAATCAGAATTCTGGCTACAATCTGCAGTTTGTCGCATTCCAATATCTGAAATACTTTTCAAGAAAAAAGTGAAAAGCCGAAAAAATCAGTCAATCAACCAATATTTTAATACTAAAAAGCTCGACAGTTAACTGATCAATTTTAAGGAATCTTAACGGCGATTGAAATATCTAATTATGATGTATAAATCAGAATTCTGGCTACAATCTGCAGTTTGTCGCATTCCAATATCTAAAATACTTTTCAAGGAAAAAGTGTAAAGCTGAAAAAATCAGTCAATCAACCAATATTTTAATACTAAAAAGCTCGACAGTTAACTCATCAATTTTAATTAATCTTAACGGTGATTGAAATATCTAATTATAATGTATAAATCAGAATTCTGGCTACAATCTGCAGTTTATCGAATTCCGATATCTAAAACACTTTTCAAGAAAAGAGTGAAAAGCTGAAAAAAACAATCAATCAACCAATATTTTAATACTAAAAAGCTCGCCAGTTAACTCATCAATTTTAAGGAATCTTAACGGCGATTGAAATATCTAATTATGATGTATAAATCAGAATTCTGGCTATACAATCTGCAGTTTTTCGCATTCCGATATCTAAAAGACTTTTCAAGAAAAGAGTGAAAAGCCGAAAAAATCAGTCAATCAACCAATATTTTAATACTAAAAAGCTCGACAGTTAATTGATCAATTTTAAGGAATCTTAACGGCGATTGAAATATCTAATTATGATGTATAAATCAGAATTCTGGCTACAATCTGCAGTTTGTCGCATTCCAATATCTAAAATACTTTTCAAGGAAAAAGTGTAAAGCTGAAAAAATCAGTCAATCAACCAATATTTTAATACTAAAAAGCTCGACAGTTAACTCATCAATTTTAATTAATCTTAACGGTGATTGAAATATCTAATTATAATGTATAAATCAGAATTCTGGCTACAATCTGCAGTTTATCGCATTCCGATATCTAAAACACTTTTCAAGAAAAGAGTGAAAAGCTGAAAAAAACAATCAATCAACCAATATTTTAATACTAAAAAGCTCGCCAGTTAACTCATCAATTTTAAGGAATCTTAACGGCGATTGAAATATCTAATTATGATGTATAAATCAGAATTCTGGCTACAATCTGCAGTTTTTCGCATTCCGATATCTAAAAGACTTTTCAAGAAAAGAGTGAAAAGCCGAAAAAATCAGTCAATCAACCAATATTTTAATACTAAAAAGCTCGACAGTTAACTGATGATCAATTTTAAGGAATCTTAACGGCGATTGAAATATCTAATTATGATGTATAAATCAGAATTCTGGATACAATCTGCAGTTTGTTGCATTACAATATCTAAAATATTTTTTTGCGAAAACAGGGGAAAAAAAGGGGGGAATCGATCAATCAACCAGATTTCCAATATTTATAAACTCGGAAACTAATTTTAGTCCAAAAAAAGTTGAATTGATTAATTTTAAGTAATCTTACGGCGATTGAAATGTCTAATAATGATCTATAAATGAGAATTCTGTTCACAATCTGCAGTTTGTTGCATTATTACGATATCTAAAACAATTTTTTGAGAAAACAGGGAAAAACCGGAAGAATCAATCAATCAATTAAACAAACTTCGAATACTGAAAAACTCGAGAAGTTTCTTGAATTTCTCAAAGAAGTTATATCTCCATGAATAATACGTGCTATTCTTACACAAATGAACACAAATGTTGTGCAATATTTGCTTAGCCAAGTTCAGTGATCAATTTTAAGGAATCATACGGCAATTGAAAGGTCTAATTAAAATTTATGAATGGTAATTCTGGCTGTTCAATAAAGTTGAATAAAATGAGGAATAAGACCAGCATAGTCATGTGTCGCAGTTACAGATAATTTCGAGCATTTTATTTTACAGGGTGGTCCCAAACATTAATTTTTTCTTCAATTTGTTGTTTGCCCCTTAATTGCCCCCGTGATTAAAATTTCATTGAAATATAAGAGGTCTAACATGTTCTTTATACTGTTGAAGTTCCAGAATAATTCGCCAAATATTTCTCTAGAAATTCAACAAAACGTCTAAAATCAAAAGTGTCCGGTGATTTCTGGCCACACAGCGTATCTCCAACGGGTAAAAAAATAATGTGTGTTTCAAGCTTTTGAGGACAACCTGTATATATAACTATTTTTAACAAGAAAGAGTATTCTAATTTTCATTAACATTGAGAAGAACGACTTTCGCGCAAGAGTACTGAATCACGATACATATAACCGAAAATAGTGAATGGTTGCCATGACAACAGAGTATCACAAGAAACTCGTGCTATATTGATCATAACTCTCACATGCTTCATTTTTACTACAATGTGGTAGACATATCACTCAAAGATAGAGCCGTTGAACTTGTCTTAGGTAAGAATATTTTTTTGATAATTTGATAAAAATTAATTTTCAATATCTGAATTATTCTTTGCATTTATGAATTTTTTTATTTAAAATAATGTTTTATTAAGAACAATTTTTATTAAGATTAAGAATAATGTTCATTTAAGACAACAGATTACTAACTGAGAAGCTTACTTCTTAATACATAACAAACAGATAAATTTTTATAAATAAGTTTTTTAATTTAAGTTTTAAGTTTTCCAAACAATTGTCTTACTTTTGTAATTAATCTGTTCTTAAAGTGGTCCAGGACAAAAATTTATTATTGTTATTACTTTCTTCTATATTTACAAGAAGAAAGTATTGCGTTCATGAAAAAATTCGACTTCCTGTTTTCGACGGATTTATACGTTTTAGAAGGTCCTGAACACAATTTGACTGTTTTCAGAAAATGTCTGTCTGTGAGTCTGTCAGCCTGTCTGTATGTAACAAAAAAATTGTGGGTGTTCTATTTCAAGAACTCATGCCCGGAATTAAATTAAACTTTAAATTCAGTTAGACCTTGATATAAATTGGTGCTGATTAATTTTTGGTGTAAATCGCCCCACAGGTAGCGCTGCTGTGCTGCATTTTTCATGATTTTCACGATAGCTATAGTTCAAGAACTAATACACAGAATTTCATTAAACTTCAGATCCTGTTAGATGTTGACATACATAAGTTGTTGTTGATTAGGTGTTAGTGAAAATATCCCAACAGGTGGCGCTGCTATGCTGCATTTTTTAGGCTTTACACGATTTTAGCGATAGTCATATCTCAAGAACTAATGCACGGAATTTAATAAAATTTTAGATTCTTGACCTTGATATAAATTGGCGATGATTTGCTTTTGGTGTAAATCGGCCAGAAGCTAACACTGCTGTGCTGCATTTTTCACGATTTCCTTAACAGCTGTACCTCAAGAACTAATGCACGGATTTTCATCAAACTTCAGATTCAATTAGACGTTGATGTAGATTGGTGCTGATTAGGTTTTGGTGTGAATAACCCAACAGGTGGTGCTGCTCTACTGCATTTTTCAGAATTTACATGATTTTAGCGATAGTCATATTTCAAGAATTAATGCACGGAATTTTATCAAACTTCATATTCTGTTAGACCTTGACATAAGTTGATACTGATTAAGTTTCCGTGTAAATCATGTAACAGGTGGCGCTGCTATGCTGCATTTTTTTAATTTTAAAAAATACATAATTTAAACTAGTCGGTTGTGTCAATCCCAAAACTTTCTTCTATCTTACACAGGTTTCGCATACACTAAAAAGAATCAGCACCAATATATATCAAGGTCTAACTGAAACTCAAGTCTTATTAAATTCCGTGCATTATTCCTTGATATATGACTATCGCTAAAATCGTGTAAATCCTGAAAAATGCTGCATAGCAGCGCCACCTGCTGGGCGATTTTTACCAAAAACTAATCAGCACCAATTTATATCAGGTACTAACTGAATATAAAGTTTTATTAAATTCCGAGCATTAGTTCTTGAGATAGTGCCCCCACAAAATTTTTGTCACATACAGACAGACTCACAGACAGACATTTTCTAAAAACAGTTAAATCGTGTTCAGGACCTTCTAAAACGTATAAATCCGTCGAAAACCGGAAGTCGAAAATTTTCATGAATCCAATACTTTCTTCTTGTAAAGATAGAAGAAACTTAACAAAATACGCTTTTTGAAATATTAACATGTATGCGATAGAAGAGTGTTTTGGGATTGACACATACGGCTAGTTTTATCTTCTTCTACCTTTACAAGAAGAAAGTATCGGATTTAAGAAAAAAACCGACTTGCGGTTTTCGACGGATTTGTACGTTTTAGAACAGCCATACTCAACCTGCGGCCCGCGGGCCGCATGTGGCCGGGCGACCTTTTATGTGCGGCCCAAGACACATAATCATTAATCCCTATTTATACAATTAATTCATATCCATAAATTTTGTTAATATTTTCACTGCTTTTTTATATATTTTCATGGGAAGAAAATTTCCTGTTATTTATAATTACTAATTTAAAATTACCTTAAAATATTTTAAATTACGTTTCCTTAGTCAAAGATCTTTTTACATCTAGTTTTACTTGTGCTATACATTTCTTGATCCTGACTACTAAACAAACATTATTCCAAATTAATTTAACTTGCACTATATATTTCTACATTTAAAGAAAAAAGTTTTTGCATTGAAGAAAAACCTGATTTATTAAAAAAAAAAAAAAACCTTGATTTTTTTTTTTTTTTTTTTTTTTTCAGAATTGATATTATTGCATTGTTATATTGTTACGTTTTATACTTATCATATAGCTAGTAAGGCTTATTAGAATTAAATATTTGTCGCAGAAAAAATTGCCAGTAAAGTTTTATATCACTATTTCAAAACAACAACCTCCGCGGCATTTGCAATAAAAATCTATATATTTTTACATTATTATACAAGTGCATTGCGGCCCGCCTAACGTCGCAAATATAAATTTGCGGCCCGCGAGGAAAAAAGGTTGAGTACGGCTGTTTTAGAAGGTCTTGAACACGATTTGACTGATTTTAGAAAATGTCTGTCCGCGAGTTTGTCTGTCTGTCTACATGTGACACAAATTTTGTGAGCGCCCTATCTCAAGAATTAATGCATGGATTTTAATCAAACTTCAGATTCAGTTAGATCTTGATATAAATTGATGCTGATGAGGTTTTGGTGTAAATCGCCCAACAGTTGGCGCTGCTACGCTGCATTTTTCACGATTCCCGCGATTGCTATCTCTCAAGACCTAATGCACGGAATTTCATCAAACTTCATATTCATGTTAGAACTTGAAATAAATAGATGCTGATTAGGTTTTGATGTAACTCGCCTAGCAGGTGGCGCTGTTACGCTGCTTTTTTCATGATTTCCGCGAAGCTATATCTCTAGAACTAAAGCACAGAATTTCACTAAACTTCATATTCTGTTAAACTTTAACATAAATAGATATTTATTGGGTTTGGATGTATACCGGCCAACAGGTGTCGCAGGCCCGTAGCTAGACCTTACTTCTAGGTGGGGCAAATATTTTTTCAGGGGGGGCAGATTATTTCTTAATTTTTTTCACGTCTCTTATACCTTGAAAAATATGTACTGTACTTTTAATGTAATTTTTTTCTCATTTAAAACGTAAGATCTCTCCAAAGCCAGAATGAAATTTTTAATGTTTGTTCCAAGACACAATAAAAATATATCAAAGACACATAAATAAAATATTTACATTTACATAACGTAAATAAGTTGTTTCCTTTTAATTAAGTAATTTAAATTTATGTAGGTTTTATGTTCGTTTATATTAATAGATGCATTCAAGTACAATTTATTAACCCTTTAGCGGGCGATGGTCACAAAAAAGGACACCTAATTTTAATTCCAAAACTGACAAACGGCACCAAGAATATTTAATTATTTTTTTCCTTTTATAAAGTATTGGAAATTTAGCAAGTTTTTATTTTGTAATAAATTCTTTTGTAAATTCTGATGTCAGTCCATTATTTCATCATTTTAAAAACAGAATTACTCCGCGCCGGAAAGGGTTAAATGATGTTTCGTTATATTTACATCACGTAATAAAGGTATGAGAACGAAAAAACAGAATGAATAAAATGAATAGAACAAGTAACGAGGATGTCTTTACCGATAGTGAAAAAATATTTTTTTAAATTTTCATTTCATCGATGTTTTTCCAATAAATTTTCATTGATTAAAGTCGATACATATGTAGAGGAATTAACTCGAATCTGTTTTTCTTTCCACTTTGCCATGGCTTGGATGTGAGCTTCTGATTTTTCGTGTTTTGGAAAACCGCGGCCATTGTCTAAAGCATTTTTACAAGTTTTAAAACCATGTTCGGTGTATGCGGCTTCTTTGGATCCGAACCGGTTAAAATGTCTACAAGCATAACAGAATGCTGTGTCCTTTGCCACAGAATATTCCAGCCATTCAAATTGCTTATACCATGCAGCTCGAAAAGAACGTTGATTTTTTCGTGGGAATTCCTTCAAAATAATTTGTTGAACTGGCTCGTCTCTTTTAGGCAAATCGAGATCGAGAATAATCTGGTTTACTTGTAGTAGGTCCAGTTAATGATAATGAATTTTTATCATTACTATTTTCACAATATTCAGGAGCAGGACTCTCTATTTTCTGTTCTAGTCGACGCTTCTTATACATAAATGAACGGATATCCATATTTTCAAATATAACTTGTATTCACAGATAAAGTAATCCGTTCCGTTCACAGATACATACTTATCCAAATATAATATATACAGCTTTTAAAACGAGAACCTTTTTTTTTTCACTGTCACCAAAAACTGGTTAGCATCTGGAAACCACAACGGTTAAACAAAACTGTAATAAGGCAGAATGCATTATTTTCACAAGCGGATTTTCAAGAGTCACTAAATCTATTCCTTGAAATCGTTGAACGGGACACAAAAACATCCGGGTGGTCTTGCACAAACACAGGCCCGCTGTCGGCACAATCACAGGAGCGACAAATTGAACCTATATCGTCCGATTGTAAAATTGTCAAAATCTTTCTTTCAGAAAATAGTTCATACTACTTCTCTATTTATTTTTCAGAGGACGGGTAACACAATTTCACACCACAGGTGGTCCAGTGATGTGTCAGAAAGTCAAAGTCCAAAATCACTTAAGTACTAAAGGGTGCTGAGCAATTCGGCTGCTTTGATGGCGCTTATTTGTGACAGGCGATTTAATAGTAGTCTTGAAGTCAAGTTAAAAACTTTTCGTGCAATCCTAACTATAAGCATTACAAATGAAACAAAATGAAGATATAATAATAATAAAAGGAACTTGTAAGAGGCAGAAAATTCAAAATTGCAAACGGACGCTCCGGTTTTTCAAACAGAGTTTTCATCTTAAAATTCTCACGCTTCTGTTGTTATGTGTTATTCTGTGTCGAGTTCTGAAAAAGCCGTAAATTATGGAAAAAAAATAGCATAAAAACAGTATATTTTCATATTTCTTTTTAATGGATTTTTATGAGAGATTATTAAGATTAATACAGAATTAATGTAAATATTGTTAACACTGTATGGTAAATTACACTGCATCAACACTTGCTACAATAACACGGAATCATTTATGTTTAAAATATTAAACATAGATTATTCAAGATCTAATTAGCACAACCCAGTGCTGTCTCTGTTTCAGACAAAACAATCCCAGTTTAGGTGCGTTCGTAATTATATAAATGCGTAGCACCTATAGTCGTCGTCTGGTCGTCCGCAAGAAACAAAAACTACCCAACAGAATGGTTTAAAATTTAATATATAGAATCGTTATAAAATTTTGTCGAGTCATTTCAAATTTTGTGAAAATCGAATCACAAATTAAAAAGATATTAAAAAAGTTTTCTTTATTCTATTAAATCCTATCATACGTAATCTGTATAATAAAAGCGCAAGTCATGTGACTGAGGAAAAAGAATACGGGCTAACCTGCTAACCACTTCTTTTTTCATATGCCAAGCGGTCATTTTTATTCAACATTATTTCTTCGAATAAAATTGCATAAAAGTTACATTTTTAGAAAGATCATTCAAAAAAAGTGTTTGCTCGAGAGATGAGTTACATTAAAAAATGTATAGATTCTGAGATAACTTCAGTAGAAATTAGGTTAATAGCCGAATATCTCAATCCATTAAAGTAAATAAACACAAAAGATTCGTTCATCATGAGTCATAGAAATATTAAACCATGGAGGTAATCATTCATAAAGCAATATCTCATGTTGAATTTTGCAGCAGTCGGGTGTCGAAAAAAATTCGCATCTGTAAACGTGGCATTACTAATAAGAAAAAAAAAGCATGCTCATTTCGCTCGTAACAGACGATATAATTCATTTCACAGAAATAATAAAGATAATTTTTTTTACATTGTAAAACTAGTTATAGTACGGTCGCACCTCATTTGTCACGTTTAACGTACATTTCCAACTTGTTTGTTTGTTCCTTGCTACATTAAAAAAAATAATAAACACTATTTATGCAGAATGTTTAGTATCGAAGAATCTGTGCAAATATAAAATATTTTTTAATTTATTTATTTCACTGTCCATTTCCTATAAAGCATCGCTATTTCTTCAATCGCCGTATATTTTTTGAAAAGAGCTATGCATATTGTTTATGCTTAAGACTGTTGTGACATTAAGGTCACATTTACCCGTAATTAAATACCATATCAGATATCCTCCATGAGGTTCCAAAAAAAATATTATATGTATATTAATTGTGTGTATGTATATATATATACAATTTTTTCCGGCTGAACAACACGGAACTTTTTTGCTATATTCGCACTGTCATTTTTATACATAAAAGCATGAAATTTACAAGTTTTAACTACTAAAGTGATTTAGAATCGAATAACGTTTTTCACTTTTCTATAGATTTTGAGTTGTAATCAATTTCTCCCTTATGAACTTTATCAGACTGTCATGTCCAGAAAATTGGTTTATATTGTTAACTTTGACGGTCATTTTCTGAAAACTGATTTGCTTTTACAAAAAAATGGAAAATACTATTTAATTACTTTGTTTTTAATAAGAGGACCTGAAAAATTTTTGAATTTAAGAATAGTGAATGACTTTGTGAATGTGTCAGAAGATAACTAATTTGGATTTGTAAAATCGTAAGTAGCCCGGCATATTTTATTCTTTAAATTTGAAAAAATGATTGGTTTATTTCAGAGGCGCCAACTTTTAAAAATTTCAGGGGGAGGGGGGGGGGGCGTTGGGGAAGAGTAGATTGAACAGATAAAGGGACAGACCTTCTATTAATTTTTATTTCCAGAGGGGGGGGGGCGATGCCCCTGTGAAAATTTCCAGAGAATTTTTATGGCCTTGTAGTCGGCGCCTATGATGGATTTAATTTGTTATCTTGTTCATTATTATAAATATTTTCAAGCCGTAAGCAAAAGTATGAACTTTTTTAAGCTACTTTTATCATATTATTTCGATATCTGCAAATAAATTCCTTCAAAGAATATATTTTACGCGAAATAAAACATTTTATAAAATCTAAGTATACTTAACAACTTAACAATATCATATCGTTAATTTTTCTTTTTGTTCCTTGATTTATTATTCATTGATATTATTTTGTTCCTTGAAGATTTTGTACTTTAAGATGAAAAGTTATTTATGTTATGTTACATGAAAGTTATTTAAAGTGAAATACATTCAAACGTGTAACGCGGTAATATAATTTCCTCTACTAACCACTACTTGTAAAACCCGTGGGGAAAATATATATATATATATAACTTAAGACACATGTATATTCAAAACAATTCACAGATAATTCTGTAAATTTCTTATTTATAAATTAAATTTATATCATTTAATTAAAACAAATTTTATATTCTATTGGTTAAAGATGATATTTTCATTGTAATTCCATTTCTTCTTTATGCGGAAAAACTCCTCCCATAATTTTTTTATTGTGACATAGGTTTCACAAATTTTTATCATTCACTAATATGTAAGGAAAGATCAGAAGAATGAAAGACATTAGTCCCCTCTTCCCAAAGCAAACAAGTAAACATAACAATCTGTTTCATGGAATTGGAACCAGTTCCATGAAAGAAGCTGCAAACTTGTCATGTACGACAAATTCAAAAACATTATTGTAGGCTGTTTCGCTTTATTTTCAGATTCAGAAGCCTTTGGTTTCAACCCCGCTTTCTTAAGATAAATTTCACATGGTGACAATCCTACAAAGAAAGTAAGCTTTATGGATATCAGTCAATACAGAATTGTTGCTGGGTCGGTACGGGCAGGAATATCCTGCGGTACGGTGTAATTTTTACAAAGCAACAAAGCGGGGAATGTCCTAAGGGACAATCTTCGACAGTCTGTTGTATGTTAAAGAAATAGAGAAAAAAGAAGGTTTATAGATGAAATTTTTTCTGGTTTTGTTTCCAGTTTAAAAACGAAATTGGGAGGAGGAAGGGGGGGGAGGGGTCCTCTTTGCTTAGATTTGGCAAGAAGATGGAAAAAATTGGGAATTTAAAGTGAAATAGTGGCTGATAAAGTGATCGGAATGCCCAGTCTCACACTAGATTAGACAAAAAATTATAAAAAAAAAAATAATAGAAATTTAATGTTGTTTTAATCAGGATGTAAAGTTTCACGCTAGGTCGGGCAAAATCTTTTGCAGGTCGGGCTTTGCCCGACCTGGCCCCCACCTAGCTACGGGCCTGAGGTGTCGCTGTTATGTTCTGTTTTTCAAAATTTCCTCGATAGCTATATCTGAAGAACAAACAGATTGTCACTTAATTTTGATTACCGTCGATTTGATTTACATTAGAAGATAGTTTTGTGATGGCCACCTAGTTTTATGAATACCATGTAATCCAACCCGAGCTACCCAGGTTAATTACGCCCGAGATACTACCCGGTGTACAGAATATTGATGAAAATTCTTTTTAATTTAATATTTTTCGTATTAGCCGCATGCTAGCGGTCAATCACGAAACAATTCAATATTTACAACAACTTTTATGATTCTGATTATTTCAATGTTTAAGTGCGTAGTTCGATTCCATATTTGTTATATTCGTGTTTTATTTAGGTATTTATTTGAAAATTTTTAATATATTTTTATTTTCTTCTATCTTTACAAGAAGAAAGTATTGGATTCATGAAAATTTTAGATTTATGGTTTCCGACCGATTTATACGTTTTAGAAGGTCCTGAACACGATTTGACTGTTTTTAGAAAATGTCTGCCTGTGACTCTCTCTGTCTCTCTGTCTCTATGTGACAAAAATTTGGTGGGCGCTCTATCCCAAGAACTAATGCACGAAATTTAATAAAACTTTATATTCAGTTAGTCCTGATATAACTTGGTGCTGATTAGTTTTTGGTGAAAATCGTCCAATAGGTGGCGCTACTATGCTGCATTTTTCGCGATTACCGCAATAGCTCTATCTCAAGAACTAATGCACTTATTTTCATCAAACTTCAGATTCAGTTAGACCTTGACATAAGTAGACGCTGATTAAGTTTTGGTGTAGATATCCCATCAGGTGGCGCTGCTATACCACGTTTTGCATGATTTTTTAAGATAGCTATATCTCAAGAACTAATGCACGGAATTTCATCAAACTTCAAATTCTATTACATCATGACAAATATATTCTGCTTACGTTTTGGTGTAAATAGCCCAACAGGTAGCGCTGCTATGCTACTTTTCTCATTATTATCACGATAACTATAACACAAGAACTAATGCACGGCTTTTCATCAAATTTCAGATTCAGTTAGACGTTGACATAAGTTGTTGTTGATTAGGTTTTGGTCTAAGTCTCCCAACAGGTGGCGCTGCTATGCTGCATTTTGTAGGATTTACGCGATTTTAGCAATAGTCATATCTCAAGAACTAAAGCACAGAATTTAATAAAACTTTAGATTGAGTTAGACCTTGATATACATTGGTGCTGATTTTTTTCAGTGTATGCGAAACCTGTGTGAGATAGAAGAAAGTTTTGGGATTGGTACATCTGACTAGTTTCAATTTAGTTATGGAATATTATTACACAGAAACAAACAAATGGTGAATTATTTACTTTGTATTAAGTGCAAACCACTTAATCTCCCGTAATTGTTTCCTGCGCAGTTTTAAAAATATTCACGTTTCAAAATCATATATTCTAATACGAGCAAATCTTGTGTGTGTGTGTGTGTGTGTGTGTGGTTATGCAAATTTTATCTTAAAAACGGCTCTAACGATTTTGACGAAATTTTGCATCCTACCGTTTTGGGGCACCAGAAAACGATTGGGATAGGTCACATGTTCGAGAAAATTCGATTAGTGGGTCATTTTGGGTCATTTTGGGTCATGGTCAAGCTAATTGTATCTAAAAAACGGTTCAAACGATTTTGATGAAATTTTGTATCCGAACTTTTTCGGGCACGGGAAAACTATTGGGCTGGGTCACATGTTCGAGAACTTTCGATTAGTGGGTCATTTTCGGGTCAATGCGGGTCAAATTAATTTTATCTAAAAAACGGCTCTAACGATTTTGATTAAACTTTGTGTCCTACGAGTTTCGAGCACGATAAAATCATTGGGCTAAGTCACATGTCCGAGAAAATTCGATTAGTGGGTCATTTCTGGGTCATTGTGGGTCAAGATCTAAAAAGCGGCTCAATTAATACTAAATTTTGCATACAATGGTTTTCGGACAGGAGAAGACTGTTGGGTTAGGTCACATGTTCGAGAAAATTCAATTAGTGGGTCATTTTGGGTCATTTTGGGTCATGGTCAAGCTAATTGTATCTAAAAAACGGTTCAGACTATTTACACTAAATTTTGCATCGTATGGTTTTCGGGCACGAGAAGACTGTTGGGCTAGGTCACATGTTCGAGAAAATTCAATTAGTGGGCCATTTTGGTCATGGGTCATTAGGGGTCAAGCTATTTTATCTTAAAATCTCCTCAGACTATTTACACTAAATTTTGCATCCTATGGTTTTTGGACACGAGAAGACTGTTCTAGGTCACATGTTCGAGAAAATTAAATTAGTGGGTCATTTTGGTCATGGGTTGAACTCAAATTTAATTTTGACCGAGCATGGCGCGGTCTTTCCTGCTCGTTACTTTAAAAACCATAAAAAATCGGTAAATTGAGGTCAATCACTAACAATAAATCTCTTCCGAATTACTCACGATTCCGTATTTTATCTTTAGAAACCTCAAGAAAACACTATAATTTCGAAATTTAATGCAGCATTTATAAAAGAAAAGTTTCTTTTGTTGCCATTGATTTTCGGAAACGTTTCCGAAGTAGTATCTGAATTTATACATGCATAAGAGTGAGAAAATAATATACTGCCATCGATTTTCGTAAACTTTTTAGAGTAGTTTTAATAGTGCATTAATGATTTTTTTTTAACCCGGAATGTAGGATTTTCGGATACTTTCAATACTCAAGTAAACATTGTGATGTTAAACAAACATGTTTTATACACAAACATGATAAATTAACAGTACTGAGATTAACATTAAAATGAATATTATTTTGTTACTCTTACATGTATAAATTCAATTACGCAGCTGAAAATGTTTAATTCAGAAATTACAGCATCCTAAAAATCGACATTCTGGTTTGAAAAATCTAATTACATACATTGCAAAAACTACTCGGAAACGTTTCCGAAAATCAATGACAGTAAAAAAAAAAAAAAAAAAAAATTCGAAATTATTTTTTAAATCTCGAAAATATATTGTATTTTCGATGACTATTACATCATTTTAATATTTTTAGAACTTAATTATAAATCAATTTTAAGACAATTTTCTGCTAGCCGAGCGCACGGGACAAATCGTCAAATATTCTGAATGATTACAACTGTACAAGAGTTACAACAACAATGAAGTTAACGATGCGCCAAACTATACGCTCTCTAAAATAGGCCTAGTGGCTGTGAAACTGCAACAAATATATTTTTTTAAAATCACACAGTAGAAAATAAAATATAAATGAAAAATAACGAGTGTAATAATTTTAAAAAATACGCTTTACTCATTGACATCAGTTTAATGTAAATTAAATTATGATTATACGTTGAGAAAACAATTTAAAAATCCTGTATAGATATTTCAAATAATGCATTTTTAGGTGCGTTCGTAGCAACTATAGTCGTCGTCTGGTGCGTCCGTCTGTCTGCATATAACAGCGAAAAAACTACCCAACCGAATGGTTTGAAATTTAATATATAAAATCATTGCAGAATTTTGTCTAGTCATTTCAAATTTTATGAAAATCGAATCAAAACTTAAAAAGATATTAATAAAAGTTTTTTTCATTCTAGTATATCATAGTTAATTAATTCATTGATATCCCATGATAGGTAATGATTCTAGGTTGCCATGGTGATTACGGCCTATTAATATGGAGTCCTATTATTTCCTTATTACTGAATTAAAAAACTGAATTTGTATACTAACTTGCTTAATTATAGCAATCCTATAATCTTCCGATAGTTTTTTTGGATAGATGTTCCAGGAGTAATAGATATTAAATGGAAAAAAACAGACTAAATATGGATTTCAAGTTCTGAAATTTTCAAAGCTATGCTTAAGTTTCCCATTGGAATTTCCATTAAGTATGAACAAAAGATAAAATGTTGTGATCTTAAAATGTACTTATTTTATTACAGAAACTAATCATATCACATAACAGACGATATAATTTATTTTTTCAGTGAAATAATAAGGATGATTTTTTTACATCGTTTTGTATTGGATATTTCCGCATAGTATAGTTTTAATGCAACAGAATTGTAATTAATTGTTTGTAACAGTTTAGTGTATTGTAACTTAATTTCATAAAATAAAATGAATATCTATAATATGAAAATCAGCACATAATATAAATTTTGTATTCATGCATTTTTGCATAAGAGTGCAACAGCTATTGAACCAAGATCTGAATATTTATAAAACTAATTATAATACGAACTCATCTCATTTTTCACGTTTGACGTACAATTTTCAACTTGTTTCTGTTCTTTTGCCTTATCTTAAAAAAGAAACACAGCAAAATTGGAATTTTTGAAATAATTTCACTAATTCGTGCTTTCTACCAAGTATTAATCAAAGTGGTAAATAGTTTAATTCCATCTTTATATACATAAATCAAGTTAAGTTAAAAAAGTAGCGTGTAATATTATAGTAAAATATTTTAATAAGACAAAAATGAAATTGTATCAGCTATTGTTAGGATTTTTTTCCTTTTATTTTATTTTGTACTCTTTACGATTTAATATATTTCATAATTAATTATTATAATTATTATTGTAATCAATTTTTCATTGAACACTCCCGTCATTTATTTCTTCAAAAATATAAAATTATATAAAAATAATCTATTAATTGATATTTAAGTTTCGAAAATATTAAAATATTGTATAGTCATGGGGTAGGAAGCATACAACTGTACCCGATGTAGTTTTACATTGTTGCAAAAATAATAATAATAATAAATCATTGTTGTGACATCGCCTTTTCTTTCCTTTATTTTATTTTTATTTTATTTTTTTCAATTTTGAATTGATTTTGGATCGAATATAATCAAAATATAATTAAAATTAATCGATTAATTGTTTATTCATAATCGTGTCCGACGCCATATATAACGCCATATATTAAACGTATTGGAACTGAACAACATAACTTGCAGTCATGAAATCAGCCGTGATTAAGATAAATATTGAAAGCTTATAAAAGGGTGTTTTTTTAAAAACCTTTTTTTACTTTTATGTATATTATTATATTTTGTCATTCTTCATTTTTGATAACACATAAATAATGCAGTTTTACCGACTTCTCATTTTGTGTCTACTGAGGTTTTTAAATTTATCTTTGATTGAAAAAGAGTAAAACGTCGATGAAATTTATGTTATTTTTATGTAATTGTAGTAAAATGTTTCAAATTTGAGAATAAAACTGTATATTATGATAGGCATGATATCATTTTGAGGTACGGATTCTTTTTATCTGAAAATTGGAGCATTTAAAGGCCTTATTCTCAAGATTTGCGCAATGAATGCGAGAAAATGACATCCTTTTTACGAATTTAGTGTTTGGAATGAAAATGCATGTTTTCTTTTAAATGTGACACCATTTTCAGCTATAAAAGAATTCTGCCATTTTGAAATAAGAAGTATAGGGTGAAAACCCCAGTTATTGACACCTAACCAGTAACTGACACTTGAGCAAAAATCTAACCCAAATAAGCATTTTGTTGCAAAATTCTGCAAAGTAATGTCATCTAGAGGTAAATGAGACACTTATTTTTATTTTGGAGTCAATTTATTCATGACTAGAGGGCCAAGAACGTATTCAATGAGGAATAAACTTTTGAGAATACAAAAAATGCCATTTTGAAGCAACCATCTTATTTCTAAAATTAAGGAAGTGTTTTTCTAATCTATTTGTAAGGCAACCATCCTAAACTTTTTTCTTAAAGTTCTACTAATAGAAATTAGTTTAAAGATGCATATGATATATTAGGGCCATGATTTAGGGTTTGTAGTTATTTAATTAACTTAATGGGTTAAAATAATGCGCGGGGGGGGGGGGTGCCAGTTATTGGTTCTTATAATTTCATTTCACCAGTCTCTAACAGACGTGTTATTTATTGATTATATTAAAGAAAGTTGAAATCTATTATTTTAACTGCTTAAAAATGCATAATAATAAATTAAATTTATCTTGTAGTAAACGCCATTAAAATTTAAGTTGTTTTACGAGTGTCCGACACCAGATGTCAGTTGCTAGTTCATAAATGTCAGTTATTGGATATCTGCATTACTAATAATACAGTACTAAATATTACTGCTATTACTTACTTGCTCTTACTATATATTCTGCATTATTAATAATGCAGTACAGCCTACTAAATCCCACTTTTTATTATAGAAATTGATGTATTTTGTTTTTATAATAAAGATTAAAGTATTTTAAAGCATTTTAATCTTTTAAAATAAAGTGTCAGTCACTGGTTCACTTTGTGTCAGTTATTGGTGTTTCAAAATAGGTTGGTGTCAGTTACTGGAGTTTTTTACCATATTTATGAATAAAATTAATTTTTTTATAATAAAATATATAATTTTGCAAAATTTTGCAAACAATAATTTTTTAATAATAAACTACTATCCTTTAAAAAACAAAGGTAAGTGTAAAATAGATTTAAATGTTTGTAATAGTGATTTGAACAAGAAAGAATCCTTGAAGTGGCCGTTACTGGGGGGTTTCACCCTAATCTTAGAAGTGCTGAATGTTTTTGTCGTGGAATTGACATTCTGAAAATAAAACAACTTTTTATTAAAAAATAAATACGAAATATTTTATGTTCTATATCTTAAAATATAAAATGTCGATCTTTCTTCATTCCACTGACTCCAATATTAGGATCTTTAATCTCAGAATTTGCGGAATGAAAAGTCAGTCATTTTCATAAAACTTACAATTTTAGGAATGTACTAGGGGACTCTGTACCTCGCTCGCTAGTCCTCGGAAACATGTTTTAAACGTCGCTATAAAAATTGAAATAAATGAACACATCACAGAAAATCTTGATTGTATTAATTTTTTCTAATCAAAGAATTTTCTCGTACGCTACATTATTAAATTTCATTTTTTTTCTAATTTTCTTACTAAATCGTTCAATAAATGTTAGAGGATTCAGTCGTTTTACGGACAGAAATAAAGTCTAGAAACTACGGTGTGATATTGACACAATCATAGTAATATATTTTATTTTCATGCATGAAAATCCATCTTTTGAAGTTGATGTAATTTACACTATCGGAATTAATCTACATTTCTGAGTTCCGAGATTATTGTGCCATTTTTGCAATCATTTTAAAATGTTTGAATTTTATTGAGTACTGATTATTATTACATTTAAATAACACAATTTTCGAAAACATTTTATTCCTTTCAAACCAAATATCTTTATTAAATAAATAAATCGATCACATATTTTATTTTCAAGGATGAAAATCCATCTATTGAGGTTGGTGCCATTTACACCACTGGAATCATTTCACGTTTCCGAGATTAGTGCACCATTTTTACAATCATTTTAAAATGTTTGAATTTTATTTAATACTGATTATTATTATGTTTTTGCCAGCAGAAATAGAGTTTAGTGAATATGACGTCATATTGACACTATCCGAGGCTAACGAAAAAGACAGGATACCGCGGTGCATTCCACTTATCTTTTTTTTACAGACTACTAGAATGACGTGTGGCTCTTTTTGTACACCTGCATTGGTACATTCGAGCATCACGTGACTCCGGCGGTCTGTAAAAAATGATACGCGTAAAGCACCGCGGTAGCCTTTCTTTTTCGTTAGCCTCGGACACTATCATAGTAAAACATTTTATTTTTATAGATGAAAACGATCTTTACGCTTGAGAATGACGTCATTTGTACCATTCTGC
Organism: Maratus michaelseni; assembly: GCA_963931845.1. Classification (NCBI taxonomy): domain Eukaryota; kingdom Metazoa; phylum Arthropoda; class Arachnida; order Araneae; family Salticidae; genus Maratus; species Maratus michaelseni. The sequence continues at coordinate 109,125,689 of OZ007597.1, read as the reverse complement.
CATTCCGAGATTGTGTAGTCATTTGATAAAACCGTTTTAAAATGTGTCGTGTATTAAAATGAAGGTATTACACTAAAATGGCAACGCGCGAATAGCCAACTTTTATCTGCGGTGTTTTGGCAACGGGCAGAAACTTTGGAACTGGGATAAAATGTTGTTTGGATAGATTTATGTTTATTGTTAAGTGTTTGTTTCTGTGTAATGTAGTTAATAAATAATGTGTGTTATAGAAACGAATCTTCAATAAATAATTATAAGACATATAAAGATATACACTAACAAAGAATGGTCACACTGGCGACGAGTTAAACTTTGATGCATCTAGTTTTGTAATCTTGCTACTTTAGATTACTACTTCAATTTCGGAAGATTGGAACAAGGTAAGAAAATCTTATTATTCTATTAAAATGGAACAATTAGTTGAAGAATTAATTAAACAAAATAAAGCGTTAATGGATGCGCTAAAGGGGGATAGCACCCTAAAGAATAATAAGGTTTCTGGAGTACAATTTGAGAAATATGATGAATCACTAGAAAGTTTTGATACCTTCATGGATAGGTTTGAAGCCTTTCTAGATATACAAAATGTTCCTAAGGAAAAACGCTCAAAAACACTAATATCAAGTTTATCTGCAGAGCTATATAACTTGTTAAAAAATCTTCTTGCTCCACAAAATCCCAGTGATCAGGAATATGAAGCGCTTAAACAAATTTTGCAAGAACATTTGAATCCGAAACCATTAATAATACCTAGTAGACACACGTTTTTAAACAGGAAACAACATGAAGGGGAAAGCGTTAGTTCTTATCTTGCTGAACTTCGCTCTTTAGCAATTCCTTGCAAATACACTCAACTTATGTTGAATACTATGCTGAGAGATGTTTTCGTTAGTGGTTTACGAGATAGGGCAATCCTAGATCGGCTATTTGAAGAAGACGATATCGATCTCGATAAAACAGTTAAGATCGCTTTAGCAATGGAACGAGCTAATAAAGGAGTTAATGATATAATTGGTAAGCCACAAGGGATTAAAGCCGTTGGTGTATATAAGGGAAAAAATATAACACCACAACCTAAGAACACACAAAAGAAAAATAACATAGTACATTGTTCTAGATGTAACGGATCAAATCATAATAAATTTAACTGTAAGTTTAAAGCAAGTAAATGTAGAGTTTGCCAGCGTATTGGCCACATTGAACGAGCTTGTTATTATTCTAAGGAGGCTAAACCAAACAAAATGGTGAAGCAAAAACAGTTTCATGTAAATGATTCAGAAGTTCAAAATTCAATTCCACTTCATAGTTTAGAAGTAGAGAACGTTTGCATGAAAGAAGAATTTCCTAAAAGACCTCCCATTATAGTAACTGTTGAAATTGAAGGTAAATCGGTTGAAATGGAAGTCGATACAGGCGGTACAGTATCAGTAATGAGTTTAAAGAGATTTAAAGATATTTCGAAGAAAAAAATATGTCCTACAGACTTGAAATTTAAGACCTATAATGGTGAAACTCTTAAACCCCTGGGTTACTCAACAGTTAAAGTAAAATAAAAGAATCAAACAGAGTACTTAAATTTATATATTGTTAAAGAAGACTTAGACACTATCTTGGGTCGAGAATGGCTGTATAAAATCAATTTAGATTGGGTAAGGATTAAAGCTCTTACAGTTGTAAATCAGGGAAATCTTACAAAACTGTTAGAAGAATACGCAGACATATTTGATGAAAAATTGGGCGAAATAAAAAATTATGAATGCAGTCTTGAGTTAAAACCGGATGCCATTCCAGTTTTTTGCAGACCGAGACCATTACCGTTTGCAATGAAAAAGCGTGTTGAAGAGGAATTAGAACGACTTGAGAAAGACGGAGTTATCAAAAAGTCGAATATCTCAGATTGGGCGACTCCAATTGTACCAGTAGTTAAAGCAAATGGGAAAATTCGATTATGTGCTGATTATTCAGTCACTCTTAACAAAAATCTAAAAATTCAAAGACATCCTCTTCCAAAAACAGAAGAAATTTTTGCTTCACTGAATGATGGTAAGATATTTTCAAAGATTGACTTTAGTCAAGCTTATTTACAAATGAAGGTTCACCCTGACAGTCAAAAATTATTAACGATTAATACTCATAAAGGACTTTATGAATGCACAAGACTAATGTTTGGAATTAACTCAGCACCTGCTATATGGCAGAAATATATAGAAAGTGTATTGCATGATTTAGAAGGAGTAGAAGTATTTTATGATGATGCACGGATCGCAGCACCAGATTTCCAGACACATTTGTCAAGATTACGGAAATTTTTCGATAGATGTCGTCAACATGGATTGAGAATAAATAAAGATAAATGCAAATTTTTCCAGAATGAAATTGAATTTTTGGGATATAAGATAAATGCACAAGGATTATCTAAAACAGATGAAAAGATTGCTGCAATTAAGAATGCTAAAATTCCTAAGAACGTTCAAGAAATTCAGTCTTTTATGGGATTAGTTAACTTTTATTCTAGATTCTCAAACAAACTTGCTACTTTAGCATATCCATTACACAACTTGACAAAAAAAGGTGTTCCATGGATTTGGGATAAAAAGTGTCAAGAAGCAATTCAAAACATAAAAGATGAAATCTGTTCTGATAGAGTATTAGCACATTATGATCCAAAACTTCCTATTTTCCTTGCAGCTGATGCATCTCCAGTCGGTTTGGGGGCAGTGCTCTCTCACAAATTTCCAGATGGTTCCGAGAGGCCTATTGCATTTGCTTCAAGAACACTTTCACTAACTGAACAACGCTATTCACAGATTGATAAAGAAGCTCTAGCTCTAGTCTGGGCTGTGAAAAAGTTTTATCTTTACCTAAAAGGAAATCGATTCACTCTCATTACAGATCACAAACCACTCGTGGCAATTTTTGCTTGCAAAAAGGGTCTTCCAGTTTTGTCTGCTACAAGACTTTTGCATTATGCTCTAGTACTACAGTCTTATCAGTTCGACATAATTTATCGGAATACTAAGGATCATGGTAATGCAGATTGTCTTTCACGATTACCCTTAAGGTCTGAAGATTTAGAATTAAAGGATGATGTTTCAGTTTTCCAACTTTCCCAAATTGAAACACTTCCAATAACAGCAAGAGATTTAGCCAAAGCAACTGCAAATGACGAAGATTTGGCACCCTTGCTAAATGCTTTAAAAAAGGGAACTTCTCTAAAAGGGAAGGAAGTCGAATATACTCTCCAGGATGGTTGCATTATGTACGGCCAAAGAGTCTGTGTACCTAAAAAATACCATAAAAAAGTTTTGGAAGAACTTCATCAAGGACATTTAGGAGTTGTTAAAATGAAGGCAATAGCCAGATCCTATGTCAATTGGAAAAACATAGATAAAGACATCGAAGATGTTGTTAAAAATTGTACAGATTGTTCCAGGATTAAAGATTATCCTCCAAAATCTAAAACACACCATTGGGAGTATCCAAGTTTTCCATGGGAAAGAATTCATGTTGATTTTGCAGGGCCAATTTTTGAGCATATGTTTTTATTAATTGTAGATGCACACTCTAAATGGCTCGAAGTCTATCCTATGAAATCGACAACTGCCTTGAAAACAGTAGAATGTCTAAGAGATTGTTTTGCTCGTTTTGGATTACCAGTCATGTTAGTCAGTGACAACGGACCACAGTTTTCCTCATATGAGTTCCAAGAATTTATGCAAAATAATGGAGTTTTTCATAAAACGAGTGCACCTTTCAAGCCCTCCAGCAATGGTCAAGCAGAAAGGTATGTACACACTTTGAAACAATCCCTTCGAGCAATGCAAAACTACCCTGGTAGTATCAATCAAAAAATCAACTGCTTTCTGTTACAATATCGGAAATCACCGAATATGACTACAATGCAGTCTCCAGCAAGTATGTTCTTGAAAAGAGAGATTCGTACGAGAATTGACCTCTTAATTCCTAATACTAAAGAAAGAATTCAGAATAAAATTAGGAAGGATATATATTTCAATGATCGGTATTTTGAAGTGGGTGAAAAAGTAGCTGTACGAGATTACACTGCAGCTAATTCAAAATGGAAATTCGGTCGTATCATCAGCCGAGATGGTGAATTACATTATACCATAAATGTTCAAGGCAATTTGGTTAGACGACATGTTGATCAAATTCGATCAGCAGGTGAAGAAGTGGACAATGATGTTCAGTATAAACCAAGAGTAACTAATATGAACGTCCCATCTGATCCAACAGTGACTTCAACGGAGACAGATGAAGCATCGACTGAGCCACCTACGACCTCCGAGGATATCGCCAAAGATATGCCTCCATCACTGCCAACAGTCACACCTCCAAGTGCTCCTTCAGTTAGCACACCCCAAGTTGTCCAAAATCCAGTGCAACTAAGACGATCTAAAAGGATCCGGAAACCTCCAAAAAGATTGTGCTGTTAATTTGAAAGGGGAGGAAACTGTCGTGTATTAAAATGAAGGTATTACACTAAAATGGCAACGCGCGAATAGCCAACTTTTATCTGCGGTGTTTTGGCAACGGGTAGAAACTTTGGAACTGGGATAAAATGTTGTTTGGATAGATTTATGTTTATTGTTAAGTGTTTGTTTCTGTGTAATGTAGTTAATAAATAATGTGTGTTATAGAAACGAATCTTCAATAAATAATTATAAGACATATAAAGATATACACTAACTAACAAAGAAGCGTCACAAAATGTTTGAATTTTATTGAATGGCAATACAAAATACTACACAATAACTTTTAAATATGACGTCATTTTCACTGGTTAAGGTATGCTTCTGATGGGCGACTTGTGATCAGGCAAATCGAATTTTATGTTACAGTTACAACGCTTACAGCGCCTAAGAATACATGGTATGTATTCTAGGCGCTGTAGTTACAGTATAGTGTCTAGGCGAGAAACTTCTTCTATTACAAAAAATTAGACGCTATGAACCCCTCCAGTGTGATGTCACAGGCAACTCAACTCCGCGTAGCAAACGTAAATTGATTCCATACAAATCATTCAAATAACATTGACACACTACTACAGCGCCTAGAATACATAGTGTGGAAACCGGCAACTGGTGTAATGCTTTAAAAAATGCTAAAAAGTTGTAGCCTATAAATGTGCAACGGTGCTCCTACGAAGCCTACGATAATGTTGCAACTAGAGACAAAAAAAATGCGTATCACGATTTTTAGCCATGCTTTCATAATTTAAAAAAAAAACTTATAAAAATCACTAAGTCAGAGGAGAAAATGATATAATTTAAGTATTTAAAATACTTACCACCAGCCGAAACATTCTAATACAATGTCAAGAGTTAGCAGGTGGCGCTGCGAACCCATCCTAATATTTTCAGCAACGTTGTACATTTATTGGATATAATTTTTTAGTACTATTTTGTAGCCGGTTTCCACACTATGTATTCTAGGCGCTGTAACACTACTTCGCAACGTTTGTGTTGACACAATTTGCGGTTGATACGCAGAGTTTAGTTGCCTGTGACGTCACCACTGATGGGGCCTATAGTTACAGAGATAAATGCTTGCTTTAATTTAACTATGATGTCATTTTTATCAATGCAAACGATTATTATTTTTCTTTTTTTCTTTAAAATTAGCGTCACTGAATTTCAAATTATGAATTAATTGTTTTGCAGCCTAATAAATGATAGAGTTTTTAAACTAATCTAGAATGAAAAAGTATTAATTTTTCTATGTAATTTATCATGTGATCTATTTTTTACCCATTCACATTCTATCTTCATCGTTTATTAAATCGTAAATGTTATTTTATCTTCATCGTTGATAAAATCGTAAATGTTGTTGTATATTTATCGCTGTAAACAAAAAACCCATAAGACTGTTTGATAAAAATAAAATTGTTCTGACCGTAATGAAAGTTTAAAATAAAGCAAGGAAAATTATTTAAAAATTTTGTTTTTCTGTGAAATACAGATTTTGATTATTTGTTAGATACTTTTTGACAAGAAATGGCAGATACAAAGTCGGTAAGACAGTTACTATTATTTACATTGAAATTCAGTGAAATGATTAACATTAGTTTTCCCGAATTTTGAACAATTTACCTTAGCTGGAATATTTTGCAAATTTGTGTACTTTAACGTAATATTCAGTAACATCTATTTTACTGTTTATTTCGTGTAACAAGTGTGTATATGTTACACTAGATTCATTTTCGTCCAATTGGAAAATTACAACTCATGTGTATATGTTAGTTTATTGAAAAATGTGATATTCACCAAAATATGTTAAACTGTTTAAATTCGAAGTCAACAAGGGGAGAAAGTTCCATAAGCGACAGAGTCGCCAATTGGCGAATTTTATTGAACCCGACTTGGGGCAAATTTAATGTCATTGCTGTCATAGGGGAACAGCTGTCGCAGACAGCTGTTTCCCAGTCGGGGGTTGTCATAATGTTTGTTTTGCGTCATTTTGGCGAGAAATCCCCGTTTTTGGATACCTGTTAGGCCTAGCTTACTAAAAAAGCATGCCAGTTTTATTTTATTATGAAACAGTTTATTTTATTATCACACACAATGATTAATTTATTATAAAACACACGGAATCTGCTCTAGCGAGTTGCCATACAAAACAAAATCTTGCCAAAATCACCGGGTTGCCCAGGCATAAAATCGCCATTTTGCGGCAAAAAGATACCCCGGTGGGTCTGTGACAGTTGTACATACTTTAGTACTCTGTTATTGCTTAAATAAAGCGTAAAAAAAAAAAAAAAAACTTAGTCTTATCAATAAATTGGCTAATACTCCGTAATCGGATCTGTTTGTGCATCACATTTGAACGAGCATTGTGGTTTCAAGTGTATGGAAAATAGAACAATGGTTACAATAATGAACTTAATTATGCGCCAAAACACGCTCGCCAAAATATGTCAATTGGCTGAGCATTCGATTATGGAACTTTCTTCAAAAAACAATTAATAAAAATATTTATATTATGATTAATAATAATCTTATTTTTGACAACATTTATTTGGTTGTGTTGTCTGTATTTGCTGCTAATCAGGGTTTTAGTCAAGGCAGTCTTCCGTAACCGGGTCCGCAGCCAATTGGTGTATTTTAGTAACGCTAGTCTTAACGCTTTCCAACATAGTTGAAGTATGTTTATGAATTTTATTTGTCAGTCTGCCTGTCTGTCCGTCATATAACTCAAGTAAATATACTGATTGTCGTGCCATTGATATATATTATTGAGATTTACCATGGCATGTTTCGTATTGAAAATGAAGTTCTGTAACATTTATAGATCGTTTACAGGAGCACTGATCGAAATAATTCCGTTAGATTATGGTCTATGGAGGAAAATCGTTTGCAGTGTATTTTAATGATGTTACACTATTTCAAACTAATTGAAATCGATATACATCACTAGGGTGCACTACAAGATGCTTACTATAGAATAGGGTGTGCATATTCACTTGGGAAAAGGAGGGTGGTCAGCAGATGGCGGTTCCCCCACCGGTCGTAGAGCATACAGGAACTCCCCCTGGTCGTGTTCGTTAAAAATTCTCCAGAACTTGAGTACGGCGGTTGACGTGCCTGACGGGCATCTTCAGACGCCTGGTGGCGCAGCTCAGTTTTATCGTTCATATACAGGGACACACAAAATAATTTACTTATACAGCTGTCTGTTAGAAATAATTGTTGGAAGCGCGGTTTGAATTGTTCGTTATTGAGTTCGAATTTATAATTCGTTTTTAGGGGACTCAAAAGAATTCTGTTACATTATTGACTATAGGGAAAAGTTCTCTGCGGTGTATTTTAATGATGTTACACTATTTCAAACATAATGAAATTGATGTGTTTTCTGAGATCACTAAAACATGCTTTCTGTAGAATATGGAGTGAAAAGCACTTATCATTCATTTACAGGGTCACACAAAAAAATTCGGTTATATAATGGTCTACGGGGAGCATTTTATTAATGATGTTACACTATTTCAAACAAAAAAAATTACTATAGAATGTGACGTGTACATAACAGCGTTAATTTCAGAGACACAAAAAATGTTTCGGTTACAGTACCATCTGTATGGTGTAAATGCTGGAAGTGGGTTTTCAGTTGTGGCATGTCATACGTTTTTAAGTTTAACTAAATTTTTGTATAAAATTAGCATACATTTTATGTTAATTATTAAATAGTTAATTCGTATTACCTACTCCTTTTAAATCATTTTCTAATTTTGAAAGTTTCATTTACAGATAACGACATCTGATACTGAGACAGATGATTCGAAATCTGCAGAAGGTGCTGAAGGATCTTTAGAAACAGGCACAAGTGAAGAATTTGGAAAAAGTGAAAGCACAATGAGTGAAGAAGAAGTAGAGGGATCAGAAAGTTCAGAAGACTTAGATGAATTAGAAGATGTACAAAAAATGGTTGTCGGTGAAAAACCACCTGGTGAAGTCAAAGATGTTACTGAAGTTAGTGAAGAAGCAGGTAAAGAACCTGACAAATCAGAATTTACAGCTGCTGATGAAGACTTAGAAGACGAAGAACAAGTTCGACAAGAACTGCTTTTAAAAGAAAAAGAACAGCAGCTCTCGGCCAAAGAAGAAGAACTAAAGAAAGAAGAAGAACGCAGAGATAAAATGAAAGTTTTACTTTCCGGTTACTTAGAATTAAAGGCGAAAAAAGAGATAGAGAAAGCGATGTTAAATGAGAAAAAGATAATTGCTCAATGGTTGTATCCTTTTAGAGCAGCCTATCAAAAGGAGTGGGGATTAGAGATGACGAAACTTAAGTTAGCATTTCAGAGGGCTCTCGATTATAAGAAAGCTCATATTCATGCAATAGAAAGAGAGCGTAAACTTTGTGAGCTTAACCATTTATGGGCTGATTGTGCACACTATCAGATATCTGAAGAACTTTTTGATTTTTTGAGAAAAAGATGCGAAGAGCTGAAACAAAAATACCTTGATGAGCTGGAAGAGACTAAAAAATATTATTTAGAACGGGAGGAAGAAATTTTGGACAAATGTGTGAAAGCTGAAGAACGGGCAAAACTTTTGGTTCAGTTGCGGAACGACATACATGAAAACATACTTAAGCAGACAAAAGAAGCATTAGAAAAATATAAATATCAAGGAGAGTTTCTGAAGGAAAAAGAAAAAGAATTAATCGACTCACAGCACGTGACTTACGTCGAGAAAATTGCTCAAGAGCTGCAGACAGCTATTTCCCCTAACGAACATAAAATGGATGAAATACGAGAAATTTTTAATGAATGGAAGGATAAGTACGAGAATTTCACACAAATTTTTGCAAAGAACAAGAAAGAAATGCATATCGTAGCCGATGAAATACCTGCTCTTGAAGAACGAGTAGAAGCTGCGCGGAAAAGACTCGAAGATATAAAGAGAGAGACGAAACAAAAGAAAGCGTTTCAGATGGAAGAAGTTGTTCATTTGCAGTCCGTATCCAAAAAGTATGAAAAAATAAGACCTTCTATGAGAAAAATGATATCAGAAAGTGAAGAAGTGATGGAACAACTGCGAGAAAGAAAGAAAAAGTTGGAAAAAATTATGAAATTGAAGAAGTTCTGTGACCAGTTGGAAGCAGAATGTGACAGAATAAGTGCTGACATTCCATTCTTAGATCCTTCGGAAAAAGAACAGATTAAAGAGAACGAGTGTTTATCTTTCATTAGAGAATTGTGTTCCGAAGATATCGAAGATCAATCTCTGCTTGAGAACATGTACCGTAAAATTAATAGAGTGAAGTTGCAAAATCAAATTCTTCAACATGACATCGAGAAACTAAAAACTAAAAGAAAAGCATTGAAAAGTGACATGTTAAAATACTTGCAGAATATATCTTCAGGAGAATGGCAAAGAATACCCGAAGAGTTGCAGTTTGATTCAATTTCTCCTGATATTCCAACACAAATTCAAGCTCCACAAACTAAAAAGATTGATGCCAATGAGCAACATAAAAGGAATTTAGAATTGCTCAGAAGAAAATGTTGGCCCATTAATAGTAAGATTTTAAATATGAAAGTGTTGTAAAAAGTGAAAATGATTTTAATGGTTCATTTATATTTCTTTAAAAAATAAAACATTTTCCCCTTTTCTACGTTAAAAAAAATACATTTAAGTGTTTCAAAATCATACTGAAAAACTAAAAATTGATAAATATGCACTGTTAAAAACTTGCAGCAAACTGTCCAGTCATTTGACCGTTCTTATAGAAAATGATTACATGACCGTAATTTAACTGTATTCTGACCATATTATTGCCCATATTATGGTCAGAATAGAGTTAAATTACGGTTATGTAACCGTTTTCTATAAAAACGGTCAAATGACTGGACAGTTTGCTGCAAAATTTTAACAGTGTAGTTTGGAACAATGACGTGAGGATTTATTTATTGCAAAGAATATTCAAGGGCTTGAAGTTTGATCCTGTTTCATTTGATATCATTTAATACCTATACATTACACATCTGCACCCTAGGCAAATTCAAAGGCTGATGTACAACATAAAAGAAAGTTGAATTGCCTATAAGAAAGCAACGTGGCCCATTAATAGTAAATTTTAAGCATGAATGTGTTTTAAAAAGTGAAAACGATTTTAATGGCTCATATGTAGATTTTAATGGCTCATATGTATTTCTTAAAAAATAATAAAACATTTTCCGATTTTCCACGTTTAAAAAAAATGTTTGAGTGTTTCAAAATCATACTGAAAAACTAAAAATTGAGAAACATGGTTTGGAACAATACGTGAAGATTTGGAATATTTATTGCAAAAAATATTCAAGGGCTTGAAGTTTGATCCAGTTTCGTTTGATATATCATTTAATACATAAATATACACAACTTCACCTAGACAAATTCAAAGGCTGATGTACAACATAAAAGGAAGTTGAATTACTTAGAAGAAAAGGTTGGCTCAGTAACAGTAGGATTTTAAGTATGAATGTGTGTAAAGAATGAAATATATTTGAATGATCCATTCATTTCTTTTTAAATAAAGTATTTTTTCATTTTCCTTTTTTTAATGAAATGATTAAACGTGTCAATGTCACGCAGAATAACCAAAAGTTAGAAAACAGGCTTTTTAACAATGACTGAAAAGTTATTTATTGAAAATAACTTCGTGTAAGTGGCAAATGATATCCCAGGCTTTCATGTTTGACTCATTTTTTCCTGATACATCCACATCATATACATCTACACTTCATCAAGTTAAAGCATTCCAAGAATATACAAACTGTGTTAAATTGTAACGGAGAAAATGTTACTTTTCCCTGCTGTCTTCGGCATCATCATTATTTTTTTTATACCAAAGCTGTATGACAGTTTTAAAAACTAAATTGTTAAGGGGCTACAGCATATATGAGTAAATCAAAGGGATCATAAGCATGGCCATAATGTAAAACTTCTAAAACAAACAATTATGATGATAAAGGAGAAAATATTTTTGCTTTATACATGAGGAGCATATTCTGTTTGATATTATATTAACAAATTAAAGTTGCAAGTATTTTAATAAATGCCAAAATTATAAAACCAAATGTTTAAATATTTAATACGTGAGAGAAAAACAATAAGTATGGCGCGCATATAAAAATTAATACTTATGCATATAAAAATTATTTTATTCAGACAAACTTAATTTGCAATAATAATAAATCTCTTTAACTTTAGTCTAAAAGTAAAATTACTTTAAAGATTAACATAAAATTACTTTAAAGATTAACATAAAATTAGAGAAAAAAAAAAAAAAAAACAAGAACGTTTTGTGTATTTTTAAAATGCATTTTTTTTTTCAAAATTCCATTTTATTTTTGGTTTTAACAAGTAAACTCGTCAAAAATGCATAAACTATTTAACAAAATTACCTTAAATGGTTTCAGAGTAGCAGAATATGCACGCTCAGAATCTATCCTTTAAAAAAAACTTTTTTGAAAAAGGTCATTTTAAGAATTTTTAAACACACATAATTTTTTACTCCGCCCCCCCCCCCCCCCCCCGCGCACAGAATTCAGAAATGATTAAAAAACGAGATCAAGTTAAAACAGAAAATTGATTTTTTGAATGTTTGTTTAAAGTATTGTATCTCTTTTTAAAAGACTTGATGTTTATGAAGAATAGAAAATTACAAGAATTGCTTATTGGAAGAAAATGTTAGGTTATCAACAGTAAGATTTTAAATATGAAATAGTTGTAAAAAAGTGGAAATATTTTTTTATGTATTATTCATATTTTTTATGCATAACTCATTTAAATAAAGTGTTTTTTACAGTTGAATAAAATTTTTAAATGTTTCAACATGACATCGAATGACGTAAAAAATGAAAATGTTGCACTAGACATTGACATAAAGAAATATTTACTAAAGCACAATAGAGCAATACTCTATATATGACTTTTATATTTATTCATTGTTTTCAATGTGGTTCTGATTCACCTCCACCTATTTTAATAGGAAAATACAAGGGTAAGTCAGTTCGCATTTTAACAGTTCACAATATATATATATCATATTTGAGTGTGGTTTGCACCTTAGATGTTGAGACTGCTGACCAAGTCACTACCTGCCTGGTGGAGTGCTTAGCTGAATGGGTTGTGATCCTGGCTGCTGGGCGAAATTCACCTGATCACCGCATGGCAGTAATCCACGTGACAAGCAACCTAGCCGTCGTGGCTGCAGCGCTTCTTGGTGGCAATCTTGAGTTTCTTGCGTAGTCCGATTCCGAATTGCTAATTAGCTTTGCTCATTTAACTCCTAGGATTTTTTTCTTGTTTCGTACATTTTAATAAAATGTTTCAAATATAAATTGTAAGTAATGAGCACTATTAGAAATTTTAACTGAATATTTTAGCTTTTTTCTAGCAAAATGTGAAAACATTAAAATGAATAAGGAAATTTCTTTATTTGCAAATTTTATTTCACGTCAGAGTGATTTAAATAAATAAAATACTTCTTACTTTTTAAACTACATTTAATTCGAATATTCTACAAAATCTCTCCATTTTTTTTTGCCTACCTACATTATAAAAGGTACTTAACCTATTTCCTGTAAATTTCATGAATTTAGAACCAGTGATTGAGGTTATCTTTTAATATGCCTGCCATTGTCAGCTATCATTGGCGTCGTCAAGAAGAGGCAAGGAAGTGTTATTGAAACCCCTGGATTTCTAAATTTATTTAGCTAAAACTTTCTTTTTTCTGATCAATTTGAAAAAAAAAAAAAACAAGTGGGTAAGTGTGATCAAAGATCGCTCAAAGGGTTTCGTTTAATATTCCTTTCAAAACACTTTATCCTTTCTTTAATAAATTCAAACAAATTTCATTTAGCAACAACAAAAAAAAAGTCATGTTTTTTATAAAGTAAAAATTTACCGGTCTATTTTTTCGTTTTTTCGAATATCTAAACCAGCCAGATAGCGGGCCAAGCCCGCTATTATATTCTGTCATAATAATATCCGTCATACGGACTAAATGCAATATTTAAAAAAATAATTTCAAAATTAAACAAATTGATGTATACCTTCAAAATGTTAAAATATGCGAATATTTCCATAATCGGATTTTTATCACGATTCAATATGTTTCTCAAACTCATATATTTACCATTCTCTATTATTTATATTGATACTCGCTTTGTATTATTCTCAAACATTTGAAAAATTAGTTAAACTTCCCATATGACGTCAGATTTCCTTTTTAATTCTCTAATGACGTGACATTAATCTGCTTTGTTTACTTACTCATACTCATACTCCTTGTATTATTGAGAAATCTTAGACATTTTCCGTTTTATTACGACTATGACGTCAATCAATTTTATTTCATATTTATCTTTTTTTTCAATTGGTGAAACTTTTTATTTCATTTTCCTTTTTCACGTGGAAATCGTCTGATAGAAAATTAATTATTGTGGAAAGATTTTCACCGTGGATTTTTAATTTTTGGCATCTGCTATAATGAAAAATGTTTAAATTTAAAAGGAAAAGGCTGTTAGAATTTTGGTTTTTTATCTTTATTTATTAAAATAATACGAATTTTTCAAATTTTAATATTTTCAGCTCTTCACAGCTGATATTCTGATTTATACACAAAGTTTAAACTCTGTAAGTTACATAGTTTTCGAGAATGGCTCTGTGACAGACAGACAACGGAGCGGGAGCAATAGGGTTTCGTGAGATGAACGAAACCCTAAAAATGGAAAAGTTTTCTTCTCGCAAGTGACTTAGAATAATTAAACACTAAGAGAAAAGGAAACTAAGGATTTTTGTCCGTGGCGTCTTGCTCTCCTGAACACCCCGTGAACGATAGTTTTTAGGTATGTTTCCATTCTAGGATTATATTTTTACTTTCTTCTATCTTTACAAGAAGAAAGTATTGGATTCGTGAAGATTTTCGACGAATTCATACGTATTAAAAAGGTCTTGAACACGATTTGACTGTTTTTAGAAAATGTTCGTCCATGACTCTGTCTGTACGTATGTCACACAAATTTTGTGGGCACTCTATCTCAAGAATCAATGCAAAAAATTTAATCAAACTTCAGATTCAGTTAGACCTTGACATAAACTGGTGCTGATTAGATTTTCATGTAAATCTCCCAACAGGTGGCGTTGCTATGCTGCATTTTCACGATTCCCGCAATAGCTATATCTCAAGAACTAATGTACGGAATTTCATCAAATTTCGTATTCTGTTAGACCTTGACATAAATAGATCTTTATTAGGTTTGGGGGTATACCGCTCAATAGGTATCGCTGCTATGCTTTGTTTTTTATGAATTCCGCGATAGCTCTATCTCAAGAGCGAACAGATTGTCATATAATTTTTGTTGCAGACGATTATTTGATTTATATAGAAGAAAATTTTGTGATGGCACCAACAAACAGTTAAATATTGTCTTACACGGGTGGTTCAGGGATCAGGGCCCCTGACAAAAAGGAGAATATTTTTTTCTTATTCTTCATTTTGAAAAAAATTCTCCGTTTTGAAAAATATTGTCTTGCACAAGGAGTTCTGACAGAAATTCCTAGTTTTTCTTATTTCATGTTTATATTCTACATTTTATAAGACGTATGATGCAGGTCTAGGAAGCAGACTCCAGACACATCTATATTCCGAAACACTGCTTCTCACTGGATTTCGTTCTGCAAGCGCCCATATATCAGCTATTGATGTGTCAGTCATATAATATTTCAACGAATTTTACCAGAAATATCGCCATAAGACAGTTTTTATATAAAAACATTTTTAGTTTTTATGGTTTTTATTTAACACCTGTTAGCAATTAATGAAGTATACTGCTACCTAGAAAATAAAAATAAAACTGACATTACAATAATTTTAAGAAATAAATAAACTTCCAGATTTTGGGTAAAATTTTTCTAGATTAAAGACAAATTTCTAAATTAAAATAAAAAAAATGTGAAATGAAGTATAAGTTAGTAAAAATCGAATGATATAACTATTTCTTCACTTGAAAATGGCATTATTCATATAACTGACATTGGCGAATTACTTTACGAATTTGTAAAAGTAAAAGATCATCGGGCATCGTTCACCACCTCTCTTAAGTAATGAATAAAATAGTTCAATTTTTCTTTGTCTTCTTTTGAAACATATTCAAGAATTTGTTCATATTTATTTGCTTGGTCGCATTAAAATTATTACAAAAAACTCCAACAGAAGGTAATTTTGAAAATGTTAATGAATATAATTTTTCTATGCTTATTACTATGAAGTGTATGTAATAATGAAAGTATTTTACTGGAATCTTGTAATCTAAGATGATTATAATTTCAATTTCTGTTACAAAGTTTATAACTTTTCATTAAACAGTTATAATTTTTTTAAATATTATTCACATAGACAATAAAATATTCTCTCTAAAAATAATTATTATAACAATTGCGTGTTGCTTGAAATTAAATTAAAATTTTAACTATTAGAAAACTTTAATTATCCCTACTTTTAGTTGAAGTGTATTGAAATGTATACTAATGGAGGTTTTTTTGCTAAACTCAAAATTGTTGATTTAATTTAAAAAGAAAACGCTTGATATACTAAGCAATAGTACGAATTAACATTGAATATTTGAAATTCATTAATACTCATAAGCAATAACCACTATAAAAATGTTTTTATAAAATAAATATGTGGCAATTTTAAGGAAATTTTGATACATTTTTGATATAGACTGAAAATTAACATATTGGACGTAATATATGCTTGTATGATTGGAAAGTATTTAATAATTCATGTGTAAAGCGAGAAATTTTGCTTCTCTTCTCTTTCAAAAGGCGCCGAACAATTTTTTGTACACAGTACAGAAAATCTACGCTTTGGCTCTGTGTATATGCATATTATAAGCTTCTAAAAATCAATTTCTGTAAAATATTTATAGGTTACAATTCATTATGTTACGAATATTCATAATTATACTTGGAATACTTAATAATAACAGCACACAAAAAAATCAGCATGAAAAATTAACTATTACAAGAGATACGAATGAATATAATAAAAAATAATTTGACATTAGGAGATTAAAATTTTAACATCTGTATTATTTTAAAGATCTTTAACAAATAACTTCAAGTTTAGTGTCTAAAGTTTTGAAAAATTTCTAAAATTGAAACGTGATATCGAATTTTCACTTTAGCTTTGTCTCTATTTCAAGATGGAGACGGTCTTATAAACTTTCATTTATTATTATTATTATTATTATTATTATTATTATTATTATTATTATTATTATAGAATTAGAAGAGACAAAATTCTTAATTGAATTGCACTTTTTGCATCCATCTGTGACAATTTAGTTATAAAGCTGATTCATTTTCCTTTTGACAAACTGTATATCATACAAAATATTTTTAAAAATATTACAATTTAATTTACTTATTTGATAAAACATATTGCACAGATTTCATTAACAAAAATAAAAAATAACAGACTTAAAGCTATGTAATGAATTCCGATTTTTTTAAAGATACATCAACTGTATGCATTTTATCAAATACAAATATTCTAATCCATGAATGTTAATGAGAAAAAATGTTGAAAATCAGCATTTTAACCCAGACGCTAACTGACACTTGGCATTGAAATCTGCTTAAAAAATCGACTTTTCAACTGGAACATAAAACGCTGACGTTTTACGTATTGTGCATTTCACAGTCATCAAAATACCATATTGTAATCAAATTCGAGAGCTAAAACATTGCATTACTGTATTATTCGCGAAATTTCCTGGAACGTAACTGTGTCTGACTGCTGGTATTAATAGTTAGTTAAAGCGGCAGTTTTTTTGCGCGCGTCGAGTCATCAACGTTGCCAAAAATGTTTACAAAGGTACGTATATATTTTTAATAATTGGCGAATACATTTTTTATGTAATTTTACTTTGAAAATCGCTGTTGAGTAATTCTTTAGGTACTTGGAAATTTGCATGCAAACTAAATTGCGATCAGATAATATTCCATATAAATCTGTCCACCATATAATTTTGTGATAAGTAAATGCCATTATTGTTTCAGCTCAATTTTTTTCAACCGATGTGTTACGGCGCACTTGTGTGCCGTAAAAAAATTCAGTAAACTTCTTTCAAGACTTTATGAATTAATACAAGTATGATTACTTTAACATTTAACTTTCGATATAATACTATTTATTTTGTAATGAGATTTAGTATCCTATCGTCAACTTTAACTCAAGTAGAGGGAAATTAAAAGCAATTTAAGATTTTAATTCACTAAGAAAAGAAACAATAATTTTTTTTCTATTGTCAAAGCTAGTTTTTACTATTTAAATAATGGTATATAATAATTGTTTATTCTTAATTAACTTTCAATTGTCCTTAATCGGTGTATTGCGGCACACTTGTGCCGCGTTAAGAGCTCAGATGGGCCTCAAATTTTTTTCAGCAAACTTTTATCAAGACTTGATGAATTAATAGAAATTTATATTGACTTTAACATTCAACTTTCCACATAATACGATTTATATTGTAATGAGATTTAGTATTTCATCATCAACTTTAACTCGAGTATAGGGAAATTAAACAAAATTTTAGATTGTGATTCACTAACAAAAGATACAATATTTTTTTTTATTGTGTAAGCTATTTTTTAAAAAATAATGGTATGTAATAATTGGTTTTTCAGCCAAAACAATACTCTTGATATATATATATATATATATATATATATATATATACTAGCTGTTACCCGTGACTTCGTTCACGCAACGTTTAAAGAAGAATAAATGCATTAAGTAAAATATTTCACTCCCGATAATTAACAAGTTGGAAATTGTACGTCAAACGTTACAAACGAGGTGCGTTCGTACGCACGTTTTAGAATTAAATTCCTGATATCCCGTGCGTAGAACGGGTTAAACAGCTAGTTAAGTATATATTTTATGACACTGTTCATACAAATATCTTAACTAGTTATATAAATATTCAGATATATATGTATCAGCTAGTTATATAAAAATTCATATCTTGATGATTTTTAATTCTGTGAAATGAATTATATGGTCTGCAGATTAATTTCTGTCATAAAATAAGTATCTCGGTCGCTTGACGATTAAACTTCGGAAGCTCCTATAACAAAAAACACCGATTTAAAAAAAAAATTCAAATTTCTTAATAAATATTTTTATTAATATCTCCTAAAGTTTTGATTCGATTTTAATAAAATTTGAAATGTCTCGACAAAATTCTGCAAAGATAATATATTTTAAATTGCAAACCATTTGGTTGGGTAGTTTTTGCGTTGTTATATGCGGACAGACAGACAGACGGACAGACAGACAGACAGACAGACGGACGGACAGACGGACGGACCAAACGACGACTATTGGTGCTACGTATTTATATAATTACGAACGCACCTAAAAATTACGTTTACGTTTACCAATTATTACTTACCGTTTTCTGTTTATTTACATGTTTTATAGCTACTTTTTTAAATAACGTAAATTAACATATTATTCTTCACAACTTAAAAGAAACGGCGCACCTAGAACTTGTCGAGAATTAAATAAAAATCATGCATATGTGACATCATAATTCACATTTATATTTTAACAGAATAATAAGGCTACTATAATTTGTGACTCGTGCTATAGCCAGTATACACGTTTTTTTTTTTTAAATCTTTTTACGCGTGAAGGTTTTGCTGTGGTACTCCATTGTGAAATTTGGTAATTTTTTTAATTCAATATTTGAAAAACGGCATAATCATTAGATTTGAAATTTATATCAAGAAAAGTACCATTTTTTACCTTTCTAACGCAGTTTGTCTAACAATTTTTTGACAAATACTTTTCGAGTTATTATTTTTTTCAGTAACTTCAAATGTTTTATTTTCCGAGATTAATCTGTGGCAACGATTAACGAAAAACCCAGTTGTCAGCAACGCATAAATTTTTATTAAAGAGGATTCCGAAACATCATAACATTCAGAAAATGGATTACGTAAAAAATTAATAGATAGTGGTGCATAAAGGCCTCCGATTTTCGAAATCGGTTCTTGAAAATATTCCTCGGTTACTCGCATGAAAATTACATTTATCAACTTACAACATCATTTAAAAAAATCCCTTATTAAAATCGGGAATTATATTTTTTGCAGTCTGTAATCCTCTTGGAACACTAAAGCATTAAGGCTATTCTCAAATCCAAAACAGCAATTTTCTAACACATTCCTGAGTTCATTTTTGTTCAGAAACGCATGAAATTGGTAGGGATTCTTATTAAGGAACTATATAATCGAATGGTGATTTCAATTTTTTTGATAAAAGCAGAAGATCTTTTAAAAAATATTATCAGAGTTGACGTATTTCCGGATGCGACAGCACGGGAAAGGAGAAAAATCTGTCGTCACGTGACATCAATAACTTATAACTTGAGAAATAATTCATTTATCAGAAACTGGATCACACCATTCAATTCTAAATCGCTTCAGTAGTCAGGCTAGCAAGTGCCATGCTTTTGCGTTTAAAAATGAGTTTGTAAATGTGTCATAAAGTTACGTGTTAGTGAGCAGAGAAAAAATATTTTTTTAGAACCGCCCTAAGGGGATTCTTCACTCATTTGAAAACACCCGCTCGCTGTTAAACCTATGGACAGGTTGTTTTCGAATTTCTCGTTTAAATTTGAATATTTTTAAACGATTTTTTTTTGCATAGTATACTTTAGATCGATCCCTAATATGGCTATTTTCCACTTTTTCGATTTCAGTTGCAGATTTTTTTTAATAAAGGTACTTTCACTTTCGGAACCAGTTTCGAAAGTAAAAGTACCTTTATAAAAAAAAAAAATCTGCAACCAAAATTGAAAAAGCAAAAAATAGCCATATTAGGGATCAAACTCAGCTATACTATGCAAAAAAATCGTTTAAAAATATGGAAATTTAAACGAGAAATTCGAAAACAACCTGTCCATAGGTTTAACATTGGCGAGCAGGTGTTTCCAAGTCAGTGAAGAGTCCCCTTAAGATTACTCACAACAAAATAGTGTAATATAACGTCCCGGATTTTCATATAGCATTTTTGAAGAGTGAAACAGAATTCCCCAAACTCTTATGACAACTTCATCGTATCCGAGGTAAACAGATATGTAACTGTCATAAATGTTCCAACTGAGCACAGACACAGACCATATAAAAAATCCTTCATTCTCTTCAAAGAACACTTTTTTTTTTGTGTGTGTGTTTTACAGGCACTTAAATTGGTGCATTAGAACGTCTCTTCATGTTCTTAACATCAGTTAAAAGAGTTAAAATTCCGATACATGATATTTTGGTGTCTTGTTTTCTGCATTACCTTTAATGTGGATGTACTTAAAATTTTATATCTTTATATAACTTTAAATTTTATAGATTTTTTTTTTTTTGTGTGTGTGTTTCACAGGTACTCAAATTGGTGCATTAGAACATCTCTTCATGTTCTTCACATCAGTTCAAAGAGTTAAAATTCCGATACACGATATTTTGGTGTCTTGTTTTCTGTATTACCTTTAATGTGGATGTACAGGGTGATTTTTTTTAAAGTTGTGAAAGTAAAACCCTATAACAAAAGAACCACTGATCCAAATGACCTAAAATTTCACCAGTATGCTCCCAAAGCAATGGGATTTTTTTTTTTTTGCGTGGTTAAAAGAAAAACTTAAAATAGCACCGACAGATGGCGCTGTACATGCAGTAAAGTCGGGAGACGAACTTGCGCCCGGCACACGCACATTGGCGATAAAAACGTGAAGTAGGCACACCTCGTGTTCATTATTCTACGGAAATCCACGCAATGACTGCCCCATTGACGGACCGTGCGTTGTTAGTGAAACTGTATTATCAGAGTAATGACAGCGCAGCAACTGCTCTTAGGAGATTTAGGACACTTTGTAGCGGCCATCTTAAAATGTCCGCTGTGTGGTAGAGCACGAGGAAAGAAGTACAACTGTTTTAAAACCAAAAACTGGTTTATTAACACAATCAGTAGGGAGTTTGAGCGAGCTCCACGAAATTTTCCTAAAAAATTAAATTAACTAAAGAGTTCTTGCTAACACTTGTAGCTTAAACAAAAACGAAACAATATAATTAAACCTTAACCTTTTTAAATATATAATCACGATTCAATACTCTTATCCTTCAAATTACATAAGCACTGATGCAGGTTCAAGTCAGCTTTATCAATGTATAAAATTCCAGTATAAGAATACTAAGGCTGATTTTTAATCACGAGACTCGATGCGAGGTCTCAAGGCTAAACCTAAATCTCAGTCGCAATATTCAACTTCCCAGGCCACTTCTCTGCTGAGCGCTCACCAGCTCCTCTGAGCTCTGCACTCAAGTCAAAATTCGCTGCTTATATACTTCCGTGTCGATCGACCAGCTCCAGAAAATTTGCATATTCGAAATTACACGGCGACTCACAATTTCAGGGATTCAGCTGTCCTTCGAAAGTTAAAGAAAGATAGAGAGCCTTTATAGCTTGTACGCACATAGTCGGTTAATGGACAAAAACGATCTCATTCACACATTGCCTACTCACGTGATGCGAGTAGTCAATACCTTACAACTTAAGAATTTAAGGAAAGGTCCAATGACGACAGAGGGCCTACGGAAGATGGTTTCTTAGAGTACCGTCCATTGTTTTCCTCCCACAGACGATATTCTTTGTTTCTGCTACCTTACAGCGCCATCTGTCGGTGCGATTTTAAGTTACTTTTAACCATGCCTAAAAAAATGCCCATTGCTTTGGGAGCATACTGGTGAAATTTCAGGTCATTTGGATCAGTGGTTCTTTTGTTATAGTGTTTTACTTTCACAACTTTAAAAAAAATCACCCTGTACTTCAAATTTTATACCCATTCATGTCTGTCTTGCATGGTTTTCTCTACTTGTTTGTTTGCTTCCCTAAATTTTTTAAACATTGTGTATGAATTTATATATGGTGTTTTGTAATTCAACCATTTATTTTGCGCATTTTCATTATTTGAATTTGTACCCTTTATTAAATTAATTAAAGATAGCATCTTATTTCCATTGCTTGACAGATGTTATTCTTAAATATATGTCTTAAATATTCTGTATTCTTAAATAGGAACAATATCGCTCAGACTAATCGTTTTGAGAGTTCTAGTAGTTAAAACTTATTGATATTGTACACATAGATTAATTTTAACACAATTATTCAAACTGGTAAAGAAATCATATGAGTTGTAATTTTCCAACTTGACGAAAAATGTCCGGGCCAGAATTCGAACCTGGGATCTCTTGGCTGAAGCTGCCATGCTCTATCAACTGAGCTATCCCGGTCAAATCTGGATGAATTATGCCCTCCAGATTTGACCGGGATAGCTCAGTAGGTAGAGCATGGCAGCTTCAGCCAAGAGATCCCAGGTTCGAATCCTGGCCCGGACATTTTTCGTCCAGTTGGAAAATTACAACTCATATTGTACATATCTTTAACGAAATTTTTATAAAGGTATATATTGCTGTATTGTAATTTACTTTAGTTTAATAAATTAGAAGAGAAATATTTTTAAAAATACAATTTATTTTCTTCTAAAATTCTACCATCCTTCTATTTTTAATTTTTATTTTAAAAGAAGTTAATTATTCCCAATGAATCATCATTTGTATATACTAATTTGTATTAGTGATCATTAATATTGTTATTACTTATTTCATTGGTTGCAAACATAAGAATTAAAAAAATTCTATATTTTTAAAACTTTACCTCAAAATATGTGCAAATATTCTTTTGAAAGAATTTTAATTGTAGAATAACGTTGATTTAAAAATGTATGCTTTTTTTTTTCTTTCTGTCTTTGTAGAAATTCATTTGTGTTCGAGTCGTAAGTTGCGAATAAATAAATAAATTAATTAACAGATCGGGCTGAATTCTCACCTTTTAAATATTTTGCCGAATACGAATGCTTTTCTTATATTTTTATTTATATTAATTAGCTTAATCTATGCAAAATTATAAACTTTTTCCTTCAGTTATGCAGTTGTAATTAATGAATTTAATTGTAATTAACTAGTACATATCTCAACTAACTCAACATGTACCTTAACTAATCTAAACGTTTCATTAATTCTGCATATCATTAAAAATCAACATTTTCTAAAATTGGATCACTTAATCTTTCAGATTCATTGCATCCAACGGAAGCTTAAACACAACTATATTCCACATTACTTCTAAAAAATAAAAAAAAACAGCCCTATTCTGGAGATTGTTGGGTTTTGAATTAGGATTCTTAGAAGATCCGTCGTTAAAGAAGTAACTGATAATTAAACTATACTTGCAGGAGGTTAATGAACAAAGTTGGAAATTTCTTTACTTCGGCTTCATTGTTTTAGTTCCAAATATCCCCAATAGATGGTAATGTGCTGTGTGAAACTATAATAACGCTCAAACTAACGTATAAAAATGAATCTAAGTCCATTCAGCTTTAAAAAATCGTTTCTTTTATCTGTTGAATCGACAAAAAAGTGGTTAGAATTTTTAAATTGCAAGTTTATTTTGAGCAGTATTACAGTTTTAGACAATGAAGCGCCATCTATTGATGACATTTGGAAGTTAAGCAAGGAAGCGTAGGAAAAATTTCCTAACTTCACGCATTACTCTCCTATAAGGATAACTTCAATAACTATCATCGTTTACTTGTTAAGTTCGACCCTGATTCACCCGACAGAGCGCGGGGCCTTTTTCGGCTTATTTGGTGTGGTAAATCGTTTGTCGCACTGCAAGAGAATTCGAGGAATAGCGGAAGACGGTCCCTGACATGTTTATAACCTCCCCTGGGGGGGGGGGGGAATTGCTTGGGAAAGCTTTCATTTCTTTTGTTAGTTTATATGCTTTGCTTTGGTCATTCCTTGGAAAAGTAAATGAAGATTGCAACTGAGCACAGTATGGCTTGGCTCATGTTTTCTAGCAAATATACATGAAATGGCTTTAGATTTTCGCCAAGTGTATTTAGTTTGTTTTTCAATGGTTTTTTTAGAACAGTTAATTTTTCAGTGTACTAAATAGCAAATTTTACATGTTTTCATGAATAAAGTCTGATTTTAAGCAATGAATCCTAAAGGAAAGCATAAACACTCAAACAAATTTTAACATACAAATGTTTCAAGGCTTTATAAAAGAAACCCCTTCTTCAATGAAAAATAAATAAAAGAGATCCTATGCATAATAACACAGTTTCTTTTCTTTACTGTCCTATGATGACGACATATTTTCTGTTGTGTATTTACTTTCTGAAAAAAAAAAAAAAAATAGCGCTCACAGTGGCAATTTAACGCCAAAAATAGCAACCTCGTCTTGAGATGTTTCGAAGTATTCGTCGATCAGCTCCCCACAAAGAAAAGATTTATGATTCCTGCCACAGTATTTGTTATGTTACGGAGCCTTATTGAATTTCAAGGATCCATACAGATCAAATGTTACGCACAAAATCAACAAAAGAAATTTTCGCCAAGGGAGGTGATAAACATGTCGTCTTCTCTTGCATTGCGGCAAAAGAATCCTCACATCCAAGAAGTCGAAAAAAGCACCGCCTTCTATCGCGTAAATGTGGGTCGAACTTAGAAACGTCCAGTCCATTAGAAGACAACTTGTTTTAAAGTATGGAGTGTTCAAAATGGAGGTAATTAAAAATGGAAATGTATTTATTATTCTTAGCCACACTGACAGGTAAATAAAATCTAGCAGCAAGGCAGAGCTTTGTTTGTTTGTTTGTTAATTGATTTCTTTTCTCTTTTCAGAAGTTAACATATGGGCTGCGCTGTGCATTCTCTTTCGTTGTGATTTTACACTGTATTTCAAATGTACAGCCCCATCCTGCAGGCCCAACTGCGGCGCCCTCGTCTAAAACGCCAGTTGGTTTTTACAGACGAACAAATTCTTTCGGAGACGTGCAGAATGCAGTTTCTTTAAGTAAGTTCAAGTATGGATGCATTATGATGCTGAATCAAGCATTCTTAATTTGTATCTATGAAACTCAAAGAACTTATCGTACGACAGGTAAAAGTAGATCTTAAGAGGCTACTTCATTCACTCGAAAATACATGCTTGCTAATGTTAATCCTATGGAGGAAATATTTTAAGATATCTCGTTCGCATTTCAATATTTTTAAATGATTTTCTTTGCATAGCTGAGGTCGATACTTTTTCAATTTGGTTGCAGTTTTTTTTTTTTTTTTTTTTTTTTTTTTTTTTTTTTTTTAATTGAGGATATTTTTACTTTCGAAACCGGTTCCGAAAGAGAAAGTATCTTAATAAAAAAAACTTGTAATCAAAATCGAAAAAGTACAAAAAGGCCTGCCTAGAGATTAACTTCAGCTATTCAATGCCAAAAAAAAAAAAAATTGAAATGCGAACGAGGTATCTTAAAATATTTCCCCCAAAGGATTAACATTAGCAAGCAGGTGTTTTCGCGTGAGTAGAGTAGCCTCTTAAGATAATACCGAACACAAAATAGAATACATTATAAAAATAAAATGTAAAAAGATAAATACTACAATTTAATTCCATTGCTAAATTATTTATCTCATTGAAATTAATGAAAGGTGCCTATACATTGCGGCAATGCCTAGCCTAACTACGGAACAGCCAATCCTAAGACTGAGACAGCGTCGAGCTTATTCATTACTCGACCGACGCCTATATACACTGCGGAAATACCTAATCTGATTAAGACAGATTGTTTACACATAGGTTTTGCATTATACCTTTGACTTTTAATTACTGAGGCGAAAAATCGAATTTCGAAAATCGGGCCACGTTATTACCACAGTCTTACTAAAATCTATATGTACATAAAAAGTTCAGGAAATGTAGGTGTGTGTGTGTGTGTGTGTGTGGGGGGGGGGGGGATCATATTACTTCTCTCTCTCTCACACATGCACGCACAAACACATATATATATGATCAAAATATTATATAGAAAGGTAAATTAGTGCATATTCATAGTGTAGGCACTATGTTTCTTATTAAATTGTTTATATTAACTTTATTTGATGCTAAGAAAAGTAAAAGCTTCTGACAGGGATGTAAAGCTTCTGGATTATTTTAAGGAATACCATATACCCTCTTCTCAAAAACACTATAGCATAATACTTTTTAGGGTATACTCTCTACCTAAAACATATGCCCTCTGGTTTTTTTACTATTACATCACTGGCTGCAGAATGAACATTTTCAGTGTATACTACTGAAATGATAAGTGATGATGTCAAAAAGTAAATAAAAAGCTGTTCCAAAAGAGTTGCAACATTTAGTTTTTTTCTGATTATTCCCTGCCCTTCAGGATTCTAAAGTTATGTTATTATATGATAATAAACATTAGAATAATCAAGGGTGAATTTTGCATTTTAAAATATTTTTTGTGTCTAGTCAAAAGCTAAAACCACTTCTATTTAAATTGGCTATAACTCATTATAATAACTTTGTTTTATGCTAATAATGGAAAACCCTGCAAAATGAAAAATTTCAATACATACTAATGCAAAAGTCAATGTTTGCATCAGCAAAAGGTTGTTAATTCTGAGTATGTGCAGATAGGATGCGCGCCTGTTGAAACACTTATTTGCAGTTTTTAAACAAATACTACAATTTAGTATTTTTGCAAAACTGTAAAGAGCCCCCAAAACTAAGTTCAATTTTTGAACAGAATTTCACTTGGCGGTCTTGGCAACTTTCCCAGGGAGGGGGGGGGGGGGGCTCAAAAATTTTCAGGGGGTGCGGAGCCCCCCTGGCACCCCCCCCCCTAGCTACGGCCCTAGAAAAGTTACATGGTGCCTTTGTCAAGAAATCGTGTTCATTTCATTGTGAGATTGAAGCAGATACATAGGTCTTCTATATAACTTTCTACAGGTCTTCGCCCGCCTTCAGCTCGCTACGCTTCAGTTATATCCATTGAATTCGTTTTTTCAATCATAAAATAAAACCGCAAAAATATATTATAAATTTAAGCTTCATGCCTTCCCATTCCTATTGCGATTAAATTTTTGAAGTTATCTTTTAAATACAGGGTGTCCCATAAAAGGCTCTCGAAATCTGAACGCGACCAATAGATTGTTAGCCAATCAGATGGCATATTCTTGAAGTCCTGATTAGAAATACCTTAAGTGTAGAAAGTTTTTCCAAGCAAGACTACCAACCATTAAATTTTAATCAAAGCTACCTCACTGGCAAACAACCATTTCCCACACAACACACACACACACACAGAAAAAAAAATCTACAAGCAGGCATCTTTACCAGACCTCAGCTTGACAATGGTAAAGACATAGTGTAGATGGGAGATCTCTAAACTCTCGGTGAATTTCTAATGTTATCAGCATTATTGATAATATTAAATAAGTTCTTAAATAAAGAATTATTTCAATACTTTTATGGAGTAAAAATGTAGAAAGTGCGTTTTCAGGTGTGGTATGTACTTTTAAGTTTAACTAATTTTTTTGAGATACGCAAATGTAGATGTATAAATTCCCATTCTTGATCCTATACAGGGCTGCACAAAATAATTTGGATACTTTCCTTACATAGATATTTAGTGAAATTGGATTTTCAAATGTGTTATGCGTTTTCTCAACATATCATATTAGAAAACCCACTACAATTCTCTTGTCGAATTGGTTCCAACACGTTATAACGCGAATCAATCTCCTTTATAACATATTATATCTATCTTAATGATATAGCTCCTTTATAACATACTGTTAAACTGATAGAAAATAACCAGCTATTGTTTCAAAATGCAGCAGATACTGTTCCTATAGAAACTTAGCGACTTTGGTGACTCTCTATGCTTTAATTTAGACCTATATTGTAACTAATTTGATATTTTATTTTGTTTATGTTTTGTATTTGTTTATATTTGTAGAAATATTTTAAAGATGTGCTGACTTTCTTCGGGGTTTTAGCCGGGTCCTGCCTCTTGGTTAGAGTCCTTGGATAATGGGTATCCCCGCTGAGCGGGACTTGTAGAGCTTTTGCCAATCGGTAGGCCATCATTCACATTATTAAACGATGAAGTTTCATTACAGTATTCTGAATGTATTGGAAAGTGTTTCATAATCTATGTTTGACGCGTGATTTTTCTTTCTTGTTAAATTTTGCCTCAGAATTCAAATACCAGAAATGGTTTCAGACTAGATAAGTCTTTGTTCATACTTTACTTTAGTAGAAGAGGGCAGGGAGCAAAAAGATACTACAGCCTCAAGCTCACTTATAGTGGTTGAAAGGGGGGGAGGGGGTATATTATGATTATGCCTAAGGCCTCAAAGTACCTTAATAAAGCTCTTATTGAAATTATAAATAACATGATTGTGATAATTTTCTCTTTAATAGACAATGCTCCAGTAGGTCTCTACGGGAAAAACCATTACCCAGCATTACCTGTACCATACAGATTCCCATTGTTCTACGGAAGTCCTTTCGCACCATTCTTTTACCCACCTTTCTTCGGGTTGCCAAACTTTGGACAACCATCAAGACCACAAGTTCCAGTAAGACCACAACCTCCAGTAAGACCACGACCTCCAGTAAGACCAACCTACAGACCACCAGTTAGATTACCACCAGCTCCTTCAGGAACAAAAAAACCACCCCCTGGAAGACTACCACCAGCTCCTGTAGGAACAAAAAAACCACCCCCTGGAAGACTACCACCAGTTACACCAACAAGGGCACCTCCTGGTAAACCTGGTATAAGTCCTAGGCTCTTGGGAGGATTAGGTGGTGGTTTATTTGGAGGAGGATTACCAATTTTAGGTGATATTTTTGGATGATCTATCGGTGAGTACTCACAGTTTTCTGGTAAATCAAAAGAATTCTGCTTATTCTACACATTGTGTTTTTTCTATGAAATATTTAAAATTTGAAAACTGTAAGACAAAGTTGAAAACTGTAAGGCAAAATTGAAAAATGTAATATAGCACCTGTACCAAATAAGGCCAGGTTAAGGATTCGGGTCACAAAAAATATGTTATCTCAGCATTAACATTTTAAATGTTTTTAGATGTAATATTTATACATATTTTCACAATATTAAATCATGTATACTTTTGTCGCTGATAAATTTAGTCCAGGAGAGTTCAAAACAAAAGAACACTTTAAAGTGATCTTTTCAGGAATATGTGTTCTAAATAAGGCCATAATTTGCTTAGTATATGGTTTAACTTTAATTAACAGATATTTTAAAGGTATTACATCAAAACGGAACAAAATTTAAAAAAAGGTGTTTTTAAATTGCACATTATAACTGTTGAAAATGAAATATGTAGGTATAAAAAAGTCCAAATAAAGTTATTATTATTTTATGAAGAAATGCAAATAAAGTTATTCACATTTGGGGCAAAAAAAGATACCTGTGTCTGTTCAAGTCAGATCTACACGTTCTTCATGAACATACGTCTTGCACTTTGAACAAAGACGCATATTCAAGACACGATCCTTTTGGCAAATGAAGCAATACCTTATTAGGGGATTTATATTTTCACATATTTCACTTTCAAACACAAACAGTATTAAAAACACAGAATATTTAAATATACATTCTAAGAAATCGTTAAATTATCTCGTACATCACGCAAAGATTGCAAGATTTACACTGATTTCACATGAAAGTTTATTACTAATTGTTTTTAACAGCGACATGTCGAAAGATTCAGTGGCCCGAAAATGACGATGAAGCAGGTATCGGTTATGGTTGAAACTATCCGCACGTGTCAAGGACTTTCTCTTTTTTACATATTTCACTTTCAAACCCAAACAGTATTAAGAACACAGAATATTTCAATATACATTCTAAAAAATCGTTAAATTATCTCGTACATCATGGAAAGATTGCAAGATTTAATCAATAGTTTACGCTGATTTCATAAGAAAGTTTACTTATTGTTTTTAACAGCGACGTGTCGAAAGATTCAGTGGTCCTAAAATGACGATGAAGCAGGTATCGGTTATGGTTGAAACTATCCGCACGTGCCAAGTATGTGCTGCCATATATCGGCCCGAAACCGTTCTCTACAAGATATAAGCTGATGACCCTATTTGGTGCAAGTTACATAACATAGTATAAGTGTAACTTTAGTGAGTAGCTAGTATCAATCATAGATTAACATACAAGATAAGACAGTTACAGCAAAATCTGTAATGGCAGCAATAATAGCGCCACTAGTGACAAGGGGGAAAACTAACAAGCTTAAGAAATTTACCCATGGCTATGAAATCTGTTTATGCTCTATGTTTTTAATATCTTTTCTTTTCGCTTCGAGGCAGACGATTCTCTTCAAATTAGCCGCTCGCTAGAGTGTTTGTTAAGTTTCTTTTTAAAGGACTTCATTTTATTTTTTATTTTATTATTATTGAAACAACAGTTCTTTTCAGAACTTTTTTAGTATGGTTAAAGATGTTAAAATATGTCATGTAGAATCATGTCTGCATACAAATCGGAATTTTAAAACTTTCGTTTTTTGCTTTTCCTACAAAGTTGAAAATGTAGACATGTAACATTTAAAAAAGAAAGATTATAATAAGATAGACGTTCAGAAGGAGAAATGTTCCGTCTATGAGACGTTTCTTCCTCCTTGTCACTACAGGGGCGCTGCGTTCGTCATCACGTTACCATTACGCCTTAGGATAGTGTCCTATCTTGTGTATTAATCTACGGTATCAATTAGACAGATAAAATCCTTTTATGATTTATTAGCCACACACAGGGTGGCTTATTCTTTCAATCTCTATCATTTTTCATGTTTATGAAAAGTCACAGCAATCCATCGTTGCCACAGTTTAATCTCGGAAAATGAAACATTTGAAGTTACTTAAAAAATTAATAACTCGAAAAGTATTTGTCACAAAATTGTTTTACAAACTGCGTTAGAATGGTAAAAAATTGTATTTTTCTTGATATAAATTTCAAATCTAATGATTATGTCGTTTTTCAAATATTAGATTTCAAAAATTATAAAACTTCACAATGGAGTACCGTAGCGAAAATTTTACGCGTAAAAAGATAATGATAAAGGCATTGTGGCTCGACGTGTATCGTGTATACTGGCCATAGCATGAGTAACGAATTATAGTAAACTTATTATTCTGTTAAAATATAAAAGTGAATTATGTATATATGTATATACATTTTTAAAAAATAAAGAAAAACATTTTATCACAAACATTAACAAAATTTTTTCTTCTATTTATTCCCTTATTCCAAAGATATCGTTTTATCGTCTGCTGCCATAGCAACATGAATTAAATTTCATTAAAAAAATTGCTCAGTGGTAGAAAAATATTTTTCTAAATCGAATGGTTATTGAACAACTCAACACTTTAACAGGGGAATTTTTATTTGTTATTTAGATATTTTAAAATTGTTTGTTGTCATTGCGTTTTTATTCTGAGTTACAGCTAGTTTATTTATTTTTTAAATAAAAGCCGTGTGTGGCAATCTATATTCGGCCTTATAGCAGAATTTTCCCCTCTTGTTTTCTTATGCATTGCATCTAACAAGGGAACCACTTTTGGTGCAGCTCGAGACCTAGTGCATTTTGTAGTATCTTTTTTCCTGCAGTATTTTGTAGTAGCTATTATGTATACATAAAAAAGTTAGAGAACCGATGAAATTTCTCTGTTAAAATCATATTTTATGTATAATTTTATACTTTTAATTTTTTATAATTGGATTTTTAATTGTTAATTTCACGCCAAAAGTGAGTTAAGTTGCCAAATAGGGCGCTACAAATTTTTCGAATGACTATGACATGATTGCCGGGAAAAATTCTACGGCAACGAATAAAGCCAATTTCGCGCCACCAAAGACGAAATTTTAATGTTATATTTTTTCAAAATCAGATTCGTAGATTCTTGAAGGAATTTTAAAACTTTTTTCAATATTTTATATTTATTATTGACTAATTTGTATTTTTAACTGCTAAAAAAAAAAAAAAAAAAAAAAAAACTTCTATGTGAATAGTTTGATACGTGGTCTCGAAAATTGCATTTTCAGAATGTTATGCTACTGTAAAATAAAAGAAATAAAAAAATATGATTTTAACAGAATAATTTTATCGATTCTTAAACTTCGTAATATAGGGCTTTAAAATGCACTTTTTATAAGTATTAAAAACACTCTTTTATAAGTATTCAAATCTTTAAAAAAAGCACTGCGAAGTTCGTGACTGCAATTCCTGTTGTGCCAAAAACTTTCCGTTACAATATATTAATCTGACGCAGAACTCGATTATGGAAAATTCATCGCTATGATTTACGCGCAATCTTCCCTTTCCAAAATTTCCTTTCTACCTGGCTTCCGCAAGTGTCTCGGTATAAAAGGGAAGTAGCAAAGGAAAATCGCGCGAAATGCCGCGCTTCGCGAATTCTGCGGCGGTCATCTTAATAAATGTTCCCACAATAAATAAATGTTCCCACAGTAGTAGTCCCTTCTAAACATGTGTCAATTTAAAAAAATGCATAAAATAAAGCATTTGTAGAAAAAAGCTTTTTTTATGAATGTATCACTACATAGTATAAAACAAAGTCGCTTTTTCTGTCCCTATATCCCTATGTACGCTTAAATCTTTAAAACTACGCAACGGATTTTGATGCGGTTTTTTTTAATACATAGAGTGATTCAAGAGGAAGGTTTATATGTATAATAACATCCATTAAACAGTGGAGAAATACTGTTATTTTTGAGGTTTTTAATGTGATGTCGTAAATAATTTCATTTTTTACATTTGTTATTTTGGCCGAAAAGGTTACCATTGCTATTTTTTTGGCGATCATTATTGTTGCAGAAAGAAATGAAAAGGCTATACATCTCCAAAAATAAAAGAAAAACTGTGTTAAATTAATTAAAAAAAAAAAAAAAAAAAAGAAAAAGAAAGAAAAAAGAGTTTTGATGAGAGAATATTATAAAACGAAAATATTTAATTTAAACATGATTGGGAATGTTCGCAATGCTTAAAAAATTATTCAAGGGGCAAGATTGCTATCGAAACAATATTTCGCGATTTATCTTTTGTTTTTGGCGATTTTGATTTTACGTTTGATCCTAAACAATTTGATTTTAAGCCAAAAGGTGTCTTTTTTTTTTTTTTTTTTTTTTTTTTTTTATGATGCAGAAAGAATTGAAATGGCAAAACAGCTGGAAAAATAAAAGAAAAAGCTGTTATTAATTTTATTTAAAAAAAAGAAAGAAAAGAAAAACAGTTTTGATGAGAGATTTTAAGCCAAAAGGTGCTTTTTTTTTTTCAAGTGTACGATCACTGGCGCCCGGCTAACCGAAAAGTACCTTTTTTTAAATTCAAATGCAAACTATATTAATGGCAATATACTTCTATTTACTTCTACATAGATGAAATTTCGTTCCGGCTGCTTATAACTCGAGTTCTGCTGAATGGATTTCCGTAGAGCTTAAACTGTATAAAATAATTTTTCAGGTAAGGTTTTATTGTATAACATACCGTTCTGCGTAGCTTAGTTATAGAATTATTCTGGGAAGTTCTATAATCAGATCAATCCGTTTATGAAATATTAGCCTTTTTAAAAGATTTTGCCGAATGGATTTCGATGAAACCTACACTGTTAGATAACTTTCTAGGGAAAGTTTTATTATATAACATATCATTCTACGTTGCTTAGTTCTAGAATTATAGGGGGAAATTCGAAAATCAGGTGATATTTTTTTTATCAAATATTAGCTTTTTCAGTATTTGATTCGGATTATGAAAGATTAGCCTTCTGAAAAAGTTCTACTGGACGGATTTTGATGAGAATTGTATTGTTAGTCAGATGCTATTTCAGGAATGGTTTTAATGTACTACATATTGTTCTACGCTGCTTAGTCAAACAGTTGTGTGAAGGTTATACAGTCAGGAGAACCCGATTCCGAAAGATTAGCCTTTTTGAAAGTTTTTACTGGGCGTATTTTTTGCGACTTGCATTGTTAAGTAGATAATTTGTAAGGATGGTTTTAGTATATTTTATATTGTTCTGTTTTAGAATTACGTGGAAAAGTTCTATAATCAGATGAACCCGATTATAAAAGATTAGCCTTTATAAAAACTTCTACTGAATGGATTTTGTTAATTAGTTTGCATTGTTAGTTCGATAATTTTTAGTGATGGTTTTAGTATATTGCATATTAGTTTTATCATTCTTTAGCAAACCTTAACTGTAAATGACCAAATAAAAGAGCTGGTCCTTAACAGCTAAAATTTTGACTGCACATTAGAAAATATAATAGCGCAATCACGTCATTTTTCAGTAATGTGGAAGGATATTCCAGGTAAATATACAGATTGCTTTCAAATACAAGGTCAAATTAAACGATATATTTTGTTTGCTTCAAGGTTCATTTGTAGAAACTGAGCGGGCGTAGCTTGCTAGTCTATATTATATTAAAAAAAAAAAAAAGATACTATATACAGAAAGTATTATGTACAACATATATGATAGTCGTCTTTTTAAATAAACATTATATCCGATTAATACATTCACCACCACAGTTTCGTAGAATGTTTCTACATTCGAACAGCAGAAGCACCCGTCACGTCTTACTTCCCCGTCGGCAGCCTTCCACTCCCTCTCTGCTCACAGAGTTCAGAGAATAAATAGAGATGATATGTTTACGTTTGGCGTGACGCTGAAAATGCAACCCTACAGTCGGCGCAAACAACTGACGGCTTGCTTTGGAAATTTCTCCCCGTCCAATGAATCCAGTCCTTGTTCCACGTGCAGCCTCTCTCCGACCATTGAATACAGCCCTTGGGGCCTAATGATTTGAGCGATAACCGGCTTCATATAGCAAGCCATTTATACGGTTTGTTGACTCTCTATTTATTCTCTGAACTCTGTGCTCTCTGCTAGCAGGGAGATAGAAATAAGAAGGAGAACAGTGAAGATAGGCTTTCAAGATCAGAACATGGACTGGTAATTAGTACCCGGTTCGTGGCGCTGGTGGTTCTAAATGCCGGTCATGTGACCTGTCAAACATGACAAATTGTCGTCTGCTCTTCCTGCATTTTGGTTTCGAGCATGGTAAAGAGTTGTCAGTCGAAACCGTAAATAGAGGGCGCCACACTCCCCAAATGCCCAAAAAACGGGAAATGCCGCCTTTTTGGTACCGCTTTTAGTTCCGTAAGTAGAAACATTATTGTTGTTCTCCTTCTCTCTATCTTCCTGCTGCGCAAATCACGAATCGATAAATCGCAGCCGTCCAAAACTCCAAAAGTTCAGTTTTCTCAAGCACTGTTCCGCGCATGCGCATGGAGTTGGGATTTATTTGTGGTTTGTTTCAATTGTGTTTTGTTAATGTTATGTCATTGTGGACGTACGAAACGTGAAATTAAATTTCAGGAAAGTTCCACGAAATAAAAGTAGAAAAACAATGTTAGTTTTATTCAACGAATCCAGAAAAAATAAAACAAAACAAAACAAAATTTGCAAAAATTATGTACAAAGGAAAAATAATTGATCTACAAGAAGAAATTTTAAATGATTCTACTGAATTTGAATCTGTTGATCACTTTTGTTCTTTAAAAATACCTGTTTTGATGCAGGAAAAAGAGAATGTACCAAATAAATGAATTTGTGTTTGTACAAAATTTAAGTCATTATTTAAAGGCTTACTTAAGGAGGGTTATTCCAGATATAAAAATTTTGGCCTTTTTACAAGTCCTTATAAATTAAAATTAGGTAATTTCTGGCTCTCCCCCCCCCCCCCTTATGATTATGTAATATTTTTTATCTTAAATTGCATATAAAACCGTAACATTTAAAAATAATTTATTTCTATTTATATGGGTTTATATCTAATGTGCTCACAGTTCAGAAATCACTTGACTTTTTTTAGGTAAAAGATAATGACCCCCCCACCCACTTACCCAACATGATTGTATAGCACTAGAATGATACTCAGGAGAAATATATAAGTATAAAATTTAACCTTATTATTCAGATTAAATTTTATACTTATAAATTTCTTGTTTACTTATTAATAAGAAAGAACTATAAGGAGCCTTTTACTAAAAATCAGAATTTTGTTAAAAGCAGTAAAAATTTTGCAGTCAATATTTGAGCTAGCACTGCCACAGAAGAAAACTGGATTTACGGTTTTTAAAACTCCTCCCAGACCAATTGAAAGCATATAAGATGAGTACAAGGACCGTTATGGTGAATAAATAATGTGTAAAAAGTAACTGAAACACAAAATAGCTAAAAAATTAGCATTAAATTGTTTCAAAACTTCATAAAAAGAAGCAATTTAAGAGCAAAATGGGAGAGGAAAAGAAAGATGGAGAGAAATAATTAGAAATAGCAGCAGCACATGCATTTTGACGCCACTACTCTTCGTTTCGTTTTAAAAGGGGCTATATTATGAAGCCTTGAAATAGCTTTCAACTCATATCTAGATGACTATGTGGTTTGCTTTACTTCGGTTATAACACATTTTTTTAAAGGAAATAAAAAAATCATACACATATAAAACAATGAAATTGTTCATAAGGGTCGATGGAAGATTTTTTTTTTCTGGGGGGGGGGGGGGGAATTTGTGAAATTTATTATATTTTTGTGAATATTTACATTAAGTAAAGAAAGATGAAATCCAATTACTCAAATTCGAAACAAGTATTTATTAATAACTTTGTTAAGTACTTCTGCTAAAATTTACCTTTCTGATGAACTCATATTATTTGCAAATTACATATTTATAAAACCTAACAAAATAAAAATAATTAATGAAGAGTATGTTTTTTATGAACTGGAATTTTGTGAAGGGGTCTATTTTATGAAGAAAAATTTCACAAAGAAGTCTGCTTTAAATGAAAGGAATTTTATAAATAAGTCGTTTTATTAAGAGAAATTTTGAGAAGAGCTCTATTGTATTAAATGGAATTTTGTGACGTGGCCCTAAATATGCCCCAAGTTTTGCCTGGATCGACACCTGGTTCAATAACAATGATTCAAAACCCCTCCCAAACGGAAATCTTGGCTGCACCACTGAAGACACTACAACATTTGAATATTTTCTTAAAATAAAATCTCAATTTCGATACAATAGCAGTATTTTTACAAGAAAAAAAATCTACATGTATTTTTGAAAAAAAGGCCCAAAAAGATTGTAATAATTAAAGATAAAATCTACATAATTACAGTTTAAATGTTTAACAAGATTTTGGTTTTAAAATATCTCATTATAAATATTTTATTAATAATTATAAATATTACCAATAAAAGCTGGAAAATATAATTTATATTTATATATAATGATAAATACAGCTTATATCTAAAGTCAATATACGGAAAAATTGGGGCCTCTTTACAAAATTCTATTTACTAAAAAGGGCCTTTCAAAAAATTTAATTTAATCAAAAGGGACCCTTGAAAACAAAATCTATTATTAATAAATTCTTAATTTAAATTGTCTTTAATTGCAAAATTTTATTTTTCACAAAACATTTTTTTATATCAACCCTACATATAGAGTATCCCCCCCCTCCTTCCCTTTTTGTTTCAAAGCAGTTTAAATTAAAATTGCTAATAACTGTAGAAAAATATCAGCTTAAACATGACGAATGCTCGCTAGATGGCGCCACCACATTTATTTTACACTATGTTTGAGAAAACTGAACTTTTGGAGTTTTGGACGGCTGCGATTTATCGATTCGTCGCAAATCTAATCTCCGTTGCATTACTGACTTGGCGCGAGCAATGTGGTGTGGAGCCTACATACCTTTGCACGTACGTTCTGCAGGGAAACACAGTTCCCACAGTTGTAGTCACTTCCAAACATGTGTCAACTACAAAAAAATGCATAAAATAAAACCTTTGTAGAAAAAAGCTTTACTTATGAATATATCTAATAAATACGCGTATACTTAGATCAAAAAAGAAATCATTACTTTATAAACGCCAATAAAAATTTTGACTTTTCGTGCAGGCTTTTCTTTGTTATTTCGTGTGTCGAAAAATGATATTTTTTTCTTAATTTAACTTTCACATGAAAATTTCTTCATATTTTAATGGCTTAATTTTTTCATCGAGTATTTTATTTTTTAACACTTTCGAACATAGTTGAAAAGTGTTTATGACTTCAGTTTGTCTGGCCGTCTGTCCTCTCTTTACTCTAATTCTCGTAAATATACTCGAATTGCCATGAAATTGATATATGTTATTAAGATTTACTATAGCATGTTCGCTATTGAAAATGAAGTGTGTAGCATTTATAGTTCGTCTATAGGGATAGGGACACACAAAAGAATTCCGTTACATTATGGTCTATGAGGAAAATTGTTTGCGGCGCATTTTAATGATGTTACATTAATTCAAACATTATGAAACTGATATGTATCACTGAGGTGGACGACAACATGCTTTCTATAGAGTATAGAGTACGTAATATTTATAGTTCGTTTACAGGGACGCACAAAATATTTCCATTATATTATGATCTATGGGAAAAAATCGTTTGCAGTGTATTTTAATGCTGTTTTACTATTTAAAAAATAATGGAATTGATATACATTATACTGAGATGTACTGCAACATTTCTTTTTTACAGATTATTGAGTGCGTAAAAATTATTATATATTTACAGAGACCCTCAAAATAATTCGGTTGCGGGACTGACTATGAGAGATGACTGCAGGATGTGCGTTTTCAGCTACGAGGGAAAGTCATTAAATAAGTCACAAAAGATAATTAAATAACAACTTACAATGATATTCACTTCAAAACTATTTTTATTTTTCAACATGTTCTCCTCCAATATTTATGCACTTATATCACCGTTTTATCAGTGTCCTAACACCAGCTGCATAACATTCTTTGGGTCACTGTCTCAGCCACATTAGGACTTCAAGTTGAACATTTTCATCATCTGTGAACATTATCATGCTTCCAAGATGATTTTTTAGTGGACGAAACAGATGAAAATCGCTTGGGGCTAAGTCGAAGCTGTTGTTGAAGAAGGATGTTGAAGCTGGATGTTGAAGAAGTTGCAAGATGATATGTTCACAGATGATGAAAAGGTTCAACTTGAAGTCCTAATGTGGCTGAGACAGCAGCCCAAAGAATGTTATGCAGCTGGATTTGGGGCACTGATAAAAAAGTGATATAAGTGCATAAATACTGATGGAGAATATGTTGAGAAATAAAAATAGTTTTGAAGTGAATATCATTGTAAGTTATTATTTAATTATCTTTTGTGACTTACTTAATGACTTTCACTCGTATGATATGAATTTTAAAACTTAACTAATTTTTATATTGCGAGGTTTGTAGATCATATGCAGGGACGCACGAAAAAATTCGCACACATTACTGGCTATGGGCATTAATTCCTTAAAATAGATTTATACTGCGCTATGCGCGTGTGTGTGTTATAATATTTATTTAGATGTCTCTTTTCATTGAACAAAAATGAATTTTTTTAACAATATTCTGATAGTATTGGAAAGGGTTTCATGATCTATATCGTGATGCATGATTTTTCGTTCTTCTTAAAGTATGCTTTCAGTAGTATAGTTTGTAAAGAATATGTGGATATACCTTTTTCTCTTTATTTTTCAGGCATGACTGTGATTTGGATGTTACGGGCAGATTCTACGCTTGCAATATGTGATGTCTCTCTGCAAAAGTGCTCAATAAAAAAAATATTTTCTGGAAAAATGTGTTCTTTTCTTTTTTTAGTTTGTCCCATTGAATACCAGCACCACTTTAGGGTGTGCATTCGATAAAGTAGTGATAGATTGCCTAATCTTGTATTAAATGTAGCAATGTATTGATTTAAAAATGAGTGAATCAAAAAAAATTTAATTTTTCAACATCACAGATACTGGAATGTATTTGTGCGAAAATTAAATATTACTAGATGGAACCCGTCAAAACTTGACGGAAAAGAATTATTATAACAATATCAGTAAAATAAGCTGCTTTATTATTTAACAGAGAGAGAGTAATGAAAAAGTTTTTCGAAAATTTTATTTTAAAAGTTTTTTTCCCCCAGTGAAATACATTACTATTTGCCATGCAAACTCCAAAGTACCCCTAGTAATAAAAAATTAAATTAATTCTTACAAAAGTAATGGTATTATAGTATGACCAGTATAACCCACTCATACTGGTTTAAAATGAATCCAGATAATTTATCAATACAAACATTTACATCAAACACTGATCTTAATTTGTTTATTTTAGTTAAAAAGTTTTTTATGTTAGACATTTTCAAAGTGCACTCCCCTTAAGGGGAAAGGTCCCGTTGAGCAGCCTGAAAATGACAATAATTAAACTAGTGCGAAAAACTCTGTAGTTTGAAAACCAATGAATGAAATACAACAATTTTTTGAAGTGAAAACTTCTTTAGGCGCGTTGGGCATTTTTTGAGATGGGAAAAAACTATTGAATTCTCGACACCGTTACCGTTACCGACACCGACACCAAATTAAATTATGTTTCCAATTCATACAATGAAGCGAAAGTATCAAAAGGAAATAGTTCACGTGCAGAAAACGAAATGATTGGTATCCTAATAATATTATAAATCTGATTGTGTGCAAATGTTAGGCTGAAGCCAGCGTCAAAATGAAGCATTTAATTATCCTGTATCATTGCATATAAGTTGATTATAACCCTCAAATGAATATAGGCTGGTTTTCGTTTATTTTATTTCAATATTTTTCTTAAAAATTAAAATTTTCATTATTTTCATACAGATTAAATGGACATTTTTTCGTATATTTTACAATGGTTGGTTGGTTTGGCCCAAAGGGCCCGGTTTTGCAGCTTTTTTTAAAATGGTTAAATTTATTTTACCGTTGCTAATACTTTATCGTTGCCAATATAAAATAAAATCCCTGAATAATTTTTAATCAACAATTTATTTTCAAGTGTAAATTTCCCACGTGAAAAATGAAAAGGAAATGAAGTATTTAAGAATGAAACAGAATATGAAATGATGTCATATTAGAAATAAAACGTGCGTTTTCAAATATTTGATAATAATACAAAGTGCATAAATACGAGTAAGTATGGAAAGCAAGCGAATATGATGTCATATATAGAAAAATAAAACAGATTTGTTTTGATGTTGAAATAAAGTGATCTTGGGCTTGGGTTATCAAATTATATGTGATTAATTTCTCTTTTTTTTTCTTTTTCTTTTTCACATGAAAGGAATTATTTTAAATGTACGTAATATATGTATTTTAAATGTATGTGCTGTAAATTAAAGTTCTGTGTTTTAAATGAAATGAGTGAAAGATTTATATTTTTAATGAATTCAATACGAATGATGGGATAGGTTGGCGATTTATCGTGTGCACACGGCTAACATGAAGATACCATATTTTTAATTTAAA
Source organism: Maratus michaelseni (assembly GCA_963931845.1). NCBI lineage: Eukaryota > Metazoa > Arthropoda > Arachnida > Araneae > Salticidae > Maratus > Maratus michaelseni. The sequence continues at coordinate 109,083,765 of OZ007597.1, read as the reverse complement.
TTATAAAAAGTAAAAAAAAAAAGAAAAAAAAGAAAAAAAAATTGGATGGCAAATGTCAATGATATGCATCGCAAAATTATCCGTATCGAAAATCAGAAAATCTTAATAAAAATAACTATATTTTTTAAAAGGAAGTTGCTTTCTCATAAAAGCTAAAGATTTAATATGATTGTGTCGAAGTAACAGCATTTTTCCTCTATCATTTTCCCACAATCGAAAACACATTTGTAAATCGTCGTTTCGAACCGGAATTTAATTTTACATTTCTTTTAGTTTTAAAATAGGAAAAACTTTGTTGTCTTTTTTAAATATAGCTTTTTTTAAAGTTGTTTCATAATAGATTTTTGTAAAGTCTTGCAGGATAAGAAAAATTGCTTAGATTTTAAAGCAATGTTTAAGTAAAATTACAATATTTTTTTTAACTTAAAAAACAACAATGTTATCGAAAAGAAAATCGATTTTACCAACAAATTCGCGTAATGCAAAAGCAAAGAAGAAATAAAAAAGTAATGAATCTTTTCTTCCAGCCGAAATGTGGAAACTTGAAAAAGCCGATCGTGCCAATTCATAACATTATAAACGTGAAAGCGCGTTCTATACAGTAGAATTTGTTTTTACATATAGGTAGAACATTTATGAGAATAGGAAGGTTTTGGGTCTGTAATTAGGTCCATAGTCAATTTGATTTTTTTTTAATCAAGTGAAATTTGGCGCAAAATTAAATACATTGTTGTAACCAGATTTGTTTTTTGCGTGGTAAACACTTAATGATATTTTAGATGATCATTTCCCCGCTCACCTTTGATGCCAACTATGACTGTAAAACATATTAAAAAATATTAGCCGATAATTTTCTAATTTTCTTATTGCTTCATGATGTAAATATACTTCCTGGTTCATACTTTAAACCTGAATCGGTCATGCCATTATCGTTAAATTTTTATTCCTAATCCTAACCCTAATCGAATCCTATCCTAATCCGGACAATAACTTTAAAGAATATTCTTTGACACGAATATGTAAATGAAATCAATATCCATAAATGGAATGAATGGAAAACAGAATAAATAGAAATGGCAAAATAAAATAACAAGAAAGTACATTTATTCGACACCTAACCCTAGAGAAAGCGTAAAAAATTTCAAGCGCATGAAATAAATCAAAATAATCCTATATATACTAACAAAAATATGTAAATTTAGATTATCAGATTTGTGTCGTCGGTATTTATTTGCTTATAGTGTTCTTGACGCGATAGAGAAAATATCAGGTTAAATTGGGCAGAATTTAAAGTACTTCTAGCAACCTTTATTTACATTTTAGAATAGCATCAGATTGTTATATCTTTGTGAAATATCTATCAATTTATAAAATCCACAAGCAGTTTGTTCACTATTTACAACACTTAGCGTGAGCACTTAATTTAATAGATACATAAACAGGATAATGTAGTAAGAAATATATAACATGTCGATGCAAATAAACAATATAATAATGTCCATTTAGCAATGCACACATATACAAATTGTACACCAAATATCACCTAAAGTGCACTGTTGTATAGAAGAATTCTGCCAGTGTTTTTTTTTTTTCGTTTTACGAAGAGGAATTTCTTGATTTTCACGATTTTACTTGGTCCTCCTGTTTTCATTTGTTGCAGTTTCATTTTCGCGATTGTATATATTATTTGGCATGAAATTTCCCTTTTTTAAGACTGGGTTATGTCAAGGCAAGCTTTGGTTAATTATATATGTTGTTAATTATCAAGTGAAATGTTTTACTAAGTTAATGCATTTATTCTTTTTTTAATGTTACGTGAACTAAGTCACGGGTAACAGCTAGTTATGAATAAAAATAATTCAGAAAATTATTTCAAGATAAATTTAGCACGCGCGGTGAAAACAGATAAAAGTGACTCAACTCGCGAGACCAAATCAAAAGATGAAAATGAAATAACAAAACACGGAAAATATTATAATTTAACGAGCACGAGAAAAAAAAATAGACAGAAGTAATATAAAAAGTAAAAATTAAAATAAGGAAATATTTCACGAAAGTTTTAAGAAACGTGGTTACTGATACGGAAATGAAGTTAAATCATTTTATAGACATACTTCATACGCGCAGTATGAAGATAGAAAAAAAGCATAATGTTCACGAATACCGTAAACAAGACAGACAGCAAAGAAGTCATAATTTTTGGAGTGATAGGAAGCGGGAACCCTATTTTGCAGATAAATGTTATTACAAAATATATGAAACTAAATCTCATGGAAGAAATGATGAATGTATTGAGAGTTGTTAAAATTGTGGTTTCATTGGTATTCATTTCAAATAATACCAATTAATTAAATTTCATATTTTATGTATTTGTAAATTTACGTTTTAAGCAACAGATTGCAATTTTTGTATGTAAAATAATATGCATTATTTGTCATGTAAAATAGTGCATTAAATGAAAATTGTAATATAATTTTTGTAGTAGTAGTTTATAATAATGAATAAAAAAAAACACTTCATTTAAAAGTATTTCCTGCACAATAAAACATTTCCTGACGATTCAAAAAATACACACGTAATTGTTCAAGTTTTCACTTCTGTCGGCACTCCCGGAGTGCCATTTTTTTCTATAATTTTACACATTCTTGTACTTAAACAAAAACACTCAAATTATATACATTTAGCAATATTAATTAATAAAATGATAACGACAAAAATGGCTTTTTAAAAATATAAATACTAAAATATGCATTTTGCGCGCAAGATTTAAAAAGTTCTAATGATGACAGATACTTAATCTTACATTTATTTTTTACTTAAACTACTATATTTTACACTGAACCTAAATTTAAAAGTATATTCAAATTCATTAGCATAATTAATGGTATTCACTAAATTTACCAAAAAATTTAAATTTAATTTTTCAATACAAAATTTTCTATGGCAAAAATCAGACTAAATTTAGGCTCACCATAAAAGTATAAATGGAAATTAATTATACTCAAAATTTCAAGGTTCTATGGTAGTTAGTTTTTTAATGAGAGTGCGCGCAATGCCAAAAAAAAGTTTTGAGAAAAGGACTTCAAAGGTAACTTTATAGCATGACAGGAAATGGTTTTTACAAGATATATTTAGCTATAACTTCTGTTCTAATTGGAATTTTTGCAGTGTATTTGTAACATTTCAAGGCATCCATGTTAATTTTTTTGAAAAATCGATTTTTTAAAATCTTCAACGTGGTCTCCCCCCCTTAAAGACCCAAATAAATGTATACTTTTTTTTTTTTTTTTATTGTTTTTACTTTTACAATATTAAATACGAATTTTTATATAATTTATAGTAATTTAATGAAAGAATGGAGAATTTTTTTTTTTTTTAAGAGTGTCTGGTATTTCTGCCAGGGTTTCTCTGAAGCATATTTCCTTTTTTTCTCATATTATTCAATTGTACTACTACCTCATTGCAATTTTTCTGCTCAATACATAAAAATCTAATTAAAACAAATATTTGTTCTATAGATGGAACGTTATCTTTATAATTCACGTTTTCCATGAATTCTCACCACTGAAATTCTATGGGCACCATGAATTACGAAAGTGTAACTGGCACCTTGAAATAAGGGCGATAAAGATGGGAGTGACAGGCATTTGTACAAAGAAAATGACAATAGTCAAAATCAAGAGACAGTAATCCAGAGTGCATATATACAGCCTTATAATTAAACTAGTCGTTGGGGGCCACCGTAATACTTACCCATCATGGATATGCATAATGTAAAATATTAAAATAAAAATGTGTAAACTACTTATAAAACGCATTGCAATTCAAATAAAATCGTGGCTTGATGACGTCATAAACTTTAAAGGCTCGATTACTGAATTGCTTAAAAGAGGTTTTTCCTTATAACTCCAAAAATAATAATCCTATTAACTAGCGGTTTATTGCATCTGATTAAGCGTCAAATTTCCAATTAAAATATATCTTTAAAGTGAAATTTGGATGAAATACAGGGTCATGAAAAATCGAAGAGTGTGGAAAATAGGATTCCAAATATCTCGGCAACTAATTATCCGATCGACTTCATGCTTTATGTAAAATTTATGTATTTTTATTGTCTTTTATATTCATTTCTTAAAATAAACAATTTCGAAAAAATTTATATACCTTTTATCAGAACGAATATTTCGAGAGTCCGAAAAAAATAGTTCCGGTTAATCGAGGTTATTGAAATGAAATAGGCTTCTTCCCATTATTACATACTAAGTGCATACCAAATTGCAAGTCTCTATCTCAATTTTTTCGGGAGTTAGAGCGTTTACAGACACACAGACGGACGGCAAATTTTTTTTTCTAAAAATATGTTTTTCGGAATCTCCAGTGTTTGAAACGTGTAAAACCGTCAAATTTTTTTTTTCGATTTTCAAAACGATTACAAGACTTACCCTATACTACGTATGATGGGTAAGTAAAAGGGAAAATGGGTTCCGCCGACACCGTTCTGAAAAAATAGCAAGGGAAATAGTTTTGCTTGAACTTTGACTAATGGCATTAAAAATTTTGGACGTAAAACAAAAATTACCGCTATTAACACGAAGACGCTAATTCTGGATATTTTGAATTATCCGATATTTATTCTAGTACGCAACCAAAATAGCACGTAAATGGTTAAATAGAAAGAAGAAGAAATTGAAATGCAAGACTGGGCCTTAATCACCAAACAATACAAAAAATAAATAAATAAAATAAAATAAAAAGAATAAAATAAAATAAATAAAATAAAATAAGAAAAATAAAATAAATAAATAAAAAACTGGAGTCGCAGAATGTAAGACTTGCCCTGCTCCTGAAAAACTGGGGGGATCCCGCCAGATTACGCCCATGATCAAGAGTCTGGAAAAATATTCCGTTTTAAACAGATTTCCATCCTATCAGGTAAAATTGCAAGATATTCATTTCGCTGGGAACATTAAAGGACTAACTAAAAAATAAGGCAGTTTTTATTATTGTTTAGTGCTGCCATCTTCTAGCAAATGTGAGTAACATTAGAAGCACACATTTACAAAAGTTAATCAACTAAATCTTTCGAGACTAAAGCTATCTAATATTGTTAAATTAACGTCTGTGTCTACTTAAAAGCATTCAAATAGTATATATAAATATATACTTTAAATTACTAAATAATGCTTTGCTTTATTGTTTAGATAACTAATAATAGTAATAATCATATATATTATTTCTCCTGTCAACATCCCTTTTTTTCTGAAAATACGAAACGCAGAACGACGAATGAGATAGCACATAAAAGGATTTTGAAAACGCTTCTGACATAGCACACTTAACATTTCGTTAAAACATGTTTTCGATTAAAAATTGCTGATAATTAAAAATTAAATCGGCATTGTTTTCCTAAATGAAATGAAAGGTTTTCCTCAAAACATTCTTGCCAAAAAATAAAATACCACATTATATGATGCTCAGCAATTATTATAAAAAACACCGCACGGGTTTATTTTATATTTATGATTAAAAAGCGAAATTTAAATTGAAATGTTTAGATTTATATTTCTATGTCCCATGTTTTTCCCGAAGCGGATGACATCATCCTCTAATGCAGTTAAAATACGATTGTTATTATTTTTTTTTCTCGTGCGTGCCTTTAGCAATCTTGGATCAGTTTTTACTCTAACTTTGATGGAATAAATTAGATGATATTCTGGATTGACTAACAACTAAATGTTGTTTACAGATATTTTTATCCTTGCTTTTTCTTTAAAAGTTTAAACCTGCATCTAATAACTATTACATATTGATAAAAAAATGGTACTTCTCTTTTATCCCGTCGACCACTTTTCATAACAAAAAACTATCGCCAAATAAACGGGAGAAAGTGGTCATTGGAATATCAAAATAAATAAATGAAATAGAAGAATTTAAGGGCACAATTGTTATTTTAATTAATGAAATAACTAATAAACCAGTAAAACATAATGAAAAATACACGCAAATGTCGAATTAAAAACTACTTGATGATTTAACAAACACGTATAATGCTTCTGACATCAAGTAAATTGGACTGCATTTTTGGCGTTTAATCTTACAATTTGGCGATAGTTTTTTGTTATGAAAAGTGGCCGACAGCATAATAGAGAAGTACCTAAAAAATATTAGATTTCAGTGCGAAATCCTCGCACGGGCCCTCTGGTATAAATATAATACCGTAAACTAAATGATTAAAAAAAAATTCATTATTATTTAGTGCTGTCATCTAGTGTCAAATTTGAGTAACAACAAATGTATCATAATAAAAGAAAGCAATTTTTCCGAGTTGAACGTCGTTTCACTATAACATGCATTTTTACAGTAATTAACATTAAAATAAGAAAGGGTTTTTAGTAACGATAAGTTTTGTTACCGGAGCCTACGCTTCAAATGTTTTTGGTTATTATTATTATTTTTTTTTTAAGGTTAACGCTATTTATCCTAAATATTTATTTAATTTTCATTGAAATACAAATTTTAACACGTTCTGTCGCAATGAATCTGCGACATCGGATCATAAAATTTTAGATTTTTTTTATTTTAATCAGGTGTAGGATTAATTAAAAGCTTACTTTAGTTGTGAATTTAACACTAGTTTCTAATCATATTTAAATTCCTTAATCAAAATTACATAATAAAAGAACCAAAATTTAATGATTTTGCATAATAAATATAAATAAAAATGTAAGGAAAACATTAATGTTTGACAGTAAATTCAACTATGAGGGGTTTTTTTTTGAAAAAAAAAAGTTAAAATCCAAATAAAAATTAGAAATGGCATTATGTAATGAATTTAAAAAACGTTAAACAACCACAAAAGAACTCTTACGAAAATAGTTCATAGAGTCGTATAGAACTCTATAGAATTCTTTACAAGTTCTATAGAATAGCATTCTATGGAATACTATTTCTATAGAGTTTTGAAGAATTTTATAGAATAGTTTTTCTAAAGAAAATGTTTCTATAGAATTCCAAGAAGTTCGGTAGAATTGTTTTCTATAGAACAGTTTTTCTATAGAGTACTATAAACCTTATAGAATTAAGTTCTATATACTAATGATTCTATAATTTTTTTTTGTCTTCTGTAAAAATAAATATCTTTTGATCTTTTAAAATTTTTGTGTGTCGTAATTTATTTACAACTGTATATTAAAATAATAATAATAATAAAATTGTAATACATTAGTTTAATATATAATAGTACTCCACAGATTTAATATACATATATATAATTACAGATATATAATTTAATTCAATTCTAATACATTGTGATTGAATTGTCAATGTAATAATATATCTACTACTGAACTACTATCGAACTACTGAATTAAATGATGATTAATTAATTTGTTTATAATTCATTAATTTGTTAGTTAATGTTATAATCATTTATTAATTTGCTGTTAAATTTATAAAACCATCCATCTAAATTAATAAACTTTATTCACTTTAATAATATTGTCATTTTTATTCAAATATTTTAATCTGAGATATAAATGTTTAAACAATTGTTTCAGTTTTAACAAATAATAATTTATTAGACTTTTAAATATTTTTACAAGACTATATATAATTGGAATGCAAATCACAAAAGAAATAAAGTTGAATTAGTGTAATAAGAATTTTGAAACTGTCAATGGTTATATCAAGCTGAAGACACTGGAGTCAAGCAGCATCGAGTGTGGTTACTACTTGGGAGTTTTTTTTTTTTTTTTTTTTGCCTACCTATTTTTATAGAAGTTTTATATTTTTTCTATAGACATTTTATAGAAGCCCTACAGACATTTCTATTGAACTTGTACAGATATTTCTATAGCTTTAGGTTAAACAAGCTTATAGAAAAACGGACCATAATTCTATAGGATTCTATAATGCATTTTCTATAAATATTTTTTATAGAATTATATAAGAAATTTTTGTATGGGTATACAAAAAAGATTTGTTTCGTAAAGTTCAGATTTAAGCTTAAAAGAAAAAAATAAAGAAAAAAAGATTGGTGATTACAAGAAACAAAAACAAAATGATTATTTCTAAACTTTTGTAACATCTTGTACATTTTTAAATGCCTAATCATACAGAGGCGTAGGAAGAAGAATGGCTCAAAGCCTCTCCATTCAAATCAGTGCCGAAACTAGCCTTTTTGGCGCCCGGGGCAAACATGGATTTTGGCGCCCCCCCCCCCCCCCCCGAAAAGAAAATTTACAAAGCGAATTTTTTCTATGTTTCTAAAATTTAAATTATATAATCAGATAATCTGTAATACTGAACTAAGTAATCAGCTTTGTCAAATACTGATTCACTAAAACCTTGGAAATGGAATCGAAAGGAACCGAAAAATATTCCGCTTTATACAGGTTTTCATCTTAGGAAGCATAATTATTGATATTCTCAGGGGCGGATTTAAGGGTTCGCGATGGTCTCAATCGCGAGGGGCCCCGCATACAAAGGGCCCCAAAATCCTCTTTTGAGTTCAATGAGAAAATTATTTTTTGATCAAAGGATTTTCTTAGCACCCTTTTTTTTAATTAGCATTATTACTACACAATTTTCATGTAATTTAAATAGAATATTTTTTATACCATTTGCTATTCCCAGAAATGTTTCAGTTATGTTTAAATGTTTTTCCTTGTCTTCTTTTCTATTAGCAATTATAAGAACTGTGGAGGGTTGGGGTGAGACTCAAACTTGGATCTGAGCTGAAAGGAACCATGTTACTGTTAGAGACTTTTATGACGATTTATTAATTACACAGATTCAGAGTCTAATGAAATCAGATTTGATAAATCTAAATCTGGATCGTGATACTGGGGCACCTGATTTAGGGGTCCTCCACACTTGGTATGCTGTTTACATAAAGCTGATATTTAGAATGCATTTGACTTTGTTACTGATTATAATCGATATTTTGCATTTTTAAAGTAAGATAAGATTAAAAACAAAAAGAAATTGAGCTTGACTATTACAGGGGCACACGATGTATTTGCCCCGGAAATTTACATGTGTACAAAACACGTAAGAATGAGAAAAAGACGATTTTTTTTAAATAAAGGCAATATATATATATTTATAATAAAGACAAAGACGACTTTATTAGCCATGGCACCCTGTGTGAGCTTCTTTTCTGCATCTCTACAAATACTATATTCTTAAAAAAGAAAAAAGGGGAGGAGAGGTTACTATTTTATCTTGCATATGTTTCATCCCCTTAGTTTTTAGTGTCGTTAGCAATAGCCAACCTCGCGCCCTTTAAAGCCGGATCTGTATGTAAAAAAGTAACTAACAAATGGTATGGCGGCATTTTTCATTTATCTGGAAATGTCCAAAGGACGAGAAAATAATTTGGGAGGATAAAGGCAGGGGCGGCTGCGGTTTTATTAGTCATAGAAACTTGGGTATGTTTTTCTTCCTGCACCCCTACAAATGACATTTTTTTTTCAAAAAAAGTTTTAACAAAGAGTTTTATTTTGCGTATTTTTCAAATTATCCTTTCAAATATTAATTGTTTTTACTATCCCAGGCAGTCGCCCAACCTCGCCCCCTTTAATAATACAAGATTGGATCTGGATAAAAAAGTAATTTTAGCAAAAGTAACAGACCGGCATATTCCAGTTGCCGCCAAGGGCGGCAAAACGCTTATTATACTTTCGCAAAAAGAGGAGTAAAAAACTTTTTGGAAGATAAAGCCAGGGGCGGCTCCGGCTTTACTAGCCATGGCGCCCTGTACGAGATTTTTTACTGTACCTCTACAAATGCTAGACTTAAAAGAAAAAGATTTTACTGAGAATTTTACTTTGGGCATTCATCCCCCAATTTGTGTTTATTGTCCAGGGCAGTCACCCCTCGCCCATGACAAAATGGAAAAAGAAGAAAGCTCCACGCTGTGAGAAAAGGGAAAAAATAGAACAGCCTTCATGGACTATTTTTATCTAATAGAACAGTCAAAGTGAGGGAATCGTTTGCCAATTATCCATGCTGGACAGTGCAGTACCGTATCCAGAAGACGTTGAACAGTGTCATATACAGACATGAGTAGGGACTGACCTTGAAAAATATTAGTGATTCTCCTAAACCACAGGAAGAGATTTAAATGATAGACGGCATAGACATGATACATTTGGAATGGGAGAAAGAAAATAGCCTAAGAGAACAGTTCGTTTTTTATTCATTTGCTATCTTGTATTGTAGACGAATCTTTTTATCTATTTGTCTATTTTAATGCATTTGGTTCAGTTTTTCTTTTGGATTTTCCGGCTGCGAGACTTTTTATACAAATTTCATATATATATACATTTCTATATCAAACAACAAACAAAACCTGCATTTGGCGCCCCCTTCACCTTCTGTTTTGCTGGCCCCCGGGGCTCGTGCCCCCTCTGCCCCCCCTTAGTTTCGGCCCTGATTCAAATTAATACAATTTCGTTAAGTCATGTGATCTGTTCCAAAGACTATTGTGTCTTCAGTGATTATAATTTATGTTTCACAAACAACTCTGTGCACATGAGGCAAAAAATACTAAAAGTATTGGTAACATTCTTGTATGGAGATCAGGGACCTCCAAGTCAGCTCTGCAAGTAGCATCATTATTTTGCAAGCACCTTATTGGATATCTATAAATTTGAACGCACAGTTTCATTTCTTTCATATTAGTAATTAATTAAATAGTTTCAAAGGATTTAACTCTTACGAATTGCAACCGGAAATGTGATTACATGCAGTGATATTACTCAACTGTTTATTTTTACTCCGAATCTATCCTTTTTAGGTGCGTTCTTAATTATATAAATACGTAGCACCTATAGCCGTAGTCTGGTCTGTCTGTTCGTATATAACAGTACAAAAACTACCCAACCGAATGGTTTGAAATTTAATATATATAATTATTGCAGAATTTTGACGAGTCATTTCAAATTTTATGAAACTCGAATCAAAACTTAAAAAGATATTAATAAAAGTTTTCTTCACTCTATTAAATCCTATCATGAGTAATTAATTCAATGCATGATATTCCATGTGCGATGGTGATTACGTCATATTTAAGATGGCGAGGCTAACGAAAAAGACAGGCTACCGCGGTTCATTCCACTTACCTTTTTTTACAGACCGCTAGAGTGACGTGATGCTCTTTTCGTACACCTGCATTGGTGCATTCGAGCATCACGTGACTCCCGCGGTCTGTAAAAAAAGATACGCGTAAAGCACCGCGGTAGCCTTTCTTTTTCGTAAGATGGAGTCATATTATTTCCATATTTCTGAATTTAAAAATCGAATTTGTATACTAAAATTGTTTAATTATAGCAATTATATAATCTACTGACAGTTTTTTGGATAGATGATTCCAGAGAAACATATATTAAATGGAAAAAGAGTCTGAATATGGATTTCAAGTTCTGAAATTTTCAAAGCTAGGTTTAAGTTTTGACCATTGGAATTTTCACTAAATGTCAATAAAAGATAAAATGTTGGCAGCTTAAAATGTGCTTATTTTTTTCGGAAATTAATCATATCATAATAACAGACGAAATAAATATTTATAAAACTAGTTATAGTATGAACGCACCTCATTTGTCACGTTTGATGTACAATTTTCAACTTATTTCTCTTTCTATTCTGTCAAATACATTTTATTTCAGAAACGCTTTCTTTCTCTCTCTCCCCCCCCCCCCCTACTGATATGACATTTGATATTCTAATTTTTTTTATTATTAAAATTCCCCGTATAAGTTTATTTTAAAACACGTGAATAAATAAATAAATAACACTGTTATTACACGGGTTCAGAGGTCGGTCACGTTTTTTCTTATTAAAAACTTTCTTAGTTCCTCTTTTTCTTACAGTTTAAATGTTTTAATTCACCTGGAAAGAATAATCTTTCACTTTTTTACACTATTTCATTTAATTTAATTCGGTTCATGTACGTAAAGATGAAATTTTGTAATCGATTTTTGACTCGCTTCATGATAAGCTAGAATTGTAAGAACTAAGTATTTTGGATGACAATACAATATTTTAATTTTAGAACGTGATTATAAATTAAAAAAATAATTTTAAAGCATATTTTCCTATTTCTGGGGGCAGGTGTTAAATCGCCAAACGTTCTTTGGGGTTACATTATACAATTGTACGCAAACTGCAACAATCGAGTTAATGATGCATCAAACAGCTGGAAGAAAAGGTAAGATTACCCACATATAACAAAAGAAAATTTCAGAGGATTTGGGCTGTTAAACATCCGGGCTTCATGTGCAACTATGCGAGGTATATTGGAATTCCGTGCCCCCCCCCCCCCCCCCCTCATATTTTGGAACTGCCCATATTTCTGCATTAACAAAAGACGAGGGGGAAATTCCGTCTCAAGGGAACAATGTAAAGGGGATTGAATATTTTGTTTCAACTACTCTGATTTGACATTTATTGTAAAAAAAAAAGAAAGAAAAAAAAAAGAGATCGCCTAAGAAAAGTACTGTTGCTAGCAGTTCTTCGAAATTTGTGTTGCAGGAACAATTTCAACATGTTGGACACAATGTTATTGTGATGGTATTTATCGTTGCAGTAAAGTACTGGTAATTTATGTGAAAAAAAAAAAAAAAAAACGAGTTTAGATGTTTCTTTAAGTAATAAATATTGAAGAAGAAAAACTCGTAACTAGTAAAGGAACTAACGAAATAACTACACGAGTAACACGTACCGATTTCTGAAGGTTAATATTTGTGCATGTATCTATATATTTCTGAACAATTCAGGGACAACAATGGGTATTTCTGCAAGCATTAGTTCTTTAGCGTCCTTCAATTCGGTAAGTATGTTTTTATAAATTTATGTATCGTATTTTCTTTTTCTTTTTTTTTTTTTTTAATTCTAAGATGAGATCAGAGCCCGATCATCTCCACGTGGGGTAAGGGGCACACATACTATTTGAGGCCCTCCTTCTCACAATAATCTCGAGTTACAAAATTAATACAGTACAAACATGACATACAACATTATGGGCTGCTAAAATTTTACACCATTGTTTTACGTTTAAAAAAAAAAAATCGTTATTACTTACCCATTATACGTAGTAATATAGGGTAAATCTTGTGATCGTTTAAAAAAAAAAAAAAAAAAAAAAAAAAAAAAAAAATGTCGGATTTACACGTTTCAGACACTGGAGATTCCAAAAAGCATATTTTTAGAAAGAAAAAAAATGCCGTCCGTCTGTCTGTGTGTCTGTAAACGCTCTATCTCCCGAACAAATTGAGATAGAGACTTGAAATTTGGTATGTACTTAGTATGTAATAATGAGAAGAAGCCTATTGAATTTCAGTAACCTCGAGTATCCGGAACTATTTTTTTCGGACTCTCGAAATACTTCTTCTGATAAAAAGTATATAAAATTTTTCGAAATTGTTTATTTTAAGGAGTGAATATAAAAGACAAAAACAAAACATAAATTTTGCATTAAAGCATGAAGTCAATCGGACAGTTAGTTGCTGAGATATTTATAATAATGTTTACTACACTCTTCGATTTTTCATGACCCTGTACTTCATTCGAATTTCAATTCAAAGATATATTTTCATTGGAAATGAGACGCTTAACCCGATGCAAGTAAACTGTTAATTAATATCATTATCAATTTTAGATATAAGGTTGTTTCTTTTACGCAATTTATTAATACAGCATTTAAAGTTTATGACGTCATCAAGCCACGATTTCATTCGAATTGCAATACATTTTATAAATAGTTTACACATGTTTTATTTTCATGTTTTATATTATGCATCTCCATGATGGGTAAGTATTACTGTGCCCCCATCGACTAGTTTTCTCTTTGTGATGTTAATTAGAATCTTAATGACTTAAGTTATTCGCACAAGCATATATTTGATGTAATATTCAAATTTCAGAAATTTCGCAATTTCTTTTAAAAATTACTTGCAAACATCGAGATGGTTCAGTGATGACAAATAGGTGAAATACTTTTTTAAAAGCCAATTGTAAACAGAATTTTTTTAAATGTCTAATGTGTATTTTTCAGAGACTACACAAAATGCATTTTGGGTTTCCTATAACTGGAGAACTGGGACATGGACCCCATGTGACCCTGTGATAATCAAGCCTTGGGTGAGATGTAAAAGGCTCGAATTAAAAAAAAAAAAAAAATAGTTTTTTTAATAGAAAATTGGGAGAGGATAACGCTAGAAAAATATCAGTTAACAGGAAATATACCTATTTTAAGAAAGTTCTTTAATTTCATTATTACAAGTTTTATATTAACTTGTTTCATGCTTGTAAAGATGTAATTTTGTAATCGATTTTTTCCCTCATTTCCTGTTGCGATATAATTAAAACAATTTAATTTTTTATACCCAATACATTAATGGGCTAAACCGCAACTGGCTTTCATTTAAGCTTAACAATAAAGTTGAACTGCCAACTGAAAAAGCATATATGAAGAACCAGTCCCCATTAACCCCTTCGCGACGAGCGTCGTTTACATAATTTTTAATCTTTTACCACCGTTTTTCAAAACAGAAAATTTCGCCTAATTGAATCGCAGAAATGCTATCATTAAATAAGGCAATATTACAATAAAAAAAATAATGGGTGGGAATAATAGAGAATTCTGAGCATCTTATGCGGTACGTATACGAGTCGCTCATCCCCAAAAATTTAATGTTCAAAAGATTGAGTATTTAAATCGCCTCTCAGCGCCTATATTTCTGACGAATTAAAAAAATTTTATGAAAAAATTTCACTATGGCTAACCAATGAAGATGAACAACCTGCTGATAAGCAAAAAAGGGTAATTACAGTGGTGTTTCCCATCATGTAGCAATCAATGTATCTTAATATTTGTTGAATGTATATATTTCTGTAAGTTTCAATCATTTAATTTTCATTTTTTTAAAAACTGTTTTGTGCGAGCATTTAAGTCTTAGAAGTAACAGCTATATGTCAAATTTCAAGTTTCTAGCCCTTACAATTTTCGATATAATTCAAAATTTAGAACGTTTTCCGCTGAGTTCACTCTTTTAAATTTTGATTTTTTTAGAAACCGTTCTTAGCGAGCATTTATATCTTAAAACTTAACCACCATGCAAAATTTCAAGTCCCAACAGTATCCTAGTAATCGCAATTTTAGAATCTTTTTTGTTTCTGCCTTATTTTACATGTCGATTTTTTTTAGGAATTGTTGTGAACAAGAATTTACGTCTTAAAAAAAACAGCCATGACAAATTTCGAGTTTCTAGCCCTGACAGTTCCAAATAAATTGTAATTTAGAAAGATTTTAACAACGTTTTCCGTTCATTACACCTCTTTAAATTTCGAGTTTTTTAGAAACCGTTCTTAGAGAGCATTTATATGTTCAAAGTAAGCACCGAGGCAAATTTAAAGTTTTTAGCCCCAGCAACACCATAAAAATCAAATTTTAGAACGTTTTTCGTTGTTACAACCTTTTACATTTCGAATTTTTTAGAAATTGTTTTGTTGCGAGTGTTTGCGTCTTAAAAGTAATAATCATCGCAACTTTTCAGATTCTAGTCCTGACAGTTCCAAAGTAATCGTAATTTAGAACATTTTTAGAACGTTTTCTGCTTATTTCACTCTTTTAAATTTTGAATTTTTTTAAAACCGTTCTTAGGCAGCCTAACATTTACATCTTAAAAGTTAACCACTATGCCAAATTTCAAGTTTTTAGCTCGTACGCTATCACCGAAGTCGCAATTTTAGAACTTTTTTTTTGTTTCTGCATATCGTTCTACATATCGATTTTTTTTTTTTTTTAGAACTTTTTAAAAGTAGCAGTCACGTCAAGTTTTATTCTTAAAAGTTCCTAATTGATCGTAATATAGAACATTTCTAGGACATTTTGCGCTCATTTCACCCTTTTAAATTTCGAATTTTTTAGGAACCGGTCTTTGGCAATATTTACACCTTAAAAGTAACCAGCATGCGAAATTTCAAGTTTTTAGAACATTTTTAGAACGTTTTCTGCTCATTTCACTCTTTTAAATTTTGAATTTTTTTAAAATCGTTCTTAGGCAGCCTAACATTTACATCTTAAAAGTTAACCACTATGCCAAATTTCAAGTTTTTAGCTCGTACGCTATCACCGAAGTCGCAATTTTAGAACTTTTTTTTTGTTTCTGCATATCGTTCTACATATCGATTTTTTTTTTTAGAACTTTTTAAAAATAGCAGTCACGTCAAGTTTCAAGTTCTATTCTTAAAAGTTCCTAATTGATCGTAATATAGAACATTTCTAGGACATTTTGCTCTCATTTTATCCTTTTAAATTTCGAATTTTTTAGGAATCGGTCTTTGGCAACATTTACACCTTAAAAGTAACTAGCTTGCGAAATTTCAAGTTTTTAGACCAATCGATACAACTTTTCTGAGCAATGGATAAAAACGCAATTGCCAGCAACTGCAATAATTAAAATGATAGTAATAAAGGAACATGATGTTGCCAACTAGATAAGGAAGTACTTCACATTTAGCCTTTCGCCGTATGAAAACAATGTTTAAACAAGTGGGTAAGTGTGATCCAAGTTCGCACAAAGGGTTTCGTTTAATATTCCTTTCAAAACACTTTATCCTTTCTTTAAAAAATCCAAATAAATTTCATTTTCTAGAAAAAAAAAAAAAAAAAAACTGTCTATTTTTCTCGGTTTTTCGAATATCTGAACCGGCCCGATAGCAGGTGAAGCCCACTATTATATTTTGTCATAATAATATCTGTCATGTGGACTAAATGCGATATTAAAAAAAAAAAATTACTTTCAAAATTAAACATGTTGTACACCTTCAAAATGTTAAAATATGCGAATATTTCCATAATCGGGTCTTTATCACGATTCAATACGTTCCTCAAACTCATATATTTACTATTCTCTATTACTCATATTGATACTCGCTTTGTATTATTCTCAAACATTTGAAAAATTAGTTAAACTTCCCATATGACGTCAGATTTTCTTTTTAATTCTCTAATGAAGTGTAATTAATTTGCTTTGTATGTACTTACACATACTCATGCTCCTTGTATTATTGAGAAATATTAGACATTTTCCGTTTTATACGGCTATGACGTCAATCAATTTTATTTCATATTTATCTTTTTTTTTAATGGGTGAAACTTTTTAATTCATTTTTATTTTTCACGTGGAAATCGTCTGATAGAAATTAATTATTGTAGAAAGATTTTCATTGTGGATTTTAAATCTTTGGCATCGGCTATAAGGAAAAATGTTTATATTTAATAGGAAAAGGCTGTTAGAATTTTGGTTTTTTATCTCTATTTATTAAAATAATACGAATTTTTCAAATTTTAATATTTTCAGCTCTTTACAGCTGATATTCTGATTTATACACAAAGTTTCAACTCTGTAAGTTACACAGTTTTCGAGAATGGCTCTGTGACAGACAGACAACGGAGCGGGAGCAATAGGGTTTCGTGAGATGAACGAAACCCTAAAAACCAACCAATGTTTTCCACCTCATTACTTAACGGCTTTGATTTTTATAGGGAATATTGTAAAAGAGAGACATTTGTTTGTAGGAAGTAGTAGACTCTGAAACTACTGAATTGATTTCCAAAAGTGCTTTCACTGTACAACGCCGATAAACAGAGTTTCCAAGAGCCTTCATTGTATCTATTTTTTGGAAGGGATGGCTGCAAATGGGTTACAATAAACTTTTTTTTTTCATGAATTCAAGACTCATTTTCATCTAATGAGGCACAAGAATAAAGTTGCCTCAAACTGGGACTTAATTAGTAATATCATATATATTATATATTCTAATACGAGCAAATCATGTGTGTGTGTGTGTGTGTGTGTGTGGTTAGAAATGCAAATTTTATCTAAAAAACGGATCAAACGATTTTGACTAAATTTTGTATCCTACCATTTTCGGACACGAGAAGACTATTGGGCTGCGTCACATGTTCGAGAACTTTCGATTAGTGGGGTCATTTTTGGGTCAACGCGGGTCAAGTTAATTGTACTATCTAAAAAACGGCTCTAACGATTTTGATTAAATTTTGTATTCTACGAGTTTCGGGAACGAGAAAATCATTGGGGTAGGTCACATGTCCGAAAAAATTCGATTAGTGGGTCACTGTGGGTTAAGCGAATTTTATCTAAAAAATGGCTTAGACTATTTTGAATAAATTTTGCATCCTATGGTTTTCGGGCACGAGAAGACTGTTGGGCTAAGTCACATGTCCGAGAAAATTCGATTAGTGGGTCATTTTGGTCATGGGTCATTATGGGTCAAGCTATTATTATCTTAAAAACGGATAAGATGATTTGAACTAAATTTAGTATCCTACAGTTTTAGGGAACGAGAAGGCTATTGGGCTAGGTCACATGTGCGAAAAATTTCGATTAGTGGGTCATTTTGGTCATCATATATTCTAATACGAGCAAATCTTGTGTGTGTGTGTGTGTGTGTGGTTATGCAAATTTTATCTTAAAAACGGCTCTAACGATTTTGACGAAAGTTTGCATCCTACCGTTTTGGGGCACCAGAAAACGATTGGGCTAGGTCACATGTTCGAGAAAATTCGATTAGTGGGTCATTTTGGGTCATGATCAAGCTAATTGTATCTAAAAAACGGTTCAAACGATTTTGACGAAATTTTGTATCCAACCCTTTTCGGGCACGAGAAGACTATTGGGCTGGGTCACATGTTCGAGCACTTTCGATTAGTGGGTCATTTTTGGGTCAACGCGGGTCAAATTAATTTTATCTAAAAAACGGTTCTAACGATTTTGATTAAATTTTGTGTCCTACGAGTTTCGAGCACGATAAAATTATTGGGCTAGGTCACATGTCCGAGAAAATTCTATTAGTGGGTCATTTCTGGGTCATTGTGGGTCAAGATCTAAAAAGCAGCTCAATATACACTAAATTTTGCATCCAATGGTTTTCGGGCACGAGAAGACTGTTGGGCTAGGTCACATGTTCGAGAAAATTCAATTAGTGGGTCATTTTGGTCATGGGTCATTATGGGTCAAGCTATTATTATCTTAAAAACGGATAAGATGATTTGAACTAAATTTAGTATCCTACAGTTTTAGGGAACGAGAAGGCTATTGGGCTAGGTCACATGTGCGAAAAATTTCGATTAGTGGGTCATTTTGGTCATCATATATTCTAATACGAGCAAATCTTGTGTGTGTGTGTGTGTGTGTGGTTATGCAAATTTTATCTTAAAAACGGCTCTAACGATTTTGACGAAAGTTTGCATCCTACCGTTTTGGGGCACCAGAAAACGATTGGGCTAGGTCACATGTTCGAGAAAATTCGATTAGTGGGTCATTTTGGGTCATGATCAAGCTAATTGTATCTAAAAAACGGTTCAAACGATTTTGACGAAATTTTGTATCCAACCCTTTTCGGGCACGAGAAGACTATTGGGCTGGGTCACATGTTCGAGCACTTTCGATTAGTGGGTCATTTTTGGGTCAACGCGGGTCAAATTAATTTTATCTAAAAAACGGCTCTAACGATTTTGATTAAATTTTGTGTCCTACGAGTTTCGAGCACGATAAAATCATTGGGCTAGGTCACATGTCCGAGAAAATTCGATTAGTGGGTCATTTCTGGGTCATTGTGGGTCAAGATCTAAAAAGCAGCTCAATATACACTAAATTTTGCATCCAATGGTTTTCGGGGGGCACGAGAAGACTGTTGGGCTAGGTCACATGTTCGAGAAAATTCAATTAGTGGGTCATTTTGGGTCATGGTCAAGTTAATTGTATCTAAAAAACGGTTCAAACAATTTTGACGAAATTTTGTATCCGACTATTTTCGGGCACGAGAAGACTGTTGGGCTAGGTCACATGTTCGAGAAAATTCAATTAGTGGGTCATTTTGGTCATAGGTCATGATATTTGAACTCAAATTTAATTTTGACCGAGCATAGCTCGGTCTTCCCTGCTCGTGGGTCATTATGGGTCAAACTATTTTTATCTTAAAAACAGCTCAGACGATTTGAACTAAATTTTGTATCCTAGGGTTTTGGGGCACGAGAAAATCATTGGGCTAGGTCACATGCTCGCGAAAATCCGATTAGTGACTCATTTTTGGGTCACTGTGGGTCAAGGTAATTTTATCTAAAAAAAATGTCTCAGACTATTTAGACTAAATTTTGTTTCCCATGGTTTTCATGCACGAGAAGACTGTTGGGCTAGGTCACATGTTCGAGAAAATTCGATTAGGGGGTCATTTTGTTCATGGGTCATTATGGGTCAAGCTAATTTTATCTAAAAAAAAACGGCTCAGATTATTTTGACTAAATTTTATATTCTACGGGTTTCGGGCACGAGAAGACAATTGGGCTTGGTCACATGTTCGAGATAATTTGATTAGTGGGTCATTTCGGTCATGATTCATGATATTTGAACTCAAAGTTAATTTCGATCGAGCATGGCTCGGTCTTCTCTGCTCGTTTAAATTATTAGCAGAATTATAATTTTCCCCTAATGTTAGTAGACACACAAATATCACTTGGCGTATTTCAACAACCACGCATACAAAAGCAAAACTTTGCTAGTCATTGATAAATGTTTACACTTAATAAGTAATTTCTTAATTTTCTGTTCATGAAAATTTACTCAAGTTACCAAGCCGAATTATATGCGATCCAGGAAGCAATAGTTTGGTTAACACAATCACAATTTACATCAGCCCTTATTTTGGCAGATAGTCGCTCATCCTTAGATGCATTCAAGATAATTTTTCCTCGAAACTCCATAATTTTAAATATCTGCAATAGTTTACTACAAAACCCCAATAAATTCATAAAAATAGCGTGGATTAGAGCACATGTAGGCACCACTGGTAACGAGCGAGCAGACCTTCTCGCAAAAAATGCAATTACAAAAGACCATTACGATGACATCTCTGTCTTACCATTTCCAGAATCCATTCTAAAGAGTTATTTTAAAAACAAAATCATCACAGATTGGTAAAATGATTGGACCAACTCAACGAAAGGAAGAGAAACGTATAAAATTCTTAATAAGGTAGATGTTAAATTTTTATGTGTTCAGAAATCAGCAGCATATTATCTTAGCGGCCATGGAAGCTTCCCAAGCTTTTTATATAAAATTGGTAAAAGAACCACGGATAGATGTCCTTGTGACAAAAACTCTGGAACTCCTATACACTACATCTTCGGTAACTGCCCTCTTATGGAATACCATTTTAACTTCAATAAAAATAAAACATAAAAGAGAAACCTACAACGTGTGCTATTAGACGCTTTCAATTACGAAAAGTTAGATAAAAACTATAATGTCCTAAATAAAAACTTTTCATATATCAAAGAATTATTATAACCTATATAAAATTCTAGATCTATAGATTTTAAAAACTATGTTTTAAAAGACTTAATAGACTAGTGCATAATACAATTGAAAATTTTAAGTACAATATTATTATTGTAAATATCTGTAAATATTTATCTTTAATATTATTATGTAATCTTATCAGTATATTCATATAGAACTTATGTACATGTAATAACTTTGGGCTCACCCAGCAATAAGCAATATTGGGTAGCTCGTGTGATTTTTTTTTTTTTTTTTTTTTTTTTAACTTGCTGGGGATTCCGGGTCTTTGGACACTGGGGTTCCTGGTAGATATATGTTTTCCCCTCGTGGACTCATAGGTCCTATGCCGAGAGGTTGGCTATCCACGAGTGGGAGGTTTCTGTTTCTGTTTCTGTTCGTGAAAGTATTTTAGGGACTGTTCTAGTTCCGGCTTTAACGTGACGAAATATTCCGAATATTTTCAAAAATATTGATAAGTAATTTCATTCCTTAACATTTTCTCACTGAGTAAAAATGATTCTAAACAAACAAAATACTCCCTTTGAAAATAATAGTGAACACTTGTCAACAGCCAATCATTCATAACAAATAATTAATGCATTTTGAGTCATGGTTGAACATTTTTCCAGTTCATGGTTCAATCTGCGCACCACATGTTGGAGCAAGGTTACACCCTCTTATGGTGGCAACTTTTTTTTAACCATTTTTTGGTGAAATGTTTAATTAAATTTTCATCAGCGTATTGTTTTCATAAACTTGTTGAGTTTTTATTATAAGATTCATCGAATCTGTGCATCGTCTGAAAGACACAACTTTAAAACGCTTACATCTAACAAATCTGCCCAATCTTTTTCCATGACCCTGTATGATAGGTTTGATTTTTTTTTCTTCCATCTGTCACTACAATATATTTGGGAATTTCAATGGTATTGTCCTGCAGTATTTGCATTCTAATTAATATTTTACGAGTCAGCCATTGAAAAAATATCAGTCAAGAATATAAAACAAAATCACCCTTTTTAAGAAAGAAAATAATAATAATAATAATAATAATAATAATAATAATAATATTGACATATTACACGCATATTAAAAGCTGCTATAACCAGGAGTCTTTCAGCATCTCATATTATAAATTATTATAAGCCAGTTTAGGCAGCAATTAAAAATTTTCTTTTCCAACCCATATCAATCAACGCAACCAATTTGTCGATTGCCTTTTTTAGGTACGTTCGTAATTATATAAATACGTAGCACCTATAGTCGTCGTCTGATCCGTCCGTCTGTCCGTCCGTCCGCATATAACAGCGCGAAATCTACGCGACTGAATGGCTTAAAATTTAATATATATTATCGTTGCAGAATTTTGTCGAGTCATTTCAAATTTTATGAAAATCGAATCAAAACATAAAAAGATAATAAAAGTTTTATTTATTCTATTACATCCTATCGTGTAATCTATATAATAAAAGGGCAAGTCATCTGACTGAGAAAAACAAATACGGGCAAACCACTTCTTTTTTCATATGCCAGGCGGCCATTTTTTATTCAAATTTATGTTTTCGAATAAAATTCCATAAAAGTTACATTTTTAGAAAGATCGTTCAAAAAAATTGTTTGCTAGAGAGATGAGTTACATTAAAAAATGTATAGATTTTGAAATAACTTCAGTGGAAATTAGGTTAACCGAATATCTCAATCCATTAGAGTAAATAAACACATTCATTATGAATCATAAAAATATTAAACCATGGAGGTAATCATTCGCAAAGCATGATTCTTCATGGTGAATTTTGCAGCGCTGGTCTGGTGTAGAAAAAAAAATCGAATTTGTAAACGTGGCACACGTAATAATAATAAAAAAAAAAGGCATACTCATTTCGCTCATAGCAGACGATATAATTCATTTCACTGAAATAATAAGGATGAATTTTTTACATTATGAAACTACTTATAAAACAAATGCACCTCATAATGTCACGTTTAACGTACAATTTCAAACTTGTTTTGTTTGTTTGTTCCGTCAAAAATGAAAGTCGTAATTGGAAAGGCTTAGAGAAACCGGATATTAGCACCAACAATTGTAAAAACTTCATATTTATTATTTTTAATTATTTTGGAATGAATTTTTATATGGAAGAAAAATATGAGTCGGCGATTCATTGTTGCACCACTAAATGATGCCACAAATTTTATTTCACAAATATTGTGAGTTATGTTTCAAGAATTCTTTGGAATTTTACGCGTAGAATGAAAGCAAATGATCTTGGTGGTTTATGAATGCGGATTTCTCCCCGGAAAATTTTTAAACGACTTATAAAGTTTAAGACATGTAAGTAAAATTTTTCCTCTATCAGTGGCTTATCATCAGGTTCTCCCAGGGTTCTGTTTTGGTAAAATTACAAAAGGTTTATTTAGTATACTTGTAAAAAATATAATAATAATATTATGAATCTGGAAATTAGCGTTATATTCATGGGTCAATCCCACTAAAAGGTACATTTTATGGTTCCAAAGGGATAAATATTAGGGAATGCAGCAAATTTCCTAATATTTTCATCCATATGTACAGAGGCTGTGCGCACATTTTTTAGACAAATTTGATAAATGATTTTAAAAAATGGAATTATTTTAGAGAAAAAAATTCTGGCAACAACTTTTTATGTATAATTTATATTATCGTCTGATACTTTCAAATTTATTCTTATTTCAAGATTGCGCATGCAAAAAAGCTGTAAATGGGAAGATGCGTTTTTTTTTTTTTTTTTTTTTTTTTTTTTCGAACAGAAGTATGCTAATTCGACAGTCTAAAATGATTGCAAAGCGCGTAATATAAAATCTTTTTAGTGCGAAATAAACATAACTATTGATTGGAAAGTGCTATCCCAAAAAATCAGTACGTATACATAGTAAAAAGATACCAGATGGTAAAAAAACAGGGAAAAAAAGAGCCCATTTCAAGTCTGAAAACGAAGTTTCAAGTAAGGATTTATGACTGTCGCAAATTTATCTTACAATGGGAAAATAAAAATAAGAATATTGGACAAAAATGTTGCAATCAATTCATTATATTATTAAGAGGATGTGTTACATCCGATATTTACGGAAATTTTTTTATTTTCTTTATTTCAACGACTATTAAACGGTGAAACTGCATCAAAGCAAAGATACCGCTCATATTTCAAAAACTACCGCTGTATTCGTGGAAAACATTAAAAACTCACACAGGTATTGCATTTATACCTTTCAACATATTCCTAAGAAGTCACCTGACGTTTCTCTTATGGTTTATTGTGCATTTGGTCTGCTGATAAGAGCTCTTTCAAAGCGCAAAACCACCACGATTGATCGAATCTGGAAAGTTTTAAAAAGGCATGGGAAGCAATAACCCTGTAAATTTTACAAAAAACCTTCTACCATCGAAAGCATTACGCAGAATTAGAATCAAGAAACAAGATTATCATATAGATTATTTCAGAAAGCAATATTCATGTTTTAAATGTTAAAAAAACAACGCCAAAATCGTCTAAAAAATGTGCGAACACCCTCTGTATATTTAAGTTTTAAGTAAGGTAGTAAATACATCTCTGACAAAATAATTTTAATATTCAACTTTAATCTTGTAATGAATATAAGTTGAAAGTCCTCACCTTTGAAGTCCCTACATCAAAAACCCAACATTAAGTTCTCTGAAATTTAAACAAATTTAAATTTTTTAATTTGTTTTAATAATAACTAATTGAAAGTCTTTAGTTAAGTTCTAACTTAATTTTTTTTAATGGGTTTACTTTTACTAAGGAATTAACTTATAAACATTGTCTCTAGTTAAAATAGTCCCCCGCCGTGGACACTGAAAATACATTTAAGCCTTTTTTTTTCCCTAATTATATAAATACGTAGAAGATATAGTCGTCTTCTGGTCCGTCCGTCTATCCGCATACAACACCACAGAAACTACCCAACCGAAAGGTTTGAAATTTAATTATATAATCGCTGCCAAATTTTGTCGAGTCATTTCAAATTCTATGAAAATCGACTCAAAACTTAAGATATTAATAAAAGTTTTCTTAATTCTATTAAATGCTATCATACGTAATTAATTCAATGATATTTCATGATAGGTAATGATTCTATGTTGACATGGTGATTAAGTCCTATTTAAGATAGAGTCATATTATTTCCGTATTACTGAATTTAAAAACCGAATTTGTTTACTAAAATTGTTTAATTATAGCAATCATATAATCTACGGACAGTTTTTTGAATAGATGTTTCAGGAGAAATAGATATTAAATGGAAAATAAGTCAAAATATGGATTTCAAGTTCTGAAATTTTGAAAGCTAGGCTTAAGTTTACCATTGGAATTTTCAGTAAATGTTAACAAAAGATAAAATGTTGCCATCTTAAAATGTTACTTATTTTATTACGGAAATTAATCATATCATAATAACAGACGATATAATTCATTTCACCGAAATAATAACGATGATTTTTTTACATTGTCTTGTACTGGATATTGTGCATAGTATAATTTTAATGTAACAGAATTGTAATTAATTGTTTGTGAAAGTGTACTGAAACTTAATTTCATAAAATAAAATTGATATCTATAATATGAAAATCTGTACATAAAACAGATTTTGTATTCATGCATTTTTGCATAAGAGTGCAACAGCTATTGCACCAAGATCTGAATAAAACTCGTTATAGTACGAACGCACCTCATTTGACGTTTGACATACAATTTCCAACTTGTTTATATAACTTTTTGTTCTGTTGTGAAATTATTGAATCTTTCCCAATTTATTAATTCTATTTAGAGTTTGACAAAATTCTCAGTGTATACTGCGTGGTCATTATAAATAACATAAAGAAAATTAATTTATGACTATAATACAAATTTTAGACAGCTTTAACATTGCATTTAATAAAATTGAATGCACCATTATAGCAAACTGAAAACCGAAGTAATTGAAAATTGAAAACTTAATTTGTGTCTTCTCCGTGGCATATATTATTGGCATATCTAATTTTACTTATATTGTTTGATTTATCAGTCATTTATCAAATATTGTGTATAAGGAGGTTTTAGATACAAAAGAAGTTTACAAAGTAATAAAATCTGATGCGCATTATTTTTCATAAAATTTCATTCCATAAATTCAAAAAATTAAAACAATTTTTTGTTTGCCAATTTTGCCTTTTCTGTGAGAATGACAATTAAAAGTTTAATTATAAAAATAAATATCTATCAACTACGCCCAATAATTACTCATATATATCTTTATTTAAATTTTTGAAATGTAAATGTCCCTTCCCATTGCCTCCGTGGCCATGTTAATACTTAAAAAAATCAAAAACTTGTGAAAAATAATATAGAAAACTTGATCAATAATATAAGATTATATAAGGTAAAGCTAGGAGTGTCTGCGCACAATTCAAAAGAATAACAATAAAAAATCTAAATATTAATTTTTTGCTAAACTATCCATGAATAATTTTGACTTGAATTGTTTTTTATACATTTCCATGCCTATTTTGTTGTTATGTTGTAATTTAATAGAACAGTTGTTATAAAACCAAGAAAGTTATTTTGCGCAATCTGTCCTTACAGGGTTGGTGTGATTGCGCACATGGGTAGGAGTGAATGTTACTAATAATAACTATAATTAAATTGTTAACAATAATAATTACACTTAAATGACATTGTTGTAACACTTTTGTGAGCAAATATTATTGTATTAGGAGTGAATATTTCAACCTAATGATTAAACAATCAGAAAAAGGAAATAATTTTAAAAAGGATTAAAAAATTTTAATTAAAGGGAAAAAATTAAATAATCAGAAAAAGCAAGTCCAGATAAGATTACATAATAACATTAAATTACCTGATAACACGTTTAACTTAAAATTAGTCCATTTTAATTTTTCATTTTTTTAGTCAAATTTACCAATAAGCTGCGTAATCTCTCCTAGCATGGAAACTAATGGAAACAATGCGCCATCTCTCCTAAGTGGCGGATGCGCAAACTCTTCAATTTTGGTAGGAGAGATTGCGCGGCCTTTTATATAAACATGGCCGCTACTAAAACAAACCGTTGCTGTTCACACTGTTAGTCTAGATTAGTAGCTAATGAGAAATTATTTAAGTTTAAAATATTTTGTACTACTGACATTGTATAGAAATTCTGATGAATAGCTATGAAAATTCAAGCACTTACTTTGGGAAAACAAAACAAAATAGCAATGCTTTATCTTAAACACTCAAAACAATCAACGTGCTCTTTCAAGTAGACAATCCACAACTGCTGTTGTACAACTACCTGGAGTCGCTGCGCTCTCACTCTACTTCTTCCCCACCGAAACTCTATGTGCGCAATCTCTCCGACCGCACCATCTCGCCAGGCTTTACCTTATTAAGCATAAATTATAACATTCATGCAGTTTTTAAGATTTTTTACATACTTCTATAAAAGTTTTTTCATACAAAAGAAGTTTGAAAAGTAATAAAATCCTGATGCGCTCTATTTTTCATAAAATTTCATTCTATAAATTCAAAAAATTAAAACAATTAAAACAATTATTTTTTTGCCAATTTTGCCTTTTCTGTGTGTATGACCGTTAAAAGTTTAATTATAAAAATAAATATCTATCAACTACGCCCAATAATTACTCATATATGTCTTTATTTAAAATTTTAAAATGTAAATGTCCCTTCCCATGGCCTCCGTGGCCATGTCAATACTTAAAAAAATCAAAAACTTGTGAAAAATAATATAGAAAACTTGATCAATAATATAAGATTATATATTAAGCATAAATGAAAACCTCCATGCAGTTTTTAAGATTTTTTACATACTTCTATAAAATACAGTTTTTTACTTTTGAATTTTGTACATTTTAGGGTTTCGTTATCTTACGAAACCCTATTACTCCTGCTTCGTTGTCTGTACGTCACAGAGCCGGATCTAAGAAACTATAGAACTTGCAGGCATGAAAAATTGTGTACTTATAGCTGAATACCTACTATGAAGCTCAAAATCATAAAATTTGAAAAAATCGTAATATTTTAATATAGAGAGATAAAAAACCAAAAATCTAACAGCCTTTTCCAATTAAATTTAAACATTTTTCGTTATAGCACTTGCCAACAATTAAAAATCCAGAAGAAAATTCTTTCTACAGTAATTAATTTTCTATTGAAAGATTTCCACGTGAAAAATGAAAATGAAATAAAAAGTTTCACCAATTGACAAAAAGATTAATATGACGTCATATTGGTAATAAAACGGAAATTTTCAAACATTTCTCAATAATACAAGGAGTATGAGTATTTGTAAATACAGAAAGCAGCTTAATGTGACATCATTAGATAATTAAAAAGAAAATTAATCTGACGTCATATTGGAAGTTTAACGGATTTTTCAAATGTTTGAGAATAATACAAATAGAGTATCAATGTGAGTAATAGAGAATAGTAAATATATGAGCTTGAGGAACGTATTGACTTATGATAAAAACCCAATTATGGAAATATTGGCACATTTTAACATTTTAAAAGTTTCTATACAACATGTTTAATTTGGAAATTGATTTTTATTTTAAATATCACATTTAGTCCACATGACAGATATTATTATGACAGAGTATAATAGCGGGGCCGGTTCAGATATTCGAAAAAATGAGAAAAATAGACCTGTAAATTTTTACTTTATAAAAGACATGTTTTTTTTTTTCTGAAAATGAAATTTATTTGGATTTATTAAAGAAGGGTGTCAGGTTCTCTCACAGGTGCAAGAGTTGAAAGCTATTCTTAAGGGATTAGCATATTGTATGTATTGTATATGTATCTATTGTGTACCGTTAAAGGCTTTCTTTAGAAAATTCTTAATCCGAAGAGTAGGAAGGTGGAACAGAATGAAAGAAGTATTTCTGTTGCAATGTGGTCTTTCATAGATAAGAAAGCTATGGCCCTCTTTTGTTTAGGAAGACAGATGCGTCAAGAGGAAGGAAGTGTTGTCAGCGACCCTTGAAAATAAAAGAGCAGCCCCGTAGAGAGAGATAGCGGGTGCGCTGGGGAATGACCAGAGGTGAAGTTAGTTCTAGCGTGGTGGCGAAGGGTGAAGATTGCGCGAGAAATGAGCGCTGAGACTTGAGTGAGTTCGAACGCAGGATTGGAGTGTGTGAGATTAATAGAAATCTGAGTTCGGAATGAATTGACGTAGTCTAACGGTACACGTAGAGCGTTTTCTGTAATTGTTTTGATTTAGTGTTAAACCGAATAATTTACATCCGAGTTTAAGTGTAAATATTGTTAATAAATTGTTACTTTAACTTTAATTGAAAGAGTTAGGTTGTTCTTGAATATACATCACGGATCGTGCCCGATATCACGTATTAATATCGGTGGCGGCAGCATATCGATAGACCGGATTTATTTCGAAGTTGTGTGGACTGAGAAGTGGAATCCGACAATGGTGGCAGCGACGGGATCTGAATCACCGAAGACCAGTGCCAGTTAGCTGTGTTACAGAGAGTTTGTGCCGGATCGCCCAGCGGAAGTGTTTGTGCTCTATCGTCGAAGACCAGCGCCAGATAGCCGTATTAAGTCAGTTTATGCCGGATCGTCTAGCGGAAGTGTGTGTGCCCTATCATCGTAGACCAGTGCCAGCTAGCCTATCGTCATTACAGTGAAGGGAATTAGTGGTGGTGCTGTGTTAGTGTAGTGTTGTGCGTAGTGTTTTTTGTGCATTGGGAAGCAAGGTGCAGTGATTGTGGCCCAAGAGTGCAAGATTTACCCTGTGGAAAAGTGAGCAGAGAATTGCCCAGCGAATAAAGTACGAGGTAAGGTGTTTTGATCATTTTACTCTACTGACATTCTCGAACCTACTGTTTTTTACTGTGTATAATTTATGTGCAATATAATAATTGGTCTAAATCAAATGAGATATTAACAACCATTTTACACTATTGTTTTAAGAAAAGGATCTTATATTAATTACTAGAAGTGATTTTCTAATTGTTTTAAACGGATAAGATTAATGATTAAAATTAATGCATTGTGTTAATAGTTGGAAGGAATAATTGAAATTTCTTAAATTTAAATTATTATTAAAGTAATATTTAAATTAAGTGATATTGTTTGCTTTAAGTTTGAAATATTGATAGTAAATGAGGAAAGCAAATTTGTGTAGAATTTAAATTAAATTGAAATAACCTTCAAGGAAGAACTGAAGACCCAGAGGAAAAAAAAAAGTGCTGTGATTTACTTTTTAATGTGAGAACTAATTTTGAAATTGAAATATTTTATTGAAATTAAATTTAGGAATTTATGTGTATTTCATGCAAATTTTTGTTAGGTGGATATTTTTATGTAGTGGTTGGCATCAGTGTTTTATTCAAATTGCAACGTATCAGTATTATTGTGTAAATTGTATTTTATTATTTAATGGTATAAATTTAAAATCTGTATTGCATAATAGTAAAATTGAGATTATTGTTACTTTGTTATTGGAAGCAAATTGTGGGGTATCATTGTTTAAGGAAATTTATTATTGTATTATTACTTATTTGAAATATGTTAAATAGTATAATATGTGGAGGTAACTTATGAGGGTAGGATTTGAGGAAGTATTAATTTGATATTGTGATTAAGTATTATTGTAGGGTGGTAATATTTATCAGTAAAAAGTATGGCTTTCTTATTAAAATTAAAAAGGGTGGATCTTCAGGCGATATGTGGAGAGTTAGGAATTGAGGTCTCGGAAGATGATACCAGGTTTAAGCTTAAGAAAAAGATAGTGGAGAGCGACGAATATGAAGAGGGAGCCGTTATGGAATTATCTAGCACTATTGTTACGGAACGCTTAGAACAAGAAGCGTTAGTAGTAGAACGGGAAAAGTTAGAAAGGGAGGAAAAGTTACAACGAGAAAAGTTAGAAAGGGAGGAAAAGTTACAACGAGAAAAGTTAGAAAGGGAGTTAGAACGAGAAAAGTTAGAAAAGGAGGAAAAGTTACAACGAGAAAAGTTAGAAAGGGAGGAAAAGTTACAACGAGAAAGCTTAGAAAGGGAGGAAAAGTTACAACGAGAAAGGTTAGAAAGGGAGTTAGACCGTGAAAAGTTAGATAGAGAAGAAAGGTCTGAAAAATTGAGATTGGAACATGAGTTAGAGTTGGAAAGGATAAAAATTCAAAGTTCGGCAAATAATTCTAATGGGTCTAGAGAATATAATAATGAGAGTAGCCTAGAGAAATTGATTAAAAGTGTTAAAACTTTGTCTATCAAGGTTCCAGAAGGGACTGAGGGATGGAATCTGTTTTTTAGCAGTTTAGAACGGGCATTCCAAACAAAAAATGTACCGGAAACCCAGCAGGCCGAAATTCTGCTAAATATGTTAGGAGATAAGGCCGATAACTTGCTAATATACACTACTAGGGAACAAATTGAGAGTTATGAGAAATTAAAGGAATTAGTTCTAAGGGAACACGAGCCGACACCGAAAGCGTGTTTGGAAAATTTCAAGAAGGCTAGAAGGAATCAAAATGACACTCATGTATTATTTGTGTCACGTTTAATAGCAACGTGGGAAAATTACTGTAAGATTAGAGGTGCAGATACGTATGAGAAGGTTAATCAGTTAATTGTCACGGATAAGTTGTTAAATACTTTAGATGACGAAACCGCGACGCATATTGGATTAACGCAGCAAAATAATTGGTTAGTAGTTTCTAAAATCGCTAAAGAATGTGATAATTATTTCGATGCTAAGCACAAATCTTATGCGGTTACGTATAAAATTTTAAGGGTAAAGATAGTTATGTAAACAAGGAAAAATTTAGACCCAAGGAGGAGAACAAACATAGTGGTAACTGGAGACAAAACGGGAGTAATGAGACTAATTCTTTTTCGGGTAGGAAAACTGATTCTAAGAAACCAAATGATGATTCCGCTCCTAAATGCTTCAAGTGTGGTTTAAGAGGTCATTACCAACGTTTTTGTACTAAAGTGAATAATGAGGGATATAATAATACCAATAAATGACGAGAATCAAAGGCGGGTGTACATAAGATTTCCGTGAAAGAAGACAAAGAGTTACCTAAAGGAACTATTGTGGCGAGGATATCGGCAAAGGACGAACAGAGAACTAATGTTATTGGTGAGAAATTAAATAAACTCGAAAAAATTGATGTTAGTGTAAATGGACAAAAAGCGAAAGGATTGGTAGATTCAGGATGTGAGATCAGTGTTGTTCATAAAGATTTGGTACCGGAAGAGAAATTAATAGGAGCAGGGAGTATTTATTTACAAGGACTGTTCGGTGAAGCAGTTAAATCACCGTTGGTTAAATTGCCATTAGCTATTCCACAATTTGGACAAACTAATGTGGTTCACCAGGAAGTGCTTTGTGCAGTAACTGATAATATTAGTGAGCAAGTAATTTTACATTCCGAAGTGATTAATGAGTTGTCAGGAGTCAATTGCGAGGAGTTATTGCTAGAATCTCCAGAATTGGAAAGCACGGAAGTTTGTATTGATAACCTGAGTGAAAAGGAAAATATCAGTAGTGATAGTTGTAATGTTTATGCAATCAAAACTAGATCGGGAATTTTACAGAGTCAAGACGAAGAGAAGACGGAGGCAGAGGAAAATGATACTAGCAAAGTTACCATATGTAACTCAGATATGTTTAAGAAATCCCAATTCGAATGTAAAGATTTAGAGAGAGCTTGGGAGTTAGCTAAAGTGGAAAAAGGGGATTTTTATATTGTAAATGGATTGTTATATCATAAAGAGAAATTGTTAGGCGAAACTATAGCGCAATTAGTAGCGCCTAAAGTAAGAAGGGAAGAAATTCTAAAACTAGCTCATACTTCAGTATTTGGAGGGCATCATGCGGCTAAGAAAACGTTACAGAGAATCAGGTATTCTTTTTATTGGAATGGTATGGCGAAAGAAACTAAACAATTCTGTGAGGTATGTTTAGAGTGCCAATTAACCAGAAGAGTTAAAGTGAATGATAGAGCACCCATTTCCCCGGTGGCACGTCCAGAACTTCCGTTCCAGGTAGTCAATGTGGATTTAATTGGGCCTATTGAACCTAAAAGTTCACAGGGGCATCCATATATCTTAACTTTTATTGACCAACATACCAGGTGGGCGGAAGCGACACCTCTAAAAAGTTTAACTGCCGAAACGGCGTGTGATGCATTACTACAAATATTCACGAGGACAGGAATCCCGAACGTAATCGCCTGTGATAATGGAACCAATTTCACGGCAGATTTAACAACAGAATTTGAGAAAAGATTAGGTGCTAGTCCACGATTTTCAACCCCACATTATCCACAGTCTAACGGTCTTGTGGAACGTTTTAATCAGACGCTTAAACGTATGTTGCATCATACTCTTAGAGAAGAAGGACGGAAATGGCATGAGCAAATACCATTTATGCTGTGGGCCTATAGAGAAGTCCCAAACTCTACGACAGGAATCGCACCCTTCCAATTGTTATATGGTAGAGCGCCGGAGGGCCCTTTGTCCGTTCTAAAAGCATCCTGGGCAGGAGAGAACAAGGGGGCTCAATTAGACACTATGCCTATTCATGAGTATTTGAATAAGCTTAAGAGACGTTTGGAAAGAGCCGCGAATGAGGCAAAATTATCGTCTGAAGTACAACAAGGCAGAATGGCCTATCATTACAATTTGAGATCTAAAGAAAAGACGTTTGAGGTAGGCGATAAAGTAATATTGCTGATCCCCGATTCAACTAATAAGTTATACTCTCGGTGGCAAGGACCAGCGACTATTATTGAAAAACGAAACCAGCATTCATTCCTAGTTGAATTAGCCGACGGGAGTAGAAAACATGTGCATCAAAATAAAATTAGAGAGTTTATCGCTAGAAGCAATGTTGTAAATATTGTTTTTGAAAGTGATGAGGAGTTTGGAGAAGTTGGGGAAATCCCTATTTTAAACCGCGAACAAGAGGTAGAGCGAGACATAGAAAATTTTGAAATAAAAGGATTATCTAATAATCAGGTCAAAGATATAAAGTCCATTCTGAGGATAAATAAAGAAGTATTCATGGGTCCTGTGCGACCCGCAGAAGTAGGTGCGCACCGAATAGATTTGAAACCGGGTGTAGAAAGGAAAAAGCCAAAATTATACAGTATACCGGTGGCGTATAAAGAGGAGGTAGATAGACAAGTCCAAGAGTTATTAGAATTAAACCTTATCGAAGTGTCAAATGCCGAAATTAGTCATCCGATTGTTTGTGTAGCAAAAAAGGATACAACTGTTAGACTGTGCATAGATTACAGGGCGTTAAATGCAGTAACGCAGGTTCCAACATTTCCTATGAAAGATTCACAGGAAATCATGTATACTGCAGGGGCATCTAAATATTTATCTTCGATTGATTTATTGAGGGGTTATTGGCAAATTAAAATGGCGGAGGAATGTAAACCCTTGACGGCGTTTACTACGCATAATGGGACTTATCAGTGGCGAACTATGCCTTTTGGTTTGTCAGGGGCGGCAGCTACTTTCCAAAAAGATATGAATGAGGTTCTGCAGGCTCATCGGAGATATGCACAAGCATATATTGATGATGTCATAATTTTCTCCGACACTTGGGAAGAGCATTGCGAGCATGTTAGAGCAGTCTTAGAGGAACTTAAAAATAGAAATTTGACAATTAGACTAGATAAATGTAAATTTGGAGAGAAGTTAACTAAGTTTTTAGGTCATGTGATTGGGGGTGGAACCCATGCACCGGATGAGGAGAAGATAGGAGCAATAAGGGATTTAAAGAGACCAAAAACTAAAAAGGAGGTTAGATCTGTTTTGGGATTAATGGGATTTTACCGAAGTTATATTCCAAATTATGCTGAAATTGCCATACCTCTTACTGAACTAACGAAAGGGAAGGTTAAAAATACGGTACCATGGCATGAAAGGGCAGAAAAAGCTTTTAATACCCTTAAAGACGAATTATGTAAGGTGACGCGTTTGGCCACACCTACTGTCGGCCTGGAATATCAGCTTCACGCCGATGCTTCAGACTTGGCAGTAGGATGTTGCCTTACTCAAAAAGATGAAATGGGTCAGTTTAAACCGATAGCTTTTGCTAGTCAGAAATTATCAGGGGCTCAGCGTGCTTGGCCGAGCATAGAGAAAGAGGCTTGGAGCGTTCTCTTTGGGTTGCGAAAGTTTGAAAAATGGACATATGGGTCACAAATCGAGATCATCACTGATCATAACCCATTAAAATTTCTAACTGAAACAACCCCAAGGTCCCCCAAACTCACTAGATGGGCTCTTGCCTTGCAACGCTGGAACCTGAGGATGTCTCATCGTCCTGGAGCGCAACATTTGAATGCTGACGCAATTTCTAGATTACATAGGAAGAGCTGGGAGGAACCAGTAGAGATTGCCTCCACTGCGTCAATCCCTAAATAATTAACACTTAGAAAGATGTAATCATCAAGTTTAAAAAAAAAATTTGTGTGTATTTATAATTGTATTTGCATCTTGTGTTTATAACAGTGTATTGGCATATTGTGTATTTTTTCTGTAGTTATCACATTCGTATATGGTTCATTAGAGATGATTTCATTAGAGTTAAATTTTCAGACACCTTGAAATATTTATGTAATTGTAGTAATGAAGAAACCTATCAAGGAACTGTTGAACTCTTCTCAGACATTACATAGTTTGAGGAAAATTAGCCCCTAAAAGGCATATTTTCCGCTAAGGTGGGGGGTGTCAGGTTCTCTCACAGGTGCAAGAGTTGAAAGCTATTCTTAAGGGATTAGCATATTGTATGTATTGTATATGTATCTATTGTGTACCGTTAAAGGCTTTCTTTAGAAAATTCTTAATCCGAAGAGTAGGAAGGTGGAACAGAATGAAAGAAGTATTTCTATTGCAATGTGGTCTTTCATAGATAAGAAAGCTATGGCCTTCTTTTGTTTAGGAAGACAGATGCGTCAAGAGGAAGGAAGTGTTGTCAGCGACCCTTGAAAATAAAAGAGCAGCCCCGTAGAGAGAGATAGCGGGTGCGCTGGGGAATGACCAGAGGTGAAGTTAGTTCTAGCGTGGTGGCGAAGGGTGAAGGTTGCGCGAGAAATGAGTGCTGAGACTTGAGTGAGTTCGAACGCAGGATTGGAGTGTGTGAGATTAATAGAAATCTGAGTTCGGAATGAATTGACGTAGTCTAACGGTACACGTAGAGCGTTTTCTGTAATTGTTTTGATTTAGTGTTAAACCGGATAATTTACATCCGAGTTTAAGTGTAAATATTGTTAATAAATTGTTACTTTAACTTTAATTGAAAGAGTTAGGTTGTTCTTGAATATACATCAAGGATCGTGCCCGATATCACGTATTAATATCGGTGGTGGCAGCATATCGATAGACCGGATTTATTTCGAAGTTGTGTGGACTGAGAAGTGGAATCCGACAAAAGGATAAAGTGTTTTGAAAGGAATGTTAAACGAAACCCTTTGTGCGATCTTCGATCACATTTACCCACTCGTTTGTGATAATGATCCTCATATTCCTGTTTAGACATTTTTAATAAGGACCTGTTTTAATGAACTATACAAGATGCCCTTGTTACCGTTGATTTATTCGTCACCCTTTTATGTTACCATTAAAATTTAATACAAATTCTTGCCTTGTTTAATAGCATATTTCGGCGATTAAATAACGCACAATTTACTGTTAATTTTTAGCGGTAAGAAAAAAGCGTAAAACTTGGAAACTATGCCAATAACTAATTCCTAAACCGTTAGCTTTTAGATTTTGAGGTATTAGTTCCAATTGCAAAAATATTTTGCGGCAATATTTATGTAATAAAAAAACTATAGCATAAAGCAAGACATATAACATAAGCATAAAGCAATAACATAACATAAACATAAAGCAAGACATAATAAATATAAATCCATAAAAAAAAATTGTAGGTTGCATTTCATAATTTTTTCGAATATTAATTTCATAATTTCTAATTCACATCATAAAAATTACAAATTCAACGTATTTATGTTAAGGTCTTTTAGTATTCTAACATAATCAAACAAAAAATTAGCACATTAGGATTAAAATTTCAGGAGATATTAATAAAAATATGAAAATGTAAACATTAGAAGTTCTAAATTTCGAGTGTTTATAATTCAAAAACTTATTATCCAAATGACTGGAAATTTGGTATCTAGGCATAGTTTGAACCGAAGATTTAAAATATTGAGTCAAAATTGGGTGTTGTCATTGAAAAATATAAAGTTTGGGCTGGTTTTGATATGTAGATGGCCCCTAAGTAAATTTTATATACATAATTTAAAAATAGACTTTATTTCCAATCGTTTGGTACCAGTAACTTTCTTCTACGATAATTTGTTGCAAAGTTAGTGGGGAGTGTTCACTTTTTTTTCCACAACTATACATTACTTTCAAAAGCAATTTTGTTGCCACATCTTTTATTGAGAAATCAAGAATTTGTCAATGACACTGATGAAGAGAAAGATAACATTCCACAACCGACAACGTGAGAGGTTCAACCAATGTTGCCGGATGTTCATCGATATTTACTAGTAATCAAAATCTGATGTAGCAAATCACATTTTGGAGTGTATTTGAAAATTAGAAAAAGATACGGAAAAAAGATCACTTGTTCCAGCATTGCAAAGAAAAGTAGCTTAATAATTTAAATAAATATAATTATGTAAGTACAGCAAATTATTTGTATATTTCGTATGTTCTGAGTAGTTAGCTTTTTTGTGTTAATAAATAATATTATGACAATAATAATAATATTGTCATTAATTTTTATTTTAACTAAATTAGTAAACTAAGGGGGGGGGGGGGGGTCTGACGGTCAAAACTTTATTTTCTTTAATTATAGGCATTTTTAAAAAAAATAATTTCCTGAAATGTGTCTTTGTATCCAGATTACTTTTCAGGTAAAAAAATGTTTGAAATTTTTTTAACTAAAAACATAATAATAATTTTTAAACTTACTTAATTTTTGATACAACTCATGAACCACTTGTCCGATTTCATTACATTTTCCCCTATTGTGTGCAAAAACGCTTTCTTGTTAATTTGTTTTCAGAATTTATAAAAATATTATTTACAAAATTTATAATAAATTTAAAAGTACAAAAAAAGAGGATTTTTGAGAGTGCTTTTTATTTCGAAGAATATATTTTTAAAATTTTAACATGAAATTAAAAATTCTCAAGACAATTTATTAAAAACATTACATAACAACTCGGTACAAAATTTCATACACACATCTTGTAAGAAAGTTTAGATATTTATCCTTTTAAACATGACAAATTATGAAAAAAATTCATTCTGAGATAAATTGACTCAAAGTTTTAATTACGGGCAGGGTAAGATTAATACTATAACACAAATCTATATATATATTTCTCTTACGTGGAGAAAAAATAGGGCTGAATTTGTAGCTTATGGTTTGGCAACAACAGTAGTTTCCAGAGCTCAGGCCAATGGACAGACTAGATTGTGCTAGATCAGCTCCGCCTCCAATATGGCGGAATAGGTTATTACTGATTTTGCCTATTTATTAGTTCTTACCAGTGTGAGAGAAGTGAAACCATAGAATGAAACTCAAACTAGCAATTATTAAAAATAAAATAACATATACTTAATCCAAAGCGTCTGAGATGATTCCTCATTTTAATTATGAGTAATATCGTTAATTTCAAATGAATTCTCAACTCTTATTTAGAATTCATTTACGAATTTCACTCCCTTAAAAATCGAAGAAAAAAAATCAACTGTCTAAATTGTACCTGTCGCCATCTGTTGATGTCTTGATGAAGTAAAACATAATTTCTTTTGTAAAAATCTATAATCAATTAGAACAGTAAAATGTTGAACGAAATTTAAACAATGATGATGATATATATAAACAATCTTCCTATCACGTAGTGTTTTTTTTTTCTTTTTTTTTTTAAATAAATTTAAGCCGTGCTGTACAATATTATAGGTGCAATGACTTTTAAACTAATTATGTTTCCAAGATCCTTTTTTCATAGTATTTAAATGATTTATATGTCCATTGGTACGCCAACTAAATGCATTTTTAGTTGTGTTTTCAACGGAGAATTACTTTTTTACATTAGAAAAAAATTGTCATTTTCATGTGTTCAAATGTTTTATGGTAGAACTTATTCCGGCTAGAATTGCTGAAAAATATAAAGGAGCGAGCGAAGCGAGTTGGGACCGTGTAGCGGTCTCAATGTGAATTGCTTCGCAATTGGGGTTGGCGAGCGTTAGCGAGTAGGGGGCTGATTCCCCTAGTATTATTATATTTGCTGATGTAATGATTGCAGAAATACGCGATTTGCTTTATTCAATTTATTTAACTTTGTAGTATTTATTTTAAAAGCAAAAAACAAAAAGGCTTTTCAGAGTTTCCCCCAGGTTTAAAAAAGGGCACTTTTTTAATTCTTAAGGGCACTTGTTTATTTTTAAGAGCAGGTTTTGGATTCTTGAGGGCACTTTTGAGATTCTTAAGGGAATTTTTTTTAATTGTTAAAGGTATTCTTTTGGTTTTTAAAGCCACTTTAAATATTTAAAAGTCAGGGCCCTCTTTTTAAGACAACATTGAGTCAGTTTTTACTATGAAAGTAAATTTTTTAATGCAAAAAGGAGAAATGGCACTTTTTTTACTGATGGGCAAGAAGGGTGCTAATTATTTTACTGGAGGGGGCAAGAAGG
Source organism: Maratus michaelseni (assembly GCA_963931845.1). Taxonomy (NCBI): domain Eukaryota; kingdom Metazoa; phylum Arthropoda; class Arachnida; order Araneae; family Salticidae; genus Maratus; species Maratus michaelseni. The sequence continues at coordinate 109,043,642 of OZ007597.1, read as the reverse complement.
TGCTAATTATTTTATGAGGGGCAAGAAGGGTGCTGTTTTGTAAACCAAAGGATAGGCAGGGTGCAGCACCCTCCTGAAACTGTTTGGGGGAAAATCTGGGCCTTTTTTTTTTTCTTTTTTTTTTGAGAATTTTGACCACCGGAACCCTTTGAAAGAATGTTGTTTCTTTTAGCATAAACAGGGTTCGTATGTTTCAAGGGAAGAATACCAGAATTTTCGCAAAGATAAATATTATTATATCTGCTGATGTAATGATTTCAGAAATACGTGATTTGCTTTATTCAATTTATTTAACTTTGTAGTATTTATTTTAAAAGCAAAAAACAAAACAAAATTTGCCTTATTTAATGAAAAAAAAAATCTGCGTTTAGATATGTAAACCATTTACTTTACGAAAATTCTGGTATTCAAATATCCTCAATCACCCTGAGGCGTACGAACCCTGATAAAGTAGTAATATATTTAATTTCTTTAAAAAATTGGGGGTTACTTTTATACCATTCAAATGTTTACATCGTTTAAAGTTATTCGAAACATTCTTTTTGTATTTTGTTTATTACACTTTAAAAAAAAAAAAAAAGAAATTTATTTTTGTAATGACGAAATAAAATTGAGTGTCCCCAACATACCCGCTTCCATGAGATGACGTTGTTCTGGTATGGTGGTCACCATAACTTTGTCAAATGTTATTTGAAATTATGAAAAGCATAAATTCTTTACTCCGAACACTTAAAACTAGAGAGTAATAGTTCTTATTTTTATTTATTTATTTAATTTAATTTAATTTATTTTATTTATTTATTTATTTATTTGGGGGGGGGGGGGGTAGAAATTGATTTTGAACAAAATGGCAGCCGTTCAAAGTTAAAGTACCGATCTTCACAAAAAAATTTGAACTTTAATTGTTTATATTTCTTTGAAATGCTAAAAGGTGTAAAATAACAACATAATAAATACCTAGTAAAATAACTTTTATTAGGGTGTTTGACAAGTTTCGGCTTTTGCATTATATTCCCATTCATACCTCATGTGTGACTAGTGCGCCAGGTGTCCCGATTTTGAAGACTACTTTCTCCGTCCTGCAAAACCAGTGCCTGGAGTACAAGATATCAGGCGTATCAGGCCAAGGTGTCCCGATTTTTCATCATGTACTATATATTATTTTAAATTTCTTTTAGTATAATGCTATTTGTTAGTCTGCATCGAATGTAACTTTATGCAGTAAACCTGTTGACACACAACCTGTCTATAACAGAAAATATTTATTGTCTTGCCGAAAGAAATCTACTTGCTCAAGTGGAAACCTGTCTAAAACGAATTTTTTTTCTGTTCTTGACGATTCTGTTTTTACAGGTTTTACTGTACTTAATTCAGTAAATCCTGTAAAAACGGAATCTGCCTATAACAAATCCCGTCTTATATGTAAAACATTCATGGTCTCTAATGGAAAGAATACCATGCAATTATAACTGCTCAATCGAAAACCTCTACAATACGGAATTTTTCTTTTAGTCAGTAGCGATTCGGCTTTCACAGATTTTACTTTCTAAGATTGTTATGCTTTTTAATACAGTAAAACCGACGAAATTTCAAGCGACCAGAAAAAGATATCGCTTTAGACAGGGTTTTGTTTTAGCAGATAGATTTATATTGTACTCTTTCCGTCGAGACCATGGACTTTTTACGCTTTAGACAAGATTCAGTTTTAAACAGGTTCCGTTATCACAGGATTCATTCTATTTTTATGTCCTGATATAGAAGCCACTGCCCCGATTTTTCTAACTCCCTGTCCCGCTTTCTTGTGACAGTGGGTCTGACAACATTATGTGTGGCACTCCCCTAAGACCGGCTCTGTGCGGCCGCACCTGTCCAACAGCTCTAATAAGGATAGTTCTGTCAACAATTTGTTTTCGATTCTGTCGTTCATGCAAAAGTTTCTGGAAATTCTGTTTACACAAACACAATTTATTCTTATCAGGAACATAAACAAACAAATATCAGCCAATCTCACTTTTGCAACTTTTCTAAAATATTATTCGATACTTATTTATCAGCCCCCAACACTAATTCACCCCAGTCCCCTTTTCCTTTTTTCTGTTTTGTGCGATATTTACGGCACGCGTATGATTTTATTGATTATTGATTTTGCCTATTTATTACTGAAAAAAAGTCGGATATCAGCGAAGTAAGAACTTTTTTAAAATTTTATTATAATTTAAGAGATTCTATAGAAAAGGGGGGTGGATAATGTATTAGGTATCTTTTGGGAATTTTCTTTTTCTTCAACAGCGAAATGCTGTTAATAACAGATTTTTATCTGTAATTTTTTTTTTAACAATATTCGGCTGTTGAAGTAAAAAAAATTCGCAAAAATACCCTAATATATTTCCCCCCCCCCCTCTAATATGAGATAGCTATTGTTTGTCCATGCTCTAACTGGCGTAAATATACTTAACATATAATTTTTAAATGTTAATGAGGTTCACTATAGAATGTTCGCTATTGAAAACGAATTGTGTATCATTTCGTTTACATGAACACATAAAAGAAATCCGTTAAATTATGGTCTATGGGCAAAAGTCGTTTGCGGCGCATTTTATTTAAATTGCTTATTTAGATATCTCATTTCATTCTATGAAAAAATGAAATTTTTTATTAATATTATGTTAGTGGTGGAAAGAGTTTCATAATTTATGCCTTATACATAATTTTTTGTTCTTTTTTTGGAGTGGGGGGGGGGGAGGAGGGATAAAAAATTCACAAGTTTTATTTTTTCTTTCTTTCTTTCTTTTTCTTTTCTTTTTTCCAGTGCAAATTCAATCAGAGTATTGACGGCCGATATTGGCTTGTTTCTAATCCTGTACTATTTTATCAAGGTTATTTCTAAATTAGATATCGCATTTAATTATCTTATTTAGATATCTTAGTTCATTGTAAGAAAAATGAAATTTCTTATTAATATTCTGTTAGTGGTGGAAAGTGTTCATAATCTATGCCTTATACATGATTATTTTTCTTTTTTGGAGAGGGGAGGGAGGAGAGGTATAAAATCAACAAGTTTTTTTTTTCTTTCTTTCTTTCTTTTTCTTTCTTTTTTTTTTTTTTTTTTTTTTTCAGTGCAACTTTAATTAGACTATATCCGGTCGATATTGGCTTGTTTCTAATCCTGTACTATTTTATCAAGGTTATTTCTAAATTCAGGGTAAACTTTTTTTTTCTTTTGACCAGTTTAAGGAAATGATCGCTTAAAATATGCTTCTCACAAAATAAAAAAGTAAATAAACAATAGGGAGGGAGGAAAAAAATAAACGAAAGAGTTCAAGCTTGAATACAGTGAACCGAAGTATCAAGGTAACTTAGTGTTTGTGTCCTTTAAGCATAAACAGCAATGAGTGTTTTGATATAGAAAGTAAACAAAATGTATAATGGATTTTATTAACTCTTTTGCAGACGAACATGGAACGCATTAATGGATATCACAAGAAGGAAGATGATGAAGACACAGTGAAACTCTTTAAAGAACTGTAAGTTGAGTTTTTAATTAATCATCTTTAATTGCATTTTGGTTTGTAAAATTTTAAATTAACCGTTTAACGTCCATTTGAAAATAAATAAATAAATGAATTTGCATAGATCAGGGGTTTCCAAACTATGGTACTCGTACCAGTAAAGGTACGTGAAGCTTTGGCTACTGGTACGCAGAAGTCTGATATTGGTACGTGGAATAAAATACAGAATGCAGCATTTTATTATGGAATCAAAAACGCTTGTCTTTATTAACTTGGAAATTTTCAAAATAATTTAATTATATGAAAAACAAATACAGGAATAAACTAAACATCGAATCTGACTTATGACTAAAGTTACGTAATATTGAGCCAGACATGAGGAAGCTGTGCTTGATAAAACTAGCCCACCCATTTCATTAGCGATAGAAGCAAATTAGTGGAATCAGCCTGCTATAACAGTATATGAATCAGTGTGCGCCAATATGTCATATAGTATTGTAGCTTTTTTCCTATACCAAAACACTGTATTTTGATATTGTATGCATTGTTAAAATTGAATGATGATACTATTTTTCCACTTGAATGTTATTATAAAGCAGTCAGTCTAAGTGTCAATTTAGTAATGAAACCATTCATTTTTAACAATGGGTACAATATCAAAATACAATGTTTTGGTATTAGGAAAACCTGCTAAGGCGGAAACATAAAATACCGGATATATATTTCGCTTTAGACATGTTCCTTTTTGCAGGTTTTTCTATACTACCTTTACATTTGTTACCTGGTGGTATGAGTGTGAACTTCGATTTAATGGTACGTCGCACAGTGGAGTATTTGACCCAAAAACCTGGCCAAAAATGAAAATTTCGTCAACAATTGTAAAAATTATATTTCTTAATAGCTAACTAATTGATGCGTCGATCTATGTCTATTTTTGGAACCTGAGTTATATTTAGTGGCTCCTGGCCTCAGTTGAAGAGGAAGTTTTTTTGTGAGAAGACGTGTTTTTTGTTGATTTTAGGCATTGTTGTTATGTTTAAATATAATTTTTTTGTGTCTCAATGAATTGTTAAATTGAAACTAAACAGGGCTTGCGTCTTTAACAAAGGTCAGAGCTTAGTGTTAAACTATGTGTAAATTTAAATAGCTTAGTTTTTAATGTAATAAAAAAATATTAAATGGTAAAAGGGTCATTTTTAAAGCGTTTTTCGCTCTAATTTAAACATATCGAAAGCTTTTTAAATATGTGCCGGGCTTTGCCGGACCATGTTTGAATTATAATTGTATTAGTTATAGTCTTGAGTGCCAATTTCTGCAAAAAAATCTTCCGCATATTGTTGCCATTTTTTTATATAATTTTTTTTCGGGTGGACTACTTAAATCCCATTTTTTTGCGGCAACCGAATTGAAAAGATAAAAACGTTATTTTTACTCTAGTATTGCAGGTTTTTAGCTTACAGGATATTACTTGAGAGCTTTTGCCCTTACATATCCTGTATGTATGCATGTACGTACCTATGTAATTACGTACATACCTACGCAACTCGATACCTCTTGATAGAAATATCAGATCGGCTTCAAATTGTAAATACTTATTTACTGAAAAAAGTGTCTCCAATTAGTTTCGGGGGCTCATAGGTAGAAAATAAGGGGAGAAAGGAGGGAATTAAAGAAATCTGGAGAAGACGCAGAAATGATTAAAAGGTTGTAAGTAACATTGGAAGTCATAAAAAGTGGGCATCGCATTGACGAAAAAAAGTTCCAAACATCTGTTGATGAAACAGCAAGACTGTATGTGAACCTTTACAATTGGTACCCCATGATTCCAACAATGCACAAGGTTTTGATTCATGGTGGCACTGTAATTAAGAAAGCAGTCGTACCCATTGGCCAACGGTCAGAAGAAGCTGCCGAGTCCAGAAACAAACACTTTAGACAGTACCGTACAAAGTACTCAAGAAAGTGCAATAGAAAATTTCGCAATAGAGAAGTTTGCTATAGAAATGTTCCAAATTGGCTTCTTTTAAGCAGTGATTCTTTTATAAACTGCTCTAGACAAAGACCAAGGGAAAAGAGCAAGCCATACATTAGCGAGACCCTACAACTTCTTCTTCCAGCTAGGTCTGATGGTAGTCCTGATAAAAGCCAAGAAGAGTGTGATGAAGAAGATGAAAAACAGAGTTCGGAAGAATCAGATTGAAACTGGTAATCTATTAAATACACTGAAAAACCAGCATCTCTATACTGTAGAGACTCCACTGTATTAAATGTATTATCAAATGTAAATAATCTTTATTAAATGTAAATTAAATGTAATAATTATTATTAAAGTAAATTAAATGTAAATAATAAGTTTTATAGATTGTACAAATAAATACATTTAACTAAACATTACTAGTAAATAAAAACATCTATCAACAATTACAAATACTCTTATAAACAGTAAACATTTAAGGCTGCTAGTCACTCGACTTCCAAACTCCCTTCGGTGATGTTAAGTCTATGGGCATGTGATGTATTCGTATTTTTAAAATATCTACTTAGTAAATTAATATTTTAACTTCTTTTTTCTTTGTGCTCTTCTTAAATGATGTCTCTTTTTTTTTCTTGGTTGTCAAAATATTTATAAAATGTATACTTATTATTATGTGAAGTGTTAAAATTTTACTGACACTTCGTCAGCTTTTAAGATATAAAATATTAAACTAAGTTATGGATTTGTATGTATACTACATAGTATGCTAAAAGTTAGTTAAGTGAAACGCATAACAAAGTTAAACATTTCCATTCAGCCATTTGAGGGAATAAACGGAAATGTGCTTGAGAACTTTTGTGCAACCCATCCACACCAAGTAATATTTAAAAAAAATTCAATTTATAAATGCATATCACAACTATAAGCGCACTTACAGCAATTATTGTTCATAGACTTCAATAGTTAAATTTCTTCTACAGCCAAATTCTTTTGTGTGTCCCTGTAAATAAACGATATATTCTATGCACACCATATTCTACAATAAGAGCCTTAATACACCTCAGTGATGTATATAAATTTCAGTACGTTTAAAATAGTGTGATATCATTAAAACACAGAGCAAACGATTTTTCCCATAGACATAATGTAAGGGAATTCTTTCGGGTGTCTCTGTAAATGAACCGTAAATGCTATAGACTTCATTTAACAAACATGCCATACTGATACCCAATAACATCTAAAAATTTCAAGGCAATCGGACTATATTTACATAGAAAAATATTTTTGTCCAGGATTTCGGGTCAAATACTCCACTGTGCGTCGGTCTAAAAGTTTGGGAACCCCTGGCATAGATTATATCTATATTTTAAGAAGAAACCTAAATCTGTTTATTGTTTCATCCTCCCTAACCAAAAAATACATACATATATACATACACATATATACGTATATATAATATTTTTGAAATAAAAAATAACACACACATATAGATATATAATGAAATTATATGTAATACATAAAATTGGTAAATATTATGCAAATATAAAACCATATATACGCGTAGATAAACACTTATTTTTTTTATAGAATAAATATGAGTAACTTTTGATTTTTGCTAAAATATATAAAAATTTAGTTTCAGAATGTGTCAGAGCGTCTGGAATATGCTGATAAAGCAGATTTTTTGTTGTTGTTGTTTTTAAATTTAATGTATTTTAAGTAATTGTTCGCGCATGCTTCTATCTCATAGACAGAGAAGCAACAGAAAGTAAAACATTTTATTGTTCAGTGCTATCCACCATCTGCTGCATGTAAAGTGTCGTCGTGTGTGAAATGGAAAATGTGTGAAACACAATAAAATGTTTTGTTTTCTGTTGCGTCTCTGTCCTTATTGGTTTTCACTATTCTTCTTAGTCTGTCTAGCGCCGGCGATTTTCGTACTACAGGTACCGTTCCAACGCTTTTTATGGTTTTCCATTATGAAGATCACATTCCAAAAAAAAAAAAAAAAAAAAAAAAAACTAGGTGTTGCCATTTGAAATTTTCAAAATTTTGTCACTGTAATCGTAACTGTTAGAATTTAACATTTGTCTTTCATATGATTCTTGAGCGCATACCTCAAAATACTTTAAACCAAAATTTCATTCAGTTTCTGTGAACGGTATGATAGTTAGGGGCTCATATATCGGGATAGTTTTTTTATAATCACCCTGTATATTAATTTTACAATGAGTTATATATATATATATATATATATATATATATAAAGTAAGTACTATATAATATATTTTTTAATTCTTAAACAAGGTATGTAGTTCTTAAGGTGTACTTTTTATATTCTAACCCTATATATTTACAGGGTAAACTTTTTATTTTATTTACCAGTAAAAAAAAAAAAAAAAAAATGTGACTTTAAAGTATGTGCTTGTCTAGATAGAAAACGGCGGAAATTATGATTTGTTATATTATTTGTTTTCTTTTTTTAACGGTCATATAACTCTTAAGTTATGAGGCAATTGAGAATTATTTTTATCTGATAATTATGAATGAAGCTTGGCTATTGAAGGCAGAAAAGTGACAGCTTTGTGCATAGCTCTTGAAAATTCAACGTGAAGAACCTTTGTTTCTAACAAAGACGCCTTTTCCTTAAAATATCACTGACCTCATTAACTTCAATGAGGATAATTGAATGTGGGGAAAGAATTAAGTGATTGTTACAGTTAAAAATATGGTCACTTTTCTTTTATTTTTCTTTATTTTAACATTTTACCATTATCACACATTTAACACTTTCTATAACGGTTGAAAAGAGTTTGTGACTTTAATTTGTCTGCCTGTTGTTTTATTGCCCGGACTTTTAATGTTTTTTTCTTTTTACATACTTTCTTTTAACTTACATTTCTGTATGTATGTGGCAGTCAAATCTTGATGCTCATATTTCACCCACTTCCTGTTGACGTAGAGCTTTAAAATTTGGAATATATATGTATTCCTGATGGCAATACATAAATTGGTCATTATTTTTAAACAATTCGATCCCTAAGGGGGTTCAACGTCGGCCCAAAGCTTGCATTTTCTCAATAGAAATAACGTTACGATTTTTTATTTGAAAAAATAGCTCCATTGTTATTGTTGCAATTCATTTTCACCACATTGTTGCAATTCATTTTCACCACATTGTTGCCCGCATCATTATGACATCAGCATTGAGCGACGAACACATTTATGCTTTATAATATAAGTTGACTTTTTTATGGATTTTACTGAAAGTATGCTTTATCTTTATTTTAATTTTTTACATTTAATTATTTGTTTTACTTTTAAAGTTTCATGTCATTGAAGACTCTAAAAAGTGAGATTTTTCGGAGCAAAGCTGCTTGGGCCCTAACTAGCGGGTAGGGTAACCCAGTTTTACCCGGCTTCAATCCGATCCGAGGTTCACGTTTTTTGTTGAGGATAATTTTTTTTTCGTTAATGATCAGGTTCTAGTCAGGTTGACATTAAATGTTTCGGACTCGGGTTGATAAGTTTTTTTTTAAAGAAAGTTCTAAATATTTTTCGATTGCAAAAACTATATACTTGAAAATTATTGAGTGTAAATGTGTTCATTTTTATACAAAAAATATAAAATTGATGTTAGGGATATAATTTTAGACTGCTTTTCCATAATTGTATTAAGATATGGATTATTTTTTTCCATTTCGGGTTCAGTTTCGAATATTAAGGGTTCGGATCGGTTTAGTTTGAAATGTGTCTGTCGGGTTCGGGGATGAGAAATTTTTTTGTCGGGTTCGTATCGGTTTTGGAGTTGACTTTATGCAGAATTTTCTGGTTTTCGGTACCCGACCCGTGGAAGACTCTTGTCCCAACTTAAAATCAAAACATAAATGTAACAGTGTGAATCTTAGATTTTTAGTATTTTTCCCCCTCTAACTAAAAAAAGTCCTTCCGGCCTGTACCGGGAGGAAAAGGTAGCTTTCCTATATCTTCGTTTTAAAATTTTAGCTAATGTTACACGAAAACAGCAAGCTAAAATGCAAAGAAACGTTTACAAAAGATTCGTTAATACTGAATTTGAATAAGAAATTCGCCAAATTATTGAGCAATAGCCAAATTGGCTTCATTTATGAAGACTTATTTTGATCGCCAAATTTGGCGATATTTCGCCAAATGTCGCCCAATTTTGCCAATTTTGTCGCCAATGTCGCCAATTTTGGCGTTAACGGATATGAATATATAGTTTTATGCGTATGATTGGGAAAATTATTACAACAATCAAAGAAAATAATTTGCGAGTAATCGCGTTAATGTGCTGTTTTGTTTCAAAATGTCAGCCACCCTAGAATTTCAAACTGCTCTATCTCAGCCATTTTTTAAGATAGAGGTAAACCAAAAAAAGCTCTGGAATCCTTGTATCAAGGCCTAACACGTAATTAAAAAATAAATTTGAATTTTTTAATTTTTTGTATATTTATTTTAGATTTTAAGTTATTTTACATCTTTAAATGGCCGCCATCTTGAAACAAGATGGCGGACCAAGCTGGCCAACGAACTCGGTCGAGACATTAGTGACCTTAATACACACAATTAGTTTCATCAAAATCGATTCATAATTACGGGCGTTATCGTATGACATAGGTCAGATATATATATATATGGATATATCTATATATATAAATCAACATTTGGACGGAGGGTGGTTTTGGGGTCTGGAGGTCATGATCGGTGAAAATATATCGAAATTTTCCGGAACTGCTTTCCTCCGAACGGCTGCAATAGGTAGGTTTATACTTTTTAGGTAGCTTTCAATTACAAAAAAGTATAAAGCTACCTATTGCAGCCGTTCGGAGGAAAGCAGTTCCGGAAAATTTCGATATATTTTCACCGATCATGACCCCCAGACCCCAAAACCACCCTCCGTCCAAATGTTGATTTATATATATAGATATATCCATATATATATATATATATATATATATATATATATATCTGACCTATGTCATACGATAACGCCCGTAATTATGAATCGATTTTGATGAAACTAATTGTGTGTATTAAGGTCACTAATGTCTCGACCGAGTTCGTTGGCCAGCTTGGTCCGCCATCTTGTTTCAAGATGGCGGCCATTTAAAGATGTAAAATAACTTAAAATCTAAAATAAATATACAAAAAATTTAAAAATTCAAATTTATTTTTTAATTACGTGTTAGGCCTTGATACAAGGATTTCAGAGGTTTTTTTGGTTTAGCTCTATCTTAAAAAATGGCTGAGATAGAGCAGTTTGAAATTCTAGGGTGGCTGACATTTTGAAACAAAACAGCACATTAACGCGATTACTAGCAAATTATTTTCTTTCATTGTTGTAATAATTTTCCCAATCATACGCATAAAACTCTATATTCATATCCGTTAACGCCAAAATTGGCGACATTGGCGACAAAATTGGCAAAATTGGGCGACATTTGGCGAAATATCGCCAAATTTGGCGATCAAAATAAGTCTTCATAAATGAAGCCAATTTGGCTATTGCTCAATAATTTGGCGAATTTCTTATTCAAATTCAGTATTAACGAATCTTTTGTAAACGTTTCTTTGCATTTTAACTTGCTGTTTTCGTGTAACATTAGCTAAAATTTTAAAACGAAGAGATAGGAAAGCTACCTTTTCCTCCCGGTACAGGCCGGAAGGACTTTTTGTATTGAAAGCTACCTAAAAGAAATGTACATCTGAATTAGCAACAAATATTGTTAGATAGAATCGTCGCTGAACTCTAAATTAAAAAGTCCTTCCGGCCTGTACCGGGAGGAAAAGGTAGCTTTCCTATATCTTCGTTTTAAAATTTTAGCTAATGTTACACGAAAACAGCAAGTTAAAATGCAAAGAAACGTTTACAAAAGATTCGTTAATACTGAATTTGAATAAGAATTTCGCCAAATTATTGAGCAATAGCCAAATTGGCTTCATTTATAAAGACTTATTTTGGTCGCCAAATTTGGCGATATTTCGCCAAATGTCACCAATTTAGCTAATTTTGTCGCCAATGTCGCCAATTTTGGCGCTAACGCATATGAATATATAGTTTTACGCGTATGCTTGGGAAAATTATTACAACAATGAAAGAAAATAATTTGCGAGTAATCGCGTTAATGTGCTGTTTTGTTTCAAAATGTCAGCCACCCTAGAATTTCAAACTGCTCTATCTCAGCCATTTTTTAAGATAGAGGTAAACCAAAAAATGCTCTGGAATCCTTGTATCAAGGCCTAACACATAATTAAAAAATAAATTTAAATTTTTAACTTTTTTGTATATTTATTTTAGTTTTAAATATTTATTAAATCTTTAAGTGGCCGCCATCTTGAAACAAGATGGCGGACCAAGCTGGCCAACGAACTCGGTCGAGACATTGGTGACCTTAATACACACAATTAGTTTCATCAAAATCGATTTATAAATACGAGCGTTATCGTATGACATAGGTCAGATATATATATATATATATATATATATATATATATATATATATATATATATATATATATATATATATATATATATATATATATATATATATATATGGATATATCTATATATATAAATCAACATTTGAACGGAGGGTGGTTTTGGGGTCTGGGGGTCATGATCGGTGAAAATATATCGAAATTTTCCGGAACTGCTTTCCTCCGAACGGCTGCAATAGGTAGCTTTATACATTTTTGTATTGAAAGCTACCTAAAAGTCCTTCCGGCCTGTACCGGGAAGAAAAGGTAGCTTTCCTGTATCTTCGTTTTAAAATTTTAGCTAATGTTACATGAAAACATCAAGTTAAAATGCAAAGAAACGTTTACAAAAGATTCGTTAATACTGAATTTGAATAAGAAATTCCCCAAATTATTGAGCAATAGCCAAATTGGCTTCATTTATGAAGACTTATTTTGGTCGCCAAATTTGGCGATATTTCGCCAAATGTCGCCAATTTTGGCGAGAATTTGGCGCTAACGGATATAAATATATAGTTTTATGCGTATGATTGGGAAAATTATTACAACAATGAAAGAAAATAATTTGCGAGTAATCGCGTTAATGTGCTGTTTTGTTTCAAAATGTCAGCCACCCTAGAATTTCAAACTGCTCTATCTCAGCCATTTTTTAAGATAGAGGTAAACCAAAAAATGCTCTGGAATCCTCGTATCAAGGCCTAATACGTAAGTATAAAATAAATTTGAATTTTTAACTTTTTTGTATATTTATTTTAGTTTTAAATTTTTAAATGGCCGCCATCTTGAAACAAAATGGCGGACGAAGCTGGCCAACGAACTCGGTCGAGACATTAGTGACCTTAATACACACAATTAGTTTCATCAAAATCGATTTATAAATACGGGCGTTATCGTATGACATAGGTCAGATATATATATATATATATATATATATATATATATATATAACCAATGTGTTTTGCCTGCACTAACTTATGGAGCAGAAACTTGGACACTAACAAAACGGATGGTACAAAGATTACAAACAACACAGCGAAGTATGGAAAGATGTATGCTAGGCATAACCAGAAGAGACCGAAAGAGAATAACGTGGATAAGAAGTCAGACGAAAGTTTTTGACATTATCGAGAGAATTAAATGGCTAAAATGGAAATGGGCTGGGCACATTGCAAGAAGACAAGACAATAGATGGAGCACAAACACCCTACAGTGGTATCCCAGAGATGTAAAACGACCAAGAAGACGACCTCAAGTAAGATGGAGTGACGAAATCAGAAAAGTGGCCGGTGTTAATTGGATGACTAAAGCACTAGACAGGCAACAATGGAAAAATCTGGGGGAGACCTACATCCAGCAGTGGATTGAAAACGGTTGATGATGATGATGATGATATATATATATGGATATATATATATATATAAATCAACATTTGAACGGAGGGTGGTTTTGGGGTCTGGGGGTCATGATCGGCGAAAATATGTCGAAATTTTTCTGAACTGCTCTCCTCCGAACGGCTGCAATAGGTAGCTTTATACTTTTTTGTATTGAAAGCTACCTAAAAGAGAGAAATTATTTTGTAATATGATCAATTTTCCACATTTTCTGAAAACAGCCTAAATAATCATTTCTGCTTATATACATTTCAAGCTTCTGAAAATATTCTTTCTGAATATGAACTGCTAACAGGTGTATATAATGTTTGAATTTTTTTTTGTAATGTATGTGCTGTCATTTTTAAGAACGTTTTTCTGCAACCACGTCGTCATAACATTTCCAGAAAGATGAATGAAGTTCCGATCCATCTGTTACATTTAAGTTCTCTTTTTCTTGACAGGATTGGAATTTGCACTTACATCGCTGCTAATTTCATAAGATGCTATTACAGTAGTTCTGTTCAGCATCAGATTGGCTTTAATTTTTACGTTCTTCTATCTTTACAAGAAGAAAGTATTGGATTGATGAAAATTTTCGACTTCCGGTGTTCGACGGATTTATACGTTTTAGAAGGTCCTGAATACGATTTGTCTATTTTTAGAAAATGTCTGTCTGTGACAAAAATTTTGTGGGCGCTCTATCTCAGGAACTAATGCACGGAATTTTAATAAAACTTTATATTCAGTTAGTCCCTGATAGAAATTGGTGCTGATTAGTTTTTGGTATAAATCGCCAGAAAGGTGGCGTTGCTATGCTGCATTTTTCGCGATTTCCGCAATAGCTCTATCTCAAGAACTAATGCACGGATTTTCATTAAATTTCAGATTCAGTTATACCTTGACATAAATAGATGCTGATTACGTTTTGGTGTAGATATCACAACACGTGGCGCTGCTATGTAACTTTTTTCATGATTTTCACGATGGCTATATCTCAAGAACTAATGCACGGAATTTCATCAAACTTCAGATTCTATTGGACCTTGACATGAATAGATGCGGATTACGTTTTGGTGTAAATAGCCCAAAAGGTGGCGCTACTATGTTTCTTTTTTCATGATTTTCACAAGAATGGCTATTTCTCAAAAACTAACGCACGAATATTCATAACTTCAGATTCAGTTAGACGTTGACATAAGTTGTTGATTAGATTTTGGTGTAAATCTCCCAACGGTGGCTCTGCTATGCTGCATTTTTCAGGATTTACACGATTTTAGCGATAGTCATATCTCAAGAACTAATGCACGGAATTTAATAAAACTTTAGATTCAGACCTTGATATAAATTGGTGCCGATTCGTTTTTAGTGTATGCGTAAACTCTGTGTGAGATAGAAAAAAGTTTTGGGATTAGCACATCTGACTAGTTTGTTTTGGGCTTGGTTTAGGTTAACTGTATTTTTACAAACTTTTATTTAACTTGCCTTATCTGTCCGTTCGGCTCAAATCTTGTAATTCAATTTTAACACACTTCCTGTGCTACAATTGACATAATTGTTGGTAGTATACGTATAATTGGTGACGTATTTCCGGTAACAATACAGTATTCTGTAAAAAAAAATGTATTTGAAATTTGTCTCCGCCACCCCTTAGGGGTGCAAAAACATTTGTCTGACAAGGGTACGTAAATGTCATGACGAATGTGATCATATGTAAATGTTGTTGATTGCTTCAGAAATAAGCTGATGTTCTTCGAACAATTGAGATTTCTGCACAGGATATCAAAACCTGAGAGCTAATGTGTCCGCTGATTCTTATGTACGTACGTATGTATGTACGTAACGCGATAACTCCTGATAGAAATATCCGATTTGCTTCAAATTTTGTATAGGTTCATTCTGATAAGGCGCTTCTCTGATTAGTTTTAGATGTTCATTGGTTAAGTATAAAGGGGAGGGGGACACCCCCTTTATATATAAATTAAGGGGGGGGGGGGGGGTAATCCTCCTTAATTTACATAAATGGGGTTTTCATGCAGAGTAAACCGATTTGCTTCAAATTTTGTATATAGGTTCATTGTGATAAGGCGTTTTCCTGATTAGTTTTGGGGGTTTATTGGTTAAGTATAAATTGGGGGAACGGGGGCTGATTCACCTTAAATTAGATAAATGGATTTTTCATACAGAAAAATAAGTGTATAATATACAATTAGTGTGAATAGCCTGTGAGCTCAATGCCATCAGTAAAACTGGGCACTTTTCTTTTTATTTATGTTCTTTGTTGTATATTCATGCTACATATCTCAGGAAAATTTATTTTCAAAGAGTGTATAATATGGTAAATATACCTAAAAATGGAAAAAAAAAGACTCAAATTTTAGGTACGTTGTTATACACCAGAATATATTGGGTTTCCCAAAAACATTGAAACGCGTTTTAATTTTTTTAATTGTTGCAGCCATATACCCAACCTTTTTTTCCTTGTAGGCCGCAAACATGTGTTTGTTACGCTAAGTGGGCCGCAATGTACTACATTTATATGATAATAATAAGAAGTAGAAAGGCAATAAAAATAATAAAATAACAAAAACTAGTAAAACAAAGCAATATAATAAAATTCATAAAATCAGTAATAGTTATATAATAAGTATAAAACTTAATAAATGTAATGACGCAGAACTTCCATGATCTAAAAGACATAGAAAAATCAGGAGAATTTCTATAATAAATCAGATTTCAGATCGGGTTGCTGTTTGATAAGAATTATTTTGTCAAATTCTGGTCTGGTTTAGCGTTCATTAAAATTATTTTGAATTATTTGATTATATAAATGTTAGAGTATCAGTATACGTACACGGTACTGAAATTATACTGTACAAATACGGGCAATAGGTATACATTAGATTGACACAATCATTGTTCTGTCCTCTGTTATGCAATTCAAGTACAAATAAATTTGAGGAAGCACAGACGAAAGACAGACAAACGAACTGAAGTCGTTAGTGCATTTCAGCTGCATATTCTGTTGAAAAGGAAGAGTTAAAATACGATATTAGCGTGAGACGGAAAAAGTATTGAGTCACAGAATATCGTGATAGTTGAGAAGTTATCCGGTTTTGACGTGAACAATTCATAATAATTTGTGCTGTCAATTATCTTTTTATAAAGAAGGAAGGGAAATTTAAAAAATAAAAATTAAAAATTAATTCTTTTAAAAAATATATTGCACTTCATTTTTTATTTATATATTCTACTTTTCAGTGTTCAAAATATTCCGTTGTGGCATTTTCACAGCTAGTTGGTATACTATGGCGAAAATGGTTTGCGCATAATTAACTCCATTGTTTTTGTAACTCGTAAATAGTTGTAACCAGGGCTTGACAAATGCGGTCGCCAGGTCGTCACTGGCAACCAAGTTTTTTTTTTCTTTTTTTTTTTTTTTTTTTTTTGGGGGGGGGGGGGGGGGCAACCAATCTGCAATTTTTTTTTTTGTTGTTTGTTTGTTTGAGAATGACAATTTTTTTTCTTTTGTGCAAAAATTGAACTAAGAAATGAGCACCAAACAGCAGTTTTTCTCTCCTCCACCTCTTCTAGTACACGGCAAGCAGTGATATTCCTCTTTTCTCGTACTTTTAATGGAATAACCAAGTTTAAATGGCATTTTCCATCTCATGCTCAGACTACGCCATACTTTGCCGCTCTTACCAGCATGTAATTACAATGTGTGTGGGGGGGGGGGGGGGGAGGAGAGGAGGGCAGGTTTCCGTAAAACAGTAAGAAATAGTGTTAATCCAACCTTTGTGTCACCTAAAATTGGATACAATGCGAAAAAATGCACATCATCATCATATATAGATTTTTTGTAGCACTCAACACCCAGACATTTGAAGCATTCGGCAATAGGCATTTCCCGAACATGCCGTTAATTCAATTATTCAATAATAATTCAATAGTTTGCCGTAATTCTTTTTTTGTTGTTGTTGTTGTTGCTGTTATAATTTTTTTCTCAATTAATTCATAAAAAAACTTTTGTACTTTTCGAAAATCAAATGAAACGGGGGGGGGGGGGGCGAGAATATTTTTACTGGCGACTAGAATTTTTTGCTGGCTACCGGATTGTATCAAATTTGTAAAGCCCTGGTTGTAACCATAAAGAACAATTGGCGATATATCGCCCACGGCCGGCTAAAGATAAAATGACTTAAAATTCATTTATTAATTTATAATTAAGATCTAAAAATATTAAAATTTTGTATTGACATTGGAAACACACCTCTGTATATAATCAAAATTTTATATTGACATTGGAAACACACCTCTGTATATAATCAAAATTTTATATTGACATTGGAAACACACCTCTGTATATAATCAAAATTTCTTTCTTCTTTTTCTTTCTTTCTTTTTTTTTTTTTAACACACAGAAAATATATTTTATCAGTTAGAAATCCATATTGAAAATGAAAGGACAAATTTGGAGCTATAGATGTAGAGTTAGCAACGAAAAACAATAACAAAAACTTTAAACATTTTTTTTTTTTTTTCCAGAACATTTTCAAAATTGGTGGACATTCTAGCGCACGCAATTTTCAATCAATCAACTTCATCTTTTTTGAAAATTAATCGTCATATATTTTTCCAGCAAAGTGCGTAGGATTTTTACGAAATATTGTTATATCGCTGTCCTGTGTAAATTTAAGTAATGAAAATTTTAGTTGAAAATTTACATTTTACTTTGAATTGATGCAGTTTCCCTAAAAATGCATATGAACCCGGTATATGATCTATAGAATTTTTACACACCACGTATAGTGTAAATACAGGCTAGATGCCCCATCGGGTTACTTGCCCTAGTTACTATATTTCAGCTGCTGGATGTGTGGCAGAGCTAGTGACGTTCTTCTACTCTCATTTGTTATTAAAAAAAAGTACTAGACGAAGTTATATCAATTGAGTTCTTCAAATAAAAGTTACATTCATCAAAGAAGCTAAGTTTGGCTTTTATTTTATGTTCTTCTAAGATAGAGAGAGGTAGAAGATGAAATATAAGGTACTTACTAGAGATTTTTCATGAAATATTTAGTGAATGTTGTTGAAACAGGTATCGAGTAAATGTGTTAATTTTAGGTTGCAGCCGTATTTGTTTCTACTTCCAGAGCTACTAGCTGAGGCATTTATCCCGGATAAAAAGATACATGCCCCACCTGCATCGGGAATAGATGCCTCGCTTGTGATTGGAGATAAGACCCCCATTTATAACTATCAAATAACTTTCATGCGTGAGAATATTTTTTTTAATCCTCAAGATTGTGAGAAAAAAAATCTTTATTTTTTTGGTTGACCATAGTCTTTCCGGGGGATTATTACCTAATATGTCATGGGGCGGTGTTAGTAGTGATAAATTATGCGTTTAAACAATGATTAAAAAAAAATATTTTTTTTCATTTCAGAAAGTTGATTCAAAAGATCGCAATTCCCTCTTGTTTTTAAGTAAAAAATATTAAATTATTTGGTATTTATAGCCCGATTAGAACATTTTAATTCACACATTCTGAACTTTTCCTCGCTTTATATCAGAATATGTTGAAAAGCACTAAATAAAAATAGAAATACAAAATAGAAATCTAAAATCCCTTAAGTATATTATTCGCACATAAAATTCAGAAAGACTATACCGGGGCTCCATATTAGAGGTATAATCCATAAGCTAGGGATACTAGCTTGTATTGTAGGGGATTGTATTGAGAATGAAATGTACGGCATTTATAGTTTGCTTACAGGGATACTCAAAAGACTTCCGTTACACTACGGTTGGTGGGAAAAAATCAATTGTGCTGTATTTTAATGATATTACGCTATTTCAAATATATTGAAAATTATATGTAACACTGAGATGCAGTACAAAATATTCACTATAGAATATGGTCTGCATTAGCAATCATCATTCATTTACAGGGACACACAAAAGAATTCGGTCGGAGTAATGTTGGAAGTGCGTTTTCAAATTGTGGTATGCGTTTTTAAATTTAACTAATTTTTTGAACATTAAAGCACATACACACAATACGTCTGAATACTTTTTACTTTCCTCTATCTATAATCGAAGAAAGTATTCTAATAAAAAAAAATTTCGACTTGTGATTTTCGACGGATTTACACGTTTTAGGGGTCAGAGATTCCGAAAAACATGTTTTTACAAAATGTCTGTCTGTCCATTTGTCCGTGTGTCCGTATGTATGTCCTGTTTCCATCATTGAAAAGTGTATGAAGTTCTGCCTAGAATTGAACCAAATTTTATTTAAAGGTTTTTGGCTATGGCCAGCAGGTCCCACTTGAATTTGGGGATATGCTGACGAAAAGGGGCGCTGTGATAGCGATTTTTGTTCCATTTTCATTATTGTATCATTGAAAAGTGTATGAAATTATGCAGAGAATTGATCCAGATTTTTTGTATATAGGTTTTTGACCATGGCCTGCAGGTACCAGTTGAATTTAGCGATATTTCGCCGGAAGAGGAAGAGGGCTCTGTGATAGCCATTTAAAAATTTCACACTTAAAAATATGTACCAAAAATATCAAATCCTAAAAGGTTCTTCCGTTAAATGTTTGGCCTTGATCCAAGGATTCCGGAGCAATTTTTTTTTTTTTTTTTTTTGCTTCTATCTTTTTTTTTTTTTTTTTTTGAGACCGGCGACCAGGCCCCTACCTGCCAGATTTCCCTAGCTTAAACGGGTTTAGCGCCTGGCACCGGGGCGCGTAGCGCCACTGAAGAGATGCCGCATAACGGCTGGTCATTTCTGGCAGGACGGCTATGTGGAGGTCTGAGTTTTGTTCCCGTTTTTGTTTTGCTGCTAATTGATCTGATTCTTTTTGTATGGACCTGGGCTTGGCATCACACCTATACGTCATGCCATCGCTATGCAAGTTGGTCTCGTAATTTAGAATCTTGATCCGGTGACGAGACCTTCACCTGACTAGGCACCTCCAGAGGTATTATTCACAGGTAACTTAGAGGACTTTGCTCCCACGACAGATTTTACATGCACCGGGTGCCATTAGTGTACATGATGAGAAAAAAAAAGAAAAACCTGTAAGGGAAGGGGTTAATACATGTTTATTTAACTTTAAATAAAAAAAAAATAAAAAATAAAAAATTGATTACTTTTACCTGTGTTGGATTTTTCCCCCTTTCCTTTTCCCTTTTTCCGACTGTACTTAAAGGTTTCCTGTTGTTTTTGTTTTGTTGCTTGATTTTTGTTACATTTTGTTTCGTGTTTAGGTTTCTCTCATTGCTTTTTGGTTTCTCATTTGTTGCAGTTGTTTCTGGTTTCTCATTTGTTGCTTTTATTTTGGTTTCTCATTTGTTACAGGTTTCTCATTGTGATTTGGGTTTCTCATTTTTCGCTGTTGATTTTATACTCTGTTGCATCACTGGTAACCGTTGAATTTGTTTTCATGATTGCGCTCTAATGGCGATCAGTCCATAGATACCTTATGGCTGTTACCATGAACTCGATGAAGCTATTTGAAGACTTGGTGCGCTGTGGGGTGGGGCATGTTCCTTGGCCATTAGTCCGTTAATTACATTAACTTCCACCCTCTTAGACGCTGAAAGATCGATTTTTTTGTCACAGGAAAGAGGTGTCCTTTACACTGCTATTTTTGTTATATATACACATACACAATATATACATATATATTTTTTTTTTTTCCCCTGAAAGAGAACGTAAATTAGGCAGAGGTTATATACACTTTGAATATAGAAATATGGTGGCTGCTGGGACTTTTATGTTTTTGCTTGTTTTTGTTGTATTAATCTATGTTTGTCTGTTTCATGTTGTCTACATTGTTCATTAGCCATCTGATCACTCTACCTTTGTTTGTTTTTGCTTCTATCTTAAAAAATGACTGGGATATAGCAGTTTGAAATTTTAAAGTGGCTGACATTTTGAAACAAGACAGCAGGATACCTCCGCAAAAGGGTTTAGTTTATGAATTTTAGTGAACATGGTTTCTTGCAAATTCTCTTTCATTGTTGTAACCATTATTCCAACTCTTATATGTTTAACACTATATATTCATATACGCCATCGTCAAATTCTCGCCAAGCTTAGCAATATTTCACCAAATGTCGCCAAATGTGGTGATGTTTGGCGAATTATCGTCAAATTTAAAGACAAAAATAAGCTGCCATAAATGACGCCAACTAGGCTATAGCCAGCTAACTTGGCGAAATTCTGATTCACATTCAATATTAGCGAGAACTGGAAATGAATATCATGTAATCGGGTTCCACGCCTTTTAGCTTTGTGTTTTTCAGTAAAATTAGCTAAAATATTAAAACCAAGGAATAGCGAAGCTATCTTTTCCCACCGGTGCAGGTCAGAAAGACATTTCTTAGTCGTGTTGTACATAGGCTGCTTGTGCAACGAAAGGTGCTTCGCATCCACGTAACCCGACGATTCGCAAGCAGCTGTCGTACAACAGAATGACGAAAAGTATTAATTTTACAGGCGATGTGGTAGCGAATTTTGTAACATGTATGAGATAGAAGAGATTGTTAAGATTTGCACATCCAACTGGTTTATTTATATATAATTTAAGAACGCATTAATTCAGACAGTTAAATACAATAACCAACTTGAATGAAAAATTGACCGGTGCCAGGACTCGAACCTGGTACCTTCTGCCACGGCCTAACTCGATCGTTCTCCTTCCTCTTATGAGGGAAGGAGAAAGATCGAGTTTGGCCGTGCTTCTGCGTAATGTACTGCTGCTCTGCCACTCAGCTCAATACATATTACTTTGTGTGTATAGATTCTATCGATGATATGACAGGGCTGCACAAAAGATCTCGAGTACATTTCCGTTTATTGACAGAAATTGCTGAAGCAGAAGTTTCAACTCTGCTATGCGTTTTCTATAACTGAACTAAATTTTAGCATACTATGTAGTATTATAGATTTATAGATCATATCTATAGATCATATACAGGGCTGCACAAAATAATTAGGATATTTTCTCGACTGGTAATTCCTTAAATTGGGTTTTCAAATGTGTTATGCTCTGAGAATTATGACACTTTCAAATCTGAGTAAATCCAAGTACTTCATTTTGTTATGAAACTTTTTGTTTCAAATAGGACGACCCAATGCTTTCGATTCTGAAATACCAGAAATACTAAGAATATTGAAACATGGATATTGACATACTCAAAACTGAGCAAATAGAGGTCAGTTGATACTCATTTTTGAAACAAGGACATACTCAAAAAATGATTAGAATCAGTTCAAACTCATTTTTAAAACATGGAAATACTCAAAAATGAGCATATAGAAGTCAGTTCATACTCATTTTTAAAAAATGACATACTCAAAAATGAGCACATGATGTTTTATTCTTGAGTGTGTGCATGTTTTCAGAAATGAGTATATACATGTTTTGAATTTGAGTAATTTTGATTCGGAGCCATTTTGACTATGCGACATACTCAGATTTGAGAATTTTTTGCTCAGTTTTGAAAATGTCGTTTTTAGAGTGTGAGTTTCCCGTAAACTTTGTAAGACTTTGTAAAACTTTACCGGTATATAAGCTGGAAGATGGTGCATTGTTAGGTGAGGCTAGTAGAGCTTTAGCTCTTGGGTAGGCCTCCACACCGAGCTGAACTTGTTTATTTGGACTACGTCTTTCCCTTACGAAACTGTGATGTTTTGTTACAGCATTTTGAATGTGTTAGAAAGTGTTTCATAATTTATGATTGACGCATGATTTTTCCTTCTTGTGTTAAATATCTGTTGAATCTCACTTATGAACTAACGGCTGAGGAACAGACACTCAGACACAAAATTAAGTAAGAGAAAGTATGAAGCCTGTGAATGACACTTAAAACTTGGCTGAAATCCAAGTATTAATTGCCTGCTTCCCATTGATTTCTTTCAGCGGTATTTTCCATTTGCCGACCGGCAACAAATGTTGTTGTTATTACTATCTACCTACTCCGCCTATCTTTTAGCTAATAACTGATGTTTGTACAAAGTCCATGGAGATAATATGGAGTAAGTGATCTTTTGAGTGTTTACAATAATTGCTATAGATATAGTCGAAGAAAACGGATCGTAAAAACGCGATTTATTTTCAATTTTAATTTAATAACTGAAACTTTTTTTCAGTATGATTGAAATCTCCAGGGGTATGTCTATTGAGGCTGAAGGAGATGGGTGAGTGAACATGTTTTTCTTTTAAACACACCTGTCAGCAACAAGTATGAATGTCAATCTTTAAAGCGAAAATTTTAATATATTAAATACTCGTTTTTAAAATGCAATTCAAGCACCACCTTTTCATAACGCTTATTCGGGTATATCGTTCTTTTCAGTACCTCCCCTTCAATAACTAACTAACTAACTAAATAAATAAATAAATAATAAATAATGAGTAAATAAATAAATAAATAAATAAATAATAAATAATGAGTAAATAAATAAATAAATAAATAATAAATAAATAAAATGACAAGGTGATCCGGTACACAAAATTTTAATTAATTAATTTATAAATATTTTTTTAGTTCTTCGTTATAATGCTGTTTCGGGTATATCCAGTATCTCCTGACGTAAAAGTTCAAGATGATCCGGTGTGATCCGGTACACAAAATTTTAATTTATTTATTTTAAAATATTTTTTAGTCCTTCGTTATAACGCTGATTTGGGTATATCGTTCTTTCTCAGTATCTCCTGAATTCTGCTCTCAAAGCTGGTAGGCGGGAGGTGCTGTGTTCAAACCTCTGTCGCGCTCGTCGGCCTATATCCCTCGTGTAGATAATCAGCCGTCAAATCAACCAACCAGTATATCCTGGGGAAAAAAAAAAAAAAAAAAAAACTCAAGGTGATCCGGTACACAAAATTTTAACTAATTTATTTATAAATATTTTTTTTAGTTCGTTCAGCTGATTCGGGTATATCCAGTATCTCCTGAAGAAAAATCTCAAGATGATCCGGTGTGATTTACTACACAAAATTTTAATTAATTTATTTTAAAATATTTTGTAATTTTTCGTTATAACGCTGATTTGGGTATATCATTCTTTCTCGGTATCTCCTGAAAAAAATCTCAAGGTGGTCCGGTACACAAAATTTTAATTAATTTATTTATAAATATTGTTTTTAGTTCTTCGTTATAATGCTGATCCGGGTATATCCAGTATCTCCTGAAGAAAAATCCTAAGATGATCCGGTTCACAAAATTGTAATTAATTTATTTATAAATTATTTTTTAGTTCTTCATTATAATGCTGATTCGGGTATATCCAGTATCTCCTGGAGAAAAATCTAAAGATGATCTGGTGCGGTCCGGTACACAAAATTTTAATTAATTTATTTATAAATATTGTTTTTAGTTCTTCGTTATAATGCTGATCCGGGTATATCCAGTATCTCCTGAAGAAAAATCCTAAGATGATCCGGTTCACAAAATTTTAATTAATTTATTTATGAATTATTTTTTAGTTCTTCATTATAATGCTGATTCGGGTATATCCAGTATCTTCTGGAGAAAAATCTAAAGATGATCTGGTGCGGTCCGGTACACAAAATTTTAATTAATTTATTTATAAATTATTTTTTTAGTTCTTCGTTATAATGCTAATTCGGATTTATCCAGTATCTCCTGAAGAAAAATCGTAAGATGATCTGGTGCGATCCGGTACTGAAAACTTTAATTAATTTATTTTAAAATATTTTTTAGTCCTTCGTTATAACGTAGATTTGGGTATATCGTTCTTTCTCAGTATCTTATGAGGGGGGGGGGGGATATCGTTAGTCCTTCGTTATCTCCTGAAGAAAAATCTTGGAGTGAGCGTTTGTATCTGTTTTTGTTACCTAGACAAAAAAATCCTTGTTTTCAGATGTATAATCACTCTTTAAAGTTGTGATCACCTTTCCTGTTACACTCTATATATTAAAATTTAAAATAAATCTTCAATTTATGTCAATTGCAATACCAAACCAATACGCGTATTTTCAATATAAATTACAATTCGATTAAATACAGAATATGATAAGAATTTCAAAACGATATACGTCATTAATACTAAGTTGACACTTACATTTTATATTTATTATTACCTACAGATGTTTGTGAAACAAGATGTTCTTTTAAGTATGCGTAGAAGAATATGTATTACATCACGGTATATCCAAGATTTTAAGTAATCATGCATCGTAAATTTTGATTTTTGAACATTCATTCACAAATAGTTTTGCCATTCCTTACATAACTAATAAGTACTATTGCACAAGTCTTCAAAATTTGCAATAAAAACAAACGCTTTGTATCAAAGAAGAAAAATTATTTAAATTGTTTTATTTCATTTTATTCAAGTGTGTAGTTTTATCTAACACGAAAAAAAAAAAATGTTTCTTAATTTACAAAAATAAGAATTATAATTTCAAAATAACCATGAACGAAAATATACAATAACCTCTTCCGAGTTACCCACGATTCCGAAAACTGTTCTTTATCTCTAGAAACCCCAATTCCCAAATATTTTCGAGATTTAAAAAAATCTTTATAAAAAAGAAGTTTTTTTGTTTGTTTGTTTGTTTGTTTTTCTGCCACAGATTTTTGGAAACGTTTCCGAGTTGTTTTTGTAGAACATCAATAAGTTTTCTCAAACCGGGATATCAATTTTTAATATGCTATCAATTCTCAATTAAACATTCTCAGATGCGCAACTGGATTTATACATGCAAGGGTGACAAAATAATTAATTTTAATGTTAATGTTAATGCTGCTAATTTATAATGTTTGTCTGTAAAGCATGTTTGTTGAACATGGAAATGTTTGCTTGAGTTTATGTTGATTGAATTGATTATTTTATGTATATAGTAAATATAAGTATCACACAGTAAAACTAATACGTTAAAATATATTCAACACATAAAATTTAAACTGAATTTATTAGAATTTTTATGAATTATAAAATATTTTAATAATTAAAAGTATGTGAGGAGGACTTTTCTATGAAGCAAACTATGACAAAGAATTTTTGGCTAAAATCTAACAAATCTCTTAGAACTAAAGTATGATATATGATGTAATAGAAAATCAGTGCTTTTGTTATTTGGGTTATATCTTTATAACGTTCCCTTTAATGTGTACAATTATGTTTAATTTTGTAAGATAAATTAACATTTTTGTATTTAGCAGTGACTCGTGTATAGTAAAGCATACATTGCAGGACATCTCTATAAAAACCTTTTAATACATATATACCTTTAGTACATATATACCTTTAGTGATGCACAATGACTGAGAAAAAATGATAAGTTTTCAAAATAGATATGTTGACGTATGAGTTCAATTTCTTTATTACATCTATTGTGAATTTTTAGACATTTAAGTTTAATCAATTAAGTAATTAAGTAAATTTAATTAAGTTTTAATTTTGTAAGATCAATTAACATTTTTGTATTTATCAGTGACTCGTGTATAGTAAAACATATACTACAGGACATCTATAAAAACCTTTTATTATACATATACCTTTAGTGATGCACAATGGAGCATGTTTGGGAAAAAAATAAGTTTTTCAAAATAGATATGTTGACGTATAATTTCAATTTCTTTATTACACCTATTGTGAATTTTTAGACATTTAAGTTTAATTAATTAAGTAATTAAGTAAGTTTAATTTTGTAAGATCAAATAACATTTTTGTATTTATCAGTGACTCGTGTATAGTAAAGCATATACTACAGGACATCTATAAAAACCTTTTATTATACAAATACCTTTAGTGATGCACAATGAAGCATGTTTGGGAAAAAAATAAGTTTTTCAAAATAGATATGTTGACGTATAATTTCAATTTCTATATTACATCTATAGTAAATTTTTAAACATTTAAGTTTAATTAATTAAGTAATTAAGTAAGTTTAATTTTGTAAGATCAATTAACATTTTTGTATTTATCAGTGACTCGTGTATAGTAAAGCATATATTACAGGACATCTCTATAAAAACCTTTTCTTATATATATACCTTTAGTGGTGCACAATGCACAATTAAGTATGTCTGGGGGAAAAAAATAAGTTTTTCAAAATAGATATGTTGACGTATAAGTTCAATTTCTTTATTGCATCTATTGTGAATTTTTAAACATTTATTTATACTATATATATATTTTTACAGGTCTGTTAGAGAAGATGGCAGCGCGTAAGTATTTTAACAATTTTTATTTTTAAGTGAATTTTAAACTTTTTTTTTTTTTAAATTTTAGAATATTTGCTATTGCTGTTTTTGCTACAGTAAATATAACGCAGCATTAGATAAGTAATAATGCTCTATAAGCATATTATAAAGTAAACCTTTAAGATTGGAAATTAAGTCAATTCGTCATGAGGGCTGATATATAAAATTCATATATTTTGTTACTGTTTCGTTAAATTCGTAAAAATGTATTGTTTCTATTAAATAAAATAAAATAAAATAAAATAAAAAGGAAAAGAAAGAAAGAAAGAAAAAGGCATTTCATACATTTTAAATCAGAAACTGCCACAGACATATACGAAATTACAAATATTGTTCATCAACTAAAGTTAATCATGTGCAATTATTTTTTCATTCAAACTTCTTTCAATAACAATAAATAAAAATAAAAATATAAATATAAATAAAAATAAAAATAAAATAAAAATTCCATGAATTATTATTATTATTATTATTATTATTATTTGTGGATTCTTTAGTTCATCCAACTTAGTGCAATGTTCCGAAAACAGGATGTACTAAAATGTTGCAAAAGTCGATTTTGCTTTAATATATAAGTTTCACTTTGATTTGATAACAGGTCCTGCTAAATCATGGGACAACTGAAAGAAAAGTAGGATTAATAAGCTTAATAATTTTCAGAAATAATATAATAAATTTTAACAGATATGTTTTGGCCAAAGTCTTATGTATATGAGATCAGATAAGTAGATTAATAAAGTATTTAGAAAGACTTCTATTAGGTAATAAATGATTTTTTTTCTTTTTTAATTAAAGCGTCCATAAAAACCGTTAATAAGTCGATAAACTTCGAAGTCGTAAATATTGCTTAACATATTTTTCTCTAAAAGATCAAAAAAGTTAATCCTAAATTTTATCAGCAAACCCTAGCAATTGCTGAAACAGTGTAACACAAAAATGTGAAATAAAAAAGGTTATGAAGATTTAAAAAAATAAAAATAAATAAATAAATAAATTACATTATTAAATGCTAGGATTTTAAATTAACTAATTATTATTAATGAAGGAATTAACGAATTTTGTACTTTCACAAAAATACACGTTTTTGTTAAGTTGCCGTTCATCTCCCCGAAATGTTGGTCGAATTCGGGATTAGTTTTTCATAAAAATAATAAAGTAACAAAAAAAAAAAAAAAATACCCGCTTAATATTCGTAGTTTTTAGTATAAAAAATATTCTTTACTATAAAATAATTATTAAAATGTATGGAGACAGATATTGCTAATGCGCAAAATCCCCTGCGCAGTGCAGTGTACAACTTGTCAAAGTCATCTGAAACAAACAAAATAGATTTTTCAGAAAAAAATATTGAATTTGGAGATGAACCAATTTTTAGTAAAATTGAACAAAATTTGGTAAAATGATGGTCGTTTAAAAAAAAAATGTCGTTTTTTCGCCCTATTTTCCCTATCTTGAACAAGGCTTAAAAATATTATCAATGTTATTATTATTATTATTATTATTATTATTATTATTTTAGTTTATATATATTTTTTTTACATATGAAAGGTTCATGCCCCCACGAAATAAATAATCTTTAATTTCCAAAAAGAAAAAAGTTGATTGATTGATCCATTCATATGCTATTTTACATGGCTCACTCAAAATTATATATATATATATATATATATATATATATATGCTAAAATCAAAAATACCAAACTCGAGCAAATTCAAAAAATGCAACTTTTAAATATCTCGCATTCAAATAACATTAGCTGCTGTATCTCGGAGGGTTAGTGAAGTAGCTTCTTAGGACTGCAAGATTTATCGAGTCTTACCCTAGTCACCAGGTGATATTCACAAACTAATCAATAGAAGTGTTCATTACAATTTTCTCGTTTGTATTTCAATATTTTAAATGTTCTTTTTCTTTCTTTCTTTTTCTTTTTCTTTTTTTGCGTATCTGAGGTTGAAGCTGACGTGATAGTTTAGAACTTTTTTTTTTTTTTTTTTTTTTTTATCTTTGTTGCATTTTATTTCTGAGTATATGCTTTCAATTTTGAAAACAACCAATCAATATGGTTCTGAAATTTAAAGTGTCCATAACAATGAAACTGTAAACAAACTAATAAAAAAAAAAAGTACAAAAACTATCATATAGATATCGACCTCTTATACACCATGCAAAAAGAATCATTTAAAATTTTGAAATGCAAACGAGAAATTCGTAAAGAAAGCCACTATTGGTTTAACATTAGCTTATAAATCTCATTGCCTGATTATTGTAGGGTCTTAACTACCCATTTTATGGATGCTGTAATTTTTAAAAAAATAAATCTCAAAATTTACCAGAAGTATAATCTATTACAATACTCCATTCATGCACTTATCGCATAAATAAATCAAATTACTTATGGAGATATAGCCCGGTAAGCGTTCATTCAAGAACTTTCTAATCTAAGAACAACCTTTTACGATTTTTGTGTCATAATTCCTTTCTGATCTCGCCAAATATGATAGTAACTTATGTGGAGGCAGATAAGGCCGTGTATTATATTATCATTTAGCTCCATCAGATAAACCTATTTATCTCGTTCTGTGGCATTACGAAAAGAGTATTCGTGTAAATATGAACTCTTTTATTTTAATCTTGTTTTTCACAAGATTTTATCTGTATCGATGTAGCTGTAAACTTCTTTCCGGAAGTGATTATTATCCTGCTGGTAACTTTTCTCCGCGCCTATAGAAACTGATCTAATAGACACACCTCTGATCGTTAGATTGATATTTTCTTTTTCTTTTGCTATATAAATACTATTTGGTTTTCCGGTAAGACATGGGCGTTTTTTCCTCAGACTTTTGGGCAAATGGAAAGAAAAAAGAAAAAAAGAACGAAAAAATCGTGCGTCAAGCATATATTATGTAACACTTTCCAACAGTTCAAAAATGTTTTACAAATCTTTATCATTTAAAAAGGGGAAAGAATTTGGAAAACGCATAACATATTTAACAAGTGGGTAAGTGTGATCGAAGATCGCATAAAGGGTTTCGTTTAACATTCCTTTCAAAACACTTTATCCTTCCTTTAACAAATCCAAATAAATTTCATTTTCAATAATAATAATAATAATAATAATAATAATAATAATAAAAAAGTCATGTTTTTTATAAAGTAAAAATTTACCTGTCTATAGTAGTCTAGAGTATACAGGTGTACCCGCTATTATACGCTGTCATAATAATATCTGTCATGTGGACTAAATACGGTATTAAAAAAAAAAAAATCAATTTCAAAATTAAACGTGTTTTATAGAGACTTTCAAAATGTTAAAATACGCCAATATTCCCATAATCGGGTTTTAATCACGATTCAATACGTTCCTCAAACTTATATATTTACTATTCTCTATTACTCATATTGATATAATCTTTGTATTATTCTCAAACATTTGAAAACTCCGTTATGACGACAGATTAATTTTCTTTTTAATTCTCTAATCACGTCATATTAAGCTGTTTTCTGTATTTACACATACTCATATTCCTTGTATTATTCAGAAATGTTTGAAAATTTTCGTTTTATTACCAATATGACGTCATATTAATCTTTTTTTTCAATTGGTGAAACTTTTTATTTCATTTTCATTTTTCACGCGGAAATCTTTCAATAGAAAATTAATTATTGTAGAAAGAATTTTATTGGGGATTTTTAATTATTGGCAACTGCCATAACGAAAAATGTCTAAATTTAATAGGAAAAAGCTTTTAGATTTTTTATTTTTTATCTGTATATATATTAAAATAATACGATTTTTTTAAATTTTATGATTTTGAGCTTCATAGCAGATATTCAGCTATACGTACACAAAATTTCATGACTCTGAGTTATATAGTTTCTGAGAACCGGCTCTGTGACAGATAGACAACGATGCGGGACTAATAGGGTTTCGTGAGATGAAAGATACCCTAAAAAAGAAGAACGAAAAATTCATGCGTCAGGTATAGATTATGTAACACTTTCCAACACCTCCAAAATACTTTTACAAATCTTTACCGTTTAAAAAGGGGAAAGAATTTGGAAAACGCATAACGTATTTAAAAACCCAATTTGAGGAATTACCAACAATATTCAGAAAAATATCCGAATTATTTTGTGCAGCCCTATATATCATCTATAGATTTACATATATACTACATAGAATGTTATATTTTAGTTCAGTTAGGAAACGCATAGCACAGTTTAAAATTCACAATCTGGAATTTCCGTCAATAAACGGAAATGTACTAGAGATCTTTTGAACTGCATTGAATATCGATGTATGGAATTTATACACACCAAGTAATAGGCAAAAAATGAGTTAAATTTTAAATGCGTTTCGCAATTCAAAACGTACTTCCAGCAATTATTTTGAACATAAGTAGTCCATTAACCGAATTCTTTTGTGTGTCCCTGTAAATGAACGATGAATGCTATACACACAATATTCTATAAGTAAGCCTCTTGTAATGCACCGCACAAGAAAGTCTCTTTAAAATGCATACTCAAAATATTTTGCAAAAAATGCTAATGAAACTACTCATACGGAATGAAGGATCAGTCAGCTTTAACTGCTGAATGTCAGTCGAAAGTCTGTAAAAAAAAAAAAAAAAAAAATACATTCGAGTATTTAGCGCAAAAAGACACGATTTGGCGAGCAACACCTTTTCCTCGCCAAATGCAAGCGATTTTAATGCACTTGGAAATTTCTTGTTAAATGAGTGTTTAAATGCGCAGTACTTAATAAATTTAAACTTAAACGATGAAAAAGTTTATTATTATTTCTATAAGTTTATATAGAATATACAAGTTACGTATTACTGCAGTTATTTTATTTTACAAGGTTTCAATGGTTGTATAAGTTTTAAGTGCATTTTGAAAGTTACTGCCTGATTAAGAACGCTGTTGTTATATATTTCGATATTGAATAAGTCGTTGTTTCCATGACAACAATACCGTTCTCTTGTCTCCAACACTAACAATATCGAAGTCGAACTAACATAGTGCTCAGAATCGGGCCATAATTTTGAGTTTGAAACAGTTAATTAATTTACATTTTGTTTTAAACCGTATAATACTATAGTTAAATTTCATTATATATACATATAAAAATGTATATTATGACAAAACTGTAGTTATAAAAGTGTATTTATTTAAGTTAAACTTACTTAATCTATTTCAGTATGGAGAGCAGAAAAAGTTTTTCCTTAAAGAATATTTATCATAAAAGCGTATTTTTTTAAATTTCATTGTACCGTCAACCGACAATAAATCGCCAAAAAAAAAATCATTAGTCTTTACACGGACGCTATATCGAGGTTCCGCAGAAATTTTTTTGATAAACGTACATATCCCCACGAAAACAATATTCTGTAGTTTCAATATGTTTAAATATAGTGAAACATTATTAAAATAAACCGTCGTAACGTTGTTGTTCAAACCTTCGTAAAATAAACCGCAAACAATTTTTCCCCATAGACCGCAATGTAACGGAAATATTTTGAGTGCCCCTGTAAAGGAACTATAAGGCTGGGGCTACAAAATAATAATAATAATAATAATAATAATAATAATAAATAAATAAATAAATAAATAAATAATCAAATAAATAAATAAAATAAAAGCCCAAGCTCATCTCTAATACTTAAATCCATAGTAACATACATATTCTTCATAGTTATACATTAAATAAGAATTAATGCAAATCTAATAGCAATAAGAAACTAATTAACATTAAATAACCCTTTGTTACTTTCTTCTATCTTTACAAGAAGAAAGTATTGGATTCATGAAAATTTTCAACTTCCGGTTTTCGACGGATTTATACGTTTTAGAAGGTCTTGAGCACGATTTGGCTGTTTTTAGAAAATGTCTGTCTGTCTGTATGTGACAAAAATTTTGTGGGCACTCTATTTCAAGAACTAATGCACGAAATTTAATAAAACTTTATATTTAGTTAGTCCCTGATATAAATTGGTGCTGATTAGTTTTTGGTGAAAATCGCCCAATAGATGGCGCTGCTATGCTGCATTTTTCGCGATTTCCGCAATAGCTCTATCTCAAGAACTAATGCACTTATTTTCATCAAACTTCAGATTCATTTAGATATTGACATAAATAGACGCTGATTACGTTTTGGTGTAGATATCCCAACAGATGGCGCTGCTATACTACTTTTTTCATGATTTTTACGATAGCTATATCTCAAGAACAAATGCGCGGAATTTCATCAAACTTCAGATTATGTTAGACCTTGACATAAATAGATGCTTCTGACATGACGTTTTGGTGTAAATAGCCCAACAGGTATGCACTGCTACACTGTTAAAAATAAATCCTCAAATTGACGGTAAAACTACTGGCAGCAAAGTAGCCGGACTTTTTCCGTTCCGTTAGTAGATTTTCCGTTTTGAAAGATAAAAGAAG
This sequence comes from Maratus michaelseni, assembly GCA_963931845.1. Lineage (NCBI taxonomy): Eukaryota > Metazoa > Arthropoda > Arachnida > Araneae > Salticidae > Maratus > Maratus michaelseni. Next base: position 109,009,594 of record OZ007597.1, on the reverse strand, counting down.
GACAAACTCCGTTTGCAGAAGCGGTAACTTTCCGTTAACGATCTCAGAAATCACGGAAATATACCTGGCAGCACTGGCAGGAAAGGAAATTATCCGTAAAGAATACACTCGGCTTTTAAAAAATTACCTCTCTACATGTGCTGCCATCTGTCGACTATGGTGGGAGTATTTACGATCTGATATACTTGAAGAATATTTTCCGGCCGACATCGGGTTTGAACCAGGGATGACCACGTCTCGAGTCAAGTGTCTTGCCCGTTAGACCAGTGGGCGCTTGTTAGAGTATCAGTTTTAAAGGATGATATGGGTTTTTTCAAAATGGCGGCTTTTAGAACTTGGAAGCTTGGTAATTTTGAAGTTAATAGCGGGGAGATTTCGTTTTGAGATGATGTTCATGTTTTAAAATTGTAATATTAATAGAGGATAAAAATATGAATTATATATATTCTTAATTTGATTGTTAGATGTAAAATATGAATGTTATATTTTGAAATAAATTCGATAAAAAATGTTTGCTTTTTTGAGAAAATCGATTTTTTTTTCAACTATTATATATTTTTAAAATGTGTTCGCTTAGAATATATTTTCAGTGCGAGTGCTTTTTATTACTTTAAAAAATAAATTTCGAATAATTTTAAATGAATGAGAAAACTGTTATTATTATTTCTTTTTTTTTATTCGAAAGCATTATTATTATTATTTTTTTTTTATTAAAATCGATTTTTTTTTTTACTTCATTTAACTTATTATATATTTTACTTAATGTATATTTTTTAATCTGTTTGTTTAGAATTTATTTTAAGTGCAAATATTTTCTTATATCTTTAAAAAATAAATTGCAAATAATTTTAAAAGTAACAATTTTCCCAATCTTAATGGGGAAATTGTTACTTTTTTTAATTCCAAAGCACTATTTTGTTGTTTTAAATAAACTCGAAATTTTAATTTATTGAATTTTTAGTTTTTCTGTGCAGCAACATGACAGTTTAATTTTTTTTTTTTTTTTTAAACATGCAGCAGATAACGGAATATCTCCGTTGGCCCCTTTCGTCTCCGTCCGTTCTGTTGTTTTCAGGAATCTGTTTTTTAACGGAAAATACCCTTTTATCGCGAAAAGGGACTTTTTCTGTGAAATTCAGGAAAAAAATACCCGTGAATTACAGATTATTTTTAACAGTGTATGCTACTTTTTCATTATTATCACGATAACTATATCTCAAGAACTAATGCACGAATTTTCATTAAACTTCAGATTCAGTCAGACGTTGACATAAGTTGTTGCTGATTAGGTTTTGGTCTAACTATCCCAATAGTTGGAGCTTCTATGCTCCATTTTGCAGGATTTACACGATTTTAGCAATATACCTATCTCAAGAACTAATGCACGGAATTTAATAAAACTTTAGATTCAGTTAGACCTTGATATAAATTGGTGCTGATTATTTTTAGTGTATGCGAAACCTATGTGAGATAGAAGAAAATCTTTGAGATTAGCACATCCGACTAGTTTTCTATGCTATCAAAAGTAGAAAAAAAAATCCGAGGCGTTTCTATTTGTTACACGATTGCTAACATACAGAGATTATGCAAATAGATCCGTTTTCACAACTGCTTGCGTATTATGAAACTTACTGATTGACTGCATAAAAATATTTACGATAACAAATGTAAACAAAATCAAATATAGAAAAACAGCACCAGTTGACTTAAAGTTATCGAAATACACGCTTAAGCTACAGAAATATTAAGTAAGAGAAATTAAAATATCAAATTGCTTATAAGTAAAAAAGGAGAGAGACAGATGACAGATTCATCTTGCCTGACATGAATGTAAATATCAACCCTGTTCTCTGAATCAACCCTTGTAAACAAAAAAAAAAAAAAAAAAAAAAAAAAAAACTGAAAGAAATTAATGCAAAAATACAATGCAACTCGAAAGAAAATTAATATGGAGCTGTGGAGCCCGAATAATAGGCCAGCCTACCAGCTAATAGAAAGTAAACAATTTTAATTTTTTAAGAAACATGCAAATCCTTACGAATTCGCAACCGCCATTCTGTAAAGCTAATGAGTTTTAATAAATTACAACAAGTTGGAAATTGTACGTCAAACGTTACAAACGAGTACGCACGTTTTAGAATTAAATTCATGATATCCCGTGCGTAGAACGGGTTAAACAGCTAGTTAAGTATATATTTTATGACACTGTTCATACAAATATCTTAACTAGTTATATAAATATTCAGATATATATGTATCAGCTAGTTACTATATAAATATTCAGATCTTGATGATTTTTAATTCTGTGAAATGAATTATATCGTCTGCAGATTAATTTCTGTCATAAAATAAGTATCTCGGTCGCTTGACGATTTAACTTCGGAAGCTCCTATAACAAAAAAGCACCGATTTAAAAAAAAAAAAAATCAAATTTCTTAATAAATATTTTTATTAATATCTCCTAAAGTTTTGATTCGATTTTAATAAAATTTGAAATGTCTCGACAAAATTCTGCAAAGATAATATATTTTAAATTGCAAACCATTTGGTTGGGTAGTTTTTGCGTTGTTATATGCGGACAGACAGACGGACGGACAGACAGACAGACAGACAGACGGACGGACAGATGGACGGACCAAACGACGACTATAGGTGCTACGTATTTATATAATTACGAACGCACCTAAAAACAAAATCATAATATTTGTGAATTCATAGTGAAAAATTTATCTTAAATTTCTCAGAACAGTGCCTGAAATGTCTTAAAAATAAAACTTCCACTTTAAAAAATGACTGGGTTTGTTTACCTTCAAAATTTCCAATATTCCCCAAAATTTTCCCGGTTTTATTTCCGTCTCTCAAAATCTGCAGATTTTCTGCAACTCTATACCGTTGCAGTTTTTTTTTTTCTCTTTTTTCATGAGGATACTTTCACTTTCGGAACCGGTTTCAAAAGGGAAAGTAAGTGTCCTCAATAAAAAAAAAAAAAAAAAAAAACTGCAACTAAAAACGGAAAAAAAAGAAAAGAAAAAGAAAAAAAAAGCCTTTGTGGACATCGACTTAAACTATGCAAAAAAATAAAAATAAAAATATTGAAATGCAAACTAGATATTTTAAAAGAACCCTCGCATAGGTTTAACATTAGTTTGCGAGTGTTTTTTTAAGAGCTTACGCTAGTCACGCGAAGAAACGCTCCAGCTAATGTTAAGTCTGTGGGAAGGTTATCGCGCGATTTCTCGCTCGCATTTTAATATTTTTAAATGATTTTTTTTTTGCATAGGATAGTTGAGGTCGATCTCTAACGTTGTTAGTTTTTAATTTTTCTATTTTGGTTAGGGTTTTTTTTATAAGCAGACATTTTCAATTTTGGAACCGGTTCTGAAAGTGAAATTACCCTTATATAAAAAAACTGGAACCAAAATCGAAAAAGTAAAAACTAACAACGTTAGAGATCGACCTCAGCTATCCTATGCAAAAAAAAAAAAATCATTTAAAAATATTAAAATGCGAGCGGGAAATCGCGCGATAACCTTCCCATAGACTTAACATTAGCTGGAGCGTTTTTTCGCGTGACTGATGTAGGCTCTTTAATAGGAAAGAATATAAACGAGAAATTTTATCACCCACTGAGGAGAAATTAAAACAAGTGGGTAAGTGTGATCGAAGATCGCACAAAGGGTTTCGTTTAATATTCCTTTCAAAACACTTTATCCTTCCTTTAAGAGCCTACACTAGTCACGCGAAGAAACGCTCACGCTAATGTTAAGTCTATGGGAAGGTTATCCCGCGATTTCTCTCTCGCATTTTAATATTTTTAAAAGATTTTTTTGCATAGGATAGCTGACGTCGATATCTATCGTTGTTAGTTTTTACTTTTTCGATTTTGGCTCCAGTTTTTTTATATAAGGGTACTTTCATTTTCAGAACCGGTTCCAACTAGTTCCAAAATTTAAAATGTCCGCTTATAAAAAAAAGTTTAACCAAAATAAAAAAAAATAAAAAATAACAACGTTGAAGATTGACCTCAGCTATCCTATGCAAAAAAAAATCATTTAAAAATATTAAAATGCGAGCGAGAAATCGCGGGATAACCTTCCAATAGACTTAACATTAGCGTGAGGGTTTCTTCGCGTGACTAGTGTAGGCTCTTAATAAATCCAAATAAATTTCCTTTTCCAAAAAAAAAAAAGTCATGTTTTATAAAGTAAAAATTTACCGGTCTATTGTTCTCGTTTTTTCGAAAATCTGAACCGGTCCGATAGCGGGGAAAGACCCCTATTATACTCTGTCATAATAATATCTGTCATGTGGACTAAATGCGATATTTGGAAAAAAAAAAAAATCAAAATTAAACATGTTGTATACAGACCTTCAAAATCTTAGACGTCAGATTAATTTTCTTTTAATTTTCTAATGACGTCGTATTAAGTTGCTTTCTGTAATTACACATACTCATACTCCTTGTACTATTGAGAAATGCTTGAAATTTTCCGTTTTATTACTCGAGGATAACGAAAAAGACAGGCTACCCGCGGTTCATTCCACTTGTCTTTTTTTACAGACCGCTAGAGTGACGTGATGCTCTTTTCGTACACCTGCAATGGTGCATTCGAGCATCACGTGACTCCGGCGGTCTGTAAAAAAGGATATGCGTAAAGCAGCGCGGTAGCCTTTCTTTTTCGTTAGCCTCGTTTATTACCAATATGACGTCATATTAATATTTTTTTTCAATTGGTGAAACTTTTTATTTCATTTTCATTTTTCACGTGGAAATCTTTCAATAGAAAATTAATTATTGTAGAAGTTGTTGTTGGTTTGGCTTAAAGGCCTGGTGAGCAGCTTTTTATTTCTATACAACTGGCATATGATCCAAATAACACAGAAACTAGTCTCCTAATTTTGAACAAATTCCAGATGAGAGACCTGCATCTGGATTCGCACCCCCAGAGGTAACGCTTATATAGAACTTGGAGGACTTTAGAGCCACGAACAGATTTAACGTGCACCAGCTTCCATTAACGTACACGGTCCCACAGCAGAGGAAGACCAGAGAGGTTGTCACCCTCCCAAGCAGTGACCTTGGTCGATGCTGCTTGGCTTTCGGTGATCTTACGAGAACCGAGCTTTACTGTCCGCGCCACGGCGGGACATTATTAAAAAAAAAAATTTATTGTGGATTTTTAATTGTTGGCAACTGCTATAACGAAAAATGTTTAAATTTAATAGGAAAAGGCTGTTAAATTTTTGGTTTTTTATCTCTATATATTAAAATAATACGATTGTTTTCAAATTTAATGATTTTTGAGCTTCATAATAGTTATTTAGCTACAAGTACACAAAATTTCATGACTGTAAGTTACATAGTTTCTGAGAACAGGCTCTGTGACGGACAGACAACGAAGCAAGAGTAATAGGGTTTCGTGAGATGAACGAAACCCTAAAAAGAACTTGAACAAAAATTAGAAAAAGATAAGTTAGAAAAGAAGTTAGATCATGAAGTAGAGTTGAAAAAATTGAATTAAACTTTCAATTAGAATTAGCAAAAATCCAGCCACAAGGAAAAATTCAAGATGACTACATATCAACTGTTAATGAAAGTGAAACTAGTAATTCAAAACGGAAATTTCCGTTATCTAAGTTGGGATTTCATCAATTTGGTGGTGATTTAAAAGAATGGTTACCATTCCGGAGTCAGTTTGAACAGATTCATATTTATGAGGATATTGTGCCAGAAAATAAATTCCAGTATTTGATTCAAGCAACATTCATTGGATCTAGAGTGCGAAAAGTTGTAGATAGTTTTCCATGAACTGACGCTAACTATGCCAAAGCTATATAGAAAGTCTTAAGACTTTTTTCGGTAGGGAAGATCTTTTGGTTGAAGCAGGGCTTAATTAAAATAAAAAGTTCCGGAGCCCTAATATTCGCCCCCCCCCTCCTCCGTGGTAACTCCAATCTACATAGTCATATTTCATACATTATTTTCAAATTTTAAAGCATTGTTTTTTATTTAGCAAAATAAAAAGTTTAAATACATCTACTTGTGTACACTTAGATATCAACTGTTCCACTTTTTAGTTATTACTACTTCCAAATAGAAACCTTTGCCTAATCTTAATCCTAATTAATCGCAGAGTTCTGCGATTAAATACGCTCAGGATTCTGATTCAGAAATAGTGTTAAAACAAAAAATAAATAGTTCGCAGCTATGCAGAGTAGAAAAAGACAATTTCTGTTTACTCTTTATTCTGATCAAAATAGCATTAAAATGATTTGAAATGGAAATAAATAAAATTTTGATTTCAAGACTGATTTGAGCTCGAGCCTTCCCAAACCCGAAGACTGATATAAAAATCGAGCCCGTCTCATCTCCATCTCTTACGTGAGCGACGCATTACATCACTTATAAGTGTTTTGAGACAAAAGAAGGCAAACGATTGGAGATGGGAGGAAAAGGAAAGGGTAATTTAGGATTCGTTTTTCAGAAACGTTATTGCACTGGGCTCCGGAACGTAGGGTTTATGAGCTCCGGTGAATTCTGGCCAATATTTAATTTTTTACTAAAAACAGAGAAGTACCGGAGCTGGGCTCCTGCGCAAATTAAGCCCTGGTTCTAGTATTGGGTCATCCTGGAAGTTCTGCGGTTTTTCAAAGCGAAGTGCGGTTTCATCTATTCAGTTTGCTACTGCTGATAGTTTAAGTGCGGAAATTTCAGCGTCGAAGATGATACCGCTTTGGACGACCAATTATTTGTATTTTGAAAGATATTAAAAGGTTGAATAATATATGCTTTAACATAGTAATTGGGTTTCGCATTATTTTTAAAAAGCTGAGATGTTAAAATACATCTTTTTTGAATGTTTTAAGTAACATTTAGCGCCTTTTTTTAAACAATTTTATTCACAATCTTTGCATTTGATGTTTTAAGAGGTTAAAGCCAATGTGACGGCTTCATATATTTCTCAAATGCTTTTACAAACGCATTCAAAATCCGAAGAAAAAAACATCATTGGATTGTTATCACTACAGCCGTGCGTCCAGCAACAAAAACCTTTTATTATTATTTTTATTATTTACTATTATCTATTCATGAATTAATCCAATCCCTAAAAAATATATAATCTGTTTTTTATGCTTCAATCTTCAATTTACTAAGTCTTCATTTAAATTCTTAAATTATTCTTATAAGAATGCTATAGCATTTAGTTCATGAGAGAGGTTTTTATGGCTAAATACATTATTTTTTCTATCTGCAACTATTTAAAAATCCAGAATGGCAACATTCTTACATTTTCTGACAGGGATTACACCACGATAAATGTAAACAAACAATGAAAAATTTGACATTTAAAAAAAATTCCTTGAAAAATTTGGAAAAATAAGTGTTTTTTAATGTTTTACACGAAATAACTTTAATAAGCACTTTGAAGTTATTTTCATACTGCAATTACTATACAATGTTGCTTACATCACCATGTAATGTCTCTATTTGAGTTGATAACACTAGCATTATAATTTTTTATGTCCTTCTAAAAGAATTACACCTTTAGATATTTGTTATCATAGATAACATTTACTTGTCACTGTTGAATGATTATCCATCTTAAGCTAGGATTCAGCATCTTTCTTCTCACCATCATTTCTTAGTCTCTAAATCGTAGTTCTAGAATTCATTCATTAAGTTTATTTTGATTATTATTTTCAATGGCTAAATTTCAAGAATTGCTAGACTCGGAAGAAAATCAGTAAGTTTTATTCTCAATTTTTTTGTTAACTAGGTAAAATAAAACTCGTACTTTCTTTGGTACTTTTGGGTTATAGCGGCCCCACAGTTACTATTATGCCAAGATTGCAGTTACGATTTCGCCAAGATCATCGCAAAGCTTATATATGCATCATTTATACGCATATATATACTCCAAACGCTAATATATGTGCCATTACGTCATTATATACATATTAGTTACGTGTTATATGCCATATGTACATCATATACTCATGTCATATATATACATCATATATGACTTCAACTGGGCCATATGCGTCACGAAATGTAATATACATAATATATCATTATAATGTCATATAAGTTTTATAATTTGGCGATAAATCTTCGTCGCTTGGCGATTAATCATCGGGGACCATTATAACCCAAAAGTACCATTTCTTTTAGGGAAATTTTCGTAATCGGGTTTGCAGCCATTTAATGCATTTTAGAAAGCGTGGCTTGGGGAAGAATTAATTTCATTATTGCAACTTTGTGCGTGTGTTAAGGCTGCTCGTCAGTAAACTTCCCGATTCCCCTCGCTAATGTAATTCCTATAGGCGTAGGATACATTCGTATTTTTAAAATATCTCCCCAGGAAATTAATATTTTTTAACTTCTGTTTTCTGTGTACTCTTCTTAAAGAATGTCTCTTTTTTTCTTAGTTATCAAAATATTTCTAAACTATGTGCTTAATTTATATTTTTATGTGTTAAAATCTTAACGAAACAGAATAAGATTTTAACATTTCATATAAAATTCAGTATATATTTTAGAAACAAATTGACAACTAAGAAAAAAAGAGACATTCTTTAAGAACAGTACAAAGGAAACAGAAGTTAAAAATATTAATTTTCCGAGGAGATATTTTAAAAATACGAATGCATCCTACGCCCATAGGAATAACATTAACGCGGGGAATCGGGAAGTTTACTGACGAGCAGCCTTAAGCATTTAACGTGAATTTAAACACATGCCTCTATGTTTATGTAAATGGTGTTTGTATAATTAATTATATAAACACTACTTATATAATTTGTACGAGTATAAACATTTGTCTACAATTTATATAACTGTCCTTATATGGTTGAAATCGCGTTGTTGCGACAACCCGTTTGACGCCCTTTTGGCTGCAAAACCGATTTACGGAACTTTAGTCCTTTCTTTTTATAGCAGCATTGGCATCATTCAGGATTACGAAAATCATTTTGTTGCCAAAAGTTATAAACGGTATAAAAGTGAGGCAGGTTTTCGTCTTAGAAGGTACACCATCCTTTAAAACTGTACTGTATTCTTTTCTTCGGGACCACAAACTTTTACATTTAAATCAGATTTCTGTTAGACACAAGTTTTATTGCATAACGAAAATAAAAACACGAAGTTTTGTAAAATTTCGGTTGTTAACATTTTTTGTTATATTTTTATTAGTTGGTTTTGTTATAATATTTTAAAGATATTGGAATATTTACATATTATCCGTGGTTTGATAATACTGGCCCGATAATAAAAATTACAGTAATCCTTTAGTTTATTTATTTATTATAGTTTTTCCTAGTTTAATTTATTTTATTTTATTTTTACACTAGCTGACACGCCCGGCGTTGCCCGGGCCCGTGATAATAACATTCAACAGAACTCAAGTTTGTATGATTTTTTTTTTTTTAAAGCTGCACCAAGGGCCCCAAGAAGGAGATTAATATTCAAAATTGGTGGTAGCTGAGTTCCGAAAATTTTTTTTGTCGTTCAAGAAGTACGTGGAGATACTAAGAAGTTGTTAGAAAAAAACCTAGTGAATCGGACGATTTTTAAGGGAGCTATAGTAGGGGGCCCAAAAGAGGCCAACTGATAAATTTTGAGCAGCGCCCTAAGAGAAAAACACCTTAAAAGGTCCTATAGTACTTAGCGCTTTAGATCTTCAATTAGTCGAAATTAAGCATAAGGTATAAATTAATCATTAGAATAAGATTTTAAAGAAATGCTTTAAAAAAGGCCCTAGAGCCTCAATAAAAATATGAGGGTGGTGGCCCGGAGAGAGGAGTCTAAGACTTAACTTTAAAGTTATGCATTGAGAGGGTGACACGATTAGGAGGATAAAAAATACATGATGCACGAAAAGTTCAAGCGCCCCGGACCGGGCCTCATTGGGCCAGGGTCCTAACTGGAATGTATAAATGGGGGAATAACTAAATTGAGAAAAAAAACCCCAAAAACGAAGATGATCGGTTTAAAAGGGGGCAAGTTATTAACAAGTTAGGAAACAAGCACTTCAAGGGACCCTGTACCGGGCCCCAAGGGGCCAGGGGTCTTAACTGGAATGTAGAAATGAGGAAATTATTAAAGGTGAAAAGACCCTGCGGACGAAGAAGATCGGATAAAAAGGGGGCAAGTTATTAACAAATTAGGGCACAAAAACTTAAAGGGGACCAGGAGGCCTGCGTCTTGTTCGAGAAAATTTTTTGTCGCTCCTGTAATAGCTGGAAATCCTAAGAAGTTCTTTAAAAAAAAGTTAGTGAATTGGACGATTTTTAAGGAAGCTATAGTAGGGGGCCCAAAAGGGGCCACCTGACAGTTTTCTGCAGGGACTTAAGAGGAAAGCATCTTAAAAGATCCTAGTATTTAGTGCTTTAGATCTTCAATTAGTCGAAATTAAGCATAGGACATAAATTAATCATTTGAATAAAATTTTAAAGAAATGCTTAAAAAAGGGGCCTAGGGCCATAATAAAAATATGAGGGTGGTGGCCCGGGGAGAGGAGCCCAAGACTCAACTTTAAAGTTATGCATTGAAAGGGTGACACAATTAGGGTGGTGAAAAATGCATGGCGCACAAAAAGTTTAAGGGGCCCCGGACTGGGACCCAGGGTCCTAACTGGAATGTAGAAATGGAAAAATAACTAAATGGAGAAAATGTCTCAAAAATAAAGAAGATCGGATTAAAAGGGAGAAAGTTATTAACAATTTAGGAAACAAAAACTTCAAAGGGCCCTGTAGCGGGACTGAGGAGGCCAGGGTGTTAACTGGAAATGTAGAAATATGGGAATAACTAAATGGAAAAAGGGGCACCAAAAACGAAGAGGATCGGATAAAAATGGGGCAAGTTATTAACAATTTAGGGCAAAAAGCTTAAAGGGGCCCCAGGGGCCCGGGTCTTTAAAATATTAAAAATCTGAGCCTCAAGTGCATCAGAACTGGTCTTGGACTATCCGCACCCAAATTTTCAGACTTCTACGTGCGGTAGATTTCGCTAGCCATCGCACATTCTTTTATTAGTATACGAGATTAGTATACTCGTAGATTATTCACCCTTTTAAACAATGTTACTGACGTGCTTCGCCCGCCATGCTAGTCGCTTTCTTCAAACGAACCTGGAATGTTTAATTTAGTTTTATATTTAGCGAAATCGAATTAAACGAAACTCTTACAAAACGAATCTCTAGTTTGGGTCCTACTGCTTTCGGTAGAGTACACCAGGAGTGTTGTGCACACCCTGGTTTGCCTTTGCAAGCGAACTTTGAATTTCTATGATAATATGTTTTTGAAAGAGAAACTTTCCAAACTAACATAGGGTTGAGGCTCTGGCGCCTTTGGTAAACCCTGGCGATCTATTTTTAGGACACGGATAATACTTAATTACCCATAAAAATATAATTTCTTTGAATACAGCTAAGGCTCTCTTTCGCTAGTGCCTTTTTACTCAGGGTTTTGATTTTTGGGACTTATGCAAAGACATCGTTCGGTGGACATCAGTTGTTAATGTCCATCACTAGTTCCTATCGCACGATCAACCCATTACAATCTGGGGAAACAGCATCATATTTTTACAACCAATTTTAACACCGCTGAATTTTGTATATATCATATACTAGCTGTTACCCGTGACTTCGTTCACGCAACATTAAAAGAAGAATAAATACATTAATTAAGCAAAATATGTCACTCCCGATAGTTAAAAAGTTAATAATTAACTAACTATTTATCACATTTCATAGGAGACAATACGGTATTTTTTGTTATAGGGACCTTGACATTACTCAGTCTTAAAAAAGTGAAATCTTGTGTCAAATAATCGCGAAAACTAAATTGCAACCAATGGAAAAAGGAGGGCCAAATAAGATCGTGGAAATAGACGAATTGGGTAAAAACAAATGTCAATTTTACCTGATAAACATTTTTACTTTTAACGCCTTTGTGAAACGTTTTCACAGCTATCCTTAAAAAAAAAAACATTAATTGGAAATACTATATGCTTTTTCTTTAAATTCTATTCTGCTTCCTTGGTTTAATGTATAGCTGAAACCAGAGACGGATCTAGACTACATTTTAGCCGGGGCAAGCTTGTAAATTTGCACCCCCCCCTCCCTGCTCCCAAGAATATCAGAATAAAATCTGCGTAAACAATTGCTTAAAGAAATAATATTAATACTCAATACTCAAAATCTGTATTTTTACTATGCATTTTTTCTATATAAAAAGTACAATATTACACAATACAAAAATTACAGAAAATATACTTGTTTTAACATTTAAATTTTTTAATTTATTGTTATGTTAACCTACACCGTTTAAATTTAATTAATGTACTTATTTGCTTCAAAATTGGTACAAGTGGCGTGACTGTGAAGCACAACTTAAGTTAACATATTTTATTAGACAAACATTTCTAATGAAAGATTTAATTAATTTTAAAAAATATAGGTGCGATATTTGGAAATCAAAATTTAAACGGCTTATTAACAACTGATATACATAAATAAAAAATCCCTGACGGCTCGGCCTACAGGCACAGGTAGATTTCGAAGACGCAGACCGTGGGGCGCCTGTTTGTCGGGAATTGCGGAAGAAATGACCTTTTTGCGATGATGCGGCAGTTGGAACCGCCTATTTCGGAACCTAACTTGTTTGCAGGCGGAGCCGGCAGGTATTTTTTTTTTTTTTTTTTTTTTTTTTTTTTTGCTGTCCTATAAAAAACTTGTCAATATAAAAGTTTTAGATAATATTAAGAGGATTAATAATAAATTTACGCGGATTTGATATCTTGTGAATTGACGAAGCTATGATTTTTTTTCTTCTAAAACCCCCTTTTTTTCTCCCCCTTGGGGCCATTTTTAATTATATCAAAAATCTGTCATACATTAATTTTCGGCCCTTTTCCTAGAAGTAATAATAACTTTAAACGGATTCGATACGTACAATAATTAAGAAATTATGGGATTTTTTTCTTTTTTCACAAAAAGCCCCCCCCCCCCCCATTTCCCCCCATTTGGTTCGATTTTGCCCATTAACGAACTTGACCGAGATTTTATGCCCCTTGATTTTATATATCAGTTTGGAAGAGATTTATGCAGAATTTTTCCAGTTATCGTGTCCATAAAAAAGTGACATAGACAGATAGATAGATATATATATAAAGTTTTGAACTGGGGTGGTTTTGGGTTCTGGGAGTCATGATCGGCGTAGATCTGCAAAAATTTTTCAAAATTTCCAACTTAGGGGAGAATGTAATAGGTAGTATTTCTTACGAAATCTACCTAAAAACACAAAACGGATTCCCATGGATAGAAAACCTTTTTAACTACATAAATAAAATGGCTTTAAAGGGGCCAGAACGCGTTGAATTCTCAACAGAGTATAAGTTTCATTTTCATTTTTTAGAAAAAATGTCTGCTAATTACAAGAATTTCTAAGTTTAGAAAAAATTAATAAAAAATCGATTTATAATTCTTTTCTTACATATCAACTCAGTTATTGCATATAAAAGGAGATTTTTAGAACAGAAATAATACATATAAATTATTATATGGTGTAGCACGTATAAAAAAACAAGTAACTTGGTTGCTGACCTTCATGAAAATCGCTCGGCTTTAGCTATGAGGACATACTAGCTGTGAAGCCTCCTCTTTTCTTTTTTTAGCCTTCTTTCTGTAATAATCACCCGAATGTCTTTTAGACATAACCGAAATAAAATACTCCACGCTGTAAAACAACATAGAACGATATCGGAAAAGAGATGATGCAAAAAATCTTTGAATCTTAAATAAATAAAAATTTCTTAAAAATACTGGTGGCAATGTGATATTTTATATAATGTAATACAAATTAATTTATTCTTTATTTCTGATCCTTATACAACGAAAGTAAACCGCCGTTGAACAAAATAAAATTATCTTTTCATGTGGATTTTATTTCATGTGAATTTTGAATATGAAGAATATCTTTTCATGTGAATTTTAAATTTTCCTTTATTCTTAATCTTTTATGATTCCTCATTTTTGCGCCCTTCCAAGTCTTGCACCCGGGGCAGCTGCCCCGGCTAACCCCCCCTTAGATCCGTCACTGGCTGAAACAAATCTTGTTTTCTAAATGACTATGTTGACAGGCAATTTTTGTTCTCCAGAATAAATTGATTAATGAAGTTTGAATATGTGAAAATGTTTTTATTTTTCGGATAATTTACTGAAATCAAGATTTTGTTTTCACCATCTATTCAAAGTGAAAATAACTTCTGTTTTTCAGTTTTAATGAGAAAATGGTGTAAAAAATGTACTGATCTGTTTTATTTCTCCCTTTTTCTACACAAATATGGAGTAATTTACTTTCTGTTTCTAGAGAAACTTCGTTAAAATTTACAAAAAAAAAGGCATCTATTTTAACTTTTTTTCATTCTGAGAGTTTGTGCGACATTCTCGGATCAATGATAACCGGTATTAAGTAAATAGCGTTGCGTTCGATAGTCTAGGAGTAATTGCGAAATACAAACACACGGTCAGATTTTAATATAATAGATTCGTGTTCATTTTCCTTTTCTGAAAATTATGATGGGATTTTTAGCAGAAAACTCTCATCTGTATGTAACGGATACTCATGCTTAATAATCAGTATAGATAAAAAAAAAGATTTAAATTTTTCGTTATAAATATGGCGTGTAACTCATCTACTTTCTATACTTACTGATCCTTGTATTATTAATGTAAGGAATTGATTCACACTCATTTTAAAACATATTGGAAAATTCCCGTTTTATTTCAAATATGACGTCTCATTTCCCCAGAGAAATCCCTTTTTAATGACATAATTTTTGTTAATTTTCTTTTGCAGTCAATTAATTTCTATACTGGCATAGGGGAAATTATGTTACTTTAACGAAATAATATTAAATCTTTAAGTTTTAACAACAAAAATGGAACTATTAACATTCGTCATTTTTTTAGGTATTCGAGTTATTTCTTTTAGTTTTAAGAATGAAAAAAACTATTTCTCGCTATCCATGACTCGCTATCCATTTTCGACGTGGATAATTTTGCGGAGCATATCATTGACATTTGCTAACAATTTTTTTTTCAAACTTCTTTTTACTTTTTATAAAATTTAGGTAAAAAATACGGTATAGTTATATTAGCCGTACGCAGACGGTAAAACGCCAAGTTTTGTTACCGTACAAAAGAGAAAAAAAAAAGAAAAAAAGTAAAGAAAAAAATCCAAGATCATTTTATTTCAGCATCAAAGCATATCCGTTTTATTTTCGATGTATGACGTCATATTCGCCTGTTTCCTATGGTTACGCATATTGAAACCATGTATTATTATCAAAAACTAAAAAAAGTACGTTCTAATTCTAATAATATTATTTAATCTTTTAATCTTTTAATTCTTTAATTTTTTTTTTTTCATTTTCATTTTTCACGTGAATTTTTCAATTGAAACTAAATTGTTGAGTAAAAATTATTATTCCGGTTTTTTATTTAGTTTTGGCAACGATAAAGTATTAGCAACGGTAAAGTGAATTTAACCATTTTAAAATATTATACAAAAAATGTCCATTTATTCTCTATGAAAATAACTAAATTTTGAATTATTAAGAAAAATATTTGAATAAAATAAATAAAAACTAGCCTATGTTCATTTGAGGGTAATAATCAACCTATATGCAAAGATACAGGATCATTAAATGCTCCATTTTGACGCTGGCTTCAGCCTAACATTTGCGCACAATCAGATTTATAATATTACTAGCTCTTACCCGTGACTTCGTTCACCTATCATTAAAAGAAGAATAAATGCATTAATTAAGCAAAATATTTCATTCCCGATAATTAGAAACGTAAATAATTAACTAACTCTTTATCACATCCCATAGGAGACAATACAGTATTTCTATGTTATAGAGGCCTTGACATAACTAAGTTTTAAAAAAGTGAAATTTTGTGACAAATAATCACGAAAAGGAAACTGCAACCAATAAAAAAAAGGCGGGCCAAATAAAATCGCGGAAATCGGGGAATTATGTAAAAACATATGTCAAGTTTACCTGGTAAACCATTTTACTTTTAACGCCTTTGTGAAACGTTTTAATAGCAATCCTTCAAAGATAATGGAAATAGTATATTATTTTCATTGAATTCAATTCTTGTGATTAGGGAGCAATTATTGTAAACCTAAATGCAAGAAGCTTAAATTTGCCTCCTTGATTTAATCTATAACTGAAAAAAAATCTTTATTTCTAAATGAAAATATGTTGACAGACGACTTTTGTTCTCCAGAATAAATTGATTCATGAAGTTTGAATATGTGAAAATACGTTTTTATTTTTCAAAGATTTTACTGTATTCAAGATTTTTTTTCTTTCACCATCTATTCAAATTGAAAATAAATTCTTTTTTTTTTTTCAGTTTTAATGAGAAAAATATATTAATCCGTTTTATTTCTTCTTTTTTATCCACAAAAATGGAATAATTTAGTTGCCATTTTTAGAGAAACTTCGTTAAAATTTGAAAAAAAAAAAAAAAAAGAAAGAAAGAAAATAATAATAATAATAATAATATCTCGGAATTTAAATCCTTTTTTTAAATTCTGAGAGTTTATGACATCTCCGGATGAATGATAACCGGTGTTAAGTAAATCGCGTTGCGTTCGGCAATCTGAAAAGAGTAGTTGCGAAATACAAACAGGCGGTCAGATTTTAATATCATAGATTCGTATTTATTTTTCGTTTCCTAATAATCATGGTGTGGTATTTGGCAAAAAACTCTCATCTGTATGTAACTGATATTCATGCTTAATAATCGATATAGATAAAAAAAAATTCAATTTTTCGTTTTAATAAATGTCGTGAAACTAATCTACTTTCTATACTTACTGATCCTTGTATTATTGATGTACGGAATTAATTCCCGTTCCTTGTAAAACACATTTGAAAATTCCCATTTTATTTCAAATATGACGTCACATTTTCCTCAGAGAAATCTCTTTTTAATGCCATAATTCTTGTTAATTTTCTTTTTCTGGCAATCAGGACGTAAATTTTAGCGGAAAACTCACATCTCATCAAAAAGTCACCTGTAAAAAATGCAGCCAAGTCTCGTAACTCATTTACCGTAAAAAGTACTGAGATCGTATAAAGCCAAGTTTAACTATCTTATTAACTCTGAAATTTTCATTCACAAAATCACTCCTAGTCTCTACATCTTTAGTTAATTATTATTTTGTGACTTGGCAATTACTTAGCACGAGAATGTGATGTATATAGTTAGTCTTAATCAAATAATACTATAACATATTAAGGTGTAATAACTTCCCTGTGCGTATATAATTTGCTTTAGTTAAATTATCCCATCCCATCCCATAACATAGTAAGGTGTAATAACTTCCCTGTGCTGCGTAATTGCCAAGTCACAAAATAATAATTAACTAAAGATGTAGAGACTAGGAGTGATTTTGTGAATGAAAATTTCAGAGTTAATAAGATAGTTAAACTTGGCTTTATACGATCTCAGTACTTTTTACGGTAAATGAGTTACGAGACTTGGCTGCATTTTTTACAGGTGACTTTTTGATGAGATTTCACTTCTTTTTGTAAGTAACCCTCCTTTTCTTGATTTTGGGTTCTTTTTGGAGATCATCCACTGATTTTCGCTAAGCCCACACTCTGTCCCTATTATTTACAGGTATCAAAAAATTGAAGCTTTAGTTTCGTTTGTAAAGTACTGTAGATAAAAAGAGATTTCAGGTTCCTAGGCAAGCACTAAATTATGGGAGGGGGAGTGTCAAAAGTACTCTCAATTGCTTCCAGAATAGGCGCTATGCATCTGAGATATAACTCGCAGCCCTAGATACTTGATATTTAACATAAAAGAACTTTTTAGTATAAAAAGAAAGCCAAAATTAAAATTTCCGGAAATTTCCAATAAATCAAACTATATTCCTTTTTTCGATGGTTTTTTTTTTCGTTTTTTTTAGACTTTTTTTTATTATTTACGGATTTTTTAATTTTTCCTTACTTTGTGTACAAAACTCTGCCTTTCTGCCAAATGTCAATCTTCTAGGACTACAAAATCGAATTATTTTCAAATTTTCGACTTTTTATGAATTTATTGATTTTTCGATTTTAATTCTAAGTTACCTGATTGTCATGCTAATATAGTAATTATTTGATCCGTCTTCTTAGGATCATTTAGGTTCAATTTAGAGATAAATCAAGTGAATCTTAGAGTCACCATGATTTTATTTAGAAAGGACTATCAAGCCATAACCAGCCAGTAATGTCGGGAGGGTAGGGGGAGCTGTGAAAATTTTTGTGGGGCTAACATCATTTAACAATCCATATTTCATATGTGAAGTAAATAGAGTACAACATGTGAAAGAAAACAAACCTGTCTATAAAGAAATCGCCTATATCGTAGCCAGTCTATAGCGGAACATTTCTATAACGAAATTCGTAAACGAAAGAAAAGGAAACCATAATCCGGGGGAAATAACATAAAACAATTAGGGGCGTTGTACTAGCTAATAGGATAATTATCTTACAACTAATGTTTCTAGCAGTACAAAATCAAATTGTTTTCGAATTTTCGATTTCTTAAACATATTTCGATTTTTTTATTTTATTTTCGAATTTTTTAATTGTTCCTTTTATTGAATAGTAAATACTACCTTTACACCAAGTTTTAAGTTTCTAAGACTACAAGATAAAAATATTTTCAATTTTTGATTTTTTCGCATTTTTTTTTTATAATTTTCTGGATTTTATAATTTTTTCTTATTTTGTATCCTTTATTACAAATTTTAAGTTTCTAGACCTACAAAATCGAATTATTTTAAAATTTCCGATCTTTTTCGATTTTTACTTACCCATCATACGTAGTATAGGGTAAGTCTTGTAATCGTTTTGAAAATCGAAAAAAAAATTTTGACGGATTTACACGTTTCAGACACTGGAGATTCCAAAAAACATATTTTTAGAAAAAAAAATTTGCCGTCCGTCTGTGTGTGTGTCTGTGTGTCTGTAAACGCTCTATCTCCCGAAAAAATTGAGATAGACACTTGCAATTTGGTATGTACTTAGTATGTAATAATGGGAAGAAGCCTATTTCATTTCAATAACCTCGATTAACCGGAATTATTTTTTTCGGACTCTCGAAATATTCGTTCTGATAAAAGGTATATAAAAATTTTCGAAATTGTTTATTTTAAGAAATGAATATAAAGACAATAAAAAACATAAATTTTGCATAAAGCATGAAGTCGATCGGATAATTAGTTGCTGAGATATTTGTAATCCTATTTTCCACACTCTTCGATTTTTCATGACCCTGTATTTCATCCAAATTTCACTTCAAAGATATATTTTAATTGGAAATTTGACGCTTAATCAGATGCAATAAACCGCTAGTTAATAGGATTGTTATTTTTGGAGTTATAAGGAAAAACCTCTTTCAAGCAATTCAGTAATCGAGCCGTATTATAGGAGCTCTAATCGAGCCTATAAAGTTATGACGTCATCAAGCCACGATTTTATTTCAATTGCTATGCATTTTATAAGTAGTTTACACATTTTTGTTTTAATATTTTACATTATGCATATCCATGATGGGTAAGTATTACGGAGGCCCCCAACGACTAGTTTTATTTTATTTTCGAATTTTATTGCGTTTTTATTTTAACTTGTTCTGAATCCCAAACACTATCTTTACCGCGAATTTTAAGTTTCTAAGGCCAAAAGATCAAATTATTTAAATTTTTTTCAAATTTTTTCGAATTTTTCGAATTTTTGATTTTTTTTTTCGAGTTTTCTGGATTTTTTAATTTTAATTTATTTTGCATCCTAAATACTACCTTTATTCCGAATTCCAAGATTCTAGCGCAACAAAATTGGATTATTTGAAATTTTTCGATTTTTTTCGATTTTTCGATTTTATTTTCAATTTTTTTTGTGTGTTTTTGATGTTTTCTTTTTCTGAATTCTAAACACTACCTTCACACCAAATTTTAAGTTTTTAAGACTACAAGATCGTGTTATTTTCAAATTTCAATTTTGTTCGATTTTTTTGAATTTTCGAATGTTTTTTTTTTAATTTTCCGGATTTTATATTTTTTCCTTTCTTTGTATCCTACCTTTATTCCAAATTTTCAGTTTCTGTGGCTGTGGGATATACCCAATCTTTTTGATGACGCGAGAGTGAGTGAGTGTGTGAGTGACAAAAAATCGAAACTTTGAGTTCATATATCGTCTGCACTAATTTATGGGTATTTTTGAATTATCCATATTTTTGAATTTTTCCTTATTTAGTATCTTAAATATTACCTTTATTCCAAATTTCAAGTTTCTAGCGCTATGAAATCGAATTATTTTCAAATTTTCCTTATTTTTCGATTTTTCCGATTTTTTCGATTTTTTTTGTTTTATTTTCGAATTTTATTTGCTTTTTTATTTTAACTTATTCTGAATCCTAAACACTATCTTTACTGCGAATTTTAAGTTTCTAAGGCTAAAAGATCAAATTATTTTAATGTTTTCAATTTTTTTCGAATGTTTCGAATTTTTGAATTTTTTTTTTTTCAAATTTTCCGGAATTTTTAATTTTCCCTTATTTTGCATCCTAAATACTACCTTTATTCCGAATTCCAAGTTTCTAGCGCAACAAAATCGGATTATTTGAAATTTTTCGATTTTTTTCGATTTTCGATTTTTTCAATTTTGCTTTCGATTTTTTTGGTGTTTTTGATGTTTTCTTTTTCTGGATGATAAACACTACCTTCACACCGAATCTTAAGTTCCTAAGACTACAAGATCGTATTATTTTCAATTTTCAATTTTGATGGAATTTGTTGAATTTTCGAATGTTTTTCTTTTTTCGAATTTTCCGGATTTTATAATTTTTCCTTTCTTTGTATCCTAGACACTACCTTTTTCCCAAATGTCAAGTTTCTAGGGCTACGGGATCTACCTAATCTTTTTGATGACGCGTGAACGAGTGAGTGAGTGAGTGACAAAAAATCGAATGTTTGAGTTCATATATCGTCTGAACTAGAAAAGATAGAAAGTTTTAATTTTAAATTTTGGTCCTGTGTGCCAAATACTCTAGAAAAACGAAGTTTCAAATTTTTTGGGATACTCCAGCGCGGAGATATGAGGGGGTCAAAAGTGCGCTGAGTTGCTTCCAGAAAAGTATGCTTACGGCTGTCCTCTCTCGACTCCAGATCTAAAACAAACTATCCCCATCCTGTGGGATTTGTTTCTCAATGTTTTACTTTATTTAATGCAAAACATAGATTGCATCCGACAACTCATAAAAAAGTCCTCCGGCCTGTACCGGCAGGAAAAGGTAGCTTTCCTATATCTTCGTTTTAAAATTTTAGCTAATGTTACTCGAAAACAGCAAGTTAAAATGCAAAGAAACCGTTTACAAAAGATTCGTTTACACTGAATTTGAATAAGAAATTCGCCAAATTATTGAGCTATAGCCAAGTTGGCTTCATTTATGAAGACTTATTTTTGTCGCCAAATTTGGCGAGATTTCGCCAATTGTCGCCAAGTTTGGCGAGAATTTGGCGCTAATGGATATGAATATATAGTTTTATGCGTATGATTGGGAAAATGATTACAACAATGAAAGAAAGTAATTTGCGAGAAATCGCGTTCACTAAAACTTATAAATTTATATTAAAATCATTAAAATTACAGACATTACAATACACTTTCATAAAACATTAAAAACATATTAAAATTGGACGTTTCGGATTTACATGGAAAATCCCTCTTCAACAACAACATTTCACTTAGCGTAAATCATAGTTCAAAAATATCAACAAATAGAAAATGCAACGTATCAAAATTTCGAAGTCAAAGTTACAGTTATAATAACACGGAGTATTCATTCGGGATTGCACCTGCTTGACCATTATTGACCATAAATTTATCGTTGGTTTTTTGTAATGTGCTGTTTTGTTTCAAAATGTCAGCCACCCTAGAATTTCAAACTGCTCTATCTCAGCCAATTTTTAAGATAGAGGTAAAACAAAAAATGCTCTGGAATCCTTGTATCAAGTCCTAACACCTAATTAAAAAATAAACTTGATTTTTTAACTTTTTTGTATATTTATTTTAGTTTTAAAATTTTCCGTGGCCGCCATCTTGAAACAAGATGGCGGACCAAGCTGGCCAACGAACTCGGTCGAGGCATTGGTGAGCTTAATACACACAATTAGTTTCATCCAAATTAATTTATAAATACGAGCGTTATCGTATCAAATTATTTTCATTTTTTCAATTTTTTTCGAATTTTTTTATTTTTTTTTCGAATTTTTCGAATTTTTTTAATTTTCCTTTTTCTGTATCCTAAATACTACCTTTATTCCTAATTTGAATTTTCTAGCGCAACAAAATCGGATTGTCTTCAAATTTTCGGTTTTTTTCAATTTCTTCGATTTTTTCAATTTTGCTTTCGATTTTTTTGGTGTTTTTGATGTTTTCTTTTTCTGGATGTTAAACACTACCTTCACACAAAATCTTAAGTTTCCAAGACTACAAGATCGTATTATTTTCAATTTTCAATTTTGATGGAATTTGTTGAATTTTCGAATGTTTTTTTTTTCGAATTTTCTGGATTTTATAATTTTTCCTTTCTTTGTATCCTAAACACTACCTTTTTTCCAAATGTCAAGTTTCTGGGGCTACGGGATCTACCCAATCTTTTTGATGACGCGTGAACGAGTGAGTAAGAAGTGACAAAAAATCGAATGTTTGAGTTCATATATCGCCTGAACTAGAAAAGTCAGAAAGTTGTAATTTTAAATTTTGGTCCTGTGTGCCAAATACTCTCTATAATTGAAGTTTAAAATTTTTGGGATACTCCAGCGCGGAGATATGGGGGGGACAAAAGTGCCCTGAGTTGCTTCCAGAAAAGTATGCTTACGGCTGTCCTCTCTCGACTTGGCGGAGGCACTGCCGTGCCTCCAGATTTGTATGTAACTGGTACTCAAGCTAATTATTAATCAGTATCGATAAAAAATATTTCAGTTTTTCATCTTAAATATTACGCTCATTATCTATCTATTTTCATTATACATTGATATTCATGCTCCTTGTATTATTACGACTGTTTGAAAATACATGTTTTATTTATGACGTCATATTTGTCCAAGCCGAGGAGGATCTTTTTCATAGTTCCATGATCCAAGCGAAATCTATTTTTAAGAATATAATTATTGTTCACTTTTCCTTCTAATTATAACGCAGTTTTTTGACAGAAAAAAATCTTTTTAATGTAAACGATATTCATACATCATATATAATAACAAATACTCCATATTTTTGTTTCAAATATCACGTAAATTCATCTTCTTTTGAATTCTTTTTCATTTTCTTTTTTCACGTGAAAATCTTTCAATTGAAAATTAATTTTTGAGGAAAAATTATTTTTCCGTGTTTTTATTTATTGGCAACGATCAAAGCCCTAGCAACGATAAAGTAAAATGGTTAAATTTTATGGGAAAATGTCCATTTATTCTCTATGAAAATAACGAAATTTTTAATTATTAAGAAAAATATTTGAATAAAATGAAAACAAACAAGCCTATATTCATCTGAGGGTTATAATCAACATATATGCAAAGATACAGGATCATTAAATGCTCCATTTTGACGCTGGCTTCAGCCTAACATTTGCACACAATCAGATTTATAATATTATTAGGATTAGGATATTAGGATTAGATGATAGAGATAACGGAACTGCCAGTCAGTTGGTGCACCAGCGGATGGAAAGGGGGGGGGGGGTAGTTACAAAGCAACATCGCACAGCCTGTTGCAAAACGAAATGTAAACGATATCCTGATTACGGATTACTTCTACCGCAGTCGGGATAATATCCGTAAGTATTGTTCATTTCATTTTGCAGCATGTTCTGCTATGTTACTATGGCAACACCTCCCACTGGTGCGTTAGGTCACTGGCAGTTACGTCATCTGTACCATATCGAGGCTAACGAAAAAGAAAGGCTACCGCGGTGCTACGCGTATCTTTTTTTACAGACCGTGGGAGTCACGTGATGCTCGAATTCACCAATGCAGGTGTACGAAAAGAACAACACGTCACTCTAGCGGTCTCGAGGCTAACGAAAAAGAAAGGCTACCGCGGTGCTTTACGCGTATCTTTTTTTACAGACCGCGGGAGTCACGTGTTGCTCGAATCCACCAATGCAGGTGTACGAAGAGAGCATCACGTCACTCTAGCGGTCTGTAAAAAAAGATAAGTGGAATGCACCGCGGTAGCCTGTCTGTTTCGTTAGCCTCAAGCGGTCTGTAAAAAAAGATAGGTGGAATGCACCGCGGTAGCCTGTCTTTTTCGTTAGCCTCGTACCATATAATCTAGTATATATACAATAAACAAGTAATTTTCAAGAAAAAATAAAACCGACTTCAAGGGCTTGTTTCTCGCCTTGTTGTACTGATATTTACTAAGCACGCACATTTATACATACGCTAATTTATATTTATAAACACGCCAATCAGAGTATTTTAGTGAGAGTAATTTGGTCCAGTGTTTTTTTTTTTTTTTTTTTTTTTTTTTTTTTTTTTTTTTTTTAAGGGGAGGGGGGATTTTTTATTAATATCCCTATTTATCTTAAATCTCGTTGTTGCCAGTGTCGCTCATTTTGACGCGCAGTTGACAATGATATATTTAAACTTTTCACGTGTCACTGTTAAAAAAAAATCTATACACGTTACGATGATTACTTTAAAAACATAAAATAGTACTATGTACCTTAACAATACATTCGAAATTCGTGACGACCGGTCAATTGTTAAGAAAGTTTAAAAATAAACATAAAGTAAAATAAGACAAGTAACCAGACGGAAAGTCAAATATGCTATTTTTTGAGAACCAAAAGAAATTTAAACAGGACCACCACCAGAATGAGGACTTTGTTTCTTATTAAATGATTTCGATATTAAATCATTGTGGTCCAGACTTAAATTTTATGCCTAAGTATGGAAAAAACTTTCAGTGAACTTAAAAAAATTCAAAAAATATTAATTAGTCAAATTTTACCATTATTTTGAAACATATCAATAGAAAGCAGTTTTCAGTTCACTTTTTCTCTTCCAAGAAATGTAGGAAGTCCGTAACAGTGTAAGCGTTTCTACGGTGTCTAAGAGAGCATCTATTTAATTTCGCACCATATTTATGACGTCATTAGTTTATCGAAGATGTCTGTTTATTTTAATGTATTATTTAACATTTAAAATGTGAAAAATCGAAATCTTTTACATTCGAAAATTATTGCAAACCTTCAAGATTATCCCAATCAACGCCGGGTGGATCCGATGATAAATAATAATAACATTTTACATTTTAACATTTAATCACCGAAAGAACCTCACAACTAGGGACGGGGGAGGGGAGCGTTATACTGATCGCAACATTAACCACTTATGGAAATGAATACGGATTAAGCCCGGATTTACGCTTCCGAAGGTAGTGATGTCGCTGTATTAACGACTTTTGAAAACGAATACGAGATAAGCCCGTGTATACACAAGCAAAGACAGTGGGAACTCCGTTTGGGACCCTCTTATATTGATCTCTGTATTAGCATCTGATGAAACCGAATATGGACTAAGAATGAGTCTACGATGCCGATGGCAGTGGGAACTCCACCAAGGGTCTCTACATTGAAAAACAAATTATATGTTGTGTTTAAGGTTATCCTGGACATTACGTTCTGGACTTTTGTTGCCTGGACTGGCGTTCAGCTAATCATAAATAAATTAAATAAACAAATAAAAATAAAGACACAGATATAGATGTATTTGTTTAACTAAAATTGGAGGTATTAATGAATGAAAAAAGTACAAAGAGAGCATTTTAAAGTTTTTTTTTCTTTTTATAGTAAATAATATTTATTTTATTTTCTAATTTCTGAAAAAAAAAGACATGTTCGTTATTGAATATTGCAATATTATTGGAAATTTCAGTGCATAATTTTGTAAAAATTGTACGTGATTAACAAAAACAGAAAGAAAAGAAAATTCTGATTGAATATTCGAATTCGGCATACCAGATTTACTTAAAATCATCTAGACTCATTGAATGAACAAAGATTTGTTTAAAACTTGTGTAGTGCATGTTCTAGAATCGAATCTAGACTAATTTCTAAATTTATTGTAAGCAATTAATGTCACCTTTTCTTATTAATAATAATACTAAAAGATGTGATATGATAACAATAATATTTATTTTCTAAACAGTTATTCCTATGAGTCTATGCAGAATCTTACCAGTTACCTCCTGAAGAGAACGAAACACAGGCCTCTCATAGGAGTCATCTGTGGATCTGGAATGGGAGGACTGGCTGATATGCTGGAGGACAAGGAATCTTTCCCTTATCACGAGATTCCTGGCTTTCCAACAAGCACAGGTAATTATTATCCTCCATTGCTAGTACTGATAAAATTTAAATGAAATAAATTTATACAAATTGTAATTTTCCAGCTGAGTGAAAAAATAAAGTGGCTAGGCCAACCATTCGTAGCTTACGCGAAAGGTTCGAATCCTGGTCTGCACACTTTTTTACTCAGTTGGAAAATTACAACTTGTATAAATTCATTTACCAATTAGAAGTGTTAAAATTAATATATTGTAAATAAATTTTGTAAAAATCTGCATAATCTTTGAGACACGTTAACATTTTCAAATCTGATGTCGGAGTACGTCCGACTAAGAATCAGGACGGCGAGCCTAATGGCACGGTGTTGATTGACGTTTTAATCAAGATAAAGTGGTATTAGAGTAAATACACGAATTTAGATGAGCTGATCTTTTTTTAAACTTGATTGATAGGAAATTGAAGAATTATAATTGCGACTTATTAAATTTCAAATGAGTTCAATACAGACTCAAAACTTTATCAAAGTCAATATTTGGAAATGTGATGCTTATATCTCCAGTTTATGTGTGCAGAATTCAACGAAACATCAAATTTAGAATCCTCATAATAGTAGTAGATTGTCATTCAATTTTGGTTGCGGTCATCTAAGAGGGGTGCCGAACTTCGATGATTTGTTCGAAATGTACGATGCTTATATATCCCCAGTTTAGCGCACAGAATTTAACGAAACTTCACGCTTAGCACCCAGAATTTAGGAATACATTGTGTAAAAACCTATTTCCTAAATCGATGTAATTTCTTGTACTATTTAAATCCTTTAAATGATTTGATTTATATGGAAGAAAGTTTTGTGGTAGCCACAACGTACTAGTCTTAGAAATTGAGCTGGGTCGAGTCGGGCCTGATTTAATTGATTTTTTCCTGCGCCAAACTTGTAGCTTTTACATTAGGCGCACGCCAGCAAATTTCGGCCCGTCGAGTCACCTACATCTGACTATTAATTTATTTGTATACTGCGAACAGCTTTGAGGTTATAGCCTGATTAAATCACGTATATAGAGTCCCTGATTTACGAGGCATCAAAATGTAGTATGTATTTTAAAGATTAAATAATTTATTTGAAACTAACTGAGAGTGTCTGCACTCTAGTGTCTACTGTTTTAAATACTATATGCATATTAGAATACACGAATTTCAGCATTATATGTGTAAGTA
Source organism: Maratus michaelseni (assembly GCA_963931845.1). NCBI lineage: Eukaryota > Metazoa > Arthropoda > Arachnida > Araneae > Salticidae > Maratus > Maratus michaelseni. The sequence continues at coordinate 108,981,950 of OZ007597.1, read as the reverse complement.
TCATACATAAAAACTTCTCCACTTAGGACTGGGTACTTTGAAATAAAAAAATATATACACGTCATAAGATATGGACACCATTTAGAAATATGAAAACAGAGGTATTTTTTCAGCATCGTCATATAAAAACCTTTGCATGCACACAGTAGTTGCTGGATACTCTTTAAAATTAAAAAGTGTATACATATTACATTGAAAATATCTACACCATTCACAATTAGGATATATATATATATATGTGTGTGTGTGTGTGTGTGTGTGTGTGTATAACGTCTTCACTTCAATTCAATTGACAAATTGTTTGTCACTGTTGGCTCGTCCAATTAAGATTTTAAGGTGTCACCGTTAAAAAATCAATGTTATTGAAAAGTTGCTGCACTGAATCTTGTATATCTGCATAGCAAATTGAGGGCAACTTAATAGTTTCCCCACTTTGACATTCGCCAACCTGTAACAGCCAACTTGCTAACTCTCTCTCTGTTTGAAGAGCACGCATATTTATAAGTTGCATAATGTAAAATCTTATCTTCTTTGTGCAACTTGAGACTGTTGATGATCTTGAACCTCTAAAAATGACAGGTAGGACTGACTTGACGGAAATCTCCACCCAATAATATTATTTTATTCATCTATATATTTAAAACGCTAAGCGATTTCTTTCGACAATCCATCAGAACAAACTACTGCATCAAATCACACCATTCTTTTTTTAAATGAAAGATATTTGGACACAGATTTGTTATCGTGCATTCGTTTGTTCGAAAATTTAATTAATTAGCTGTAATTTTCAATTAAACATTTACTTCTGCTTATGACGTCATAAAGTCGACAACTCGCACTTTTGAGGGCATAGAGTTTATTCCCTGAACTCTGTGGTTTGCCAATCTTTTGACATTAGCTAATATCAACTAGGTAATATTTTAACATTGTAGCATAAAAACTTTAAAAAAAACTTAATTAGCTAGAATATAATCATAATAAAATATCTAAACGTAAACATATCAATATGAATAACAAATCTCACGTAAAATGTTGCAATTTAAATGATTCCAATTGAAACAAGATTTGGAGAGTTATCCTTGACGCCCAGCTAACATAAAAGTACCTATTTTATTTTATTTATTTACACACATATTCAAATTTATTATAAAACACCAGGTTGCCATACAAAGCAAAAATCGTCATTTAGGTGCCAAAAATTAAACTGCGTCTGCAGATAAAATTAAATTGCGTCTTAAAAAATTAAATTGCGTCTGCGATATATGTACTGATTTAATTAAAATTATTTTGGTTGCACCGCATATTGCAAAATTAATTAAATCCATGATTATTGCTTCTTTCTCAGATTAAAAATAAGAAAATTGGTACTTCTCTATTTTCCCGTCGTCCACTTTTCATAACAAAAAACTATCGCCAAACTGTAACGCCAAATAAACGGGAGAACGTTGCCATTGAAATATCAAAATAAATAAAAAAATAAAATACATGAATTTATGGACACAATTGTTATTTTAATTAATGAAATAACTAATAAATCAGTAAAACATAAGGAAAATAGACGCAAATCTCGATTTAAAAACCACTTGATGACGTAACAAACACGTATAATGCTTCTGACATCAAGTAAATCGCACTTCATTTTCAGCGTTTAATTTTACAGTTTGGCGATAGTTTTTTGTTATGAAAAGTGGTCGACCGGATAATAGAAAAGTACCAGAAAATTTAATGTTTAACGAAATTCAATTATTTGATTTTGGTTGAGTTAATTTTGGTTCTTTTCCGTTATACCGACACCATGCCATACATGTAAATATATGCTTGGCGACAATGGTGTCCGTATAATGGAAAAGTACTCAATTTTTTCTTAGTTCGGGCTATACCAAAAACAAACATTTTACATGTAACAAAAAAATCGCCGAAAATGGCTGCTTCATCAGCTGTTATGACAGCAAAGTTGGATAAAATCTAATAACCTGAATTTTACAACGTTTATGCGAAACACCACAGAGAACACACGCTATTTTTATATAAGTATAGGGTATATTTCAACGAATAAGAGAACTAACAACCTTCAATAATATAATGCATGAAAAAGTAAACAAATAAGGGATTCAGCAAATCATAAAATATGTATTTCTTAATATAACTATAAAATACAGAAAAATATTCTGGTACCATCAAACATATTCATTATCCCGTCGAAATTCCGTGCATTATCCCTTCGTCCCATTAAGAAAAAAAAATATATGCAAATTAGGTACCTTTCGGTTAGCCGGCGCCAGTAATATATATATATACATAATAATAAACTCCAATGGAAAATTACTTGCAGAATCATTATCACAAAAGCCAACCAAAATCTATAAACCACATAAATTCAATACTAGAAAAACAAAACTATATACAATATATATATTTGTATATATGTATGTATATACTATATATATATATACATATATACTTCATTGGCACCCTGCTAACCGAAAAGTACCTCAAATAATTCGCCAACTGTAGCGCCCAATAAACAAACGGAAGAATGTTGCCATTAAATCTCAAAAAAAGAATAATAATAATAATAATAATAAATAATTAAGAAAAGCCCCATTTACTAAAGTATCATTTATCAGTAACTTTTAACAATAAAATTTACATTATATTAATGAAAACAGAATCAAAGATAATCTTGGATATTTATTTATTTACATTATTTCTCTTAATTATGGAAAAGGAATAATCATCCTGATTATGTAAAGGAATGAAGAAACCATACAAATAAATTACACTTGAAAACATTAAAAATCTCCTTATATGCAGATTGATTTATTATTGTAAAAAAAATTCTTCATCTTTACATAAAAACTGATTAGCTTAAAACAATGGATGCGTTTCAAAAGATATGGATTTGAAACGAACAATGATTAAAGAAGACACTTTAAAAATTTTGATCAAAACATTTTAAAACTTTTTTTAACGTCGAATTTCGACGGTGCGTTTGGGGAGATGCAATGCACATGCGCATCTCATTCGGTTGCATTATCACAAGAGGGGGGGGATGTGTGCCTTATTTAATATGTTCTTTTATTGACTGAATATGAGATGAACGTAGGGATATGCTATTTGTATGATACTTCATAGGTTCAGGAAATTTTCTTTCTTGCCGTGAGGAATAGGGCGGTAATGTCAAACTGATTTCCATTTTGTTTACGGATTGTTTGTTTAGAGTTTGCATCGGAAATAATAACGTAATTCATTGGGGGAATTTTTTTTTAAATAAAATATTTGAAAGATTGTTTCATAAGCCCAAATAATTATGTAATAAAGAAGCTTATTTTACTAATATTGTTATTGTAATTTTTTCCGTCAAGTTTTGACGGGTACCATCTAGTTTATTATTATTTGTTATTACTCAATCCATATTATAAATAACAAACATGTGCATCCGTAACATTGACGTCATAACGATGCGGACAACAATGAGGTTAAAAGTGCATGAGGTACAACAATGGAGTTAATGCTTTAATTAATAACAAAATGGCGCGTTTCTTGGTTTGATTTCGCACTTTATTTTCTTTCCGTTTTAGAAAGTAGCTAGTTTTTAAAAATAAATAAGAAAAACTACAGGCCAATTTTTACAAAAATTGTATTTTCGGATGCAAATTTTTTTTTTACATATGTGTGGTGATTTTTAAATCGATACCTCAAATACTTTTCTTAATATTCGCAAATTAGTGAAAACAAACCTCTCGTTGCCATCGGCAAATGATAAATAATCGCGATTTCTGTGCCACGTATGATAGCGTAATACGTATATAGATATCTGCAAATGTGCCGGATTAAGTCTTAAAACAATCTTTTGTGGAACTTTTAGTTCTGAACACTCTAAAATTGGAAGGAGTGAGAAGTTGACTCTTTGGAAGAGTGAGAGGCATTTTTACTCTTTTAGGAGTGAATTTTATAAATATGCACTCTTTAAAGAGTGGAACTTTCCACTCTCTAGAAAAGAGTGAAATATCTCACTCCGTTGTCGAGAGTGACTGTTCACTCCGTTGACAAGAGTGAGATATTTCACTCCGTTAAAGAGTGAGGAAAAACAGTTTTTTCCAATAAAATCACAAGATGGCGCCAGCTCACGGATGAGAATCCGAGTAATCTCCGTTATCGAAACGAAACGCCTAAAATGAAATCCTTTATATATAGTAGCACGATTTAAAAAAAAACTGAAAAAGGCATTGAAATAATAAATGAATCGATAGAATTATGGATAGGAAATATATTTTATGCTTTACAAATTGCAGGATTTGCCAATGCTAAGAAAAGTGCAGGGAAAACAAATATTTGAAGTAAATTTATGCTAGCTGCAACACAATTTTGCTTCTATTTTATAAACAGAAATTTAATATCTCTGAATGCTAATTATTTTCCTCTTTATTTAAATAACCTATTCTACATATTTTATATCATTTCTAACCTCTTTATGAATATAAACAAAATATAACTATACAGATTAAATTTTCTGTTATTTTTAGCACGTTTGAAATTAACATAAGAGAAATGAAAAACGTTGCATTTAATCACTGATTTTATAACATTTATTATAGAAAAAAAAGAAGAGTATAAATGTGTCGGAAATAATCTTAGGAAAAATTTAACAGCTATAATTTAAGAAAAAAAAAACGTTTTTTACCCTGACTGAAATTTTCCCCCTAAAAATTAGTTTTGAAAAGTAAATTTGAGGGCCCCTTTGTATTTCAGTGAGTAAACTTCGGCTTCACGGGCCTATTTGGTAAACAGGCTCTTGGCCTCGGACAATCTTAATCGGGCTCTAATTATGGAAACATTATTAGCAAGAAAAAAAATGAATGAATAAATAAATAACTGCTTTGTTGTAACGGAATTTTTGTCCTAGCGGAAATGTACAGACGGGTGTTCGCACATTTTTTAGACGATTTCGGCGTTGTTGTTTTTAACGTTTAAAATATGAATACTGCTTTCTGAAATAATCTGTATGATAATCTTGTTTCTTGATTCTAATTCTGCATAATGCTTTCGATGGATATCGATGGATGTTTTCGATGTAAGATAAATTTGCGATAGTCATAAATCCTTACTTGAAACTTCGTTTTCCGCCTTGAAATGGGCTCTTTTTTTCCTTGTTTTTTTTTTCATCTAGTATCTTTTTACTATGTATATGTACTGATTTTTGGAATAGCACTTTCCAATCAATTGTTATGTTTATTTCGCACTAAAAAGTTTTTATATTATGCGCTTTGCAATCATTTTAGACTGTGGAATTAGCATACTTCTGTTCGGAAGAAGAAAAAAAAAAACGCAAAGGCATCTTCCCATTCACAGCTTTTTTAGCATGCGCAATCTTGAAATAAGAATAAATGTGAAAGTATCAGACGATAATATAAATTACACATAATAAGTTGTTGTCAGAATTTTTTCCTCTAAAAGAATTCCATTTTTTAAAATAATTTATCAAATTTGTCTAAAAAATGTGCGAACAGTCTCTGTATTATATGATACAAAAAGAAGGTTTCAGTTTCTTATTTACACAGTTGAGAAACACTGTAAATATTTATGATTTCTACACAAATTTAATAAGTGTGTTCGAATATCACAAAAGAAACAAAGCTAAAATAATGTAATAAGAGCTTTTTAACACTTTCCAACCTAGTTGAAAAGTGTTTATGACTTCGGTTTGTCTGGCCGTCTGTCCGTGCTCTAACTCCCGTAAATATGCTCGGATTGCTCTGCAATTTTTATATGTTATTGTCGTTATCTATAGCATGTTCCCTATTTCAACGGAAGTGTGTAGCAGTTATAGTTTTTTTACAGGGACACTCAAAAGAATTCCGTTACATTGCGGTCTATCGGGAAAAATCATTTGCGGTTTATTTAAAGAATGTTTCACTATTTTAAACGCATTGAAATTTATGTATATCACTAAGGAGCATTAGAAGAAGCTTAATGTGGAATAGTGTGTGCATAGCACTTATAGTTACTTTACAGGGAAAGTCAAAAGAATTCCGTTACATTACGTCTATGGAGAAAAATCGTCTGCGGTTTATTTAAATAATGTTTCACTATTTTAAACGCATTTAAATTTATATATATCACTAAGGTGCATTACAAGAGGCTTACAACAGAATATTGTGTGTATAGCAGTCATCGTTCATTTACAGGAACACACAAAAGAATTCTCTACTGTCTGTTAACAAAAATTCCTGGAAGTGCGTTTTAAGTTACTGAACGCGATTTTAATTTTAACTCGCTTTTTGTCTATTACGTGGTGTGTATAAATTCTGTAGATCCTATACAGGGAAGCACAAAAGTTCGCGGACACATTTCCGTTTATTGACAGAAACTCCAGACGGAGAATTTTGAACTAAAATTTAGCATTGTATGTAGTATATATACAAATCTATAGATCCTATACGGGGCTGAATAAAAGTATTCGGATATTTTTCTGAATATTGTATATGTTGGAAACTCATGAAATTACGTTTTTAAATATGTTATGCATTTTCCAAATTGTTTACTTAGATGTTATCTTTCATCTTATTAAAAGGTATGATTTGTAAAATTATTTTGGAAGCGTTGGAAAGTGTTACATAATCTATGCTTGACGCATGATTTTTCGTTCTTGTTTTAATTGTAAGCGGCTGTAGCAAGCTGTAGGTACCAGTTCTCGTCCGCGCGCAGAAGTCAAGCAGCAACGAGCTCGGTTACTAATTGGGAGGGTGACCGCCTACGAACAAGCGTGTGTAAAAATGAGTTTCTCTTTTTTATTCAAGAATTTTAGTCACTCCTGAAAAAAGTGACTATTTACTCCTATCAGGGGTGAAAAAACTCACTCCTGAAAGAGTGAGTATTCACTCTTTCAGGGAGTCAAGAATTTCACTTTTTCCTAGAGTGAATAGTCACTCTAAAGAGGTTGGGCAAATTTTGACTCTGCGATAGAGTGAATATCCACTCCTCCGGAGTGAATAGTCACTCTTTCTTATTTAGAGTGAAAGCAAATGAAAATAACCACAAAGTTGATTTTTTAATTCTGAATGCATTTTTATTTTATTTAAAAAACTTGGAAGTGTTCTTATTCAAAAACTATGAAAATGAATAACATTTTCCATTTTTCTGTAAAATCAAAGGATCGTTCCGAAAATTCTGTGAAAATTAGAGTTCCGGACGCGACAGCTCAAGAAACACCATCATAAGACATCAATCGCTTAGAACTAAAGATGTAATTCACTTATCGAAAAAATAAAACACGCCATTCGATTCCAAATTACTTCAATAAGCCACGATTTCATGTTTAAAAAAGTGAGCTGGGGAAACTTGAAAGTTTGTCGGGAATTTGTCAGAAAGTTTTGCGATGTTGACCGTGAAAAAATATTTTGTCGAGAATTGCATCTTTTTTTCTTTCTTAATCTGTTTATATTGGAAATTTTTAAATAGTCTAAATTTTTCTAATCCGAACAGGTGACAGTCTCATTTAGTTTGGAATTGGATTAACGGGGATCTACGATATTATTTATAATTTATATATTTATCGTAAGCAAAAATGTTTAATTCATTGCGACGGTACAAGAAAGGGACACCGATTGAGCCGTAACTTGTTTACAGGGATGCCCGCATGTCAATTTTATCCCTTTTAATCCCTATTTTTAGGTGAGTTCGTAATTATATAAATACGTAGCACCTATTGTCGTCGTTTGGTCCGTCCGTCTGTCTGTCCGTCCGTCCGCATATAACAACGCAAAAACTACCCAACCGCAAATGGTTTGAAATTTAAGATATACACTGCTCAAAACAATTAAAGGATATTTGAAGTTTTATATAAAATAAAGATATAAACGAAATTTTTTTTGCCGAAAATAGAAGAAGAGAATCACAAATGCAAATTTTTCTGGTTTTCAAACTGTGGAGTATGCAAATTTTGAGTTCGACGTCAAAAACGTCGCTTCAGCGGCAGCGAATGAAATTTAACTTTCAACTGGATAAAAGAGAATGAAGACAAGGATGATCGGCATTCAGTGATTGCTTTGTTTCGATGAGTACGATGTCTCAGCGAAGTCATTTGGCAGATTCAGAAGCTTGGAGAATTGTTGGTAGGTTAGAAGGGGGCCAAACTCAAGCCGAAGTAGCGCAAGCCATTGGAGTGTCACAAAGTGTCATTTCCAGGATCTGGAACCGTTTTTTGGAGAGTGGATGTGCAGGCCGAAGACCTGGGCAAGGTCGTAGACGGGCAACAACGCCCAATGAAGATCGGTATTTAGCGTTAACAGCTCGGAGACACCGAAACATGAACGCTACTCTTCTCCAACAACACCTTCGCTCGGCTACAGGCACCACGATTTCAACTCAGACTGTCCGAAACCGGCTCCATGCTGTAGGCCTGTATGCTCGCCGACCGATGGTATGTGTTAGATTAACATCAAGGCATCGTCGCGACCGCAGGGAGTTGGCAACCGAGCATGTCAACTGGAGGAGAAATGAATGGAGCAATATTATGTTTTCTGACGAGTCCCGTTTTTCTGTGCATCCGGATAATAGGCGTATTTTCATCTGGAGGGACCGTGGCAGTAGGAATAATCCTGCGTTCGTGCACGAAAGTGTCAGATTTGGCGGTGGAGGAGTGTTGGTGTATGATGGCATCTCCATTGACGGGCGCACTGACCTCTACATCATTCGAGATGGAGCTCTGACTGGTCGCCGATATAGGGATGAGATCCTCAGACCTATTGTAGTCCCTTACGCTGCAGCAATCGGAGATAACTTCATTTTAATGGACGATAACTGCAAGCCACATCGTGCAAACCTGGTGGAGGATTTCCTTTTCGAGGAAGGAATCGTTCGAATGGAAAGGCCAGCGTGTTCTCCAGACATGAATCCAATCGAGCACGTTTGGGACGCTCTAGGAAGACGAATTTCTGGCCGCCAACAACCCCCACAAACTCTCCAAGAACTGGAAAGAGCTCTTCTGGAAGAGTGGGGCAGAATACCCCAACTCGTCATTAATAGCCTCATTGAGTCCATGCCTCAAAGGTGTTCAACGTTGCTGGCCGCCCGTGGAAACCATACCCCCTACTGAAAATGATTTTCTTTGAAGAAAACACCTTTTCTTATTCTTTTTTCTCATATGCACAAATTGTGTTTTTTTCCTTTTGTACACAAATGCGCAATAAAATGCATTTTTTTCTGCCAAACATGTGTAATTTATTCTCATATAACCTACTATGTCTGTCGACCATGTATCAATCAGCTAAAAAGTTTCCCAGATACAAAATCCACCTAAAACTGCAATATCCTTTAATTGTTTTGAGCAGTGTATTATCTTTGCAGAATTTTGTCGAGACATTTCAAATTTTATTAAAATCGAATCAAAACTTTAGGAGATATTAATAAAAATATTTATTAAGAAATTTGATTTTTTTTTTTTAAATCGGTGCTTTCTTGTTAGAGGAGCTTCCGAAGTTTAATCGTCAAGCGACCGAGATACTTATTCTATTACAGAAATTAATCTGCAGACGATATCATTCATTTCACAGAATTAAAAATCATCAAGATCTAAATATTTATATAGCTAGCTACAGTACGAACGCACCTCATTTGTCACGTTTGACGTACAATTTCCAGCTTGTTTAAAAATCACTTTTAGTCGCTGTTTCTCACTAATAAGTGAAGTGACCGAAAGTTTGTGAGTCTACGAAAGATGGCTCAATCATTTTTAGTCAGAAAATATGTTAAAAGTATGTTATTTATCTGTTTCGGATTTGTGAATATTCTCACCATAAAAATTGCTTCTACATTTATACAAAGTAATCTTGTATTCATATCACCATTTGTATTAATGTCGGTACCTAATAATCACAGCCAAAAAAAGAGACATTAAGCCACGATACTTCTACCTCCTTTGACTGTTACGTGACATGATCAATAATAGGCTGGTTTTCACCAATTGTCGAACTACCATGTGGTCAAGATAGACTAAAAAGTTGCCGAGAACGGTGGAGTACTGTGGTCTCTCTCTTTTTCTGACTGCTAATTACGCTATCAAAACTACGAGGGAAAGTCATTAAGTAGGTCACGAAAGATAATTAAATAATAACTTACAATGACATTCACTTCAAAACTATTTTTATTTTTCAACATATTCTCCACCAATATTTATGCACTTATATCACCGTTTTATCAGTGCTCCAACACCAGCTGCATACAATTCTTTGGGTTGCTATCTCAGCCACATTAGGACTTCAAGTTGAACCTTTTCATCATCTGTGAACATCATCTTGCTTCCAAGATGGTTTTCCAGTGGACTAAGCAGATGAAAATCGCTTGGGACTAAGTCGAAGCTGTGGATGTTGAAAAAGTTGCAAGATGATGTTCACAGATGATGAAAAGGTTCAATTTGAAGTCATAATGTGACAACAACCCAAAGAATGTTCTGCAGCTGGTGTTGGGGCACTGATAATTAACATAAAAAAGGGGGAAAGTGGGGAGATTGTTGTGAGTCATTGGTGATACCATACATGAAATATACCTATTTTACACTTCAATACTTTTTCACGTATGATCCAAGTTATACCACGTTACGCTCAAAATAATTTATACCTCATTACTAAAACTAGGGAATCGAACCCGGACTTCCCGGGTTACAGAACGCAGGCGAAAACCATTTTTTTCCCTAAATCTAATAGATTTTTCATATTTTTATTTGTCAAAGTTGCTGCATTTAGTGATTTTTTTTTACTGGTTTCTTTGCTTTTCTTGTGCGTGAAGCGCTCATACATGCGGTATCCATCCAGTTTTTTTTTTTTTTTTTTTTTTTTTTTTTTTTGTACTAAGCGTTCATACATGCGATATAGTGATCGCGACATTAACGAATTTCAAGGGTTTTGCTTATTTTTTTGGTATTATTAATACAGGGAGTTCGCTGCATCCAGTGATGCTTCTTTGTTAATTTATTATTCATCATCTTATGCGTGCGATATAGTGATCGCGATGTTAACGAATTTCATGTATATGCGTTTTTTCCAATTTCGCAATGACCGTTAACATTATTTGTAATACTGGTGAAATATGAATTAAAACGTTGTTTCTTACTGCTCATATTAACTTTTTATATGCATTTTTATTAAATTTGTGAAATAATTTTTTTATGTTTTATTCATAAAAATGCAATATCTAAAACAATATCTTCTGTTTACATTATCTGTTAAAATATCCGATGCTTGTTTATGGTGTAAACAAATAATTTTCTTTTAAATTTTTAAATTATTACAAACTTCCTTTTCTCCAAAATCGTCTGAACTAATCAAATTTTGTATCCGGTATAACGCTACTCTCATATAAAGGCACCCTATTCTTGTGACGTTTTTATATCAAAATTCATTAATTTTACTACCTGTAACTATTTAAAAATTTATAATGGCAGCATTCTTCCATTTGTTTATTGGGCGTTTCAAAATTCATGCTTAAAAATTATTTTATAAGCCATAATATATCAGGCAATTAAGATATAGTTTTCAAACAAATTGCATTTGAAAGTAATTTTTTTTTCTCCTCTATAACGGTGTAAAAATTGAAAATGTGCTATGTTTAGAAATTAAAAAAAATTGCATTAGCAACAAGTTGGAAATCGTACGTCAAACGTGACAAATGAGGTGCGTTCGTACTATAGCTAGTTATATAAATATTCAGATCTTTTCTGATTTTTAATTCTGTGAAATGAATTATATCGTCTGCAGATTAATTTCTGCAATAAAGTAAGTATTTCGGTCGCTTGACGATTCAACTTCGGAAGCTCCTATAACAAAAAAGCACCGATTTAAAAAAAAAAATTCAAATTTCTTAATAAATATTTTTATTAATATCTCCTAAAGTTTTGATTCGATTTTAATAAAATTTGAAATGTCTCGACAAGATTCTGCAAAGATAATATATTTTAAATTGCAAACCATTCGGTTGGGTAGTTTTTGCGTTGTTATATGCGGACGGACAGACAGACGGACGGACCAAGCGACGACAATAGGTGCTACGTATTTATATAATTACGAACGCACCTAAAAATCACAAAACCGACATTTCATCGTCAGCTGTTGCCATTCGCAAAATGACGTATGCGTTACGCACGGACACGTTTGGCCTTTATAATATAGATATACTTTATACCTCATTACTCATACTTCTTGTAACTTTTTTTCATGTTTGCAGTTGCCGGTCATAAAGGAAGACTAGTCTTCGGTATATTAAATGGAGTATCAACAGTATGCATGCAAGGAAGGTTTCACGTATACGAAGGATATTCTTTGTGGAAGGTTAGTTCAGTTTTATTTTAATTAAACTCTTTCATTAAACATTTTAATAGATAGAATAAAAATTTAAATTTATAAAAATGGTTGCTTTAATTTTCTTTATCACTAAAAAGTGTTTCTAAAACATGTAAATCTTGATTTGACTGAAACATAAAAATCTTTATTTTATTTTTATAAACGCGATAATGGAATTTAACATCTGGACATTTGGACTCGAAGAATTCTTGTCACTCAACAGGGTTAAAATTCAACGAAAAATCAGTTTCCCTGCAACTTATAGTAAATTCATGTTGAATATTGCTTCATTTAAGAAAAATGAATGTGGAAGACGTGTAACAAAATTAGCAAGATAATTTTAACGTCAATAAAAAAGTCGCCGGATAAATCTATATGTACCAAAATATCTTGTTTATCATTTTTTATACACTTTCCAGCATTGTATAAGTGTCTTTTACATTTGCAAATGTGTCCAGTGTCGAATATTACTAAAATATTTTATTTTGCGGATTCCAATACTCTCTTAAGTATCTATTATTTCTATTTCAATAAAAGCAATATTGAAAAAGAATGATCTTGTTATTAACATTTTTAACATTTTCCAACATGGTTGAAAAGTGTTTATGACTTCGGTTTGTTTGACCGTCTGTTTGTCTGTCCGTGCACTAACTCGCGTAAATATACTTGGATTGACATATAATTGATATAGTATGTTATTGAGGTTTACTATGGGATGTTCTCTGTTGAAAATGAAATGTGCCGCATTTATAGTTCGTTTACAGAGACACTCAAAATAATTCCAATGCATTATGGTCTATGGGGGGAGAAATCGTTTGCAGTGCATTTTAATGGTGTTACTCTATTTCAAACATACTGAAATTGATATACATCACTGAGGTGCACTACAAGATGCGTACTATAGAATATGGTGTGCATATATAGGATGCATAATTCATTTACAGGGATACAAAAAACAATTCAGTTGCAGTACTATCTTATAAGCGATAATTGCTGGAAGTGCATTTCAGTTGATGTATGCAATTTTAAATGTAACAAATTCCTTGCATATTATTTGGTGCACATCAAATTAATAAGCTTGTAATATGCAATAAATTCTATAGATCATATGCAAATTCCGCAGTTTCGAGATACCCGCTATTGAGAGGTTCTTCTGTATATATATATATATCATAGGAGCAAGATTTTTAGTCTTGGAGAGATTTTTGACTGATAGTAAATTCTACTTTATATACTTAAATAATAGCAACTTTACTATAAAGAACTCTTAATCACTATCTTTTATTGTAAGAGCTTCATTTTTAGCCCAAATGCAAGACAGAAATCTTCTAGTCCATTTCCATTTGGTTATTCTTAATACTCAGAAAAGTTTTCAGTCTTGGCTTGGGAGGGCCTCTTGCTCGCCATGGTATATATATATATATATATATATATATATATATATATATATATATTTGAAAAAAAAAAAAAACTTTTTTTTTTTACATTTTGACACGTTTTAAAAATCGAAAATTTTTTTTGACGGATTTACACGTTTCAGACACTGGAGATTCCGAAAAACATATTTTTAGAAAAAAAAAAAAGTCCGTCCGTCTGTTTGCGTGTGTCTGTAAATGCTCAATCTCCTGGACAAATTGAGATAGAGACTTGAAATTTGGTATGTACTTAGTATGTAATAATGAGAAGAAGCCTACTGAATTTCAGTAACCTCGATTATCCGGAACTATTTTTTTCGGACTCTCGAAATATTCGTTTTGATAAAAGGTATATAAAAATTTTCGAAATTGTTTTTATTTTAAGGAGTGAATATAAAATACAATAATAAATAATAATAAAAAAAAAAACACAAATTTTGCATAAAGAATGAAGTCGATCAGATAATTAGTTGCCGAGATATTTGTAATCCTATTTCCCACACTCTTCTATTTTTCATGACACTGTATTTCATTAAAATTTCAATTCAAATATATATTTTAATTGGAAATGAGACGCTTAATCCGACGCAGTAAACCGTTAATTAATATGGTTATCATTTATGGAGTTATAAGGATGTTTCTTTTGTGCGATTCAGTAATAGAGCATTTAAAGTTTATGACGTCATCAAGCTACGATTTTAAACACTCTATCTACCGAACAAATTGAGATAGAGGCTTGAAATTTGGTATGTAATTGTAAGACTTAGAATGTAATAGTGCGACAAAGCCTATTAAATTTCAGTAACCTTAGTTATCCGAAACTATTTTTCTCGGACTTTTGAAATATTCTTTCTCATGAAGCGTATATAAAAATTTTCGCATATCCATGATGGGTGAGTATTACGGTAGCCCCCAACGACTAGTTTACTATAAAAATCACATTAACCTTAATTGGAATTAACATAGATTTATTATTTAACATTTTTTATAATTTAATTTTGGAAATTAAAAAGCTGTAGTGTAAGTGTAATTTAAATTATCTTCTAAATAAAATCTCATATCGTTTTATTACAGTGTGCAATGCCTGTCCGTGTGATGAAACTCATAGGCATCAAAACACTTATAGTAACCAATGCAGCTGGCGGACTCAATCCTAACTTCAAAGTGGGCGATATCATGCTCATCAAAGATCACATTAACTTTCCAGGCTTTGCTGGTGACAACCCTTTAAGAGGAAGGAACGATGAAAGGTAATTATGATGCTTTCTTTATAGATACATTTGCCGTTTATTTGTATTTAAAAATTAGACACGCTAAATCAGTATTCTTGTCAGAGCCGCCCGTAAAAGGATGCGGCGAGAGCAATGCAAATGGGTCCCTCATTTATTAAGACCCCGAACAGACTAACCTTCATTTTCACTTTTTTTTTTTTTTTTTTTTGGGGGGGGGGGGGGGGGGGTTAAGATTTTAATCCGGGCATACACCTACCATCCGCCTCTTAGAAGCCCCCAACGAGACTAAAAACCTTTTTTTAACCTTAAAAAAAATTCACGAAGGTTTGAATCTGAGCTCCCCCCCCCCCCCTCCGCATATAAAGGGGCTTGACGTATGAGCTTTGAAAAACGACTAACAAATTTGGTATGTATTTTTTTAACGTTTAAATTTAATAATAAAAAAAGGTTCTACCTTAATCGTACATTTTAAATAGCTTTATATCTGTGTCAAATACAAGAAGTTTAATTCTTTATCGAAACTTTTCTCAAGAAAATTGTTATATGCGCATTGCGGCCAATGAAAAAGACAGGCCGCGGTATTCTGTCCGATCTCGGTTGATTTTCAGCCCATCTTGATAACATGGCAGTTAGACACTTGGTGGAAATAACCAGATTATCTTGATCACGTGATAGACAAGAGGGGTGGAAGTATCAAGGCCAGTTGGTTTCGTATGAATATAAACTAAAATTTTAGTAATAGTTACTTGTAGATTATCTTCCCTTTTTTTCAGTGTCTTCGGTTATACCAGCTCTTTATTTAATTAGGAGAATTTTTTCTTTTTTAAATCTCCTGTGCAGCTAGTCCACAATAAAATTATAAATTTTTATGTAACAAAATAGTTTGTGTATTGTTTCGTAAACATTTCTTAACTAATTTATTTTAATGTAGAACAAATTTATTTAATTTTCCTGTGCTACACAAAGTATTTAAAATCTATTGAATTATTGTTGATTTGCATTAAATAAAATATCATTTAGACAGAATTAATGAGATTCTGGTATATTTCATTCATGCCAAAACTAAATTATGGTTCACTTCCTAGATGGGGACCAAGATTTCCTGCTATCAACAATGCATACGATTTAAAGCTTAGAAAGCTTGCTAGAGAAGTCGCAAAAGGACTCGGATTGTCGGAGTTCATGCAAGAAGGAGTTTATGCCATGGTTGGAGGTCCTAATTACGAAACAGTGGCCGAACTTAGAGCTTTAAGAACATTAGGAGCTGATGCTGTTGGTAAGATATAATATTTCTATTTAAAAAAAATGTTTTAAGAATAATTTAAAAATATATCCAGTTTCTGAACCAGACTGCAACAAGGCGCCTCCATACACATCAGGTTATATTTGCTTGTTCATTTTTCTATAAACGCAAATAACACAAAATGATTGGGACAACGTTTGCTAATTTTGGAGTTCTTTGTTGGCCAATGATTACAAACCTAGCAGTCCTCCTATATTTCTCATATATGTTTTTTTAATTCCTAATCCCTATATTTCCTCCACTAGTTATTTTCGTTTCAAACCATTTTCTTTAGTAATAGATCATTTTTAACATGATCTTTTTGGTTATTTAAAAGATGAATGGGGCAGTAAGAGTAAGAATGTGAAAGCAATACTGTTAAGACACACCAATTCTCGGTGCCTTACATTTAGAGCTGTTTATTAACAAAATTATTACAGTATATTCCTCTTTTAACCTTCCTGTCGAATCGACCCATTTCTATCATTTCCTTCATTCGATTCGAACCAGAAATTTCTTCATAAAATAAGTTGAAAAAAAGCCACAGAGAACTATGTTAAATGAATATGTTCAATAGTTTTAAATAAAAATTCTGGTGTGAAATGTTTTTATCTAAGTTGAGAAAAATTTGAACAGAGTAGGAAGGTTAATAAGCATTTTATAAAAATGTTACCCCTATATAATCAAACTGCTTCTTGTTTCTGCAAAAGTCCCCCTTTCTTCAAGAAAAAAAATTCCTGAAAAATAATGTTATTTCACATATTTTCTGATGTGTTCTTTAAGAAAAGACAAAAAAAGTGGAATTAGCGACTGTATCTTAAGTTGAATATTTCTGCGAAGAATGACGTCACTTTCATTTTCTATGCTGTGACAGCTGTATAGGGTCATTTACATTGCGGCTGATTTTGCCTTAAAATATTAAGTATCGTAGAAATACTATGTAATACTCAGAGCCTGATTATCACAGGGGCACATTCAGCACGTGCCCTGGTCCCTATTTTCAGAGGGCATCAAAATGCATTTTTGCACTTTCAGAAAATACAAAATTCCATTTATAGTTCATAAGAAAAAAAAAAATCCCAGTCATGTACACTAAATTATATCATTGCGCTTCATCAACGACAATGAATTGTAATGTAAACTTTGAAATTTGGAGAACTGATACTTCATGAAACATGTTTCATTCAATCTCTTAAGTTTAAAGAGTTATTCACTCTAAATAGCATATAGTGCGGAAGATTTTACCTTCATATAAATTTTTAATGCATTTTTATGTGTATCTACATTATATTCTTTTTATATCTGTTTTTGATCTTGTGGTATAAACTTTAAAATTCACGTAAAGCTGTATCTCATGTTTTTATGCATGGATTTTCCTGTGGAAGGGGAGCCCGACATGGCCTGTGTGCCCTGGACTTAAACAAATTAGGCAATAATGTTCTAGTAGAAGGAGGATTTAATTCCTCCAAGATATATACTTCCCTGGGTGTATATTCCCCCTTTTTTGCCTGTTTTGTTTTTTATGATGTTTGTCTATTATTTAAAGATTGATAATCTAATCCTCGAGATTAACTACTCGAATTGATTACTATGTGTATAATCAAAGATATTCTTGCAGTAACTGTTGAAATAAAAAATATCTATCTAAATGTATTTTATTCTATGTGGAAATAGTTTTTCCATTGTCCTGTGAAAATGCTTCTAAGAATGAAATTTAAATGCTATAGTTACCTTTTTATAAGCTTTAAAGTTTTATGAAGAATTTTAAGAAAAAAATGTGTTTCATGCTTGCTACAGTGAAAACATTTTTGGAGATATCTGATGAATGATTAATGGGGCACGTCGAGGGGCTTTATCGAAAACTGCTACTTCCAAATAGTATAATCTTTGCCTTATGTAATCACAGAATGTGATTAAATAATTACAAGATTATTATTCAGAAATAGTGGTACTCAAAATAAGCACCCTGATTTAGAAGTAAGACATGTTTAGAGGTCTTATGCAAAATATGTCTTTAGTTCTCTAAAACTGGCTAACAAACTTGGAGAAGGGTAACATATATAACTTTAAATCAATTCTGTCAGACATTAGCTTTTATTTATTAAAAGTGTTATGTAAAATAACAAATACAGGAAATATGTAGTCTCACGTGTTTAACATTATTTTACTTAAATACAAAAACGTAACTTCAATGAGAAAAAAAATTAAATACCAGTAACAACATAGTGAAAACTTAGTTATAATATTGTTTAAAGAATAAAGAGAAAGAAATGTAATCTGCTAGGTGAAAGTTGAAGGAGAGTTTGTCAGTTGATGGAGTTGCGGATGTGCTGGTCAATAGATTTCATGCGCAGTTGATGACCCCTTCCAGACTAATAACTTGTGTGAGCCCATGTCATTTTAGCCCACATACTTGTCTAGTGTTTAGGGAGCTGACTCCCGCGGTAACAGAATTTTCTGTGTCAATCTGCAGCAAACCAAAATTTATCCGCGTCCAAAATTGCTGAACAAAGACTACTATCATAAGAATCAATAGTAGCCCATAAAATAAGCAAAATTTGCATTTACAAAGAAAACATAATAAAGAGATGCAATAAATATAGAAACTTAAAGTACATTTTAGCAATTTTTTTAAGTTCAGCATGTCATTACAAGCGGTTAGATTAATCTGCAAGGTTTAAAATAATCTGCAAGGTTTAAAATAATCTGCAGCGCCGCTGCACTGTTTCTGCTAATGAACGTGAATCCTAAACAAAAGGTACCGGGTTCAAATCTCAACGTAGACATTGATGTTTGTAGTGTGTCGGATTCTACCTTAAATGGATATCCCAGTCTGTTTAGCCCTCATTTGCAATAGAGGACCACAGTACCCGCAACAAACCAATCCATGCCATTTTAAAAATTAAACTTATTTTTCTTTTCAGGTATGAGCACAGCGCATGAAGTCATTGCAGCTAAACACTGTGGTCTACGGGTATTTGGACTTTCGCTCATAACTAACCAGTGTGTCATGGAATACGACGTTGAAAGGGCTGCCAATCATGCAGAAGTTCTGGAAACGAGCAATCGAAGAAAATCTGATCTTGAGAAACTGATCACTGACTTGGTGACCAGGATCGATGCATAAAAAGTTTTTGTCATTGTCATCGTCATCGATTTATCATTCTGTGTAGTGATGGAAATCACGTCTTTGTAGTAATCAAGAGTTCCTAAGAGAAATTAAAAGGCATTTATTTTTTCGTAAACCACAACGCTTAATCTAACTTGTCTGTAATACATCGATCAATGTAAATATGTGTTTAATATTTTCTTACTGCTATATAAAAACGATCAGATGAAAATAAAGTAATGATATTTTTACACTATTTCTCTGCTTCATTAAATAACAACACACTAGGATCTGTAGTATACAAGATATCTCAAAGTAATTAGTAAATTAGTACAAACTTTATGAGTGATAATATACATACGTCAAGATAGACAATTTTTGTGTGAGAAAACAGTCTCAAGACACTTATTCAGTCAAAAATAGAATTAGTCTATCTCCAAATCAAAAATGGATGTTTTGTTCATAGTAATAAGAGAGATATGTTAGCGACAGAAGCGGATCAACTACCTTCTGGGCCCCTAGGCTTGACCTTTTTTTTTTTTGGCCCTTCACTCCTTCAAAGTGATATATACCGGGTGATTCAAAATACATGTTTGCTCAATTATCTCCTAAACCCCTGATAATGGAAACATACTTCCAATTACAAAAAGTATACAAATCAAGTATAGATTTTAGACATGGTATTTCTTTTACAAGCGGCTGTATACTACATATTAAAATACAAAATTTACTTTTTAACACTTTCCAACCTAGTTGAAAAGTGTTTATGACTTCGGTTTGTCTGGCCGTCTGGCCGTCTGGCCGTCTGGCCGTCTGCCGTCTGGCCGTCTGGCCGTCTGCCGTCTGCCGTCTGCCGTCTGTCCGTGCTCTAACTCCCGTAAATATGCTCGGATTGCCCTGCAAATTTTATATGTTATAATCGTTATCTATAGCATGTTCCCTATTTCAACGGAAGTGTGTAGCACTTATAGTTTTTTTACAGGGACACTCAAAAGAATTCCGTTACATTGCGGTCTATGGGGAAAAATCATTTGCGGTTTATTTAAATAATGTTTCAATACTTTAAACGCATTGAAATTTATATATATCACTAAGGTGCATTAGAAGAAGCTTAATATGGAATAGGGTGTGCATAGCACTTATACTTACTTTACAGGGACAGTCAAAAGAATTCCGTTACATTACGTCTATGGAGAAAAATCGTCTGCGGTTTATTTAAATAATGTTTCACTATTTTAAACGCATTGAAATTTATATAAGGTTCATTACAAGAGACTTACTACAGAATATTGTGTGTATAGCAGTTATCGTTCATTTACAGGGACACACAAAAGAATTCTCTACTGTATGTTAACAATAATTCCTGGAAGTGCGTTTTAAGTTACTGAATGCGATTTTAATTTTAAATCGCTTTTTGTATATTACGTGGTGTGTATAAATTCTGTAGATCCTATACAGGGAAGTACAAAAGTTCGGGAACACATTTCCGTATTATTTAACTCCAGACGGAGAATTTTAAACTGTGCTACGTGTTTCCTAACTGAACTAAAATTTAGCATCCTATGTAGTATATATACAAATCTATAGATCCTATACAGGGCTGAATAAAGTATTCGGATTACTTAGATGTTATCTTTTAGCTTATAAAAGAGTATGATTCGTAAAATTATTTTGGAAGCGTTGGAAAGTGTTACATAATCTATGCTTGACGCATGATTTTTCGTTCTTGTTATACTGCACCTGGGTCCTATTATAAGTTATATTTAGAAAAATATCTGTTTAAGATGGAGATTTAAAAAAATCTTATTCAATAAATAAATGAGTGAAACAAAGAATATTGCAGATAATTTCTCTTTTGCATAAAGTATTAGCCCCATATAAAGAAAAACCCCGAAAGAAAATCTTAGCACCGAGCCCCCTTTCTTCCAGGCCCCTAGGCCTACTCAACCTAATGGATAATCCGTCTCTGGTTAGCGAAATTTTCATCTGGCTAATGCTTTGTGTGAAATGTGATGACATCACAGAAGGGGCCGAAAATGGATTTTAATATGTTCAGTTACATTCTAAGTTATGGACTGTCTAGCAAATAGTGGTCATTTTCGACACTTGTCATGGTGTAATCACATTTCACATAACACAAATCAAGTAATTAGAAATAACATGTTATCATCATTATTGGTAAAGTTGTGAATGAAAAATGCTAATACAGCAAAACCTCCATTAACGGTCACCTCTGAAGAGCGTTCGCCTCTAACAACCGGCCGTTTATCCATAGAACGGAACGAGTCCCATTGAAATAACATTAGATCAAACCTCGAATACCGTCACATCTGAAAAGCGGCCGCGGCCAGAGAAAATCTCTCCGAAATGGCCACCAAAAGAGGCCGAGGGCACTGCAAATTCCAAAAATTCTAGGAATTCCTTTATGTAGGAACCATGCACGTGTGTGAACTGCATTCATCTACTATACACTTCTTTTTGACACCTGTTTTTGTGTAGGGAGATCCTGCTATTTGTACAAAGGTTGTATTCAGAGGTAGAAAAGTGTCTAGTCACCTAAAGCCGTTTTTCCCTGCCCATGCAGAGAGAAAAGCAGTAATAGTTTCTTCCCCTTGCAGTCGTTCATATCCTGGTCTTACATTGTTACATAAAGATGTGCAATGTGCGGCAGAACGCGGTAGAAAAAATTTCGTAAAGTGGAATTCGGGTAATCGGTTACTTCGGACTGTGTTTTTAGGTGCGTTCAGAATTATATAAATACGTAGCACCTATTGTCGTCGTCTGGTCCGTCCGCATATAACAACACAAAAACTACCTAACCGAATGGTTTGAAATTTAAGATATATTATCTTTGCAGAATTTTGTCGAGACATTTCAAATTTTATAAAAATTGAATCAAAACTTTAGAAAATATTAATAAAAACATTTATTAAGAAATTTGATTTTTTTTTTTTTTTTTTAAATCAGTGCTTTCTTGTTATAGGAGCTTTCGAAGTTTAATCGTCAAGCGACCGAGATACTTATTTTATGACAGAAATTAATCTGCAGACGATATAATTCATTTCACAGAATTAAAAATCAGCAAGATCTGAATATTTATATAACTAGCTATAGTATGAACACACCTCATTTGTCACGTTTGAAGTACAATTTCCAACTTGTTTTATTTGCGACATTACACATTCAGGTTAGATATTCATGCACAATATGTTTTTAGTAGTTTTCAAAGTTGAACATGAGTAAAACTTATAAAAATAAATTTTTAACACTGAAAAATTGAAAGGTATTGATTATAGTAAGGAGGGCATTAGTGCGTGGAAATTAGCATAAAAATATGGATGTGTGAGTGTTAGGTGAAGTGTTGGGTGTGCATTGGATTCCATGGTTGTTGTATAGTTCCAGGAAGTATTGAGTAGGTTGTTACTTTCACCAGTTATCCCCATTCTGGAAGTTATATTTAACATGAGCGCTAGATCACGAGGAATGAATTAGTAGTACATATGAATAATGAATCATTATGAAAAAGTATTTTTATAATTTTCCTGATCAGCAATGCGTGATACAATCATTAGAATATTATAGATAAACTGACATTATAAACTTATCAGAAATTTGACAAATCAACTAAAATGAAATATATGTACATTTATTTTAACATTTATATATTAAAATAACAATATATGTGTAAACACAATCAATTATGATATAATATTAAAGTTTAAAAGAAATTTTTTAGTACATTATATGGTGTGTAATTAATTCTAAATCTCATATTCTGGGCTTTCAGGGGGAACAAATAACCATTACTGAGTACAGGCATGTATTGCTAACAAATTTTACTATATTTAAATTGTATACCAGCTAAACTATATCTTATTTAGTATGTACTAACTAAAATTTGTTTGTGAATAAATAAATTCATACACATACAAAAAAAAAAAAAAAAAAGAATTCTGTTACATTGTAAGATAAAAAAATTATTATTAAAAAAAAAAAAGTTCTCTATCAAAACATACTGAAATTGATATGTAATGGATTACAGTCTTGTAGAATATGGACTGCATAGCATTTACTTTTACATTTTTTTTGGACACACAAAGAAAAAAACCAAATTCGGTTACAGTAAATTTATGAGGGATTATTGTTGATAGTGCCACTTTCTGTCTCTATTTTTAAACATAAAAATATGACACTTTTAGGCATATTGATGGAAGTGATTTGGAATCAAATAGATTTTTTAAAAGCAGTTCTCAAATGATCTACTGAACAACGGAAAATTTTCTGATAAATTTTTAAACACAAAGGCATAAAATTGGCAGACCTGACTATTGAAGCGATTTGGAGTTGAAATGAGTTTTCCATTTTTTGATAAATAAATTACTTATGGAGTTAAAAGCAATTCGTGTCACGTGGCAACAGGTTTTTCTCCTTTCAGGAGCTGAAGCATCGGGAATTTAATTCAAAACGCCGACTTTGAGAGTGTTTTCTGAAAGATCTCCTGCCTTTACCAAAAAAATGAAAAACTTGTTTCGAATGCAAAGTTTTTGAATAACAACACCTGCCCATTTCATGCATTTCTGAACAAAAACGAATTAAAAAATGGGTCTGAAAGTAACACCTCTGGATTTGAAAACAGCCTTAAATACTTTCCGATTAATGAATTACATCTTCAGTCGTAAGCTATTGTAGTCTTATGATGGCAGTTTTTATCCTGCGCTATCATATGTGGAAATTCGGTTCAAAACATCAACTTTAACAGCATTTTTCTATTTTCCTTTAACAGAAAACGAAAAAAAACCCATGTTCGATTACATAGTTTCTAAATAAGAGTACCTGCTTATTTCATACATTTGGAAACGATAATTGATATGCATTATTTAAATGTATTCTTCCTATGAAATGGAATCTATATCATTTATTTGTTCGTTTTTTATAAGAAAAATACACATACGATACACAAAAGAAGAATTCCGTTATTATTATAGGTGCAAAAATCATTTGTAAGTGAAGAAATAGTATTGTGCTATTAGAATATGGCACAGAATACTCAGAAAATGGTACGACACATTCCACATACAGGATTTGGTAGTAAGAAAATGGCATGGCGCTCTAAAACTGTCAAGCTGCTGAAAAAGGGTCTTTTTTTTAAGGGGGGGGGGGGGTGATTTTGAGAGTAATTTAGATGACTTGCTATTTATTTATTGTTATTAGAGAGTAATAAATGTAGCAGACACACAATTTTAAAGATTTAAAACTTAGTATAATTGTGGTGGGAGGGAGTGCAAAAAGCGAAGTGGATATTTTAGGGGCTGATAATTTCGATAGCCAATTCTTTATTTATTGTCACCAAAGAGCCCCACTTAGAACAGAAGATTTTTTTAATACAGAGTTTTAAATATTTTAAACTTTGTATGCGGTGGGAAGCTTAAATTTCGAGGAGAGGGGCTTCTAATTTAGACAATTTATTATTATTATTAGAAAACAACAAATAAGTCAGCAGAATTTTTTAAGAGTTCTCAATATCTTAAACTTTATGTACTGAAGGTGTGTCCGTGTATGTGTGTGTGGGAGGGGGGGGGATTGAAAAAGAAGAAAAATTTCCCGCCAAGAGAGGAGGGTTTCGTCGAAGCTATAAAAATAAAAATATGGTGGGTATTTTTTAAAGGGTTGGGGGATGTATAGTCTAGATTTCATGGTACTATGATATTTTTAAATAATAATTTGAAGGAGGGAGGAAAAGTTTCAGTATGTGTCTGCTTTTTTCTATTTTTTTACGTATGGTTCCAAAGAAAAGAGCTGTTTGTTTTTAGCCCTGAGAAGGAGATTCTTTAACATCAATGCATATTTCAGGATTCCCAGTAAATTGAAAAATATTTACTTCATCACTTTCTCTGGCTTCTTTCCATTCAATTCTTTCTATTTTATCGGTATTTCCACATTTTCTTCATTTAAGATTTCGTCAACAGAACAATTGTCAGATTTCTCAAAATCATCAAACTTACAATCTAAGTCACTGTCAGCATAATTCTCTGCATCGCATTCATTCATAAGTTTTAAAATCTCAGCTTGGCTGAGACCCTTAAATCTGGAAGCCATAACAAACGAGATTTTTAGATTAAAAAATTTTCTCTAGCGAAATGTGCTGCTACCTATCTTTTAAATCTATTGATAAGAACTAATTTCTGATGTGTCATAAAAGAAGCTATCGCCAAATACTTAACTTTTTCCAAACTAAGAATCGCCAACCGTAAAAACTCACCTCTCCAGCTAATGTGGGAAGGAAATTTTCACAGGGACGGAGAAACTGACATTTGAGTAATGACATTTTCTCCAGAAACAGGGATCGGATTACCTTGGTAAGGAGTTTTACCAGTGCCGTACTGAAAGGATACTTTTCTCCTGGTAAAACTGTTTACTGAGCCGTTGCGAGGAGGTTAAATGATGTGCTATAGCCCATTCTTGTCTTTTTTTTTCTAGTCACTCTAGAATCTAAAAGCATTATTTCACTTCTAAATGTACGTTTGCAGATATATGTCTTAATTTGATACTAGGATAATTTTTGTTAAGATGGAAAAAAATAATGTATTTCTCAAAAGTCCAACAGCATATAAATTTTTTTGACCTGTTCAGTCTTCAATTAAAAAAAGTATCTTATACTTTTAAAAAATAAAATAAAACATTTGAAAAATTGAAATTTTTTATGAAAATACACACACAATTTTATCCATTTAACAAATTATGTTAACTTTTACTTACATATCTCAAGTTACGTTATTAAAATAACGGAAACATTTTTATTTGATTGAACAAACTTTATTTAAATTTAAGTATATTACTTAATTTGAACATTAATTAAACTAGGCGCTTTTACTTCACCTTTATCAAGTACTTCTAAAGATGAACCTTTGTAAGTAGCTATGCAACTATCATTTGTTTTAAGATCAGGAGCAACTTGTTCAAATATTTTCTTTTTAGGTGGTAAGAGGGCATCAGGATCTCCAGGATAATCTTTACAAACAACTCTATCACCTGGTACACTGTTAGCAGGAGGCACTAAAATTTCTACTTTTTCAGGGGTGGAAGCACACATTACCATTGCTTCAGATGTTACACCTCTCATTTTGGCTGGTTTAAGATTACACAAAACAACAACAAGGCAATTTTGCATTTCTTCCAAAGGTACGTACTTAACTAAACCAGAAACTACAGTCCTTGGTTTATTTTCTCCAACATCGATTTCTTCAACATATAAGCTTTCTGCATCAGGATGCTTTTTAGCAGATAATATACGGCCAATCCTTAGATCTAATCGACTGACATCCACAGCTTTTTCATCAGCAGCAGGTTTTTCTTCTTTGGCTGGTTTTGATTCTTTCTCTTTCTTTTCTTTTTTCACTGCTTTCTTTTCAGCATTGGGTGCCTCAGCTGTTTTTTGTTTCTTTTCATTTTCTACAGCTTTAACATCTGGTTTTTGTTTTTCTTCAATTTTGGGGGCCTCTGTTTTTACAGCAGCAACTGGTTTAGTACTTGAAGGAACAGAATATTGTGGGATGTTATTCATTATCTCTAACTCAATAACTTTATTTTGCCAGTATTCTAATTCTTTCTTCAGCTCTTCATGCTTTTCTCGCAATTCCAACTCTTTCTGTGCATAAAGTTTTTGAACAGCAGCAGCTTTAAGGGCTGGGAGCTCATTTTGGATAAACTTTACCAACTCTTCTGCATGCTTGTTGTTCTGAGTTATTCGTTCCAGAATAGTTTTATTCTCCATCTTTAAACACCTGGGCTTTAGGAAAGAAAAATAACAGTTTAGTTTCACAAAAAATTGATAAATAAATAAATAAAAAAATACTAATTCTACTCTCATTTCACTCATTTAAATTAATACATATGACAATTATCAATTATTATACAGCTGTGAGATAATATGTGAGCTGCAACAGAGCTGTCTAAACAGTGAAAAATTCCGAAGTGGCCTAGGGAAACATTCCTCACAACCCCCACAGTATCAAAGTGTCCCCCCCCCCCCCCAAGACGTTTTCAGATTTTCTATTTATTAATGCCTGAAAGAGCAAATTTTCCTTTAGAGCTTACTTTCAGAAGCATTAACATAAAACATAAGAAGTTTAGGCTTTTCAGCAAGTTTGTAATATTGGCCAGACAAAAATCGTTTTAACCAATTTGCAGCAAACCAAAATTTATCTACAACTCAACTATGTTTAAGTGAAGCTTACTATCATGAGAAATTATAATAAACAAAATTGCATATACAAAGTTACTGTAATCAGGAGACATAATAAATGTAAAGCTTAAAGTACATTTTTTTAAACCTTAAATTTCTTTTTAAGCTGTTAAATTAATCTGCAAGGTCTAAAACAATTTGCAGCACCTTCTGCCGCATTACACTATTTCTGTTACTGGGTCTCATCAAGGGCAAAATTAGCACTGGCCACTAAACGAAAAAAAGTGGCTATTAAAAAATTGTCAGTGGCCACTTTATGGCCACAAGGAAAGAGTAGATTTTTTTTTTTTTTTTTTGCATTTATCAATTATTCTACTTTTGCTGGTAGAAATATGTTTATATTAACATATATTTATTTGGGTTTTAGATTAAATTTTAACTAAAGTTTACTGTTTAGAACTTTTAAATAAAAAAGTGGCCACTAGTTTAAAGAAAGTGGCCCCTTATAAAACTGCAACTTCTGGTCATTGGCCACCAATGAAATTTCACAGTTTTGCCCTTTAGGGTCCGAATAATCTGTAGCACAATGCTGCTTGCTGCATTGTTTCTGCTACTGGATTGTCCAACATAGCTTACTTTCTATCCATCCTCTCTACTTCAACTACATCAAGAAAAATGTCATCAATCTCTTTCTCTGTAAAGAGGAAAATTCAGACTGAAGTTTGTATCTAGCTTCATCTTTAGATTCATCACCATTCTGAAAACATCAAGCAGGGAATTTACCTAAAAAGTACTCTACATTCACAAAAAGATTTATTAGAAATTTTCATTCTCTCTATATTGAGACACGTAATAGAATATTTTCTGATATATTGAATAAAATGAAATCTTTTCACTGTTTTCCAAGGCATTAACTGCTTTTGAGGTAGCCATACAAATTAATAAATCAGCACCACTTTTCTGATTTCATATATATTACTAGCATACTTTATATCAGTTAAAAGAGAATTTTACAGAACATCCCGTTGTACAAATTTGCAGACTTCTTTGAACATATCCGAAAACAAATAATTTAAAATGTGAATTTTTGGCCATTCAGATTGCATAATTAAATTATGTTTTTAAAAATTGGAATCATGCAGTCTAAAAATAAACAATTAGCCTTATATCAAGATACAAGATCAAATGAAAGGAACATAGGGGAGACTGGTACACAGTGGACCACTTTTTCAATTAACATTTTTTTTCTCTTTAACAGACTGACCGATCTGTATGAAAATATTTTTGAATATTCCTTAAACCTTCTTACATCCATCATAATTTTCTCACAACATAGTTTTCAATACATTTTTCAAAAAAAAAAAAAAAAAAAAAAAAAAATTATATACACTTGTAAAGTGGACCACTATTAGGTATATCTAAAATACAATATAAATCTATTTTTCATTAATCTAATTCTTTTTTGTTGCCCCTTCACCCACAAAATAACATAGTAATATAAATTTTGAAGCAAAAACAAAAAATTAATTATATTTTGAAAATAATAACAGATTAATACAGGAACAATTGCAATTTAGTTGAAGTTATTACTTAAGTACAAAAAAAATCAGCGTACATTAAAATTTGCAAATGAAATTCCAAAGTACTTATGAGTAAGATTGAGCCTGGAATTTTCAAGAAATAATTTTGGGTCTGAGAGCAACATTAATCATTGACATCAACAGCAGATTCATCTACAGTTTCGGGAGAAATAAACTGATTTCCATTCAATTTGCATCTCATGAATCTTACTTGAATAGAATTATCAAAAATTAGACTACAGTTATATTTATCAAAGGCAGTAAATAAGAAACAAAATATTTCTTACTATGTTAAATAAATTGTTATTTTTATTTGTTTACTTTATTTTACAGTTAAATCTACTTTAAAACAATCTTTCTTTATAGAAAATAAGCAATTATTAAATATTTTAAACATTCTGCATTACAGGAGCAGAGTGGATTGTAGACCACTGTGCCCCAGGAGTGGGTGGTCCACTGTACCCCATGTTGAAGTTCAATAAATAATCATATTAATAATGTTTATAGCCTTCTTTTAAACATATTAACTTTAAAGTAAAATAAAAACAAGTATCTTAGCTTTGCAAAAAAGCTGTTTTATTTTATTTATCTACAACCTTTAATTACTAAAAAAATAAAAATATGATGATGAAAAATTTTAATTTTAGAAGCTCAAAACAACCAATCAGGATAAAATAGTTCAATCTGAGCTAAACATATTTTCTGAAGGCCATAAATAATCATTGCAGTGCTGTTGTCTATTAGGATAGAAGAGAAGCTTAAAAAAAATTTAAATAAATAAAATATTAGGGGGTGGTCCACTGTGCCCATAGGTCTAGTGTGTACCGGTCTCCCCTAATATTTCTTCTTTTCTTGTCAAACTCATGTGACATTTAGGCTCATATAACGCTTGGACCTGCATCTGTCTCATCTTTTCTGATGAAGGCTCAGCACCAATTGTGAACGGTCTCTTAATTGATGCATTACTGCAGCATATTTCGGATATGTCTCTAGGGATGACAACTTGCTGCTGTTATCAGATTATTTAACTTGGTTCTTAAAAAAACTTGTAATTACAAGCTATTGCTCCAATAATCATTTTAAACTTTTAACTAAAGAAAGCCACCTGGTACATACATGTTTAAGAATTTTCTGTATCAAATTTGGATTGCAGTTCCTTCAATTACTCTTTTCTTTCTTTTCAAACTTCTTTGTAAAGGATCAGGGTCCGTAAGCCGTGTTTTTGGCCCATGAAATAAGCCTAAACTCGATTTTGTTATACTGACTTAATTATTTCACTTTTTAATATTAGAAGGCTTATCCTGTACGATTTCAACAATAGTTTTTGCATTTTGTTCGGATTTATAGGATTTACACAAGTTCAAAGTTCGTATTATTCGTAGTTTTTGATGAAAAATATGCAATTTCTCCTCATTTTACCTCAATTATTTATAGGAGCACAATCGTCCAACACTTTCTTCTTTATATATATTATAAAATACATCAAAATGTACAATATATGTAAAAATAAAAGTGTTGCAAAGTTGCACTCATAGTAAAATATTAAAAAATATATTAAAAATTGAGATAAAATTAGGTGAAATTGAGTATTTTTCATCAAAAACTATGAATAATATGAACTTTGAGCTTGTGTAAGTTATATAAATCCAAACAAAATGCCAAAAATATTGTTGAAATCGTAAGAATAAAATATATTCGTTAATATTCAAATATATACCTAGTTTTTTTAATAAAAAAAATATTCAGGACTTCTTTTTGAAATGTCGGGTCAACTTTAACCCGACCTGAACCTGAACAGGGGCGCCATTTCAGAACTTTCTTGGGGGGGGGCAAAGTTTTTTTTAAGGTAGTGGCATACCCCCCTCCCCCCTCCCCCGCAACCTCTCCGAACGAGAAGCGTTTACTGAATCATATATACAGAGACAGCAATACTTTTAATACGGAATCTCAAATGACCTCTGAAAAATTCCGTTTAAGACAGGTTTTCGTCTTAGCAAGTAGAATTTTAAAATATTATGAAAGTTTTCAGTTATAGACGAGTACCGTTTTTTTTTTTTTCAGGTATTCTTTAAGACTGTTAAAACCTCCTTTCTATAAAGCACTTCTGAAGAGCATAGGTGTATTACAGTGAAACGTGTCTAAACGAAACGTGTCTATAACATAATTCTTTCTCAAACGGACAAAAAAAATCAAGTTTCGACGAAAAAAACGCAATACAATTATACTTTCTAAGATGGAGATCTGTCTAAATTGGAGATTTTTTACAGTCCTTTTCAACTCTATTTTTGCAGGTTTTACTACAGGGGCACCTTTTCATGAGTTTCTTGGGGAGGGGGGGGGGGGACAAAATTTTTTTTTAGAGACAGAGTTTGAAATATCGTGCAGGATTGCCCAAATCGTGCACAAAATAGAAATAGGCCCCACAATAAAAAATGCAGTGTGAGATTTTGCCTGCTTATCTTAACTTCTTTCACAAACATTTGATACTTCTGCGAATATATTTTTAATTTCAGTGGTAGTCCGCGAACTTTTCTTCTTTTTTTTTTATGCAAATGCAATTCGTCAACCGATCGCGGTAAGCATCGCGAATTTTACGCATTGGAATTAGAAAAAATAGTTAATTTGGCAAAATTGGTCACTGAAAAAATCGTTAATTTTTTAAAACGACCGTGGAAAAATATTGAGAATTTCGCCAAAGATCACTGAAACAAATAGAGATGTTTGTCAATCGAATGCAGAAAAAATCGCGAATTTAGTATAGCTAATGCGGAAAAATATTGCGAAATTCGTCAAAAGATTGAACAACAACAAATAAAATCGCTAATTTAGTCAAACAGTCGCGCAAAAAAGGGGAATTTCGTCAAAGATCGTGCAAAAAAATCTACTTTTGTCTCTCGGCTGTGGAAAATGACTTCCAAATTTCAACAAACGATCGTAGAAAAGAGTTGCGAATTGCGTCAAAAGATCGCAAAAACAAATAGCGAATTTCGTCGATCAATTGCCAAAAAAAAAAAAAAAAATCGTGAATTTCGACAAATGGTGGAAAATAATTAGTCAACGATCGGAATTTCGTCAAAGATTGTGCAAAAAAATAGCAATTTTTGTCAGTTAGTTGCGGAAAAAGACTCCCGAATGTTAACAAACGATCGTAGAAAAGAGTAGCGAATTACGTCAGAAGATCGCAAAAACAAATAGCAGATTTCGTCGATCAGTTGTCAAAACAAAAAAAAATCGTAAATTTCGACAAATGGTGGAAAGAAAAATTGTCAACGATCGGAATTTCGTCAAAGATTGTGCAAAATAATAGCAATTTTTGTCAGTTGGTTGCGGAAAAAGACTCCCGAATGTCAACAAACGATCATAGAAAAGAGTCTCGAATTTCGCCAAAAGATGGCGAATTTCGTCGATCGGTTGAAAAAAAATGTCGCGAATTTAGACAAAGGATTGAAAAATCAATTCCGTCAGTGATTCACAGAAAATAGCAAAATTTAGAAAATTATCACCAAAAAAACAATCACGAAAAAAGTCGTGAAATTCAATCGGTCACGAGATAATCACCACACGAACACCATCAAGAAGTTACGAAATTTGCAAATGTTGTAATCCATAGGTATAAGAAAATTTCCATTGATGGTTTTCTGTCAGTAAAAATTGAAATAATGGCAGAAAATGATGTCCGCAGTCATTTTCTGCCTTCCTCTTCAGACTATGATCTAAATTCCATACAATTCAGAAATCTGCAAAACCCTTGGTCTCAGGTCCCTTGCTCCTGTATTGGGTAGGGCTAGGGCTCCTTTAATACATAGGTATATATAGGAGCCTTAGGTGGGGCAACACGATCCAATCAGCAGTACGGATCGAGCCGGGTTGACGCGGCTTATTTTCGCTGCGGGTCAGGTTGATTTGGAACATTTGACTACGGTTGGGCATAGATGTCCCAGTGGAATATTTTTTATTCTATTAGTACAACTTTTTCAAATCTGTCATACACTTATATTAGGATATTTTCAAGAGAAATCTGTCACAAGGATTTTTTTTGGAAATTGTAGAACGATTAATGCAAAATTAGTAGTCAATCCTCACCCGTTATCAAAGGGTTAATTGTTTCGGATTCAAGTTGGGTTTTCACTATTTTGAGTTGGGTTCGTGTTGCCCGAGTTTTCAAAGAAATACTAAATATTTTCAGATGAAAAAAAAATAATTTTTCTACATAAAAGATAAAATTGTTATTAAAGATATAATTGTAGTCTACACTTTTCCAAATCATATTGAAATATGGATTAATTTTCTTTCATTTCGGGCGGGGTTGCGGTCAATTAAATTTTTTTGGACGTTTCCGGGTTTACTGGAAATTAGTTCTGCATCGGCTACCCGAAATGCATTTCGTTTTGGGTTTGGTTGATTCATTTTTTTTTTTTTTTTTTTTTTTTTTTTTTTGCGGGTCGAGTAAACTTTATACGCTTCGGGTTATGCTTTGACTCTTTCGAATCGGGTTCGAGATGAACCGATTATACAAAAGGAGGTTTTGAATAATTTTCAAATGAAAAAAACTATAATATATTTGAATATTAATGGGTGTATATATGTGTTATTTTTTGCACATAAGCGGTAAACTTGTAGATTACTTTTCCACAAATGTATTAAAATATACATTCATTTTCTTTCACTTCAGGGGTTCAAGTATGAATATTTTGGATTCGGCTTGAAGTCTATCGGATTAAAGTCAGGATTCGGGTCGGTTACAACCAAATCTGGACAGGACTCTAGTGTCAGGCTGTGAAGATTTTTAAGAGCATACTGTATATATAATATCATTTAATAAAGCAAATGATTTAATATCATTATAACGATTGGAGTAAATATAATGTGACACTAATAAAACAAAATTAACAAATCATATAATTAGGAAATTGAATATACACCCCCACCCCCTGCCCCCGAAAAAAAATATAAAATTTCTCCTTAAATTTTTGGCTAAAGAGAAAATTTATCACTAAAATTCTAGCCTTGGGGATAACGAGTTTTCTTTTAATACTGCTGTACACAGCTCAGAAGCAATTCATATATTTTTTTCTCGCATATATTTCTAAAACTAGCCAAAATACTCATTAATAATAAATGTCCCACTTATAGAATGTCGCAATTGCAAGGCTTTAGAAAATATTTCAATGTTTAAGGCGGAGGGGGTGGGGGGATCTAAATCTACAATTAGATTTTAAAAAAACATAAATTTCGGAAAGGTAGTTTTAGCCCCCTGGGTTCCTTCCTTCCCAGTCAACATATTCAGTTTTGTGGGGAAGGATATATCAACAGTTTACATTTGTATTTATAAAAGAGATATAGTTAAGATTATTTTCAAATTTGACCTTATTTGAAGGAGTAAATTTAGCTTTAAAGGTTGCCAGTGCCGAAAAAAAAAATTGCGTTTTCAAGAAAGAAGGTGGAAAGAAGGAGAAACATATTACTCTAAATTGTACTTCTTAACATATTCAGTCATAAAATGTGGATATCAAGTAGGGGTGCACAACATTTATAAGAGGTAGACCAGTCAAAAAAATGACTGGATTGTCGAGAGCCAAAATCCGTAGTGTGGACAAAATTTTGTTTTGGGGAAGGAGGAGGAGGATCGGCCTAAAAGTTCATAAAAATGTTAATTTTAAAAGAGGGTTAGCCCCCTATACTCAACCACCTCTTTAGTCAACATAACCCAATTCAGTTGGCAAGGATGGAAAAAATTTACAATATTTGCAGTTTTTCCCTAGTCATTGAAGAAATTCATGATTTTTATGCGCCCGTTCGGCAAAATTTACGATTTTTTCGTGCCCGATCAGCGAAATTTGTGATTTTTTCGCACACGATCGGTGAAATTTATGATTTTTTTCACACCCGATCGACGAAATTTACGATTTATACGCACCCGATCGGCAAAATTCGCGATTTTTACGTGCTCGATCGGCAAAATTTACGATTTTTACGCGTCTGATCGGCAAAATTTATAATTTATACGCACCCGATCAGTAAAATTCATGTTTTTTACTCGCCCGATTGGCGATATTCGAGATTTTTACGCACACGATCGGCGAAATTTACGGTTTATACGCACCCGATATGAAAAATTCCCGATTTATACGCATCCGATCGGCAAAATTCGCGATTTATACGCACCCAATCGGCAAAATTTGCGATTTTTACGGGCCCGATTGGCAAAATTTGCGATTTTTACGCGTCTAATCGGCGAAATTTGACGAAATTCGCGACTTTTTCGCGTCCGATCG
Organism: Maratus michaelseni; assembly: GCA_963931845.1. Classification (NCBI taxonomy): domain Eukaryota; kingdom Metazoa; phylum Arthropoda; class Arachnida; order Araneae; family Salticidae; genus Maratus; species Maratus michaelseni. Next base: position 108,946,540 of record OZ007597.1, on the reverse strand, counting down.
GCGAAATTGATTCCCGAGCCACCAGTAAACTCATCGCGGGCCACAGGTTTTGCATCGCTAGTCTAGCCTGTAAAAACTGATAAATTTTCTGAAATTTCAGATTTCTTGGGGGGGGCAGTTGCCCCTCCCAGCCCCCCCGAAATGGCGCCCCTGAACCTGAAACATTTAAAGTCATCCTGACTAGCTGTAAAATCACATAACTTGACCCAATGCAAGACTCTACCACATGCTGAAGATTGTGCAAATGGAAAGATACGAGCCATACCTTTCCCAAAATGGCCTGTCCCCTGCTCATAATATTGAAAATTTACATTATTACAGTAACGTTTTGCTATGGAAAGACTATGAACATAGATTTAGATAAGGACTTCTAACGAAATAGTGTTAATATCAAGTCGCGACTTTGGAACTAAATGGCAGTTGGCATACAACTGTGCTAAGGTAGCGCCACATACAAACAACAAACCGAAACTGTCACCAACAATGTTTTGCATTGCAATATAAAGAGAGGAAGCAGAGAGGAAATTTTAGTCTTTTTTGTAGTTTGACTGTTCTCACAGCTGATATTTTGTTAATGGGAGGGGAGTTATTTTAAGAAACATATTTATTTCAAAACTTTAACTATACACATGATACAGGGAGGAAAGAACAAGTCAAACTGCAAAAAAGATGAAAATGTTTGCTTTCCTCTCGCATATTCAGAAATCCAACCCCTTTCCTTGGGAGAAAGGGCAAAAATTTCAAAGGGGATGATTATTTTAGATGAGTGGTACTTATATAAGATGATGTAGATGAACTGAGTTACCTTACTATAAAATAAGAACAGTGTTTAAACAAATATATATTAAATATTTTAAAGTATTTGCTAAGTATGGGGGACAGTGGGAGGGGAAATAGAACTTTTGGGAGAAAGAAGGGTATTTTAGATGATTGATTATTCATTAATTGTTACTAAAGATAAACAGATACAGCAGATTTTTTAAAAATAGTTTTAAAGATTTTAAATAGTGTATGTGTGGGAGAAAGGGGAGGGGGGGGGCGAGCATTTTTGGAGTAGAGAGAAAACTTAGGTGACAAATCATCTATTTATTTTCACTAGAGAGCAACAAATAGGGCAAAAGATTTCTTCAAATAAGAGTTTCACAAATTTTAAACTTTGTATTCTCGGGATGAGGGGGTAATATGAATTTCAAAGGAAGGGGTTTGTAATTTAGATGATTTGTTATTTATTTATTGTTAATAGAGAGCAACAAATAGAGCATATATTTTTTAATAAAGTTTTAAAGATTTTAAACTTTGTATGCTGAGGGGGAGTAGGAGAATTGGAGGACTGATTTTTTACTTATTGTTGTTATATTACTAGCGAGCAGTAAGGCCAGAAGAATTTAAGATTATCAAGATTTTTAACTTATTGTGTTGAGGATGGCAGAGAAGGGAATCAGACATTTCATGTGGGGGAGCGGGGGTATTTCATTAACAAAATACGAAATCAAAAGTGGAAATCTGCCAAAATTTTCAAAAAATTGAAATGCTCTTCCTTGGATTTTTAAAACAAATTTTTTGAGCAAAAAAAAAAAAAAAAAAAAAATTTGTGTGTGTGTGTGTGGGGGGGAGGGGGGGGGGGACTTATATTTGGAAATGTAAAAGAAAATCAAAATTGCTTGAAAGTGGGAGGGGGGGCTTACTTTCGGGATTTTACAGTAAACTTATTTTACTTAAATATGTTTGTACTTCACGATTTCAATTATAATTTTTAGTATTTAGGAAAACTTTCATTTAAAACTTGCAAATCAAGCTTTTATCAATTTTTTCTTTATTTAATAATTAAATAGTGAAAGAACATGCTTTGGTTATCACTAATTCGGTTTCTGAACTCGTAAGTGTAAGAATAATATAATATGACTAAGAGAAAAATAACAAAAAAAAACTGGTAAATGCAAAATGTACTAAACAAACGATTGCACTGCCATTTTTTCCACTGAGACGTCATTAGAATATTGCCCATTGCAGCCCAACACTATCAGCCCCTCATTTTTATTTTTAAGAACAGCTGCAACACTGTTTTTATTGCCCCTATTATTACAGGCGCATTGTCTTTACTAAAAACAATGCAGAAGGAGGATTTTAAGGAGAAAAGGGGACCCTAAATATTTTAAAAGAATTCTAGATGTTTCACTAGAAAAAATGTGACAGATAATTTTCAAAAAGATCAAGTTGAGTTTACGAATTGAAAAGTGTTGGAGCTAGTGTGTCCAACGATTTTAAAGATGCTGTTCGGGAGAAACGGCAGCTTAATTTTTCGTTACTGTTTACTTGCAGTGGGACAGTCTACTCATTTATAGCTCAAAGATTTCCACTTTTGATATCGGGGGACACATATCTATACAAATAGTAAAATAAAGGTTCGACCGTATAAGCACAATCAAGAAGTATGGTGGACTAATAAAAACAGCATTAAAAAGCATCCAGCTGCTTGTTTATCTTTCAAAATCAAAACTATCGCATTATACATATGGCAGACAACCATACGAAATCAATTTACAATTCTAGTCAATTACGAGATGTTTTGCTAAAAACAAAGCCGAGTCTAAAACATGTTTAAATAACTTTAAATGAAATTAATAAAGAGGAAAATAGCAGAAGGTTAAACATTATAAATTACATAATCATAAACGTAGTATTTAAATTTACCTTTAATAATGCTGATCTGAAAATGTTAATAAAAGAGAATTTTAATACAGTCCATTTACTGAATACAAGCATAGCACAAACATTAAAACAACTTCATCCTCAAAATCTGATATTATACAATAAGACCCTTTGCACAACAGGAGAAAACACTAAAATTAATTACCTAATTATTTCTTTTGATTTAAATTAAAACGAAACACGTTTCAATTATTTACTTTTTTTCCACAGTTAAATTTCTGTCCTTGCAGATACAGTTGTTGTTGTTGTTGTTGATTCGACCCGAGGGCCCGGTGAGCAGCTGTTTATTTCTATATAGCTGTCTTATTCCACAAGTATCAACTCCTACCTGAGGTGAACCGATCCGAGGAAAACAGCAATCAACGACCGCCAAACACTCCAAACAAAACCTGATAGACCCCTACCCAGCGCCATCAATATCAATCCAACTCGGACACTGTACATAAATCGCATTCAACAACTGAGATAACAAAACTATATGATCTCCACCTTTACGCCCAGTCACTCCAAAAAGATCCTCGTACGAAGTATTGCTCAAAACCTGCATCTTGCGAAACACAATTTCGCGCAATCCCGAAAACCACTTACATCGCAACACCAAATGCTCCTCAGTTTGTTCCTCCAAACCACAAAGGTTACACGTCGATATCCCTCTACCAAGAAACCTCTTACGCCGGGTCTGTGTTAGAATAGTCTTCGTTAAAAACCTTGCAAATATAACACCACTTTTCCTTTCTAATGAATGATGAGGATGCCCTATGCTACCATAGTCCCAACAACGACCGGTACAGTTATTCAGATATTGCTCCCACTCCCATTCAGATTCTGTCTGTTTATTATTCCTCACATTCGTCATCCAATCTTCAGCCGAAAACCACGGAATCCGTACGTTGCTGAAAGGTCCATTCCTAGCCAACCTATCCGCACACTCATTTATCTCAATCCCTTTATGCCCAGGTACCCAGATGAACGCCATGTTATACTGATCATTGCTTTTCCTATTAATCTCTTCTCTCAAATGCGTGATAATAGCAACTGATTTTCGATTAACCTTTTGTAGGGCCTGGAGAACGCTTTTAGCATCCGTGAAAAACATATATTCCCCCCTGTCCACCGTATAAAATTTAAGTGCAACCAATAAAGCCATGGCTTCAGCCGTGAAGATCGTATTGATATGCGGAATTTGAAAAGCCAACTGGCTACCTGTCTTCTGATTCATCATCCCAATTGTAGTCCTATGAGTGTCTTTTGAAGCATCAGTCGCAATGAACGTGGCCATGTTTTTATACGTCTGAGCAAAGTTATGGAAGGAATTCTTGATCACCTCATCCGGAAAGTCTTTATTTTGAAATGCCCATGTATTGACTACTATCCGACAATGCTCACTGATTTTCGTCCCCCATTTATAATTTACCAACTCATTAATTTCCGTACCATACCTCCTGAGTGTATTTAGTTCCCGGTACAGTAGATCAGTCGAAAGCATTTCCGTATGATCCTGGTATTTGACTTCTGAAATAGACCGTTTGGTAGCAAGGTACTCAATCCTCTGTCCGCACCTCCACACCCCACTTTCCTGTAATAAGACCGGGATTGGGCACCACTTAGGCAAGCCGCTAGCCCACCGTAAAGCCATATTGTGGATAACCTGGAGTTGCCGACCTTCCGTTTTGTTCGCATGCGTCAGAATCCGAGGATTTCCTTCTAACAGAACTCCCATCATACTCCTTGTAATACGCAGTAAATGATTAGTCTCCGTACCCCAACTCATCCCTGCAATAACTTTTATCAAATTCAGTCTCTTGCTAGTTTTTTCCCTTAACATGGCAATATGATCTTTTAAGTTCCCCTGGCGATTAAAATAAAACCCTAATACTCGAAGGGAATCAGAAAAATCCACCTCCTGTCCAAGCACCTGTAAATGGTTTTCCTCTACCTTCCTCCACCGCCCAATCCTGATGATTTGGCATTTGTTGGGATTTACCTCCAAGTTCCAAGCCTGAAGCCATTGAATCACCCTGGCAATGTTCTCCTGTAAAATCCCTTTGAACCAAACTACGTCATCATGAGAACCATAAAGAAAAATGTCATCAGCATAAACAACACAATGTATACATGAATCAAAGATTTCGAAGATATCCGCTAGATAAAGTGCAAACAGTAAAGGGGAGAGAGGACTTCCCTGTAAAAGACCCCTGTGATACTGGAATGGAGCAGACAGCGAACCCCTCCATTTCACCCGAATCCTCAGCTCTTGAACCAGATTCCGAATTAAAACACAAAGATCACCATCAAGTCCCAGCTTTTTTAATTTGAAGAGCAATCCATCCCACCAGACATTGTCGTAGGCCCCTTTGATGTCTAATGCCACCAAATAACCTTTCCGCTTTGAATACCTTGCCCTACTAATATCTCTATAAATTTTATATGCCGCAGCCTCACAGTCCCTAAATGGGATGAAACCATAGTGATTCTTATGGAAAATCTTCTTTTCCATGCACCAATTAAGTAAATTGTCCAGGATCATTTTTTCAAAAATCTTTTTGCTAGTGACAGTTAAAGCTATGGGTCTATAACCCCGAACATCATTCCTATTTTTTCCAGGTTTCTTTATAGGGAGCATAATCACCTCTTTCCAAACCTCTGGGATATTCTTTTTCTCCAAAATTGCATTGTACATATCTAGGAGTGTTGTCAGCGTCCTAATTTTCAATTTTTTAAAAAAGCTCATTTTTATGCCATCAATACCAGGGGTCGTGGATTTGCCCTTACTGATAGTGTTTTGTAAGTGCTCCAATGTGAATTTAAGTTCCATTCCATCATTCCCCGAAAAGTCGATTGGAATACCTTGTACCACCGGACTGTTTTGAAACATTATGGATAGGGCATTCGCTTGGAAGGTAGCGTCAGGCGGACAATTCGGGAAGCAAAAATCCGTGTTCACCTCCCCTTCATATTTTTTCTTGATGCCGCGAATGATTTTGAAAATTTTTGGCCCCCTACCAGCCTCTCTGACCACTGTATCCCAAAATTTTTTCTTGTCCTTTTTAATTTCTTTTCTAAGCTTAGCATTGTACATCTTGTATTTAACCCATAAATCAAGCTGGCACTCCCGAACCGCTTTCCGATAATAGTACCGTTTCAGCGCCAACAGCCGACGAGTCACCACTCCCCACCACGCCGGAAGATTCCCACTACTAATCGGAACCCGCTCCTTACAATGTTCTATAGTCTGGGTAATAGTTTTTGTCCACTTATCCAAATCATCCCCATTTTTATGTTCACCGACACCAGCCACCGCCGAGCCAACACGATCCCAATTAACCAGTGTCAAAAATTCCCTCCTGACCTCATAACCACTATTCGATACCTGAATCTCAATGGGATAGTGATCAGAGCCCATCGGATCCGAATGAACAACCACATTGCACTCACCAGCTAACCTACTCGACACCATACTCAAATCTAGGAGAGATCCGCTACCTCCGCCAGAAAATCTCGTTACCTGGTCCGTATTCAGGAGCACTACATCATTCCGATTAATCCAGTTAACAAGATGAACCATTTTTTGACCTTTCGGGTTTGTTCGCCAGTTGAGAAAATTAATGTTAAAATCACCAATAATGAAGTAATTCTCACCAATCATATCTTTTATGTTTTCCAACCAATTCGTAGCCCCGAAGCCTTTGGGAGCGTAAATATTTATGATGGAAATCCACCTCTTTTTAAACCAAATTTTAATCCCTTGCGCCTCATGATCCCGGTCAATAGCAGGCAGGTTTATGATAGTAACTGGAATCTTCTTTTGGACTGCTAAAAACAAACCTCCACCCCCTCTCACTACATTTCCAATCCGATCAGCACGAAAAATGTTCCTATCATTAAACAATAATTTATGCTTCTCCTTGAGCAGAGATTCTTGAAATGCCCAGACAACACTCTTACGAAAAAACCCAGTATGAAGCCAGGGTAAGTTGGCCCGAATACCTCTAATATTCCAATGTATCAATAAAGTATCCATACAACACAACCCGACAAAAACAGGTAAAAAATCAACCACCAAAAAATACAAGAATTAAAACAAACACTTACCCCAAAAATGACTTTACAAAACAAACACCAGAAAAACAAACAGTCCATAAACACATAATGACCATACGACATTTACCAGCATCCCATTGATCCAACATCGTTATGTCTCTCCCGAATCCGTCATCATGTCCTCACTCTCCACAGTTATATTAATCTGAGACTGTACTCCTTGCTGACTTTGCTCACCCATCTTGAATTTTTTATTTCTCAAGCATTGATATAGCTCCGTCATGACATCTCTGTGTACAACTTTATTTTTACCAGGTGCTTCTTTCGTATTTTCCTCCAGAACGTTTTCTTTTCTCTCTACAAATATCTGCTGCATATTATCTAATACTTCCCAAAAGTGCGTAATGAAATCCATTATCTGTTGAAATTTATCTTCTATAACCATCGCCAATTTATGAATATTACCGTCCATATTTGCTGTTTCCACATGTTGTTTCGTCTTAGCCGCGTAGCTGTTTGCTGGCCTTGAGTTGGATTGTCTTCTTGCTTCTGCTAGCGTTATATGCTTTTCGCATTTAATTTTTAAAATTTCAGCTTCTTTTTTTCTGGTTTCGCATTCGATGTTGTCTGCTTCATGTTGCTTACCGCAATTAGCACATCTTATTTCTACTTCATTACAGTTTATTTCGGGGTGAGATTTTCCGCATCGTTTACAGATTTTTTCATTTGGACATTTGTTACTGCCGTGCGTATAACTTTGGCACACATTACAGCGCCTCGGACGGTCAATAAACAGCCTAATTCTTTGTCTGATATAAAACATTTTAACATATTCCGGGAGTTTATGGCCGTAAATTGTAATAAGCACCGTTCCCGTGGGAACCATTCGTCCCTCTTGTCTTGTTAGGAATCTCTTAACATTTTGGACAACAATATCATTTTCCTCCTCTAGTTCTACCTGGATCTCTTTTAGCATGATGTCTACATCCATTCGAAAGATTAGAAATCTTGTGGTGATGTTTTCGTTCATTAGGTTATGTTTGACCTGTCTTTCAAATATTTTTTTTTTTGTATGATTTCCCGCGCACATTCATAACTTTTCGTCGTTATCAGGATTTTATTATTTCGAGTATATCGAAATGTATCTATCTCGCTATGTCTTTCAAAATTCTTCTTAATTTCTTGTTTCACTTGAATAGGGTTTACTTTTTGAAAAGCTCCTTGTAGGCATTCTGTGATAATTACATACTCTTGGAGTTCCGGAATAATTTCAATTTGTTCACCTGCTTCTCTACCGTCATTCCAATTATACTTGTTGTAATCTTCTTTGTCCAAAACAGGACTAGCTTTAACTTTGACCTCAGACCCCGCCATCGCTGTCGGAGGTATTCTGAGACCTTCTCGCAATATAGGACTCTATGTCGAAAACAAAAAAATTCACCAAATCTGATAAGTATGACCTAACCCTTTTTGAAATATCACAAAAACCACTCCTAAACTCACCACCACTAAACAAACTAAACACAAACCACGTAATTGAAATAACCGCCGGAGCTAGGAAAACGTACTCGCTCACCGAGCCCCACCGACCAAGCTTTCCAGATACAGTGCTATGTTTACTTTCTCACTGATTCTATAAAACAAAATATGTGCATATCCAGGCATTCTAAATTTTTCGTAACTACAAATTTTATGAAAAATCTGTATCTTAAATGTCTTTGGAAAAATCTTGAAAAAAGTAATGTAAAGGCATTAGTTATATCGCCCATATACGCAATAAAAATAAAAAAGGAATAAAAACAGTTAACACGATTTATTTTCCGTACTAACATAATTTTATATAATAACTAACAATGTTTTAAAAGCATACAGTTGATCTAAAACATTTATTATCAAATGCAATAATAAAAAATGAGTAAGATTTATGAAAAACTTGTATATTTATATTAGTGTGATTGTTGGTTGTTATCATTAATCAGCTGATTGGTTCGATGCCAACCAATGGTCAATGGTCAATGCCATTGTCAACTAACGTCTATTGTTTTGGTAGAGGAAGAAATGAAGTGAGTTGGTGGTTTAGTTATCATTTATTTATTTTTGAACAAATTTATTAGATTTATTAAATTTCAGCTGTGACTTTATTAACTACAAGAACTCTTATTGTCAGTTTATAGAAGCTGTTGAATTTTATAATTTATAACAATTGGCATTGGTAGCCATCAAGGTTTTCATTAACTTCTTAATTAATCTAGTGCAATGATCATCTACTTTACAACTCCGTATTGAACATATTTATTGTATTGTATGTTTATCTGTCAAACGCTCTTTGCAATATCATGTGAATCGACCTATCTGTTTTGATGAGAGTACGGTCGTCATGACAGGTGGTTTTATGATGTCATTTAAAGAGCTACACGATGAATGTCCAGTCTCTTAAAAGAGGATTACAGAATGATGAGTCATAAGTATGCGGTAGAAGGTGAGAGTATAAGCCTCAGAGATCGGTCTAGGTAATTATTACAAAAAATAGCGTGAAAATTAATGGAGTGAGGTGTGTTAATCGCATGTTTGTCAGATGTTTACGCATGCTGTTTTCTTACTAATGCATTTCATCTTGACTGTTTTAGTTATTTTTTAATTATTTTCTTGAGCATTTCTTTATCGTTAATGTTATTGGGAAATTTATTTAAGGCTAGCAAAATACAGTATGACATTACTAAAGTTCTCAGTCTTAACTCAAAGCCTTTTTACCGTATGGATATCTTATTATGATGAATTATATTTAAAAATTCTGTTTTTATGTTTAAACTGTTGTCATACTTTCAAAAACAACATTGTTACATTTAAAATGCATGTAGTGCCTTCTGTAATAATTAATCGACCTAATTAATGTTTATTTTTACCAATACATAGGGTAGATGTGCCAGTAATGGACACCCTTAAGGAATTTCTTTTAAAATTATTTTTTAATTAATAGTTATAATTATTATAGTCTACTTTTTTAAATATTATATTAATCTATCAACAATATATAATCATGCTCATAGTCACATTTCCCAATGTGGGTCAAAATTTAATTGTAAATAACAGAAATAAATGAAAACACCCTAAATTCCAGTAATGGACACCCTCTCTTCCAGTAATGGACACCCCACAAAAAATATAAGGTAATTGATTTTATGATTGTATTTAAAACCAGAATTTAATGAAAGCATGTTAATAAAATAAAATTCATTTTCAAATAAATTTAACAATTAAAATATCAATAATTAATAACATATTTATGAGAATAATTCTCTGTTTAAATTAATTATTGTCATTATCACAAGATCAATATTTTAATTATTTTAGATAGAAGGTTTAAATACTAACTTTCAAAGAATTATATTTATCAAATTATTAAGTCATTGAGGGGGGAGGGGGTTTAGAAAGGTTATTATTTAACAAAAAAAAAGTATTTGAGTACCAGTGCATGGAATCATAATTCTTTTTATTCTTAACAGTTAAACTTCCTGAAACTGTTTTATATATTACTTTTAGCAATTTGTATAAAATATATCAAATAAATGAAAGTGTAGGTTGAATGTTTTTTAAATACTAAATAAAATGTTTTCAAAATAAAATATCCGAACTGACATTTGAGCCCCCTGATCTGCAGATTTACTATTTTCATTGCTACTATAAATTTAATATGTATGTAGTTATGTATGTAGTTCTTTTGTCAGAAATGAATAATGAAACATTTAAGACAGAAAATAATAGATTTTTAAGAACTTGTGTGACTTAAAAAATTGTCTTTTTTTAAATGGGGAGAGTGTGAACTCCACGAGCCCCTCATTTACCCATGCTCTTAAAGATTATTCTCTGCTTCCTGATGATGTTAATTGTCACATAAAATATGCAAGGTACGGTTTACAAAAAAATAATTTGATAGCAATCTTAGAAAAAATTATTAATTACGTAAAATTGGTAAAAACAGCTATTTATATATAAAAAATATATATATTATTACATTCTGGTAAGTAAAATTTAAAAATTAAATTTGACTACTTAGCTTTTCAGTTAAATAAAAAAATATATATGCACTATGAACATTACTGAAATTGCTTTTTCAGTAATGTCCACATGGGGTGTCCATTACTGGAAATTGACTAATTAAGCATTCCAGTAATGGACCATGGTCCTAAAACCTGAAAAATAAATGAAATTTTGTAAATTGTCATTAGTATGTAAAATTCAAAGTTTTCTATTATTGTCTAAACAAAAACATGCAGTTTTTTCAAGAAAATAAAAAAAATATCAATTGTTTAAGTGAAGCCAGCTCTTATCATGTTCATTAAGATTTTCACAGAAAATCTGCGGAACTGTGAAACATTATTTTCTGCTTCCTGATTGGTTTGATTAAGAATGTCAACAATAACCCAGATTATAAAACAAGCAAGGAGGAATAATGAAAAAATATATAAAAGTCTAAATTTTTATTGGTTATTTTTTTATAAATCGAAAACTTTGAAAGTGGCCCATTACTGGAAGGGGGTCCATTACTGGCACATCTACCCTATGTTTTTAATTTAATTTGGTACTTTTCGGTTAGCCGGGCGGGGCGCCAGTGATATAGTACATACATAAATACATATGTATATACATATATATATACATACATATATATATGTTTAAATATGTATATATGTAGATATGTATATATATGTGTGTGTATATATATATCACTGGCGCCCGGCTAACCAAAAAGTACCTTTAATTTTTACAACAAAACCCATAAATAAATGTCCTTTCTATGGCTTATACATAGTTTTTCACAACATAGTCTGCACACAGGGCCTGACTAATGCAGGGACATGTGGGGCATCTGCCTCAGTTCCCCATGGGTATACTTAGGATTTTTGTTAAAGAAAGCTAAATGTTAAAAATTGGCCATAAGTGACCAAACTTCTTACTTTGTTCAAATATTTAGGCAGGGGAGATGGCTCACCTCCCCTGCTTAAATATCCCATCACTCCCTCCAAAAAATGAACTAACTACATTATCAGAAAGCTGATGATTTACATTTTACTGCAATAATTAAGTAATCCATTGTTTTGAAGAGAAATTCATTATTAATGTTATCCTCGTAACAAGACAAAAGTTTTAACCAGGGGTGCAAAAATCTAGGCGCCGATGGCTCGATTCCCACCACTAAATTTTTAGTATTCTTCTCCTAATAAGAATACTGATAAAGTTAAGGTAAAGTATACTAATAAAATTTGATGAAGAATACTAATAAATTTTAGTGGTGGGAATTAGCCCATTGACACCTAGATTTTTGCACCCCTGATTTTAATGATGACCTATTGGGGACATTTTTCTTTTAGACATCTTATGATTGACATACATATGAATATATGATGACAAACAGCCGTGAATGATAGAAAGACCTTACATTTCAACGGCTCACGTAAGCCCTTATATTCTATCAAACTTATATGTCTTGTGATACCCTGTATACAAATATGAATAGTATCTAGTATGAAATTTATGTAATGCAGTTTAGTCACTTCAGCATAATTCAAGAAAATTTCCTATGGATAGAAAGGGGCATCCCAGAATAATGCTTGTCCCAGGTATAGGTGCAGATTCACGGTCGCCGGTCGCCACGTGGCGACTAAAGTTTTTGCTTTGGCGACTAACTTTCTATGTCTAAGTCGCCAGGTGTTTTACATGGATGCCCCCTGTACGGCGAAATCTGCCTTTTCGCCGAAAAGCATATTTTTGCTTTATTTTTTAATATGAATTCGGGGATTGTCCTCCATAATTCAGCGATATTTAGCTCTTTTTTCTATTGTCCATAATTAAACTAGTCGGATGTGTCAATCCCAAAACTTTCTTCTATCTCACACAGGTTTCGCATACACTAAAAAGAATCAGCACCAATTTATATTAAGGTCTAACTGAAACTCAAGTTTTATTAAATTCCGTGCAATATTTCTTGAGATATGACTATCGCTAAAATCGGGTAAATGCTGCATAGCAGCTGCACCTGCTGGGCGAATTTTACCAAAAACTAATCAACACCAATTTATATCAGAGACTAACTGAATATAAAGTTTCATTAAATTCCGAGCATTAGTTCTTGAGATAGAGCTATTGCGGAAATCGCGAAAAATGCTGCATAGCAGCGCCACCTGCCAGGCGATTTTTACCAAAAACTAATCAGCACCAATTTATATCAGGGACTAACTGAATCTAAAGTTTTATTGAATCCCGAGCATTAGTTCTTGAGATAGAGCGCCCACAAAATATTTGTCACATACAGACAGACAGAGTCACAGACAGACATTTTCTAAAAATAGTCAATTCGTGTTCAGGACCTTCTAAAACGTATAAATCCGTCGAAAACCGAAAGTCGAAAATTTTCATGAATCCAATACTTTCTTCTTGTAAAGATAGAAGAAAGTAAAAATATGATTGAACATGGATGCCACATTTCCACTGATTCGCAAATTTTCCGTTTTCTTCTTTAAAAAAAATCTTCAATGTCCGCATAATCAGAAAAAAAAAAAAAATCTTGTTGATATGTGTCGCGAATGAACTCTGTGGCGATGGTACACTACAATTAGCCAGCGACACAGTAAAATTCGTGCCGAGAATAGAATAATTTTGGGTCTACTCATTAAATCTGCAGCTCTGGGATTTTTCAGATATGTTCACATGTAGACATAGATTTTGGGATGCGATTCTTCCACGAATTAGCAAAACTCCTCGAATTATCATTATTTATTTATTTTTAATTTCTGTATATCAATTTGCCAATCAGTCATGAAAAGAAATCTGAAATTTCGTGAATCGGTCACTGAAAAATTTTGTAAATTTCATCAATCGCTCTCCAAATAAAACCAAGAATTTCATCAATCACTGATGAAATAAAACCGCGAATTTTGTCAATCGGTCGAAAAATAAAACCGCGAATTCCTTCAATTGGTCTCAAGGAAAAAAAAATTGCGAGCGAATTTTGAGAGCAAAAAAAAAAATGCCAATTTCAATGGTTGCGAAAAAACCGCGAAGTTCATCAATCGATTGCAGAAAAAAAAATTGTGAATTTCGTCAAGGAGTTGTGATAATAAAACATGAAAATTGGCGATCGGTCACAAAAATTGTATTTTTTTGTCTCTATAGGGATTTTAAAAAATCTTAAAAATCCTTAAAAAAAATCCCCTTGCATCAAAAGTTGCAATGAGGCTTATAGTATTCGATTTTTCTCCATCATCCTTGAAAATGTCAGAAATTGTTAAATGTTTTTTTATTAAAATCTAAAACCTAAAAGAAAATAAATCTTTTCGATATTTTTGCATATATGTGGGGTTTAATTTTCTCTGACACCACCTTAATAAATAATTCACTCAATTTACTTCAAATAAACTAGAAAACATCACGTTAAAATCAAACTCTATATTAACGAAAGTAACTACAAAGAAAGTTAAAAACACATGTAACAATACAATTAATGAACCATCTGGATTATTATATTACATCTTATTTAATCTAAAACATCTCAGTGTCGACGTCCTTAGTATAGTCCAAATACGACCATCTTAACTCACCAACTTCATCGACTCTGCCAAAGCTTCCCTTCAATCCAAAACACCTCTTTTGACTTTACCTTTTGAAATGTTGTTTGGAGCTTGCATGCTTCAACATAGATTATATGACGCAATACCACATGAAGTCGCTGATTGGCTTTGCCTCTGTCGTTTTAGTTCAAGCAGGAAAACAATTCTATTCCCACATTCGGCCATACTGACTGTCATCTGCCCTCAGGTGACTAATATGTAATACGTCTTCACCAAAAGAAATAAAAAATAGCAACTAAAGTTCTTTAACAAAACGTTTACGAAAAAAAAACACAATTCATACTACAGTAAAACCTCCATAACGGACACTCCCGAATAGCGGACACCTCTATTTAGCGGACACTTTTGTGATCCCCAAAACCTGTATATTTGTACATTTTTAACTCTCAATAGCGGACACCTCCAAATAGCGGACAAATTCTGTGCTCCCGAGGTGTCCGTTATTCAGAAGTTTTACTGTATTCTTAAATTTATCATCAAGTCTGTGTCAGTCTGCTGTCACAATTGGGATAATGTCACAATCAGGATTTCTTTAACTAAACTTCACCAGTATCAGTCCATGGCTTCATGTATTCAGCGCAAGTACTAGTAATCATTGGACCCTCTCTAATTCCAATTCTTTTCACATCATAGGTATCACCACTCTTTAACTTCACAACCTTGTAAGGACCCAAATACTTTGGTCTTAACTTCAAACCCGGACCTTGTTGTGTACGCTTTATAGCAACAATATCATTAAGTTTAAATTTATTAGGTTTTCTTCGTCTCAGGTTGTAGGTTTTGCGATTCTCATTTTGAACCTTTAAAATCTGTTTTTTCGCTTCTTTTCTCAATTCCTCACGATTATTTACAAAATCGGACTGTGTTTCAGCATTCAAAAGATTAGTAATTTCAATACACCTTTCAATCTTTTGTTTAACCTTAGGAATGTAAAAATCAGTTTCTAAGTTCTTTTCTGTTCGAACAACTGCATAATGACCCTTTTCATGAACAGCTTTGATTATATTCATTTGCATTTCCTCTGGGACAACCAACAAATCACTTCCGTTAACACATTTATAAAGAACGTTATTTTTTACTAAATAATCATCATAAGGTCTTACCCTCAAAATTTCTTTTATTGTTTTAATATAATCATCATTCTCTTGAGCCTGAGCAACTTTTAAAGTTAAACTATCCTGAACTGCCATACAAACAGGATTCCTACTCAATGCATCAGCATGCTTCATTTTAGTACCTGGCCTATGTTCTAGTTCATAATCAAAATCAGATAACATTATTACCCATCTCGCAATTTTTGTACTCATCTCCTTTTTATCCATAGTCATTTTAAATGCATTACAATCGGTAACTATTTCAAATGGAATGCCCAATACATACACTCTAAATTTCTTTAAGGCCTCTATCACCGACAAAACTTCAAATTCGTAACTAGTGCACTTCCGCTCAGATTCAGTTGTTTTTTTACTGGAAAAATACACAGGATGAAATATATTATCTACTGGGGACTGTTGCATTAATTCTGCTCCGTAGCCATCAATAGCATCACAATGAATTTCAGTTACACTTTTGGGATTGTATATTGACAGAACTGGCTCGGAAGACAAAATACTTTTAAGCTCACTAAAGGCTTTCTTTTCTTCCACATCAAATTGAAATTTAGAATCTTTCCTCAACATGTCGCTCAGAGGTTTAGCTATAACCGTGTAATCCTTTATAAACTTCCGAAAATATCCCGTTAATCCCAAATAACTTTGAATATCCTTGATACTTTTTGGTTCAGGAAAATTCATTACTGCTTTTGTTTTAAGTGGAGAAGGATATAATTTTCCATTCAAAATCCTATACCCCAAAAAATCAATTTCACGCCTCAGAAACATGCACTTTTTAATATTTAACTCTAATCCATAGTCAGATGCAGTCTGAAGAACAAGTTTAAGCTTTTCTAAGCCTTCAGTTTCATTTTTAGAAGGTATTATCAGATCATCCATGTATATAACCACTACATTGTCCTTTAAAAGATTTCGAAACACGTTATAAATGTATTTCTGAAAAACACTTAGAGAATTGGTCAATCCAAACGGGCACTTCAAAAATTCAAATTGGCCGTTATGAGTTACAAAAGAAGTGTACCTTCGAGAACCTTCCTCAACTTGTACATGAAAAAAACCATTTTTCAAATCGATTGTTGTGAACACCTCAGCTGAATGTAATTGATCTATAATATCATCTATGACAGGCAATGGAAAGTGTTCACGTATAGTCTTTTTATTAAGACGTCTGTAGTGAATGCAAAGTCTCGTTGTACCATCTTTTTTCTCAGCTAAAACCACCGGCGATGAAAAATCAGAAGAACTCTTACGAATAATTCCTTGTGCTAGCCACTCCTCAATCTGGGTTTCAACAATTTTTTTCTCACACAGAGGTAATCTTCGAGGGGATGAACAAATTGGGTTTTCATCAGTAAGGTTAATTTTCATTTTAACATCAACCGTTTTTAATTTTGTAGGCACGTAATTTTCAATTAGGGAAGACAATTCCGAACGCAAACCCTTATCAGTGACATAACTAAAATCAAGTTTAGGCTCATCTAAAACATTTACTATATTAACCAAAAAACTACTTGATTTATCCTACGTTTTGCACATTTTTACTTCATTTCCAGAAATTGTTAAAGTACCTTGATAAATAACATCAATGCCAATAATTAAATCGAAATTAATTGAACTATCATTAGCGACAAAAATGTCAACTTCAAATTTTGAATCATCCACCTCAATTTCTGCCTTGAAATAACCTGCTGGCCTAATCAATGTTTTCCCCAAACCAGTCAAACACGTATCCGTAGCTTTCAATTTGAACACATTCTTCAAATAATCATAAACACTCTTTTTTAAAAGTGTTTTCTGGCTGCCTGTATCAATTAGCGAAGTTAACTTCAATGAGTCTAATTTAACCTCTTTAAGAATTAAATCCTTGAAACTCGTTACAGTATTTATTTGAGAACGCTCATTCGAAGTCCTTACATCCTTTCTCGTACTACATTCAAACGATTTATGACCATACGAATTGCACGAAAAGCAAAGAGGGCCTTTATCCTTGTTTCTACAGTGAATGCTTTTGTGATTCCCCCCCCCCCCCCTCCCCCCCCCCGAAGTTGTAGCAACGAATAGCCTTTACTACCCTTGACCTGTTACCAGATTCCATTTCGGGTTTTGATTTTAGCTTAACACCAATCTCTGGTTTAACATTTTCGCTATCGGATCTTGTTTTTCCATATACTTTAAGCTTTTGCTTAAATTCGCTAATATCGTTACAACCATATAAAAATGATTTCTTAAAAACAGAGTCTTTAATACCACCGATAACATACTGAATTAAAGCAGAATCCTCTACATTTCCGCAAGAGCATAGTCGTTTCATATTTTAAAAATATTCATCAAGAGTTTTGCTATCCCTCATTTTCCTTTTACATAACAACTGATGCATTTCTGCAGAATTACAAACTGTACCAAATTCAGAAACGAGTAACGATTTCACTCTGTGCCACGAATTCAATTTGCTTTCACCTTCAATCAATAGTTTAGCTTTACCAGTCATACGGCATTTTGCTAAAATTAATTTATGCAAGTCACTTAAATTGAATAAAGAGATTACGTCCTCAAAATCAGAGATCCACTTTTCGATACTTTCATACTGACTACCACTATATGTCGCAATCATATTTTCAATATCACTAATGCCGATAGATAGTTTTAAAATAAAGTCAGGGGTTAAACGTTGTGTCATTTCATTTTTATTGCTAGCAGAATAATTTATTTTAGAACCAGAAGCAATATCATTAATTTTATTGCAAGAGTTATTACCAGCACCAATGCTAGCATTATTTTCAGTCACATTTAATAGTTCAGTTTCATCATCACTAATTTCATTATCTTCGGAAATTATCTTTGACCTCAATACATTTAGATTACACAGGCAAGAAATAACCCTGACAACTATATCATCGAAAGTACCAGAATTATCAATACATAACACATTACAAATCGTAATTAGTTCGTTTACTGAAAATTCATCTTTAATTTTCTGAACTTTTCCATTATATTCATCACTATTTACTTCAAACGGAAAACCCGTAAAGTTTCTAATTCTGGAACGATTTTTTCTATCACCTTCATGGCCAAAAATTAAACAATGCAAATTCTTAATACTGGATGTCTTTTCAGTTTTTAAAGAAATAACTAATTCTTGAATATCTACTAACTTTGACATGATAAAAATAGGTTCAAAAATCTCAATTTAAATGTAAAGTCCACTCATAAAATTCAGAACTCAATCTATTCAATAGTGAGCGTTAACATTCATTCGATCCCGCTTCTGACCCCACTTGTGGGGTTTAATTTTCTCTGACACCACCTTAATAAATAATTCACTCAATTTACTTCAGATAAACTAGAAAACATCACGTTAAAATCAAACTCTATATTAACGAAAGTAACTACAAAGAAAGTTAAAAACACATGTAACAATACAATTAATGAACCATCTGGATTATTATATTACATCTTATTTAATCTAAAACATCTCAGTGTCGACGTCCTTAGTATAGTCCAAATACAACCATCTTAACTCACCAACTTCATCGACTCTGCCAAAGCTTCCCTTCAATCCAAAACACCTCTTTTGACTTTACCTTTTGAAATGTTGTTTGGAGCTTGCATGCTTCAACATAGATTATATGAAGCAATACCACATGAAGTCGCTGATTGGCTTTGCCTCTGTCGTTTTAGTTCAAGCAGGAAAACAATTCTATTCCCACATATATATTTATTTAATTTTGATTTTTATGGACATATTTTATTATGTAAATTCCTACATTGAGCATTTATTTTAAACTATAAAAAAATCTTTTTTGTGGGGGGGGAGGGGGGGAGTTTCTCTATAGATAAAAAAAAAACTTTAGAGAATCGTTTATTCACAGAATATTCAGGCCTTACATTACAAACATTTATTCCTACAAACTGTATACAATTATGGTGGGAAGTTTCAATATCCCATTGTCCAAATTTAATGGAGAAAAAAAAATTTGTTTTTATGTGTTTATCTCACAATGTGGCCACTGGATTTTTTGATTTTAGGAGCCACTGGCTCCTTCCAGATTTTTGGAATCTGCACCTATAGTCCCAGGGCCCTAGATACTCCAAGTTGGGCCCTGAAAATATTAATGGAAAAAAACAAAGCAAACTCTTCCTTATTGCAGGGAACACTCTAAGAATTCGCCACCTCACCAAATGCGAATAAATCTAAAAAAGGACTATAAAAACTCAATTTTGGTGAATGACTATTTTGGCATCAATTGTTTTAGAAATGGGGACAAATGCAACTGAAATTTCTTAAAATCTTTTTTAAAGTAAAACCAAAGTAAAGAGGAAATTTGCATTTAATCAAACCTATGACATGAAATTGAGTCATAAAACTCAGTTCAGTAGCAACACCAGGCCTTGATAGCAACCTAGCCATAAGATGAATCTTCAAGGGTTCCAGAATTACAAGAAATTAATATTTTTGGCTTATAGTTTTAGAAATTAGCTAATGATTAGAAATTTTTTTTACAGGGACACTCAAAAGAATTTCGTTAGATTGCGATCTATGGGGAAAAATCATTTGCGGTTTATTTAAATAATCAGGGATCTGTCCAGACTTTTTTTACAGGGTCCTGTTTTTGTGAAATTGTGAACAGCTTTTTATATTTGTGAAAAATCTAGTCATAATTTTGTGAATTTGAAATGATCGTTATATTCAGGTTCTTGTTTATACATTTTTAAGAAGATATATGGATGTAAAATACATATATTTTCTTTATATGTGTAAGAGTGACAAGTCAGATTTTACTTTTAAATGATTAATTTGTGAAATGTTCAGTTTAAAGATGGAAAAATTTTGTGAAAAACCTATTTTTAAGATAAAGAATTTTGTGAAGGGTCTTGTTTTAGAAAAAATAGTTTTGTGAAGGGTCCTGTTTTGAAATAAAAAAAATTGTGAAGGGTCCTTTAAAGGACCCAATTTTTTCCTAAACAGATCCCTGATAATGTTTCACTATTTTAAACGCATCGAAATTTATATATATCACTAAGGTGCATTAGAAGAAGCTTAATATGGAATAGGGTGTGCATAGCACTTATAGTTACTTTACAGGGACAGTCAAAAGAATTCCATTATATTACGTCTATGGAGAAAAATCGTCTGCGGTTTATTTAAATAATGTTTCACTATTTTAAACGCATTGAAATTTATATATATCACTAAGGTGCATGACAAAAGGCTTACTACAGAATATTGTGTGTATAGCAGTCATCGTTCATTTACAGGGACACACAAAAGAATTCTCTACTGTCTGTTAACAATAATTCCTGGAAGTGCGTTTTAAGTTACTGAACGCGATTTTAATTTTAACTCGCTTTTTGTCTATTACGTGGTGTGTATAAATTCTGTAGATCCTATACAGGGAAGCACAAAAGTTCGCGAACACATTTCCGTTTATTGACAGAAACTCCAGACGAAGAATTTTAAACTGTGCTACGCGTTTCCTAACTGAACTAAAATTTTGCATCCTATGTAGTATATATACAAATTTATAGATCCTATACAGGGCTGAATAAAAGTATTCGGTTATTTTTCCAAATATTGTATATGTTGGAAATTCCTGAAATTGTGTTTTTAAATATGTTATGCCTTTTCCAAATTGTTTACTTAGATGTTATCTTTTAGCTTATTAAACCGTATGATTTGTAAAATTATTTTGGAAAGTTTTACATAATCTATGCTTGACGCATGATTTTTCGTTCTTGTTTATTTTTAAATTACTTTTTTTTAATCCTCTAAGTATTTGAACCATCATTCTTTTTTCCCCAGTGGCAGAAACACGGCGACGTAGTCGCGGACAAAGAAAACCTCTTGCAGACAATTTTTTTTTTGTCTGCACTAATGAAATTAATTTAAACTGTCCGCAACTTGTGAATTTCGGCAAAGGATTGCGGTAAAAACACTGAATTTCGTCAAAAGATCACGGTGAAAACACACGCATTGTGTCAAAGGATCGCAGTAAAACACGCGAATTGCGTCAAAAGATCACGGTAAAAATAAGCAAATTTCGTGTTAAAAACACGCGATTTTCGTCAAAGGAATGCAGTAAAAACGCTTGAATTTCGGTAAAAGATCGTGGTGAAAACATGCGAATTTCGGCAAAGGATCGCGGTAAAAAAACACGAATTCTGGCAAAAGATTGCGGTAAAAAAAAAAAGTGATTTTCATCAAAAGATTTTGGAACAAAAATAATCGTGAGTATCGTCCAAATTTACTGCATAAAAAGACTGCTAAAATATTGAAACCCAGTTCCTTTTACTAATGTCTAAAAATCATCACAAAACGAGAAAAAATGCATAAAAAATTGAAAAATTAATGGAGGAATTCCGGATTCCTTCTACTAGTGTAGAAAATTCACTGCAAAAAGAAATAAAAAAACAAAAAATTAAGAAAATTAGTCCAAAAGTGGGCTTTGAAGTGCATAACTTCAGACTCTTCTTGCCAAATCTTGCAGCTCTGCACTTAGTGGTCTCTTCAGAAAACACCACACACAGACAAACATCTATGTTTAATACATAATTTTTTTAATCTGAAACAATATACAGAACCAACTTTAAAAAAATTGGGTTAACCTGAATCCAACCTGCAGTAATCTAAACTCAGCTCGAACTGAAAACAGTGTTAACCGATCTGCAGCTGATGCAGAACGGTAGCTGCATCAGGGGAGGGAAATTTCTCTCTGCCCCCTCCCACCCCCCAAGCTTATCCTTCCCATTTTAGAAATCTCACAAGAAGTGAGATGATGAAACGATATGTAACATCAAAAGTTATAAGCAAAATTAATGAGAATGAATCAAGCTTACCATATTTTAAATAAAATGATGAAAAATTCCTAGTTTAGTGTATTATTCATTCATTAAAATTACATGCAAAATTTGCAGACAGTTAATGATATTTTAAAAGTTTGTCGCAGACAACTACAGAACTTTCTGCCACTGGGCTTTTTTCCACAAAACAATTTCTGAATTCAAAAGCTGTTGTAACAGAATTTTGAAATTCATATAAATTTTTACCAGTTCATAAGAAAAATAACTATAAAGAAGCTTTTCTCAAGCTGGGGTTTGCAGATGTATAATGTTGTTAATATGTCTGTCATTCTCAAATCTATGACTTTTCTCCCTGTAACTCTATAATCAAATAATGCATAAAAAGTACTTAAAACCTTCCTTGTATAATTACTTTATCTAACTCTGCTTTTGAAATCTATTCAATTTCAGTAGAACCTATAAATTTGTCTTTTCCATGATCAGGTTTCAATGTATGTAATAGCCATAATAATGCTTTTATAACTCCCCAGTTTGCACATATAGTTTTTTTAATTGTTTAGTTTTTGAATTAGACAAATTTACATGCAATTTTAAAAGGTTTTTTTTTATTTTTGTGTGTGTATTTGTTTATTTGGTTGTTAAGTTTATACACACTGTAGTGTGTATAGAACAGTAGAAAAATAATTCCTTGACAGCTTTTATATGCAAGACGGTACTTGTCTATTTTCCCGTCAACCACTTTATTTAAAACAAATTGTTGCCAAACATTGTCAATAATACAAAAGCGTGATGTCCAATTTAATTTCAAATGCAGCATTAGCACCTCAGAGGAAAGATAACTAGTAGAGACCAGATTCCTTTTTTATTTGGTGGAAAAGTCGGTCTCAGGATCAGCTCGGATTTGGCGCTTTTGAAGCTGTCTGTTTCGGGGTAGTGATCGCTTTCTTGGCAACTTCGATTTCATTCTCGCAAAAAAAAATAAACATAAACAAACGGAAGCGAAACCAAACTGTTGCGAATGCTGTTAACTTATTCTAGGATTTAATCTAAAAAAGGAAGGATACAAATAAGTTATGAGAGTTCCCCCCCCCCCCCTTTGTGAAAAAAGGATTGTTTATGTGATTTTCTTTTTCTTGTTTTGCTGCTGTACTTTATTTTAATGTTATAAAATGGCTTTGCCCTTGTAATAAATGTTACTTAAATTATATATATGTACTTTTTTTAGTGATATAAGATATTAAGTACGATAACCCAAAATATTTCGATATTTTCTGCTTGGAAAGCTTCAATTTGACACACAGATTTTTTTTATTGTAAAAATGCATTAAATTTTGCAGGCATTATTAAAATAACAGGGAATTGAACAGTATTTACAGTATCTTTTTTTTTTTTTTTTTTTTTTACAAAAGTGAAGAATTTGTGGAAAGTTAGCTCTGACATGTTATAAAATACTATTTGATTTGACATTATATTTTATAGCTTTTGAAAACTTGAAATCACATACTGTCTTTATTTAACAATACATTCTATAGAACATATTTTTGCTGCAATCCAGAAATTTTTGTTTTGCTTTTGATATTCCAATTTAAAGGCATATTTTTTGAAATCTTTCATATATGTATATTTTTTTTTAATTGAAAGTATAAATGTATTACAATATTTTTAATCAAAAGGAAAACCTCAATAGATAATATATACGCGTGTAAAAAAAAAAAAAAATAGTTACAAATGCACAGTAATTTTTTTTTTTTAATGAAAAATAAAAATTGCAGGATATTTCATATCTACTCAGTTAGATTTGGTGTAATTGTCTCTCTGTTAAGATAACTATTATTTTGCATAAGTTTCTGAGAAAAATTAATTTGCAACTTTTGAATGCTATAAAAAATTAAGTTTAACTCTCCAGTGTTTTTTTTCTTTAGAATTATTGAAAATAATGACAACAGGCAACTACTGAAAATGTTGATTTCTAAACAGTACTTGCTGTCATAATTAGATGTTATAAAACCTTCTCAAATCCAAAATGGCTATTTTATGATTTTGGGTAGTTTTCTTTAGAAATACTACCTATTACATTCTCCCCTATGTTGGAATTTCTGAAAAGTTTTTGCAGATCTACGCTGATCATGACTTCCAGAACCCCAGTTCAAAACTTTTATCTATATTATAGTACAAAAACATAAACAAATATTTTTGATGCAAACAGCTTTATCCTATGACTTTTAGGATGGGTGTCATGCCTAGTATTTTCAATTTTTTGCCAGGGTACCTTTCCAACAATCTTTTATAGTCTGGCCATGGTTATTGGTTAAAAGTCATTAATGTGTAATTATAATGAATGTAATTGTAACACATTATTTTATGCAGTTTTGGCATTAAATTCTATTTTTTGTGACAGTTATAAATTTTTTATACGTGTGGTTGATGAGAAAATAGAGAATAGACAAGTATCCACAAGATAAAGGGCAAAATTAATGCTGGCCAAAGGCCACAGGGCAAATAAATGAAAAAAGTAGCTTAAACGATTGTCTGCCAGTGGCCACCTAATGGGCCCCTTCTCTTAGGAGAGAGTAAAATTTTCTTGAATTACATCAATGATTCCATTTTTGCGGTTGCAATATGTTAATATTAACATATTTATTTAGGCTATTTAATTTTAGATTAATACTAATTAAAATTTTAACAAAAGTTTATTATTTAATACTTTTAAATAAAAAAGCGGCCATTTATAAAACTGCTACTGCTGGCCACTATTGAAATTTTCCAATTTTGCCCTTTATCACAAGACTTCTAAAACTGTTTTATCAACTCCATAAATTGTGAAAAAATATCAATACTGATCTTTTATATGTAAACACAAAATGTAGGCAACATGATAGTGTCATGAGTCAAAAAGACACAAAAAAGTTTGGGAATTTATTAGAAATATGGGTCTAAACTTCCCTGTAGTAAATAAAAAAAAATGAAGCAAAAAAAAAAAAAAAAAAGGCTAATTCCGGAGATTGTATTGAAAATGGAAACTGATGGGTTAAACAAACAAAAGTAATGGTGACTAATGAATAATATTCCATTATCTTAATCCACACCAGAATAATTGCTACAACAAGACCCAGAAGCTTTTTTTTTTTAAATTATAAATGACATGTTTTCATAGAGATTGAAAGAACTATTCATCTCTGTTACTTAAAGAAACACAAGAAAATTAAAATGAAAAAGTTCCATGGAAGAAAGAATTAAAGTAAAAGTGTTGATATGTAAAAAGAGGTTTTGCCAAGTGCAGGAAATAAGAATAATGATTGGGATTCATGAGGAAATTTATTGATAAATTTTGTACTCACAAGGGAACCACTTTTGGTGAAAGTCACACCTAGCATTGAGACCTGGTGCATTTTATAGCCCTATAGGCCAAAGTTAGAGAACCAATAAAATTTGTTTGCAAAAATTGTATTTATTGATGTTACATCAGCACAGGGGTGCAGAAAATGTTTTTACTCCTAACATTTCCCCCAATCCATATGAAAATTTCCCCAAAATAAATTCTGTATTACCATAGGTGTAGAAAATTTTGCTATATACAAGTCGCCTCTTTAAAAACCTATAGACTGAACTTGTAACATGTCTAGTTATTGGAAAGGTAAATTAATGCATGTAAGTTTTAATCTAATTCTTATGCCTAATTTTTATTAATAAATGCATAATTTTAACCAACAAGTACAATGTTTTTGATTACTTTTTCTGATAAATTGTCAATTATTGAAAAACTGCAATCTTCCACTGGCTTTGTGGATGTTGTCAATCACTTTTGATGTTTTGTAGATCTTGAGTCTGTTACTTGGAGAAAATCTAGTGAAATGAGAATTTCCACCATGAAAATGATGTCTGTTTAAGGATGCTTTTAATAATTCCGTAGCTTTATGCACTGGAGGTCCATTCCATGATATACACACTTCATGAAAGAGATTATCAGATTTTAGGGTTCGGTTATAAATATGATTTCCAATAATAGTGCCAACAGATTCACAAACATATTCACTGCAAATTTTTTCTGGTACATCAACATACACATTAGGACTGGTAAAAGCTTCTTTTATAATACCGCTGTCTTGATCTAGAAATGATGGTTTCTTTTCAGAATTCAGGATTTTTTTTAAAAACTAAATTCAGCTTTTAGAATGTTTTTCTATGAAGTTGTCCACTGATTAAGAAGAGTTTTCTCATTATTAAATTTAAATTATTTTATATTTTTGCTCACCCATTCAGTGAGAGCTTGTAGTGAGTTTTCCTCCAATAGTGGTGGGAGATCTTCTTGATTTAATTCTCTTTCTAAAGATGGGGTAGAGCTCAAAATGAGTTTACTACTGAAGCGTTGTCTCATATGTTTTACAATTTGTAGTTCACATATTCTTCGTTTAAGCTGAGCAGAGGTTTTTAATATTTTCCACCAATGGTGGTGTGGGATTTTCTTGATTTGATTCTTTTTCTGAAGATGGGGTACTACTGAAGTATTGTCTCATATATTTTACAATTTTGGGTTCACGTATTTGTTTAAGCTGAGCAGAGTTTTTTAATATTTTTTCTTGGGAGTTTGAAACACTCACTTTTTGTGAATGTTTTCTTGTGCAATGTTAAAATTCCTGGTGGCCATCAGCCGCAGGGTGACTAAATGTAAAAAATTGGTGACTTTATTCTCTAGCCTTTATTCTCTGATCGCCAAATAGGTGATTTCTATTTTTCATGTAGCAGTACAGCCGATTTCTGAGCGCCATTTTGTTTCCAGGGATGCCATTTGCCCACTGAACGGCAGATTTCCGCTTCTTAATTTTTAAAAATTCTAATCAGCGATTTCTGCAGAAAACAATCGCAATTTTTGTCCAGTGATCGCGGAAAAAAAGTAAGATTTTCGTCAAACTATCGCTAAATAAAATCGCGATTTAAGTGACTGTGAAGTAAAACTGCAAATTTCGGCAACGATTGCGAAATAAAACCACAATTTCCGTTAAACGATCGCGAAATAAAATCGTGATTTTCGGTAAAGGATCGCGAAATTAAACCAGGATTTTATCAAACGATCGCAAAATAAAACCGCAATTTTCGCAAAATAAAACCGTCATTTTCGTCAGACGACGCACAGTGGGGCGTTTTGATGATCTAGGTGGACAAAATTCATTTTTCCGATGTTATCGGAATTTAACAAGACCGCGTATACTGGTAGCTGAATGTCTCTTTTGTTGAGATCCGTACGAGTTTTGTCGAAAAAACCCGATGTGTCGATTAACTACAACCGCAAAGAAGGCAGTTGATTTGAGAGACTTTCAACAGTTGCATTATTTTTCTGTAAGTTCGAAAGCAAGTCGGGACTTTTCTGTTTTATTTGAAAGCAGGAGTTTACTAGACATATGTCACCATGTTTGTCACAAGATTTAACCAATCGTTGTTTGAAAATAAGCGCCATCTTGTTTTCAAACTTCAGCTTGACTTTTAATATTGTATTAAGCATTATTAAGCAATAAGCATTTTTTTAAATCAAAGTGCCATTCCTAAAGTATTGAAAACTTAAGAAAGTTCCTGCGAAAGTTTGCAAATCATTAAGTTATATTAACTTGAAGTGTGCATCTGAGTGTTTAATTCAAATCTTACAAGTCAATTTTTACCACTTTTTAATGATCGATCCGATTGAGCTGAAACTTTGAATACATGTGTAGTTTCAATGACAATGCAATATTATAATTTAAAAAAAAAATAATATAAGTAATAATATAATAATAATAATAATAATATAAATAATTAAATAAGTCAAATATTTATCACTGTTTGGTTATTTTATTACTGATACATTCGAAAATCCAGCAAAACCTAATTAAACTTCAACGCAATAATTTTGTCCACCTAGATCCTCAAAACGCCCAACTGTGCGATGGTGAAAAAAAATAACGATTTAGGTCAGGCGATCGCGAATAAAACCACGATTTTCTTCAAATGATCGCGAAATAAAACTGTGATTTTCTTCAAATAACAATGAAATAAAACTGTAGTTTTCGACAAACGATCACGAAATGAAACCGGGATTTTCGTCACACGACCGTGAAATAAAACTAATTTTCGCCAGACGATCGCGAAATCAAACTGCGATTTTCATCGGACGATCACGAAATCAAGCTGTAAGTTTTATCAGATGATCGCGAAATAAAACCGCGATTTTTGGCAAGGGACCGCGAAATGAAACTCAAATTAAAACCTCAATTTTCTATCTCGGGAAATTATGTAATTCATTGTTAAAATCGAAATCAATTGTATACTTTTCCAAAAAATTTCCCCAGATGGCTAAAATTTCCCCCGATCCTAGATCGCCGGATCGGACATATTCTGCACCCCTGCATCAGCATAGCTTTTTGTAAAATGTATTTTAAACTGAAAATTGTTAATAATAAGGATAAAATATGGAAAAAAGTTTAAAAATTCCTTCACAAACCTAAGAATTTAATTTTAAAAAATTCAATATTATACGAGGGCAGTTTGATAAGTCTGTGACTTTGAAATGAAAAAACCAATATACATACCAAAATGCATTTTATTTTTCGACATAATCTCCTTTTACAATGATACATTTTTTATAACGATGTTCTAACTTTTTTAATCCTTCAAAAAAAAAAATCCAATAGTATTTAAAATATCATCTGCAAATTGCACAAATGTTGCTGCAGATAATAATAAATTGAAAACTTAATAATAAGAGTGCGATCAGACCACCACCTTTTTTTAAAGTCATGGAGATATCAAACTGCCCCCATAATTGTGTCTTTGGTGGCACAAAATTGGCTTTATTCGTTACCATAAATTTTTTTCCAGCATCTCTCGCTGAATGTCATAGTTGTCTGCTGTGTGTGAGTAGTGGTTTGGATTAATAGCAGGGTTGGCAAAAAACCGGGTTTTTTTGAAAAAAACCAAAAAAAACGTTTTTTTTGGTTTAAACCGGGTTTTTTTTAATCTTTTTTAATTACATATATGCACATCAGTAAATAAAATTTAACATTGACAAGAATGATTAATATTACAATAACAATATATATATATATATATATTCTGAAAACAGTTTAAACAAAATAAATAAACAATTGTTATTAATTATGTACAAATTCAAATCATTAAATTTTATTTAGAGCTGAGCTAACATCATTTACATTCAAATTCAAAACAGTTATATATATACAAAAGTTTCCTATGTAATACATAGAACATGATCACTTGTGCCGTCAGGTTCTACAGTAATGGTGATAAGTTTTAAATAATTTTTAAAGATTACTTTTTAAAAAAGTTGAAGAAATAATTGCTGTTTTATATATACATATTTCCAAATGCAACCTGTAATTCATGTTTACCAAATGATTTAGCACACTTATAAAACATATTAATATGTTTATGTATTTCATATTGCATTCATAGAATGGATTCTGTATCTTAATGTTGATACTTAAAAGTTTTTAATAGTATTTAATTGCAAGATTTATATTAAATTCTTTAAAGACTTAATCTATTGCCTTCCTATATTTTTTCATTTTAATAAGCAACACTTAGTTGTGTTACATAAGAATATAAAGATATAATGTAGAATTTTACCTTGGTATGCTATACTAATTTTTTTTTAAATAAAAATAATGCAAAGAAAAGAAAGTGAGACTTACTTTTTTATTCAATTTAAAAAAACAAATTGAATTTCAGTAAGAAAATTAAATTGAAATATATTTAAAAAATATATATAAAAGAAACATTTTAAAAACATGGAAATTTTCAAAATTTTCAAAATTTTAAGAAAATGGAAGTACGACACATGTCTATAAAGATTCTATGTTAATAAACAGGATTATTAGGGTTTAATGTTTTAAACAAAAAAACAAGTTTTGCCGCTTTTTGTAAACCCAGTCTGTTGCGTAACTTAAATTGTACAACATCAAATGAAGAAAAAATTCTCTCTACATTTGCAGTAGTCGCTTTTGCAGTAAGAATCGTTTCAACTTCTTTCAACACACCATCATTGAACTTTTTGATTTCATTTTCTTGAATATGCCACCATTCTATA
This sequence comes from Maratus michaelseni, assembly GCA_963931845.1. Classification (NCBI taxonomy): domain Eukaryota; kingdom Metazoa; phylum Arthropoda; class Arachnida; order Araneae; family Salticidae; genus Maratus; species Maratus michaelseni. The sequence goes on along the minus strand of OZ007597.1, from coordinate 108,916,181 downwards.
GCTGATACATCTTTACTAAAATCATTCTCAAAAAGATATCTTTGAAATGGAGAACTTTTGGCACAAAATTTTAGTATCAGAGATAATAAATTGTTTTTGGGAAATTTTGTTTTAGCATATTCCAATGCTTCTTTTTTTTCCTCCGATGACAATTCGAGATCAACATTCTTGGCTCTTGGATCCAACAGATAAGCAAGAAGATGGGCTGGTGTTATTGCCATTTTATAACGAGTATCTAGTTTTTTCATAATGTCTTTATTCAGTTTCAAATCTTCCATCTGTTTTTTTAAATTTTTAAAAAGAAAAACAGTTTCTCCAATTGTACAATTTTGGCTTTGTACTTTATCTAAAGCTACACTAATTGGCTTTAATTGTTGAAAATAGTCTTCAGCATTTCTTTTCAATGAAATGTTTGAAACTAGACTTTGGATATTTTTATCAATTTTGTCTTTATTATTTTCGCATATAGTTACAAGAACTGACCATGATTTCAGATAGCTGTCTAAAGCGTCAGCAAATGAGTTCCAGCGAACTTCACAAGGCATTATTAGTTTTGATGTACTTGCATCTTTTCTGAAGCACGCATTTGCATATTGGTTGTTTCTGAAATATTTGATTACATGCAAAATTTGTTCTTTTACATTTGGATAACTTATATCATTTGGCAGTAAATTTAAAATATGGGCTGCACATCCATAAGTAATAATATTAAACTCTTCTTTTTCATCAAACATATCCCTCATTTTTCGGACATTTCCAGTATTGTCTGTCACTAATGCTTGTATTAAACATTGAAATTCCGATTGGCATTTATTAATGGTTGTAGTCGCAATATCATACAGATTTTCACTTGTATGAGCAATTCCCGACGTATCAATAGTGTCTGCTAAGTATGTATTCCCGTCTTTTGTTGTTAAAGTAACACAGATCACAGGTTCGTTGTGAATGTTTGACCATCCATCTAATCCTAATGTGACAACTTCATTTTTTAATATATTTGCACATTTTTCTTTTTCTTTGCTGTAAGTATGATCTAATAAATCCCCAGCAATTTGTTTTCTTGATGGTGGAGAATATTCTGGGCGGAAACTCTGAACCATTTTAATAAACTCAGGATGCTCTACAGTGCTAAATGCCGTATTTGTAGCATATATAAACCTAGCAACTTGTTCATCAAACATTTGCTTTTGAGATGGTGTTGATTTACTGACAAAAAAGTCCATAGTATCTCTTTTCCTTTTTAAAGAACTAATTTCACTTGTTGTTCTTTGTGTTATTGCTGAATCCAAAGAACTTGAAATACTGGATAGTGACACTGACACATCATCTACACAAAAATAAAAATAAGAGTTGCTTAATGATACAGAACATATTACTTCAAAAATCATAATCATATAATTAACAATAATTCAATACAAAGACATTTTTTTTCTTTGTTTTACTGCAAAGTAAACATCTCTATCATATTGATATATTTATTTTTGATAATTTATTTAATACTCGAGATAAAATTACCATGTCTTTTATAATTTTGGATATTTATGATTGGTGAAAACTTAGTTAATCTCTAAGAGCCATGCATAAATTAAAAATTAACAATTTCATTTAATAACAGTTCTGATCACATAATTTGTTCTTAATAATATGATTAATTTGTAAAACTTTCAAACTTTTATCAAATGTAATTTTAAGATTATCAAAATAAAGTTCTCTAACAAAAAAATGTCTATTTAAAATTTTCTTGTTTTTTCCAAAATTTCATTACTTAGAATTACATAAATATTTTTTATTTCATAGAATATAACTTTCTAAAATCAAATAGCATATGCAAATTAAATAATAATATATGTGATTTTTATAATTTATCTTCTCAATCAAATAGCATTTCAAATAATAATGTAATTTTTTATAAGAGTTTAGAATCATCTGAATGAAGATATACATAATGTGTTCTCAATATGCATTACTTGTAATTTTACAGATAAATTAAAAATTTTGAATTTAACAAATATTTAACTTATTAACAAATTTTTAACAATTTTCTTTCAAAATTAAAAATAATAGCAGCAATAATAATGATAAAATAAGTACTTACCAATATCAACAGAATCAGAATCAGAATGATGATGAGAATTATTACAAGTTTCAATGTGTTTCTTCATCCTAGCTACTTGACCTTCCATTTCTTTATTACAATTTTTGCATCTAGCTCTACAACCTTTCCTTTTATCATTTTTTACTTCATTAAAATATAACCAAACTAAATCTTTTCTTCTACCAAAATTAGACATTTTTTGTTCTCAAATGCTAACTCTTGGACCATTCATACACAGGTGCATACACAGGTGCAACTATGATGCAACTGTGACTTATGCAGGTTGACTGCTGAAATGAGTTGAGCTGTTCAGTTAGAAGTAGAAGTTATTTGTACATCAAATAATTTGAAAACTTAATTATATAAGAAAAAAATCTTTAAAAAAATTAACAAAAAAACCAATTGGTTTTTTTCAGAAAAAAACCATTTGGTTTAAACCATGGTTTAAACCATTTGGTTTAAACCGTGCCAACCCTGATTAATAGTACCATATTTAGTGTCTTAACTCGCTTTTGGTATGAAATTAACGATTAAAAATTCATTACTTTAAAATTAAATGTATATTTAATTGATGAATTGTATATTTAATTGATTAAATGTATATATAAAAAAGTATATAATACAATTTTTGCCGACAAATTTTGTCGGTTCTCTAACTTTGGTTTGTAGAGCAATAAAATGCACCAGGTCTTAATACTAGGTGCAAGTTTCACCAAAAGTGGTTCTTTTGTCAGAGGGTTAATTTTTGAATGCTGTATTTATTATCATGAATTTTGACAGGTATTGTAGTTTATATTGCATGTACTTTTTACTAGAGTTGACTTTAGTTTTCTAATTAAAATTTTTATTTTATTTCAGCCGTCATTTGATTAATGACACAGTTGTTGAAAACATTATAAGCAGTGATGAAGGATTTGAAGCTGGTGAAGACGACTCACTTTTAGAACCTCATTATTTACAGCATAAAAATAGAAGCTTGAAGTACAAGTTTTTTTGTTGTATCTGCCACTGTATTCAAATGTTCTGTTCCGCGTAAGTTACACATTGTTTTTCTTTTTGGTTGTTTTTTTCTTCCTTAGATACTTACATAATGGATTCTGCTTATTTTCATCACTAAATTTGGTTTGTAAAAGCGTAATGTAATTTTATCATTGAATAATTCAAAAGATATATGCTCATATTGTTCTAAAATTATGTACATCAACTGTATAAAATTGATGATATATTTTATTGAAAACCTTATATCCACAAAAATGCATGAAAATCCATTTGTTAGAGAAGTAATATATTTTCTGTAACTATATTATTTTTATATAATTCAGTTCATGTGATTGATAGCCAAAGGAAGGCAGTCCTTTTGATTTCCTTTTTTTTTTTTTTTTTTTTTTTTAAATATTCCAAAAGAATCAGAAAATTAACAATAGTAAAATGTCTCAAATATAACTTTCACACTCACAAACACATGAAAATCGGGTAATCAGAAACAACTCAATACAACAAGTGTCTGGAAAAACAGGAAATTCTACAATGAAACTACAAGGTTTCTCAATCATATGAATAAACAACTACAATCAGAGCCCAGCTCTCAGTCACAATCAAGTTGGCTCCTAACCCTATATATAATCAATTATAAACTTTCTACAGAATTCAAGAAAAACCTGTCTTCTGAAACCTTGCTACTAAAGATATTGAACCAGTAGAAGCATCCTAGCCTCTCATTGCTCTAATGCCAATAAGCATTCATCTTTAGCATTCAACTTTAATTTATGAAAACTAAGCCCCTGGGATGACTTTGAAGGGCAGTAATTAAGAGGAGCCAATGAAGTTAAGCCTTTCTTCACCCTGTATAAAGCACAAGCCGAATTGAAATATCTTGAGCTCTGGCTACTTCTAAAATAAATTATTTTCATAATCTCAAACATGCATGCTAATATATTTTATTTTCTTAGTTTTTTTTTTTTTCATGTTGGGCCATTTAATATTAAAAACAATATAGTTTTTATTGCCCAAATTCTTTGATATTTTTATGTTATAATGTTTTGGAAGCCTGCTTGTACTTCTTTGTGCAAAAATACTGATATTTAGTTGTAAAAAACATGAGCTAAAGCCACCCACGTCATTCACATTCTAAGTTTATTTAAATACTTGTAATCATTCAAATGTTTCTAGATTTTTACACCTAATATAAATTAAGTGTCAATAGAACGTGTGAAAAGATTGTGTTAAAATATCGACATTTAATTATATTTAGCATAGAAGAAAGAGTGTCTCCGGGAGGTGTAAAATATTTTTGGGAGATGCAAAGTGACTCCCAGCCGTGAATGTTTTTGGAAGGGTTAATATTCATATTTTTCTAAACAGATTGCACCATGGCAGAAAAGAAGGTAATCAGATAAAGTGGGTATTTTTCGTATTTCTGTATTTAAAAAATGCAGACAAATGTGGGACTTTAAAAAAAGGGGTAACCCCCACGAAATCTAGTATTTTTGAAATGGTTAAAGTGTATATATTTTTTAACAGATTGCATTTGAAAGTAAAAAGTACGAAATTTAAGAATTTTTTTTAGTTTTTCAGTATTTAAAACAGATTTGCCAATGTGTGCTTAGAAAGAAACCCAAAAAAAAAGAGATTCTCCAAGTCCAAGAATCTGATTTTCTCTGCTTTTGTGTCCCAGAACGGGGTGTCGCATGCACCAGCATAACACTTTTGTCAGTTTTTTTTTATTGCAGGGTTTAAATAATATGTCGACTAATTATCAAAAATGAAAAATCTGAGCCTCAGGCATATTAAAACATGCCTTGGACTATGCTCATCCAAAGTTTCAGACCTATATGTGCGATAGATTTTCCTAGTCATTGTGGACACACACAAAAATACCTTTCTTTTATTGGTATCAGGGCTTGAAATTCAATTTTCCCAAGGAGGGGAGTCTCCCTACCAACATTTTTAAATGGAGGGGAGTTGTAATGTTTAAGAGGGAGAAAAAAAAAATCTTTAAACCCCACTATTATTTTACGTGCTATTTAAAGAATTACATTAATGCAGACATGACGAAATACCATTGAAAAAATTAAGTCAACTGAGAATGATTATGTAAAATGTTTATTTTTATTATAAAAAAGGGAAGAAAGTTAAGTTTTATATATGCAGTGTATTTTTCAAGTTCCATTAAATGTGTTAGGGACCCTTAACAATTAGGTTGTTAAATAAATTTTTGAATTTAGATTTTATTTTGAGATTCACCGATCAATCGCGGAAAAAACACAAAGTTCGTCGATCAGTCGTGGAAAAAACGCAAAGTTCGTCGATCTGTCACCAAAAAACGCAAAGTTCGTCGATCAGTCGCGGAAAAAAAGCAAATTTCGTCGATCGATTGCGGAATAAACGCAAAGTTCGTCGATCTGTCCCCAAAAAACACAAGGTTCGGCGATCAGTCGCTTAAAAAACGCAATGTTCGTCAATCTGTCGCAGAAAAAACGCAAAGTTCGTTGATCAGTCGTTTAAAAAACACAAAGTTCGTTGACCAGTCGCTTAAAAAACGAAAAGTTCGTTGATCAGTCGCTTTAAAAACCTTAAGTTTGTCGATCAGTCGTGAAAAAAACGCAAAGTTCGTCGATCAGTCATGAAAAAAACACAAAGTTCGTCGATCTGTGGTTGAAAAAACGCAACGTTCGTGGATCTGTCGAAGAAAAAATGCAAAGTTTGTCGATCTGTCGCAGAAATAACCACAAAGTTCGTCGATCAGTCGCGGAAAAAACGCATAGTTCGTCGATCAGTCGCGGAAAAAACGCATAGTTCGTTGATCTGTCGCGGGAAAAAATGCAACATTTGCCGATCAGTCGCTTAAAAAATGCAACGTTCGCCAATCTGTCGCTTAAAAAATGCAAAGTTCATCGATAAGTCGCTTAAAAAATGCAACGTTCGCCAATCTGTCGCTTAAAAAATGCAAAGTTCATCGATAAGTCGCTTAAAAAATGCAACGTTCGCCAATCTGTCGCTTAAAAAATGCAAAGTTCATCGATAAGTCGCTTAAAAAATGCAAAGTTCGCCGATCAGTTGCAGAAAAAACACAAAGTTCGTCGATCTGTCACGGAAAAAACCGCAAATTTTGTCGATCAGTCGCGGAAAAAACGCAAAGTTCATCAATCGGTTGCTGGAAAAAATAATCACAAAATTTATCGTTCGGTTGCAGGTAAATTAAATAACTCAAATTTCTCCGAAAATGCTGAAATTTTTTGGGCGGGAGGCTCCCGCTCACGATCTTTTTTGGGTGGGATTTCAAAATTTTCGGCGCGAATCCCACAATCCCGCCCTAGAATTCAAGCCCTGAGTATAGATAGTGTGAAAATAAAATCTGAAAAAAAATATATACACATATAATTGATTGCACTCACACTCACAGACAGACAAACTCTCTTCTTTTATTAGTATACATTAGTATACATTAAATTTAGGTATGTAAGTTTATGTATATAGCTAGATAATGTTTTTTTGGTGTCTTCAATTTGTTATGCCAAAGATTATAATTTTTGTAAGATGAATAAATTTGTAAAGGATTCATTTTGAAAAGAAACAAATTATGAAATGTCCATTTTTAAGAAAAAGAGTTTTGTAAAGTGTTCTATCTTTAAACGTTAAAATTTTTGAAGAGTCCTGTTTTAAGGACCTAAATTCTTCATTGACATATCTCCAATTCACCTCTAAAATTTGTAGATCCTTCCCAGGTGAATTTTGCTGGCAAGTTATCTAAAATAGTTCCATCTGAAAATGAGTATCAATGATTTCATTTCTAAGTTCTACATCATCAGTGCTACATTAGGCAGAGTAGGCATTGGGCCTACCTTTAATCTTATCTTTGTGAGTATCATTTTCTTTAGATGGATCTTTTCTTTAGATAAAATCACAGTACTGAAGTCAAAGGCCTCAAAAAATCTAGTAATTTCATGACATTGAGTAATGCAACTGATCACTTCCCTTTCCCAGGAAAAACTTGACTAATATTGCAAAGTCACTGCAATTTTTGAGCTATTGATGTCATATATCTATTTCATTTTACAATCCAGAGTTCATTTTTAAAGAAACAATTAAAGGTTTTCTTCTATGCTCTTTCCTTTCCGTGGCTCAATTGTAAATCTTATAAAGGGGCAATATTTGAATTGTTCTTATTACCCTCCTTCTTTCTTTCATGAACTCAGGACATTCTTTTGTATTTTCTTGGGTGGGAGGTCTCCTTGAAGGTTGAAGTTCTGTCTTATCAAACTGACAAATTTATTACATTTTGGGACGAACTGTTGTACTGTAGAAATACTTTTGCTAAGATAACAGTATTTAATAAGAAAGGTGTCTCTTTCCTAATTGTACCCTAGCTTTTTCTGAAAATCACATTGAAATGAACAAATGTTTTGCTCATATTAGCTGTGATCCTGTTTTTGTAGCTCGTAAAAGGCATGAAGATATTAATATAGTTTAAATTATGAACAATTATTACCAAGCAAATTGCTTGTTTTAACAATGTCCTCATTTATTAAACAAGTTCAATGAGTATTTATATAGTTTCAAGCACAAACTCATTAATCTTTAATCGGGCAGATTAAAAAAATCTTGCGTGAAAAGGATTTTAAAAAATCCTAATTGTAAAAACTGAGATACAGTTTTCAAACAAATTGCATCGGAAGATACATTTTTGTAAAAAAAAAAAATCTATTGGCCAGGTTGTTGCGAATGTCGATATGACATCAGTGTTATTCACGAGCAAAATTATATCTATACATCCCTTCTCAAATTTTTTGCTTAAATGATGCACTATAGCACACCCTGGCATCACTGCCTGTATGTTTTTAAGATTTTTGTTATATTCATGGCATGGGTATTACAAGTAACTGTTAATTTGCGGACTTTTATAATTCCCTTGCTTCTTATATTAACCAAGTTGGACTAGATTTTGTTTTGGGGAAGAGGGATGTCAGTTTGTGAGACTATTTTCGACTTACTACTATAAAATTTGTAAGTCATTCATGATTTTTTAAGATTTACATGTAAAATGCAGATAAATGTGAACCTTGCATATCAATTGTGTATAAAAGATATTTACTTATTAATACTTGTATTTAGTTGAAAATAATGTTAACAGTAATTTTTTTTATGTTTACGCTCACTGTAATTTTTTTTTATTTTGAAGGTGCTGTAAAGCCATGCCCAGGTTGTGCAGAAGTAGGGAGTACAAGCCTAGAACTGTGTTCATTGGGCGGACAAATAATGAAAGTTTCCCTCCAAACATGATAAAAAATCAAAAGTACAATGTCATCACTTTTATTCCTTTAGTAAGTTAATATTTTTTAAAGCTATTTTACAATATACAGTGGATGCTCTCTTAACCAGGCTGTTTGAGAACTTTTAATGCTCCTATTAAAAGTTTTAACTGACATTTTTCATTTTACATTAATTTGTTGAAAATCTGTTTTTCCTTTTCTTTAAATTCTTGCATGGAGTGGAGAATAATTGTCAAGTTGAATGCAAAGAGCTTAAATTAGTATAACTTCTTTACTTGAATGTAGAACTAAAAAAGCTATTATTTAATAATTTCTTCATGTCAGATTGCTGACAGATGATTTTTTGTTATGTAGAATAAACTAATTCATGAAGATGGTATACGTGAAAATATGGTTTTATTTCTTCGAATTTTCTTGGAAAATGTAATTTAATCAAAATAGTTTTTTTCCGTCTCTATCTAAAATTGATTTTTTTTTTTAATTTAATGTGAAAATGAAATTAATAAACATGTAATAATTGTTATTGTTTTTCTTTTTTTCCTTTTTATCCACAACAATTGAGTAATTTAGTTGCCATAAAAATCATTTTTCAACATACTACCAGAAATGTGGTACGAGAAATAATACAAAAAAATTCTATTTTCAAAATTTTGCGTAAGATTTGGGGGGGGGGGGGGTGAATTATATATGAATATATATGAATATATGTGGCGGCTTTCTGTGACTTTACTTGTCTTATTTATTAATATAAAATATAGTTAAACTATAAGTTTTAAAATGTCATGTTCACCTTGAAATTAAATGAAATATATAACAATATTTATTTTACTAAAAAGGTGCAAACATGCAAAAAAGTTTTAAAACGCAAAAACCCGTCAAAAGATGTTAAAAAACCCGAGCACTTTCAAATGCTCTAAACAGCCATCACCAGGCAAGCCTCCCAAATGATCCCCTTTTTCCCCTAAAGTCCCCTTTTTAGAAGAAGGTCCCTTTTTATGTGTTTTGGTCCCCTTTCAATGACTGAAAATTTTTTTTCAAAAAATTTACTTATGTGGAAAAATTGCCACAAAATACAAAAAACTCTAAAAATTGCTAAAAGTTAAAAAAATCATAGAGGACAAATTTTACCACAGTGGGCTAAAGCATTGTAACCAGAATTCTTCCATGAATGTAAAAAAAAATTTTTTTGAATGCGGAAAAACATTAAATATATTGAAAATTTCATAAAAAAGTCACTCAAATTGCATAAAAATTAGCAAAGAATTAAAAAAATTGTTGTACGAATTCTGAATAAATTTTATTGAAAAGCAGACAAAATTTATTAAACTAGGCTAAAGGATTGAAACTGGATTCCTTTTAAGAATGTCAAAAAATTGCCACAAAATGCAAAAAAATTCTAAAAATGGTATAAAATTTTTTTGAAAAATTCAAAAATTGCTGTACAAATTCCAAATAAACTTTATTGAAAAGAGGACAACATTTGCTATATTGGTCTAAAAGAAACAGGATTCTTTTTACTAATGTGGAAAAACCACTGCAAAATGTATAAATCGTTAAAAATTAAAATCTCAGGGGACAAAATTAACTATGTTAGGCTAAAACATTGTAACCGGAATTCTTTCTCAAATGTCAAAATATAGCTGCGGCAAACACACATGAAAAAATAATTTAAAAAAGATAAAAATCTGTAAAAATTAAAATTGGGGAATAGAATTGCAAAAGGACCAAATTTATTACATTATGGCTAAAGATTTGAAACCGAATTCATTTTATGAATCTCAAGAAACTGCTGCAAAACGCGAAAAAATCTGACATTCACATAAAAAGCTTTTGAAAAATAAATTAAAAATTGCTGTACAAATTCCAAATAGACGTTATTGAAAAGAGAAAAAATTTACTACATTGGGCTAAAAAATTGAAACCAGATTCCTTTTATTAATGTAAAGAAATTGCTGTGAAACAGGAAAAAAAAAATGCTAAAAATTGCATTAAAAATTTAAATACAAAATAAATAATTTAACTTTAGACATACAGGTTATGCCAAATCTTGTAGCTCTATGTGCAACAGTCTCTTCATTAGACATACACTTCTATCTTTATTATTATAGGTGTAGTTTTGTTGATGGAGAAGTATACCCTAGCTATTAAAGGAAATCTTAGTTACAATTTCTTCTTTTTTTTAATACTTTCTTTAATATATATTTATCAAAAGAAAGTATTGAAATCATGATAATAATTTCCATTTTTTTGATGGATATCTCAAAAACTAAAGCTTGAAATTTCATCAGATGCCATATTTACGCATTTAGTACATACAGGTGCTGAAGTTTTGGCGCATGTGGCTCAACAAGTGGCACTGCTATGCTGCATTTTTCACAATTTACATGATAACTATATCTCAGCATCTCTGTTATAAAGTTTCATCAAATTTCACATTCATTTAATCCTTGATATAAATTGATGCTGATTAGATTTTGATGTATTTCACCCAACAGGGTGGCTCAACCTATCATATTTTTAACGATTTTGATAATAGTCAGATCTAGACATGTTTGGGATGGAATTTCACCAAATTTAATGTGTGAGATGATTATGATTCCATATTTGTTGCCATACTGTGCTTTTTCCGATGGACATTATAGCTTATCTCAGCTTCTATTGCATAGAAATGAACTAAATTTTATGTTTGAGATTAATAATTGACAATATATTATCTAATTTTAAATTTTAATAACATGAGGTGCTGTTATGCTGCATGCTTATTTTATTCACTGATCACTGTTTGTTATTCTGTATTAAATTTTAAGAAATGCACTACACTTTGTAATTGTTAATGTGTAACTCCACTAACAATTAATTGATGTAATATTTTCTTAGCTGCATTAATTTTTACTGTGTATATTTTATTGCAAATCATTTTCTACTGTTCTATTGTTTTAAATATAATAAAACAACAATTTGAATTAAAAGTCCAGGCTCCTTTAAGTAGAATTATCAAAATGAATGTCAAATATTGAGTACTTACTATTTTTTTGCAGTAGGATATTTAACTGTGTTTAAATAAAGTTGTGTACATTGTTTAATAACATCTTTATAAAGATAATCAATTAACATATTATCTGGGGGTAATTTTTAAAAATTTGTTTGCATATTTAGGAAATTTAGGCAGTATTTTTAGACACATGGTCTATTTTTTTTAAATCCCCTTTTTAATATAAATGGTCTCCCAAAGTCCCCTTTTTAAATATAAATGGTCCCCAAAAGTCCTCTTTGTAAATAAAAATGGTCCCCTTTCCTCCTTTTGGAGGTCCTTTGGGAGGCCTGATCAGGGGAATTTCGGAGAGTGAAAGTTCATGAATGTACATTGTTTAAATAGCCCGGGAGGAGTCTATTTCAAAAGGAGAGAAGGGAAGGAGGAAGAGGGCAGAATAGGATAGTATAGTTACGTTCCAAAATCGCCAGATACATTTAGTATGCTATACCAGATCCTGGATATATTATAGGAGAGCATATCATTGCAAGTGTTCTTTCCTTGAGTTAAAATCTCTAAAGATTCTCTGATAAATGATGCATAGTAATTTGAAGTACGGGCTATGATTCTTGCTTACCCCTTAATCAACATAAAAGAAATAGAAATTCTCATAAAGTAATTCATAGATAATAACCCAGCTTGTAATGATGAAATAAGAACAACAATGAATTCAAGCATTGGTTTGATTACAAATAACAATGTCTTTCAATTTAATGAAAAATTTTATAAGCAAACTGAAAGTGCTCCGATGGGTTCATCCATTTCAGGGTTATTTACAGAGTTAGAACTTAGACCCCTAGAGAATTATATTATATCTAAATCAGTTTTAAAACCTCAGCTATGGTTGCATTATGTTGACGATATATTTTTAATTTGGAACCATGGTATCCCTGCATTGAATGAATTTTTAATTAATGCTAATAACTTTGATTCAAACATACAGTTCATCTTAGAAGTCAAACAAAGAAGATCATTACCATTTTTGGACATAGAGTTAATAAGAAACAATACAACATACAAAATAAATAGGAAAGTTTACAGAAAACCATGCAATTCTAATAATACAATATCCTACAATAGCAATTTCCCTTTTAAATACAAATCAGCAGCTTACATTTTTTATATAAAAAGAGACATCAAACTCTGTACGAGAGATTACCTACAAGAAGAATTACTCACTTTTAAGAAAATTGCTGTAGAAATAGTTTTCTCCCTCATCATATTCATAAATTAATATTCAACATCCAGCATAAAGAGCAGGGTTGTAAAAAACCCGGGGTTTTTAAAAAACCTAGCCCAGGGGGGTAGCTGGGTGGGTACCTGGGCAAGCTACCCACTACAACCCTAGGGGTTGTAAAAAACCCATTTTTTTTTTTAACCCAGCCCAGGCAGGTAGCTGGGCAGCTACCCACTACTACCCTGATAAAGAGTCAATTAAAAGTGGCTTTGAAAATAATCTGAAAAATAAAAATAATCTCAAATTTTACAGTCTCAATTACGTACTTTAATTATTTGAAAGAATTAGATATGCATCACAGAAATATGATATCAATGTAATCGCAAAACCATCTGCCAAATTGAAAGATCTTACACACTAGAAAATAGACCCAATCCTTAACGACGAAACTTCCGGTGTATACATTATGCAGTACCTTTTACAGATAAAATAAATTGTAAAAAACTCAATTATAGAGGCATGACATCTAGAAAATTTAAAAACAGACTCAAGGAACATATCGCTGACATAAAGTATAGTAAACCCTCAACAACTCTATCAAGGTTAAACCAAAAACAAGACATTGACATAGATTTCAGTAAAGCATGACATCAGAAAAATTAAAGACAGACTGAAAGAGCATATTGCAGACAATATAATATATAGTAATCATATAGTAAACTCTCAACAGCTCTAGCAACATTAAACCAAAAACAAGACATTGACATAGATTTCAGTAAAGCAAAAATCATAGCCTGTACTTCAAATTACTATGCATCATTTATCAGAGAATCTTTAGAGATTTTAACTCAAGGAAAGAACACTTGCAATGATATGCTCTCCTATAATATATCCAGGATATGGTATAGCACACTAAATGTATCTGGTGATTTTGGAACATAACTATACTATCCTACCCCATCCTTCTTCTCCTTCCCTCCTCCTTTCCTTTTGAAATAGACTTGTCTCTGGCTATTTAAACAACGTACATTCATGAACTTTCACTCTCTCTGAAATTCCCTTGAATGATGACTGTTTAGAGCGGTTGAAAGTGCTCAGGTTTTTAACATCTTTTGATGGGTTTTTACATTTAAAAAACTTTTTGTATATTTGCATCTTTTTTGTAAAATAAATATTCTTATATGTTTCCTGTTTTATTTATGTCTACTTTTATTTCATAGGTATTATTTCATCAGTTCAAATTCTTTTTGAACCTCTACTTCTTAGTAATGGCTCTTTCTCAATTTATACCTGATGTTAGAATAGGATTAATATATACTTATTGGGGTCCATTGGTAAGTATGTGCAATATTTTTTCCTCTTAACAAAATAAATAAATGTATAAAAAATGGTAAATTTCATTTGTACTATTGTGTTGATTTGTGTCCTATTGTTCATTTAGTTCTCTTAAAATGTTCTGTGAAATTGAAAATTTTTCTGCAAGCATCTTTTTTTCATTATCTTGTATTCTCTGATTCTTAGGGGTCACAGACCTGTGCCAAATGAGAATATCTACTACAAATGCATTTTTTTTACTACATTTGCACCAAAATGAACATTTTTTTTTTCTGTGCCAAAATTTGATTTCTTTTCGCCATTTTCTTCCCAGGAATGCCACTTTTCCGCCGAACGGCAGATTTCCCCTTTATAGGTGCGTTCGTAATTATATAAATACGTAGCACTTATAGTCGTCGTCTGGTCCATCCGTCTGTCTGTCCGCCCATCTGTCCGTCTGTCCACATATAACAGTGCAAAAACTACTCATCCAAATGATTTGAAATTTAATACATATAATCTTTGTAGAATTTTGTCAAGTCATTTCAAATTTTATGAAAATCGAATCAAAACTTTAAAAGATATTAATAAAAATATTCATTAAGTGATTTGAATTTTTTAAAAATTGGTACTTCTATGTTATAGCATCTTCTTAGGATTAATCGTCAAGCGACTGAGATGTATCATTTTATTAAATCCTATCATACATAATCAATTCAATGATATCACATGATAGGTAATGATACTAGGTTGCCATGGTGATTATGTCCTTTTTAAAACGGAGTCATATTATTTCTGTATTATTGAATTTAAAAACCGAATTTGTATACTAAAATTGTTTAATTATAGCAATTATATAATCTACCGACAGTTTTTGGATAGATGTTTCCGGAGAAATAGATATTAAATGGAAAAAAAGAGTGTAATTATTGGGATGGATTATTATGGATGTCTAATTATTATTATATCTAATTATTATGGATTTCAATCTTGGATTTTCGATCTTGAAATAAAACTGCGATATCCGTTCAACAATCATGAAATAAAACTGCAAAGTTTGTGAATCGATCGCAGAAAAAATTGTGAATTTTGCCAATCAGTGACTGAAAAAAATCACAAATTTTGTTAATCAGTCATATTTTAAAAAATTTCTTAGTTATGGAAAAAAATCCTTTATGATTTAATACAAAAGAAAATATAATTTTTTTATTGGAAAAATATTCAGGACTTACTGTAAAAAATCAGATGAACCATTTATTAAAGCCAACCCAACCTGGAACGAATTAAATTTTAAAATTAGTGTTTATCGGAAGTGCAGCTCGGAATCAGGTTCCGTGACCCGAAACAGGACACTATATGTAATTTCAAGTTATATTTAGGAAAAGGACTTACCTCAATAACTGAAATATGTAATTTAAACAAACTTCAGTTTCAGTTGGACTTTGACATAAATTGTGCTAATTAGGTTTTGGTGTAAACCGCCCAATAGGTGGAGTTGCTATGCTGCATTTTTCATGATTTCCTTGGTAGCTATACCCTGAGAACTAATGCACAGAATTTCTTCAAAATTCAGATTTACATTTTGACATAAATAAATGCTGATTAGATTTTGGTTAAATTGTCCAACAGGTGGCATTGCTATGCTGCATTTTTCACGACTTTGTGCAATAACTATATCTCAAGAACTAATGCACAGAATTTCACAAAATTTCAGACTCTGTTAGACCTTGACCTAAATTGATCCTTATTAATTTTGGGTGCATACTTCCCGACAGGTTTTGCTGCTATGTTTTGTTTTATATTTTAACAGAATAATAAGTCTACCATAATTTGTTACTCATGTTAGTATACACGATACATGTCGGGAGACATTATGCCGTTATTATTTTATTACGTGTGAAGGTTTTGCTATGGTAATTCCCAACAACTTTTTCTTCTATTTATTCCCATAGAAGAATGTTTTGTGATGGCCATAACATACTAGTTAGTATTGCTAATGCATCCCTGACATAAATATTTCATGGAGTAAAGGAGGGGTTAAATTAGTTTTTCAGCCACACACAGGATGGCTTATTCTTTCAGGCATCAGTAAAATTCATGTGTATGAAAATTCACAGCCATCCATTGTTGCTACAGGTTAATCTTGGAAAATGAAACATTTGAAGTTACTAAAAAAATTAATAGTTCGAAAAGTATTTGTCACAAAATTGTTAGACAAACTGCGTTAGGAAGGTAAAAATTGTATTTTTCTTGATATAAATTTCAAATCTAATGATTATGCCATTTTCCAAATATTGAATTTCAAGAATTATCAAACTTCACAATGAATTACCATAGCGAAACCTTCACACGTAAAAAGATAATAACGGCATAATATCTCCCGACATGTATCGTGTATACTAATATAAGTAACAAATTATGGTAGACTTATTATTCTGTTAAAATATAAATGTGAATTATGTATATACATTTTTTTAAAAATAAAGGAAAACATTTTATCACAAACATCAACAAAACTTTTTCTTCTATTTATCCCCATATTCCAAAGGTATCGTTTTATCGTCTGCTTCCATAGCAACACGATAAACTAAATTTCATTAAATAAATTGCACAGTAGTAAAAAAATATTTTTCTAAATTGAATAGTTATTGAACAACTCAACACCTTAACAGGGGAATTCTTATTTGTTATTTAGATATTTTAAAATTGTTTGTTGTCATTGTGTTCTTATGCTAAGTTCAGAATGGGTTAAACAGCTAGTTAATTTGGTTAGCTTATCGACACCCTTTATGCATAGCTATACAAATGGTTGTTACTGCCGATATTAAAAATCAAATTATCTTTCTTTATTATGCCGATACTTTGATTTCTGAAATTGCACGTATACTGGAAATTATGCATGCTACTGCTCTCTATAGGATTAAGAAGCTCGAGAATGCTACAGCTGATGTTCCGTGCCCTGAAATTGGTCGTCTTCCTAATTCATTTCCCTCTGAAGAGGTTCGTTGTAATAAAATGCTTAAAATTATGCAGACTAAAAGAAAACATCCCAATTTTCACACTGAAGGAGCTATCTCTCTGCAAAGAGCTTATAAATGTAATAAATTAGTATCTCCACTCGATGCGCTGATGTCAAATGACAAAAACGTAACATCGATCTCAACTGCGCTTGCGAACAACAAGAATTTCAAATAATAGCCAATCGGTTTTTTGATACTATATCGGATGGTCCGTAACCGTACCACAAATGTTACTGCTGTGATCGACTATGGTTTAAAACTTCGATTCGACCTCTTTCAAAATCAAGATTGATCGCTAAAGGAGCGACTGAAGAATTTCTAAGGCTGACATTTAAAAAAATATATCGGCGATGATGGCTCTTTCTGTAAAACATGTTACGGTGATATGATGAAACTCAAAATTCCCAAGTATGCCATAGCCATATCAAACGGTTTCGAATTTCCAGAAATACCTGACTGTTTAAAATGTTTGAATCCGTTAGAAGAACATCTGGTGGCATTGCGTATCACTTACATGCAAATCTATGCCATTCATGGATGCCAATCAAATTGAAGGGTTCGGTGGTCAAGGTGCCTATAAAATTAGATTTCACCGTGGATCACCTGCCATGCAATCTAGATGAATGCTAAACGATCTGCGTCAAGTTAAAAAGACATTTGACTGACAAATCGGATTATATGAGTGCGATCGTTAGTAAAAAAAAAAAAATCTATACAGCAGCCCAGTATCTCACTCGACAGGAATTCTATCAGCACCTTGAAGTGTGTCTGTCGGAAGATTGGGAAAGAACATGGCAAAACTTTGACGTGGATGAGCTAATAGTCTAATTTGAAGAAGAAGTGGAGGTCGACGAGTCAGAAATAGACCTGAGTGCGACACACACGTTGCTTACCGACGACCGCTGTATCTGCTTAGCACCCGGGGAAAATCAAATACCTAAGTCGCTAATCTTTGATGAAAATGCTGAAGAACGTTCATCTCCGTATATTTACTGTGGAAAAGTGAGGCACCTTAAAAAGAGTACACCTACACCAAAATCGCCACTTCAGAAATACAATGGTCGGATCGACGGGCAGTCCGACCTGATCATTTGCTGTACGCGTACAGTAAATTTAATCACTTTCGTCTTAAGAATGCTATCGACATTTCCGTTCGGAAAAAGAAATCACTAGATGGAAGACTCTCGGCCGAAAATTTGCTCGATGAAAGTTTTGTGAACAACCTCAATCAGCACGACAATGGCTACAAATTCCTCAAAAAACATAAAAAATGCACCTGTTCATTGGGTAAACGAGAAGAAACGTGTGTATGCCGCAATGTGACAGTGGGGAATCCCGTCTCTATTTGTCACATTGTCTGCGGCCGAACTGCAATGGTTTGAATTGATGCAGCATTATCTTTGAACGTCGACAATCACATTTTGATAAGGGAGGAATCTGAAAATAAAAAAATGTTTACCAAAGAAAAGAAGTGCGAACTCACTCAAAAAGATGCTGTGAACCACAAGAAACTGGCTTATGCTAACAAACACGTTTTTTTTTTTTTTAATGAGTTAGATTTGGCTGAAAAAAATCTCAATGATAAAAGCCCTGGGTGGCCAATCTATATTCTGTCATAAGGTAGAATTTTTTCCGCTTGTTTCTTTGTTTTTTTATGGCAAATGATCCTAAATTTGGAATTGTTGAGGTCCGGATTATAGATTTTGTACTGTATGAGATTTCAACATATGTGTTGGGTACAATGGTGATACTGAATTTATTTTCAAAAGAAGAGCTTTTGCTGCTCCAAAAACTCATTTTCCTGCTCCATAAGTCGTTTTTTGCTGCTCCAAAAACTCATTTTCTTGCTCCAAAAGCCGTTTTTGACTGCTCCAATTTTTCCTGAGTGAATGTGACCCCTGGATTCTACATATAGCATAAAATATTTGGTCAGGGGGAGAATAGGATATAGATTTGAGTAATGAGTGTTAGAGGAGAAGAAGCCTAACTGTTGTCAGTTGAAATAATTGGTCAACTGTGAGTTTTACTTGTGTACAAAGGGTTCCATATAATAAATTTATTAATTACTAACTGCAATGTTACAAAAAGTTGTTGCTAAAAGAATAACAAGAATGTAACGAAGTTGTAAAGGGTTGGGTATAGTTATATATAGTAGCAAAGTATAGATATATGCACCATGAATGTTCAGAGAGATATGGAGCCTCGCCTTACCTAAAACAAAGACCTTGTTCAAAGTTTAAACTTTTGTAACTATAATAAAAATTTCATAGTTATAAATGTAGCTTCCTTTCATAAGCTGCAAAAATAGTTTTGCAGCCATTTGTGAATAATGAGTATTATGTATTGTTCAGTGTAGAAGTTGATCTTTTAAAATATTTCTTAACATATTTCCTGTTATGTTGAAAAATGTTTAATAATCTATGCATAATGCATGATTTTTCTTTCTTGTTTTATATAATGTGATGTCTTATGGATCCTGAATATTTCATTTTTTTATTACAGGGTTTTGTATTAACTGTCACTTTGATTCGAGAAGCCATTGATGACTTTAGGCGTTTTATGCGAGACAGGGAAGTTAATTCTAGAAAATATGGCAAACTTACACCAAAGGGTGTTGTACAAGTTCCTAGTTCAAAAATCAAGGTCTCTGATCTTATCATTGTTGATAAGGTAAGTATTTTGAAATAATTATGATGGAAAATTAAAATGTCTTTAGTTGTAGTTTAACTATCCATGACTCAAAAATGTGTTAAAATCTCTGTTCTATTATGAATACTTTATGAAATAAATAGCTATCTGTTATTTTAATGTTATAGAACTGTTGTTAAAAACAAAAACACAAAATGTTTTTATCGAACACATGCTATTGGAATTGGCATGACTTGCTGTGTTCGATTCTTCTCAATCCAGAGTGTCAGTATTCATGTTAAATTTACTCTATTAAAATATTAGAACCCAAAACAAATAATACAATATTTTAATTGTATCTGTTTTATCTTAATATTTTTTTCACATCGTTATAAAAATTATAAGAGTCATAGCCTCTTGAATTCACTACTTATCGACTAGTTCAGATTTTAAAAAACGCACAAAATTACTAAAAGTGTTGGAAAAAATTGCATTGCTAGGTATTTTTATTATTATTATTTTTTATCATCATCATAAAATGTTAATGATTCAAAATATATGGTAAAAATAATATCACATAGTGTAGTAGGGAGTAAAAAAATATTGTTAAACTTGTAAATAATCATAATTTTGATAGGAAAACATTTCTTGTGACAGAAGCTTACATTATTTTTCTTGAAGAAAACTCTAATTTACAAATTACCTTTTATGTTTTAATATTTTTACCATTTCAGAAAATTCACTCTTGTAATCTTTTCACACCAATGAAAAAAGACTCCTAAGATAATGAATATACAGGGTTATCGGGAAAGAATCATCCGATTACAAAATTTAATATTGTTTGTAACATTGTATCTTCATCAAAGGTTTATGGACTGTTCTTTTTAGTCAAAAAATCAGTGAGAAGTATTACCTACCTTGATATGTTGGAAATTTGACTTTTCTCCGAGTTGAAGGAAGATATGCAAAATTTCATTTTTCAACAAGATGGTGCACCGCCCCATTTGCATATGGAGGTTCATAAATTTCTAAACAGAGAACATAGTAGTGCAGTCGATGATTTGGTCTTACACAGCTACCATCCTAGGTCACCTGACTTAACCCCTTGCAACTTCTTCCTTTGAGGATATGTCAAAGATCTTGTGTTCATGCCACCTTTGCCTACAAGTTTGCAAAATATATATATATATATATATATATATATCTGTGTGAGTGTAAAGCATCATAGCCGAGTGGCAAAGCTGTTAGCGTTTACTGTGCATGAGATGGAAAATGCCTTTTAAACTTGTTTTTTCCATTCAAAGTACAAGAGAAGAGGAAAATTATTGCTTCGCATGAGTAGGGGTGGGAGAGAGAAAAAATGAAGCCTGTGCTCATTTCTTAAATAAGTTTTTGTATTAAAAAAAAAAAATGCTGAATTAAATAACTTGGTTGCCAGTGGTGACGTGGCCATTACATTTTTCAAGCCCTGGTCACAGTGTAATTAGTTGAAAATGGAGTAAATCAGTATTGTACATGAATGTTCTGATAGTGAAAATTGAATTTTGGAAAATGTATTAAGTAACCATGTTTTTAAATTTCGTTATCAGAATACCATTTTATGATCATGTAAGATAACAAGTATCTCCTTCAGATAATTTTTAAGTACTTTCAAAATAGCCAATTAAGTTTTGTAAAGCTCTTGTTAATAACTTTGTGCATTTGCTATATTATTATTGTAATTATTATTAGAAATTTTTATGAATACTTAAAAAAACTTATTTTGTTTTACTTAGGATCAGAGAGTACCTGCTGACATGGTGTTTTTATCTACCACTGAAAAAAGTGGATCCTGTTTCATTCGTTCAGATCAATTAGATGGTGAAACAGATTGGAAGTTAAGATTAGCCATTCCAACTACCCAGCGTTTACAAAGCCCCGAGGTAGCTTTCATGAAATAGTCTTTAAAAGATTTTGGGTTTATTTATATTAGAGTGCTGTTACTTCCAGTCTTTGAAAAAAAAAAAAAAAACCTTTCTACAGTACACTCTCAAAAACCTGCACAGCTTGGGACCAAGGGCTTTCCAGATTTTTATATCATTGCTTTGATTTCTCTTTTAAACCTCATCAGAATAATTGTATTTATGTGAAGTAGCTACATGTTATAAATATTTAATAATAATAAAAATTTATATATCTTATAGAAATACAAATAATCCATTAAAAAGCAATTTATTTAATAAGTAATTTTGGTAAATTCTATTTGCTATTTACAAATTATTACTTAAGCATATTAAACATTTGATCAGTAGTAGATTAAGAACATACGTTTTAGGTTTCAAAATCTTTTCTTGCAAATTGCAAATGGTTCTTGTTCAGTTACAAAAGTTTGTGTGATTAGAAAATGTAAATAAGAAATAGAAAAAACAATATCCATGAGTATCATCAAAATTATTTCTTCCACTGATTCAGTTTCTGAAGAATGCTTTGAAGACTGGATTATAACATTTATAATTTCTTCATGTGTGAGTAGGTAATTGACTGTTTCATCAGCACAGATCATCTAGCTGAGAATCAACCAATTAAACTGGCAATCTTTATTAATGAAAGTCAAATTTCCATTCTTTATATTGTGAATGATATGCAGATTTTATCCATTTGTGCATTTTAAATTTTTGAGAGTTCATTCTAATATTATAAAAGCAGCTAATTTTTAGAGAGCAAAAGTTTTCAATGTTGTAACATGCTGAATATTGTTGATTCAGTTTTGTAAATTTTTCTTTGTGATTGTATTTTTATCTTCATATATATCATTGCCTTCGAATGGCTAGGTTTTAACTGACTGGCAAAATTAACTAAAGTAGTTTTGTATCATCTAATAAATGTCATTGGTTATGTCTACAGCTTTAGCTCACATATGATACATTCTAAATTTGTATTTCAAGAGTTAGCTAATTTGAAAATTTTCTAATTGCATTGTTGTCTGTGGAGAAATGAAACTTTTAACTCATTTTCTTCATAATCCGGAATCTACAAAACCCCAAATGATTCCAAATTTCAGGCTTAGTACTGTATTCAATATGATACTCTTGTGGCTATCAAAAGTATATAAAAAAAAGAAAACTGCCCAGTTAAACTGAGGGCATTGAGCTCACAGGCTATTCCCACTCATTGTATATTATACACTTATTTCAAAGAATTTGAAATAAGCCCCTCGAAAAATAAAGAAATCGACAATATATTAAGGGGGGATCATCCCCCCGTTCCCCCACCCCCTTATAGTTAACAATTGATCCCCCAAACCTAATCAGGGAAGCCCTTTATTACAATAAACATATATACTAAATTCGAAGCAAATCGGATAATTCTGCATGAAAAACCCATTTATCTAAATTAAGGTGGATTACCCCCCCCCCTATCCCCCTTTATACTTAACCAATGAACCCCAAGACTAACCAGGGAAGCTCCTTACCACAATGAGCCTATATACAAAATTTTAAGAAAATTGGATAATTCTCCATGAAAAACACATTCATCTAAATTAAGGGGGGAGGATAAGCCACCCCCTTTACACTCTTTATACTTAACCAAAGAACCCCCTAAACTAATCAGGAAAGCGCCTTATCACAATGAACCTATATACAAAATTTTAAAAAAATCGCATAATTCTGCATGAAAATCGCAATTATCTAAATTAAGGGGGGCAGCCCTCCGTTACCCCCTTTATACTTAAACAATGAATCCCCAAAACCAATCGGGAAAACGCTTTATCACCATTAACCTGTATACAAAATTTGAAGAAAATCTGATAATTCTGCATGAAAAACCCATTTCTCTAAATTAAGGGGGGATTAGCCCCCCTTTCCCCCTTTATACTTAACCAATGAACCCCCAAAACTCTTCAGAGAAGCACATTATCACAATGAACCTATATACAAAATTTGAAGAAAATCGAATAATTCTGCATAAAAACTCATTTATCTAAATTAGGGGGGGGGGGGTTATCCCCCCCTTTCCCCCTTTATACTTAACCAATGAACCCCCAAAACTATTGACAGAAGTGCATTATCAAAATGAACCTATATACAAAATTTGAAGAAAATGGGATAATTCTGCATGAAAAACCTATTTATCTAAATTATGGGGGGTTAGCCCCCCATTTCCCCCCTTTATCCTTAACCAATGAACCTCCAAAACTAATCAGGGAAGCACCTTATTACAAGGAACCTATAAACAAAATTTAAAGTAAAACGGTTAGTTCTATCAAGAGTTATCGCGTTACGTACGTACATACATACATACATACGTACGTACATACAGAACCGGCGGGCACATAAGCTCTCAGGCTTTGATAGCTTGTGAGCTAAAAATCAATTCAGTAATATATAAATAAATATATTTTCTGTTGTTATAATTATGTTTTTTAATATGTTTTTTAGGCATTTTATATCAATACTATTCAAAATGAAAGGTTAACTTTCCTATGTAGGTGAATATAAAAGTAAGATATGCTTGGCATCGGATACCTATGTATTGCAATGAAAATAAATTCCTTTGGTGATGACGAAAAATACATTTAAGCTTATCAGAAAGAATGAGAGTTATTTGTGCTGTTCCAACATACATATGTGGTGAGTTCATAATGGCTTGTGAACTATATTCATACTACAAATTAGAGGTTCGATAAATTATAAGCGTTTTCCGAATTAAATTGCAGCAATATTCATCTTGAAATTGATTCTGCTAACAGTGAATGTGTAATATCTCGCCTTGAAACTTTCAAATGGGGCAAGCAATTTGAAAATAGACACACAGACTTGACTGATGAATATCTTAGAGTGACATTCAATCACCGCCATTCCTGAAAATGTAGCCATAATCGATCAGTTAATTTGAGACATTCGGTTCTTAAAATCAATTTCATGATGAATGTCTATGCAGATTAAGCATTTAGCCTACAAAAAATGTACAGTTCTTTGAACCTTCTAATTGAAGCACAAATCTAGCTGTTGCACTATTATTAACTACTCATCAAATATCATTAAAGACCAACACAAATAACTCTCTTTTTTACCAACTTCAAAACAAGGAGAAGGTTCTTAATTCAATGCGTATGTATATATATTTTTAAATGTATGTTCGTTGATTACTCCAAAATTATGTGACTTATTCATGTTTATATATATATATATATATATATATATATATATATATATATATATATATATATATATATATATATATACAGTCGAACCCCGCTATAATGAACCCGGGATATAGTGAACTTTTTTGCTGGTCCCGTCCGAACTCCCATTTAACTAATGTTATTTTATACGCTTATAGTGGACAGCTGAGATTTTGGTAATTCGTTTATAGTGGACTCAAATTTTATTTCCCCAAATTTTTTTTTTTCAATTCTCCAACTTTAAACTTGCACTAGTTGTGACTGCAAATGATGACATGGCTTTATATTGTGTCAAATTACACTCTTCACACTCATCGCCTAAACAACACATGCTTCTTCTTCCCCTCCTCTCCCTATTACAGGAACAAACCTCTCTTCTTCGTTTCTCCCTAATTCTAGGAATAAATTCTGATATTCACTTGCTAACTTTGTCCCCCGCCCCTCGGTATAATCAGAACAGTCCGAGAATGTCCTTCGTTTTACAGTGTCTCTCTTGATTATTCTTTTGATTGATTTGAGATAAAAAGACGTTTTTTCAAGAGCAGCTAAAAATTTTATAAAAATGGCCAATTTTTTAAAAAGAAAAGCATTTTTGATTGATAATAAGGTTAAAATAATTAAACGTATTGAAGATGGAACAAATCAATCGGCACTGTGATAGGAATTTTCCTTGTCAAAATCTACAGTTTCGAACATTTGGAAAAAGCGCAGTGCGACTCTTGCTGCACACAATAAAAATTTGGATTCTTCGAAGAAACTACGTCGGGCTGAAAAAGAAAATGTGGAAGCTCTATTAAAATGGTTCACCATTCAGTAGGATAGAAATCTTCCTTTGATCGGACAAATGCTTCAAATTAAAGCGAATGAGTTTGCCAAAAAATTCGGAGACAGGAAAACAGTTTTGTGTGCTCTAATGGATGGCTGGATAGGTTAAAAAAACGGAACAATATTTCTTGTGGAAAGATTGTTGGTGAAGCAGCAAGTGTTTGTGCATCAGATATGGGAAAGTCGAAAGCTCAAGTGTGGCCGGATGCAATCCAGGGTTATGAAGAGAAGGATATTTTTAATGCTGACAAAGCTGGATTATTTTACAAAATGACTCCCGATCAGATGTTAAAATTTAAAGGAGAAAAGTGCACTAACGGGAATCTCTCGAAAGTGAGAATAACTGTTCTTGTATGTGCAAATATGAACGGTTCAGGAAAGCGAAAATTAACTGTCGTGAGTAAATCCCAAAAACCAAGGTGTTTTAAAATGTTAAAAATATGCCCGTCAATTACAAAACTAATCAAAAATCCTGGATGGCTACCAGTTTTTTTTAAGAAGAACTTCGACAATGGGATAATGATTTGTTGAAGCAAAAACATAAAATTGTTCTCCTTGTCGACAATTGCACAGCTCATCCCCACTTAAAAAATCTGAAATGCATGAAGCTCGTTTTTTTGCCTCCAAACACGACTTCTGTGCTACAGCCCATGGGCCAGGGTGTTATTAGCAGCCTGAAGTCCCACTATAGTAAACAGCTAGTGATGCGTATTTTGAAGAACTATGAAGAGAACAATACGGAATACAGCATCTCACTTTTGGAAGCAGTCGTTTTGTTGGAAAAGTCATGGATACAGGTGACATCAGCAACAATCCGCAACTGTTTCCGACGCGCAGGTCTTTCGAAAGATGTCAATGTGGAGGACGAAGATGATGAAGAAATCTTACCAATAGCTCTGTGGCTGAAAAAGCATAATGGGAACATTTTTCCAAGGGACGTTATTGAGAATTTCGAATCTTGCGATAATGAAGTGCATACTTCTGGTACCCCCACGGATGAAGGCATTGTATCTGAAGTAAAACAAAAGAATAATGTTGAAGAATACTTAGAAGACGATATTGAAGAAGAATTTGAAATTTCGGCACCTTCCATATCGGAAGTGAAATAGGCAGCGAATATCCTGAACAGTTTTTTTCTACAGAAAATGTGGACCAAAAAATATTAGATTCTTTACTAATTGTTGATAAGAAAATTGATGAACTCTACATAAAATCGAACTGCATTCAATCAAAAATCACAAATTTCTTCCATAGAATGTAAAAATAAAATCATGTTTTAGTAAGTAACTTTTTTATTTTTACTATTTGATTTATTGTCAATTTAATTAGTTAATAATTTGTAAGTAAATAACGTATTATAGCAATCATTATTTTTAACAATACATCATATACTAAAAAATCAATAATAGCAATCATATGCAAAAAATATTTTATTTTTAAAGAATTTGGATATAGTGAACCATCGGCTATAGTGAACATATTTCTGGGTCCGTAGACGGTTCACTATAGCGGGGTTCGACTGTATATATATATTATTGAATATATTACTCTTGAAACTCTTGAATTGGTTCCATTTAAATTTCAGTAAAATTGGTTCAGTACTTTTTTAGAAATTCAATTAAAAAAAAAAAAAAAAAAAAAAAAAAAGGTCTTTAAGATATTTCATTTTTAACAATTTTCATCAAGTGACATTCCGCTATCTGTTTGGTAAGAAAGTAGCTACCCAGAGATTTTCCTCCCTCTTTATACAGTTTTGTTTCTAGGATTGTTGTAGATGATACCAAAAAGCAATGTTTTAATTGTTAAAAACATTTATGGTGTAAACAATTGGTTAAAAAAAAATCAAAATTGTAAAGTATTTAAAATAAAAAAGAATTTCTGCAGTACATTCGTTTTATTTGAAAAACTATATTTTTACAGTGGAGAGATTTGTACTCTAATACAGGGTGGGCCAGATGTCCCTGGCAAATTTTTGAATTTAATATAAAATCAAATAATTAGCATATGATGAGTGCAGTTGACAAAACTACCAATTTAATAAATAATTTCTAACTGTCTATGTAATTGGATTGGATTCAGAAAAAGCCATGCACACAACTGTTGCTATAGCAGTCATTGCTTTCCAACAGAGTCAATTTGTAGTACTCTGTAGTAATTTTACTTTGTAGTAGTTTTCAAAGTTTGTTTATGGGTTAAAAAGTTTATAATCTTGTCTTCTGAAAAGCTTAAGTGTATTCTTAATTCTCACAAAAGTCACTCTTATTACAATATGTTTTCAGCTACCGATAAGGATAACTTATTTTTTTATTCACCCTTGTATAACGTCTTTAAAAAATAGGCAAGGCACTCTAAGCCATAGGTAACATCTAAAAAAAATATCTTTAAAAAGAAAAAAAATTGCAATATTTAGTATTATTATTTTTTCCATTTAGGAATTATTTCAAATGGATGCATCTGTCTATGCTGAAGAACCAAAAAAGGATATTCATAGCTTTGTTGGAAAATTTACTAGAGTAAGTTTACAAATGATTTTTTTTTCTTTTTTTCTGTTTTCAAAATTTGAATAGTGTATTCATTTCATTGTGCAGATGTTTAACCTGAAATGGTCTCAAAAGCCAGTAGCAGCTCATATTTAAAAATATAATTAGTACTATTATTATAAAGAAGATATATTTGCTTGTTTGTAGGTAGTAGACTCTAAAATTACTAAACTAATTTCATTTTTTTTTTTTTTTTTTTTTTTTTTTTAATATAATAGTGACACTTTTTGCTCAAACATAAGAAACTTTTCTTTCCTCAATACTGTTGTCCCCAAGTGAACACTAGAGCAAAAAACATTCTAAAATTGTGAATCCTTTGAAACTGTTAGGGCTAGAAAGTTGAAATTGGATATGGTAGTTGCTTTTAAGATGTGAATGCTTGCTGGCTCAGTAAGAATGGTTTTCAAAACATTCAAAATGTAAAAAAGTGAAATGAGCAGAAAGCATTCTAAAATCATGATTATTCAACCAAACCAATTACAGTTTATCAGAAACCAATTATCCAGAATGATATTTCCAATTGACTGATTTCAGAATCTTTTCAGAAAAGAAGTGCCATACAGTGCCAGTTTGACACGTGTATTGCTTGAAACATGACAACATGCATGATATAACTTGATGCCAACATCTAAGATTTGAAATGGTAGCATATTTAGTTAGATATTGGATGTTTTGATTTTCAATGCTGAAGAAACAGGAATATTTGTTTCCAAGGGAATCCCATATATTGCCTTCTCTCAAACTCTGATTAATTTTTGATCGTGTTTGGATTCAATTCTTAATCTGAGTAATCTAATAATTTGAAATCAGAAACAATTCCACAGCCACATATATTCTACAAATCTGATCAAATGGGTGTTTCTTTTATACCCAACCAGTTATCCAGAATACATCTGACCTCAACCATTCTGGATAAATGAATATGTATTGTATTATTAATTTTTTCAGTATTAGATGACTATCTCTGTTTAAACATAGGCTACCTTTTATCTCAGGATCGCTGCCATGCAGAGGGTGAAGGACAGATAAACATCAAATTACAAATTGTTGGAAATTATTAGAGCTAGAAGCTTAAAAGCTTAAAAATTGACATGATAGTTACTTTTAAGATGTAAATTGCTCGCTAAGAATGGCTGTTAAAATATTCGAAATTTAGAAAGATAAAATGATTTGAAAATTTTCTAAAATCATGGTTTCTCTGAAAATGTCTGCCCTAAAAATTTCAAATTTGTCATAGAAGTAACATCTACGATGCTAATGTGCACTAACAATTAAAAGAGAAAAAATTCAAATGACAAGAAAAATTCATTTTTTGTCATCCCAGTATTAGATATAATGTCACTTAGATTTGTACCAACATTTCTAGACAATGGGATAAAACACAAGTACCAATATGTGCTATATTTAAAATAATAGTAATGAAAAAAAAATTATTGCGAGTTGGGTAAAGAAGTATTTCATTTTTCCCCTTTGCCTTACAAAAACATTAGTTAAATGTGTCAAATTGATGTTTCTCAATTTATTACAATACCATATTTCATGCATACCTTTATTTCTATTTTTGTAATGTTTCTATCATCATTTTAAATAAATGATAAATTTTACCAATGAACTCATTGAATCTGTTACTATTTTGATCTCAATAAATTTAAATTTGGTATCACTAAAGAAAAATCCTGTTTATTTGCTAAACTACACAGCTTCTAAAGCACAATAGCCATGCTTAAAAAATAGGAAGAATAACTAGTTTGAGATGTTTAAAGTTGGAATGTTCTGTTTTTGTAAACTTCTTTATAAGGACTTACTTTAATGACTTTTTTTTAATTTTTATTTGTGGATAATTTCTAACTTTAGGTAATGGTTAGTTTAAAGTTTACAAAACTGTTAATGGATAACATACAGGCACATTAACTGCCACCTGTGTATTACCCATTTTAGCCACAAATGTTAAGCTACTAGAATTTATGTGTCATAGTGATGACAGCTATTATTTAGCTCATTCCATTTAAAATATATGATGACTGGCATTTTCATACAGCCAGGGTTAGAAATTAGGAACTATAAGTAAGACGTCAAATGACACCTACAATTTTTTTTTTCTAGGTGCCAACTGCTTTTCATAGTTACAATTTTATGTTATTTTCCCATTTCTTTTTGCAACAATACATCTTTGTTAACAATAATATTTGTGAATTCTTTACATATGGTGCATAACATCAAATTATTATCTTGAATGAGCCGTGGGTTCTCTTTCTTCCATTTCATAAAAGTCGAATTGCTCACTTCTTTGCAAATTGTTCTAGAATTCGCATTGCCAGAATCCGGAGTTCTTTTATTTTCTTCACTTATTTTCAAGCATTTACTTCCAAATGGTAATGTAAGGTAGGAAGATACATTGCGTTTTGCCATTTTAAAATGCATGTGCTCACCTCCAAGTTATAAATCTGCGCTGCATTGAATGGATCCTATTTCTTCTTATGTCAAAGTCATGTGTTTTGGGGAAACATTTCCGATATTGTACGTCTTAATTATGCAACGACTTGTTTTGCAACGCAAGGTTGCATGCCATAGATAAGTAACAGACCATATGATATTGATTCATGTGCTTTGGAAAAACATTTCTGAAATCGTAGCCTCGAACCCAAACAGAGAATAGGGTCCATGCTTTCAAACAAGGTGTGCCTGAATTTTAGGGGCATAATCTCTAAGGCCAGTTTTATCAGTTGTGGGTTAAAGTGAAGTCAACTTAGAGGTGATTTACAGATGCAAGGGAGTCTAAGACACATACTGCTGTCTGATCTTCTATCGAAAACCAGTGCTCTTGAAGTACATGTTGCAGGGGGGAAGTTACGCTAAAGTACAAATGAGAGCAATTTGTTAAAACAAACATTAAAGTGAAAGAAAGCTAGGCATCAAATTCGACGACTAGGCATCTAATTCTGCGTACAGCAGTTAATGTGTATAATAATTTGTGATTAAATAATAAATAGCTGCTGTGCATTGTTTATTCAAAGTCTCAATTTAATTAAATAAGTTCATTTCATTTAAAATAAATTATTTTCTATGTATTCTTTTAATTTTATAATGCTGCAGTTCCATGTTCTATTATTTCATTATACTTTAATAAATTATAATAAAATCATTAATAAATGTCTTGTGAATTCTTTTGCTTATTCTTATTTTTAAAGTTGTCAAGTATATTATTGAAAATAACTTCTTTTTTTAGAATGATGGAGATGGAGCTGAAGTCTCTTTAAGTATTGAAAATACTCTGTGGGCTAATACTGTTGTAGCCTCTGGAACAGCTATTGGTATAGTAATTTATACTGGCTCTGAAACCCGGAGTGTGATGAACAATTCAGAGCCTAGAAGTAAAGTGAGCAGTATTTCTTTTCTGATGTGAAATTGTTGACGTTGAGTAAAATTCAGCCTTTTTTGCCTATCATTGTAAAATAGGCTAGCATGCTATTGCTATTTTGAAAATCTGTAAATACAAATTATATTTGTATATTTTTTAAAATCTAAATAAAGACAATATATTTAAAAATAAAATATAATACATAATGACTTTAATAAAACTTTTCCCTCATGACCATGGTAGCAAAATAAGGCTGAATTTTACACATTTATTATTTTTTATTTCCTTAAAATATATAAAATATTATTTTTCTATAGTGGAGGTAATTTTTCCCAGCTTCATTAAAATTTAACATATTGGATATAGATTTCATTCTTTAACACACAATTTCCCTAAATGAAGAAAAAAAAAAAAAATATATATATTTAAAGCAGCAGTTCCCAACTATACGGGTTGCAACCTACCAGTGAGTCTTGGAATGATTGGTCTGTTCTTCAAAAATATATTATTAATTTTATCTGTTGTAAAAAATAGAACAAAAACAATGTACAATAGATGCCGCTTAATGTGATCGCGGTTAATGTTATCCGAAATCATCATGTCCCGACCCATTGTATTCAGCTTCATGCTAAAATTGTCGCTTTATGTGATCAATTCATCATTTAATGTTATCGCTTTAACAAATTTGAAAAAAGGCAGGTTTTAGTGCCACTGAAGTTCAGATTTTTCATTTTTTGATAATTAGCTGAGACATTAATTAAAAACTGCAAAGAACACCCATCAGAAAGACATTCTTTTTTCAACTGAATGATCACTAGCAGATCCAAAGATAAGCATTTTTTTTTTGAGGGGGGGGGGGGGCATTTTTTAAAAACCCCAATCAGAAAAACTGTTTGAAATACAGAAAAACTAAAAATACATACTTAAATGTCATATTTTAAAAAATAAATGAATTTCAACACTTAAAAAAATGTTCAAAGAAGTTCGAAATCATGCCCCCCCCCTCCCCCCCTTTTTTCAAAGTCCACATCTGCCTCAGTTTTTGAGATACGAAAAACTAAAATAAACCTACTTAAACCAGATACCTTCTTCTTTATGGTGGTGTAATCAGTTTCGAAAAATACAAATATTAAAGCATAAGAAAAAATTCATGACTGGAAGTCACTTTGCACCTCCCTGAGACACTCTTTATTCTATGCTAAATGTAATTAAATGTCACTATTTTAACACAATCTTTTTACATGTTCATTGGATTTTTTCTTTACATCAGGTATAAAACACTCGAAACTTTCGGGTGATTAGAAATATTTTATAAAAACTAAAATTGCAAATATTTTTGCTCAGAACGAGAATACGCTGGTGACTTTTGCTCATGCTTTTACAGCTAAATGTCAATATTTTTGCAGGAAAACTGCACGCAGGTTTCTGAAACATTATATTTTATAACTCATAAAATTTTCAAAGATTTTGTACAATAAGAATTATTTTGTTTTTAATATTGACTGACCCAATGAGAAAAAAAAAGGCAGAAGAAAACAGACTTTTTACAGCTAAATATCAATATTTTTGCACAAAATTTATACACAGGTTTTGAAAACATTACATTTATAATGCATAAACATTTAAAAGATTTTGGACAGTAAGAACTATTTTGTTTTTAATATTAAATGATCATACGTGGGGGAAAAAAAAGTGAGAAGAAAACACTTCTTACAACCCTTTTACAACTAAATAACAATATATTTCACGAATTTTTTATACTGACTTCTGAATCATTATAAGCGAAAATTTAAAAAAAAGTTTGGACAATAAAATTTTTTTTTTTTTTAATATTAAATATCCCAATAGGAAAAAAAAAAGGTGAGAAGAAAACATTTCTTAGCATGCGTAGCATCGATGTATGCTTCCAACTTTAGATTTGTTTGACCAGATTTAGTTTTAAAATGTCAAATCAAATAAATTTGAGGGTATGTGTGGCCGAAGGCATTAAGTAGTTCAACTTTAGATTTGTTTGGAAGATTTTCATTTAATACTGATTTCAAGTATATTTAAGGTTATTATCATGGACTTGGACAATGCCGTGCAGGTCAGCTAGTTATTAATAAATGTACTTTTTCACACTTAGTAAAAATAGGTTATATTTATTATTATACTGTAATATTATTATGGTGATGACTTGCTTTCGAAATTTCCTATTTCTATTTTAGTATGTATACTTTATATTACAATTTTCTTTTTTTCTAAAATTGATTATGCAAGAACTTCTGTATACCTATATATTAGATGTGTCATAAACAACTTAGAAACTTATAGAGGGGTTGCATAACAATGAAATTTGGGAACCACTAATTTAAAGTATCTGTATAATGTATCTTTTTTTTTTTAATGGAGAAGTATCAAAATGTCATTCCAAATTATGTTATTTTTCCAGCACCAACACTTGTAAATTTGTCACTTATTTCTTATTTGAGTTGTTGTAGTCAGCCTATTTTTTGTTTTGTCATTTCGGCTTACTTAGGATAGGCCAATGGATAGTGTATTACTGGTGTGGCATGGCATGCTGATGTTATGCAAGATGATCTTAGATGTGGCATGAAAAATTTTTAGTATCTTTAATCACTTGAGTTCCATTATTTCACAATTGTGAATTTCCAAATATTGCAAAGGAAAGACGTAATAGAAATACTAATTCTATTTATCTCAAATGAGCTTTTTTAAATAAAATTATTGAAAAGTGTTTTTGACTTTGGTCTGACTGTCTGTGTATTCTCTAACTTTAGTAAATATACATAAATTGCCATGAAATTTATCTATATTATTAAGGCACATTCTCTATTAAAAATTATGCATGTAGCATTTAAAGATACTCTAAAGAATTCAGGTGCATTATGGTCTGTGAACAATGCATTTAAAATTTATTTAGAGAGACACACAAGATAATTTGATTACTACAGAAGTTTAACTATGGATTCAAGTATCCATAAAAATTTGAAAAACACTGTGATAATGCATTGGAAAATAATTTGATCCCTGCACAATGATGACATCTGACGTATTGTATTTTCTTGTGTTTAAGGTACTCCTTTCTATAAGATACCTTTGAAAATGTATCATGTATTTTTAGGAAAAAACATGATAGTAAAAGAATAACGATAGCTAATTTAAATATAAAAATCTTTATAGCAAATTTTATAATAGCTTCTGAACAATACGCTAATCTTTTAGAAATCTACAAAATCCTTGTACATGTGCCATACATAAATATCTAAATAGTAGAATTAATCTATTAACGTATTAATTTTCTAAAATTAAATATGATTCTTAATTTATAAACTATGTTAGCCAATGTAACTTATTATATCTTGTTTCCTTTTTGCATTTTTAAATAAAGTGCTAACAAAAGCATAAATACATCATACAAACATAACAAATATGAAAGGGAGCATACAGAGAAAAAAAAAAAGATCTGTACCTTCATTGCATAAGACATATCCCATTTTTAAGGTGCACTTTAAGGGTAAAAAATCTCGGGAGTGACTCCATTGAACTTTCCGAACACTTTATAGAATACTTCACATTCAGATACCAGGTAATCCAAAAGTAACTGGAAAAATGTGTAATGCAACATATGAAATTTATTCTCTTAAAATACTTCAATTATAGAATTAATCTTCTGTAATTGGATTCACAGCCAAAGCTAATATATGAGTCAAATATGAGCAATCCTGTCAATAATTAGTTAAAAATGTATAAGAATTGCAACACATTTTTCATTAAAAAGGATAATTTTAGTATATTTCAGCCTATTTTGCAAAAGTATTTAGTTTTATTTATTTTTTTTTTTTTAATGTAGCTATTTTTTCTATTCTTTTTCAACAAAATTAATGCATAAATTTCTAGATCAGTTTTTTAAATAAAATCTTTTTCTTACAAACAAAATAAAACAATTTAACTTTGAGTAAAAAAAAAAAAAAAAAAAAAAAAATACTAAATTAAGTTTTGGTGAAACATAGTTGTTGTATCGACATAAGATAAACATGAGCAATAAAAATAATTTAATTGAGATATAAGAGAAAATATTTATCAATTATCATCTCAGAAAGGTTGAAAAAATGTTAAGATATCAAACTCATTGGCCAATTTCTTTGAAAATGTATGCGATTCTTGCGACAGCAGCTTCTAACATGTTCATCAAATGGGAACTCAATCAAAAACATAGTTTAGGCGCTATTGTGTTCACTCGTACACATACATACATAGTGACACAATCAAACTCCCCCTCCCTCCCAAAAAAAAAAAAAAACAAGCTTTGGGGGGGGGGGGGGGGGGGGGGCTAAAAACATGAGGAAACTCAAAATGTAAAATTATAAAAAAAAAATAATTGTAATCTGTTTATCATCATAACAATATTTTCCTTACACTCTATGTGTATGGAAAGTAAGTTGCATCTCATACACTAGAAAATACAGTAAGTAAAATCTGTTTGTAGGTACAAAGTCCTTCAAAGCAGTTGAGGTACCTTATGTAAAAAAAAAAGATCATTTGATATAGATTTAAAATTGAGGCCATAGCAATAGCTTCCTTTTAGAAGCTCTTGAAGAATGGCTGTAACTTCTGATTTGTTGGGCAAAAAACTAACTACTAGGTGTCTCATTTCAAAATGGATCAAGAAAAAGTATTAAGATTAAAGACAAACAAAAAGATGGACATTTCCATCAGCAGCTGATCTATAATTTTCTGTTATTTTTCTACAACTTTAAATTAGTTTCAAACAGATCTTGTTACCATGTTTTATTTTAGCAAGTATCAAAGATGAAGTAATACAAAGCAGCCACTGGCAACTATTTTTTTTTAAATTATATTGTCTGCCACTATTATTTCAAAACAGTAATAATCTATCTTTATGATTAGTAGAAATCTACCACAAAGATTGTTTGAAATAGTGGTAGATTAAATAATAAAAAAGTAATTGCCATTGGCATCCCTGAGTAATAAACCTAATATTGTATACAGCTTTTATTCCATAAGTTTAGAAAGAAATATGAAAAGTATTTCCATAATTAGAATGTTGTTTTTGTTCACAAAATACACAGGAAGTTTACTTGCATAAATTACGATGCCTAAATCAAAATTAATGCATATGGATATTTTAAAAAAAATAATATACTTTTAAAAATAAAAAATAAATAAAGTACAGTAGACTCTTGACTATCTGGCTTAACACAGCAGAAAGGTGGGCTGGATAACAAAACAGACTGTGACGAATTCCCAATTTCATGTTGTAATATTTAAATGGTAGCGACAACGCAAAACTCAATCGTCAAATCAGAAATGATATTTTATTTCTGTCGTAAATTAACATTAAAATATTGTTACACACTTATATATAGTAGGTCTGTTTATCTTTGTAATTGGCACGTAGAATCAGTTCAAGGTGATAAAAGTCTCTGCCATCACAGGTTTCTCGCTCGGCTAGCGATCAGAACTCAATGCAGTTTTAAGAGTGGTGACAGGGTGTCACTTTAGTGGTTTTCTCTCGAACGGTAAGCTGAAACTATTTCACAGTAGAGACTGGCTGTCTCGGATATTTCCTCCCTTCGCTGGTGTTCAGCGAGTCTCAGCCCCGGACTTTGTGTCCAGCACGATGATTTCAATAACACTCCTGGGAGATGATTCTCCACTCTAGAAGGTCTTAAGATCCGACCTTCTCAGTTGATCTCCAACATCCAACCCCCTTCTCCAGCCTGCTCTTCGCTGCTCCGGAGGGAAGGGGGTTTTGGGCGTTTTCCAGTTTCTCAAGGCCCAATAAACTCCGTTCCACCTCTCTCAT
Organism: Maratus michaelseni; assembly: GCA_963931845.1. Lineage (NCBI taxonomy): Eukaryota > Metazoa > Arthropoda > Arachnida > Araneae > Salticidae > Maratus > Maratus michaelseni. Next base: position 108,878,930 of record OZ007597.1, on the reverse strand, counting down.
TGGGAAATAAGAATTTTCACTTGGCGCCTCGTTGCCAATTTGTGTCTTGTCACGAACTAGGGGAATACCCTCGTTTCATTGTCTCTGTAGAAAAATCATATCGATCACCTTCCCACTGAACCAAATTCTGCACGTCAATTTTCCTTTGACCGGCCTAGACACCGCGTCGCGACTTGGTCGTAGGAAAAACCTTTCCCAGGCGTGAGAAAATAGTCTGGGATGGAAAGCTTCATTCAATATTGCCACATAATTTAATGAAGTCTTTACAGCACCCCCTCACACAGATGGGATTTTTCACATGCTGAAAAATCTTAGTCGCGATCCAGTCAGACTCTTACTTCATTCAAATCAGAGGTCTTAATCCTGGTCGCACATTTTATACCAAAAATACATTTTCTAAAATAAATTCCAATTTAAAACTATATTATACTCAAATTACAATTATAAGAATTTTAAAATATATATACACTTCTTCTCCTTAACTTCCTTAGTCAATTCTACTTAAACAATCAACATGAGGTATTTGGGTCCCAGGTTTGTATTTGATTGAATAATGATAATTTTGCAAAATCAAATTCCAACGTAACAACCGGGGATTATACCCATCATTATTTTTCAGCCAACTTAAAGGATCGTGGTCATCCAAATGATGCCTTAATTTCATTATAACATAAATTATCACGGCACATTTCTTTTCGCTCGTAACAATTTTTAACTCAGGTAGAGTAAATATCTGGCCCGAAAATTTTGCCTGGCGCCCTTCACTATTTATTTTCCCTTTTTGGGCGGGCCTCGAGTATTTTAAACAACAGAAGGGATCCCATCCCTCAGTTTCCATCAAAAACAACTGAGAATAAGCATCGAACGCGCCTTCAACTCCCTCGCCTAAATCTGACTCACCTATTATCCCGCCTCTAAGAATCTTGGCTTGTCTCGGTGAAGTTCCATAGAAGAGAATCTTCACTGGTAACTCGCTTGCTAACTCCATCTTATGGGCGATTAAATCCAGCCCGTAATCGGTCACTAGTTTTTCTGAATATTCGTCTCCTTTGCATTTTTCAAACACTATTCTGAGAGCTGTCACTAAATATTTATTTCTGCTTTCAAAAAGGGGTACGGTTCTCTCCGTGTCCGTGTACCAATGCGTCACAATACTCGCAATATAGGCACTGGACAAAGGAATTTCTTTCCCTCTAACATTTCCCTTTCTTAAACCTAAGTTGGGGTCGCTAGATTCGATACAAGCTTCATTTCCCTCCAAAACATTCGGCCAAAAATAATCCTTATACATTTCGTCTCTAGACCTTTTCATGCCTAACTGCCCCACTACACTGTCCTGACCCAACGATAAAATTCCCCTCTTCGAACTTAACGAAACAACAAATTTATCTCTTTCTAAACAAACATTATCCGTTATTGTTCTGACTACTGACCCTTTTTTCCTTTCAAAATGGGAAGTCTTATCCTCAACGCTTTCGCTAATAAGGTCCACCGTGACTTTAGCCTCTACAGCTGTTTGCAAGTCTAGCTTACTAATCTGAGCTAAATTCACCCCTGAATCTTCCTTTTCAAATGGGGGTGGAATAATTTCTTTATCTTCCTCACCTCCCGATTCCCTTATTTTTATCCCGCTGGGTTGAAGTCCGAAATTCTTCGTTACTTCTTCTATCTGCGTAACTCGTTTCTTGCTTGTCAAACAACCTTTTGAAATATCTGCCCACTCTCTCACTAACGGCATCCCTTTAGTTTCGTTTTCCAAACGCGCGCTTTGTCTTGTAAGCATTGCTCTCGGCGAATGGGGTTTAGATTTCTGTTTCTGAATTAATTCATGGGTTTTGTTCCCTAACAAGTAATAATTCATATCTATATCTTTATCGACAACTGCTGCCTTCGCCCTCATTCTCTCACCGGAATTTAATATTATTTCAACTTCCGCAATAGGTAATCGGCGACACCTATTATCCATTATTTGTTTAACCCAAACATTTTCTCCTGTATATTGATCCGCTGTTACATCATGAGCACTAAGGACATCAATATTAGTACCTGAGTCACGTAATATGGTCATTTCCTTCCCATTAATTAACCCTTGACTTAAATAATGTTTGAAAGACTCTTCTAAATGGTCTAAGCCCGCTACATGATGAATCGACTCTGTTTTTTCTAACTCTTTTAATTCGGGACATAAATTTCGGTAATGACCGGGCTTTTTGCAAAAAAAACAAGTAATCTCTCTTCTTTTATCAAATACCTCATTCCTATCTCTAACAACATCTTTGTTCCTCCAATTCGAATTAATTTCTGCCACCCTACCATCAGATTTCGGTTTTCCTGGCACCTTATTTCGCTCCAACGATTTCTCATTACTTTGGAATTTAGGAAGCCCTGGCGGTCTTAAATTTTTTCTAGCTGAGTCATAAGCGTCTAACTTCTTAGTCAACTCAAAAGGAGTGTTCATCGAACTCCACGAATCGATAAAATGATGTTTAATTTCAGGATTCACTTTACGTTTCAATTGATCTGTAATAATTAGATCTCTGAGTTGATCATAAGTCGTTATTTCAAGCCCGCTTAACCATTGATCAAAATAATTAGAAATATCGAAAACAAAATCTCGCCAATTTTTATTTTCAGGTTTTTTTGACATAACAAATTTAAGCCTGAAATCCTCCGCCGATAACTGATACCTTTCTAGCAATATCCTTTTCACATATTCAAAATCATCCGTTTGCTCTGCGTTTTCTTTCAAAATTAATTCGCTTAATTCAGCAGGAAGTAGTCCCAATAATTGTGTCACCCAATGATTTTTGCTTATCTGGGCCTTCTGCACCTGTCTTTCAAATAAATTGAGATAAATAGAAATTTCGGATTTTTCCGGGTCGAATTTTGGAAGAATTGATTTCAACGCAATTTTTGATTCGCCCTCGCTTTGACTCTAAGTTAAACTAGCTTCATCTAATCCTCTTTCTACCCTCAATTTAGCCAATTCATGTTCGCGTTCTAACGCTTTTGATTTCTCATCCCTCTCAAATGCCCTCAATTTTTCTCTTTCCGCTTTTTCCTCAGATTCATTTTGCAATCTCTCTTTCTCTATGATCGCGAATTGTCCCAGCGCTAGCGATTCTTCGTAACCTGGAGATTCAGTCAGTTTCTGAATGATTTGGAACACTTTGTCCGATTCGTCAATCGTTGCGCCAAATTCAATTGCCAATTCTTTCAAATCGCACTTTTTTTTCACTGACCACACAGACATATTCACTGATAGATCAATCTACAATTATTCTACAAAATAATTCTTAACTTAAACTCTAACGTTTAAAAACTTTCCCATATAGCAATTTTAATCAATATATCATTTCACAATAGCATTACAAAAAATACAATATCAATAATAACATAAAAAACCTTTATCATTATTCAACCAAATGCAAATGTATTTTCTCATATACATTCCCAGAACTATTTCCAATCAAACACTCTAAATTAGAAATAAATTCTCAATAAATTATACCTGAAGGTAAACTTTTTTTTTTTTTTTGTCAACTTAATTAACAAGGCTGTTCCACTTAAAACACTGCCAAAATCCCTTTTGTATTTAGTAATATTATCTCACCCAGAATTTCAATTACTCCAACACGAATTATTTGTAAAATTCTACAGAATTCTACCCTTACACTTAATTTGCCTAATAATTAATGTTAATTATTTTTTCATTTTGAGAAACTAAAGAAAAAAATATGTTTCATATAGCCTCAATCCAAATTTACTAAACAAACTTATTACCAATTTTACATTAACAATATAATATACTACCGACCAAGATTTAAAAAAACCAAAAAGACCTCTGAAATGAACAAAATAAAATTCTAACCTGGAATCTCCTGAGTTCAGATCACCTCCATTGGTTCCTTTCACACTCAGTCAGGGTCTGCTATCTGGCACTCTAGTACTGAGGGTTCTAACAATCCTGCACTCTGTACTGGGGCTTTCTGGTAACTCTTACGTCAATGCACTCTTGTCACTGCAGTCTGTCACTGGCATCCAGTTCAGCTGGGGTTGGAGCACTCTTTAACTCTTGCTTCTGCTTCAGCCTGGTTGCAGCTCTCCGATTTCACTTCCGTCACTGGAGTACGTCTCTGACTTCCAGATAAACTGTGATTGGAGCACTCTTTCACTTTTGCTTCTAATTCAGCCTGGTTACAGCCAGTCAATTTTTAGACAAAATTTATACCGCTGCCACCACTGTGACAAATTCCCAATTTCACGTTGTAATATTTAAATGGTAGCGACAACGCAAAACTCAATCGTCAAATCAGAAATGATATTTTATTTCTGTCGTAAATTAACATTAAAATATTGTTACACACTTATATATAGTAGGTCCGTTTATCTTTGTAATTGACACGTAGAATCTGTTCAAGGTGATAAAAGTCTCTGCCATCACAGGTTTCTCGCTCGGCTAGCGATCAGAACTCAATGCAGTTTTAAGAGTGGTGACAGGGTGTCACTTTAGTGGTTTTCTCTCGAACGGTAAGCTGAAACTATTTCACAGTAGAGACTGGCTGTCTCGGATATTTCCTCCCTTCGCTGGTGTTCAGCGAGTCTCAGCCCCGGACTTGGTGTCCAGCACGATGATTTCAATAACACTCCCAGGAGATGATTCTCCACTCTAGAAGGTCTTAAGATCCGACCTTCTCAGTTGATCTCCAACATCCAACCCCCTTCTCCAGCCTGCTCTTCGCTGCTCCGGAGGGAAGGGGGTTTTGGGCGTTTTCCGGTTTCTCAAGGCCCAATAAACTCCGTTCCACCTCTCTCATTGGGAAATAAGAATTTTCACTTGGCGCCTCGTTGCCAATTTGTGTCTTGTCACGAACTAGGGGAATACCCTCGTTTCATTGTCTCAGAAAAATCATATCGATCACCTTCCCACTGAACCAAATTCTGCACGTCAATTTTCCTTTGACCGGCCTAGACACCGCGTCGCGACTTGGTCGTAGGAAAAACCTTTCCCAGGCGTGAGAAAATAGTCTGGGGTGGAAAGCTTCATTCAATATTGCCACATAATTTAATGAAGTCTTTACAGGACTAATAGGTCAGAGGAAATACTGATGTCCTTCCACCTACCTACCCACTCACACCATTATAAAATATACTTTTTATACCAAAACCTACACTCTTATTTATATAATGAATAATCTGACCTCTTAGCATAGCTGTCACTTTATAAATGTTTTTCATATACTGTATTGTACATTTAAAAAATTATTACAGAAAAAGAAAGTCAGAATCGAAAAATTGTAACATTTTAAGACAAATTTTATAATGTATAATTTAATTCCACGAAACAAAATCATGTACCCTGTACATTATGAATATAATACATTAAATTTTAAAATAATGTACTATATTCATAATGTACAGGGTACATGATTTTGTTTCTTGGAATTAAATTATGCATTATAAAATTTATCTTAAAATGTTACAATTTTTTTTATTCCGACTTTTTTTTTCTGTAATAATTTTTTTTTTAATATAAAAACATGCATGTAGTAAACTTGTTGATCGTAGCAGATGCATGTAGTAAACTTGTTGATCGTAGCAGATGACCACTTCCAACGACTTGGCAAAGCAATCCCTCATTTTATTATATAGAATTTGTTTTAAAACTATGCTGGAATACGGTGAAACATATCAGTACAGAGTACTGATTGTTGTGAGCCAGATAATCGAGAGTCTATCTGGCACGTAGCATGATTCATGTAGTATGTTGTAATGTTTAAAAATTAACCTATCTCCTCTGAGTGCCTTCTTAATATGTGTTCCAATTTTTTTTGTTATTGTTTTTAGAACAGTTATTGATCTAAATACAACTATGGACAACATAGAAACAATCGGTTAGCGAAATCTAATAAAACAAACCCAATGTATTATGTATTATAGATCTTTTCAAAGTTGAGAAAAAAATAATTTATTATAAGTATATTTTGTAAATCATATTGAAAATTAGATTACATTATTTTTCTTAAACTCGATATTTTTTCTTGTATAAACTGCAATGAAAGAAAAGTTCCTGTTTGACTACAAAGTTTTATTCTGTTTGTTCTCTCTTATTAGAAATTTTGTTAATGTTAAATCTCCGTTTTATGCCGCAAATAGCATTTATAAAAAATCTTCCTAGTATCTATTTTCCTAAGTTGACAGTTATGGTTTTATCTTCTTAGTAAATAATTACTTTTCAAGATTTTATTCTATGGTTTTGTGTACAATTATATAAAATTATTGATTTTATATGAGTTATATTTTATTTCAGGTGGGAGTTACAGATCTTGAATTAAATGCTCAGACCAAAGTATTATTCGCTGCTGTTATTGGTCTTGCTCTAGTCATGATGGCACTAAAGGTAATTTTTTCCAAGTCAACAAAGTTTCTTTTTTTCTGTATGTGTATAAGTGTTATTTATTATCCCATTTTATCTTCATCTATTTTATATATATTTTTTGCTATAGTCAAATTTTAACTTTTCATGTTGTTGCATGTTCTTTAAGAAGCAGTAATTTTGTAATTAAATCATATTTTTTTTCCCACTTCTTTTTCAGGGATTCACAGGCCTTTGGTATCGATACTTATTTAGATTCATTCTTCTCTTTTCCTATATCATACCAATTAGGTAAATTACTATTATCTATCTTTTTAAAATTCTTATATAGTTTAATAAAACAGTGATTCCATAACTACTGTAGGCATTTTATTTTTCAAGTTAAACTGCAATAATATTTACTTTTAACAAAGTTATTTTTTTTTTAAACATATATTTGCAAGATAACTATTTATGTGTCGGATAGAGATGAATATTAGATACCTCATAAGTAAATTTTAGGTAAATAAATAAATAATATATAGTATTACCAAATAAATTTAATAAAGCAAAAGTATGTATACAATTTCACCTTTGTTATTAATATAATTTTAATAGACTTCAATAAAATTAAATATATATTTTTGTCTTATCCGTACATTTAAACAAACAATGCCATATGATACATAGTCAGGGGTTGGGAATTAAATCATTTTATTCGCCACTGGTGAGTGGCTTTCCGACAGGGCGAGTGAATTTTTAGGTAGTCTTTTAAAAACTGCAGGCTATAGAAGATATGCCAAAAACTTAATTTTTAAAAATTGTTAGCTATACTTAGAAATTCTCCAAATTACCGTGATGTAAACATGCCTCTACTAACAAGGGAACCATTTTTGGTGCAGTTTGCACCTGGCATCGAATCCTGGTGCTCTTTTGTAGCCCTATAAAAGTTAAAGAACCGATAAAATTTCTCTGTTAAAATCATATTTTATCCTTTTTTTCATACTATTAATTTTTTATTATTGGATTTTTAATTGTTAATTTCATGCCAAAAGCAAGTTAAATCACCAAATAGGATGCTACGAATCCAAATCACTTCTCACTCACACAGCAGAAGATTATGACATTCAGCCAGGGTTACCGGGAAAAATTCTACGGTGATGAACACAGCCAATGTCGTGCCGCCTAAAATGCAATTATAATGTTGTATTTTTCCAAAATAAAATTCGTAGGTTTTTAAAGGAATTTTTAAACTTTTTTCAATATTTTATTCTTACTATTAACTAATTTGTATTTTAAAGTACATTTTTCAAAAAAACTTCTATGTTAATAGTCCAATAATTGTTCTAAAAAATTGGATTTTCAGAAAGTTATGCTGCTATATAAAATAAAAAAATATGATTTTAACAGAAAAATTTCATTGATTCTCAAACTTCGTAATATAGGGCTTTAAAATGCACAAGGTCTCAATGCTGGGTGCTAGATTCACCAAAAGTGGTTCCCTTATAAGTTTTATCCTATACTAAATTTTCCTCTGTCATATATATCTCTTAATTTTATAAATAAAAATTATGAAAATTCATTGTAATAATGAATTATTTTTGCAGTCGTGTTAATTTTGTCATAACAATTTTCAACTGTGCATTGCATCTTGCTGCCTGGTAAAGTAAATCTTTATCTGGTAAGATTTCCTGAAAATTCAGCACCGCTACATAAATTGTGATATGTCTGATAACAAATAAACTGAAATTTAACAAGAGAAATCTCTTTTGTTCCCCACCCTTTCTCAATAGTTTTTTCCATTCTGATGAATGATTCAACATAATGATTTGATTTATGCTATTTCTTGCTATTTTTTATATAAAATTTGGAATGATATTAAACCAACTTGTCTATTTAATGTTTTTGTAATAAATTGTCACAAATATTTGTTATGAAATTCTTTTACTGCTAGATCCATATCATATGATTTCTTTACCAATATGAATAATTGTGTTAGAATTAATCTAGTGCAGATCTATACCATTGATGTTTTTTTTTTTTTAATAATCTCTGAAGCTAATAATTTACATCTCTTAAAATTTACTAAGAATATTTTCTCTTAAATTTTTATTTACTTTATTTGTATTTTATTTTTTTTAGTTTGCGTGTCAACTTAGATATGGGAAAAATGGTCTACTCATGGATGGTTCAAAAAGATAAAGAGATTCCTGGGACAGTGGTTAGAAGTACAACAATCCCGGAAGAATTGGGAAGGCTGACATTTTTACTATCAGATAAAACTGGAACATTGACTAAGAATGAAATGGTAATTATTTTTATTTTATTAATAATACAGTAGAATCTCATTACAATGAATGTCACTTAACGAATTTTTCAGTTTAACGAATATTTTTTGGATTGTTTAAAAAACTCTTTGTGCTTTCACATTATAAAAATATTCACTTTAACGAATTTCATATTAACAGACTTTCAAATTAACGAATTTATTGAAGGCTTAAAAAGAATAGTCAGTTCAGTTTCATGAATGTTGAGTTGGCAAGAAAAGTAATATCTCTATTGAAAAATAGCATATGGAAAAAAACTTTCCTCGGAAACACAATTAAGGGGAGACAGAGGACAGTGAAAATGAAGCTGCTGATGATTGTCTATCAAGTACCGAAGATTGTGTTGTGTGATCAAAAGAGGCTCTGTAGAACATTGAAATCTTAAAAAGTAATTATCCTAGCAAAATAATGTTCCAAAACCATTTTATACAATTTATTCTGAAAAATGCATTGTCAACTTCAGTGCAGAAAATACTTCTGATTATTTTGTAAAGAAATAAAGTTACAGCAGACGTCCATGAGGATTTTTTTAAATTCACTTTAGGATTTTTTAGGTATGTAAGATAAATTATAATCCCTTTACAATAGTTACGATTAAGATCTAGGAACTTAACTTAATAAATAATTATCTTATTTCTAACTGGTAACTTCATAATAGTAATAAACTGTATATTTATTATTTATTGACGTGTTTGCATGTTAACCGAAATTTAATATAAGTAGTAATAATATATTTTTTTATTCAATGTGCATGCAAATTTTCTTTTTAAAAAAGCCATATTGGAATTTCACATTAACAAACTTTTCCGTGTAACGAATTTAATCACTGGTCTCCAGAAATTTGTTATAACGAGATTTTACTGTATACATAAAATCATTGAGTTTTTGACAGTTCCTTTTTTTAAAAAATTTCATTGAAATGTTCCCTTATTATTTTTATCACTATAATTATTATTTTGATCAAGGTAATGTTATTTTTATCATCAGATTTATTATTCTTTAAAATTTATCAATTATTGTCTGTGTAATAGCTGTTTTTTTAAATATTGATGCCATAAGTCATTTTTTTCTCCTGTTTCATCAGCTACATGTCTTATAAAAATAAACTGACAACAAAGCAAATTAAGAAGACTTGTAAATTTGAAACTTTTAAAAATTCAATCTTTTGTTTTTCATAATTTGTATCACTAAGGAGCACTTTCTAACTGCAACAAATAAAATTTGTCGCATTTAATTGACAAAAGAGTAGATGGAGATTGTAAGTACTATAATAATTTTATGCATATCTGTGCAAAAGAAATTATCTTTCTGCAAACAATTTTCTCTTTACTGTGCACATAAGTAGGAAAAACATAATTTGAGGAAAGTGCACGCAAAGTCAAAAAACCATTGGAGTTTGTGTTAAAGTACACATTATCAATATCAAATTGACCTGGTTCTAATTTGAACATTTTCATGTTTATTTTTTTTTCAATTCTGAATTGTATATATTTTTTAAAAATGTGAAAAATAAATTGTTTAAAGGTTTGAAACTGATGAGTCTTTTTAAAATCACTTATTTTAAAGGCAACAGTGGACCTTCAAACTCATTTTTTTATTTTTTTTTTATTTCACTTTAAATACTATTCAAGGACACACTATATGCATTATGGCATGTATTTATCCCACCAGAATTAAAAAAAAAAATTTTTTTGGAGAAAAATAAGGAATTTTTCTGAATTTTTTAACCGTTACACAGAAATTTTCAAAATGTCCCATGCGCATTCAATATCAATTAAAATCATTAATATTTTTTATGCAGGTTTGGTTTATATATACAAATAAAACTTGGTATCAAATTTTATATATTTGAATATAAAGGTAAAAAAAAAAAAAAAATTTCAAAATTTTTTGAAATTTTCCGCATTTTTGCATCATATTTTTTCAATTAACTACCTTTAAATTTTTTAAATTATACCTCATTTCAAAAAACCATACCAAGTTTTATGACAAATATAATGATAAATATGTTGGAAAAACTGGATAGTTTCCCTCTGCTAATTTCTGTTTAGTTCTTATCACTCATTCAAAATATATCTTAATTGACCTAATTCATCCATTCATGCCTCATTATATTTATTCTATTTATTTAATATTTAACAGTTTATTCAGTAATTAGTTCAGTCTTATTTGAGTAATTAATCCTTCAGTTCAATAACTTCAGTTGACAATATGAAAGTATATTTTTATTTAAAGTAATTTCATATAGTTTTAAAATAAAAATATCTTTATTTAGTTACTTACTTTTTGGCCATATTAGTTATCCCAACTCTCCGGTTCTCCATTTACTTTCATTTCGTTTTTATTTACATCATATTTTTCACTTCCTATGGACATCGTTATCGCTTGTTTACATTAGTCACGATTACCTGTGACCGTAATCGATGGTCACGTACCTTCGGGAGGCCGGAAGTGACCTATTTGCTGCAGGATGAGGAGGTTACGTCATTGACCTTGACACGAGGCGGTAAAGTATTTAAGGAACGGGACGATCGTGTGTTGGAATGTTCCGGCTGGCTGGAAGCCGTCTAGTTTGTTGTTTTAGTGTTTGTGTCGTCTACGAGTGTTTAGTCTAGTGATGTTTTGTTTTTAAGGAAGTGCTTTTTAATTCGAGTGGTGATGTGTTATATTTGAGATGGAAGATAATGTTTTTAGATGAAATGGAGTCTGCAAGTAAAGAGGCCTTTTCTTTTTAAAGAACACCACGTCTTTCATTTTTGGAGATGGAGCATTGGATGTCATTATGTTTTTAAAGGAAACTTCTTGGAGCAATAGTTATTTAATAAAAAGAGCAGCTTTTTCTTATAATTTCGTGCAGCTAGTTTCATATATCTTTTGATTTAGTTTTTCCATTGGATATAAAGCTTTTTATTTAAAGTGAGTAAAGCTTTTCCTTTTTGTCCTGATGTTGTGGTTTTTAGACTTTCATAATATTAACTTTCATGTCATCAAAAGGCTATTGATATTTTTAATAGTTCAGAACGTGATTCCATTTAAAGTATGTTGACACCGTTCTGTCTATTATTCTTGCATCAGTAATTTCGGAAGCCGAAATTACTTGTTACCATTTTAACTATTGAAACACCAAATACGATGGCTCGGTTTGGGTTTCTACGGATAGTGCTTCATATCAGTAGACCGTTTGCCATTGGGCTTGTTACTTAATAAGTATAGATAGTACCCTGGAGTGGCATGTTTTGTCCGGCGGTTCAAAGTACGACTGTATCGTGGTCGAGCAGGTACGGTTGGCCGTTACTGACAAGTTGATGAATGGAGGTTGTATTTGGAGGGATAGAGTCATTGGATCGGGAAGTGAGGAAAGATATTGTTTTATGTTTTATTAAAGTTTGGTTTTAGATTAATGGAATTTATTTAATGTTAATATAATTTTTACATGTTTAAGTTTGTTTAAAGTTTATGGTTAAAGTAAATTAGATGTTTCTTTTGAATCTTTATTAAAGCATTTAATTAAAAGTAAATTGTTTTCCTTTTAAGGTAAATTGGTAATGAACTTGATTTAATTAAAGGTAATTCTGTTGAAGTGCTTTTTCCATCGGTGCTCCAGTTTTCACATTTAGAATATGTGATATAAGTTTAAGGGTCTTGATACTTATATTGTAAGTTTATATGACTTCTGTCTTTGACAAATGAAGATAAAAAGCAAATGTTAATGTGACATCGTTTTTGACTTTGGTATATTGGATATATGTATTTTTATTTTGAACTTGGTAATTTGAATAAACATTGATTAAGTTTAATTCCTTTTGTCTGTTATTATTTCATTAATATCTTAGAACTTTCAGTTATCTTTATTTTTGCTTTTGAACATTTTAAAACCTTGGTCAATTACAGCATAAACGCACCACTTGTGCCTATGCTCTGCTTACTTCATTTAATTACCTAAGGGTTTAAATATTACAAGGTTATGGGCCTGAGGCCAAGGATTTGTTTAGAAGCTGTTTTTCGTTGGTTATACTTTTAAGGATATTTTTTTTTCGGTTTTGAATTATAAAAGTCCTCCAGTTGTTTCATTTCATTCATGAGCTTTGAGATGGGGGGGCTGGTGGCATTTTTTTGCTATAATAAATTTTTTTAGCAGTTTTGAAAACTATTTAAAGTTTTTCTGTTTGTATTCAGAAATTTTTTTTTTGGTTTTCAATTCCAATTCTAAGGTTTATCTGAAGTTGTTTTTCTAAACTTAACAAGCTGCAATATTCAAATGAAATGCAATATTCAAGCAATATAGCAAGCTGCAATGTTCAAGCTGCAATATTCAAAGATCACATATGATGGTGTCACAATGTGCTTTAGCATAAAGAAATGTAGTTATTAAAGTGATGCTGGTGAAGTGATTTAAATAGGTGTTTTGTGCCTTTGAAAGATGAATCCTGATTGGAAAGACGTAAATAAAGTTCTTATCTGCGTGTAAAAAGTAAGAACTGTGTGGCTAGGAGTGCAGATTTCATTTCTGTTGAAGGATAAGGAAAATGACTAGGGTTGTGAAAAACTGTGTGTTTTTGGAAGAATATCACCAATTTTTTTAAATGTGAAGTCTTTGTGGTGGACTGTGATCCACAGTGCCAGTCAAGTGTTTTTAAGTGGAGAGTGTGCTTATGCAGTGGCAGCGACTGGGCCACTTATGAATATGGTTTCACCTGGTTGAGTAATGGTTGTGGAAATATGGACATCATCGGAGAAAGAGGATGTTTATTTGTTGTTTTACATGAACTCTGATTTTAAAACTGAGCATCAGCAATTTTTTTTGAACTATGCGTGATTGAATTGTATCGAGAGAGGTGATCATCTGTAAAAATTTTTTTTAATGAATAAGTAATGATTCTATGTCTGTTGTTTTTGATATTGAAATTTTTAAGATTATGATAAAAGTTTAAAGTTTATGTAACTCACTTGTCTTAAGGGTTTTTTTTATAATGAGTGATAACTATTTTTTTGAAGGCTAAATCTTATATAAGTAGGAGCTGTTAAAGTATTTTAAATTTTTTGATGTCAATATGTTAAGTAAATCCTTTTAATATCTAAAAATTGAAATTATTGAAATTTTTTTTTGTGTTAAGTGTTAGTAAAGAAAAAAAAAGTTAAGGTAAAGATGTAGGATATATTATTGATCTGATAAATTTTTGAAATTTTTTTAGGGTTAAATATTTTTTTGTAAAAATTGAACCTAATTTTTTGCTGATTTGATAATTTTTAATTATGAAAATTTTAAATTTTCAGTGCTTTTAATTCAGCTATTAAAGCTAAAAGTTGTTATCAGGAATTTTTTTTTTATTTTTTCCGTATTAAGATTTTTGAAACTGTTGATTTTTTTTAATTCTTTGAAGTTAATGAATTTTAATTATAAGTGTTATTGCTAATATAATTCAGTTTTTATTGAGAGAGAAAGTGAAATTATATTTTTTTTGAATAAAACTTATAGAAATTGTTTGCATGTATATGTGTTTGGGGGTAAATTTTTAAGAATAGTAAAAGTATTATGTGTTTGAAATTTTAAGGAAGTTAAATGGAACTGTTTTTTTTTAATATGGAAGGTTAACTTATGTGTATGGTTGACAGAGTTTGGAATTTTTAAGTGTTAAGATAGCTACGGCCACAGTCTCTTAAATGTTAAAGTTTTATTTGGGTTTTTTTTTTAAGGTGTTTAAACAGTAAAAAATGCAATAAATAGTTTTAAACAGTTTAAAGTTTGGCATTTGTAATTGTTAATGTAATAGTTTTTTTGAACTAGTAATATAGTTAAACTCTTGTCTATATACAGTTTATTTTTTAAAAAAATTTGAATTAAATTTAAAGACATAATGTTAAAGTAAAGTTTGATCTAAAGTTTAAATTGTTAAAATCTTGACTTCAATTGGATAATTCCATGTGTTAGGAAAATGGAGTCCTGTGTATTGAATCAAGTGTATTGCTTTTAAATGGCAATGTTATTTAAACTTAGATATACAAGCATTTTTTTTAATGTATATATATTTTTATATACACCTTCAAAGCGTTATGTTTAATTTAATAATGGTATTTTCTATGTTTTATGAAATTTTTTTGTTTAAAATATATATTTATTTTTTATAGATATTACTTTTATTAAGTTATCAACTTAAGTGTGTTTCGTTTGCAGGAGGAGTGTTTTTTTATGGAGATTACTTTTTCAGGATATGACATTTCTTTTAAGGTGGTAGTGTCATCCTGAAATGTGATGGATCTTTCAGGGAATACGTCCACTGCAGGGGACATACATGTTGAGTTTTAGTTATGTTGAAAAATTTTTTTTAAAGTTGTTATAGAGGTTTTGTGGCTGTGGGGTATCAGGTGTTAGTTAGTGTTAGGGTATATCAGATTGTGTAAGGAAATCTTTTTCTAATGAAAGTTTTTTTGTGTTAGAAAATGTAGTGAAAATATCTTAGTGACATTGGAAAATTTTAATTTGTGTCAGGAAGTGTCAGGAAATTTTTTTTTTTTAATAGTTTTTGAGATTTTTTTTGTGTTAGAAAAATTGTGTTAGAACCATATTAGAAAATTGTGTTAGAAATTTTTTTTTTCAGGAAATATTTGAAAAATGTGTTAGGATTAATTGTAACTATTTTTTGTGTAAGGAATAATGTAGATTGTATTAGAACTGAGTATGCAAATTTTTAGGTGATTCTTAAGGTGTCGTTATTCAAGGAGGTCATGGATGGTGAATTCTCTGTTATCCAGTATAAATAATTAGGTTAAAGGCATTTGTTTTTAGGTTGCAAATGTTAGAGGCCTTGATCAAGTTTCTGGAGGTATCCCATATAGGGAGGAGAAATTTTTGACTTCAAGGTAGTTGAATAGTGTAACATCAGGTTAGTAGCCCTGGCGGATACTGGAGAATGTCAGCTATGTTTAGGTATCTTGTTGTAGTCTCTTCAGGTTTAATAAGATATAACATTGAGGAGGAAATGACCGTGTATATATATATCTTTAAGATCATCATATTTTAGGAAATACTGTTTCAGTTTAAACAGATGGGAGAATATAATTTTATTTTAGGTCTTTCCCAGTTTTTTTTTTTTTTTAGGCTTAGCATAAATGGTGTTGAAATGACTATTTTAGGAACTTTTAAAATTGTGTTAGATATGCTGAGTACTTAAAGTTGGAATTACTTGGTCATGATTCTTCTTCTGGAGTGTTTTTCTTATGGAAACAAGAGTGTTAGTCTGGATCATGGTTTTTGATTGAGCTCTAGGTTTAAATTTGAAAATAGTTTAAAATAGTTGTTGTTGAATTTTAAAATGGTTTGATAATTATCCGTTGGTCATATTCATCTATGTTGTGTTGCAGCGAATGGTGTGAAATCTAGGGCCCTAGTAAATGATTTTGATTGATAGGTTTTTATGAAAGGGGATGAACAAATGGAGTGTACTCATTTAGATTTGTGATGTTTTTATGTTCAGGAATCCGAGATGGAAAAGTGACCAGAAATATATTATGGGTTTAATATTTAAAAGTTGCTTGGGATAGTGAGATGGTTTGGTGGAGCAGAAGTCAAAGAGGTTGATTTGATTGAGTAGAGCTGTCAGGTCTTGAGTGTCTGTATGGGAATTCATCGAATTGGTGTTCTAGTAAATATTGTCATTAATTTGAGAAAGTGTCATAAATTTTGTTTAGTAAAGGTTTGAAGAAATTTGGTATAGTGAAATATAGAGAGAGTATTGGATTTTTTTTTTTAAGTGATAGATAGAGGTTTTTGTTTGTGAAAATTTATGAAAGAATTTGATTCTCTTTAGTAGTATAGTAAAATATGAAAATAAATTGTTAATTTTTTTTGCTAGTTAAATTTATATGGTTACTTCTGTTATAAATTTATGAAGTCATTTATGTTGTGTTAAGTTTATTTATGGATTGATCATTATAAATTTTGATATAATGGACTTTTTTAGGAAAGTAATAAGATACATGGAAATGGTTTATCTATGATAAACTGAATTTTAGCTGATGTTAGTGTTTTTACATATTTTTTGGTGAATTCATGTTTACAGAATATTGAATATTTTTTTAATGTAAAGTGTGTTATTGTCTTACATGTGTATTTTATATGTATTTATCTTTAATAGTATAGTATATTTTAAAGTGAGGACTGGAGCCCAGTAAAGGTTGTTTTTGTAGTTTTTTTTGTTGTTATAATGGGGAAAAGTTTTGGAGTGTTGGATTATTGTAATGTGATAATTGGCCGTGTAAGTCTTATGTGGATTTAGTTTAGTTTTTTTGGGCTGGAATTGGAGGATAATTGGATTACAGTTGATATGGGTATAATTAGATAGGTGATTGGGGAGGCATTGCTGATTGTGCAAATTATTTTTAGGTAGCCTGTTCGGCGTGCTTCTCATGTTGCCAGTCTGATTTTTCATTCGAGTGATAAGAGGAGGGGGGGCTTTGTTGGAAAAACTGGATAGTTTCCCTCTGCTAATTTCTGTTTAGTTCTTATCACTCATTCAAAATATATCTTAATTGACCTAATTCATCCATTCATGCCTCATTATATTTATTCTATTTATTTAATATTTAACAGTTTATTCAGTAATTAGTTCAGTCTTATTTGAGTAATTAATCCTTCAGTTCAATAACTTCAGTTGACAATATGAAAGTATATTTTTATTTAAAGTAATTTCATATAGTTTTAAAATAAAAATATCTTTATTTAGTTACTTACTTTTTGGCCATATTAGTTATCCCAACTCTCCGGGCGTTCTCCATTTACTTTCATTTCGTTTTTATTTACATCATATTTTTCACTTCCTATGGACATTGTTATCGCTTGTTTACATTAGTCACGTCTTCTCCTCATTTGATACAAGTGATTACGGCAGCTGGTGACAGATGGCTGTGATAATCTGTCATTACCTGTAGTATTTACCTGTGACCGTAATCGATCGTCACGTACCTTCGGGAGGCCGGAAGTGACCTGTTTGCTGCAGGATGAGGAGGTTACGTCATTGACCTTGACACGAGGCGGTAAAGTATTTAAGGAACAGTATTTAAGGAACGGGACGATCGTGTGTTGGAATGTTCCGGCTGGCTGGAAGCCGTCTATTTTGTTGTTTTAGTGTTTGTGTCGTCTACGAGTGTTTAGTCTAGTGATGTTTTGTTTTTAAGGAAGTGCTTTTTAATTCGAGTGGTGATGTGTTATATTTGAGATGGAAGATAATGTTTTTAGATGAAATGGAGTCTGCAAGTAAAGAGGCCTTTTCTTTTTAAAGAACACCACGTCTTTCATTTTTGGAGATGGAGCATTGGATGTCATTATGTTTTTAAAGGAAACTTCTTGGAGCAATAGTTATTTAATAAAAAGAGCAGCTTTTTCTTATAATTTCGTGCAGCTAGTTTCATATATCTTTTGATTTAGTTTTTCCATTGGATATAAAGCTTTTTATTTAAAGTGAGTAAAGCTTTTCCTTTTTGTCCTGATGTTGTGGTTTTTAGACTTTCATAATATTAACTTTCATGTCATCAAAAGGCTATTGATATTTTTAATAGTTCAGAATGTGATTCCATTTAAAGTATGTTGACACCGTTCTGTCTATTATTCTTGCATCAGTAATTTCGGAAGCCGAAATTACTTGTTACCGTTTTAACTATTGAAACACCAAATACGATGGCTCGGTTTGGGTTTCTACGGATAGTACTTCATATCAGTAGACCGTTTGCCATTGGGCTTGTTACTTAATAAGTATAGATAGTACCCTGGAGTGGCATGTTTTGTCCGGCGGTTCAAAGTACGACTGTATCGTGGTCGAGCAGGTACGGTTGGCCGTTACTGACAAGTTGATGAATGGAGGTTGTATTTGGAGGGATAGAGTCATTGGATCGGGAAGTGAGGAAAGATATTGTTTTATGTTTTATTAAAGTTTGGTTTTAGATTAATGGAATTTATTTAATGTTAATATAATTTTTACATGTTTAAGTTTGTTTAAAGTTTATGGTTAAAGTAAATTAGATGTTTCTTTTGAATCTTTATTAAAGCATTTAATTAAAAGTAAATTGATTTCCTTTTAAGGTAAATTGGTAATGAACTTGATTTAATTAAAGGTAATTCTGTTGAAGTGCTTTTTCCATCGGTGCTCCAGTTTTCACATTTAGAATATGTGATATAAGTTTAAGGGTCTTGATACTTATATTGTAAGTTTATATGACTTCTGTCTTTGACAAATGAAGATAAAAAGCAAATGTTAATGTGACATCGTTTTTGACTTTGGTATATTGGATATATGTATTTTTATTTTGAACTTGGTAATTTGAATAAACATTGATTAAGTTTAATTCCTTTTGCCTGTTATTATTTCATTAATATCTTAGAACTTTCAGTTATCTTTATTTTTGCTTTTGAACATTTTAAAACCTTGGTCAATTACAGCATAAACGCACCACTTGTGCCTATGCTCTGCTTACTTCATTTAATTACCTAAGGGTTTAAATATTACAAAATAGCTACAAAAAATTTCAAACTATTCAGATGAAATAGTATGCGCATGGAGCAGTTTGAAAAAATGGAAACCGACAAAATTTTCGAAATGAGAAAAACAATTTTAAAGTTTTAGTATTGGTAAACATACGAAAATATACCCTGAAAGGGACTAAAATCATATATATGCAAAACCTTTACATGTTTAATGAATGATTCCACCAAAATAATTATTTATAACCTCCCCCCTCCCCCCCTTTCCTGTTGAGTGTCTGAAAAAAATCATTTTTTCTGCGATTGACTAATAAAGTTTGAGATTTTCTTCGCAACCAATTATAGAATTTCTTAGTTTCATCTTTTTACAGATTACTAAAATTCTGTATTCTCACCCCCCCTGCCCCCCCCCCCCCCCCTTGAAAAAATTATTTTTTTCTGCGATTGACTAATAAAGTTTGAGATTTTTCTTCACAACCAATTGATGAATTTTTCGGTCTCGATCCCCCCCCCCCCCCTGTTGAGCGACTAAAAAATTCATTTTTTACTGCGATTGACATAAATTTTGAGATTTTTCTTCGCAACCAATTATTGAATTTCCCACTTTCATCTTTTTACAAATTACTAAAATTCTGTATTCTCGCCCCCCCCCTGCCCCCTTGCCCCCCCTTGAAAAAAATCATTTTTTCTGCGATTGACTAATAAAGTTTGAGATTTTTCTTCGCAACTAATTATAGAATTTCTCAGTTTCATCTTTTTACAGATTACTAAAATTCTGTATTCTCGCCCCCCCTGCCCCCCTTCCCCCCCTTGAAAAAATTATTTTTTCTGCGATTGACTAATAAAGTTTGAGATTTTTCTTCGCAACCAATTGATGAATTTTTCGGTTTAATCTTGATACAGATTACCAAAATTCTCGATTCCCCCCCCCCCCTGCACCCCTCCCCTGTTGAGCGACTGAAAAAATTAATTTTTTAGTATGATTGACTAATAAATTTTTAGATTTTTTTTCGCAACCAATTATTGAATTTCTCAGTTTCATCTTTTTACAGATTACTAAAATTCTGTATTCTCGCCCCCCCCTGCCCCCCTTCCCCCCCTGAAAAAAATTCATTTTTTCTGCGATTGACTAATAAAGTTTGAGATTTTTCTTCAAAACCAATTGATGAATTTTTCGGTTTCATCTTGAGACAGATTACCAAAATTCTCGATTCTCCCCTCCTCCCCCCTGCACCCCCCTCCCCTCCTGTTGAGCGACTAAAAAATTAATTTTTTAGTGCGATTGACTAATAAATTTTGAGATTTATCTTCGAAACCAGTTACTGAATTTATTGGTTTCATCTTGCGACAGATTACCAAAATTCTGGATTCTCTCCCCCCCCCCCCCCCCCCCCCCTTGATAAAATTAAATTTTTACTGCAATTGATTAATAAATTTTTATATTTTTCTTCGCAACCATCTGATGAATTTCTTGGTTTTATCTAGCGGCATATTAGCAAAACTTTGGAATTCTTAATTTTTTCAGTCGTTCAACAGGGGGGGGGGGGGGGCTAGGGGATTTAGAATTTTCGTTATCTGTCACAAGATGAAACCGACAAATTTATCAAGTCGTTGCGAAGAAAAAAATTTAATTTTTTTCAGTTACTTGCAGTAAAAAATTACTTTTTTTTGGTCACTCAACAAGGGGGGGGGGGGGGGGGGGAATCAAGAATTTTGGTAATCTGTCGCAAGATGAAACCGAGAAATTCATCAATTGGTTGTAATTGAATGAAAATTAAAAATAAACAGTTAATTAGAAGAAAAAATGCATTTGCAAATATTTGTAAACAAACATCAGCTGATCACGATGGCCGTTTAATTAATTATAAAAATGTAAATAAAATCCGAAAAAATCATCCGATTGTAATTATTTAAGTTGGAGATGAAAGCTTATATGGAGCTTTATTTTTTGGGAACAAGAAATTTTTTTCGAAAATTTGAGCGATTTTGCTGATTTTGAAGGTCCACTGTCGCTTTAAAAACTTATGTGCAAATTCAAATTACTTTATTTCTTTCTGAATTTATATATTTTATTGAGAGAAAAACATTTTAATAAATTTTACATTGATTTAATATGTTGAGTGTCCTCTATTTCAGTTTAATTAAAACATAGCAAAAGCTGCTGAGACAAAATTTTGTTCTATATGTGTCTCTCTTCTTATTGTTGACCAATAGTTATTTCCTAAAATGTTTGTTTTAGAGTTATAGTTCCAATTACAAAAATATTTCAAATTTGTTGTTTATCATATGAAAAGCCATTTTTGTCAAAATAGTTATTTTTAAAAAGTTATAAAATTAAAATGTTTATATGGTCTCTGGATCCCATAAGTTATATTTAGGAAAACTTTTTCCATGCTCTAACAAGTAAGACAATAAAAAATTCATTCTTCTCCAACCAGAACTTACTGAATTATGGTGCTTTAAATGTTATGAATTTTTAGTATTTTCTGGCACTAAAAGTGTGTTTTTCTGCTTTTAGTGTCAGAAAATTCTTAAAATTCAAAGTGTCATAACTCTGTAAGTTTTGGTCTTACAGAAAAGAAAATTTTATTGTTTTACTTGTTAGAGCATGGAGAGAAAGTTGGTCTAAATGTAACTTATAAAAACCAAAGGGATTTATAAAAATTTTAATTTCATAACTTAAAAAAATAATAACAATTTTGATAAATGGATTTTCATATGATGAAGAACAGCATTTGGAACATTTTAGCAATTGGAATTATGTCTCTAAAACTAATGATTTAGGAATTAGCATTCTTCTCTTGTACTTCTAATGAAAGAACAAAGTTTAAAAGGCATTTTCAATCTCATGCATGGAAAATACCATTCTTTCCCGCTCAGGCCAGCTAACATGTCACATGATTAGAATGTGGGGGAAAGGTGTGTTTCAATGAAGCAACAAGAAATGGTGTCAATCCAGCCTCTGTGGCATTTAAAAAGGGATACAATGCTAAAAAATTCTCAAGTTTTTTTGTAAATTTCAATTCAGATTTTTGTGTTCAGAATTAAAACTGATTAATCTATCACATTCATTTCAATTAAAATTTAAAGAATAATTAATTTTAATAAAATTAAATAATAAAATGTATTATTTAAATATTTTTTTCCTCACTTAAAATGCCTGGTGTCTGCATCATCGCACACATTGCACAATAGGTCGCTACAATCAGGGTTTGAATACAAGTGTCTGGTACTGGATTATTCACCAATATTTTTCATGAGAGGATTCAATTTCTAGCTTTTCAGAGAATTTTGGTGGTATGAATCTATTAAAGAGAATTTCTAATTATGGGACCACTAGAAATTTAGTCGATATGATGTGAAAGGTTGAGGACACTCCTTCTTTGTGGGAGCAGCTTCTTTTAAAAAGTGAACAAATAATTACAAGAAAAAAAAACTTTTAAAATAATTTTCTCAATAAAGTTGATTTTAGTAAAGAAATTTGTTTTTTCTATGATACTGTACATTTATTTATTCAGACTTTGCAATATATACAGTAAATGTTCACTTATCCAGGAAGAGAAGAGAATTGGTTTATTTAATAATAAGAAGTCATTATTAGATAAATTATTTAACATTAGATCATTATTTTCTCAAGACTTTTATTATATTATTTACTCAAGAATATTTTATATTTATATATGTTTGGATTATCATCGGCTGTAAATGAAAATGCACTTTAGAAGGTTAGTTTTTTTTTTGGCCCTAAAATTCTTATTTTAGATTGTTGGATCAAAATCAACCTCCCCGTCCCCAGCCGGCTTCTGATTCTGGTTATGTAATATGAGTGTGGGAGAATGGTTTATTTTAGCAATGCATATTACACAATAACTCTTGAGTTGTTTTGCAAACGTAATAAGTTTTAATATTTTTCATATTGAGATTTATTTTATAAGCACATAAAGATTTTTATTACTCAAGTAGACTTATTTATATATATCAATAAGTTAATTTTTTTACATCAATAAGTTAATTTTTTTACAATTAATATGTTATTTGCCTACAATTGCTGTCAAGAGCAGCATCAGTTACTCATCTTAGTCGCAATGTTAAATAAAAATTATCGTAAGATGTCTCATTATAGGTGTTACAGAATATTAAAAAATAAACTTAGAAATTTTTTTCCCCTTCTTCATTATTTCATTGATGCCCTCTTCATCTGACATATATTTTGTAGCACTCAACTATCTGGACATTTGAAGCATTTGGCTATTAGCATTTTTCAAACATGCCACTTAATTTAGCCTTTACAGTGTTTCTTTTCTTTTTCTTTCTTTCTTCTTTTCTTCAGACATATATAATTTTGATACATCATCAGAAAACTTAATTTATTACCTTTCTAAATTATGTAACTAATAATTTGAAACGATGCTTGTTGTTAATTTTCCTCAATTCATAAAAAACTTTTTTGCTTTTTGAAAGTCAATGACCGGGAGAAGGAGGAGGAGTTGATGGTTTTTACTGGCGACTAGAATTTTTTTGCTGTCTAACTAGATTTTATCAAATTTGTAAAGCCCTGGTTATGGGAGTATCTACAGTTTGGTTAGTATTGTAAAATTAAGTTACTTGACCCAGAGCCTACAATATCTTTTCTTTCAACTAAATAATTTTACTCTAGCAATATTACCTTTAAAGATATACAATTATTATACAGACATACATACATTCAATACAATTTGTATTGAATGTATGTCTGTATAATAATTGTATATCTTTAAAACGTTGAATGCAGGTGTTATTTTTGTGTGATTTAATAAATATTACCTCTACTGTGCAAACAATAATAAACAAATACACATTACTATGCCTTGTTAAAATTTTGTTTAAAATGAAATTTTCAATTATTATATGTGCATTGTTTGTTCTAGATAAATTTTAACAATTCACATTTTTCTGATTGCATGCATATATTTTTCCTTAGGTATTTAAAAAGCTTCATTTAGGAACAGTTGCATATGGTTCAGATTCATTTGATGAGGTAAGATATTTTATATTGATATTGGGTCTTCTTTGTCTCATTTTTCATCATTTATCTTCTGTGTCTTATTAGCTGTGTAATTAATAATAATAATAAAATCATATTTTATAAGAAAACTGTTTTACTTTTAATTGTTTGTTTTTTTCAAATGGATTTTAAAGCAGAGATGCACCAGATATCTGGCAAACATGTTGTATCTGACCGATCCAGCCAGTATGCCAGATAACATGTTTACCAGCACTACATCTGACTTGTGATTATAATACTATACTTTGTTTTTATAGCTAATATAGTGTAATAGCTAATTGCTGACCCCAAAGCAGAATATTTTGCAATGTTCTGCAACAAACCTTCAGCTGATCAAAAATGTTCTGCAAGAGTAAAAAAGAAAAATACAGGGAGATGTTCTTGTATATGTAGGAGTGCAATTTCATCTGTTATAGAATGCAAAAGACATTTTGCATTTAGTTCATTCCCCCCCCCCCCCCACCTTTCAAACTTGAAAAAAAAATTATAAAACATTTCACTTGAAATGTTCAAGAATGTAAAATAAATGCAGAACATTTCACTTGAAATGTTCTGCAACGTATGTTGCACTTTTAAGCATATTCTGCTTTGGAGATTGCTGATATAGCTTACTTGCTTTATTAGCAAGCAAGAACAAATTTTCTGTTCTAATAACACAGAACTTGTTTTTATAAGCTAAAGTGACAGACAGAATGAAGTGAAATAAAAAAAGGGAAGGTAAAGATTCTTAATAAAACATTCTGCGACAAACATTCAGTTTTAAGTTTTTCTTTTATGAAAATAATTACAACTATTATTAATGTAATACTAAACTAATATCTTAATTTGTTATTATATTTCTAATTTTGTTATGTTACTAAGCCGCTGTCCTAGTAGCAACCAACGAGAACAAGTTTTTTGCTATGCATGGATTTTATATTAAAAAAATCGGCCAAACTGTTTGTTTATGTCATCAATGTATTGCAAATAACTGTAAAATTTTGGTGAATTTCTTTTTCTGAAATTTTGTTTTTGTAATTCTGATGTTATTACACAAATGTACATGACACAGAAATTGGTGTTTTTTGTATATCGGTGAATGGTAACAATATATAAAACAAGATCAACACAATAGCAGTCACTAACTACCATGTTGATTTTAATTAGATTGCTACCATGTGCAATTAAATTTCAAAATCATCATAATATATTTTTAATGCTAGAATGAGTGTTTATTGTGTTATTAGACAATATGAAAAAGGAGGAACAAATAGAAAATAATTGGATAGAAATCAGCTTCTATAAGAAAGCCTGTGAATATTAATCAGATTGGACAGCAAGGGAAACCTAGCATCAAATTTGAGTGATATTGGTAGAAATGTAGTTTAAAGAGAGTGTGGTTATCATTAAACAGTTGCCAAAATAAAATATTATGTTTCAACAAGCCATTCTCATCAGTTGATGTGCTTATTAAGAATTATAGAAGATTAACCAGAAAGTTTCAGTGAGAACAAAATAGCTTCAGTTAGCTAATCTTCCTTTATCAGGTCTACAACCAAGATTGGCATCAAACATATCTCCTGCTAACAACAATATGGTTTAAAGTTAATGTGAATACATATAAGGGTTGTCACAAAACCCACTCTTTTAGGCCAAATCGCACTGGCTGAAATATGCTAATTGTCAGTGGGTCCAAACACAAAAGATTACTTAATAAGTTTAAAAATCTCTTCTTACGTAAAAGTGTTGCAACTGAAATGTAAATGTACATTCTGTTGCATAATTGCTGAAGTGAATGAGTTAATAGTTTTTGTCAAGTTCTATACTAGAAAGTTGAAGTACATAACAAAAAATATAAGAATAATGACCATTATGGCAAAAATTCTTGTTATTTCTATTGGAAATTCCTAATTCAGTGAAGGATTATAAATTTGCAATTAAATTGAATTGAAAGTACAAGTAGCATGTTATGATGCAGAGATACATTTAAAAAAAAAACTAAGCTGTTCGCCAAAGTCAGCTAGCAATTATTAAATTTAACAGCCTAAGTTTAATTTTCTCCTCTATCTTTGAAAATTTAATGTTGCTTAAAAACCTGTGTGTATGAACAGTTATGCCACATTATAGTGAAATTTTGTATTTATAAATGAATGTATTGGGTTATGCTAGGTTTTTTTTTTTTTTTTTTGTTGTTGTTGCTTGTTTGTTTTGTATGTTTCATTAAAAAAAAATAAATAATAATTTCTTATTTATTAGATGTTTGTTGATTGAAAACTTTCTATTGCAGGTTGCATCCCATATAAAAACAGCATACAATCCTCTTCCATCTGGAAGTTCATCGTCTGCTGCTCCTTCCCCTGCTAAGCTTCCAATGTCTAAAATGCGAAGAACTATAGTCACCAGAATACAGGAAGCTGTACGAGCTTTGGCTCTATGTCATAATGTCACTCCAGTTTATGAAGAGGAAAATGTTTGTACGGAAACATCAGAATCAGGAGGTGATTGTGATACTGAAGTTGACCAACAGTCAAAACAACCATTTGTGTATCAAGCTTCAAGTCCTGATGAAGTATGTTATTGTTATCATATTTAAGGATAAAATCAGATTCTGTAATTCTTCATAGCTCTGTTATTTCCTGAGTAACCAAAAATTTTTATTGTTTCTTATTAGCTGACCCTCCCAATGTTACCTGGTTCCATGTAATAATTTTAAATCTCTTAAAAAATGAAATTCTGGTCAAGATCCCCACTGCCACCGTATATCGGGCATGCTACATGGACAATTTTTCATTTCCATCACCAAGGGAGTGCATTCTGTTCTAAAGAAACCTCCAGTACTACTTATGCTTACGACACCATATAGAGATAATAAGGGACAAAGATTATTAAATAAGCATTTAGTGGTTGTTAAAAATCATGCCTAATTTTATGGCTGCAATTCATGTTGTTCCAAAACATGTCCATTACAATGCGTTAATTTAACATGGACCTCGATCAAGGAAAATTCACATCATCCCTCACATGATTTACACTTAGTATACAGTACAAACTAGTGAGTTTATTTAAAAAAATTATTTTTGCTCTGTTTCTTAACATTTTGCTTTGTTTCTTAACATTTTCCAACACAGTTGGAAAATGTTTATGAATTTAATTTGTGTGTCTGTTCGTGCTCTACATTATTGTCTATGATAAAAAATTGTTTGCAATGATTATTGATTTTGCGATATTTCAAACATAGTGAGATTGATACACATAACTGTGGTAGACTGCAAAATGCTACTTAGGAGTTAGGAACATAGTACAAGTAGCATTCATAGTTCATTTACAGGGATGCATAAAAGAATTATATTACATACATTATGATCTATGGAGAAAATTGTTTGCAGTGATAAAATAAGAATCAATGCAGTTCCATTGCTTCCTGCTAATAAAACTCCAAAAATATATTACCACCATCATTATTTTTGATATAGTGACAGACAGTAAGCTTAATGCTGCGGTAACTAGTCTGCAATTTTTAGTCGATATTCTGGTGTTCCAAACATTGTTTTTATATTACTAGAGGTTAAATAATAAAATTTCTATTTATTGTTTATAAAAATGTGTGTTATCGATTTTAATTTTGACTTTTACCATGTAGTAAAAGATATGTATATCTGTTTGAACAATTGAATTTTCTATTAAAGGTTGCCTTGGTGGCATGGACTGAAAGTGTTGGTCTTACTTTGATTCATCGTGATCTTTCAAGCATGAAATTAAAGACTAGCCACAATCAAATTTTAAACTATCATGTTCTGCAAATTTTTCCATTTACTTCAGAATCCAAGAGAATGGGCATCATAGTGAAGGTAAAAATTTTTAATTTCACTTCCTGTTTGTTATAATTGAATCGTTTATTTCAGAAATCACCTATGTGCAGAATTTTAAGTTTGAGATATTTAAGAAAACTGTTGAATTGCTTATGGTTTTCTGCAGCAAATGAATATTTCAACAACACTAAATGAGAATATTAAGAATGTTATTTTAGTGGTTTCTAGATTAATTGAAGCTTTTAAGAGTCAGCTTTTGATCAGTTATAGGGTTTCTTAAATAAACAATTCAATTCTGGTACAAAGTTTAATAAAGTTTGATGTAATTATAAGAATATGAGCCGTATTAAAAACTCATCAGGCATGATAATCTCATGTGAAGTTACGTTGCAAAACAATCTCACAGAACTGTGCATTTTCTATTTTTGCTCCTTTATAACATATAAATTGGTATCAAATTCACAAATACTTATAAAATGCAGAGACAGATTGTAAACCTTTTTTTTTTTTTTTTTTTTTTTGAGTATTCAGGTGAAATAATCGCTTTTGACAAATTTGTTTCTGTTCTGCATGAAGAAAGATTTTTTCAAAGAATTTTTGCTCTTGAATCTAAACAAGAATAATTTAAGTTGCAATGAACTTTTTATTCTTTATATTTTGTAGTAAAGTATTCAAAGTTTAAATTATTGCAAAAAACTATTTAATAAATATTGTATTTATTAGTGTATAATACACACTATTTCCCCCAAAATTTTAAGACTAAAAAGCCAGGTCTGCATGGGTTAATACATGGGATGGTTTTGGCAACTATATGAAACCATACATACTTTCATGAAGTCACTGAATACAACATGTAGGTATTGCGATACAATTTTTCGCATAAATTGTAAGTGAAATAAGTGTATTTTTATATGCTGTAGTTTTATTATTGTGAGCAAATGCACAGTAATCGCTCACTTCTGTGCCTACTGCCCAAAGAATTAGAAAAAGCTTTGATTTTATCCTATCTTAAATTGGCATTACTGAAAAGTAAAGTCAAAACTTACCCAATATACATCTTTATTAGATTAGCATTGCATAACAAAAACAGTAGCAAAATAAAAATATGCATACATTCAAAATTCTCTATATGTAGTTCTCAACTAACCAAAGCTGTCTCAACCACATCAGTCACTGTCACTATTGCTACTGTTTTACTGTTTTTGGAATCTTCATTACCACAGTCTGTATTTTCCTATAATCTTCGCTGCCATGCATCATGTATGAACACATTTTTTAATTCATTTTTGTTAGGAAATGAATGAAATTGGCATGTGTTCTTATTCAGAAGCTTTGTCATCGAAAAACATTTTCCATTTTTTGTTAAAGGCAGAAAATACTGTCAAATTTGACTTTTTGTACCGAAATTCTGACGACGCAGCATGAGACAGGATTGTCACATGACACAAATTGCTTATAACTCTATAAGTAATTTATTTATCATAAAATGGAAAACTCAAATCGTTTCAATAATCAGGTCTGCCAATTTTATGCCTTTGCATTTAAAAATGAGTCGGAGCTGGTAATTTGAGAACCACTTTAAGTCAGGATTTCTACAGACTTTTTTTTTTTCACATTCCTGGATTTTCTGCTGTTAAAATACTCTGGTGTGCATTATACATGAGACATGATTTATTTTCGATTTTCTCATTCAAAAATGAGGGTATGTATTATGAATGAGTGAATGTCGTGTTAATAACTTTTTAATGATTGTAAACCTGATATGAGATTTGCAGGGTGGCTGCAGATTCTGGAAATCAGGAAATCGCCAGGGAGGTTTATCAGTCTAGAAAAGTCAGGGAATTTTGTAAAAGTACTTAAAAATCAGGGAAATATGTTTTTAAAAAGATGCACATGATATGTGTAACACAAATTAAGGTGATCGGATGTCCTCTGTGGATAATGCTTATGTTGAAGGCAATTTATCCATATTTGATTTATGATACATTAGTATAAGCTGACCAAGTGGCCAACTTAATCCAATTAGCTATCCCATCAGATATAGATATGTCTTAGAATTGAACTTTAATATTCTTCAGAAAACGAGGAAATTTTCTGGTTATATTCATTGGCCACTATATGAAGTTGGACTAAATTTTGAGTTCAGATTTATGAAACTATGAACCAGTACTAACTTTATAAATATTGTGCAATTTTTATATTTTTCTCTTGTTTTTTCACCCAAGTGAGGTATTAGCAAGCTGGATAAATGTGTTATGCAAGGTAGCGCCATACATTAAAAAATACCATATGGTATGTGCATTGTTAATAATGGAAATCAGGGAAATCAGATAAAGGCAGTCAGGAAAAATCAGGGAACTTTTTTTACAATTTCTGTAGCCATCCTGATTTGTGTTGTAACTTTATAATAAATGTAAATTTTTTTTTAATTCATCATTATTTGTTCTTATAATCCATTTTAAATATATTTTATGTGCAAAATATGGTTTTGATCTACTTAAAAATAATTACCGAAACATCAGTTGAGGCTTACTTTAGAGACCTGAAAAGTTTTTTTATGTTTGTCTGTATATCTCTCAATATCTGCCACAAAATACATCCGATTATCTTGTAATTCAGTAGGTATTTTGGTCAGGTATAGAGAATTAGCTGTATAGTTTTTGATTAAATTTGGTTCATTTGTTCGAAAATGATGGAATATTTTCTTTTACTACGTCATAATGCTTTTACTATGTGAATTCAGACTATTTTCATATTTCATCATTCACTGAAATGAAAATGGCATATTTGAATAGTTGATTTAAATCTTACATTATGGATACTAAATTTTTGTTATGCCATGTCTTAAATTAATGAAATTTGTTTGAAATTTTGTCAGTCATTTTCTCGATCATTCGCAATTCTCTGTATAATTTTTTATGGAATTTTGTGCATGTGTTCAAAAAATATAAAACACTTTTCTTTATAATTTTTACAATTTTTAAATAATTAATATATCTTTCTCTCTCTCTTCCACCCCCCCCCCCCCCCTTCCTTATTTTCATTTAACATTTGCCTAGCAACTGAATTTCATAGCATGTCAGAAAGAGAAAATTAAATAAAATCAGGCTTATTTGACATCCTTAAAAATGCGATTTTTTGAATCTTTGGGAAATCTTGTATGCTTAGAAATATACAAATAACCTAACATTGTTAATTGCAGGATGTTATGTATTGTGTGAAGTGAGATAAAAATTAAAATGTCTTGCAAAATTGACGTTGAGGCTCCTGATTTGGAGATTTTCAAGAGAGGGTTAATATGAGCTATATATGCATATGTTTGTATATATGTAAATGTGTTTTGTATGAAGGTCATTTAGAAATGTTAATTGCACTTGCTTGATTAGTGAGAGAGAGGAGGGGGGGGGGGGTAAATATGTTAAAACTTCTCTACAAAGCACTGTACAGAGCTAACTTTTGTTATTGACAAATTTCTTAAAGAACTTGTCATAATTTGATACAAATTCCTTAAGAGCATATGCTGGTAATGCAAACACACTCACAAGCTAATGTTAAACCAATGACAGCGTTCATTTCTCATTTCTTATTTGCATTTTAATATTTATAAATGGGTTTTTTTTTTCTGGGGGGGGGGGGGGGGGGCATAGGATATCTGAGGTTGATGTCCAACTGAGTACTTTTGTACTTTTTCAATTTTTTTGCTTTTTTTTTATGTGGACACTTTGACTTTCAGAACTGGTTTCAAAATTGAAAGTGTCCTCAGAAAAAAAAAAAAAAAAAAAAAACTGCAATCAAAACAATACGAAGATACCTAGTTAGATAAAACCTCAGATATTCTACACACACATTAAGAAAAAAAAAATGAAAAGAATGTTGCCATTGGTTTAATGTTAGTTTATGAGTGTCTTTGCATTACCAGCATATGCCCTTAAGGAATTTGTGTCAAATTATGACAAGTTCTTTAACAAATTTGATAATAACATAAAAATTTGCTCTGTATAGTGCTTTGTAGAGAAGTTTTAACATATTTACCCCTCTCGCTATCCAAGCAAGTATAATTAATATTTTAATTGATCTTCATACAAAACACATTTACATATATATTTAATCATATGCTTATCTAGCTCATATTTTACCTTCTCTTTCATAAACTAGTAAATCTTCAAATCAGACTAGAGTAAGCTCTTAACAGCATGCGTTAGAAACTGCTATTTAGCCTCCAACTATTACAATTTTTCTGGAGTTTTTCCAATTTCTTCTTTTTTTGTCTCTTTAAAAATCTGATTTTTCTTGGAAAAATTTGTTTTTTCAATAATGAATGTTAGGTTTAGCTTCTTCAAATTTAGTAAAAATATTAATGTGCAAGTGATGTGTAAAATGTTAATGTTATTGCAATATGATATCTAATATCTGACTATGTGTGGGCTCTGATGAGTTGATAATTTGTAAAAAATATTTTTTATTTTCTTTAAATTAAGTTTGTCTGTGCTCTGTTATAGGAAGAAAGTTCAGGCGATATAATATTTTTTATGAAAGGTGCTGATGTTGTGATGTGTTCAATTGTACAATATAATGATTGGCTTGATGAAGAAGTGAGTATGAAAAAAAAAGTTTTTCTCAGTATTTTAATCTTTTATGTTTTGGTCTCTCAATTTTTAAGAAAGTAAAGACTAATTTAAAATCTGCCAGAGTTAATAGATTTACTTTTTATTACTTTTGAAGTTTATTACATTATAGAATATATTTCTGGATATTAAATTTAAAACCGCAAAAACCTTTAGTGTTGTTAGTTTTTTTAACAAATGCTAAAAAAATGGCATTTTTTATACTGTGCATATTATAAATATATATACGTGTTCCTCAATTAGTGCAGTTAACTAATCCCGTGATATTACGGCTCTAATCAAAACACATCGAATGGGAAAAACTATAATAGATCCCCAGCCAACTTACTCAAAAACGCAGTATACATAAACAAACAATGTAATTATGTCCTTCAATATTGTTTTTGATGTATTATTGTTAGAAAAAGCATATCAGAGCATGATTTGAAAAAAAAAAAAAAGTTTATTTAATTTTCATGAATTTCCATTAACATAACCATGTGAGCTAATTTATAAGGGACAATCAAGAAACATTAAAAAGTCAAATTTAATTTTAATTCTGCATTACTACATCTCTTTAGGTTATTTATATAATTTGATCTAAAACTTATTGTAATACATTTTGATTACTCCAAACTTACATGCATTTTAACTTATTTAAGCAAAAATTTATCAACTGTCAATTGCACAGGTTTTTATTATTATTATTATTATTTTTAATACATCTTGTGACAACACAAAATCTGATTTTCTAAACCTCAGTGCACTTCTTCTACTGATGTCTGGGTCTACTGAGGAATAATTTTTGAAATGCTTCTTCAAATTCTTTTAATCTTCTTGTCTTTTTCCTGGCATTTTCTTCAAATTTCATTTTGAAAAATTCAATATCATTTTGCTGG
The DNA here is from genome assembly GCA_963931845.1 of Maratus michaelseni. Classification (NCBI taxonomy): domain Eukaryota; kingdom Metazoa; phylum Arthropoda; class Arachnida; order Araneae; family Salticidae; genus Maratus; species Maratus michaelseni. Next base: position 108,845,442 of record OZ007597.1, on the reverse strand, counting down.
GGGGAAAAAGATCACCCATTTTGTGTTTTGAGCATTAATCAAACTTTTCCCCGCACTGATTGAAGGAGCATCTAAAAAAAAGTTTATCTCAGTAACTGAAACCGCATAAAGCTAAGGAAACTTATAGTTATTAAATATTACTAATATGGAGTTAATGTTTGTTTATCCTCTTCATAAAAACAATTTTTAACACTTCAGGGACTCAAGTGTGTGTGAAACATGGCAACTGACATTTAAATGTTTTTTTTTTTTCCTATGTAAAATTATTTAACTTCAATCTGACATCTTTTTTAGAAGTGCAGTGTTTATTTATTACTCAATAGAAGCCATCATATCAAAGATAAAATTTAGATAATTGCAACAAGTTTTTAATTAAAATTGAATAAGTTAAAAAAAAATCTATTGGATAAAAAAAAAAAAAAAAATTGTACACAGTTAACCAAAGGTTTAGTTTTAACAAATCAGCTATTTTAGGTTTTAGAGGAAGCACTCAGAGTGGAATTGGCAGTAGATTCTCTTGGAAAATTTGAATATATCAAAACTTTCATTTTTTTTTCTCCCTACCTTCTTTTACATCCAAGCTTTTGAATTATTAAGTATTTATATTTTAATGCATTCCTAGGTAAATATTTAACCTTTGATTGAAGTTCAACTTATGGAAAACTATGCAAAGAAGGTGGAAAAAGAAAAGATTATCAATCGTAAAAGATAAATAATTATTTAAAATCTGCTACATCTGCATATTTTATTCCTACATCTGCAGGCAGAACATACTTAAAAAAATTTTAAAGTTTTAATTAACCTTAATCATCCTCATTTACAAATAAAATTAGCCAATAATGTAGTTTTATAGTTTGTTGTTATGTCAACTATTTTATAATATGGATTACTTTTTCTATTATTTTCAAACTGTTTTTTGTTTATATAGGCTAAATGTTTATGTATGAAAAATAGTTTTTTTCCCTTTGTTGAATATTATTTTCATGGAATTTAATTATATCTTAAACTATAATGGAACATTAAAAAAAATCTGTTCTTTTTTGGTGCCTAGTGTGGAAATATGGCTCGAGAAGGTTTAAGAACCTTGGTTGTAGCTAAAAAAGTTTTGTCTGAAGAACAGTATGCAGATTTTGAAGTAAGTATTTATAAAGTATAATAAAATAATGTGTAGTTAAGCCGAAAAATAAAAATCTTTAATACTTAACAGTTATAAAACAAAATTATTTATTTCCATTTGGTTGATTGTAAATATTTCATTGATTTTAATTTTTCTGTTTCGCAGAATTTAATGACCTTTCTTCTTTCATTTATATAAATTTTGTATGTAAAAATGTATAACCACTTGCTATTAGGTTGATGGTATTTCATTATTTTCTTCTATCTTTACAAGAAAAAAATATTGGATTCATGAAATTTTTTTACTTCTGGTTTTCGATGGATTTGTACGTTTTTAGAATGTCCTGAACACAATTCGACTGTTTTTAGAAAATGTCTGTCTGTATGTGACAAAAATTTTGTGGGCGCTCTATCTGAAGAACTAGTGCACAGAATTTAATTAAACTTAAGATTCAGTTAGTCCCTAATATAAATTAATGCTGATTAGTTTTTGGTGTAAATCGCCCAACAGGTGGTGCTGCTATGCTGCCTTTTTTGCAATTTCCACAATAGCTCTATCTCAAGAACTAATGCACTGATTTTCATCAAACTTCAGATTCAGTTAGACCTTTATATAAATAGACGCTGATTACATTTTGGTGTATATCCAAACAGCTGATGCTGCTATGCTATTTTTTGCATGATTTTCATGTTAGATATATTTCAAGAACAAATGTACATAATTTCATCAAACTTCAGATTCTGTTAGACCTTGACATAAATAAATGCTGATTGTGTTTTAGTGTAAATAGTCCAACAGGTGGAGCTGCCATGCTACTTTTTTCATGATTTTCACGATAACTATATCTCAAGAACTAATGCATGGATTTTCATTCAGATTCAGTTAGATGTTGACGTAAATTGCTGTTGATTAGGTTTTGGTGTAAATCGCCCAACAGGTGGCACTGCTATGCTGCATTTTTCAGGATGTACATGATTTTAGCAATAGTCATATCTAAAAAATTAATGCATGGAATTTAATAAAACTTTAGATTCAATTAGACCTTGATATAAATTGGTGCTGATTCGTTTTTAGTGAAACGTGTGTGAGATAGAAGAAAGTTTTGGGATTAGTTAGTTAGTATTATGGAAGTAACTTTATTAATTTAATGCTAAAAATCTCTTGTCTTTATATGTCTTTATGTCTGTGAATATTTTTTAAAGTTATTATTTTTTGAGTCTTTCACTGTTCTATATTGCTATATCTATTTGTACCAGGAGCAGGGTTCTCACTGGCTTTTGACCAACCCTAGCTGTTTGGCTAATCATTAAAGAAAAACTACAGCCAAATTCAAATAATGTTAGTAATCAAACACTGATCTAAAATCGTTCTTTAAACTTTCTCTTTCTTCTTTTCAATATGTGTTCCCAATTTTCGTAAATGTTTTCAGGGTAGTTATTTATCTAAATTGATTTCAATTCTATCTGTCTAATAAAACAAGTGTATTATAGATGCATTGCAAATTCAAAAAAAGTTAAATAAAAACAAATAAATTAATAAGTTCTTTTAAAAATATGAATGAGTTATGAAAAATATCAAAACATAAATAATAATTAAAAGATTAAAGCTTTACACCGGGGATTAATATACAAGTAAAAAATTACATAATTGTACTTTTCTAAAGGCAGTATAGAATGGAAACATTAAAACTTACTAAAAAGTCATGGGTAGATGGCTCCAGCTTATTATGGGTATTTTTCCATTTTTATTTTTGGTTTTTTTTCCCTTCATGTTCCCTCCCCTCTTCTCACCTCCCTATAATCAAATTGCAAACATCACCAATTATGTCTTTCAATATCCCTGAGGATGGTTGTAAAGTTTTAGCTGAAACTGTTGGAAGAAGACTTTTTACTAAGTTGTTAATGTTTGCATTCTACACTGCTTTTAGAAAAGTACAAGTAGAATTATCTATACTATTTATATTTTTAATTTACATTAATAATAAATTATGCAGGAAACTTTTACTTGTAGTATAACATCATTGAGAGTGTCACCGAAAGTGAAAAAAAAAAAAATACTCTGCCAATTTAGCGATTTTAATAGTTTTTTTTTTTTTTTTTTACCAAATAAAACATTTTGTCGTGATTTGGCACAATGGTGATCGGCATCATGAACGCTGATCAAGGGCCATCAATCTTTTCTTACCTACCATTCATTTACAAGGCTGCCTCTGGTGACTATTTTTTAATTCTATCTCGCACCACTTTCTCAAAACAAAATTTTTTCACATGCACTTCGACAACATGTGCAAGAGAAATATACTACGAAGTTTTTTTTTTTTTTCTAAATAGTGGTGCGAATAGAATAGAAAAATTGTCGCCAGTTGCAGCCCTGATTTAGTATAAGTTCTGTATTGTCCACTGGTGCCCCAATGACTTCATTTTGTGCTTACAGAAATAAGGTTTTTTTTCTTCCTTTTTTAGCCCTTTCCAATATAGTTGAAAAGTGTTTATGAATTTGGTTTGTCTGTCTGCCGTATGTCTGTTTGCCATCTGTCCGTGCTCTAAATCACGTGAATATACTCAGATTGTCATGCAATTTATTTATGTTATTGAGGTTTACTATGATTTGTTTGGTATTGAAAATGAAGTGTGTAGCATTTATAGTTCATTTACAGGGACACTCAAAAGAATTCAGTTACATTATGGCCTATGAGGAAAAATTGTTTGGGATGTACATAATGCTAAACTGTTTTAAACACTTTAATTTGACATATATCCAATATGCATACTATAGAATAAGGTGTACATAGCATTCATTCAAAGTTCATTTACTGGGACACATGAAATAATTCGTTAATACTATCCATCAATAATAATATAATGATAATTGCTCTCAGTGCATTTTCAGTTGTGGTACGTGTTTTTAAATTTAACTCTTCTTTTGCATATTACTTGGTGTATATAAATTAACAGATCCCATACAGGGCTACACAAAAGAATTTGGATATTTTTCAGGTTATTGATGGTAATTGCTGGCATTGGGGTGTCAAATATGTTATGTATTTTCTAAATTGTTTGCTTTGTTTTACTTTAAACATATTATACTGTGAAGTTTTGTTACAGTGTTAATGTGTTGGAAAATGTTTCGTAATCTATGCTTGACACATGATTTTTCTTTCTTGTTTTTTATTTTATTTTAACCTTCTGAGTGTCTGAGGGCTTTCCTGCATTTTCATAAAAATGCTCGTAAAATTAAAATTAATTTTAAGTTTTCTCTCACAGTTTTTTCTAAAATACACTTCATATCCTTTTATTTTACATATATTTTTAAAAAAATTTTATCTACAGATATAAGTTGCTTTGGGAAACTGAAAAGTATGGGCAAACCGCTTAGAGAGTTAAGGGTGCATGAACTTTTAATGATTGTAAGTGCTTAGGGTTTGATGATGAAAATACTTTACTGTTAGATATTCAACTTATAATTTGAATATGTTGAAGGTTTTAGCTGAAATTGGAAAAATCTGAAAGCTTTGTGGAAGTTTCAATTTGTTGGGATGGCAGTTCTGTTTGGTTTGTACCCAGTTTGCATACTTTATTTGAGGTATGTGTGAGCTCTGAAAAAACAACTGTATTACACACATACAGTCGGTAATCAAACCTCCATTTAACGAACCTCTCTTTTTTTGTGAATTCTTCTATTTTATGAATCTTTTCCTTGGAATCAAGAATATTTCAAGAATTTCCTTGTAAAATAACCTTCAAGTAATGAAGGGAATTCTCTATTTAATAAACTTAGATAAAAAAAAAAAATTATCTCTTTTTCACAATATTTCTGGAAATTTCTAACTTATGCTTTCTTTTTATACATTTCATGATGCTCAATACACTTGAAATGTTTTTATAAAGCACCTACTAAATATTTTGATGAAGTTTTCAGGGTTTTTTTCTTTCTTTTTTCAGATTGTAAATTTTATTTATATTAAGTAAATTTTATATTGAAATTTTAAGGTATTTATTTTTAATAAATCTTAATTCAACAAAAAATTAAGTTATGAGAATAGAACTCTGTCTCTGTTTGAGATGTAACTAGATATAAAATAAAAGTGTTGAGCTTTGTTAAAAAAGCTAAAGTGTTAACCCAAATATTTTTTAGTTTTTTTAATTTTTGTAATCTGTTATATAATTATAGCAATAGTCTGCTTTTGCTTACATTCTGGATTGTTTTAGGCTCGCTACAATCAAGCAAAAGTAAGCATTCATGACAGAACTGCAAAAGTAACTGCTGTTATTGAAAGCTTGGAACGTGATATGGAATTATTGTGTCTAACTGGTGTTGAAGATAAACTTCAAGATAATGTTCGCCCGACTTTAGAGTTATTGAAAAATGCGGGCATAAGGGTAATATTTAAAAATTTGATATCATATTTTAAATAATCACTCAGATAATTTTCCATATATAGTATCTTTAGTTGTTTTACAATGCATAATTGTTTTCAAAAATGTTTTTTAATATTTTGTATGTTATTAGACGTATTGAAATATAACTCGACAATATTTTGGCAATAGCATCTGGTCTGTCATGTAGATAGATGCTACCTATATATAAAATGTATGACCCAATGGTTGCCTGAGTGAATTGTGTTGGCCTGTTGTCATTCCGTCTAGCTCAATTGGAAGAACATTGGCATTTTAAGCCAAAGGTTCTGTATTTGATTTCCTATCTGTATACTTTTTCACGCAGTTGGAAAGATTTCAAATTGTATGATATCCTTACCAATTAGCATGATTGGTTTAAAGTAATAAGTTATTTGATAAAAAAATTAAATCAGGCATGATGGAATCCCTCTTAAAGGAGGTCCCACCCTTTTTAAAGCAATTTTGGAGACTCACTGAATTAATGCAAAAATGCAAAGAAAATATTAGAAGCATATGAAGGGGAAGGGTGAAGGGTCTAGAAAATTTAACAATCGGACATTTTGCCTACTCAAATCCTTAGATTTGGTCCCTGAATTGTTGCGTACAAGCATAGAATTAACAAGAACAAAAAGGAAGATAAGGGGTGTTTTACACACTATCTCCCCTGCTCACTGTTTGCCATGGGATTTTTTTTATTTTCGCTTACTACGAAAACTAATTCAAAGCAGGCAAGTAGTGATAGGGGTGAAATTCCAAGCAGCCATTAGCAGTAGGGTTGCAAGTATTTTACCTAGCGATCTTTCCATCAGCCCCCATATACTTCAGGGCAAAATCGGCCTGTTATTTTCCTTCTCGTAGTTCTTATTTCTATGCGTACAAGAGCCATCAAATCAAAGGTGAGCAATATATTATAAGCATCTGAAAGTCATATAAATGAAGTTTAAACTGTTTTTCCAAAGTGAAAATTTTTGTAGACTTTAGAAGAGAAAGGAAATTTTTATAAGGTCCTTTTTGGAATAGAATAATTTGTCCTATTTGTACAACAATTTTGCATTATTTCAATTATTTATTATATTCAGTTATTATGTATTTCAGTTATATATTTCTGGAGCAAAGATCAATTTGATGTGCATATATTTAGCATGGAGAATTTTTTTTTTTTCCTTTTGAAACAGGGAGAAAATTTTAAACAGCCAAACCATCCACTATAATATTTGTTTTCAAAAATAAAAAAACTGTACTTTACATAAATTCATCAGGTAAATTTGGATTTATGCCTTTAGCAGACTGTCTTCAATTTTCTTTTTTGATTCAATGAACCTATAAATTTATTGCTAGTTTATATTTTATTTTTGTTTTTAATGCATACTAAGTTATGAAACAAAGATAAAAGTCCTACATACAGTTATATTTCATTTTACTGTATAAATAACTGTTAAAATGTGTCTAAATAATAAGAGTTTGTACCATTGTATAGACAAAAAAAATATTTCCCCATTTCTCCTAATTTCCACTTTCAGGCCTAAAAATACTTCATATAACTAACTTTTGAGGTAATTTTACAAATTTTTTAACTATTAATCTTGGTTTAATCAGGGGTTGATTCAGGAAAAAATTGGGGCCTATTTAGGGCCCCTTCACAAAATTCTATTTAATAAAACAGGTCCTTTCACAAAATTCCTCTTAATAAAACAGACTTCTTCACAAAATTCCATTCCATAAAAACATATTCTCCATTAATTATTATTTTAATTTTGTTGTTTTTTAAAGTGTATAATTTGCAATGAAACAAGTTCGCCAGAAACAAAACTTTAGCAGAAGGACTTAAAGAAGTTATTATTAAATGCTGAATTTGAGTAGCTGGATTTCCTCTTTCATAACAAAATGTTATTTTTCACAAAAATATAATAAAATTGCACAAAAATAACTTATTTTTCACAAAATGGGCCCCAAGAAAAAAAAAAAAAAAACCTGCATCGACCCCTGGTTTAATGTTTTTTTCTCCAAGCCTAATTAATTTTCAGATTTATTTCATTTTATTTTTTAAGTGTATAGTTGTAGGAATACAGTAATTTATATAAACCTGTAAATAACTCAGTTTTATTGCCAAAAAAAAAAAATTTAAATTTAAAAATTTGTATAAAAATTTTTAAAAATATTTTCTTAGTTTAGTGAAAATAATGTTGACTTTTGCTGAACACTTGTGGGAAAATACAAATATGTAAGTGGTAGTTTTTACGCTAAAGGAATTATAAAGAATAGAGAATTAATTTGTAAAAATACATTTCAGTGTTTTCATAAAGTTGATTTCATTGAACCTTACCTTATTATTAACTTTTTATTAGAATCATTGAAATTTTACATAAATAATCTATAAACATATATTGTAGAAGAATATAAATTTGGAAAAACCTCGTGCTTATACACTTTTGTTTATAAATGATAAGAAAACATAAATTTTGAGTTTTTGTTGTAATTTTAGCCTGATGAAAGCTCGTGAAGTATGGCAGGATTTCAATTAATATTAGCTATTAATTAATTTGAAAAAAAAAAGTGCCTTGGTGTAATGAGAAGTTTTATGAGAATTTCATCAAATTTGCTAGTTAGTGCAAATATTCATACCAAATTTGGCAATAATATTTTACAAAGTATCCCTGTGTAAAATTTTATACATAAGTATGTAAGTATATGCTTACATACATGCAAGTATTACTGTGTATAAGTATACACTGTCAGACCGTAGCGACTTTATTTAGCACCTGGTGTGAAATTTTTTTCTTTATTTTTCAAACAACTGTTTGTGCATCAATATTGGTAACAGACACCAATGAAAGTGACTATCTGCCTTGCCACCTGGTACGGGCACACCACTCGCACAGACTCTTGTGCACTGTAATGGAGTGCTACATTTCTCAGATTTTTCTGTTTCAACTTCGATATATCATGTAAATCCGAATGTATGTGTTGTCCAGCAATTCCATTATACAAAATAGAGGGAGGCTCAAAATAAATAAACGCAAGTGCAAATCGGCAGCATTTGCAATGCTTTGGTTACAATCATCACTTGTGAAGTAGATGATTCTTGTTTTGCCATTAAGAAGAATTGCTCGATCGCTCTTACCTTCTTATAGTATTTTTTTATATTGATGTTTGTTTATTATAAGTTTGTAGAAAAAAAAAAGCATTCAACAAACACATACATGTTTTTTTTTTTTTTAGGAAAGCATTTATTTTTATAAAACTGTCAAATCATTGACAAAAAAACACAAAATTAAACTGTTGAGCATAAACTGCTAACCCAACCCTTAAGTTTATTTTAAATCTCTCTTCATCTTGAATGCCTAAACTTTTCTAATCCAGGCTCCCTGGAATACAATTTCAAAAACTTCAGTCTTTTAACAGAAGTGTTTTTGGTAATAAGAAAATTTCAATATTTTAATACAAGATATAGTTCTTTTATGATTAGTTACTAAAATTTTTATTCCTTTTAGGCAAAACATTACATATTCTTAAGGACCCATCACAGTTTCTCTTATGCATTTTCTGTTTTCTAACTTTTTGTTTCGTTGATACACTACACATCCATAGCATCACTGATTTCAGTATTATAGATAGAGAGACTGAGATTTATGTCAAAGGTTTCTTTTGAAACAATGTTTTCTTGCTTGCTCCTAAAGAAGATTGGTAGATAAGCATTGATTTTTGCCATATATGGGTAAAAAAAAAAAAAAAATAAAGATGTTCTGGTTGTTTTCATAAAATTTAAAGATTCATATTTGCTGTTTGATTTTTGTCTAAAAGTTGTTCAAATTCGTTATACAAGATCAGAAACATGGATTTATTTTGGAAATTTTAATGTATTTCACTTATATCAAATTGATTTTTTCCCCTTTCAATATGAAGTACTCAAAATGCCATCATAGCTTTTACAGTATGGTAATGTGTGAGGAATAAAGTAAGACATATGCAGAGCTGCCATTTGCAACTAAACTGCTACTAAAAGTGACTATTTTCAGTATCAGGCAATTATGACTGTTTTATTTCAAAAACTATCAAAAGCAACTATTTTGGAGAAAACCTGAAAAAAAGAATTTTTTTCTTACACAGGCTACTATTTTTGTTAAAGAGATTTTTTTCTTCAGTCCAAAAGCTTCGAACTCTTCTGCTTTTTATTTATTTTATTATTATCTTTTAAGCCTGATCTCCCAATTTTACATTTCAGTCAATACTTAAAGTTGATGCTTATCTATCCATCACTTTTCTGTATAAAAAAATTTACTAATTTTTAATAAATATTGCTCTTTATTCATTACCCTTTTTCGTAACAAATAAATACTTTCTTTTTTATAGATTTGGATGCTTACTGGTGATAAACTAGAAACTGCAATTAGCATTGCCAAGTCTTCCCGTTTAGTTTGTAGAACTCAGCAAATTCATGTCTTTCAGTCTGTTACTACTCGTACAGAAGCTCATCTAGAACTAAATTCTTTTAGGAGAAAAAATGACTCTGTGTTAATAATCAATGGAGATAGTTTAGAAGTATGTGTTGAATTTTTGAACAGATTATATTTTATAGTTAGGAATTTTGATTTTTATGTAAACTAGGGCATCCAACCCGGTCTTCCCAGAATAGAGAATAGGGGAGACTGGTACACAGTGGACTTATGGACACAGTGGACCACCCTCTAATATTTTATTTATTAAAATTTTTTTAAAGCTTCTCTTCTATCCTAATAGACAACAGCACTGCAATGATTATTTATAGCCTTCAGAAAACATGTTTAGCTCAGATTGAACTATTTTATCCTTCTTTGTTGTTTTGAGCTTCTAAAAGTAAAATTTTTCATCATCATATTTTTATTTTTTTAGTAATTAAAGGTTGTAGATAAATAAAATAAAACAGCTTTTTTGCAAAGCTAAGATACTTGTTTTTATTTTACTTTAAAGTTAATATGTTTAAAAGAAAGCTATAAACAATATTAATATGATTATTTATTGAACTTCAACATGGGGTACAGTGGACCACCTGGGGCACAGTGGTCCACAATCCACTCAGCTCCTGTAATGCAGAATGTTCAAAATATTTAATAATTGCTTATTTTCTATAAAGAAAGATTGTTTTAAAGTAGATTTAACTGTAAAATAAAGTAAACAAATAAAAATAACAATTTATTTAACATAGTAAGAAATATTTTGTTTTGTATTTACTGCCTTTGATAAATACAACTGTAGTCTAATTGTTGATGATTCTATTCAAGTAAGATTCATGAGACGCAAATTGAATGGAAATCAGTTTATTTCTCCCGAAACTGTAGATGAATCTGCTGTTGATGTCAATGATTTCATAATGTTGCTCTCAGACCCAAAATTATTTCTTGAAAATTGCAGGCTCAATCTTACTCATAAGTACTTTGGAATTTCATTTGCAAATTTTAATGTGCGCTAATTTTTTTGTACTTAATAACTTCAACTAAATTGCAATTGTTCCTGTATTAATCTGTTATTATTTTCAAAATATCATAAATTTTTTGTTTTTGTTTCAAAATTTATGTTACTATGTTATTTTGCGGGTGAAGGAGCAACAAAAAAGAATTAGATTAATGAAAAATAGATTTATATTGTATTTTAGATAATACCTAATAGTGGTCCACTGTACCCCGGTGGGTAGACCAGTCTATATAATTTTTTTTTTTTTTTTTTTTTTTTGAAAAATGTATTGAAAACTATGTTGTGAGAAAATTATGATGGATGTAAGAAGGTTTAAGGAATATTCAAAAATATTTTCACACAGATCGGTCAGTCTGTTAAAGAGAAAAAAAATGTTAACTGAAAAAGTGGTCCACTGTGTACCGGTCTCCCCTATATGTGAAAACTTTTTTTTTTTTTTAATTGAAAACTCTAATAGATTTTTCATATATAATTATTTTTCTTTTTAGATTGCCCCTTAACAACACCAAAGAGCTTTTTTATATGAAATATGTCAGTTATATATTCAAATAAAATTTCGAAATTTATTAAAAGTGGTAATTTCGTATTGGCCTCATGCCAGAAGAAATCGCTAAAAATTTCATTATTTACAAAAGCTTTTTTTATTCTGATAATTTCAGCAGTTTTAAGCGCTTATTTCAATTAGATGTCTGTTAAATTTTGTTTTTTCTGTATTTTATTGATTGCTTAATGAAGTTTTAATTTTGTTATTGAATATTAGCTGGGAACAAATACTGAACTTTTTATATTTTTTAAAATGCAAATGGATTAATATTTTGTAATCGTTTGCAGGCTATAGAGATAGATTTTTTTTAAAAATTATGCTTGAAATTTAATTTAAATACCATAATAAATGAGTAAATTGTGATGCAGTTTTCAAACAAATTGCATATGACAGTAGATTTTTTCCCCATATAACGGTGTAAATTAAAAAAATTGCAGTAGTAAAAATTGCAAAACCGAAATTTCATCGTCAAGAGTTGCCTTTCGCAAACTGATAACAGCGCTATGCACGGACACGTTTATCCTTTATAATATAGATAGATAAATTGTGATGTACTAAAAAATGCTATGGGATAGTACAGTGCTAAATAATTCATATATGGTTATCTACCTGTTGATTAAAAGTAGAATTTATGGCAATTATCTCTTAAATTGCTGGCGATAGAAACATACTTCCAATTATAAAAACAATATAAATAAAGAATAGCTTTTAGATATGACATTTGTTTTACAAGGTTCTGTATACATATTAAAATATGAAATTTAATTTTTTATATGGCTACTTTTTCTTATATGACTTATATTAAGAAAAATGATCTAAGGACATTATAAATTATCTTATTTTTTTATGATCAAAACTTACCAAATTACAGCCATTTGCAACTAAAATGCTACTAAAAGCAATTGTTTTCACTATCAGGCAATTATGACTACTATTTTAGTCCAAAACCCTTCACAAACAATTATTTGGAGGAAAAACAAAAAAAAAGACTATTTTCTAATTGCAACTACTGTTTTTATAAAAAAGCAAATCTTTCATCAATCCCAAAGCTGCCAACTCTTTCTTTTTTTTTTTAACCCAATCGTCTGATGTTCATTTCAATATAAATTTTTTTAGGTTCACATAAATATTATTTTCTGGTTAAATATATTTCTGATATTGCGGGGTCATGTTCTCAAGCTCTTTTTGAATTTGACAGTTTTCTAATATCCTGGCGTAATATTCTAAGAGTGTTAACAGGGGTGGAGTCAGAAAATAACTTTAGTGCACATATGGGGAGGGGTGGGAGGAAGATATGGTTAATAATTATATAAATTAGCTTCAAAATTTGTCAATTTCTGCAATATCCTATGAACAGAAATTTCTTATAATTAATTTAATAAATGTTTTCAGTTTCTGTTATGAAATTTTACATTTAAAAACTTTCTATGTGTTATGTTAATACAATCTTTTGTAGACTGTAACTCTTAACTGTAATCACTATTTTTATTTACAACATTTTAGATTTGTTTGAAATTTTACCCCAACGAATTCATGGAATTAGCCTGTCAGTGTCCTGCTGTAGTATGTTGTCGCTGTTCTCCAACACAGAAAGCTGAAGTTGTAAGATTAATTCAGAATCAAACTAAAAGAAGAGCAGCTGCTGTGGGTTAGTGTTGTTAGATTATGTTAAATATCATTGCTGCAGTGCAGAACTGTCAAATTTGAAAACCCCTGCTTTAAGAGGAAAAATAGTTTTGATGTAGAATGAAAATTAACCACTTCAATGGCCGCAGAGATGGGGAAACAGTCTTGTTACTACCAACTTATCTTGGAGCTGCCATTGAAGTGGTTAAATAAAAGATAGAAATTTTGATAGTTTACTATGGTAATTTCAAACTTTTTTATATATGATATCTTGTACAAAAATCATACTGTTCATCAAAAGTAACTGTAATCTACAAAAAAAAAAGGGGGGTGGGTGGGGACAGGAGTTATTGTATTTTTGTGGCAGATTTGCATTGTATCATTTACATTATTTATGTTTACAAGATAAATTCCATTTTAGACAGGTTTTGTCTTAGCACAAACAATTGTATGGTACTCTTTTTGATGGAACTGTAAAAAATATCTTTAATGTAGAGTTATTTTATTTCCAGTTTCTGTTTTTACAGATGTATTTAAAATATCCTAAGCATAATATTTGAAATTTGTAAATTCATATGGGGCTTTTATGTGATTAATAAATTTATTTTACATAGAATTATGTTTTGTTGCATTTTGAAATCTTGCATTCAAAAATTATTTTACTAATTTAGTTGTATGTTATTAATAAGGGTATTAATACCCTGAACATCTGTGGGCTTTCTTGAATTTTCATAAAAATGTTCTTAAATCTCACTCAGTGTAATTTAAATTATCTGTTTGTGGTATTATAGTGAAATATCTTTCATATCCCATCCTTTGAGATATTTTTTAAAACATAATTCTAATAATAAAAATACCTGACAGCCAGTTTCAGTTATTTTCTGGAAATAGAAGGATAACAGGACAGTCACTTAGAAGGTTAATTCATCTGAAAACATTTGAGTTTACTGAAAACAACTGCAGTATTTTATAGTAAATGCCACTTAATGTTATCAAAATCAGCCGGACTGACTGCCTATATTATATTCAGTTCTATCCTAAAATCAATCACTTTGTGTAATCCATTTTTCATTTAATGTTATTGCTGTTTCAGCTGACTAGTTTTTAAAAAGTGTGAAATAAAGTTCTGTTATAAAGGTAATTTAAAGCATGATTTTCAAGAAAGAAAGAATTAAGCAATCTATCTCTATGTTTGTCTTCTGTTTTGTGGAAGAAATAAGAAATATAGGTATTGCAAGGCTAGAAACAACACATTTCATAGTGTTGTTGTGTAATCAAATATCACCTGCTACAATTAAAAATTGCTTTGTTGGTATAGTACTATATGAAAATGAAATAGATGACAAAATGACAATTTTAGAAACTTTAGAAAGCATTCTCGGTGATATGAGACTTGCTTGGTGGCATTCCTGTAGCTGCAAAAGTTGCAGGAACTGAAATTCGGAAAAAAGTTAGTGTTCTGTTATGTTAGTGTTGAAATGTTCTGTTCTGTTAATGGTGAAATGTTGTGTTATGTTCAATAATTGTTATTTTTTTTTAAACCCAGATTTCTTTTGTTTGCTAAATTGCATAAAGTTCACATAACTATTGGATTTTTTATTTTTATTTTTTGCTGAACTGTAATTTATAATTTAGCTACTATTAAAATTATTGTAAAAAAGCATTGAAATCATTTCTGTAGTTTTCGAGAGAAAGGCTCATCAATGTCAGCTGTTTTACATACTATGTTCTTTGTTTGCAGAGTTGTATAACTATTGCATTTTTTATTTTTACTTCTTGCCTAATGTTCAATGTTATAGTTTAGCAACAGTTAAAACTAGTACAAGAAATTATTGAAATATTCAGTTGTTCTCAAAAAAGTCCATTAATGATAGCTGTTTTACATGTGATTTTGCAACTGTTGTCACCCCATTAAATTGTTAATTAATTCTTATTCAAGACAAATTCTTGTTATCTTCTGTTATATTCAAGGAATTATTCTCATTGGTACCTGCATAAAAATTCAAATATTCTTAATCAATATTTAAAAAAAAAAAATCTAATAACAGTTATCATTTTTTTTATTAATAAAAAAGCATTTTTCTGTCAAAATTGTTAAATTTTGCATCATTAGTTAACATTGGTTATAATCAAAGAAGAATGAAGTATCTTATCTGTATGAAAATAAATAAACAGCATATTAAGAAATCACAGAACAACAATTTGCTTACATTAGCCAAATCTTTATATGTATATATATATTTTGGCCTCCATATAACCCACCAAATGTATAGACAAACCAACTTTAAGACATGTTGAAATATAACATAAAAATAATGTATAAAAAGCAAATAATAATAATGCAGCTATATGGCAAAACAATGCTAAAACAATTAAAGTCCTAACAACAGTGCCACAGTGTAGCCAAAAAAGTTCTGGACACACCTCGTTGCTTTGATTTTCCATGCAAATTACGCATTTGTCTCTGAAATAAAATGTGCACTTTTCCCACTTCACTCTATTAAAATCTCTTAAGATTATTATCGGCATACAATTTTTTGCTTTGTGGAAAAAACTGCTTATTGAAGCTTAAATATGTGAAGTTATGTTTTATTTCTTCAAATTTTCTTGTAAAATATAATTTAATCATGATATTGTTTTCACTATCTATTCAAATAAAAGATAATTCCACATCTCAATTTTAATGAGAAAATGACTTAAAAAAAAAAATCCTGATTCTTTTCCATTTTCTATTTTTTAATTCACAAAATTGGAGTAATTTAGTTTCTACCATTATAGAAATGTCATTAAAAATAACAAATAATAATAATATATTGGAAATTAATTCAAATTTTAAACTTCTGAGATCTTATATGATATCCTTGGATCCATACAGATAACTGATGTTAATTTGATTGCTCAATGTTCAGTATTCTAGGAAAAGTAATGGAGAAATACAGATAAGCAAATTTTAATATAATAGATTCATATAAGGAAAATAACATACTTATTTAGTATATTTAGAACTTTTATGTGTGCATTGACAGAAATTTTTTGCATGATCCATGTGGCCTATTCTCATAACATTCAAGAACTGGTGTATTGACTGAAATATAGTCATTGGTCTTGATGATATAAATTTAATATCATTAATTCAAATACAGTGGAACCCCGATTTTACGTAACCCGTTTCGTACGTTATCCCGCTTCCTACGTTATTTTTCGTCGGTCCCAGAAAATTCCTATTCCGATAATGTCAAAAGTACCTCGATTTTACGTTATTTACTCTTAGCGTTTCCCGCTTGGTACGTCATTTTAGTCGAAGTACTTCAGGAAATTTTGTCTTTTTTCGCTCATGGAAAAATTTTCAAAAGAACAAAAATGCTTTCCACTTGGTCAACTGTTTGATTGTTACCAAAAACAGTTCAAAGTAATGAAGAACTATTCGTCTATCAGCACTTAACCAAACCTGCGTCACGTGATATGGGGGGGGGGGTGATTCTTTTACCGTCGTTCATTCATTTCAACTCGCAGTGGAGTAACTTTCTTTTGCTATCTAATAGTGATTACCAGTCAAAAGTAGGATGACTAAAATAAAATGTTTCTCTGTAGCCAAAAAGACAGAAATTATCGAAAAATCTAAAGTTTCCAAAGGAACTAAAGATAAAACTAGTAAAATTGTTCGGTATCGCTTATTCCACGTTACAAACCATCCTAAAACAAAAGAGGTCTCTGTGGAATTAAAATCTGAAAAACTGGGAAATTTGTCAAAGAAAAGAAAAACATTGAAAACCTCTCATTTTGACGAACTGGAAAAGATTTTGAACGAGTGGTTTAAAAAGCCCGTTCTGCCCAGATTCCAATCAATGGCTCAATTTTGTAGGAAAAGGCTCTTGAAATTTCTTCTCGACTTGAAATGCAGAATTTCATGGCATCCAACGGTTGGATTGACCGATTCAAGAAGCAGTATAACTTGTCTTACAAGTTTATTTGTGGTGAGGCAGATGGAGTAAATACTGCGGTCGTTGAGGATTGGATGGAAAAAAAATTTGCCTTCTCTTGTGTGTAATTACTCAAAAAAGACATCTTTAACGCAGATGAGACCAGATTGTTTTTTTTAAATTCTTCCCTAATAGAACATACACCGTAAAAGGACAAACGTGGCACAGTCGGAAGCTATCAAAAGTGCGATTGACAGTTTTGTTATTTCAGAACTGAGAAGCTAACACTCTTTGTGATTGGTAAATTCAAGAAACCTCGATGCTTCAAAAACATTAAAAGTTAGCAGACAGATTACAATGCCAACCATAATGCTTGGATAAACCTAAATCTTTTTGAAGATTTTGTAAGAAAATTGAATATAAAAATGAGCTTACAAAAGTGAAAAATAATTTTATTCTCAGGCCAGTGCACTCATGTTAATCTGAATTTAAAGAATGTGCGTATAAAATTTTCCCCACTCAACTGTACCAGTTTACTTCAGCCATGTGACTTGCGAATAAACAGATCCTCCAAAATGCATTATAGAAAGCAACTGGTAAGGAAAGGCCTTTTTTCACTTGATTCAGTTGATCTTCAAGATGCTTAGAAAACAAAGCTAAATGTGCTGGAGGCATTTCATTTCATATCATTGGCGTGGAATGGTGTAGAGGTATAATGCATATCAAATGCTTTTCTGAAGGGAGAATTTTCAAAATCCGAAATTAACAGTGAAGCGCAACTGGAAGAGCTTTCTATGGAAGACTACGCAAAAAAAGGATGAAATTATACTTGCAGACATCAATGTTGGTGAGTACATTGATTCCGATAAGGATGCTATCGCTACCATAGACATTCAGACTATTTCCGATTTGATTTCGCAATATTGAAGTCAGGATGATATTGTTGAAGATCCAGAAGACAACGTGCCCAGGGGCGTAGCTTGAAATTTTTATTGGGGGGGGGGGGGGGGGAGGACCTGACTTTGGCGCCCTTTTATAATTTTCATTTTCCACTTCCCCATCCCACTCCACCCCCTCTCTCGCCACATTGTCATCAGCCGCACTAGAGGTCTGCAGGTGCCAAAATTTCTAGGCCCAGGCACGGCCTGGCCTAACCCAGCATAAAAGCAAAAAGTTCGGCCCAACCCGTTCAAAAATTATTTTGGCCCGGCCCGGTATATAAGCAAAAAGTTCAGACCGGCCTGGCTCGACTGAATATCTACAAAGCATGCCAATATTTCTGAAGCAATATTAACCTCAAATTAAAATTACACTTGCTTATTCAAAAATCACACTTTCTTATGCATAGATTTTACTTTCAGATTATGTTCAAAATGCGTGGAATGCAAAATATCAACAATATCAATATTTATGATCACTTAGACAATAATGTACACAAACACTGATTAAAAAATTGAATTAGACTATTACATTCAAATGAAGATTCAGTAAGAGTAGAAAAATCCGTTATAGGCAGGTTCCATTCGTAGTAGGTACATCGTCTGTGGTATGTATTATATTCTTTTTGCACGGATCAAGATATTTTTCCGTGTAAGAAAGGTTTTCGTCATATACTGTTTCTATTTCACAGGTTTTCCTGTACTTTAATTTTTTTTTTTTTTTACTTAGAACAGTATATACTATTCTTTAAAACGAATTTTAATTGTTTAATTGTAGAATAATGGCCATTTAAAAATATATTCATTTTTCGCAAAAATTGTTGTGCCAGGACAAATTTTCTGATTTTTACGTTGGCCTGCAAATTTCGGTCCATGCAGACCTTTAGGAAGAATAACGTCCAAGCACAGCTTGGCCCAGAAAAAAAAAGAAGTCTGGACTGTCCCGGCCCAAGTCTGCAGGAAAAAGTTAAGCCCAGGCCATGCAGATCTCTAACTCGCGCGTCTGGAAAGCCTGTTTAAAATATCAGTTTTAATTTTTACAGAAAAATTACAATACTATTTTATTCTTAGAGACCTGATTAAAAATATATGAAATTTTATATGCAAACAGATGATAATGATTTTATGAATGTGTCAAACGTAATAATTTGAAATGGATTTGAACCTTAACTAAAGCAAACATTTGTACATTCTGCTCCATCATCAACAATTTGAAACCACTCATTCATGAATGAAGTTACATAATCTGCTTTCTTCTTAAATTCATTTATCGTTTTGATTTTTGTAAAAGGTACCTAGTTTATTTCATTCATTTATTTACTCTAGAAGAATTTGTGCCTGGTATATAAGTTTTCAAAAAAATATACAATACACTCATTTCAAGAAACACATGCCTCCAAATGAACGGATATCAATGTCTGTTGTCTCGTTTTGCACAAGAGGGGATTTCAAGAGTTCAAATGTCAGGGTGGAGGATTTTTTTTTGTTGAGAGGATTCTTTCAGGAGAATTGCCATATGACCACCTTAGAGTAGAGGTCTGCACGGGATCCGTTTTCACTGAATTTTCAACGGGCCAGTCCGATTCCATGCCAAACTTTTAGCTTTTAGACTGGACTGGGCTTGACCAAGATAGTTTTCGTTCGGGCCGGACCTATGAATTCTAGCCCGTGCAAACCTCTACCCTAGAGATCACGATCTGCACGGTCCGATTCCCGCACCCGGCTAAATGAAGTCAAACGTTCAAATGGCCGGGCTAATAAGAAAAGAAAATAAACAGGCTAGGCGGTCTGGTAAAAAAAATTAAGAGGGACTACCGGCACCAATATACCAAATTTAAAAGGATCGGACTAAGCCGATGAAATATGAACAATTTTCAATGCAACTGACTATGCCATAATACGTTATAAATATGTTACACAATTCGATATCTAGTTTGACAACATCAATACAGAAATTTAATATGCCTAACATAGAGATTTTAACATAGACAGTTACATGTGTCCGATCCTGTGCCTAATTTTCCCTGTCAGCTCGGGTCGTACATTTTTTATATATACGCGGGCCGGGCTGGACCTGAACGTAATTATTCCTAAGATGTGTCTGGCAGACAATTTTTTATTCAAAACTAAAATTGATAATGGATTTTTGATAACAAAATCTTTGGAAATAAACTAATGAATTCCGAAGAAATATTTTTTTAATCTATTTTTTTCATTATAAAGCTTCGAAATTTATGATGTTTTTAAATATTTTTTATCTTTACTCTAAAGTACATTTTTTTTAATCAGTCTTTATTTGAATGTAAAAGTCTAGAAGTCTAAGTATTCATTAATGTTGACATTCTGTATTCTATGGATTGCCCACATGTAGTCTGAAATATACTTTAAAAATTTCGCAAAAAAAAATATATATATGCAGTATTCTTTAAAAGATTCTTAATTATATGTTATGAAAAATCGGATTTTCTTTTGTAGAAATTGAACCGTTCCTAGCCAGGCCGGACTTTCGGTTTTTAAAACGGACTGGGCAGGACCAAGATAGCTTTTGTTTGTACCCGGGCGGGTCCGACCCTACAAATTTCAGCCCGTGGAGAAATCTAGACCACCCCCACCCTCTCTGAGCCGTTCTGTAACCTCTCTCCAGTCACTTCCATTTCTTTACACTTTCTTTAGATTACCAAAGGTGACCAAAAACTACTGAGATAAGGAAAGAATTGTACTTCTAAGGATCGAATTACATTACTGCCCTGCAATTGATTGCAATTTTTAACATTCAAAATAATGTTCTTGTATAATTACTTGCAGCTACTATTTAAACACTTTTTTATGGGTTCCTGACGGCGCTCATAAACAATCTTTGGCCCCTTTACATGAACGTATTGGAGAACTGTTCTAACCCCCACCAGCCAGTCCCACTTCTTCACACTTTCTTTCTACTACAAAGGGTGGCCAACAACTACTAAGATAAGAAGGGAATCCTTGTACTTCTAAGGATCAAATTACACTTACCATCCCGCAACTGATTACAATTCCTGTTTTCAGAATTTTCCCTTTTGCATGTATACTTTTTTTTGGTAAGGCATGGGGGAGAAGGGGATAAAAGTAGTAACAAATCCTAAAATTAAACAATCAAACCCCTTATGCAAATTTTGTATGTTAAAAGTAACTTACTTTCTAATTTAAGATTTAAAATAAAGTGTTTGTATAATCACTTCTTACTACTAATATACCCTTTCTTTATGGGCGCCTGACGGCGCCCTTAAACCTTCTGTGGCGCCCTACTACTTGAACTTATTGGGAAGGGAGGCTCCCCCCCCTCCCCCCCCTAAAGCTACGTCCCTGAACGTGCCCTCATTGGCAGAGGCCATTTGCGGGTTTAAAAATTTTAAAGAAATTTTAAACGGACATGAAAAACAAATTGCAAAAACTTGCATGTATTGAAAATAGAGTATATGTGAAATTACACTTAAAAAGAAAACGCAATAAAGAATAACAGACTTTTTTAAATGCTAATATGGTATTAGTAAGTCTATTTTTGTATAATTTGTTTTCTTGAGGAGTTTTTCTCTATTCGACCCCGATTTTACGTTTTCCCGTTTCGTGCGTTTTTTTCTGCTGGCCCCGTGAAAAACGTAAAATCGGGGTTCCACTGTATATACTTAATTGACCTTACATAAAATTTTATTTCTTGTTCACCCTATGTTACCATTTAGTTTTCCAGTTTCACGAAGGCTTATTCAGTTCGGATTTAAAGAATAAGTAGTTCAGTTCAAATTATAAAAGTTTTGTTGAAATGAATTATTGAAACTGCCAAGAAAAATATTTATAATTGCTTCTTTATTTCATATTACATGTTTTTATTTCAACTCCCTAAATTTTTATGTATTTGTGTACAGGGGATGGAGGTAACGATGTCAGCATGATACAAGCAGCTGATGTAGGAATTGGTATTGTTGGTAAAGAAGGCAAACAAGCTTCTTTAGCAGCTGATTTTTCAGTGACTCAGTTTAGTCACATAGCTCGGCTGATTCTTGTTCATGGACGATACAGGTTATTATTTTAAACTTGGTTATGTTCTAGAATTTATAAATTTTTTGTATGAATTTATATATTATTGTGTACAATTTATATATTTTTTTAATTTAATTTTAATTTAATTTTTATTGTTGTCTGCCAAAAATGTGATAATTTGTCGATTCAGAATACATTGGCAGCAGACTTAGTAGTCAAAATGTTAATGAAACATTTCTTAATATTAGTATACTTTCTCAAATCTTCACTGTTAAGGACTAAAAGATTTGTGGGTTTTAAATCATCTTTTTTTAAATAACTTTAAAATGTTAAAAATTGATTTCTATAAACAAATTCATTCTTTATTTTTCAAAAAGAAAGAAATATTTCTACTAACAGCTTAAAATAGGATATGTATTATGCATGGAAGCAATACTTTCTTCTCTTTTATTATTATTATTATTATTGTTGTTGTTAATTTGTGCTACCTATACCAGCTTCCCCTACTTCTATATATTCATTACTTCTTTATTGTTAATTCAACTTACAAACACACTAAAAAAACTGCCTTTTTGCTAATTACAAAATGCTTCATTATTAACTTCAAAATTTTGTTTTAGTTTATAAAATCAAATATTTTATCATATAAATAGGGTAATCATATGTTTTTTAGACATTCTCAGAGTGTTTTGGTTTTCAGAAATTTTGTTATTTACTAAAATGTGAAAAAAAAAAAAAAAAAAAAAAAAAAAAAACCTGGACAGAAACAAGCAGTAACAATATAACAATAAATTATCTAAAATACATCATTCAAGATTCCCTTTTTTCCTGAAATAAATTTAATGACAAACACAAAGTCTGTGTTCATTTATTTTTTACCTTGGAAGATAAATAAGCATATATATGTTATATTTGTAAAATTAAATGTT
Organism: Maratus michaelseni; assembly: GCA_963931845.1. Lineage (NCBI taxonomy): Eukaryota > Metazoa > Arthropoda > Arachnida > Araneae > Salticidae > Maratus > Maratus michaelseni. The sequence continues at coordinate 108,822,512 of OZ007597.1, read as the reverse complement.
GGTATTAAATATCTAGCCACCCACAAATGATTATTTTTTAAAAACCCAAGACTTCTATCATACTAGTTGCTGGTTAATCTTTTGAATAAACAAAGCAACTAATTAAATTTCTGCTGTATTTATTTTCAGTATTCTGTACTTTAAAACTAAATACTGGATGAATAGCATCTTAAATGTGTTTTTAAAATAAATACTGGTGCTGGCCACAGAAGCTAATATAAGCCTCATAGGTTGGTAGCTCTACTCAGTGTAACTCTAATGCTATTAAAATTTTGTTGTCATGGTCAATTAGCTCTATTTCATCCTATTCAGTAACAGCCTCAGAGTAAAGAGAAATAAATAGAGGTAGCATATACTGTCCAAATGGGTTTGCAACAGTGCCCAATTATCGCTTAAATTTAAATGTTCTCATTCAGCTCATATAGGACTAAGCACAAAGTACAAGAACTGAATTTTTTCATTGAGAGCTTTTAAAGCTTCTTTGAGCAAGAGTTTCAAATCGGTGCTGGCAAGTCAAAGCGAGTATTTGGGCAGAATCATAATTGTTTTTTTTTTAAGGTTACACTAGCCTTTTAAGCCTGGCTTACATCTAAAGCTGAATGTTTAATCTCAATTCACCTCTCTTTATTCTGAGAGTAACAGCCAATTCTACTGGATTTGGTGAGGTACCTGCATTTTAATGATATCTGTTGATTTTTTAATTTTGTGCAAAATATACTATTTAGCAATTTCTGAAAACTATCTGAGCTTAGGAATAAACTATTGAATTATCTAACATGTTGAAAATTTTCTCTCTTCTTTTTCTCTCATTGGAATTCTTATTAAAGTTCCAGTTTACCTAAACCAGAATGTGGAACACTTTTGCCAAAAATTGAAGCTGCTACTGTTTTAAATATATGGCAATACTTTAATAAAAATAGTTTTTTTTTGTATTATTAAGTTTTATTTTAAAATTATTTGCAGTATTGTCTTTGTAATATATAAACATCCTTACTCCTCACTGTTATTAGCGTTAGAAAAATAAAACTGTATGCTTCTTCTTTTTAATGTTAATAAGAATATGATTTACTGTGATTAAATATGTATTAATCTAATCTATGTGTAGCCTGTATTAGTTTTTTTTTTTTTTTTTTATGTTAGTCATTTGATGTTTATGATAATTTTATTGTGTAAAATTTCCAGTATATTTCTCACGAAGCAGACTGTGTGTAAGGGGGGGGGGGGGGAGATAAACAGAGAGTTTATTAATCCCTGATTCTACTCTATCTGTAAACATTAAATGGAAAAGTAACATGTTTTTGCGCTGAAGTTTAGTTTCATAGCATTCAACATTGAAAGTATGATTTTTAAAAAATGTGTAATCCCCTGCTTTCTATCTTAAATATATATTAAACTTTTGTGATCTAAGCAATATGATTGTTTCAGTAAGTATTAATATAAAATTTGCTATTATTCTATAACTTTAAAACTTTTATTGCCATCTTTTAAAAATAAATGTTCTGCTTTGAGGAAAATAAAGAAAAATAAAATAAGAAAAAAAAGGTGGCATGTTTTCAGTAATATGAAATATTATGATTTCACAAGATTCAATTCCCTTTTATACTTTATCAGAAAATTTAAATGTAAATTTTGAGTTTATTATTTTGTTTCTTTTGCCAATTTTAACTGTTGTTCAGTCAAACTTGTTTGAAGGGAGCTTGGATGTCAGAAGAAACTGATTTTAATGAGTTAATTAAAAGAACTGGTTGGTCTAATACATTAGTGAAAACTGAGTTCTAAGGAGGGAGACACCGATGTAATTACCAAACTAACAAAAATGTTTGATTTTCCTTAGGAAAATGTATTATGTCATATGTATTCAATGCTTTTATTAAAAGTGAATGAAACATCTTGAATATATTATCTTTCCTGAAGTCATTTGTTTTAAATGATTTGGCTTATTTTCAGTGAAACAAATATCTTTCAGTTATTTAAATTTAATTAGAAAGAAGGAAAATATGTGGTGTGAATATGAGAGTATAAAAGTTGAAAGTAAAAACTTAAAAAAAATATATATATTTAAATTAATAAATGTATAAATGATGAACATCGCTTTTACTTTATTTTTAGTTATTGCTGTAGAATTATACATAAATTCAGGATTGAAAATTATAAATATAAATGTTGAGTTACTATTATTAATTAATTTATTTTTCCTTCTAATTTTGTCATACAAAATACAAAAGTGATTCTATAAAATGAGATAAATCATTCAGCAAATTTTAATAATGAAACTGTTATTTATTTTCTCATTTTCCTAATACCAAAGTTGAAACTTGATTAACACAAGAATTCTCTTGTAACGAATCCCTTGAATATTGTTATCCCTTTGTGCTCCTTATGATAGTTTTACTAGATTTATTTTTTTAATTCATCAAATTATAAAATCTATTATGCTAATAATGTTTTGTATGTTATTTCATGCAGTATATATATTTGTTTTAGCTATAAGAGATCTGCTGCTCTTAGTCAATTTGTGATTCACAGAGGCCTCATTATATCTACAATGCAAGCCTTTTTCTCGGCAGTTTTCTATTTTGCTTCAGTCGCCCTCTACCCTGGCTTCCTCATGGTTGGGTATGTAACTTAACGTAGCAATAATTTTGTTGCACTCTTTGTGTGAATTTATTTTTAAAATCTATTTAATTAATATAATATGCATTAATTTTGTTTTTTGGAAGTACTTGAAATTTATGAGGTAATTTATACAGGGCTGAAATTTTTCTACTTTTTTAATTGCCCTTGATATTATTCATTTTCTTTTACTTTATATTGTTTTAGTGTTAACAAATAAATATCATTATTATACAAAGTTTTTTTTTTATATGTAACTTTTGAAAACAAACACATCTGGTATGATATACCCAAGTTAATTTTTTTTTTTTTCATTCTATTCTTTCTCTTTTGAATGAGATTTCTTGTACTGAAAAAAGATGTGATGATTTAATATTTAATATCTTGCATTTCAGGTATGCTACTATTTATACAATGTTTCCTGTCTTCTCACTTGTATTAGATAAAGATGTTTCACCAGAAATTGCTCTTACATATCCAGAGTTATATAAAGAGCTTTGTAAAGTATGCAATTTATTTTAAATGCTTGATTGTTGTTTATTTAAATATGTAAACTTTTCAAATTTATTAAAATGTGTGACTTGTGTACTTTTCAGGGTCGTTCCTTATCATTCAAGACATTTTTCATATGGGTTATAATAAGTATATATCAAGGTATAGTATAATTTTTTTTAATAAATTTTACTGATTCTTAATGATAACATTGATTTAGCCATTCAATTATTTGTTCAGTTTTGCATGTTATTTCACATAGAGTAGTGAAGAAAATTTTCATCTAAACTTCTCTTTCATATCATTGGATGTAGCTCATTTTCTTGAGAAAGTTCATCAATGATAAATACTAAGTGTGATAAAATAATTGACCTTTATGTATTTAATTATATTTAAAAAAACTGTAAGACTGTTATATTTAAAGATTAGTAATTTCAGTAATGATTAAAAAAAAATACTTTCTCTTTTCTTAAATAAAGGAGATTCTTTATAAAAATTGTTGGTTTATTTGAATATTAAAAAAAAAAAAAAATTAAATTGATTCCAGAATATTGCAAGAATCGAATTAATAAAATACTAAGATTGAGATATTTTCACCCATTATGCTTGATTGTAAAGATTTATCAACTTATTTCTTTACGTTTTCTTCTTAGCTATTATTATTAGATTAGTATTCTTTAATTTTTATGGGAAACAAATACTCAACTAGTAACTTTAAGGGGGGTGATGCTGATATAACACCTGTTAAGTTCAGATAATTTTTATACTTTTGGGGGGAAATAATTGATCACTTATTTTCAAACAGGGATTTGTACTGTAGGCAAACTTTAAACCACAAATTCCATAAAAAATAAAATTAATCTTACCATCAGGAAGTTCAGAACAAACAAGAAAATGAGTCTCATAGTCTCAGTTCTGATTGGTAGGCAATAAAAATGAGACAGCTCAGACTGAGCTTGGACACAAAGTGAAAATTTTATTTATTTACAAATTGAAAATAAGAAAAGAAACTTTCTACCTGATAAAGAAGAATGTCGTCAAAGATATTTAAAGTGTTTTACATTCTTTTAAAAATCAGTTTGAAAAGAAATTGAATTTTTATTGATCAGATATAAAGAGAAATATTCTGATTCTGAATTCTTTGCATGGTCAGTGTTAGTAACATAAAGAAGCCATGGGATATCCCTTGTCTATCCTCGCTTTCTGTTTGAAGTCCTTTTTCATAATTACTGGAAAACAGAATTTGTGTCTTTCTGTCATAGTTGTACAATGATATTTTAAAAGAATAAGAATTGTGACTTTTGCAGATTTTTGCCAGTGGTTGTGAATAAATAAAAAATTTGCTATTTTAAACAAATCAAAAAATGTTGCCATAAGGTAGTATTTAAGATTAATATGTATTTCTATGCAAGAAGATATTTTTAGATAGAAAATAATCTTGAAACAATTTAAAAATGCTATTAACAATTTACAACTGAGTACTTTGATGATACAAAATTTTTCGGGCTTGTGTATATATATATTATTCTGATTTTAAAATGAAAGTTTGGTGGGAAAAGGATAAAAGATTTTCTTAGAAGCCACGTTTAATAAGTACATATTTCATGCAGCTTCACTCCATATTGAAAGTCAATAGTTTAATTTTTAAATTTTCATGCCATTTTGGTAAACACTTTTAAAAATGGTAGATGTTTTGGCAGACAATGCAAACAAAAGCCTGTACAAGAACAGTCATTTTACTTACCCATCATACGTAGCATAAGGTAAGTCTTGTAATCGTTTTGAAAATCGAAAAATTTTTTTTGTCGGATTTACACGTTTCAGACACTGGAGATTCCGAAAAACATATTTTTAGAAAAAAATGTTTGCCGTCCGTCTGTGTGTCTGTAAACTCTCTATCTCCCGAACAAATTGAGATAGAGACTTGCAATTTGGTATGTAATAATCGGAAGAAGCCTATTTCATTTCAATAACCTCGATTAACCGGAACATTTTTTTTCGGACTCTCAAAATATTCGTTCTGATGAAAGGTATATAAAAATTTTCGAAATTGTTTATTTTAAGAAGTAAATATAAAAGACAATAAAAAAACATAAATTTTGCATAAAACATGAAGTCGATCGGATAATGAGTTGCCGAGATATTTGGAATCCTATTTTCCACACTCTTCGATTTTTTATGACCCTGTATTTCATCCAAATTTCACTTCAAAGATATATTTTAATTGGAAATTTGACGCTTAATCAGATTCAATAAACCGCTAGTTAATAGGAGTATTATTTTTGGAGTTATAAGGAAAAACCTCTTTCCAGCAATTCAGTAATCGAGCCTTTTTATGACGTCATCAAGCCACGATTTTATTTGAATTGCAATGCATTTTATAAGTAGTTTACACATTTTTATTTTAATATTTTACATTATACATATACATGATGGGTAAGTATTACGGTGCCCCCCAACGACTAGTTTAATTTGAAGAGCTGAGCAAAAAGTGATGTTGGAAATGGAGAGAGAGAGAGGGGGGAAAAAAACAGAATTCTTTAAGCTTAAAAAAAACTTTTTTGAAGGCAGATAGCATTTTTCCGACATCAACAGCTCCTAACAAATATCAGAAAAAATGTTTTTGTAGTTAATTGGGAAGGTATAAGGGAGCGCTGTAGAGACATTAAAAACATGTCCCTGCAAGGCAAGGCAGTGAACAGCAATTTCCCATTCCTGGATTTTCTATAACTAAATTTTTCTTTTTCTCTCATGATTTTAATAATTGGTCTCAAATGATTTAAAATAATTAAACCCTAAGAGAAAAGGGAACTAAGGATTGTTCATCAGGGTGGCCTGCCCCCTAAACTCCCTGCGGCAGACTGTTTTTAGTTTTGTTTTTATCATCATAAATTATGTTCAGGAAAAGGGATGAAAAAAAAATTATAAATTAAAAAATAATTTAAATAAAAGCCAGTAAAAGCTGATTTTTAAATTTCAGTTAAACCTTTGAATAATGGACATCTCATGATTTTGAACTTGTCTGCTATTTAGATGCAAAAACATGCAGTTATATATAGGTGTTGGAGATTGTAAAAGAGTTCATTAAATAAAAGTGTCTGCTATTCGGGAGAATCTCATTGTGGAACTAAAGTTTTATGGAGGTGTTATTGTGTCTTATTTGTTATATGTTTGTATTTTATAATGTTGACATTTTTCTAAAGTTGCCTTGCGTGTGAGTTTCTGACTATAAACTCTTAGTTTAGATTATTTTTTGTTCTTAATGTTCATTTAAAAAAAAAAAAAAAGGTGTTTGTAGTAGACTAAAGGCACATCTGTTACAAATTCTTGACACTATTCATATTATTTAGCTTAATAATTTTACTTTTTACTTTTTTACTTTCTGATAGGTGGTATCATAATGTATGGAGCTTTATATCTGTATCAATCTGAATTCATACACATCGTTTCAATTAGCTTCACTGCACTGATATTCACAGAGCTACTGATGGTGGCTTTGACCATAAGAACTTGGCACTGGTTTATGATTATTGCAGAACTTTTTAGTCTTCTCATCTATGTTTTATCACTATTGTTTATGAAGCAATATTTTGGTGAGTATGGTTTATGTTTTGTTTTCCAGTATAAATCTGAAATAGTGAATCAATATGTTTCTAAAAGAGTGCATTTTTTAAGCTAAATCTACTGTAATTAAAGTTTTCAGATACAGTAGATTTTCCAGATTTTGAAAGCCAGTATTTTCAATTGCAGTGTATGATGCAGAAATAAATTCTTTAAAATATTTTTAACTTATAATGATAATAAATATTAGGCATAATTTACGAATTCCATTTCAGAAAAAATATAAAATTCTATAATTGTATTTTTGTCAAAATGCCTGTTTTCTTCATTTACCAAATTTTTACATCTTGTTACTTTTTTTTTATTCTTTTTTTCTCCATAAATACAGTTAATTCTGTGAAATCTGCATAGTTTGGGATTGAATGTTTTATAGATTATAAAATTTGGCAGATTATAGATCATTGTTATCTTTACATATTCAGCAATGTCACAGATGCACTATGATGAATCATTTAATCCATATAACACTATAGTGCATCATTATGTTTCTAATTAGTTTATCTTCAATTTTGTTACATAATTAAATTAAAAATAAAAAAAAATAAAAGGCATTTAGAATATTGTATAAATGTGTCATTCTCGCAGAAAAGGCAAAATTGGCTAGAAATGCGACCCTACTGACACTGTTATTAAAAATCTGCATTTTTCTAACTTTTACTTTTTAGTTATTAGCATATATCCATATGTATGTCTAAATTCTTTTGTTATCCAAAGAATCATTTATCGATTTAGTTTTCTCTGGTTTATTGTCATTATATGAGAAGTCATTCTAGTGAATCATATAGTTGACATATGCTTTCAGTCAGCAGTTAAAATATGTTGGTTGCCAATGGCGACCTGCATTTGTCGAGTCCTAATTATCAATAAGTTGACTATTTTGAAAATATCGAGTATATATTGAAAATATCATGATATTTACAAATCCTTAAAATATCCCTGGTGACCAAATACTCTTGTTCATATACTGTAGTTAAGTAGGATTTAACAAATGTTTTTCTTATTAACTTTTGAACTCATGCTTGTATATTTACAAAATGTATGTCAAAATAAATTTTAAAATATGTAAATTATTTGCAAATAGTCTTCAATATGATTGCCACCCATACTACAAAGACTTGAAACCTTAATTACGTTAAAGGTTTTCTGGATCAGTTTTGTTTTATTTATTTTTTTTAAACTTGTAATTCCTGTAGCAGACATGACTGAGACATTGTTTATTCTAATTCTATCTTTCCCCACCCCCTCTTTCTAGATTTTTAATTTTAACATATTTGTTGTCTTTTCTGAAATTACAACATAAGTATTTTTCATAAATTTTACAAAATTTGGATTTTTGGCTGATAACATAAATTATTAATAATAATAATAAAGGCTTGTTTGATAGTTAATTATGATTGAGCTGTTTTCAATCATTTCAGTCATATTTTAAAAATTTATCTAGCACTATAAATAAAAAACTGGATAAAAGTTAGGTATTACATGTTGATGAAACTCTTTCATTGAAAACTTTGAAATTAGGGTTTAAAAAAAAAATTATTTAAATCCGAGTTTTTATGATTTTTTTTAAAATTTTCTTGCATTAAAATGTTGAATGTTTCCAAACAATTAAACCTCTAATTAGATAATATTAAGTAGCAAAATTTATATTTTTATGCTTTAATTAAAAAAATATATAATAAAAAGTTATAGAAATAATAACAACAACAAATAGTTCATATCATGACAGTTCTTCTTGCACTTGTACTTTGTAAAGTTACTGTGATCACATAAATTTAAACTTACACATATGTATGTTAAAAAATCTTTTAAAATTAATTATCTATTAATTCATACATACACGCAGAAAAAATATAATCACAAGAATGATCAGTCATATCTGCAATTCACATTAACTTATGAAAATATTAAATATTAGTAGTGGGCATTATTGACATTTCATTTTTAAAAATACTCCTTTTTTTAACTTTTTGCAAGCTCAAAAATAGAAAAGTCTTTATTTCTACTGAAGCAGCTCTTGCTATGCTTAAAATTTTGACATTAATTAGCATATTTCTACCCATTCTTTGAAAGAGTTGTTGAGCTTATGTTATTGTTTCATTCTCTTTTGTTATATGTTTACTTATACGAGCAGAATGAGAAAATAAAGGAAAAATTCTTTTACCTGCAAATATTTATTAAGCTTTTTTTAATAAAAGAGCAAATAATTTGATTACTCAAAAGAAGTTATTATGACAATGTGAATTATAATACATTTAATGAAATATCAGTTTTAAATAAAATGGTTTATATATGTGATAAAAACTTATTATTGATAAGCTTTATTATTTACTTTGTTTACAAGCTTAAGGAGTTTTTAAAGCTTCTTTCATTTATTTTATAAGGAAAATACTTTACGATTATTTAAGTTAGTCACATTTGCAATTTATATTAATCTTTTAGATTTTAATACTTTTCACATAATTTAGAAAATTAAATTTATGATTTTAAAAAAATCATTGATTTTAATTGTATGATTTAAAACATTGACACTCTATTTGAAATATAGTAGCCTTTTATCATATTGCACTTCTTTGGACAATAAAACAAAAAGCACAATATATTTCAATGTTCAATGTAACTAAGGCCATTAAGAATGGTTCTAACTTTTTTAGGTAAATGTTTTATATTTGTTTCCAAAAATTAATTTATACACATATTACAACTTTTTCAATAAAATTTATAATACAGAATGACACTTATTTATATGTGTAGATGCTTAAGAAGTGCTGAAAAAGAATTATAGGTTTTCTTTTCTTCTTTTTGGGAGATATAGAAAAAGAATGATACATCCGAATTAGTGAAATGACTAGATGTGATATAAAAAGCGGCGACTATAATGCAACCTTTTTTTATTCTTTTCTAAAAAAAAAAAACTTCTGTTTAATTTCTACTTTTTTTAATATAATCTATTTGCAGATCTTTAAATTTACGTTGACCTTTTTTTTTATTATTCTTATTTTATTTTAAATTCAGAGGCATGAATCCTGTTTGTAAACATATATGTTTAAAACAAATACTAACGCTTTTGTCCTTAATTTCATTTTTTACTTTAGTATTTTAATATTAAACTTTTTTAAAATAATTAAATTTATACTCTTTTTTTTTTTTTTTTCTTCTGTAGATTCAGAATTCATTTGGGCTTGGCAGTTCTTAGGGAAGGTATTGCTTTTAACTGTTGTGAGTTGTGTGCCTTTGTATATTCTCAAATATCTGCATCGAAAAGTTGCTCCTCCTAGCTATGCCAAACTTACATAAATATTTTAATGCATATTTTCATTCTACACAAAGAACTTTTTCACGAAGAAGTATACAAAGTGTTATGTCATTGATACTGATAGCTGTGTTATAAACATATAATTTGAGAGTGGAAAGACATTTAAAAATGGAATTCATTTTTAACATCTTTGATTTTCTGTTGAATTATGCATTTAAAATGTGGTTTTTTTTTAATTATTTAAACAATTCTTTTTTATAGGATTCATTTAATTCTTTTCTCCTAAATAGTGATATTTAAAATAATTAATTAAACAAGGAATTTGCAGATTTTTCTCACAAATAGTTCTTTGTGTGTATGTTTACTTTGTTATTTATTTATTATTTTTGTTAATGCAATACTTGTGTAATTTACTAAATGTTTTGTCATGCTTCAAATTTGGCAGATAATTGGCTATTTTTTCATTAGTCAAATGAAAGGTTTCTATAAAATCAATGTTACAGAAAAATCACCTTACTGATTAGAAAACAATTAATTTGAAAGAAAAAATGTGTTATGAAAAGGTTATAATTTTAAAAACACGGAATATCAAACAAGTATTCAAAATTATTAAAATTAAAATATATGATGTTTTTGGCTATCTAATTAAATTAACAGGGCGCAAAAGTGCATACTGATGAGAAAAACAGAGGTAGGTTAAATTTGGTATTTACTTGTCTACAATAATACCAAAATTTGGTGTTCAAAAATATATAGAAGTACGGTTTAAAGAAATATTTATTTTATAGCTGTTAGCTGGCTTATCTGTTTTGGACAGAATTATTAAACAGATAAAATTCTAAATAATTAGAATTTCTCTTGGTTCTAATTAAGCAAACAGAAAGCATAATAGAATTAAATATTAAAATTAGATAATTTTGCTACATTCTCTGCTGTTAACTATTAAAAGTATGTTACTAAGTATAGAGGGGGGGGGGGCAGTTTCTTTTATTAATAGCTTTCATATTGACTGAAAATTGTCATATATATGTTTTATTAGTAGTAGCTTTTCCCCAAAATGAATGCAGATTGTGTTCATTTGAACTACTGAAATGGGATTAAATTGATTACACTTCTGCAGATTATGTTAATTTTAATTAATAAAGTATTTTTAATTATTTTTTATGTTTGTGACAGTTGCTAATTAAATTTGCAACTTCTACTATTAAATATTAAAAGAAAACAGTTACAATATCAAATATACATATTTTTGAGAGTTTGTTGAAACTATAAGTACTATACTACTAAAGTATTATAAACAGATAATATTGGATGAAAAAGCTGAAAAAGAATAATTCTGTGTTTTCTTTTAAACTAATGTTATAAATTTTTATATATACTGTTAGATTTATTTTTAAGACAATCAAATCAAATGAAGGAAGATATACAAATTATGATTTGTCTTGTGAGTTATAATTTTACATATAAAGTTTGCAGGATTATTTTATTTCTGTACTTATTTTAGCTATTAATTAAATCTTTTTATCTAATGACAAAGTTTTAAAAATATAAACTGTTTCAGAAAAAAAAATTAAAATATGCCTGTCAATTATAAAATGATTGAAGAAAATTTAATGAAGGAGGAAAAAATATGAAAAACATGAAAATATGTACACAAGGAGTAAAATTATAAATCTTTGATTGAATCATATAGGCCATATATGTATATCAAAATTTATAATTTACTAAATTAATTTTGAAAGGGCATTTATTCTTAATGATTCCAATTTAGTAGTTTGTAATATATTTTTTTAATTCTTATGATAATGCAGTTAACAGTATTTATATTGACATAAGCAAAGATTAAAATTTATGTATTATATTAAATTTTTCAGTGATTTGTTCACTTGTCACCTTGTATTATATGGTATATTCTCTTTTACCTATGTATTCAGGCAAAACTTATCGATTTCATTCCTGCTTGTTTAATTTTTAAGAATTTTAGGTATCAATGATTCATAACCTTTTTAATGTTAGTAAAATGATTGATGAGCTGTGATACTGTAATATAAAGATGATTGTTGATAGGCTTTTTAATGTAATATGATAAAAATCTATGTTTATAAATCAAAATATGAGCCCTTATATTCATCTTTATCTTTCTTTTAATGCAGTGGTCTCCAAAGTTTTTGCCATGAGGGCCACATTGGTACTTTAGCACTTTTCAGTAAGCCATAGTGAGAAAAATATATAAATGAAAAATTCTAGATATATAACTTATTCAAATATGGAAATTTTATAAAATGATTAGAGTATGGTATGATTATCATTCATTGATAACAAAGAACACTATTGGAAATTTCTGATATTTTCATTAGAAATGTAGTGTCACATAAAAACATTAATATGAATGATGTATCTATTTTTGCTTTTTTTAAATCTTATTTAACCGAGGTTCAAATTCTAAAACACCAACTGCCAGTATTTCAAATATTCATCTGATAAGTTTATCCTGTATTTTGATTTGATGTACTTTCTTTAGAAAGTACCATAAAATACGACACATAACACATACCTACGATTTGAGAACACTATTTTCCTATTTTTAGGTATATTCGCTGTATAACACACACCCTTTTCTTTACATCGAAACCTGAAATGGACATACTTATGCAATGCTCTTATCTTTTGAAGTCATTCATTTCAAGATTTTCCTAGGCTTTCGAACAATGGTGTGCTAAAATGACAAGCGATAAGAGGAACAATATTTTCAAACACACACACTCTTTACTCATAATATGAAATAAATATCATATTTTCCACTTACCTACTAAATCCTAATTGAATCAACTCATACAACTAAAATTATTAAAGCTGTTAACTTTTTTTATACTTTTATGTACAGCAAGAATACACTATTAACATAAAAAAGATTATTAGCATTTTAGTTTCATTATAATCAATTTAATGGAGATGCAACTCCGTTCAACATTTGGTATGAAGGCCAAAAACAGTCTCAAGGATTTTCAGTTCATTTCAGTTCAAGGCTGGAGCTGAAAGTTTTAGTTTCAGTGTGATATGTTTCAGTCAAATATGACATTTTCATGTTACCCGATAATGAAAATTTTTATTTTCATAAGGTAATGTCATTTCTTTTATATAAACAGTATTTATGGTACATGTAGAAATCTAATTTCTTTTATGCCCATCTTTTCCTTGTTTTTAAATGTCATTTTTATATTTGGCGTATAATGTGCACCCATTAATTTTGAACGTATTTTTGGTATTAAAAGTTTGCATTATGCGCCAGATTTCACGGTATATATAATTGTGATTCAGTATTAAATAAAGTAATGAATAATATTTGTATTGAGATAACATGGAATATCACAGTGTTTTGAACAGTAGTATTAATGCATTCAAAACCTATCAACACTTTTTTTTTTTTTTTTTTTTTTTTTTTTTTTTGTGGTTGGAACATTTTAGTACAATTCTAATAATAAAAATGGGCTGTAATGCGGCCTGCAGGTCATACTTTTGGAGACCACTGTTTTATGTCTTTCTCTGTTTGTGGATAAGTGATATAGTATTTTATAAATTGTGTTCAGAAATTTTGAAGTATATGTTCATTTGAAGTAAAGTTTATATTTATTGTTTTTACTGGTCTTTTAATACTTAGTTCTTTTTTATATACAGTTTTGAAAATGGCTTGATTCACTTGGTTGAATCTTTATAAAAGGCCAAATTTTATTGTGCAATTTCATTACAAGGCCTAATGCCTAAAAACATTCAAAATCTTCCATTCTAATTAAATGTACATTTTTTTTTTAATATTTAGTCTTAGGTGTGATTTTTAAAACATAGTTATTGTAAATATATAAAGAAAAGTGTTTTAAAATGTCACAAAAAAAATATACATGTACTGTCAGTTTTTTTCCCTTTTCCCTCTTTTTTTTTTTTTTTTTTTTTTTTTTTTTTTTTTTTTTCTTTAAGGTTTGGGCATTTTAGAATTTCTTCCCTCTCTCCTTTACTTTAGTAATTTTGTTTAGCCTTGGATCCTTTAAAAATGTATAGGGATACCAGCAGTTACAGATTCTAAATTATTCTTATATAACTTTTAATGAATAATCGTGTGATTATGGTAAGTGATTATTTAAAATCACAGATCCAGTTACTAAAAAAATGCTTTTTGAGGTTCATTATTAAAAACAATATTCATAAAAACGTTATTCATGATTAAAAACAGTAACAATTGCTAAAAATACATCGCTCTTAGCATCTCTAATTATATATATATATAGTACAACTGCATTTTTATTATGTTAAAATTTATATTTTCTTGTAATTTATGAAAAAAAAATGTATATGTATAGCAAAATGTTTTATGGTTATATTTTCTCATTATTTTTTAAAATTATTATTGGCATCTTTAAAAGTGTGCAAATGAGGTTTGATCTTTTTGTATGTGTGTGTGTGCATAAACCATATCGGATGAAGTTCTTGCATATAATGGTAATTAAAAGAAAAATCTTGTATTATGCAAAATAAATATTTTTTTCTTTCATCATACTATATTTAAAAAAAAAAAAAATCCATCTTTTAAATTACTTTATTTACTGTTTGCAAACATTTAAAATATGAACTGTGTGAAGTTATGAGTAATTTCATAAATCACTTATGACTGACTGTTCAAGTTCTTATTTTTTAAAAGTGCTTGTTATTTTAAAAAGTGGAATAATATCATTTGTATATTGCATAAACAAAATTATTTTGTACTTTTCATTCAATATGTATGAATCAAAGCATTCTAAGCTAGCGATACATATTAAGCAAAGAATCCAGTGCAAAATTAAATAAAGTGCAAATTTGAACACTGATTATAAGAGTTATGACATAAAGGTTTGAGACATTGTGTTCAACCCAGAACATTGTGTGCATATTTAGATATTGTATACATTATACAATATTTTATAAATGAAATGTAAAAATTATATTTAATCCTCTTATGCATGGGTTTGTACTGAAGATCAACCCACAGAGAACTGTATATATTTTATTTTTAATCTTTAATAATATATATACCTCATGTGAAGTTCAGTAATGCTTGTGAAATAACAGCAGTAGATTACAGATCCATTTTCTTTTTGAATATTCAGTTGGAAAATTCACCTTTATATCTGTTCTGTATGAGATAAGATTTTTCTCAAAGAATTTCTGCTCTTGTTTCTAAACAAAAATGTGAACAAAAAATATATTTTGTTCTTTTTACTTTGTATTTATGTTTCCAAAGTTTTAATTATCACCAAAAACTATTTAATAACTATTAATAAAAGTTTTTCCGTGCTTGTAAATTCCATATGAGGTTCATTTTATAATAAATGTAAGATTATTTTCTTCTTTTAAATTCAACATTATTTGTTCTTTAAATCTATTTTAGATTAAAAATAATTCATATATGTTAAAATTCATGTGTGTTAAAGTTATGGTAACTGGACAATAATTTTTCCATATCTTCGTTTTTCTGTTGCTTCAAAATTTTGCTTTTTTAAAATAAAATTATAGCAGATACAGCCTTGTTCAAAGTCATTGTGCATCCCCATCTTTTTATTATATTTTTCAAAATAATAGACAAATACAAATGTTTTAAAAGTTACAAGTAAATATTTTATATATTTATTTATTTTATTTTTTTTATAAAAAAATCTTTCTTTAGTATTTTTGTTGCCGAAGACTAAGTTTATATTTTGGCATTTTCTTCAAGAATTAGTCTAAATTTTATGATTATCTATTAATTCACATAACCAGGGGTGGGAAATTACATAAATCTACTTACCACTAGTGAGTGAATTTTCTGGCCAGGTAAGTGAATTTTTAGGCAGTCTAAACACTGTAGTCTATAAAAAATATACCAAAAACATTTATATATTTTTGTCTGTTGGCCATATTTCATATTTTTCTAAATTTCTGCAATGCAAACACGGCACTAAGTTCTAACCTACACTAAACATTCATCTGTTACATATTTTATTTTTCTTAATTTTATGTTAATTTTCAAATGTTAATACGGCAATGTTATTTCTAATAATGTTACTTTTGCAGTCTTGTAAATTTTACTATAACTGTATTTGACTGTATATTGCTGGCTGGTAAAAACAATATGACCCACCCCTGTGCATAACACAACATCGAAATTCAGAAAAATAAAGTAGTTTACTATTTAAAAAAAAAAAAATTCATTTTTAAAGGAAATGGTTTAATTAAAAGTAACAAGTCTTCAGTCTCAGGACTGATTTCAGTCCTAGAGAGATTTTTGATAAATATTGAATTCTACTTTTATATACTTAATAATAGCAACTTTACTATCAAGAACTTTTAATCACTATCTTTTACTGCAAGATATCAATTTTTATCCATAATGCAAGACATAGAAATCTTCTAGTCCATTTCTATTTGGTTATTCCTAATATTCAGAAAAGTTTTCAGTCTTGGCTTAGATGGACTTCTTGCACCCATGAGTAACGCTGTTCATTTGCCATCATTCTTTACTAACTGTAATAACTTACAAAAGAAATCCATAATTGTATGCAGTTCAACATTTGTATCTGGTTGTTACTTTTAATGATGTTTCAAAAATATGGGATGCTCAAAACTTTTGATGCTGTATGTCAATAATTTCATTGTCCATGGCTTGTTGTTTAGTTGATGAATTAAATAAACCTGCACTTACCTGGGAACATACTCAACTGTTAGTTCTGGATTTTATAAAGAATGGCATCGTTGGAAAAACTTTGCCATTATGATCAAGAAAATATAAGAACTATCTGCTTGAATATTAACTGTCAATTAATGAACTAACGAGAATAAAGCAAAATCTATCTTTAGGTTTTGATGGATTATTTTTCCTGCTTTTTTTGCATCTTTGTGCATGATGTCACAGAAAAAATGGACCCATATTTTGTGAGAGGTTGGATTCAAATTCATGAGATACAATCAATTTCTTCCATGATGTCATAGATAAAGAAAATAAAAAATAAATCTGAGTTGTATCATTGGAAAGTGCTTAAGTAACTATTGAGAATAAACAAAATCTATCTGTAGGTTTTGATGGATTCTTTTTCCTGCCTTTTTGCACCTTTGTGCATGATGTCACTGAAGAAATACACCCATATCTCGTGAGAGGTTGGATTAAGACTGGTGGTTCCTATATTTTACTCGATCCTTATGACAAGAGCTTTTAAACAATAACACTTTTGATAAAATTAGATTTCTTTAATTTTTGTTATGCATGATGTCGCAGAAGACATTGGTTCATATCTTGTGAATGGTTGGATTCGGGCAGCTAGTTCCTGTATTTTTCTTAATCCTTATGGTAATGCATGGTAATCATTTCCAACAATACCACTCTTGATAAAATCCAGATCTAACAGTTGAGTATGTTTTCTAGTTAGTATCTTGTAAAATTACTTGTGTTGCAGGTAAGAATTAGTGTCTCATTTCCATTGCAATCTTTGGTGATGAATTCAAATGTAATTACATCATTACACAAATGCAAATATTTTTCTAAAATAGGTGTATACTGTTATGATTGCTGCAGTATCATGCATCTAGTGATTTAATTGTCTTATGAGAAATAATTTAAAAAAATTTCTTTTAAAAATGTTCTCTGGGGAGAAATTTTAAAACTTAGCAAATTGATTCTCTTAGATGTTCCATCACAAAAGGCTTCTATGATTCCTTTTCGAACATATTTCTTTATAAGTAAAATATATTACTAATTAAGTAGAACATCCACTAGTGTAACCCTCCAGTTCCCAATAATGCATCCTCCAAGGTGAACTTCCTTTTTGTTCCATAATTCTTTAAAAAAAATTCTCACACAAATTCAGGCCCATCTGCTGGCTTCTTGGGGAACTAATAAAGGTGTTGATATCGCACTTGCTATTATAACCAGATGCGTTTTATAAATTTCTAAACTTCCTCATGCCTTTTTGATTCTTCAGTTTTGCCTAAGTGTGTATTTTCCATGATTTGTAAAAGGTGAATGCTCACGGTTTTTTCCTAATTTTTCATAAGGTCTTTTGTGTGAAAATTGTCGAGAAATTACTCTCCAATGCATCTTGCAGTGTGCGGTTTTATAACAACTAAAAACAAGAATAAGAAGTCGTGCCGCACAGCATAGATTATGAAACATTTTCCAACAGTATTGGAATATTGTTAAGAAATTTCATTTTTGTTTATAAATGAAATAAGATATCTAAATAAACATTTTTAAAAAAAGTAAAAATTCATTTTCAGCAATTGCTGTGCGTAATCGGTAATGTGTGTGAATTGTGCAGCCTTGTACAGATATCTACACACTTAGTAAAACACTAAAAATTAGTTAAGCTTTTAAATGCATATCACAGTTAAAAATGTACATCCAGCAGTTATGGTAGTCAATCCCATAACCAATTTCTTTTGATTGTCTCTGTAAATAAATGATAAATTCTGTGTGCTCTTTAATTTATAGAAAACATGTAGTGCATCTCAGTACTGTATATCAATTTCATTGAAATAGTTTAACATAATTAAAATACACTGCAAACATTTTTTCCCATAGATAATAATGCAGTGGAATACTTCTGTGTGTCCCTCTAAAAAAACTATTAATTGCGGCTTAATCTATACTTTATATAAAGCATTTTTGCCACCTACTACATTGATGTATATCAATTTCATTATGTTTGAAACAGTGTAACATCATTGAAATGCACTGAAAACTATTTTACTCCATTGACCATAATGTAATGAAATACTTTAGAGCATCACTGTAAACTAACCATAAAAGCTACCCATTTCATTCTCAATACCGAACATGTCATGGTACACCTCAATAAGATACACCAATTACATGACAATCTGAGAATATTAATGTGAGTTAGAACACAGACAGACGGCCAGTCAAACCAAATTCATAAGCACTTTCAACTATGTTGAATAGGTTCTTTATGGGAACTGAAGGGTTAAAGCGAAAAAATATGTATTGAATGAAACTATACATATTTACTTTGGGAATCTTATTTTTTTCCCTTTTGTTACCATAATTGAACATACATTTTTTTTTTCTATTTAGGATAATTCTGTTCTTGAAATTCCCATATCTCTGTCTATTTATTTCAAAAGAAATTTGTACAAAATGCCTTTTAATATTATATTTGTAAAAAACTGCTCATACTTTAGCAATGCTCTCTGTGAAAAATAAAGGGTGCTGTTAATTGTAGCATAAGCTTCAATTTTTGTAAATACTCATCATTTGTGAATAAAATAAATTTTTTCATGTTTTTTGAATTATGTTTTTTCTTGCTTTTCTAAAATAATGTGTGATAATTTTCTTTTTTTTTTTTTTTTTTTCAAGTCAAATAAACATGCTTTGCACCAGAAAATTTATTTAAGAAAACATGACTTTTAATCACATATATGTCTTGTTTGTACTTATTTATTTTTTTTTTTTTTATTAAGTAAAATTTACAGTTCAAAATATATTTACACAACTTGTAAAAAAAGTAGAAGGTCAGCAACTATGCAACTTTAGTTTAAAAAAAAAAAAAAAATCAGGAATAAAAATTATAAACAAATCAGATTGTACTGTAATCAATAAAATTCAGCCCTTATCCAAAGTCTGAGAAAGACTAACTAAATATTCTTTCTTTTTTATAGACATGTTTTGAAAATATTTTTATTAGTGTTTTTACATGCATATATAAATAACAACCTTGTTTTAAAACACTCTTTAGAACTGAAATATATATATATTTCAAATATTAATATATTAATACTTAATTAATATTAATATAATATATATTAATTCGAATATATATATATACAGTCGAGTTTCTATATAACGAAATCCATTGTTCCAGTGAAAAATTCGTTATATAGAGAATGAGTAAAAATTCCTATTTAATGTGTAAATTTTGAACAAAAATTATTTTTGAAGTGTTAAATTAACAATTTGAAATGTTTAACTATAAATATTAACCTAATATTGTATTTCTTAATTACCTATTTAAATTGTTTAAAAAAAAGAGAACAGACATTTATCTGAAAGCATAATAAAAATCACATAAGGAAAACTTACAGTAATTTTAGACGAAGAAATCTATAATTTTTCGCTGTTTTGATTTCAAAATTGTTACACTCTCGAAAAAATGTTCACACTTTAGCAAGGAATGAAAAATTGTATCGGGAACATAATTGTATCGCATCAGGTCATGTGTCATGCCAGTGGATCTCGGGAGCTTAAGGATGTTGGAAGGTATGGGGGAGGGGGAGGGAGATGAATTCGTTGGACATTATAGAACAAGGAGATTCAAGGTAGAAAAGTAAGATTTTAAAAAAAAAACTTAGCACTGAACGATAAATCAGGAATCAGTGATGGAAAATTAATTCTATGTGATTTGGAAGATTTTATAAAACTGAATAAATAAAGAACATTTCATGAAAAAAATTCGTTATATGGAGATAAATAATTTGCTATATGGAGACTGTTTTTATAGAGAAATTCGATGTATGGAGTTTCGTTATAGAGAGACTCGACTGTATATATATATTTTTTTTAAATATGAAAAGTCAATTTATATTTTCCTTTCTTTTAGTAAGCACGTCCTATATAGGGTAAAAGCAGTGACATAGCTATGTTTTTTGGCACCCGGGGCAGGATTAAATTTTGCCTCCTCCCCTCCCCCCTAATAATAATAATTTTAAAAAAACCTCATATTATTTTTCCTCAAAACGAAAAGAAAGGTCCTTTCGGATTGTACCAGGAAGAAAAAGTAGCTTCCCTTCTTGTTTTTAAGATTTCAGCTAATTTTACTCAAACACACAAAGCTAAAATGTGTGGAACTGATTATAGAAGATTCCTAGTTTTCATCAATAATGAATTTGAATGGGAATTTCAAAAAAATTAGTTGGCTATTGCCAAGCTGACTTCATTTATGGCGACCTACTTTTATCGGCAAGATATTTAGCTAAATATTGCAATGCCTTGTGAGAATTTGACAATAGCAGATATGACTATGTAGTTTTAAACCTATGAGAGTAGCAACACAACGTTTACAACAATGAAAATAAATTTGCGAAAAACAACATTTACTACAACTCATAAATTAAATCCTGTTATGAAAAATAAAAAATCTGCTGCCTTGTTTCATTTAGAAGGTGCATATACTTTTTGGAATTTCCAAATATTTCCATATGCCCTAGGTGACCAAACTTCAGCAAATATTATTCAATTGACTTGTTGTTTTATTTATTTTTTTATTTTGGACAATCTTTAAGGGGCATTTCATAAAATAAAAAATAGGATTTGCAACAATATAAATAGTTTATTTTCTAAAAACAAAATTGGTGAAAAGTACGGTAGAAAGTCATTTTTTACTGTATTTAAAATTTTGTCAGGACATTTTACCTAATTAACTATTTGAAACGTGGTCCTTACTAGAGATCTTACATTAGATCCTAACTTTTTCTCTAATATAGGATCTCTATACCTTACAATTATAGAGCAGATTTGTAAGGAAAGTATGAAAGAAATTTTGCAAAAAGTTAAAAAGTGTGATTTTAAAATTTTATTTAAAATTTTTTCAGTTAATTATTTTTAACACAAAATTAATTTCATCTCAAGACTTGTGTTTTTGCTCGATTAAATCATAAAACAATTTTAAAATATCAGTAAAGACTGCATCTTAAAAATTTACAATGGTGCACTTTGTTTGCAAATTTTAATTACTGTAAAATGTTTACTTTGATTAGTCCAAAGAGAAAGTGAGAGATCCTTGTCCATTCAGATGAAATTTGGTTAGTTTCTGTCTCTTTGCTTTCTTTTAATCATGATGGTTAATCCTGGTTTGAAAACCAATCTAAATAACTATTAAAAAACTTTATGATCTTGTTGTTTAACAGTAACAGCATAACTTAGGTTGCGTTTCCAAAACTTATAATATTGTGGCTTAGCCGTAAAAAGAATGCAGATGATCTCTGCAATAGCATATCTGAGTATTAATAAATAAATAATAAAAATAAATACCAGATACTATGAGCGAGGAATTTGATTTCGAATATAATAAACCTCGAAAAGTTTGGCATATGGTCTGTCCGTTGTATTGTGGCTTTAATAAATTTTTAAATTTATTTTATAAAATTTTGCTCTTTTAAAAAAAATATTCCTGAAGATCTAATAAAACATTTTAGTTATAAAATTATCTATGATTAGCGTTATTTTTACCTTTGAAAATCATCTGTTATTATATTTGTATATTTTCTCAATAAATAAAGATATCATTCATAATACATGAAATCATTTTTATTTATTATATTCTTTTATTTAACTTAATTTGGTTTTTATATATAAAGGTAGAATTTTCTAATTGATTTTTCACTAGCTTCCTAATAGGGTATAATTATAAAAATTATGTACGCAGACAATACGGCATTTTAATGTTTTAAGAACTTAATTATAAATGAAAAAAATAATTTTAAGGCATTTTTTTGTTAGTTGGCCGCAATAAATCTCCAAATAATATTTATGATTATAATTGTTAAGAGTTACAAAAAGCAGGGAGTTAATTATGCGCCAAACTAAGTTTGCCAAAATATTCCAGCTGGCTGGAAAAGTGCAACAACGAAATATTTTAAACACTAAAACGATGAAAATATAAATAAAACAGAAAGAGTGTAATAATAATAATAATAAACTCTTTTATCATTAATCAGTATTAAATAATTTGACCTTGCGTTGAGAAAACAGATCAGAAATCCGGAATAGATAGTTTAAGGAATGCTTTTTTTTCTGTTGCATATCTTGAAAAATATATAAATAATATGTAAATGTTATAATTAAAAAATTCACCAGTCACTTTCAACCAAGTGCAAATCATATCGGCGAATTTTCGATTAGTAGGTCCCATACCAAATTACCGTATTGTACCGGAAAATTTTTGGAACTACATGAATTGTAGTCGTGCAATAAAGTTATTTTAAAGATAAACATACAATGCTTATAAATGTGTGACTTAAAATATAATTTTTTACTTTTATTAATTAACTTGTATTAGAAGACTGATTACTCATGAAAACAACAGTTTGTCAATCAAAGAGCAGAAGAAAAAATCGACCTTTCAAATATAAAATGCAAGCTTCCTTTTTACGGGGACTAGGTACTCTATGACGAAAATATCAATTTTCCAATTTTTTATTTAGAAATGTAGTTAGACATCCCTAGTATATTTTGGTGATGATCTGATGATTTTAAATACCTAAAGAACCGATTATTATAAATAAAGGCATTTTACTGGATCGATTTCCCTTTAAATGATTCAGGATTGCAATATAAATTAATTTTCTCAGTTAGAGGGTTTTTTTTACATTTGGCTACTTTTAAAATCATTTAAAAGAACATTATCAGAAAAAATGCACAGATTACTCTATTTTTTAAATACAATAGATAAAAATATTTTTTAATAAAAATTATTTTAAAAATATTTCACTGTTCTTTTATATTTCTTCATTATATTTAATTTTCTGTAATTTTCAATGTTCATTTAATATTTAAGATACTTTGAATGCTTATATTCTTTGTTCAAGGCTAAATAAGCATTTAAATTATCTTTAGAGGCTGCATGCCTTAATACTGCTTGCGAAAGATGTTTTAAATTATCAAATTCTTCTAAAGATCACACACTCTTAATTGCATTTAACAGTAAACATAGCCAACAGAATAAAAAAAAAATTCCCATTTCCACACAGCCATTTATTTGTACTTGTCTTACTACAAAGACTGAAGTCCTGCTTTGATTTTTATAAGTTTTAAAAAGGGAAAATTTGGAGGTGCGTCGCCCACATTTTGTTATTTGGCTTTTCTCAATGCCAGTTCGACAGAAAAATATAATTTCCAATAAACAAGGAATGATGTATTTACATACAGTTCCTCTAGCTAAATCCATTTTGCACTGGTTCAAAGAAGCACCTATTACACAAAAATATCTATATGGAATGCTAATAATACGAAAATCAGCATAAAAACAAGCAGAGAAATAAAGAAATGTACTTTTGATACCAGAAATGCAACGCCAGCATAGCCCCCCTTTTTTTTTAAGTTGGAGGCTAGACAGTGAGAAGCCTCCGTCTGTGATTCGCACTTATGGATCTCTCCATTCTCCCCTCCTTCGGCGATTTTCTTCAAAGTATTGACATACCCAGTATACTCTTATGGGTCGAGGAGACTCACTGTTTAGTGGAAATTCCTATGGATGATGATGAGAAAAAAAGTCAACAATTCTTATTTATTGTCAAAATATGTGAGATAATTGTGGTTTAAAGTAGTTTAAAGGATTTCTCAATTGGGCATCCCCACCCACTTAATCATTTTGCTCCCCCTTTTCAGATACTTAATCATGTAAGGTACCAAGTGGGTTGAGCATCCCTAGGAGGAACATTTACAGAAGCTTTCTCTTTCATTATTTGGATATAATAAGATATTTTACTAAAGAAAACAATCACACATATACAGAAAAAAAAGTTCAACAATTTTTATTTATTTTCAAAATATGAGAGATAATTTCGGTTAAAAACCTCTCTCAATTTGGCGCCCCTTGGCAGCGCCTCCCCCCTCCTAGCTACGTTACTGGGTAAAAGCATCAGTATTCAGTCACTTATACCAGAACAAGAAGAAAAACTGATTACCAATACAAAAAAAAAAAAAAAAAAAAAAAAAAAAAACTGCTGATGGTTAATAAGGTATGAAAGATGGCTGCACATAAGGAAATATTATTTCATTAAAAAAAAAAAAAAAATTATAAACCCTATTATTTTATTATGACCAATTATTGGAGCACTTACCCTATTACTATAAAAAATCACATGCAATCATATCGATTTCTTATTATTTTACTGGCTTTGAAATGAAATCAAGCAAATACAAAGGAACTTACAAATATAAATGAATAGATAATAAAGCCAAATATATGTTGTGTGAAAACTGAGCCAAGCCAAAAAAGAATTAAAACCTATTGATTAAATAAATGTGTATCATCATTTAAAGGAAATTTTTTGAGTAACTGTTTATTTACTTGAAGTTTTAACCATCCTTACTATTATAATGTGTTCAGCTAAGAGAATTTGTCCTGATTGAAAAGAATAAAAATTTATTTAAAAAACAAGTTGTTTAATATCATTAAAACATACTTCAGATATCCCCCATAGACTATAATGTAATCTAATTGTTGTGTAGATCCTTGTAACAGAATTGTAAATGCTGTGCTCGCCATATTAAATAGAAAATATGCAGCAGTTCCCCTGTGTTGAATTCAGACAATTTTGTCTGGGAGGGAATTCTACAGTTCTCTGGGAGAACATTGTGGCATTTTTTAAAAGTGTATTTGCACTTTTTTTAACCGGCGACCAGGCTCCTACCTACCAGGTTTCCCTCATGGAACTACGAACTAATTTTAATAGTTGCAGCAGACTTTTTTTAATTATACAGTTTTATTGCATTTTTGTTTTATTAAGAAGTCATAATTTTGTTATATTATTTGCTGAAAAAACCTGTTTTACCCAGAAGTATTGTTATTGCTACCAGTGTGTTTATTATATCACAAACAAGTCCAACTTTGCTCATCTAACCGCTTCCATATTGTCAATTTTTTTTATCCGATTTTTCAAATTTTAAATGAAAACACAATTTTTACCCACCTACCTAGGACGGGCATTTACACTAGTTGATGAAATAGTAAAGCAGGAAACAATTTGTCTATTTATTAGTCGAATTCAATATCTTTTGGCATTGTATCCAATTTTAAATACGACAGAGGCTAGAATGACACTATTTCTTACTATTTCACTGAAACCTCCCCTCTCCCAAACATTCTAATCACATGACTTGCAAGCTGGCTAGAGCAGAAATGGCATTTTCTGTGCATGAGATGAAAAATGCCTTTTAAACTGTGTTCTTCCCTTAAAATAAGTACCAGATAAGAGAAAGACTACTGCGTCCGAGTAGGGGCGGGGGAAAGAAAAAATGCCATTTGTGACAATTTTTTAGAAGAAATTTTGTAAAAGAAAAATAACTTGGCCACCTGGTGACCCCATTTGTCAAGCCCTGGATTCCCAATTATCACACTTTTGTGCCCCTCCCCGTGTATAAAACTGTATCTTAAAAAGTGTTAAGTAAAGTATGCCAATGTCATAACCATCATAGAAGAAAAACCTGCGCTCTCTCATCTCTTTTATCGCTTGTACATCCTTTTTAAATATAGCATAATTTCACTTTTCACATCATTGAGAAAGAAAAAAATATACTTTTGAATAAAATTTGTTTCAAAACTAACTGAAATTTTTTTAAAAATCTAACTCAAGTTAGTGAATTTTTAAATAATTTTCAAGTATAATTTTTTTTTTCTAAATCTATCAATAATGAGCATTTGTTTGCTACCAATAATGTACAGTAACTAGATCACATTTGCTCAAATATTGCTATGTACCTATGGATATGATTGTAAGATAACGCACGTTGATGCTAAACTGAAATCCCAATGAACACAAAACTTTTGAACACAAAATTAATATAATTGTATATTGAACACAAAATTAATATAAAGTTAATTTGAATTGGTTAAAGATACATTGCATCAGAATATGCTCAAAATATTTGTTATTCTAAGAATAATTAGTGTTGATAGAATTCACATTTTCTTTTACCATCAGCATCATAAATTCAGTCTGATTTCTGTTTTTTCATATGATTTTTTTTTTTAACCTCTATCTCACCCAATGTGTGAGGAGAATGAAATAGAAAGAAAAAAAATTCTAATTCAGTAAGACATATTCTAACTTCTTCGAGTAATTTAAACATTTAATTACTTTCTTGATTATATTATGACAAGATGAATATTTACAAATTATTACATGACATAGCTATCAGAGCCGTTTTCATAGCTTTATATCTCTATCTTATTGTTAAAAGTAGATAATAGATTAACTGAGGGATAACGCCCTAAAAATTGAATAAAGGATTAAGATAACGTCTCTCGCAGAGATGTTCTCTGCATCAAAGCTGAGAGCCATCTGCTACTTTTTGAAGATTTGTCCGGGCCTCGCTCAGATCATCTAAAGATGACTAATTTTCCCGGGACCTCAAGGGTCCCATCTGTCTTGGCCATGTGCCTTTTCGGACGCCACATTTATTTCCCTTCTTTTGCGTTCATTTTTGCATCTGTAAACTTTTGTTTGAATTATGTTTTTTTTATTTAATGTTGTAATTTAGTAAATGTTCATTAGGTAATTTTAAATAAAAAATGTCCAGTGAAAATACAGTTAAAAATACAATTTATTTTTATTACAGGAAATGAATAGTTCAATGACATTTTCATAATAAAAATCAATATGTAGTCATTTAAAACTTCTACATTTTCCATTACATTAACAAGAAAATTGTCAGCCCCAAGTTATTTTGTTTCACACATTGGAATTAATATTTTTAGTAATCTAAGTCATCAATTTTTATCTTCTTCAACATGCTAATCAGGAGTTGGTTAGCAATGGGAAATTTTTGTTTCAGAAACTGTTCCCAATCGTTACCTTTAATAATCTCAAGGGCATTCGTTATGAAAAATTCTTGCGCAACTGAAATTAATTCAATTTTTTCGAATTGATTTGCAAAAGTGACAATATCAAAAAAATTTCCTACTGACAGATTCCGTTTCATATATCTAATGCACAGATCTTTCAATTCTTGCACATTGTATTTGTCGGCTGTTCTGTACAAGTGGCAAACATTACTCGAGGACAAGCCTTCGACCTTACCCGTATAAAGATACAAAAGAAAAATTCTGAAAGAGGTTGGATCACAGTCAGTAACATTGATGATCCCTGACTTAACCTCCTCCATATCATGTTTGAACATCGCTGAAAAAACGTCAGATCTGGCTGCCAGGATAATCTTATGCACTGGATGTCTTTGTTCCCCACAACTATTGTCATATCACTGCTGTCAACGCAACCATATAACGTCTTGAAATTTGAAGACAAAACATCCATATCTGTTCAAAAAGAAAAAAAAAAGACAATTAGAATATAATCCCAGGTCCATGAGCTACTATTTATTATACATGCATTTTGTTAATAAATCTTGTAAAATTTGCTTCAGAACCTATTCAATCACCATTCTCACCACCATATTGGTTAAACATTGGCTTATATATTGATCAAATTAAGCATTCCATTAAATTTAGAATAAATGAACGCATTGCTTTTATTATGAAGAAAGAAATTAAAAAAAAATAACAGCTATTTCTTAACTTTACTACAGCGCCTAGAATACATAGTGTGGAAACCGGCAAATGGTGTAATGCTTTAAAAAGTGCTAAAAAGTTGTAGCCTATAAATGTGCAACGGTGCTCCTACGAAGCCTACGATAATGTTGCAACCAGAGACAAAAAAAAAAAAAAAAATGCGTATCACGTTTTTTAGCCATGCTTTCATAATTAAAAAAAAAAAAACTTATAAAAATCACTAAGTCAGAGGAGAAAATAATATAATTTAAGTATTTAAAATACTTACTACCAGCCGAAACATTCTAATCAGGGCCTGATTACCAACGGGGCACACTTACACCAGTAAATAATAGCAGAAATTTTTCATTAATTCATGGCAGTAATTTTGCATGAAAATAAGACGAAAATGTCTATTAAATTTTACTGGTGGAAGTGTGCCCCGTCGGTAATCAGGGCCTGATTCTAATACAATGTCAAGTGCTAGCAGATGGCGCTGCGAACCCATCCTAATATTTTCAGCAACGTTGTACATTTATTGGATACAATTTTTTAGTACTATTTTGTAGCCGGTTTCCACACTATGTATTCTAGGCGCTGTAACTTTACTATGGGCTGCGTTCTTTTATAACTAGTTTCACAATGAGAAAAAAAAAAATCATCCTTATTATTTCAGTGAAATGAATTATATCGTCCGCTATTATGAGCGAAATGAGCATGCCTTTTTTTATTCTTATTATGTATGCCACGTTTACAAATTCAATTTTTTTTCTTCACCAGACTTCGCGGCAAAATTCACCATGGAGATCTTACTTTGCTAAAAAATTAGGGATTAAAACGAGTATTCTCGTATGCGAATATTCGCACCACTTTCCAATATTCGCATTCGTAGATATCGACGACAAGTATTCGAATTCGCGTTTCTGAATGTCAAAAATGATGTGGTGGTGATTAAAACGAGTATTCTCGTATGTGAATATTCGTACCACTTTCCAATATTCGCATTCGTAGACATCAACGAGAAATATTCGTATTCGCGTACGCGAATATAAAAAAATCAAGTATTTTCACTTTTTTACACTATTGCTAATAGCATTCACAAATATTTATAGCAAATACTTCGCCTACGGGAATGATATGTTGTATATAATGCTCTGAGATTGTTCCTAGTACACGTGGTTAGTAAATACACGTGGTTAGCAAGTGCTTTACCCAAAATTATAATTGGCTTATTCAAACACGTGTTATTCAAAAATGTGTGGTATTTTCCCATCTTAACGTGAAGCCCCCCACCTCCCACCCCTTTGTTTTTATCAGGGAGCTTTTTACCGATGGTGCGCTTTTTTCCGATGGTGATTTTACACTATTACTAATAGCATTCACAAATATCCGCCTATGGGAATTATATAAATCGGATATATGTTACTTCGTTAGCTTTTAACACTTATTTATCAATAAGTTCAATATTTATCAATACCCTGTTACTTTTTTTCCGCTCTTGTTTTTTCTGTTACTTTTTTTTCCGATTACTTTTTTTCCGGTTACTTTTTTTCCTAGATTCCGTTTACAGACACACAGACGGACGGCAAAAATTTTGTTTCTAAAAATATGTTTTTCGGAATCTCCAGTGTCTGAAACGTGTAAATCCGTCAAAAAATTTTTTTTTTCGATTTTCAAAACTTTTACAAGATTTACCCTATACTACGTATGATGGGTAAGTAAAAAGGTTTCCAGTTACCTTAATGTTTACTGAATGTGTTCCGAATATGCTCCGCTATAAAGAAAGTGTTCTGAAAGAGTACCGAAAGCGTTCTGCTCAGGATATTTGTTAAATCTAAACTTGGGAACACATTGGAGAACGAATTGGGAGCGCATTTGGTCATACTTGTGAAATCATCGCTTTTAAAAAGTGTGCTGAACTAAAGAAGTGTTCTCAGAAGTATTCTAAAAAGGGTTCCAAAAAGTGCGCTTCAAAGTGTACTAAAAAAAGTGACAAAATAAGTGTTCTGAAAAGTGTATGAAGATTTACAGTGTAGAAAGATGAATAAAAGGCTTCACTAACTAGGATACAGCTTCTGTACTAAACTTTACGTAAAAGGCTATTATAATTAATTACGTAAAAGGCTATTATAATTAAAATTCCCCAATTCAGAAGCCTCTAGCGATAGTACCAGGACTTCAAACGGAAAAAATTTCAATAGTATTTATAGTTAAACTGAAAATTACAATTTAAACTGTAAAAGTTGATAAAAGCAGCAGTCTGTTTGGCCGCTAACAGCAGTTAAGGGTTTATCCTTTTTTTATAAATTACAAGAAAAGCTTTGGAAATTATTATACTGGTGACTAGTCAATTTTTACTGCAAAGCAGAACGCGTTTAGTTTGCTATATTTGTGAGGACTAAACATAAAATAATTAACGATAAGAAGGGCTTAATTTCTAAGAAAAAAAGTACCGGAGCAATAATATTCTGCAGTACTAACTCCCTCACTCCAATCTGCTTATTTATATTTCATACATATTTTCAAAATTTAAAGGATTGTTTTTTTAGTTGGCAAAATAAATTTTTAAATACATCTATATGCATATACTTAGCTATCAACTATTCACTATTTAGTTATTACTACTTCCAAATAGAAATCTTTGGATAACCTTATAGTTAATTAATCGAAGAAATTGGCGATTAAATAAGCTCAGGATTATGATTCGGAAATAGTGTTAATACAAAAAAATGAACAGTTCACAGTTATGCAGAATAGAAAAAGACTATTTCTGGTTATTTTTTGTTCTGTTCAAAATAGTATTAAAATTAAAATGACTTAAAATGAAAATAAATAAAATTTTGAATTTAAGACAGATTGTGCTCGATCCTGACCAAACCCGAAGACTCATATAAAAATCGAGCCTGTTTCATCTCCATCTCTTATGTGAGCGACACATTACGTCACTTATAAGCGTTTTGATACAAAAGAAGGCAAAAGATTGGAGATGGGAGGGAAAGGAAAGGGTAATTTATTATTAGTTTTTCAGAAGCGTTATTGTACTGGGCTCCGGAGCGTAGTGTTTACAAGGGTCGATCCAGACAAAATTTGGGGCCTATTTAGGGCCCCTTCACAAAAATCAATTTGATAAAATGGGCCCTTCACAAAAATCAATTTGATAAAATGGGCCCCTTCACAAAAATAAATTTGATAAAATGGACCCCTTCACAAAATTCCTTTTAACAAAATAGGCACTTTCACAAAATTCCATTTCATAAAAACTTACTATTTATTATTTATTTATTATTCTTTGACTTTTAAAATGCATAATTTGTAAACAAACAAGATCACCAGAGAGGAAAACTTCAGCAAAAGTATTTTAAAAAGTTTTTGTTAATAAACGCTTGGTTCGAATATGAGTAGCTGGATTTCGACTTTCATTACAAAATGTTATTTTTCACAAAAATATAATAAAACTTCACAAAAATAACCTTTACTTTTCACAAAATGGGCCCCAAGAAAAAGAACCTGCTTCGACCCTGGTTTATGAGCTTCGGTGAATTCCGGCCAATATTTAAATATTTACTAAAAACAGAGAAGTACCGGAGCTGAGCTCCGGTGGGCTCCAGCGCAAATTAAGCCCTCCTCATAGGATACAGCTTCTGTACTAAACTTTATGTAAAAGGCTATTATAATTAAAATTCACTTATTCAAAAGCCTCTAGCGATAGTACTAGGATTCCAAACGAAACAAAATTTCACTAGTATTTATAGTTAAACTGAAAATTACAATTTAAACTGTAAAAGTTGATAAAAGCAGTAGTCTGTGAGGCCGCTAACAGCAGTTAAGGGTTTATCCTTTTTTATAAATTACAAGAAAATATTTGGAAATTATTATACCTGTGACAAGTCAACTTCTATTGCAAAGCAAAACGCGTTTAGTTTGCTAATAGACCGGGAGGCGGCAACACAGACAATCACCTCATCGAGTTCACGGCTGAAATTCCAGAATTAGTTTAAACTCGATTCGCATATTAAAACGCAATCGGTCTGCCTAGTCTGGGTAAAACACCTTAAAACCCGATTTTAGCGGCTGACTCGTAGGTTTACCATTGTGTTTTCCTGCACCCAAAGGTATGAAAACATGGAGGACTGGGAGCAGGAACAGGAACACACTATGGTAAACCTACGAGCCAACCGCTAAAATCGGGTTTTCGGGTGTTTTCCATCAAGATATGACTTGGCAGACCGATTGCGTTTTAATGTGCGAATCAAGTTTGAAGTAAATCTGGAATTTCAGCCGTGAACTCGATGAGGTGATTGTCTGTGCTGCCGCCGAATCTAGGAAAAAAAGTAATCGGAAAAAAAGTAAACGGAAAAAAAGTAACTGAGTCAACAAGAGCGGAAAAAAAGTAAACGGAAAAAAAGTAATCGGAAAAAAAGTAAACGGAAAAAAAGTAACAAGGTACTGATAAATATTGAACTTATTGATAAATAACTGTTAAAAGATAACGAAGTAACGAATCCCGGAAAAAATCACCCTGGAAAAAATCACCACGGAAAGAATCACCCCGGTAAAAATCACCACGGAAAAAATCACCAACGGAAAAAAGCACCATCGGTAAAAATCACCACAGTAAAAACCACCACGGAAAAAATCACCATCGGTAAAAAGGTCCCTGATAAAAAAAAAAGGAGGGGGGCTTCAAGTTAAGATGGGAAAATACCACAGAATTATGAATAACATGTCTTTGAATACACCAATTATAATTTCGAGTAGAGCACGTGCTAACCACGTGTATTTACTAACCACGTGTACTAGGAATAATCAGAGTATTATATACATCATATATTCTAATACGAGATCAAATCTTCTGTGTGTGGAGGGGGGGGGGTTATATATACGTTCGGATTTTATTTTAAAAACGGCTCTAACAATTTTGATAAAATTTTGTATCCTACAGTTTTGAGGCACCAGAAAACCGTTGGGCTGGGTCATGTCTTTGAGAAAATTCTATTAGTGGGTCAATTTGTGTCGCCATGAATCAGAGTCAAGCTAATTGTATCTAAAAAACAGTTTAAACGATTTTGACTAAACTTTGTATCCTACCATTTTCGGGCACGAGAAGACTATTGGGCTGAGTCACATGTTCGAGAACTTTCGATTAGTGTGTCATTTTCGGTCAATGCGGGTCCAGTTAATTTTATCTAAAAAACGGCTCTAACGATTTTTATTAAATTTTGTATCTTATAGTTTCGGATACGAGAAAATCATTGCGCTAGGTCACACGTCCGAGAAAATTCGATTAGTGGGTCGATTTTGGGTCACTGTGGGTCAAGCTAATTTTATCTAAAAAACAGCTACTAAAGAAATTATTCTCACTAGCCAGTAACTGGCTACTAAAAAAAAATCAACCTAAGTATGACGTATATGCACTTTCAACACTTTCCAACTATGTTGGAAAGTAGATTAATTTTGATTGTTGTTTTGCTGATTCAGACATCAGACCAGATACGATGATCATTAAGGTTAACTGGGCGAATTAGTTCAGCCATATTCGTCCGGGATAGCTCAGTTGGTATAGCACTGCCAGCTTCAACCAAGGGATCCCGGGTTCGAATCCTGGCCTGGATTTTTTGCTCAGTTGGGAAGATTACATCTCATATGTTGGCAAGTGTTAAACATTTCATTTTTTCTATCTGATCGGTGGCATTGTAACCGGAAAGAAAATCAATCCTAAACTGGAACACTTTTTACGAGATATGCTATCAAACCGTTATTTACAAAAAGTAAAATTCACTTCTTTCATGACAGAAAATCTACGATTATATAAAAAAATTTTTTTAATTGGTGTCTTTTTTTTTTTTTTTTTTTTTTTTTTTAAGTGATATGGTACCGTTTGGCATAAAGGACGTTTCCAAATCAGAGTTAAATACATCTACAATAAATTTATGATTGTAATATCATAGATACTAAGATATAAATTTTTAAAGAAAAATGTAGATAACATTGCAACATGAAATGCTTTTTATTTACAAGCACTGTTTGAACTTGAGAGTTAGCATTTCTTGGTGTTTATAAAATTCTGCAATTTTGATATCAATTTCTAATTTTTTCCCTATCCGTTATTTATTACAAACACGGTTTGAAGTTGTGACCTAGTATTTCTTAATGTTTATAAAATTCTGTAATTTTGATATGAATTTCTATAATACGGAAGGTTTTGATTTAAGCAATATTTGTAGAAATGTTGTGGATTGGAAAAGTATCTGATAAAGAGAGGTGTCCACTGTTGGGGAGGAGGTAAAAACCGTGTCTTCCTTTTTACCCGAAAAATTCTCTCTTTGTTAGTTTTTATTATACAAATAAAATCGGATTGAAAAATGATAAGGATTGATATATAGGTGT
Source organism: Maratus michaelseni (assembly GCA_963931845.1). Taxonomy (NCBI): domain Eukaryota; kingdom Metazoa; phylum Arthropoda; class Arachnida; order Araneae; family Salticidae; genus Maratus; species Maratus michaelseni. The sequence goes on along the minus strand of OZ007597.1, from coordinate 108,787,865 downwards.
GTCCACTAATCAGGAATCAGCTATCAACCCCTGAATAACTATGTAACGCCTTGAGGCAAGGACTCGGGTGAGGGCATCCAAGTCGTCTAGCTACAAATTGTACTCATTTAAAGAAAAAAATACCAAATATTTTACTTTGAGGAGTCCGGGAAGCTACACCCATTTGCCATTGCGATAATAAGTCACTGTTCGGTACGGAGGTTCTACTGTTAAACGATACGAGCAGGGAAGACCGAGCTGTGGTCGGTCAAAATTCGCTTTGAGTTCAAATATCATGACCCATGACCAAAATGACATACTAATCAAATTTCCTCTAACATGTGACCAAGCCCAATTGTGTTCTCGTGCCCGATACCCGTAGCATATAAAATTTAGTCAAAATAGTCTGAGCCGTTTTTTAGATAAAATTAGCTTGACCCACAGTGACCAAAATTGACCCACTAATCGAATTTTCTCGGACATGTGACTTAGCGCAATGATTTTCTCGTACCCGAAACTAGTAAGATACAAAATTTAATCAAAATCGTTAGAGCCGTTTTTTAGATAAAATTAACTTGACCCGCGTTGACCCAAAATGACCCACTAATCGAAAGTTCTCGAACATGTGACTCAGCCCAATAGTCTCCTCGTGCCCGAAAATGGTAAGATACAAAGTTTAGTCAAAATCGTTTGAACAGTTTATTAGATACAATTAGCTTGACCTTGACTCATGGTGACCCAAAATGACCCACTAATCGAATTTTCTCGAACATGTGACCTAGCCCAATAGTCTTCTGTTTCCCTAAAACTGTAAATTAGTACATTTAGTTCAAATCCTCTGTGCCGTTTTTAAGATAAAAATAGCTTGACCTATAATGACCCATGAAAAAATGACACACTAATCGAAATTTCTCGAACATGTGACCAACCCCAACAGTCTTCTCGTGTCCGAAAATGGTAGGATACAAAGTTTAGTCAAAATCGTTTGAACCGTTTTTTAGATACAATTAGCTTAACCCTGACTTATGGTGACCCAAAATGACTCACTAATCGAATTTTCTCGAACATGTGACCTAGTCCAATAGTCTTCCCGTGCCCGAAACTCGTAAGATACAAAATTTAATCAAAACCGTCAGAGCCGTTTTTTAGATAAAATTAACTTGACACGCATTGACCCAAAATGATCCATTAATCGAAAGTTCTCTGTGACTCAGCCCAATAGTCTTCTCGTGCCCGAAAATGGTTGGATACAAAGTTTAGTCAAAATCGTTTGAACTGTTTTTTAGATCAATTAGCTTGACTCTGATTCCTAGCGACTCAAAATGACCCACTAATCGAATTTTCTCAAACATGTGACCAAGCCCAATTGTGTTATCGTGCCCGATACCCGTAGCATACAAAATTTAGTCAAAATAGTCTGAGCCGTTTTTTAGATAAAATTAGCTTGACCCACAGTGACCCAAAATTGACCCACTAATCGAACTTTCTCGGACATGTGACCTAGCGCAATGATTTTCTCGTACCCGAAACTAACAAAATTTAATCAAAATCGTTAGAGCCAATTTTTAGATAAAATTAGCTTGACCCGCGTTGACCCAAAATGACCCACTAATCGAATGTTCTCGAACATGTGACTCAGCCCAATAGTCTTCTCGTGCCCGAAAATGGTAAGATACAAAGTTTAGTCAAAATCGTTTGAACCGTTTATTAGATACAATTAGCTTGACCTTGACTCATGGTGACCCAAAATGACCCACTAATCGAAAGTTCTCGAACATGTGACCCAGCCCAATAGTCTTCTCGTGCCCGAAAATGGTTGGATACAAAGTTTAGTCAAAATCGTTTGAACTGATTTTTAGATCAATTAGCTTGACTCTGATTCATGGCGACCAAAAATGACCCACTAATCGAATTTTCTCAAACATGTGACCCAGCCCAATGGTTTTCTGGTGCCTCAAAACTGTAGGATACAAAATCGTTAGATCCGTTTTTAAAATAAAATTTGCATGTATATATAACCCCCCCCCCACACACACACACACACCAGATTTGGTCTCGTATTAGAATATATGATGTATATAATACTCCGATTGTTCCTAGTACACGTGGTTAGTAAATACACGTGGTTAGCACGTGCTTTACCCGAAATTATAATTGGCGTATTCAAAGACATGTTATTCATAAATGTGTAGTATTTTCCCATCTGAACTTGAAGCTCCCCCCCTTTTTTTTATCAGGGACCTTTTTATCGATGGTGCTTTTTTCCGGGGGTGATTTTTACCATGGTGATTTTTACCGTGGTGATTTTTATCGATGGTGCTTTTTACCTTTGGTGATTTTTACCGTGGTGATTTTTTCCGTGGTGATTTTTTCCATGGTGATTTTTTCCGCCTACCCGAAGGAACATATGTCTGATTTATATAATTCCCGTAGGCGGATATTTGCGAATGCTATTAGGAATTGAGTAAAATCACCCCCTGAAAAATGCCTCATCGGTAAAAAGCTCCCTGATAATAAAAAATGGGGTTGGGGGGGATAGGCTTCACGTTAAGATGGGAAAATACCACACATTTATGAATAACACGTGTTTGAATAAGCCAATTATAATTTCGGGTAAAGCACGTGCTACCACGTGTATTTACTAACCACGTGTACTAGGAACAATCAGAGCATTATATACACCATTTATTCTAATACGAGAGCAAATCTTGTGTGTGTGTGAGAGGGGTGGGGGGGGGGGGTTTATATATATATATATGCAAATTTTATGTTAAAAACGGCTCTAATGATTTTGACGAAATTTTGTATCCTACAGTTTTGAGGCACCAGAAAACCGTTGGGCTGAGTCACATGTTTGAGGAAATTCGATTAGTGGGTCATTTGGGTCACAATCTGTCAGGATTAAGCTAATTTTATCTAAAATACGGTTCAAACTATTTTGACTATATTTTTATTACCATTTTCGGGCACGAGAAGACTATTGGACTGGGTCACATATTTGAGAACTTTCTATTAGTGGGTTATTTTGGGTCTACGCGGGTCAAGTTAATTTTATCATGAATCATGATTCTCAAATCTTACATATATTTGAAAACACTGGGATAATTTTAAGTATTAATAAAAATAATTTTTAACCAGGTATAAAGTTGTTAAAACTGCACTGTAAACTGAAATGTCTTAAATTCAGACACTTAAGTGTCTGAAACGGATGGTTAAAAAAAAGAGACACTTTAAAGTGTCTTAATTTTTTAAGACACTTATTTGTGTCTGAATTTAAGACATTTGAAATTCCTGAGTTGCTGCCATTTTCGTGCTCTGATCTGTCGGCAATAATTAGTCATTTCTGACCCCAATTTTTTAAAGCATTGAATGCAGCCATATTTGACCACATTGCATCCTCAATAAATGGAACTATATATGATCACAAAGCAGGGCTGGTAATTTTTTAAGAAGAAGAAGAACCTGATAAAAGCATGGGCCCATGGCCTCCCCCCCCCTCCCCCGATTTTATGGTGCCCAAAATTTAGAATGCAATTTTCGTAAAGCTGATATTTTAAATCTCTTTCGACATTGTACTGATTATATTCAATGTTTTGAGCTTTTACAGTAAGATAAGATTGAAAACAAAAATTATATTTATCTAAAAACAGTAAAATCTCTCAATAGCGGATACTTCGGGAGCACAGAATTTTCCCACTATTCGGAAGTGTCCGGTTTTAGAGGTAAAAGCGGATACCTCTATTTAGCGAAAATCCACCTTTTCAATACACAACAATGAATATTTTTACATCAGAAATGTGGACACCTCCGAATAGTAAACAAATTTTGTAGTCTCGAAATGTCCGCTATTGAAAGGTTTCACTGTTTTTAGATAAATATATATATTTTGTTTTTATCTTATCCTACTCTATAAGTTTAAAATATTGAAAGGAATGTCAAATTTGGGAGGCACCTAAATTCAGAGGGGAGGGGGTCAAAGCCGTTGAAGAGTTTGCCCGTGCAATAATCAGGTCTTGCTTCTGGAAGCAACCCAAACCTGATTTATAGTTCGCGAAATGGAGGTATATAGAGAACAAACCAAAGCAGTCCCGAGGTAAAATTTTAACTGCATAAATTCTACTAAGAAAATGAACTGCAAAATGAAAGTACAAGTTTCTATCATTTAAGTATGCTTTAACTTATTTTAACATTTGAATAGAATAGTTTAATAATAATAATAATGAAAAATCAAGTTTTCATTCTTTTTTTGAATGTTTTATATTTTTATTCAAATAGTAACATCCATAAAAACCATGCTGGTGTTATGAGACCTTCTTATTAAAATAAATAAATAAATAAAAATAAATTAAAAAAAAATAATTTTTTTTTTTTGTAAAAATGTTAAGAGTATATTAAAATTTGCTAAAGAACTTTTATTTTTATCTTGTACAGAGCATACTTAAGCAGTTATACAAAAAGAACCAATTTAATCCTAAATTTTATTACAAAAATGAAAACAAAATATTTGTCTCTGCCATGGGCCAAACATGGTTCTTATCTACCCAATCCCCCCCCCCCCCCATACACACACATACACACACAACACCACCACCACTCTTTTTTTTCTTTTTTCAATTATCTTTATTTAGTTCCACATTATTTTGATTCTTTATTTAGAATCTTATTCAATAAGACTTTTTTAATTTTCCCAGTTCATATATGATTAAGTAAACCGATTTGGATTCTTTGTTTGTGTTGCATTTTGAAAATGGCTGTGTGTACTGAAATTTAAATATGTTATTTAGATAGAACACAGTAAATACATGTAAATACAGTTTTTGTATTTTGAACAAGTTTGCATGAGGAAATACTTAGAAAAATTCCCATAGGAAATATTGAAAATCATTTATAAAATATTCCGAATTTCGCAACAATTTGATTCGGATGATTTTGTGATTCGTTTTCTTGTTCTATATTCCTCTTTAAGCAACAATGTTTTTAACAGTTTCCGAACAGAAATTTAATTTTGTTTAACATGAAAACATTGACTTCGAAAATGTAATCTGTAAGAGAATTAACCGATCTGTCACTAAAATTAAAAATTCATACACAAAAATATATCAGTAATTCAAAGTGACTGTGTGGAAAGAACTTAATAACTCAATATCATTTAAAAATTATATATGTTATATATATATATAACCATAAATGAAACATTACCATAACACCAACTTAAACTATGAAATAATGATTAAGTATGTAATTAGTTGAATGAAAGTATTCCCCAACACACTGAATATAGATACCAAAAACTTATTTAAAAGAAGAAGAAATTAAATTAAAAATTGAATAAATGAAATTGAATGAATGAAATGAAATCCGTGGAATTTAGACAGAATTATCAAGTCCCAAATGCCTAAATACCACAAATAAAATGAGTGGTTTCATCAGCATATTTGCCATAACATTGCTAAAGAATATGATTTTGGGACTACCACTCATAAACAATGAATCAAACCTGTGAAAAAATAAAAAAATAAATACAATATTAAAAAGGAAAGAAACCATACCTATAATATACAGATAAAACTTGAAATAGAGTCATAAAGTACATAATCCATTTGGATTAAAAAAGATAGCTGTGCACCACATGAACCACACATGAAAACAACCAAACAGAGGGAATGAAATGCAAAAAATCATTACATGTTGCAAAATTTAGTTTTAGAAAATGATTTACCATGTTGCCAGAATAGATGTTAGAATAATATGAATATTATTGTAAAGCAACAGAAACCATGGTGCTGCCATCTATTAGGGTAAAAAGTAAATATACACTGAATAAAAATAGCATTGGATGAAAATTAATATTTAAAAATTAATATATATATATACTATATAACCATAAATGAAACATTATCATAACACCAACTTAAACAATGAATTAATGAATAAGTATGTAATAATTAGTTGTCAATGAAAGATTCCCCAACACACTGAATATGGAAACAAAAACATATTAAAAGAATAAGAAATTAAATTAAAAATTGAATAAATGGAATTAAATGAATGTAATGAAATTTGTGGAATTTAGACAGAATTATCAAGTCCCAAATGCCTAAATACCACAAATAAAATGAAATGAGAGGTTTCATCATCATATTAGCCATACATTGCTAAAGAATATGATTTTGGGACTACCTGCTCATAAACATTGAATCAAACCTGTGAAAAAATAAAAAAATAAATACAATATTAAAAAGGAAAGAAGCCATACCTATAATATACAGAGAAAACATGAAATAGAGTCAGAAAGTATAAAATCCATTATGGTTGAAAAAGATACCTGTGCACCACATGAACCACACATGAAACACAACCAAAACTAGGGAATGAATTGCAAAAAATCATTATATGTTGCCAAATTTAGAATTAGAAAATAATTTACTATGTTGCCAGAAAAGATGTTAGAATAATATGAATATTGTAAAGCAAACAGGAATATTAGTGCTGCCATCTATGTTGGTAAAAGTGAATATAATCTGAATAAAAAGTATTGGATGAAAATTAATGTTTAATAATTAAACCAAATTACTATCGGAAATGATAGCAATTAGTTAAATAATAAATAAATAGAATATCTAATTACATTAAAGTAATGGATGTATTAATGAATAATTCTATGTTAAAAATAAGTTGTAAGATGGAAAAATTAATAATTAAAGCAACCTAAAAATATATGTACCATTGAATGACAAAAACTATTAAATAACTGTGCCAAAAATGCAACATCACATAAATTAAATTAAAATAAAATACTAAATATTGGAATTAAGATACAAAGAATTTAAAAATTAATATTAATTAAATATTGAAATGAATTAGTAACATATAATGTTTCTTTATACAAAGTTAAAAAATTATAAACACTTAATATAAGTGGTAAGGGTAGAACGTTTAATAAAAATTAAAACATATTATATTAACACTTTAGAAAAGTATACATTATATTAGAAGTTAATATGATATTGTCCACCGTAGGTATTAATCCAAATCATTAAATCAAAAACATTCTTAATATTAATGAATATAAATTCATTTAAATTAATTAAATAATGAATATGTAAATATAACTAAATTAATATACATATAAAAATATCACATCACAGTCCATTATAAAATGTGTAATATCAAACAATTGTGTAAATCAAAAAGCCCCCCCCCCTTTTTTTTTAAAATAATATAAATTAACTATGCGTTTTTTCCGTACAACTCCGCCACACACCATCTCAATCTAACATCTACTCACCCAACCGTCCTGTTATAATTTTTTTTTTACTTTTTTCTAAGATTATATGATTTTTTTTATACATTTTTTAACGCATGTGTTAATTTGGTTGCAATTAAGATGATCATATGGACATTTTTTTTTAATATAAATAAGATGATAATTAAGAGCTAGTTAATAGAAAGTGTTAGCTCTCCTTAAAAATATATATCTATTTTTTTTTTTAATAACACTAGGAAAAGTTCATTCAAGTTTCAAAACTAATTAGGTGTTAAATATAGATCTTAACTGCATGTAAGTAAATATATTAAATTGTATCTTTTTTCTGATTCCCATTTTTTATTTCAAATAACTTTTTTATTAAAAAAAAAAAAAAAAGAATAAAAAATAAAAAATAAAATTAATTTACATTTTCTCCAGGTTTTATAGCGTAAAGCTTTCAAAATGAATTTGTGTCTTGAAATCTAAATATGTTATACAGATGGAACATAGGATCTAATTGTAGTTTTTATTTTTTGAGCAAGTTTACAGATTAAAAAAAAACTTCTGCAACTAAATATAATAGTAATTTAATTTTTTTTAATTAAAATTTATTTATAAAATATTCAGATTTTTATGATAACTTCATTCGGATGCTTTTATGATTATTTTTCAAGTTTTATGTCCCCCGTCTGAGAGCTGTTTTTAAAATAAAATTTGTATATATATATATATATAACCCCCCCCCCCCCCCCCCTCCACACACACACAAGATTTGCTCTCGTATTAGAATATATGATATATATAATGCTCTGGAAAAAAAGTAACAAGGTATTGATAAATATTGAACTTATTGATAAATAACTGTTAAAAGATAACGAAGTAACGAATTCATGATATATATAAACGAAAGCCTATTATTAAATTAAATTTAATTAATTAAATATAATTAAATTTAAGGCCTATTATTAAATTTTACGCAAAACTTGTAAACTAAAAATACAAAAGTAATATTTGAGTTTCACTTACCTTCGATTGTTCCAAAATTTAAAGCCGATAGTCTAATAACAAACTTCTTTCAGACTATAAGAGAATAAACCTTCTATCCCCAGAAAATATATGAATGACGGAGTACTACTACTGGTTAGTAGAAGTTGTGAGAGAAATAAATGACCTTCCTTTTCTGTATATATATATATATAACCCCCCCCCCCCTCCACACACACACAAGATTTGCTCTCGTATTAGAATATATGATATATATAATGCTCTGATTGTTCCTAGTACACGTGGTTAGTAAATACACGTGGTAGCACGTGCTTTACCCGAAATTATAATTGGCTTATTCAAACACGTGTTATTCATAAATGTGTGGTATTTTCCCATCTTAACGTGAAGCCTATCCCCCCCCCCACCCCTTTTTTTTTTATTATCAGGGAGCTTTTTACCGATGGGGCATTTTTCAGGGGGTGATTTTACTCAATTCCTAATAGCATTCGCAAATATCCGCCTACGGGAATTATATAAATCAGACATATGTTACTTCGTTATCTTTTAACAGTTATTTATCAATAAGTTCAATATTTATCAATACCTTGTTACTTTTTTTCCGTTTCCTTTTTTCCGTTTACTTTTTTTCCGATTACTTTTTTTCCGATTACTTTTTTTCCGCTTTTGTTGACTCAGTTACTTTTTTTCCGTTTACTTTTTCCCGATTACTTTTTTTCCTGTTACCGCTGCCGCCTCCCGGTCTATAATTGTAAGTACTAAAAATAAAATGAGAGTAATACGCAATTAAAAATAATTTGTTATTTATCGAGTAAAATGTAAATAAAAAATGTAAAGTTTTAAGGCCTATTATTAAATTTTACGCAAAACTTGTAAACTAAAAATACAAAAGTAATATTTGAGTTTCACTTACCTTCGATTGTTCCAAAATTTAAAGCCGATAGTCTAATAACAAACTTCTTTCAGACTATAAGAGAATAAACCTTCTATCCCCAGAAAATATATGAATGACGGAGTACTACTACTGGTTAGTAGAAGTTGTGAGAGAAATAAATGACCTTCCTTTTCTGTATATATATATATATAACCCCCCCCCCCTCCACACACACACAAGATTTGCTCTCGTATTAGAATATATGATATATATAATGCTCTGATTGTTCCTAGTACACGTGGTTAGTAAATACACGTGGTAGCACGTGCTTTACCCGAAATTATAATTGGCTTATTCAAACACGTGTTATTCATAAATGTGTGGTATTTTCCCATCTTAACGTGAAGCCTATCCCCCCCCCCACCCCTTTTTTTTTTATTATCAGGGAGCTTTTTACCGATGGGGCATTTTTCAGGGGGTGATTTTACTCAATTCCTAATAGCATTCGCAAATATCCGCCTACGGGAATTATATAAATCAGACATATGTTACTTCGTTATCTTTTAACAGTTATTTATCAATAAGTTCAATATTTATCAATACCTTGTTACTTTTTTTCCGTTTCCTTTTTTCCGTTTACTTTTTTTCCGATTACTTTTTTTCCGATTACTTTTTTTCCGCTTTTGTTGACTCAGTTACTTTTTTTCCGTTTACTTTTTCCCGATTACTTTTTTTCCTGTTACCGCTGCCGCCTCCCGGTCTATAATTGTAAGTACTAAAAATAAAATGAGAGTAATACGCAATTAAAAATAATTTGTTATTTATCGAGTAAAATGTAAATAAAAAATGTAAAGTTTTAAGGCCTATTATTAAATTTTACGCAAAACTTGTAAACTAAAAATACAAAAGTAATATTTGAGTTTCACTTACCTTCGATTGTTCCAAAATTTAAAGCCGATAGTCTAATAACAAACTTCTTTCAGACTATAAGAGAATAAACCTTCTATCCCCAGAAAATATATGAATGACGGAGTACTACTACTGGTTAGTAGAAGTTGTGAGAGAAATAAATATCTTGAAGAAATCGAGTAAATAGAATTCACAAACGAAACATGCAGTTTAGATTCTGGCGGTACGTACTTTTTGTGAGATCTTCATTCTTTGGTTCAATGAAGAATTATCTAGGGAACTGGAACAGGAAATATCTCAGGAGATGGGATAACAACGGCCACACTAATCCCTCTTTTGTTAAGAGATACAATGACAACAATGTCACCCCTATTTCTGTACTGGACATAAGTCGACCAGTCCAGGACAAAAACCCCATGGACAAAAATTTCACTGACAAAAATCTCACTGGACAAAATCCCCAACGGACAAAAAATCCCACTCGACAAAATTCCCACGGACAAAAACCCCACGTGTACTTACAGTTGCAATACTGTCATATCAAACATAATTTTACTGATAAATGCTTAATATTTTTAAAAAAATAAAATTAGTCCAACTGAAGAATTTTGCGTATCTTACAGAACTTTTCTTTGAAAACAAAAACCCGTATAATCTTAAAAATATTGATATTTGTAGAAAGGATATTTAAAATTTAAACTAAATATGAAACATTAGACAGACTTGAATACATTTAAAAAGAAATTAAATTTAAAAAAATCAAATAAAAAAGGATCAATATTTAAATTTAGTTGCTTTTTAAATGTATTCAAGTCAGCCTAATGTTTCATATTTAATTTAAATAATATTTTAATTCAGACATTAAAATGTACGTGTATCTTAAGAAATATAAGATATTTATCACATAACTTATAACTTCTGATTTTCACACGAGGAGGGGGGGGGGGGGACTGAAGAATTATATTATAAAAACCATATTAGCGAAGCCTGAATTAAGCTTGAAATTTTTTAATGTTCGTAGATCCTTTCTGTTTAAAAAAAATTGCTCAAAATAGAGCTTTTATTCAGCAGAAAGGGTTTTTTGTCCGGTGGAGCTTTTATCCGGTGGGGTTTTTGTGAGGTGGAGCTTTTGTCCGTGGGGTGTTTGTCCGGTGGAGCTTTTGTCCGTGGGGTGTTTGTCCGGTGGAGCTTTTGTCCGTGGGGTTTTTGTCCGCATTCCTAAGTCGACAGTTTTTTATGTTACAAAGAATATATTAATTTTTTCCAATAAACAACCGGATTTTCTGACACTGCTACAGACTTTTTCACATCTACATGGATGAAAATAATCAATCAATCAATCAATAAACATGTATTTATTTATTTATTGTATTATTTTTTTATGTGTTTTACCAAAGTATTAGTGTAAAGGTTTTATTGTATAATTTTTTTTTCTCATTTTAATATCATTGTTATATTTTTTAGATTCTGAATTTTCTGTGTAAACCCTGTATGTTTTCTTTTTATCTTTGACATCTATTAAAATTTAAAACTACCTGAAATCAAATAATCCACTATAAACTGAAGAATTTTTATAAAACAGATAATAAATAATTCCTTTATATTTGTAATGATTAAATGCGAACCATACGTATATATATTTGCATATACCGTATATACTCGTGTATAAGTTGAAGAATTTTAGACAAAATTTGGGAGTTGAAAATGGGAGGGGGGGGGGGGCGGTCGACTTACATAGGAGTTGCAATTGCCGATGTTCAGGATCTTTAATGCCATAGAAAATAATACCTATCTAGGAATCATGAATTTAAAAACCTTTATTGTTTTCATTTAAAGATTAATTTTTTTTTTCAATGAAACTTATGAAACTTATCATTGAAGAATTCCCTTTAAACCAGGGGCATTCCTTTCAACATTTTAATCACCTTTTTAAAAAGAGTTCAACGTGAGAATGCGTCTAGATTTCTCTTCTAAAAGTCCTGCAATACAGAGAAGTACTATATTTTAACAGTCTAAGAAGTTGTTTACCCTTGTAAATAAGGCTTGAATAGATTTTTCAAAGAATTTTTTGTTTTTACGTATCATTAAATTGATGTGAAAAGGTTTCAAAATAGTTTAAGCTTCTTCAGTTTTACATAATTATACAGTTTTAAAGAATTAAAAAAAAAAGTCTGATTACAAACGAAAAACATTTTTTTTTTAAATTTATTATTATTATTTTTTTTTTATCTTCGATTACAAATAATTTTTCAACGTACTACCAGAAATGTGGTTCGACTTATACACAAAAATTATTTTTTTTTTTTTTTTAAATTTTGCACAAGAATTGGAGGATTGACTTATATACGATTTTCATGATTTCTTTTTTAAAAAAGTGTGTTATTTTGTAAAGTTTTTATTTAACTTGCAACGTTCGTATGTATTGTGCTGTCCTCTAAAAAAAAAACCCATTTTTTGAATTTATCTTTATATAAAGTCTAATATGGAATACAAAAAAAATAAACATAGCTATATTTTCAAGGCTTGTTCTGACTAAGATTTTAATGCTGAGTATTTTTCATTCTATCAATACAAAATGACAGCCAATTAAGCAAGAAATAAAAAAAAAACACTCCCCCCCCCCCCCCCAAAAAAAAAAAAATAAAAAAAATCCATGTTACCTAAAAAAAACCACATGTAAAAATACTTGGAAATAACATTATTTGATAACAAAATATATATTTTTTTCATTATTATTTATTTTTAAACCACAATTCTGCAAAAAAATATTTAATATTTCATTATTTTTGCAAATTGAAGGAATTTCAAATGCAGAATATAATTATTTGTAAATTTGCTCCAGACTTTTCACATTTCTTTGCATCTTCAGTAAATTTAAGAACAAAATTATTAAATAGCATTTGTAAAATCTTCGAGAGTTTTTTAATGGAGAAGCATCAGTTAGCCACATTTTGGTTTCTTTTGTTCTGAATAATATGTTCATTAGATTCAAACTTGGGTGCTCTTAATTTTTGTTGGCATTAACCCATTCGGGACCATGGGTGCATATATATGCACCCTCAAAAAGAGCATACAGAATTTGTTTTAGGCACCAGTAAAAAATAAAAGTAATATTTGTTTTCTCTAATTAGAGCATTTTTGTGATAATTTAAGTAAAGGTAGCGTTTTTAAAAAAAGTGGTGCCAACCGAATAAAATTTGTGTAAAAGCCGCCGGTTCCGAAGGGGTTAAGCAATTTATTCGACGATCATAAGTTACTTCTTCAGTAATAATAACGTGAAACTTTAAATCATCTTATTTAATAATCACCTTATTTAATAATAGCCACATTGTAACTTCTCATCTTCTTGTACTGAACAGAACAATCATTGTCTTCATTATCGGTAATATTACTTGCGGTGTTCAAAATTGCGGCTTCTTCTGTATTATGCAGATCTGCATCTGATAAATCTGAGCTCCATAAATATTTATTACTTTCCTGACTGCCATCTTTACTAGTAATAGTACTTTCATTCTCAATGCCTGTTTTTGAATATTTTCTTTGCAGTGAAGGAAGGGTGATTACAATGCGTTTAAGTGCTTGGAGATTCGTGTGATTTTAACACTTCATCTATTTCTCTTTGTGTAATAATTTAAACACTCATCTTTATTCTTTCCTTACATCTTGTACCAGCTGTAGTTTGTGTTTTATTAAATTGATCAGTGTCAATCTAGAAAAAAAAAGTATCTAATTGATATTAAAAAATATTGAGTACTTAGGTTATAAAGGGAATAGATTGGTGCTGTTTCCAGAACATCTGCCAACATTGCCACACAAAATCTTATTTTACTAATCACATTTCTTCAACATTTTTGCATGTGCAGATTTTTAATGCTTTCACTTTTTCCTACCATTGATGCAGCAACCCTAGGGACAGCAAGTATCAAGTCATACTATCATATCTGAACCTTTAGCCCATATTTGGCACCAAATAAATTTTCATTCCCTTTAATATCTAATTACGTCTGTCAGCGGCCACCTTATAACACTTTTTCCACAAGGAGATAGTAAAATTTTCTTGCATTTTATCAAGGATTCTACTTTTGCTGGTTGCAATATGTTTATATTAACATATTTATTTAGACTATTTAATTTTAGATTAATACTAATAAAAATTTTAACAAAAGTTTACTGTTTAACATTTTTAAATAAAAAAGTGGCTACTAGTTTAAAGTTAGTGGACACTTATAAAACTACTACCACTGGCCACTAATGAAATTGCCAATTTTGCCTTTTACCTAATATTATTAGTCCCCGTTTTACCCAGAATTGTATTGGTTTAAACATGGAAAATAACAATTTTAACTTTCCTGGTCAAAATACGTTTTGATCATCAGTAATTAAGACTCATTTTGATTTGGAAAAAGAGATTAAAATTTATTTTATTAAAATAAATTTAATACAACATGTGTTACTTATCAAGTAACAACTTTTGCTGTATTAAGGCTAACTCAGATCAAACTTTGAAAATTATCTTTATTGCTGAAGAGTTTACACAACAATTCACTAGGTGCATTATGAAATCCGAAAATTTCAAATGTCTTTTTAAAGAGTTTTAATTACTTTTGAGTGGTTGAAGCAAATTTGACCACTTTTAAATGGTTAAAACCAGTTTTGACCACAATCCTGGTTAAAATGAGTTTTGACTGATCAAAATTACAACCCTGGCTTTATCTTCTCAGATGATAAAGCAAAGATAATGAAGTTCATCGGTGACACAGAAAGGGTGCACTCTTGTTCTTGAAAGATTTGCTGATTAAATTGCTGCCACTTCCTGCCTGAATTGTATTACGATTTTCTTCTGTGGTATATTTTAAATTACATAAGAAAGGGGGAATGCATCAGATTTCAAGTTTTGCCTTTTATACGATTGACAAAATGATATTTTGCAATTCAATTACTGTGTTTTGCATAAAACTGCACAAACTTACAGTTCATCGGAATGCTTAGAAGAGAAATCGTACAAATTAGCAGCTATGCATCTATATTAGTTATTCCTACCTTAAGTAAAATACTTTGCATTAAAAAGTTAAAAGAGTGAATAAAATAAAATAAATAAAAGTTTGAAAACATCAAAATAATGTGTAAAATACAAGTGAAGGGTATCTGTGTGGTAAAAAAGATTGATGGGTTTTATTTTTGCAAACATGGATTTTTTTTTTTTTTTATGACATACTAAAAAAAAATCCTGAGAAGTGTCTTCAATATGCATTAAATTTGCATAATTTAATTATGTTCCTTAAGAATAAATGTCTTTTTAAGAAAATATATATATTTTATCATTTATTTATTTTAAATTTTTTTTTATTTTTTTTTAAATTCCAACATGGGTTTTTTTAGCTCCATTTTCAAAGGTCGCCAGCCGAGCGCTACATGACATAATCAGCTGAAAATGTAACATTTTATTCACATTTTAATGGTTTAACATAAAAACATTTCAAAATTTATGCATATCATTCTAACATAACGTATTATAACAAGCAAATATGTGAAAATGAAGCTCATGTTTTGCCAAAATTCTGCATTATTAGATTAAATTCTTTTAAAACTAAATAAACACTCCTTGGGGTATTATCAAATGTTTTTACTGTTGCAAATGGTGTATAGAAACAGGGCAAAATCAAAAATTGACTTCAGTGAAATATTTGATAAAATACTAGGGTGGGTTTTTTTAGGAAACATTTCACACTGGTTTTTTTTTTTTTTTTTTTTTTTTTTTTTAGAGGATAGCACAATATGTCTTTCCAGTTCATAATTTGTACTCTAATTACTTACCCATCATACGTAGTATAGGTACCATCATACGTAGTTTTGTAATCGTTTTGAAAATCGAAAAAATTTTTTTGACGGATTTACACGTTTCAGACACTGGAGATTCCGAATAACAAATTTTGAGAAAAAAAATTTTGCCGTCCGTCTGTGTGTCTGTAAACGCTCTATCTCCCGAACAAATTGAGATAGAGACTTGCAATTTGGTATGTACTTAGTATGTAATAATGGGAAGAAGCCTATTTCATTTCAATAACCTCGATTAACCGGAACAATTTTTTTCGGACTCTCGAAATATTCGTTCTGATGAAAGGTATATACAAATTTTCGAAATTGTTTATTTTAAGAAATGAATATGAAAGACAATAAGAAAACATAAATTTTGCATAAAGCATGAAGTCGATCGGATAATGAGTTGCCGAGATATTTGGAATCCTATTTGCCACACTCCTCGATTTTTCATGACCCTGTATTTCATCCAAATTTCACTTCAAAGATATATTTTAATTGGAAATTTGACGCTTAATCAGATGCAATAAACCGCTAGTTAATAGGATTATTACTTTTGGAGTTCTAAGGATGTTTCTTTCAAGCAATTCAGTAATCGAGCCTTTAAAGTTTGTGACGTCATCAAGCCACGATTTTATTTGAATTGCAATGCACTTTATAAGTAGTTTACACATTTTTATTTTAATATTTTACATTATGCATATCCATGATGGGTAAGTATTACGGTGGCCCCCAACGACTAGTTTTAATTCACTTCCAAATTCCCGACCAAGGTTAAATTATGCATATTTATGTGAATATTATTTTAGGCGTTTACTATTTATACTTATTTTACAGGGACACAAAAAATAATTCGGATGCATTACTGTCGGTTTAAAAGCAGAATTTTTCAATTAAAATCAGTAAAATTTATGTAAAGTATTGAGATGCACAATAGCATTTTTCCAAAGGAAAGTGCTTTGTATTGATATTTCTTTTACATGGCCGCACAAAATAAGTCAGATACATTACGATGTATGAGCAGCGATAGCTTAAAATACATTTTAATGATATTATGTCTTTTTCAACTTTAACTTTTCAGTTCTTCAAAGCAAATATAAAATCTTGCTTTTTAAAAAATATTTTAATGATCAAATTCACAATACAATTTCTACTTGCTATTGGATAAGGAAAATGACGTAAACAACTTTAATTGCATTAGCGCAATTGTTGTAGCAAAACATTTGCGTACTCAAATCATGCACATACAAATAATTTCTAAGGGTTAAAATACCTAAAATATGTTAATAATATTTTGACTGTTTTTGTTTAAAAAATATAATCCAAATACCATACGAACTTTTCATTGGACTACAAATATTTTGTACCCTCAATTTATGCAAAACAGTTTGCACCTTGGCTGTGTGCCAACACATACATTCACTTATTTAAGTCTTCGCTTAAATCAATTTGCAGGCATTTGTTAAATTTTGACGTTAGGAAAGAATATGTTTACTGTGAAATGGTATTATTTTACGGACAGATATGAAGGTCCTATTGAATGACCCCCCCCCCCCCCTCCCAGATCACACATTTGAATCCTTTATATTTCTTTATTTGGGGTTTTGTGAAAAAAAAAAGTATATGAAAGAGAATCCACTAGTCGAGCAGATTTGCAGAATCGTATTTCTTTGGCATGCAGATCTGTAATATACTTACAATGTTGCTTAAAGTACAAGTATTTATTTCACGTGTACATTTCTGCATTGCAGCTGAAGCAAATCACTTCAAACAAGTTTTAAGATAACTTTAATTTTTATTAATTAAGTTTTAGATTAGATAATCTGATAGAGTTTTAAAATATGTATCATTTTGTAAAGAATTGAGACTGCTGCTTTTCATCATTTCATTTAACCAAAATTATGTTGCTTTTTCACTTTATTTTTCATACAAGTTGTATATTTTGCTTTAATGAAAATAGATTTAAAATTTATATTGTAATGTCAGTTTTATTCTCAGCTATATTTTCTTTTTATATCTGACGATACGATTATTTATATATCTTAGTATTTTTTTTTTCTTTTTACCCAGATTGCATTTAAAATACTTCTTTACCTCATTTAAAACATTTTTTGCATTTGGAACTATTTGTCTATGACTAACGGCTTAGGAATTAGCCACTGGCCACCGTTGAGAGTGGACACCCTGTATATATTTTTAAACATATATTTTTTTTAAATATTTTTTTAAGCGGATTGCGGCTTTCATAAAGAAAATGAATGTAGATACTGTTGTGTATTTTTTTTTTTTTTTCAATTTTGATTTCCGAAGCCGATGCCCAATTTTAAACATCGCAGAGAAAATGAAAAGTCAGTTTCGAAAACGGATTTTTTTAGAAAAGGTGAACATTAATATTTTTGAAACGGATTATGGAATTCTAAAAGAAAATGAACGTAGATATGGTCCGGGATTTTTCTTTTTTTCAGGCATCTTCCGAAGCCGATGCCAATTTTGAGTCATCGTACAAAAACGGAAATCGCGAAAGTGACACAGCAACGAGCGGTTTTGAAAAAGTTAATAACTAATATTTTTTTAACCGGATTGTTGCATTGGAGAGAAAAATGGACGTAGATGTAGTTTAGTACTTTCCGTTTTCTTGTATTATTTCAAACGGTTAATGTTAATATTTTTTAAACAGTTTGCTCGGATTGCTCTCTGGGGGAAAGTGGGGTAACCAAATCATGTATTATAATACGAGCAAATCTTGTAGGTAAGTGCGCATACAAGTTTTATCTAAAAAACGACTCTAACTAAATTTAACTAAATTTTGTATCCTAACTATCATTCTCGTTTTGGGGTACGAGAAGATCATTGGGCTAGATCACATGTTCGAGAAAATTCGATTAGTGGGTCAGTTTGAGGTCACTACAGGTTAATGCATTTCAATGGGAATGGAGGTCGAAACAGTTATTAAATTGTTGAACATTTGGCAGTAAATAAAATCGCAAAGTTGGCAACATTTCGCCAAATTTGGCGATATATGGCGACATCTGGTGGGAAAATCGACTTTCAAGATTACCAATGCCAAAACATGTGTTTGGCTCCAAATGAAAAGGTGTCTCTGAGTTGGCAACTTTTCGCCAAATTTTGGCGACATCTAGCGAAAAAATTGACAATCAGAATCGGAAGGAATTTTCTAGAAATTTCCAATAGGAGCTGAGATGTATGATTCAATCAATCAGAGTCCCTAGAACGTTCTCGAAAACAAAATTCTACCAATAGGGGTACATATAACTTTATCACAAGTAATCCCTCACCTCTATAAGGAAGTGCTTCGGTCGAAGCCTAAAGTCTGTGAAGAAGTTGAATAGCAAATCTTGCGATCTGCAAAAGAATTAGAAGCCTACGAGAAGATTGAAGTTTGGTAATCCTGGTGCAAAATTGCATAACTAAAACTTTTAAATTGGTTTTGTTATGTTTTCCCAATATGGGAATCTTACCCTCAAATTAAAATTATGTAATAATTTTTCTTGCGTTTATATCACCTGCTGTGTGAAAAAAGGCCAACTAAATTTAAGTAAAACTGTTTTTTAAATGTTTTGCTGTATGGCAACTATACTAAAATTACGTATGATCTGTAAAAATTCAATAAAATTTGCTATTGCATTCATAGCGTCCCCTGTTAGGAAATAGGATAACTAAATTTAAGTAAAATTGATTTTTTATGTTTTTATTATTGATTTTTTATCCTAAGATTGGATGTTTTTGTTAAAACTGCAACACCCTGCATTACTGCACTGGTGAAACATTTTGGACTAATGATTGCTAAATTTACATAAAAAATTGTGATACGAAAACCGCATATATTAGACCTTGATGATGGTTCCTTTTGTTAATTTGGAAATGAGTTCGTATGATTGCAGTAGTTATTAAAAAACTTGGCATATCAAACAAAAACATAATTTGTAGACAAACTGAAAAAAAAAAAAATTCTCACATTGTTCAGGCCCGAGAAGGGGCAGATATAAAAATACTTCATTCAATTGGTTTTACATTTGATGTTAAATTTTTGGTAATAAATAAGGTTAAACCAAATGAACATAAAAAAAAAATCACTCAATATGATATTTAAATCACTCGTAAAACTTAGATCCTGTTCGAATAAAAATTAAATAAATCTTTTATTTTTTCATTTTTAAACTTTAAAAGCTGCAAACATTTGTATTACAGATTAAACTTTAAGGCTGCTCGTCAGTTAGCTTCCCGATTCCCCTCGCTAATGTTATTCCTATGGGCGAGGATGCATTCGTATTTTTAAAGTATCTCCTCGGAAAATTAATATTTTTAACTTCTGTTTTCTTTGTATTGTTCTTAAAGAATGTCTCCTTTTTTCTTAGTTGTCAATTTTTTTTCTAAAATATATACTTAATTTTATATGTAATGTTAAAATCGTATCCAGTTTCGCTAAGATTTTAACACATCAAAATATCAATTAAGCACATAGTTTAGAAACATTTTGATAACTAAGAAAAAAAGAGACATTCTTTAAGAACAGTACACAGAAAACAGAAGTTAAAAATATTAATTTCCCGAAAAGATATTTTAAAAATACGAATGCATCCTACGCCCATTGGATTAACATTAGCGAGGGGAATCGGGAAGTTTACTGACGAGCAGCCTTAATATATTTATGATGAGTGCATTCAAAATGACAAGGTGCATGCAAAATACAAACCTGTAAAAAAGTTACAAGATTTATTTCATTTTCATGGGAACGAGATCTAAGTTTTATGAGTGATTTAAATATCAAATTGAATGATTTTTTTTAAATGTTCATTTGGTTTATCATTATTTATTACAGAAAATTTAACATCAAATGTACAACCAACTGAATGAAATATTTTAATATCTGCCCCATCTCTTGCCTAAACAATGTAGGAAATCATTTTTTTTTATTTGTTCTACAAATTATATTTTTGTTTAATTGAAATATTAATTCAATTTTACAGATTTACATCAAATTAATTACTTATAATCAGTTATATGTTATTATTCTTAAAAATAAATGTGATAGATTAATCAGTTTTAATTCTGAACACAAATATCTGATTTGAAACTTACAAAAAAACTTGAGCATTTTTTTTTTTTAGCATTGTATCCAATTTTAGTGACCTCCACAGAGGCTAGCACTAGATTGATACGATTTCTTACTGTTTTATTGAATTCCTACCCCTCCTTCCACATTAGAATCACGTGGCATGGCTATAGCGGAAAATAATGGCGTTTTCTGTGCATGAGATAGGAAATGCCTTTTAAACTTGGCTTTTCCATTAAAAGTACGATAGAAGAGAAAAATCACTGCTTGCCTCGCACGAGTAAAGCTGGGAGAGGGAGGAAATTCCGTCAATTCTTAGGTCAATTTTTGTAAAAAAAAAAAAAAAAAAAAAAAAACTAGATTAAAAAACTTGGTCGCCAGTGGCGACCGCACTTCTCGAGTCCTGATAAGTATTATGTACCATCAATTTAGAAAAAAAAAAAAAAGCTCATTTAGGCATTTACTGAAACCTACTTCCTGATAAAACCACAATAACTAATGAGACAAGAGGATTAGAAGAGATAGAAGCCATGAACTTTTTTGCCTCAATTCATAGACATGGCTGCCTCCGATCTGGAAAACTATTAAACCATAGTCAATTTTTAGGAAGACAGGAAATTCTGGGCTATTTGTAAGAAGAATGATAAACAATTTAACAGCTTTTAGTCCTCTCAATAAGGAGTTTACTATGACTTTCTTGGAAATCTTCTACATTACACTTCTAGGAAAAGTTTTTCAGCTTGTAAAGGAAAAAAAAAAAAAACAGTGGCACTCCGGGAGTGCCGACAGAAGTGAAAACTTGAACAATTACGTGTGTATTTTTTGAATCGTCAGGAAATGTTTTATTGTGCAGGAAATACTTTTAAATGAAGTGTTTTTTTATTCATTATTATAAACTACTACTACAAAAATTATATTACAATTTTCATTTAATGCGCTATTGTACATGAAAAATAATGCATATTATTTTACATACAAAAATTGCAATCTATTGCTTAAAACGTAAATTTACAAATACATGAAATATGAAATTTAATTAATTGGTATTCTTTGAAATGAATACCAATGAAACTTATGAATTTTCATCCACAATTTCAACAACTCTCAATACATTCATCATTAACATCATCATTATTATCATTATATTCCAGAACTGATACTATAGGTTTATGGTAATCAAAATAGGAAACAAACAATTGTGATTCGACTCTACTTAAATATCTTATAAAGACTGCATCAATTGTAGTTTTATATCTCCTTGTGCTAAGATTGCGATCATTGGTCATCGTTAAATGAAATTCTCTATGTAAAAATTCAATTAATGGTAGATTTTTATCATCCGCTAAGTTGATGTTGAAATCCTCACTCAAAATCATTGGCAAATCATCAAATCTCTTCCCAATTTTATCTTGAAGTAATGCAGAAGCGTCTTTAGAATAAATAAATTTTCGTATTGCATTTAAAGACTTAAGCTGCACAGGCAAGCATGCGGCGCGCGACGCGCCCTACCTCATACCAAACCATACACAATACATGTACATACTTATATACAGAGGTGTCGGTTACAGTAACAGTCTCGCGAGTTCAATGGTTTTTTCCCATCTCAAAAAATGCCCAACGCACCTAAAGAAGTTTTCACTTCAAAAATATGAACAGGTTCAGATTTAAAACATTATAAAATTTCTATATTAGTTCCATCCGAAACACTTGAGTAGTTAGTTGCCCACCGTTATCCCCGCTCACCCTCTCAGTACTTTTTCGTACGCGAAAATGAATTTTTATACATGAACCTTTTTCCTGAAAACCCCAACAATTCACGAACTTAAGCGCGAAATTTTCCGAAATTTGTTTTGAGAGAAGTGTACTGAACTGTAATTTTAAAAGGAAGGTTTCAGTTTGTTGAATATCTTTATATGATGGTTGACGACATTTGTGAAGCAAACCACAGAAAAATCGGTCTTTCTCCATTATTATTATTCCGTCGATCACTTACCATAATAATAATAAGAAAAAAACTATCGCCAAATTATGTAACGCCGAAAATGCATGATCGTGACTCAAATTCACTTGTGTCATATTCGTTACATGTGTTTATTATGTTATGAGGTGATTTTTAATTCGACATTTATCTGTATTTTAATGATGTTTGACTGATTCTGTCATTAATTTAAATAATAATTATGTCATTAAACGGTGACGTCGTGATATTAAAATAGAAAACCACTGAAAAAATGTTGTGTGCATAGTCACGTACAATAAATCAGATTTAACTGATGTCACAAGAGTTTATCCACGACCGAAAGAGATAATTAAGAAATATATAACGTAAATAAATATCCAATATTATTTTTCTGTTTTCATTAATATATCGGGTACTATTGGAAAAAAAACGTTTAGCGAATCATTAAGTGATTTTGAGTCAAGACCCTCTTGGTCACGATCATATTTTTGGCATTAAATCCGTTTGGCGATATATTTTTTTTTATGGAAAGCAGTCGACGAGATAATGGAGAAGTACCGAAAAATCATACAACCAACAATGGCAAACATATTAACCTTTTTGTAATGTATCACCGATTTAATTTTAAATGTTTAATATTGAAAACAAAAAATGTAATATTTGAAATGAAGTTAACTTAACGACTAAAAGTACTTTTCTTAACCACTCTAGAATATATATATATATATATAATATATCTATAATTAATGAGGCAGCTATTATTGTTCCCTTTTTCACTGATTGTGCTTTTTTTTTATCCTTGCTTATGCAATGATTCTTAATGACGATTTTAATAAATGATTTCAAACATAAAATAATAATAAAGGTTTTTTTTTTTTTTTTTTTTTTTTTTTTTTTTTTTTTTTTTTTTTTTTTTTAAATCATTGCCCATGTAAATGATTCTCAAGAGTATTTTAATGAATGATTTCAAACATCAATAAAACAAAAATGCAATGAAACACTTTTTTATTTAAATAACAAAAAAATCAAATACATGAAACACAGTTTCTTAAATAAAAATTTAGTTATTAAATCTTTAGTTTTAAATTCTGCCATTATGCTAATATAGAGATGATTATAGACACAGGATGTGTATATATTTTTTCTCCGTACGCTGCATTCAGTTACAATTCCTTTTAATCTCGAGAATTCCATTAGAAAAATCTTACTTTATAGAAATGTAAACTTAATCTTCAATTTTAGCTTTCTCTAACATTTTTATTATCAATTGATTAGAAAGTGTTAAATGATATTTCTGAAACTCTTCCCAATCATCTCCTTTCATAATCTCAAGAGCATTCTTGTGGAAATATTCTTGCGCTAGATTCATTAGATCAGTTTCGTCGAACTGATTAGCTAGAATGATAACATCTAACAGATTTGTCACCGATAGATTTCGTTTCATATATTTAATGCAGAAAAACTTCAGCTTCTGGACATTATACTTGTCGGCAATCTTGTGCAATTGGAAAAAATTGCCCGATGAGAAGTTTTCAACCTTGCCAGTATAAAGAAATAAAAGGAAATCTTCGAAAGATGTTGGATCACAGTCAGAAATTTTAACAATGCCCGATTTTACTTCCTCCATATTGTTTTGGAACATCGCCGAAAAAACATCAGATCTTGCCGCCAAGATGGCTTTATGCACTGGATACCTTTGATCGCCAACGACTATGGTCATGTCGCTGTTACTGGTGGAACCGTACAATGTCTTGAAATCTGTGGATAAATCATCCAGACCTATAAGAAACAAGAAAGAAAAATCACGTGTAAAGCATAGATTATATAAAAAAAAATTCCAACACATTGAAAAATACTGTAAAAAACTTCCCCGTTTAATAACGTGAAAGATGATATATAAGTAATTAATTTGGAAAACTCATAACATATGTGAAAATATCAGAATTCTTTTGTACAGCTCTGTAAATTATCTATAGATTTGTGTATACATTACATATATATGATAAAATTAAGTTCAGCTAGGAAACACTTAGTCCAGTGGAAAATTCTTCCTTAGCAATTTCCGTCAGTAAATGAGAAAATACTCCAGATCTTTTGTTCAGCCCTGTACATGATGTATAGATAAACCAAGTAATATGCAAAAAATTATATAACTTTAAAAATGCATGCGAAGAGCCAGTTTACAATAATTAGCGTATTAACGATAGAAGAGCACGTTGAATCGTGAATACGCTGCTAAAATCAGTGGGGCTCACATGTCCAGATTCATTTGGAAAACCCGCCTGATTGGCAATTAAGCTAACGGGATCCTTTGCGTTTAGCGCCCATAAACTGTTAATACTGCAATCATTGTATTCGAGGCCCTCAATAAAACGGACCCGCTATTAACAATTTATTAGCTTCGCGTCCAAAAATCGTTAATGTGGCAAAAATTAATTAAATTGCAAATTTCTACTTCCAAATAATATTTATTGAAATGAGGAAATAACGTATTATATTTTGTATAAAGTTTATAATCGGGGTCACTAAAATGCGAAAAAGTAAAAATAACTTATAAATAGTTATATATATATAAAGTTAATCAAAACTTCATCAGGTAAAATGGTCATGGGCAAAAAATATAATAAAAAATCACCTTTTTGTCAAAAGTAAGGTAATTCAATTTTAAATTATCTATCTATATAAAACTCAGTGTGTGGGCATATGTTCCTTGCAAAAATCTAAAATTTTTGACAGATTTGCTCAAAACTTGATATATATTTGTTTCAGAACAAGAGTAAAATTACCGACTGCTTTAAAAAAAAATTGCAGACTACTAATTATCACTTTTTTCAACACACTTCCATAGTTTATCATTATACAAATCTATTATTTAAAATTTTCTAATGCGATTTTTGTCATTTCGGTTGTCACACTAAAAAAAAAAAAAAAAAAAAAAAAAAAAAAAAAAAAAAAACTAGTGAAGAATTACAAATGAAATGGTAACGCATGCTTTTGTTTTTATAAACCAATCAAAATTCAGACCCACTCGCTATATTTTCGGATCCGAAAATGACACTATTCGGAGCAAATAGTAAAAAAATTTCATATATAAAATTTAAATATTTACTATAACTGCGTTCAAATGACATTAGTATCTCCACAATTAAATGAATTTGGAGTTAAGAGATCTACTATAATACAGATATTTCAATTTCAAGAAGAAAAGACAATAATTTACTAAATATGACGAAAATGACACTATTCGGAGCAAATAATAAAAAAATTTCATATATAAAATACATAAATATTTACTATAATTGCGTTAAAAAGACATTAGTATCTCCGCAATAATACAGATATTTCAATTTCATGAAGAAAAATCAATAATTTACTAAATATGATGAAAATGACACTATTCGAAGCAAATAGTAAAAAAAAATTCATATATAAAATTTAAATATTTACTATAACTGCGTTCAAATGACATTAGTATCTCCACAATTAAATGAATTTGGAGTTAAGAGATCTACTATAATACAGATATTTCAATTTCAAGAAGAAAAGACAATAATTTACTAAATATGACGAAAATGACACTATTCGGAGCAAATAATAAAAAAAATTCATATATATAAAATACATAAATATTTACTATAATTGCGTTAAAATGACATTAGTATCTCCGCAATTAAATGAATTTGGAGTTAAGAGATCCATTATAATACAGATATTTCAATTTCAAGAAGGAAAGACAATAATTTACTAAATATGACGAAAATGACACTATTCGGAGCAAATAATAATAAAAAAAATTCATATATAAAATACATAAATATTTACTATAATTGCGTTAAAAAGACATTAGTATCTCCGCAATAATACAGATATTTCAATTTCAAGAAGAAAAATTAATAATTTACTAAATATGAAGAAAATGACACTATTCGGAGCAAATAATAAAAAAATTTCATATATAAAATACATAAATATATTTGCTATAATTGCGTTAAAATAACATTAGTATTAATTAATCCGCAATTAAATGAATTTGGAGTTACGAGATCTACTATAATACAGATATTTCAATTTCAAGAAGAAAATACAATAATTTACTAAATATCACGTTGTTTTCTATGAGACACTTTCAGTGTGACGTGAAACCGGCTCTAAGTAAATGATTGCTATGTTTTATGTCTCATTTCGTTTGTATACGACATCAATATAGCTATAACTTATACCATAGCTAAGTGTTTTAATACTTTAGATGCAGTGGTAGCATTTTCTACGATTCATATTAAACAGGTAATGCCGTTGTTTTAGAGTCAGTTCTTTCTCTCTTCTAAAAAAATTTCACGACTGAAGACACGACTCAAAGCGTGTATAAAGATATCGTGACGTCATTTCTATGTAATCATTGTAGCTTTCGTTTTTAGTTTCCATTTAAATATAATACCATATTACAAAATATAATTACAGCAACAACAAATATATTTTTTTTCACGTGCCAAAGAAAATGGTCTTTGTCATTCATAAAACTGTGGAATTTTACTATAATTGCATGCGAGAATGTATAGAGCTCCGCTATCGTGACTATAAAATTATATAATATATTATATAATGAATCTTTACTTGTTATTCTTAACGTATAACACGCATCTTCACTTTTGATAAGTTTTCTCGCAGCAGGAATGCGTGTTATACGCCGGAATATACAGTAATTAAATTTTTCTTAACAAATTTTGGAAAACATGCCATGGTAAGATACACACGATACATAATATACATCAGGATTAACGTAAATGAATAACCAGAATTTTATATTTTCAAAACTATTACACATATTACTACACTAGTGTGCAAAACTTAAGAAACAAACACAAAATGCTAATTCCCGAACACGTGAGTACTCAAAAGGAAATTCTATAAACAGCAAGTGTAGAAAATAGGTACTACCCTAATAGCCCAGTAGAAATAGCATTTTACCTTACAAAAATTCGGGTAGTTCTGATTTTTGGATATGTTGTAAAGGTTGACCCTCTAATAAAAAAACAAAGTTGTCGACCTTCTAGACCTTGCGCGTTCTTCACAATATTGAAATAACCAATATTTTTCGGCACTTATTTCAATTTTTCTTAAATAACTCAATTTTAGTGTATTTTACAGGAAAAGCATTTTTACCAATTTGTAGAGCACAAAATTCTTTACAAAATGCAGTATTTATGTTTGTAAATTGTCCAAATAGGGGGTAAGATTTGCAAAAAGTGTAAAAATCCACAAATGACGTTAGTTTTTGCTTAATAACCTACTTTTAGTGCGTTTTAGAGACAAAAGTGTCAATATAAAGTTTGTAAAGCATGAAGTAGTCTATAAGTTTCATTTATTAGATCATTAAATATCTATAATAGACTCTAAAAATCAGAATAATAAAATGTATGGTTAAAACAAAAAAATACCGCTTGACAAGTCATTAATTTAAAAACGAGCTTTTTTTATATTTATTAAACGATGCAATTAATTAATTATAGTATGTACAATAATAGGTAACTGTTGAATAGTTGAGGGGGGGCGAAGTTAACCAAAAAACCTAGTCGGTAGACATAGGTGCAAGGCCAAGAATTCAAAATCGAAAGTAAAATTAATAGCTGGGAATAATGTAAAAAAATACTTGAAAGATAAATAAGTTATAATTTAGAAATTTTAAAAAGGAAAGGGAGTATCTAAGGCCGAAACTAAGGGAGGTGGGAGCAAAAGGGGCATGTGGCCCGGGCGCTAGAATGGAATCGATTTTTCTTAAATAACTCAATTTCAGTGCATTTTACAGAAAAAGCATTCTCGCCATTTTGTAGAAGATAAAATTCTCTACAACATGCAGTATTCATGTTTGTGAATTGTCCAAATAGGGGGGTGAGATACAGAGCTGGGAAAATAGGGTTAATTTTGGAAAAAATGTAAAAATCCACAAATGACGTTATTTTTTGTTAATAACCCACTTTTAGTGCATTTTAGAAACAAAACTGTCATAATCAACTTTTTATGGCATGAGATAGTCTATAGTTTCATTTATTAGATAATTAAATATTGGTAATAGACCTTAAAAATCACAGCAAAAAGATTTTGGGTGAAAACAGAAAAATACCGCCTGACAAGTTAATTTAAAAAACGAGCTTTTATTTTTGATATTGAAAACACGATGTGGTTAATTAATTATAGAATGCACAATAAATTAATCAACAAATACATAGTAAGTATTATATAGTCGCTTTGTCATATATGTTTCTTTTTTCTGCTGCTTGGCCCTGGTAATGATACCATCGTCTCAGATACTTCATCGTCCGTCTCTGTACTTGACTCGATTGGTTGTTCTAGGTCATCAAAGTCCTCAAGGTCCAGTATAATATCAGGAGCGTTGCCACATAGTTGGTAGTGGCATTTCACACAGATAACTGAGCACTTCAAGCCTGCCTTTCTAGAACTGCAATTCGTACTGCATTTTTTTTTTGCATTGATATGAAATTGAGTAGAGTTTGAGGAGCTGGTCCATTCATCATGGTGACTGGAATGAACCCATGACCCCTCCACTTCCAGCCGCATTCGAGAGGATCCTTTTCGTTTCCCATCCATGTCTAAATGCATGATATTCAGCAGCATTACGAGTAGGTGGTAGTCTAGGTAAATTTAATTTAATATTGTTAGCTGCTCTAGCGAACCTGACATACCGCAATACATTCAAGTTTTGGTTGGGATCACCTCCATACAGGGCAAGAAGTACACCTTCTGTGACTTCAGCAAATTTGTGCCTCTCTGCATTTGAGTCTTTACAGATTTGAACTTTTTGGTTCAGGAATGGGTTCTGAAGAATTCTGCAATATTTCATTTCCCCATGGCTGTAGAGCACAGAAGTGGTGTCACAACCACTTACTGCATGAAGAAAAATAATATTTTGTGCAACTTCCTTAAATTTGAAACACTCTTTGGAGTAGAGATCATCAGGCGGTTTCCATCTCCTGGCCCTTCGGAAATAAACATTGTCTGCAGCTAGAGAAGCCACAAGAACAAGAAGGTCCATGTCTTCACCATTGACAATGACAGCATCGTAATCACGGGCTTAGGAAATAGCTGTGTTCACTATTAGCATATCTGCATCTTCAGTGGCCTGCGTAGTGATCATTTGAGCGTTTTCAAATTCATTTCGAAGCATATAAATGAAAAGTTCTTTTTTTTTTTTCATTCTCCAACAGTTTTTCTTGTGGCATCTGTGGAAACATAGTCTCATTGAACTTAACCTCAGCAGAAGTATGAATCTTCAAGTGACGAGCACTTTCTGCACTTTTTATACTTTTTTGATTATGTTCAGGATAAGTTTTTAATATTTTCTTTATTTTAAAATTTAAAACTGAATTCAAAACACCGGAAAACAATTCTCCTTTATACAGGTTTCCATCTTATCAGGTATAATTGTTGTTATTCTTTCTGTTGTTACTAACATTTTCAAACTGAGATACGTTTACCATCAATGTAAACTTTGACTAACAAAAATATGTGGGACAAATGAATACAAACACGACAAACCAAATCTTCATTGTGCGCCTTCTTCTCCTTCCATTCTAGATCCCGGGCCACATGCTCCTTTTGCTCCCACCTCCCTTAGTTTCGGACTTAGATACTCCTTTTCCTTTTTAAAATTTCTAAATTATAACTTATTTATCTTTCAAGTATTTTTTTTACATTATTCCCAGCTATTAATTTTACTTTCGACTTTGAATTCTTGGCCCTGCACCTATGTCTACCGACTAGGTTTTTTGGTTAACTTCGCTCCCCCCCTCAACTATTCAACAGTTACCTATTATTGTACATACTATAATTAATTAATTGCATCGTTTAATCAATATCAAAAATGAAAGCTCGTTTTTAAATTAATGACTTGTCAGGCGGTATTTTTTTGTTTTAACTATAAATTGTATTATTTTGATTTTTAAAGTCTATTATAGATATTTAATGATCTAATAAATGAAACTTATAGACTACTTCATGCTTTATAAACTTTATACGGACACTTTTGTCTCTAAAACGCACTAAAAGTAGGTTATTAAGCAAAAACTAGCGTCATTTGTGGATTTTTGCACTTTTTGCAAATTTTACCCTATTTTCCCGGCTCCGTATATCACCTCCTATTTTTACAATTTACAAACGTGAATACTGCATGTTGTAGAGAATTTTATGTTCTACAAAATGGTGAAAATGCTTTTTCTGTAAAATGCACTGAAATTGAGTTAAGAAAAATCGAAAAAAGTGCCAAAAAATATTGTTTTTTTTTTTCAATATTGTGAAAAACGCACAAGTTCTAGAAGGTCGAAAACTTGGTTTTTTTATTAGAGGGTCAACCTTTACAACATATCCAAAAATCAGAACTACCCGAATTTTTGCAAGGCAAGGCCCTTTTTTACGCTATTTCTACTGGACTATAACAGCACAGACAGTCGATGTGAAGTTTTCTTGACATCACAAATGGTCACAATTGTCACAGTCACTACAATGAACAGAAATGTGATATCTTTCATTCGTCTCATTTTTACTCTCCTTTGGTCACTCCATTGAACAGTCACCATGACTGCTGCTTTTTGACGAGTCACCAGGAGACTTTACAATGAAGTCATCTTGTGACTCTCATGTGACTGTCATTTTGACACTTCATTGTAAAGTCTTCATAATAGCTGTTCTGTGACGTGTTCCCAAGTGACAGAAAATGAAATCATCTGGTGACTTTTCACAAAGAAGTGCAATGATGACTTCACAACAGAGTGTCGATCACCGGAAAGTCACGATACGATTTCATTGTGACATTATTTGGCGACTCATCACAATGCAATGCTCACAGTGACTTCAAAGTTCAGTCTTCAACTGACAGTGACTTGACAATCACAAGGGGACTTCATTGTAATGTCACTTGGTGACCCATCACAAAGCGACAGTCACAGTGACTTTTCAGTGTTAACAATCATTTGAGAGTAATAATGAGACAGTGAAATATCCCATATTTTGATTCACCGTAGCGATTGTGACACTTCTAACCATGTGTGACGTCAAGGGGACTTCACATATCGACTGGCCGTGCTGTTAGGGTAGTACCTCTTTTCTACACTTGCTCTTTATAGAATTTCCTTTTGAGTACTCACGTTTTCAGAAATTAGCATTTTGTGTTTGTTGCTTAAGTTTTGCACACCAGTGTATAAGTAATTGGATTGGCATTACGGTTCACGACGATCTGCCGTTATTCATATGACCACCAAACTCCCTGGATCTTACGCCATGCGATTTCTCTCTGAGTGGGTTACATCAGAGATCTTGTTTATGAACCACCATTTCCAAAAACACTCAAAGAAATTAAAGAACGCATCAGTGTTGCATTAAGAACCGTTGACAGTGTAAAACTGCAAAATATGTGGAACGAACTTTAATGTAAGGAAAGTACATTATCGGGACTTTCCCATAAGTCGCCTCAGTTGAAAGATTTAGGATGGCAAATTTATGACCAGAGACTCGCTGGCGACAATTTTAAGCCATAAAAGTCAAATAAGAAGAACTTTGATTTAAGTTGGTCTGGGAGATAATATCAAAGAACACACACATCGTTCCGAGAAAAAAAACAACACGCTACAGCAACAACTGATGCATAGCCATTGGTTGGGGTTGGTAAGGAGGAGGTGAAACTGACCCTCTGTTATGCAAATTTCAGTTAAAACGGGAGATCAACTACCCAATGAAAGAAAAGAAGGATGGGCTTAAAGCACTGTCATGCAAATTTTGGGCAGAACAAAGTACGGCCCACCGAGGTCATGAAAAAGCAGTTGTGAAAAAGAATGAAAACAGAACATCACATCGATATCAGAAGCGAAAGTGTGAGGTGATATAAAATGACGCGATGAATTTTGTGCGGTCCGAAAGAGGAAAATATATGTAAGTGGCAATTCTGATGGTAAGAAAGCAGCGAACCCGAACAACATATATGGAGAGTGGTGAAGTTGCGCTAAGTTTTGTGAAATGAACATTTTCAATAAGCGCAGCGCTATTTAGTTAGCGGAAAGTGTGCTCTGATACAAAGAGAAACCTTCTTCAATCAATGTGTATAGGTAAATATGACTCTGACCTAAGTAATTCCCCAGTTTGTTTGATTTTATCAAAATATTATAAGAGAAGCTGGTAGTGTGACCTTAGTCACAAATGGAAGTCAGTATTTTAATTGTAAACAAATAATGTTGTCAAAGATCAATTTAAATATAAATACAAACAAATATAAGTATCCTTTGCAAGGATCAAAGTGTTAATGCCAACATTATAGGAGAAATTTTGTTAGGAAATTAAATCAGATGTGTTCTGATAAATCCTTTTTTTTTCTTGATATAACTGTAAATATTGTAAATAAATAATAGTGTTAATTATTTGGAGTCTTCTCATTTAAATTATCTAGTATGTGTTTGTTTATTTAGATTTCCACTTTAAAAGTCAGCTAGGGGCAAGAATGATCATTCTCAAAAAGGGTAATGGGCTACTACGAAATTACACAACGCGATGGGGGAACATATCCAAAATTTAATCTCTAAGGTTCCTTTTATTATTATTATCTTGGTAAATTAAATTAATTTATTCTATTAGCCAACCCCAGAGAAACCTTTATGTACTTAATTCTAAGCTGTAATTTTGATCAACTTGTCCCAGCAAAAGGGTTATGTTGGAATGGGCAGCAATTAGAAGGGAAATTAAAGAATAAAAGAATCTTAAATAAATAATATAACTGAGCCATGCATATTTCTCTTCAACATCTGCAATTCCTATATAATTCACTGGTGCCGTCCAGTTCTTAATTATTGTTAATTGAGTTTTCAATTTTAATGATTAAAAATTGCAACTGGGTTATTGTCAAACATTAAGTTAAATACCTTTAATGTATTCTAAAATACAGGCTCATGTTAAAAGTAATCAATTTCAAATTTTATATTCAAATTGTGGAAATTTACAATCTATATAGTATATTGCAAAATAATAATTATGAAACTGTTAATTAGAATAATTTCAACTCTTTTATTTTAATGATAAGTTATTGGAAGATTAAATGGAGATTTTTTATTTTTTTGATGGTTTGTTTGACTTCCTCTAAAAGGCTCCACTACCAGCAAGTCGGTGATTTCGTAAATATCAGTATTCAACTTAGTAAAATCAGTATATTCGTAATTGTATGTATATTTTATGTTACTCTTATATGAACTTTGCATTTGATCTTTAACAGTATACTGAAACATTGTGCTAAGAAAGTAAATCATAAAAAAGAAAAAAATCCAATGATAGCGTAAAATGATATGAATAATAAAAAAAAAAAATAAAAAGATAAGGATTTATGTAGCAGATAAAATAGTGTATTAGTAGATTGTTAATGCATATATATTTTGATACTGTATACTTTATTGTATAATGCATTTATATTTTGATATCTTTGAAATTTTGCAAATGTTTACACTTGGCTTAATAATATTTTTAGGGGTAAGAATTTCCATGCATTTTTAAAGTTAGATTTAGAATTCAGTATCTAAATAAATTTTAATTATCAAAAAGCTGAATGCCAAAAAAGAATCGTAGAAATCATAGAAATAGCTTGAACTCGAGTTTTTCTGGCGTATTAACGCGAGGGCATATAAAAAAGTTAAATAAAGAAAAGCAAATTGATTCGAGTAACACGATGGCAGATCCATCAGTGGACACAATAATTTCTCTAATCCCGAATTTCGATGGGAAAAAGTTAAGTGATTGCGAGTATTTTCTCAGACAATTTGAGGACTTAACTAAACAAATATTAAAAGACGATGCGAAGCTGACAATTTTGAAAGCAAAATTGTCGGGTACTGCGAGAGAGAAACTCTCACAAAATAAATCGCTTATAGAAGAGAAAAACTACAACGAATTCAAAAAGAAATTGTTAGATTTATTTAAAATCAAGAAATCATTTACGCAGGTACACACTGAATTTTTCAATCTGAAACAGAAACCGGGACAAGACTTAACAAGTTTTATTAGCGAATTCAAAAACGCAGCGTCTCTTTATATAGAGAAAAGCCATACAGAAGTTGATCCGAACGGAAACGGGAAATTTTTGGACTTAGTAAGATTGACACGATTTTTGGATGCGATTAGACCGGATTTAAGTATGGATTTAAGGAAAACCTTTCCCGATAATTTTGAGGATGCTTGCAAAACAGCAATTAAATTAGAAGAGGCGTACAATAATATAGGGGCAGAACAGGTAAATACTATAACAGCTAACAATGAATCGCAACTTTTTGAGAAGTTATTGAAATTAAATGTAGAAACTGCGGAGCAGATTAATAATTTATCAAAAGAAATAAATAACATAAAATTGGGAACAATCGGAAAAAGAGAGGAAGTCGAAAAATTTTGTAATATCTGCAAGAAGGGGTCACACAATGAGGATAGTTGTTGGTATAATAAAGCTAATAAAAACACCAACCAGAATTATAGGCATAGATTTGTAAACAATAGGGGTAATTACAGAGCAAATTACAAGAATTATAACCAGTATGAAAGACACGATTCTCACAATGCATTTCCGGAGGGTAATATTTACTATAATCATGTACCAAATGCTCAACCTTTTCCACCCCCACCACAACAACATTACAACACGCCGTATACTTATTATCAACCTGACTTTAATAATTATGATGCACAGGGGTATTACACTCAACAGAGAGGAAATTATAGAGGTGCACAGAGGAATAACTATCGCAATAAATATACGGACTCTAGGGAAAACAGAGAAAATCATACGAACAGTAACAAGGATAGTAATCAAAGGGGTAAATTTCAGAGGGGCAATTATAAAAGATGCAAGCAGTACAAAGATAAGGATGCGGAAAACTAAATACGAGACTTGTAAATACAGATAAAGAAGACCCGAGCAAGTCTCACGATAGCGGGCATACTTTAAGGGATAAAACTATTGCAAGTGTACAGAACGATACAAATGAACTTCCTCTAATTAAATTTAAAATTAAAGATATTGTAATTAACAGCCTTTGTGACTCAGGCGCACAAGTGAGCCTGATCTCACCGCTTTTGTTTGAAAATTTAAAACAAGCAAATATAAAATTTAAATATTTGGGAAATCAAATTAAGATTCAAACACTTACAAATTCACTGATTACATTCAAACAGTGCATTAGAATGTCATTTAAATTACAGGACACTTTTGTAAAAGGAACTTTTTATGTTACAAATAAAGATTTTGGCCGCAAATATCAATTATTACTAGGGTACGATTTCTTAAAAGAAAATCAAATGGTTCTAGATTTTGAAGAGAAGTATCTTAAATTCAAAGGAAGAAAAATGGCATTAAACATCAAAGATTCGGAGGACACTGGGGAAGTAAATACATTAATTACAGAACAAAACACAAGGACTAAAAAATACAGAAAACCTACAAAGGGGAAAATGTTTGCAAAAACGGTAGGCCATAATATTATAAACCCAGGGGAGAAAAAATTTGTAAAATTAGAATGCCCCATAAAATTAAAGGAAAATCAAACATTTATCCTAGAACCAATACAGCACAAAAATAAAATTTTCTATGAAAGATCTATCCATGACACCCCAAATAACAGAAAAATAAATATTTTAATTAAAAATATTACTAATAACAAGATACATTTAGAAACAGGTATGAACATCGGGCAAATTTTCACTAATTTGGAATACAAACGAGATAAATCTATAGACAATATTGAGCAAGGGAGAATTTTTGAGGTCAATGCAGTAAATTTGGAAGATGTACATAAATTAAGAGAGGCAGAGATAAATGAGGAAGATTTTGATCTTAATCATTTACCATCGGATGTACAGGATTCGTTCAAACAAATTCTTTTAAAACATGTACACGCTTTTTCGAAATCCTATCAAACTTTAGGTCAATGCTCACTGGTGACACCAAAGTTTACACTTAACCACGACTATCCTATTCAAACAAAACCCTATAAAGTGCCACAAGCAGTGAAGCAATATGCAAAGACAGAGATAAGAAAATTATTAGAAGCGAAAATCATCGAGGAATCGGACTCTAATTACGCATTTCCTGTCATTTTTGTAAGAAAAAAAGCTGATAGCAAAAACAATCCTAAATTTCGAATGGCGGTAGATTACCGGCTGCTAAATCAGATTTTAGAGCCATATTCCTATCCGATTCCAGATATTAAAGAAATTTTACAGAATATTAGTGGGAAGAAGTACTATATAGTATTGGACTTACACAGTGCTTTCTTCCAAATTAATTTACGACCTGAAGATAGCCAAAAACTATCGTTTATCACAGAAAATGGTAAATTTCGACCTCTGAGACTTGCGTTCGGAACTCGAAATTCGAGCGCCTATTTCGCTGAACTGATAAATAAGGTATTGGGTCATTTTAACAAGCATCAGGTAGCCTACTTTATTGATGATGTTTTAATAGGGGCTGACACTATATCAGAATTATTAAGAATTTTGGAAGAAGTGTTACAGGCGCTAATCCAACATAATCTAACAATTGAGCCATCCAAGATGCAAATATGTAAAGAAAAAATAGAATTTCTTGGTTTTCAAATTCACAAGCACGGCTATTCACCATCCACAAGGAATATAGATAAAATTAAAAGTTTAGTAAGACCTAAAACAAAAAAAGGAGTAAGGTCACTCTTAGGTTTGGCTAACTACTTTAGAACACTTATTCCAAAATATGCGGAAATAGTAAACCCATTAGTTAATCTTACTAAAGATAAAATTAAATTTAAATGGGATGAAAATACTGAAATGGCCTTTAAGAAAATCCAAGATGAAATTATAAACAACCCAACATTACATCCTCCTGATTACACCAAACAATTTACTTTAATCACAGACGGCTCAAAAATTGCAATTTCAGCGGTACTGGCGCAGGAAATTGAAGGAAAATTACAACCTATTGAATTTTTTGGGAGAAAATTACGGGAACCGGAAAAGAATTACCCGAGCTTGAAATTCGAATTATTAGCGGTTCATGAAGCGGTGTTACACTTCAGAACTATGTTGGAAGGCAGACACTTCAAGATTCTCACCGATTCCA
Source organism: Maratus michaelseni (assembly GCA_963931845.1). Taxonomy (NCBI): domain Eukaryota; kingdom Metazoa; phylum Arthropoda; class Arachnida; order Araneae; family Salticidae; genus Maratus; species Maratus michaelseni. Next base: position 108,749,877 of record OZ007597.1, on the reverse strand, counting down.
AGGCTCTCACGGAAAATTTACATCTAGAGAATCAGTCCGATTTGGTTAAAAGATGGGTGATAAATCTCAGCGATTTCTCTTATGAATTCGATCACATTAAAGGGGACACCAACCCAGCGGACTATATTTCGCGAAATATAAATAATATTATTACGGATACAAATTTACACAATAATTTATTTTCCGTTAATCCCGCATTATCTAATGAGAATATTAAACAACATCAATATTCAGACGAGAAATTAAGCAAAATAATTCAGAAAATAGAACAAGGTAAAGAAAACAGAAATACCAAAAGGTATACTTTAAATGAAGAGAAGATGCTAATTTTAAAACCGGGGAAACAGAAAACAGAACCAATTATAGCGCCGGATGCTTTAAAGATTGCTTTGATGGAAGAAGTGCACAAACCGCATTTTGGTTTTGACAAAACCTATGAAGCCATGAAAAGTAGAATATTTTGGCACGGGATGTATACAGATATTCGAACTTATTGTGCCAATTGTGTACCATGTAACACCGCAAAGCCACATAAAAAAATGAAAGTGCCTATTCAAAAAATGGTTAAGGACCATGAGATAGGGAGTGTATTACATGCGGATATCGTCGGAAAGCTTCCACTTACACTTCGCAAGAATAAATTTATTCTCACGATTATGGATTCTACTTCAAGATTCCTAGAAGCCATACCTATTCGCAATGTCGAGTCCCAGACTATTCTCAATGTCTTTAATAAATACTTCAGTTATTTTGGATTGCCAAAACAGTTAAAATTAGATAATGGGCCCTATTTTAGGGGAGCGGTATTCAAAGAGTACATGCGTGCTCTAAACATTGAAATTCGCTTCAGTTCAGTTTACAGAGCCCAAGGAAATGGACTGATAGAAGTCGTGAATCGAATACTGAAAGGATCACTGACAGCCATGGCACAAAGTTCCTTACAATGGGACATTCGCCTAGAGTTTTTCAAACTCCAATACAATATGGCGAAGCACAGAGCGACGGGATTTTCACCCGCCTTCCTTTTTTTTGGAAGAAATTTACGCACTCCTTTTACTGCACACATGCCAACAGAACAAATTCACACTCAGACATATGTCAAAAACCGAATGGACCACATGCAGGAGGTTAGACTGCAAGCGTTGGCACAGCAGGAGAAAATGATGGCTGAATATGTGACAGAGGACGACCTTGATAAAATAAAAACACTTGAACTAGGACAACAAGTTTACCTTAAGTCCATTAACCCTACTGTTTTACAAAAAAAATTTGAAGGCCCATTTAAGGTGGTTCGAAAAGTGCGAAATAACAATTATATTTTACAAGATGTAACGGAAGAAAGTAAAGGAACTATAAAAAGGCACATTGACAGACTCTGGGCACCAAAGCATGCTGACAGGTGCAAAACAGAGGAGTCAAGCTCATCAGAGGAAGAATAGTGGGAATAAAATACCATTAAAAAGGGGTCGTAAGATGTTACGGTTACAGAAAGACTAATAGCTTAAACAGTTTATGGAAAAAAATTTTTAGTTGCGGTTGGCAGAATTCTACTAACTGTCAAATTTAAATATTCTCAAAACAGCGATGGCATACTCAACTAGGGTTGAAAAAAAAAAATAAATAAATAAATAAGTACAATAAAATAACATAAAATAAGATATCCCTGGCACATTTTTCAAATTTTGATAAGAGATAATTTCATAGTAAAAGCGACCCAAGGTATCACAAACAATAATAAAAAAAAAAACAAAGAAAATCACATAATCAATTGAATAAATATTTGGATAAAGACAAATAAGCAAATAAGGCTAGGTTACGCAGGGCAATAAAATCTCTGAGGCGGTGTGAAAGATTTTGGTGACGTACCAGGTAGGCGCGGAGTGGGGATTTGTTTATCAACAAACATCCCCAGTTGCCATGTCAACAAGCAGTGCGGACAACTTCGCGGAAGGAAGGGTCAGTAAAGATAAAAATAAATAAATAAAAATAGATAAATGAGGGTATCACTTACTCTGATGATGTCTTCTTCGCGAGGGTGCACTCTTTGGGTGTGTGTCTATTCCTTGGGGGATAATCCAGGCGTCCCTGACACACACCATTTTTTTTCCTTATCACACCAAAATAAATAAAAAAATATTTAAATTCACAAACACACACCGGGGGGGAGTTTTCCATAGGCGTCCCCCGGTCTTTTCCTGTTGACACTGAGACATTTTTCCTCCAGGGGCGTGAAACGGTAGCAGTTGGTTCCCAGCTCGTCCGCTTGGTCAGGTTGGCAGGGGCCACATCATAAAAAGAAAAAAAAACGAAATCAGTAAACAGATAAACAAATATCGAACATTCGTTTTTCATGGTATCATTTTGTTTTAATTTCGTGTTTATTTTGGAAAATTTAGATAACGATTTTAAACTCTTAGAGAACGATAAAATAATAATAGTAATAATAATAATAATAATAATAATAAGACGAAAGGAAATAATTCAGTTAATTAATTAAGTGATAATGATAATAATGACAGAATTTATTTTCTTGTTTCTATAAATTAAGGATCACTTTTCAAAAGACTGCATGAAATTGGGAAATGAATCGGTCAAAAGATCATTTCATTCACATTTGCATGGTAAAGCCAAGCCGTTAAAAAAAAAAAAAAAAAAAAAAAAAAAAAATTAATTAACTAATTAATTAATTAAGTTACATTATGTTTTTTTAATTTAACTAAACAATTTGGATTTAACATTTAAGCTCATTAACTAATTCGTTAAGCTGAGTTTAAAAAAAAAAAAATAAAAATAAAAATTAATAATAATGAATAATAAGGTATATATACATATAATTCCAGCTGTGTAAAATTTTTTTAATTACTAGGATGCTAATTGCATATTAAGTTCCAACACTAATTGGAAATTTTTGCGGGCAAAAGTTTCTTAACTGCAGTAATTGGTGGCGGGCAATTAATATGTAATTAAAAACAATAATAATAAATAAATAAATAAATAAAAGTTTTTTTTTTTTTTCCATTTAAGTTAGGTTAAATGTTCTAAGATGTTATTTATTAATAAGTAGATCGGTAGTAAAAAAAAAAAAAAAAAAAAAAAGGAAAGAAATAATAATACAAAAAAAAAAAATAATAAGATTAATAATTATTATAATGATTAATAAATAAATAAATAAATTTTATCGGTTTTAATATATTCAAACTTTTTTTTTTTAAATAAGCATTTGGAGATAATCTTAAAAGTTGTCAATGATTCAGAGGCTTTTAAGTACTATGCATTTCAACGTGGGCTGCTCATCTAAAGGGGAAACGAAATTGATAAGATTCCCATATGCATATTTATGAAATTAATTCGATAACTGATTTTAGGAAATAAATGTATGGCATTCCGGTAGTGGACATATACCATTTAATAATCATTTAGCGTGGAGATGACTTAGTTCACACGATCTTGTAGGCTTGAAATCATTTTTTTTTCCCTCCTTCTCGCTAAGTGTGTGTAATTATAAGGCCGTGATTAGATGATAATAACCTTTAATGGAATATTTGTTTTATATAAAGATGGTAATTTGGTAACATATTTAACGGGAAATGGATTTTTGTCTTAATATTAAATTGCATGAAAGACCACGTGCATGTTATTTGGTGGATCTCAATTTACGGGTCAAGACGAAGGGTAGTTTAAACAATTGGCTTATAGTCATAATTAAGCTTTTAATATATATCAAAAAAATTATATATATAGATATAAATATCATTAAATAAATAAATAATGAGAAAAATAACTCGTAAACTTACATCATAATTCACAGCCATACTCCATGTGACGGGCCAAATCAGCAAGGTACATCTGGGGTGAGTTGAGGTGTTATGCATACCGAGGGATCGCAAACGCTATTCACCTGCAGGGTTGAAAAAAAAAAAAAAAAAAAAGGGTGCGTTCAGGTGGCGTGTTAGAAACGCATTATCCCAGGTAAGGAAGCATTTAGGTGTTGAACCGGTCGTGGTATGGGATTAGGCCAGCATTTTCAGGTGTACGAGGAAGGAATGAATCACCTGTTCAGTAGGGCTACATGATTGACAGAAACGGGGTGAGTGTTTGACCTGAGGTCACGCAGCTTTCCGATTCTTATCATTGAGTAGAAGTTTTTTTTTTTTCTTCTTTCTGTCGGGCAAAAAAAAAATGAACAGTGACAGAACGGGGAGTTATTATTTTCAACATATTAGAATTAACATGAGAATTTTTACGCTTAGGCGTTTAAAAAAAAAAAAAAAGAAAAAGAAAAGGAAATAGAGAAATAAATAAATAAATAAATAAAAATAAAATAGGAAAGAAGGGAAAATTATTAAAGAAAAATTTCATTTTTTTTTCTTTTTATTCATTCTTTGTTGTTTAATAATTCGAAAGAATTGTATGTATATAATAAAATTACAACAATCATATGAATGGACAATACAAATGGTAACTGAATTAATCCATAAAATTGGGTCAAGTAATAGATGAATATCATAAAGTTACAACATCATGAATGTGTCATGTTTTCAGATTGCTAGGACTGTTTTTGTGTCCATCTAAAATATTTGTCTGTTTGCATTTATTAATTAGATATAGTGCTAAATTCATTCATTAATATGTGTAAATATTGTAAAGTGGAAGACATGCCATTTCATCGAACTCAGAAGAGTATTGCTATTATATATATATATATATATAGGTATATATATGTATGTATAGATTTACATTCGTTCCTTTTGGTTTGTTTTGGCCTAATTTTGGGTTTCAATTTTAGTAGCACTAGATATAATTAAATAATTTAAAAAAAAAAAAAAAAAAGAAAATCTGAGAATGTGGATGTACAGTTTTATATTGGATTAAACTCTTTGCTCTATATAAATATGTATATATATATACATATTTTGAATGTATACTCATTATCATAATTTTTCTCTCAGGTATCTTACATATTCAGTTATGTATGTGTAATTGTAAGATTTTGCCTGAATTGGGTTTTATATATTGTATGATGCATGTATTGTGTTAAAAATAATTATCAAGAATCATTGTAAAGTTGAATACTGATCCTTACATATCACAGTGTATTATATCTTTTTGTTTTGTATGGTCTGTTTGGCTATTTAGATATTTTAAATTTGGTGAGTGCTCTATCTTAGACACACCGGTTATATTTAACCACAAAATTTAAAATTTTTGTACTAATGATAATATTTTATCTCTAAATTGTTTGGGAATACTTAGGAAATGTGTACATATATGAACTGTTCTTTATTAAAGTCACACAAGTAATTTACAAATGAACATTTTCCTCTGCATGAACTTTAGTCTACAATATGATTCTGTATAGATGAACGTGGACTGATATCATCTATGTGATCTATAGATTATCTGCAATGGTGATGGACTTCTTGGGTATGCAATGCTAAAGAAAACTGGACGTTTTCTTTCTTTTAGTACGGGGGGAAAGATAATGTAAGGAAAGTACATTATCGGGACTTTCCCATAAGTCGCCTCAGTTGAAAGATTTAGGATGGCAAATTTATGACCAGAGACTCGCTGGCGACAATTTTAAGCCATAAAAGTCAAATAAGAAGAACTTTGATTTAAGTTGGTCTGGGAGATAATATCAAAGAACACACACATCGTTCCGAGAAAAAAAACAACACGCTACAGCAACAACTGATGCATAGCCATTGGTTGGGGTTGGTAAGGAGGAGGTGAAACTGACCCTCTGTTATGCAAATTTCAGTTAAAACGGGAGATCAACTACCCAATGAAAGAAAAGAAGGATGGGCTTAAAGCACTGTCATGCAAATTTTGGGCAGAACAAAGTACGGCCCACCGAGGTCATGAAAAAGCAGTTGTGAAAAAGAATGAAAACAGAACATCACATCGATATCAGAAGCGAAAGTGTGAGGTGATATAAAATGACGCGATGAATTTTGTGCGGTCCGAAAGAGGAAAATATATGTAAGTGGCAATTCTGATGGTAAGAAAGCAGCGAACCCGAACAACATATATGGAGAGTGGTGAAGTTGCGCTAAGTTTTGTGAAATGAACATTTTCAATAAGCGCAGCGCTATTTAGTTAGCGGAAAGTGTGCTCTGATACAAAGAGAAACCTTCTTCAATCAATGTGTATAGGTAAATATGACTCTGACCTAAGTAATTCCCCAGTTTGTTTGATTTTATCAAAATATTATAAGAGAAGCTGGTAGTGTGACCTTAGTCACAAATGGAAGTCAGTATTTTAATTGTAAACAAATAATGTTGTCAAAGATCAATTTAAATATAAATACAAACAAATATAAGTATCCTTTGCAAGGATCAAAGTGTTAATGCCAACATTATAGGAGAAATTTTGTTAGGAAATTAAATCAGATGTGTTCTGATAAATCCTTTTTTTTTCTTGATATAACTGTAAATATTGTAAATAAATAATAGTGTTAATTATTTGGAGTCTTCTCATTTAAATTATCTAGTATGTGTTTGTTTATTTAGATTTCCACTTTAAAAGTCAGCTAGGGGCAAGAATGATCATTCTCAAAAAGGGTAATGGGCTACTACGAAATTACACAACGCGATGGGGGAACATATCCAAAATTTAATCTCTAAGGTTCCTTTTATTATTATTATCTTGGTAAATTAAATTAATTTATTCTATTAGCCAACCCCAGAGAAACCTTTATGTACTTAATTCTAAGCTGTAATTTTGATCAACTTGTCCCAGCAAAAGGGTTATGTTGGAATGGGCAGCAATTAGAAGGGAAATTAAAGAATAAAAGAATCTTAAATAAATAATATAACTGAGCCATGCATATTTCTCTTCAACAAACTTGATTGGTAATTAGGTGTTTGTCGTATTACGGAAGGTTCATACATCAAACAATTGTAATTGAAAAAAAAAACTTGGACATTTTTTAACATTTTCATATAGGGTGAAACCCGCAGTTATTGACACCTAACCTGTAACTGACACTTGAGCAAAAATCTAACGCAAATACGCATTTTGTTGTAAAATTCTGCAAAGTAATGTCAGCTAGTGGTAAATGAGACACTTATTTTTATTTTGGAGTCAATTTATTCACCACTGGAAGGTCAAGAACATGTTCAATGAGGAAGAAACTTTTGAGAATACAAAACGTGCCATTTTGAACTTTGAAGCAACCATCTTATTTCTAAAATTAAGAAAGTGTTTTTCTAATCTATTTGTAATGCAACCATCCTAAACTTTTTTCTTAAAGTTATACTTGTAGAAATTTGTTTAAAGATGCATGTGATATCTTAGGGCCATGATTTAGGGTTTATAGTTATTTAATTTAGCTTAATGGGGGTATTGAATTGGTTATATTAAAGAAAGTTGAAATATATTATTTGAACTGTTTAAAAATGCATAATAATAAATTAAATTTATCTTGTAGAAAACATCATTAAAATTTAAGTTGTTTTACCAGTGTTCCGACACCCAGGGTGGAAAATCGAAAATCCATTTTTGTAGCAGGTTTGGAGCAAGTCAAATTGCAATTTTTAAGCAGTAAATGCCAGTTTTTGAGCACGTCAATTACAGTTTTGGAGCAGTAAATGCCACTTTTGGAGCACGTCAATTACAATTTTGGAGTGGGTTAATTACATTTTGTAGCAGCTCCAAATTAAAAGCAAATATGCTTTGTTAATGAACTTTTCTTTAACATAGTGCATATATACAATTTCAACAGTATAAAATGTAATAAATGTTAAAACAAGAAAAAAAATTATATACTTAGAGAGTTTCAAAATTTGTAGTAATATGACTATAACAGATGAATTAACTTTCCACATTCCAATAATACATAATAAATATACCATATTCTGACAACAAATATTTTACACCCTTTTAGAAATAAAAAAATAATTCGACTTATCTAACACTTTAGGAAAAGATTAAAAAAAACTTTTAAGAAAGCATTTAAATTAAAAACAGAATGTAACAAGTTAAATATGTTTACTTACAATAGTTATTGCATATTTTTGGCAAATGACAAACATTTGATAGTAAATTTAAATAACTCAAGTGATACCTGTAACTGTGAGTAATCACTAGACTGCACAGTGGTTTTCTTTTAAAAAAGTAGTACATGTCAATAAGACACATTTTAAAATCGTGGCCAAATGCATTGTGGACTTTGTGAAGAGTGCATGCTTCTATATCAACAGTATTATTGTTGATTCCATGCAATTTGTTTTTTACAATCTTCGTGACATTCAGTCCACTGCTAAAGAACGACAGCAACCAATCTTTTGGCTAATTGGCTAAAGCACACTTTATAATAATAACAAATCTTCTGATTTGGAGTCTCATAATACAGGAGTAGAAAATAAAAAAAAATGTTTTGTATCAGAATAAATTGCAGTTTTGTATCAGAATTTAATGGTTTTGTAGTAGAACAAACTTATGTTTTAGCATTGAAATCAAATAGCACTTTCTATTTTTCAATAAAAACAAAGATTATTTTTTATAATGTTATGAAAGTGGGCATTTTTAACTCAATTTTAGGATGCTACAGTTCTGTAAAGGTCTTTATGCCTCAAAAATCACTTATAGCATAAGATGTAACATTTAACAAAAACTGCTATTCAATTTCAAATTACTTCAGCAGTCATGCCTTACCAATTTCATGCTTTTACATCTAAAAATAGTTTGTAGATTTGTCAGAAATTTCTGCATTGTTGAGGGGGTAAAAATATTTTGTTTGAGAGCAGTCTTAATGTTGCATATCTTTTCAAAAATGCTTACTTTTGATAGATGGTACATCAGCTGTGTTTTGGAGTAATCATCCTCTTTGGATTAAGATATGTTATATTATAAAAACTGAAATGTAAGACAATGATTATGTAGTATAATCCATTATTCAGTTAAAGATAACTTTTAAACTTAAATGATGCTGTATATCTTAGCTACATGCATCATAGCAGTGTGTTGCCAAACCTATACAAAGTTAATGAAGTTTTTTTTTTATTATTATTCTAATTTTTTAGATTAAGAAATTTCCATTTTTAGAGCAGATTGGAGCAGAATTTTAAAAAATTGTTATTTTTGGAGCAGAATGTAGCAGGAAATCAAAATTGGAGCAGTTCGGAGCAATTGGAGCAGATTTTCCACCCCTGGACACCAGATGTCAGTTACTGGTTCATAAATGTCAGTTATTTGATATCTGCATTACTAATAATGCAGTACTAAATATTACTGCTATATACTCTTACTATATACTCTGCATTTCTAATAATGCAGTACAGCTTACTAAATCCCACTTTTTATAATAAATATTAATGTATTTTGTTCTTATAAAATAACACATAATTAAAAAAAATAAAGCATTTTAATCTTTTAAAATAAAGTGTCAGTCACTGGTTCACTTTGTGTCAGTAATTGATTTTTCAAAATAGGGATGGTGTCAGTTACTGGAGTTTTGACCATATTTATGAATAAAATAAATATTTAATAATAAAATGTATAATTTTTCAAAATTTTGCCAACAATAATTTTTTAATATATCACTACTATCTTTTCAAAGCCAAAAGTAAGTATAAAATAGATTTAAATTTTTGTAATAGTGATTTGAGCAAGAAAGAATCCTTAAAGTGTCCAGTTACTAGGGGTGTCACCGTATCATTACAATATGTGTAATAGTTATGAAAATATAAATTTTAAAAATGCGGTTATTCATTTACACTACCCCTGTATTATGCCATGTACATATGCAGGGTGTATCTAAATTCATGGTCAGAACTATAAGGGGTGATAATAAATGTGAAGACAAGCAAGTTTTGTATAGGAAAACAGGGTCTCAATTCACATATTAAATCAAAAACATAGGGTATAACAAAACAAAAATTAGACAAGGACAAGCGAATCAATACTTTTTCTGCATTGTAAAATTAAGAACCACACTTACTTTCATACGTTTCATTTAGAGGCTTGTTCAAGGTATCCAGGGAAGCTATTGAGCAGGAAAGTGTCAAAATTCCTTCTGGCAGAAGCTGATGCTTTCTTTCTTCTAGTTCCGCTCCCAGTATAAACTCCGAGGTCCCGAAACTATTTTCTGAATAGCTGAAGTTCTTAGTTAGAATGCATCTGGTTTCTGTAGTTCCATCACTCTTCCTTATACCGAATTTAAATATTGCTGGAATATGTTTTTCATATATGGACGAAGGAAGGTAGGATAGAATTGAAGTTCTTTGTACGGACGTATACAGAAACAACCGTATTTTCTTTAAAGAATAACATGTCATTTGAAGCTCCCAGTCAACGGACGACCAAGTGAATGCAGGGCTTATTTTTGGAGACTGTGATGTTGGTGATAAAAATTTTTTAATTTCCCAACTAACCTCCACTTCGAATTCCGTTTCATGACACTTTTTCAGGACTCCAGTGGTCATTGTTGCAGTGTAGATATTGAACAGTTTTATATTTAAACGTTAATCAAAGATCTTTAATGAGGTGCCAAAAAAGAAAAACTAAGCAAAATCTGTAAAGATAAACAGAAATTAATACACATATATATATACAGTGAAACTTCCATTTAGCGAAGTCTCATCGTTACACTTAAAAACTTCGTTATGAAGAAAATTCGTTAAATAGAAATCAACTTAAATTCAGGAAATTTTTCCTTCAGATATGACAAAAAGGTAATGGATTCAAAAGTATTTGATTCCGTTTCAATTTTGAAGCAATCTTTTACAAAAAAGTTGTGTACGGTCGATGAAATCACGTCATATTCCAAAGCTTTCATCAGCTCTGATACACAGATTCTCAAACTAATGTTTTTACTACATTGTCTTTTTTCCATAATGTATTTCAAGATTTTGTATTATTCCTTAGACTAATGGCTGAAGTTTAGAAGTTTTATTAGCAGGAACAAAAATAACTTTGATGTTCTGCGATTTGCATTTTGAAGCACCTTCTTGTGGATGTACAAAGCAATTGTCTATCAGCAGTGGAAGGTCAGAATGATAAATATGTCTCTAATTGATATTTTTGGTCCAATGCATCTGGCGCCATTGCGTCACTGCATCCTCTAAATCATTGAATGTAAAAAGGGGATTTTGACTTCCCCCAACTGTCAGCGCTGGAGTCTCGGTGTGGGAGAGTGGTGATAGCAAGTGTTTTTCTTAGTGCGAAAAAAAAATCGTTTTCTTTAGAACCAAGCAGAATGGAAATTATTTAAATGTGTTCATTTTCATACAATCCGCTGAAATAAATTCGCATATCCATCGCAGCAGCAACCTCTTCGTTTGAATTCTGTACACGTACAAAAGTGAAATAAACTTCGTTATATAGAATATATTTTTCGTAATATGGAGATTAATTTACATGTTAATGGTGTTCAAAGTCAAAGTTCTGCAGAAAATTTCGTTAAATAGGGACTTCGTTAAAGGGAAGTTCCACTGTATATATATATATAAACAATTCAATAATGTAAAATTCATAAAGTGAAATAAGTGAAGAAATAAATAAAAATACGCAGAGAAAAAAAAAATTCCTGTATGCAGAATGTGAAAATATTACAAAAGGCAAATGGAAACTCATATTGCGAAACACGTTATCATGGACAATATTATACAATATAAGTAAATCGTAATTGATTTATGTTTAAGTAAAGTAAGCCTAAGCAGAATTTACCCTATTCAAATTGCCCGATGAAGCACGATACCACAGAAGAAAATTGAATAAAACTGTACAAATATTGAAAAACAAAACATAAAAAGATGCAAAATGAATTTTAAGGAAATATTAATTTTTCTTGATATTTAAAGTTAAATCATCGGATCTTATACTTCCGAAGATGTTAAACTACATATATTAGTTAACGCAGTGTTGAATTCAAGGGGTATTCCGAAGGGGGGGGGGGGGTGCATTTTCCTCCAGCGCATTGAAATGTCCTCTTTGGAATATTTAAGATATTATGCTTTTAATAGTAAAAAGGTGCAATTTCCCTCTGGAACTTTATAACGTCCTACCGGAGCCACAGATATCCCTCTCGGAGAAAAATGTCTGAATCCAACACTGAGATAATATTACTAGAAATGAAAAAGTTTAGACTTTCTTTTAAAAAGGAACAACATATTTTCTTTTTATTCTGTCTTGAATATTTAATTAAAATAGCTTAATGCTTAAATGAGATGCGCACTCTTTGCATACAAAAACTAAGTTGAGTTAAATAAAAGTGTAAAAATGTTCTTGGCAGCATATTACAAGCACTTATTATTGAGTTCCAAAATTTTACCCCTCCTTGGATTTTTTTTTTTTTTTTCTGCAGGCTTCCCATGGGATGAAACCAAATTTACATGAGCTTTTCAAGATATACTTTTCTTTTTCGTTTTAGTACATTCTATAAAAATTTCACCAGCATAAAAAAAAGAGAAATACAAATTTGGCGGCAGTTGGCGCCCTTTTTATCCAATTTCACCACCGCCCCCTTTTTCAGGTCAGTACGACCCCGGCACACACATTACATAACTACAAATACATTTAAAGGCTATTTGCAGACAATAAGAATAATGAAAAAGGGGGTGCTAACGCATAGACCTTTACGATTTGTGGTGTTCCCTTCTAGAGTTTATCATCTGAAATACACACTATAATTTTAAACAACTTTATCTAAGGAACTGACGCAATAAATTGAATTATAAGTCTAATGATTCAATATTTAAAGACAAAAGGATAATTATCATCAATACAATTTGAGAAACTGCAGAAAAGAAGTTCTCTTCCTTATCAGCTTTATAAAAAACATAATCATTTTAGTACATGTAGACGGTCTCTTCTTTAAACATTGTTTTACGGGCTCTGCAATAAAAGTTTTCCAGATATTTTTTTTATCCTACGTAGGATATCCGATTTTACACCTCTAGGAAGATGATCAGAAAGCAAGTTATAAAATTGCAGCTACAAATGTCACCATTAGTTTTATTGTGAGACATAAATCCTTATAAAGTATAATACAAACAATAATATAAAAGTTTCCATAACTTTAAACGAATTCAAATTTTAAAATTTTAGAATCTAGCAAACATCAAAACAAAAAGAAAAATCACGGGACAAGCATAGATTAGGAAGCATTTTCCAACACATTCAGAATACTGTAACAAAATTTCACCGTTTAATAACTTAAAAGATTGCGTCCAAGTAAACAATTAGGAAAACGCATAACACAATTGGAAATCCAATTTCAACAATTACCATCTATAGTTGAAAAAATATCGGAATTCTTTTGTGCAGCTCTGTATATTACCTACATATTTGTATATATATTATATTACATAGTATGACAAATTTCAATGAGTTATGAAACGCAGTCGCATTTTTTTTTTGGTGATGCCCTGTATATGATCTATAGAATATATACACACCAGAGATATGCACTTGAAAACACAGTTCTAGCAATTATTGCTCATATACAGTACTGTAACCGAATTCTTTTGTATGTCCCTGTAAATGTAATGAACGATGAAGACTATTCCCATCACATTCTATATTAAGCATCTTGTAATAAACCCCAGTCCTATATATTAATTTCAATATTTTTGAAATTGTGTAACATAATTAAAGTACATTATAAGCGCGCTTTTTTCCCATAGATCATAATATAAACAGCATTCTTTTGAGTGCTTATGTAAAATTTGACCCATTTTCTTGTAGCAAAATTGAGCACTACACGCTGGAATTAACTTAAATATTCTGTATCATTAGCGAATATTGCTTATAAAATTAAGCATTGCTCTTCATCGTACGAGGGCTTTTGTAACGCACTTCTGTAAAAAAAAAAAAAAAAAAAAAAAAAAGTTGGAAATTGTACGTTAAACGTGACATATGAGGTGCGTTCGTTTTATAACTAGTTTCACAATGTAAAAAAATCATCCTTATTATTTCAGTGAAATGAATTATATTCGTCTGCTAGGAACGAAATGAGCATGCTTTTTTATTATATTATTATTACGTATGCCACGTTTACAAATGCGAATTTCTTTTCTACACCTGACAGCGCTGCAAAATTCACCATGGAGATCTTGCTTTGCGACTGATTACCTTCATGGTTTAATATTTTTATGACTCATAATGAACGAATCTCCTGTGTTTATTTACTCTAATGGATTGAGATATTCGGCTGTTAACCTAATTTCCACTGAAGTTATCTCAGAATCTATACATTTTTTAATGTAACTCCTTTGTCAAGCAAACAATTTTTTTGAACGATCGTTCTAAAAATGCAACTGATATTCAATTTTATTCGAAGAAATAATTTTGATTGAAAGTGGCCGCCTGCATATGAAAAAAAAGTGGTTTGCCCGTATTTGTTTTCCTCAGTCACGTGACTTGCGCTTTTATTATACAGATTACGTACGATAGGATTTAATAGAATAAAGAAAACTTTTATTAATATCTTTTTAAGTTTTGATTCGATTTTCATAAAATTTGAAATGACTCGACAAAATTCTGCAACGATAATATATATTAAATTTCAAACCATTTGGTTGGGCAGTTTTTGCGCTGTTATATGCGGACAGACGGACGGACCAGACGACGACTATAGGCGCTACGTACTTATATAATTAAGAACGCACCTAAAAAAAAAATCTTAATCTTTACTTTAAAAAAAATCTACATTTACCTTTTTTATCAGTCGGGCAACCTTTCAAAAAAGTGCAAAAAGAAAATTTTTGCAATTCAAACACATCATAAAATTTTGAGTTATTTTTTTAAATCATTGTTCGTTTCTAAAAAAAATAAACAGAATAATTTTAGGAATTTTCATTAAAAATTAATTTAATAAACATATCTGACCAATCAACTAACAGAGAAATAAATAACTAAAATTCCAAAAATATATTTGAACAATAAGTAATGAATGGGACTCTTTATGAAAACATTTTTCCATGAAAACTTTCTACACGAGAAACCAGGGCAAATGTACAAAGGGAACTGAGCATTTTTTTTTTACCCCTCATTTTAAACGTCCGAACACTAAAGTAAAAGATTATACTTCAGCAGGGGTCTGTCCAGATTTTTTTACAGGGTCCTGCTTTTGTGAAAAGCTTTTTATATTTGTGAAAAATCTAATCATAATTTTGTGAATTTGAAATAGTCGTTACATTCAGGTTCTTGTTTATGTATTTTTAAGAAGATATATGGATATAAAATACATATATTTTTTTTATATATGTAAAAGTGACAGGTCAGATTTTACTTTTAAATGATTAATTTGTGAAATGTTTGGTTTAAAGATAGAAAAAATTTGTGAAAAACCTATTTTTAAGAGACAGAATTTTGTGAAGGGTCCTATTTTGAAATGAAAAATTTTGTGAAGAGTCCTTTACAGGACCCAATTTTTTCCTAAACAGATCCCTGTTCAGTATTAAAACATTTTCAATCTTAGTTTAGCGTCTTTAATTTAATAACATTCCATTTAGACCAGGGTTGGCAAGTTTTTGACACATGACGGTTTTTACCGGTTTTAACCATGGTTTTTACCGTCATGTCAAAAACCTCCTTGTCAAAAATGTCAAAAACTGTCAAAAACCCATTTTATAATAGTTTGTTTTAACATTTTTTTTTTCATTCTATCTTTAAAATTAAGTTGTTTTACATGAAATATTCAGTATCAGAAAGATTCTAAAGTATATTTATCCATCCAAGAAAAACAAAAAAGAATTGCATTAGAATAATACCTCTGTTAGAAGATCTCTACAATAATCTTAAGCTTGGAATAGTCTAAAAAAAATTAGATTTTTTGAAGAAATCCTGTAACCTATAAGTTATAGATTAAAGAATGTGTATAATTTCGGTACAATTTATTACATTGTTGAAAACAAAACTTTAAGATTCTACTTATTGAAGTGCAAATGAAAATCACCATAATTGCATTTATGAAATACATAAGATATGCATTAAAAAATATTATCTAAGAATATTCAAATTTATTCACTGCCACTCTAAGCTTAACATCTATTGTCATACAATGTAACAAAATTTTTGCATCTCTAAAATAATTTTAATGCACTTTATTAAAAATGTATATTGAATGTTATTAAATAATTACAATAACCTTTTATTATCATTTAATATTAATGTTAAATGCAATTAGTAGAATCTATATAAGTGAAGATTTTGACAAATATTGTTTTTTTCTTTTACTCTTGTATTTTTAAATCTTTCCCATATTAGGAAATGATCTTCTTTTAAATAAATTTAACAAATGTAATTGTAAATATTAATAATAACAAGAACAACAAGGTAAAATTAATCTAGAAATGTATTGTATGCTACACTTACACCATAAATTGGAGGACAATAAAAAATGATAGGTTTTTGACGGAATAAACCGGTAAAAACACGGTTTTTACCACTGTCATGTCAAAAACCAGTTTTTGACGTCAAAAACCCAACCCTGATTTAGACTTATTCGCAAATCGCATATTAACCCTTAACTGCTGCGATAAATATTGTTACATAGATACTATCAGCGGTTTCTAAAACCACTTGATCGAAAGATGAATAAAAGGCTCGATTAATTATTAACTCATAGGAAACTGTTTCTGTACCCAGAGATCAATTTAGGAAAATTTTGGGTCATTAAACACACCTTTCACAAAATGTTTCACCTTAAAACAGAATCCTTCTCAAAAATTCTTATCTTAAAACAAGACCCTTCACAAATTTTTTCAACCCAAAACAGGACCATATTTCACAAAACTTCTCCTCTTCTAAACTGAACCTTTCACAAATGTAATCAATTAAAAATAAAATCTGATCTGTCACAAAACAATTGAACTCATCAGCAGGCTAAGCTTTGGAATTAGTCTGCTGTCCGCCACCTTGTTTTTTTTTTTAATCAAAACATATTTGTTCTGTTTCTCATTTCCAAAATAATTTTCATCCATATTTACTTATTATAAACACGTTATTTAATTTTATTGGCTAATTTATTTATATTTAATAATAAAAGTTAAAATGTTTTGATTTAAAAAATGAGATGGCTGACTGCGGGTGATAAATCAAAATATTTGTTTTGTTTCTGACATAATCAAGTTAAATAGAAAACAGAATACTAATTTATTTATATTTAATAATAAAAGTTAAAATGTTTTGATTTTAAAAATGAGATGGCTGACCGCTGACGATAAATCAAAACATTTGTTTTGTTTCTGACATAATCAAGTTCATTTAAAACATTTTAACTTTTACTGTTTAATATAAATAAATTAGTCAATAAAATTAAATAACGTGTTTATAATAAGTAAATATGGATGAAAATTTATTTTGGAAGTGAGAAACAAAACAAGTATGTTTTGATTTAAAAAACAAGATGGCGGACAACAGGCTAATCCCACAAAATTATGACTAAAATTTTCACAAATCAGGGGTCGATGCAGGGAAAATTTGGGGCCTATTTAGGGTCCCTTCACAAAAATCTATTTAATAAATGGGCCCCTGCACAAAAATCTATTTAATAAAATGGGCCCCTTCACAAAAATCAATTTGATAAAATGGGCCCTTTCACAAAATTTCCATAAAAACTTACTATTTATTATTTATTCATTATTTTGTAATGTTTTAAAATGTGTAGTTTGTAAACAAAAAAGTTCACCAGAGAGGAAAACTTCAGCAAAAGGATTTTAATAAGTTTGTTTATAAATGCCTGGTTGAAATTTGATTAACTGGATTTCAACTTTCGTTACAAAATGTTATTTTCAGAAAAATATAATAAATTTCACAAAAATAACCTTTACTTTTCACAAAATGGGCCCCAAGAAAAAAAATCTGCATCGACCCCTGCAAATATAAAACAAAAACTTCACAATTTCACAAAAACAGAACTCTTTGAGAAAAATCTGGAAAGATCCCTAGTACCAAACTTTATGTATACAGGGTTATTATAATTAAAATTCATCTATTCAGAAGCCTCCAGCGATAGAACTAGGACTCCAATCGAAATACAATTTAAGCAGTCATAAAACTTCGTTCTAAAATGTCGAAAAGTGAAAAAAATTACCATTTTTTTCCCATTTTATATCTTAAAAAGTAAACATTATTACAGAAATACAATTTTTGAATGTGGTAATATATACATGTTTTCTTCTTTCATTTCATATTTTTTCAGATTATAATCGAGAACATTAATTGTTATACAATGCTGTGGCTAGAAGTGAATAATAGGGGGGGGGGGGGAATTTCAGAAAATATTACCAGCCAAGGATTCATTTTACCAGCCAGCAAGATGCAACGTACAGTTGAAAATCGTTCGGACAAAATGTACACTACTGCAAGAATAGTTAATTACTATTACTACAGTGCATTTTCATATTTTTTTCTATAAAATTTTAAAATATATACAACAGGGAAAAGCTTATTATAGGATAGAACATAGTACATTGTTTACATTGCATTAATTTAGAAAGTTATACAGCTAATGAGTAAAAAAATACAGTTTTTAGCATATATTTTATAGCCTGCAGTTTTTCAAATTCACTCGCCCCATCACAAAATCCACTCGTCAGTGGCGAGTAAAATAATATATTTCCTCACCTCAGGGGGGGGGGGGGGCGCTTCAAGAAAATCTAGGGGAGGCTCATATTTTTTCTGTCTCTTTTACACATGCATGCACAAACAAACACACACTCACATATATATGATCAAAGCATTATATAGAAGGATAAATTAGTGCATATTCATATTACAGGCACTATGTGTCTTATTAAGCTTTGTTTTATATATACTAAGAAAAGAAAAACGCTGCAAAATAAAAATTTCCAGTATATAATTAGTGTATAATTATACTGGTGAAATAATAAGTGATGATGTCAACAAGTAAATAAAAAGCTTACAGTTCACCTGTTTCATAAAGAGTTGCAACCTTAAATTTTTTTCTGAATATTCCCTGCCCTTAAGGATTCTAAAGTTGTATTTTTATATGAGAAAAAACATTACCAAAATCAAGGATATATTTTGCATTTTATAGTTATTATTGTTTTTAAAACACTTATTTAAACTAGTTTAAAACACTTATTTGCAGTTTTTATACAAATACTACAATTTAAGATTTGTGCAAAACTGTAAAAAGGCCCCAAAACTAAGTTCGATTTTTGAACAGAGTTTCATTTGGTGAAATTGGAATCTATTTCCAGAAGGGGCTCAAAAATTTTTAGGGGGTGTTGAGGCTCCCTGACACTCCCCTAGCTACAGCCCTGTATACAGTTTGTGTACAGCCCTGTGTTTTTAAACTTGTCGAGCAAAAAAATGGAATCACAGTTTGCACGCATTATTACAAAGGAATTTTTGCATGTAAAACAAAATTTTTGGTACATAATAATAGCTGAGAGTCTTGTTAGTACACTGAACATCAAGAAAAATTGTTTATTTATAGCACTTTTATGTTAAAATAAAACTGTATCTTGCTTATATAAAAATTTCAGTAAATTAATGTAACACCAAGAGATTTTTTTTTTCAACTACAAAAAGATGAAAATTATGTTTATTTTATAGAACCTACCATACACTATATATCCTGAAAATTTCATGAAAAAATAACGAAAAGCTTTTTTATAAACCTTGTGCGCAATGCTGCAAACTCACATTTTGAGAAAAATTATTTTAAAATTCCCACTTTGAAAATATTCCATATTTAAGAGTGTCATTCGTTTTGCTTTAAAGTGTTCAGAAATGATTACTCTTTAATCTATATATTTTTTTTTTCAAAGATTGACTGTTTTGAA
This sequence comes from Maratus michaelseni, assembly GCA_963931845.1. NCBI lineage: Eukaryota > Metazoa > Arthropoda > Arachnida > Araneae > Salticidae > Maratus > Maratus michaelseni. The sequence goes on along the minus strand of OZ007597.1, from coordinate 108,730,117 downwards.
TGTTTAAAAGTCCTATGACACATTAAACTGTAAAAATTGATAAAAACAGCGGTCTGTGAGGGCGCTAACAGCAATTAAGGGTTAATCCTTTTTAGGTGCGTTCGTAATTATATAAATACGTGGCATCTATAGTCTTCGCCTGGTCCGTCCGTGTGTCCGCATATAACAGAGCAAAAACTACCCAACCAAATGGTTTGAAATTTAATATATACCGTATATACTCGTGTATAAGTCGAGGAATTTTAGACAAAATTTGGGAGCTGAGAATGGGGGGTCGACTTATACACGAGTAAAAGAAAAAAAAAAATAGCGGAGTGAAATACCGGAGTTGTATTTTTTTCGCAGATATAATTGGTGAATGTGCAAGTCTTTTAATTAATCACATATGGGTCTAGGTTGGAGAGACAGATAAAAGCGGACAAAAAAAAAAAAGCTCAACAATGTCTCTGTAATTGTTCTATATTCATTTTCTCTTGGGATAGAATTCCCTTCAATGCATTCCTTTCAACATTTCAATCCCCTTTTTAAAAAGAGTTCAATTTGAGAATTCTTCTAGATTTCTCTTCTAAAAGTCCTACAATACAAAGAAGTACTATATTTTAGCAGTTTAAGAAATTGCTTACCCTCCTGTAAATAAGGCTTAAATAGATTTTTCAAAAAAAAAAAAAATAATTACTATTATTATTAAATTGATGTGAATAGCTTTCAAAATAGCTTAAGCTTCTTCAGTTTTACATAATTATACAATTTCAAAATGTTGAATTTAAAAAAAAAAAATCTGATTAGAAACGTAAAAAAAAAAAAAAAAAAAAAGTTTACTAATTTAATAAAAATTAATTTATTTTATTTATTTATTTATTTATTTTTATCCTCGATTACAAATCATTTTTCAACATACAACCAGAAATGTGGTTCGACTTATACACGAAAATTCAATTTTTTTTCCAAAATTTTACGTAAGAATTGGAGGGTCGACTTATACACGAGTCGACCTATACACGAGTATATACGGTATATATAATCGTTGCAGAATTTTGGCAAGTCATTTCAAATTTTATGAAAATCGAATCAAAACCTAAAAAGATATTAATAAAAGTTTTCTTCATTCTATTAAATCCTCATACGTAATTAATTCAATGATATCCCATGATAGATAATGATTCAAGGTTGCTATGATGATTACGTCATATTTAAGATGGAGTCCTATTATTTCCGTATTACTGGATTTAAAAACCGACTTTGTACACTAAAATTGTTTCCTTATAGCAATCATATAATCTAACGACAGTTTTTTGGATAGATGTTTCCGGAGAAATAAATATTAAATGGAAAAACTAATATGGATGTCTAAATATGGATTTCAAGTTATGAAATTTTCAAAACTAGTGTTAAGTTTCCCATTGGAATTTTCAGTAAATGTCAACAAAAGATAAAATGTTGCAAGCTTAAAATGTACTTGTTTTATTATAGAAATTAATCATATCATAATAACAGACGATATAATTTTTTCAGTGAAATAATAACGATGTTTTTTTTTTTTTTTTTTTTTTTTTGTATTGTCTTGCATTGGATTTGTGCGCATAATATAATTTTAATGTAACATAATTGTAATTAATTGTTTGTAAAAGTGTATTGAAACTTAATTTCATAGATTAAAATTAATATCTATAATATGAAAATCTACACATAAAATAATTTTTGCATAAGAGTGCAACAGCTATTGCACCAAGATCTGAATATTTATCAGGGGTCGATGCAGGTTTTTTATCTTGGGGCCCATTTTGTGAAAAATAAATGTTATTTTTGTGAAATTTAGTATATTTTTGTGAAAAATAACATTTTGTAACGAAAGTTGATATCCAGTTAATCAAATTCGAACCAAGCATTTATAAACAAAAACTTTTTAAAATCCTTTTGCTGAAGTTTTCCTCTCTTTTGAACTTGTTTGTTTACAAATTACACATTTTAAAACATCACAAAATAATAAATAGTAAGTGTTTATGGAATAGAATTTTGTGAAAGGATCAATTTTAGTAAAAGGAATTTTGTGAAGGGACCCATTTTATTAAATTGATTTTTGTGAAGGGGCCCATTTTATTAAATTGATTTTTGTGAAGAGGCCCTAAATAGGCCCCAAATTTTGTCTGGATCGAGCCCTGTTTATAAAAACTAGTTATAATACGAACTTGTTTATAATAAGAGTACTTGTTTATAATACTTTTTTATATACTTGTTTATAATAAGAGTAATATGCAAGTAAATAAACATAACACGCGCCATTTACATGAAACTTTATATTTTACCTGATAAATACCAAATTTTTAAGATCTGTTATTACATTTTACTCAAAACTTCTAAATGAAAAATAAATAAATAAGCTTTTAGGTTCACTTACCTTTGATTACTACAAAAGACAAACTTGAATAACGAACTTCTTTTAGGCTAGAGAGAACGAACCTTCTATCGTGAATACGAGCTAACGTAAGAAAAGGCTGTCTGAAGGAAGAAATATCTCGAATAACTGGAGTATAGTTAGTAATTCACAAAAGGAACGTGTAGTTTAGTGGGCATGTATTTTTGTTAGATCTTTCAATCTTTGGTGCAATCATAAGTTGACTAGGAGACAGATGAAATTTTTTAGGAGATGGAATGCATCACTCAAACTAATCCCTCTTTTCATAAAAGATACACAAATTGCTTTCAGTGTGTACTGATAACTAGACAATGTCACCCCCATATCTTTACTGGACAGTTTCTATGAGGACAAGGAGATATTGTTTTTTTCCAAGAGAGAAGCAGATTTTCTGACACATTTATAGATTTTCTCATGCACTCACGGAGGAATGTGGACAAAAAGCTCACGGACAAAAGCCCCACCGGATAAAAGCTCCACCGGACAAACCCCCCCCCCCCCCTCTCTGCTGAATAAAAGCTCTATTTTGACCATGTTTCTTTTACTGAAACGATCTCGAAACATTAAAAAATTTTTCAAGCTTAATTCAGGTTTCGCTAATATGGTTTTTATAATTATAATTCTTCAGTCCTTCCTCCTCGTGTGAAAGTCAGAAGTTATAAGTTATATGATAAATATTTTATATTTCTTAAGATACACATACACTTTAACTTCTGAATTAAGATATCATTTAAATTAAATACAAAAATTAAAAATCTGAGCCTCAGGAGCATCAGGACCTGTCTTGGACTAGCCTCACCTAAATTTTCAGACTTCTACGTGCGGTAGATTTCGCTAGCCATCGCGAACAGACAGGCAGATACACAGAGCGATGTGTTCTTTTATTAGTATAGAAAACTTGCAAAATCATGCTGGCAAAATGTTTGATTTAATCCTGATAATTCAAATGCTTAATTTGGGGACCATCAAATTATGGGGATTACTATCAGAGTTATCTAATCTGTTATTTGTGAATGAAAAACTGTTTCTTTTTTATAGAAAAAAATTCTGTAAGATACGCAAAATTCTTCAGTTGAAGTAATTTTACTTTTATTAAAACTAGGGTATCAATATAAGTGAACATCCTTAAAAAAAAAAAAAATAATAATAATAAAAAAAAAAACTGTAATAGACTTTTTACATTTAATAATATTTTAGGTTGCCCCATAACAACACCAAAGAGCATTTTTATATGAAACTAGGGGGCTCTGCCCCCTGCTCGCTACGCTCACCAACCCCCGTTCTAATTTCACATCCTCTTAAAACCTGGTAATGTATCCTGTTTTAAAAAGATGATGATGATGATGATATCACGAACGGCGACTTCCTTCTGTAATCAGGTTCTAATGCTTTTTCATTTAACTGGTTATAATTCTGTTTCATTTAATTCATCTTTTTTATTTTTAATATTCATGTGTAAACACAATTTTTATGACGTAATTTTCTTTATTTCCTGCTTTCAACACGTGATCATTTTATTATTATTTTAAACTTTCTTTATTGTTTTTAATAATCTCGCGCAAATACATTTTTTATTTGAGATAAAACATAATCCTTTGCGCTTATTTAGAAATTGGCAACAATATAAAAAATGACTTTTTTCAATAAAAGATTTTTTACTCGATTTTTAAGGATTTTTTGAGTTTTAATTGTCCGATCGTGATAATTTTTTTTAATTTCTGAAAGCTTGTTATATTTCGCGTCTGGTGGTATGATTTTCGAATCCGTACGATGGCTAGAAAAAAAAAATAATAGCTCCTCAAAAAAAGTCCCTAGTAAAAAAGCGATGAGAATAACCCGGAATATCTACGCAGAATTTGATTGGACCATTTCTAAATCGTTTTTGGCTCAGTTCCAGATTACTTTTTTTTAATATAGAAGGATATGTCAATTATATATTTAAACAAAACGTTGAAATTTATTAAAAGCAATCATTTCGTATTGGCCTTGTGCCAGAAATTATAGCGAAGAAATCGCTAAAAATTTCATTATCTACAGCATTTATATATATATATATATATATATATATATATATAATTTCAGCGGTTTTAAGCAGTTGTTTCAACTACATGTCTGTTAAATTTGTGTTTTATTTATACTATATTATTTATTGCTTAGTGAAGTTTTAATTTAGTTATTGAATATTAGCTGGAAATAAATGTTAAACTTTTGATATTGTTTAAAATGCAAACGGATTAATATTTTGTAATCGTCTGCAAGCGATATAGATAAAAAAAAAAAAAAAAAAAAAAAAAAAAAAAAAACATGCTTGAAATTTAATTAAAATGCTATAACAAATGAGTAAATGGCTATATATTTTTCAAACAAATTGCATTTGAAAGTAGATTTTTTTTTCCCTATATAACGGTGTAAAAATTTAAAATGTGCGATGTTTACAAATGAAAAACTGCAGTAGCAAAAATCGCAAAACCGAAATTTCATCGCAAAGTGTTGCCATTCGCAAAATGACGTCAGCGTTACGCACGTATACGTTTGTCCTTTATAATATAGATGTTAAGCATTTATCGGTAAAATTACGTTTGATGATACAGTATTACAATTGTAAGTACACGTGGGATTTTTGTCCGTGCGGATTTGTTCGGTGGGATTTTTTGTCCGGTGGGGTTTTTTTCAGTGGAGTTTTTGTCCGTGGGGTTTTTGTCCGCGGAGTTTTTGTCCTGGACTCTGGAGTCCAAGACAAACTACTCTGACAAAATCCCCGCCGGACAAAATCCCCACGGTCAAAAATCCCACGTGTACTTACATTTGTAATACTGTCATATCAAACATAATTTTACTGATAAATGCTTAATATTTTAATAAAAGTAAAACGAGTCCAACTGAAGAATTTTGCATATCTTACAGAGTTTTTTTACTATAAAAAAGAAACAGTAAACTAGTCGTTGGGGGCCACCGAAATACTTACCCATCATGGATATGCATAAAGTAAAATATTAAAATAAAAATGTGTAAACTACTTATAAAATGCATTGCAATTCAAATAAAATCGTGGCTTGATAACGTCATAAACTTTAAAGGCTCGATTACTGAATTGCTTGAAAGAAACATCCTTATAACTCCAAAAATAATAATCCTATTAACTAGCGGTTTATTGCATCTGATTAAGCGTCAAATTTCCAATTAAAATATATCTTTCAATTGAAATTTGGTTGAAATACAGGGTCATGAAAAATCGAAGAGTGTGGAAAATAGGATTACAAATATCTCGGCAACTCATTATCCGATCGACTTCATGCTTTATGCAAAATTTATGTTTTTTTATTGTCTTTTATATTCATTTCTTAAAATAAACAATTTCGAAAATTTTTATATACCTTTTATCAGAACGAATATTTCGAGAGTCCGAAAAAAAATAGTTCCGGTTAATCGAGGTTATTGAAATTCAATAGGCTTCTTCCCATTATTACATACTAAGTACATTCCAAATTGCAAGTCTCTATCTCAAATTTTCCGGGAAATAGAGCGTTTACAGACACACAGACGGACGGCAATTTTTTTTTTTTCTAAAAATATGTTTTTCGGAATCTTTAGTGTCTGAAACGTGTAAATCCGTCAAAAAAAATTTTCGATTTTCAAAACGATTACAAGACTTACCCTATACTACGTATGATGGGTAAGTAAAAAGTAAAAAGAACAGTAAAAAACAACAGGGCGAATTAAAACAATCATTACATTTTTTAAAACAAAAACCCGTATAATCTTTAAAATATTAATACTTGTAGAAAAGAGATCTAAAATTTAAACTAAACATCAAACAATAGACAGACTTGAATACATTTAAAAAGAAATTAAATTTAAAAAGAATTATCAATTAAAAATGATCAATTTTTAAATTTAATTGCTTTTAAAATGTATTCAAGTCTGCCTAATGTTTCATATTTAAGTTAAATAATATTTTAATTCAAACGTTAAAATGTACGTGTATTTTAAGAAATATAAAATATTTATCACCTAACTTATATAACTTCTGATTTTCACATGAGAGGGGGGACTGAAGAATTATATTATAAAAACCAAAGTGAAGCCTGAATTAAGCTTGAAAAATTTTTTTTTAATGCTTGGAGATCCTTTCTGTAAAAGAACCTTGGACAAAATAGAGCTTTTATTCAGCCGAGACGGGTTTTTATCCGGTGGGGTTTTTTTCTGTGGGGTTTTTGTCCGCGGAGTTTTTGTACGCAACACACCACTGCTATGCTACATTTTTCACGAACTCATTATATCTCAAGAACTAATGCACAGAATTTCATCTAACTTAAGATTCTGTTGAAAACTCATATAAATAGACGCTGATTACGATTTAGTGTAAATAGCCCAACAGATGGTGCTATTTACCACCTGTATGCTACTTTTTTTTCTTGTTTTTCACGATTTCTATATCTCAAGAACTAATGCACAGAACTTTATCAAACTTCAGATTCTGTTAGACCTTGACATAAATAAAAGCTGATTATGTTTTGGTGCAAATAATCCAAGCGCAGCTGGTAGGCGGAAAAAATCACCCCGGTAAAAAGCACCACCGGAAAAATGCACCAAGGTAAAAATGAATATAGGAAAAAAAGTAATCGGAAAAAAAGTAACAGAAAAAAAGTAATCGGAAAAAAGTAACAAGGTATTGATAAATATTGAACTTATTGATAAATAAGTGTTAAAAGCTAACGAAGTAACATATGTCTGATTTATATAATTTCCGTAGGCGGATATTTGTGAATGCTATTAGGAATTGTGTAAAATCACCCCAGGAAAAAAGCACCATCGGTAAAAAGCTCCCTGATAAAATAAAAAAAAAAAGGGGGGGGGAGGGTTTCACGTTAAGATGGGAAAATACCACACATTTATGAATAACACGAGTTTGAATAAGCCAATTATAATTTCGGGTAAAGCACGTGCTAACCACGTGTACTAGGAACAATCAGAGCATTATATACATCATATCATTCCCGTAGGCGAAGTATTTGCTGTAAATATTTGTGAATGCTATTAGCAATAGTGTAAAAAAGTGAAAATATTCGCGTACGAAAATGCTCGTATTCATCACTACTTGATTTTTTATATTCGCGTACGCGAATACGAATATTTCTCGTTGATGTCTACGAATGCGAAGAATATTCGGATACAAGAATACTCGTTTTAATCACTACATAATTTTTGACATTCAGGAACGCGGATTCGAATATTTTTCGTCGATGTCTACGAATGCGAATATAGAGAAGTTGCAATGAGCTGATCAACCATTGTACTTCACTTGGAGGTCAGGGTACTTCCACCAATCAGAACTGCCTATTTGTAATGTGTGACCTCCAGCCTGACGTCAATTGCAACTGCCCTATTGGACCGTGGTGCGAATATTCGTATACGAGAATACTCGTTTTAATCACTACAGGATTTTTGACATTCAGGAACGCGAATTCGAATATTTTTCGTCGAAAAATAACATTTTGTAACGAAAGATGAAATCAAGTTACCCAAATTCGAACCAAGCATTTACTATTAATAATTTCTTTAAATCCTTCTGCTAAAGTTTCCCTTTCTGGTGAACTTGTTTTGTTTACAAATGACACATTTTAAAACCTAACAAAATAAAAATAATTAACATGTATAATTATTGACATGTATGTTTTTATGGAATGGAATTTTATGAAGAAGCCTATTTTATTAAGAATAATTTTGTGAAGGGGCCTGTTTTACCAAGAGGAATTTTGTGAAGGAACCTGTTTTATTAAAGGGATTTTTGGGAAGGGTCTCTAAATAAGCCCCAAATTCTGCCTGGAGCAACCCCTGACGATTTATTCTTTAATTTAATAAATTTCGTTACTTTCCCCAGCAGCGTAATCATGATTCTCAAATCTTACATATATTTCAGAACACTAGGATAATTTTAAGTATTAATAAAAATAATTTTTAACCAGATATAAAGTTGTGAAAACTGCACTGTAAACTGAAATGTCTGAAATTCAGACACTTAAGTGTCTGAAACGGATGGTTAAAAAAAGAGACACTTTAAAGTGTCTTAATTTTTTAAGACACTTATTTGTGTCTGATTTTAAGACATTTGAAACGTCTGAATTGCGGCCATTTTCGTGCTCTGATCTGTCGATAATAAGTAGCCATTTCTGACCACATGTGCACCACGTGCAATCATTAAACAAGTGGATAAGTGTGATCGAAGATCGCACAAAAGGTTTCGTTGAATATTCCTTTCAAAACACTTTATCATTTCTTTAATAAATCCAAAAAAAAAAAAAAAAAAACGAGTCCTGATTTTTATAAAGAAAAAATTTACCGGTCTATTTTTCTCGTTTTTACGAAAATCTGAACCGGTCCGATAGCGGGCAAAGCTCTCTATTATACTCTGTCATAATAATATCTGTAATGTGAACTAAATGCGATATTAAAAAAAAATCAATTTCAAAATTAAACATGTTGTATTAATTGTTGCATGTAGTAACTTTCAAAATGTTAGACGTCAGATTAATTTTCTTTTTAATACTCTAATGACGTCATATTAAGCTGAATTCTGTATTTACACATATTCATATTCCTTGTATTATTGAAAAATATTCGAAAATTTCCGTTTTATAACCAATATGACGTCATATAAATCTTTTTTTCAATTGGGGAAACTTTTTATTTCATTTTCATTTTTCACGTGGAAATCTTTCAATAGAAAATTAATTATTGTAGAAAGAATTTTATTGTGGATTTTTAATTGTTGGCAACTGCTATAACTAAAAATGTTTAAATTTAACAGGAAAAGGCTGTTAGAATTTTGTTTTTTTATATCTCTATATTAAATAAATACAATTTTTTTAAATTTTAATATTTTGAGCTTTATAATAGATACTTAGCTATAAGTACACAAATTTTCGTGCCTGTAAGTTATATAGTTTCTGAGAACGACTCTGTGACGGATAGACAATGGAGCGGGAGTAATAGGGTTTCTTGAGATGAACGAAACCCTAAAAAAAAAAGCACAAAAATACACTGGAAATAAACGAAATCCGATTCAACCGACGAAAACCGAGGCTGAAAAAATCGAGGAAACCGAATTCAACGAAAACCGAGGTATTACTGCATTTCGTTGTCCAGTGTCATTCGTCTTGATCGATGTTGTATTATTGTGATAATGGTTTTTATCTCGAATGAAACCGAAACATGTCAGTGGTTTATTTCTTTTGTATGTTTATTTTGTGTGACACTTTACTTAATAAAAGAAAGTTTTTATGTGTTTATGAAAAGGTGATGCTCTCTTTCAAATGTTAGGATTTGAAAAATATTTTCAGCAGAGGATTCTGTATGAAGAAAATTCTGACCTTCTTTGTTGTAATACACAGAGAATTGTGCATTACAACTCTGCATACACTTCACATAGTTACACCAATCTCAGAAATAGGCAGAATGACATTTAAAAAGTTGATTTCAGTGAAAACACTGAACATTTTTATGAAAATACTAAAAAGTATTATAATCAGAGATGATGGATATACGATTTATTAAAAGCTATCATTTATTCTAGGCAAACAGAATAAGTATTAGAACGTGCATTTTACATTAGATTATTTGCTATTTATTGGCAAGTGCAGTTATCAATACATTAGATTCAACTGGGTTTTTGGATAAAAACACCATCCAATTATTACTTACTACAATCTCTTTTGAATATATGTCAAGAAAAAATTTACTGTTGCATATTTCAACTCTGAATTACAGTGTTGTTGGGAAAACAAAAATAATTCGCAGAAGTTCTCAATTGTAATGTTTTCCTTAATCTGTTTCACGCACAGACTTTTAAAATCTTCAACGCCATACTTGTCTGCTAGTGTATATAGTTCTGTTACATTTTCCCAGTTGGGATGCTCTTTTCTTCCAGTGTATAAGTACAAGAAAAACTCTTGAAATGCGGTTGGTTCTGCATCTTTTATGGTCACTACACCACTGGCTTTTTCTTTCATATCATGCTCCATCATAGCAGAGAAGACTGGTGATCGGGCACTAAGAATACATCTATGGCACTTAAACTTTTTTCGTTTAACTTGTATAGTGACATCACTGTTTTTGCCACTGAGAAGCATCTCTTTAAAATCGATTGCTACTTTTCGTGTACCTGTAAAATAAATAAAAATCACTAAAGTCATGTCAACATTGGTTTTATTACTATCGTGAAAAATTAGGAATTACAAAAAAAAAAATTAGAAAAAAAATTTGAAATTCATAAAAAAAAAATATTATTAATTCGAAAAAAAAAACAGTGCAGGGTACAGGTCAACGCGGCTGCAGGTTTCTGACGTAATATGTGAGCCAATTTAGAATATATATATATATATATATATACATATATATTTCAAGCAATAAAAAACAACGTGGAATTATTAGTTTTTCAATTATTAGGCAGCTTTCATTACAAAAAGCTACCTATTGCAGCCGTTCGGAGGAAAGCAATTCTAAAAAAATTTGATATACTTTTACCGATCATGACACCCAGAACCCAAAACCAACCTCCGTTCAAATGTTGATTTATAATATATATATATATATATATATATATATATATCTGACATATGTCATGCTGTAAGTATATTATTTATGAACCGATTTGGATGTGACTGAGTATGTATATAGGATATACCAAGGTCTCGACCGAGTTCGTTAGCCAGCTTCATCCGCCATCTTGTTTCAAAATGGCAGCCGGTTAAAAAAATTAAAATTTTTAAAAATTCAAAAAGTGTACAAAAAATTATAAATTGAAAAAAATGGTTCTGTTATGTGTCAGAACGTGATACAAGGATTCTGGATCATTTTTTGTTTTTGCTATATCTTAAAAAATGGCTGAGATTTAGCAATTTGAAATTATAGGGTGGCTGAGATTTTGAAACAATCTGATAGTTGTTATGCTGTAACTCTCGTATTTATGAGCCGATATGAATGTGACTGATCATGTGTACAAAACATACCAAGGTCTCGACCGAGTTCGTTGGCCAGCTGCATGCGCCATCTTGTTTCAAAATGGCGGAAAGTTAAAATTTTTTTTTTAAATTCAAAAATATGTATAAAAAATTATAAATTGAAAATGTTGTTTCCATTAAGTATTAGATCCTGATACAAGGTTTCCGGAACATTTTTTTGTTTTGGCTTTATCTTAAAAAATGGAATGATGTCGCAGTTTGAAATTCTAGGGTGGCTGACATTTTGAAACAATCTGATTTTTGTTATGCTGCAATTCTCACGTTGAAATTCATGTTCAAATTAAGTATTAACGAAAACCGGGATTGAATTTTCTATAATCGAGTTCCAAGCAATTTAGCTTCGGGTGTTTGAGTAAAATGAGTTTCTTTTTTTAAAAACATGGACTATGAAAGCTACTTTTTCTTACTAGTACAGGCTGGAAGGACTTTTTTTACTCCCTTCCTAAAAAAAATTTCAAAATATGTCAACTTTTCACCGTCAACCCCTTAAAAAATTCATATTTTCAAAACTATTACACATACTATAATAAATGTTATATGAAAATAGTTTTTTTAGTCATTTAACACTGAATTAGACGTGCGGGTAACGATGGTTTCGTCTTATTCACATGGCCACCATGATTACCGGATCTTACGCCATGTGATTTCTTTTTGTCAGGTTATATAAAAGATCTTGTTTATGAACCACCATTGCCGAAAAGTTCCCACTCAAAGTACTGCATAGTGAACATTTGTAATTGAAAAAAACTTGGAATGCTTTTTTTTTCCCGTTTATCATCACTTATTATGTGTCGTAGTTTTGAAAATATAAAAATTTTAAATCCGGCCATTCATTTATGGTAATCCAGTATTATGCAATGTGCATATCATAGATCATAAAACAAAAAGTCCTTCCGGCCTGTACCGGGAGGTATAGGTAGCTTTCCTATGTTTTCGTTTTAAAATTTTAGCTATAGCTAAAATTTTAACATTATAATGTTTAGCTGACATCGTGTAACATTATAATGTTCGTTCATTATAATGATTCGTTCAATCATTATAATGATTCGTGTAACATTATAATGTTACACGAAAACAGCAAGTTAAAATGCAAAGAAACGTTTACAAAAGATTCGTTCATACTGAATTTGAATAAGAAATTCGCCAAATTATTGAGCAACAGCCAAATTGGCTTCATTTATAAAGACTTATTTTGGTCGCCAAATTTGGCGATATTTCGCCAAATGTCGCCAATTTTGGCGAGAATTTGGCGCTAACGGATATGAATATATAGTTTTATACGTATGATTGGGAAAATTATTACAACAATGAAAGAAAATAATTTGCGAGTAATCGCGTTAATGTGCTGTTTTGTTTCAAAATGTCAGCCACCCTAGAATTTCAAACTGCTCTATCTCAGCCATTTTTTAAGATAGAGGTAAAACAAAAAATGCTCTGGAATCCTTGTATCAAGGCCTGACACGTAATTAAAAAATAAATTTGAATTTTTAACTTTTTTGCATATTTATTTTAGTTTTAAATTTTTAAATGGCCGCCATCTTGAAACAAAATGGCGGACCAAGCTGGCCAACGAACTCGGTTGAGACATTGGTGAGCTTAATACACACAATTAGTTTCATCCAAATTGATTTATAAATACGAGCGTTATCGTATGACATAGGTCAGATATATATATATATATATATATATATGGATATATATATATATATATATATATATATATATATATATATATATATATATATATATATATATATATATATATATATATATATATATATATATATATATAAATCAACATTTGAACGGAGGGTGGTTTTGGGGTCTGGGGGTCATGATCGCTGAAAATATATCGAAATTTTCCGGAACTGCTTTCCTCCGAACGGCTGCAATAGGTAGCTTTATACTTTTTTGTATTGAAAGCTACCTAAAAGTTGATTTCAGTGAAAACACTGAACATTTTTATGAAAATACTAAGAAGTATTATAATCAGAGATGATGGATATACGATTTATTAAAAGCTATCATATATTCTAGGCAAACAGAATAAGTTTTAGAACGTGCATTTTACATTAGATTATTTGCTATTTATTGGCAAGTGATTATGTTATTAATGGCAAGTCTAATGTTATTAATACAGTAATATCAACAGGGTTTTTGGATAAAAACACTATCCAATTATTGCTTGCTACAATCTCTTTTGAATATGTCAAGAAAAAATTTACTGTTGCATATTTCAACTCTGAATTACAGTGTTGTTGAGAAAACAAAAATAATTCGCATAAGTTCTCCATTGTAATGTTTTCCTTAATCTGTTTCACGCACAGACTTTTCAAATCTTCAACGCCATACTTGTCTGCTAGTGTATATAGTTCTGTTACATTTTCCCAGTTGGGATGCTCTTTGCTTCCAGTGTATAAGTACAAGAGAAACTCTTGAAATGCGGTTGGTTCTGCATCTTTTATGGTCACTACACCACTGGCTTTTTCTTTCATATCATGCTCCATCATAGCAGAGAAGACTGGTGATCGGGCACTAAGAATACATCTATGGCACTTAAACTTTTTTCGTTTAACTTGTATAGTGACATCACTGTTTTTACCACTGAGAAGCATCTCTTTGAAATCGATTTCTACTTTTCGTGTACCTGTAAAATAAATAAAAATCACTAAAGTCATGTCAACATTGGTTTTATTACTATCGTGAAAAATTAGGAATTAAAAAAAAAAATTTAGAAAAACAATTTGAAATTCATAAAAAAAAATATTATTAATTCGAAAAAAAAAAAAACAGTACAGGGTACAGGTCAACGCGGCTGCAGGTTTCTGACGTAATATGTGAGCCAATTTAGAATATATATATATATATATATATATACATATATATTTCAAGCAATAAAAAACAACGTGGAATTATTAGTTTTTCAATTATTTGGTAGCTTTCGTTACAAAAAGCTACCTATTGCAGTCGTTCGGAGGAAAGCAATTCTAAAAAAATTTGATATACTTTCACCGATCATGACCCCCAGAACCCAAAACCAACCTCCGTTCAAATGTTGATTTATAATATATATATATATATCAGGGTTGGCAAGTTTTTGATGCATGACGGTTTTTACCGGTTTTAACCATGGTTTTTACCGTCATGTCAAAAACCTCCTTGTCAAAAATGTCAAAAACTGTCAAAAACCCATTTTTTAGTAGTTAGTTTTTACATTTTTTTTTCATTCTATCTTTAATATTCAGTTGTTTTACATGAAATATTCAGTATCAAAAAGACTCTAAAGTATATTTATAAATCCAAGAAAAACAAAAAAGAATTGCATTAGAATAATACGTGTACATCTCTGTTAGAAGATCTCTACAATAATCTTAAGCTACTTGGCATAGTCTAAAAAAATTAGATTTTTTGAAGAAATCCTGTAACCTATAAGTATTAGATTAAACAATGTGTATAATTTCGGTACAATTTATTACATGGTTGAAAACAAAATTTTAAGATTCTACTTATTGAAGTGCAAATGAAAATCACCATAATTGCATTTATGAAATACATAAGATATGCATTTTAAAATATTATATTTAAGAATATTCAAATTTATTCACTGCCAGTCCATGCTTAACATCTATTGTCATACAATGTAACAGCATTTTTGCATCTCTAAAATAAATTTTAATGTATTTTATTAAAAATGTATATTGAATGTTATTTAATAATTATAATAACCTTTTATTATCATTTAATATCAATGTTAATTGCAGTTAGTAGAATCTATATTAGTGAAGATTATGACAAATATTGTTCTTTTCTTTTACTCTTGTATTTTTAAATATTTCCCATATTAGGAAATGATCTTCTTTTAAATAAATTTAAATTTAATTGTAAATAATAATAAGAACAACAAGGTAAAATCAATCTAGAAATGTATTGTATGCTACACTTACACCATAAATTGGAGGACAATAAAAAATGATAGGTTTTTGACGGAATAAACCGGTAAAAACACGGTTTTTACCACTGTCATGTCAAAAACCAGTTTTTGACGTCAAAAACCCAACCCTGATATATATATATATATTTCTGATATATGTCATGCTGTAAGTATATTATTTATGAACCGATTTGAATGTGACTGAGTATGTATATAGGACATACCAAGGTCTCGACCGAGTTCGTTGGCCAGCTTCATCCGCCATCTTGTTTCAAAATGGCAGCCAGTTAAAAAAATTAAAATTTTTTAGAATTCAAAAAGGTGTACAAAAAATTATAAATTAAAAAAAATGGTTCTGTTATGTGTCAGAACGTGATACAAGGATTCTGGATCATTTTTTGTTTTTGCTATATCTTAAAAAATGGCTGAGATTTGGCAGTTTGAAATTATAAGGTGGCTGAGATTTTGAAACAATCTGATATTTGTTATGCTGTAACTCTCGTATTTATGAGCCGATATGAATGTGACTGATCATGTGTACAAAACATACCAAGGTCTCGACCGAGTTCGTTGGCCAGCTGCATGCGCCATCTTGTTTCAAAATGGCGGAAAGTTAAAATTTTTTAAATTTTTTTTTTAAATTCAAAAATATGTATAAAAAATTATAAATTGAAAATGTTGTTTCCATTAAGTATTAGATCCTGATACAAGGTTTCCGGAACATTTTTTTGTTTTGGCTTTATCTTAAAAAATGGAATGATATCGCAGTTTGAAATTCTAGGGTGGCTGACATTTTGAAACAATCTGATTTTTGTTATGCTGTAACTCTAATGCTAAATTCGCATTCAAATTCAGTATTAACGAAAACCGGGATTGAATCTTCTATAATCGAGTTCCAAGCAATTTAGCTTCGGGTGTTTGAGTAAAATGAGTTGATTTTTTAAAAACATGGACTTTGAAAGCTACCTTTTCTTACTAGTACAGGCTGGAAGGACTTTTTTTACTCCCTTCCTAAAAAAAATTTCAAAATATGTCAACTTTTCGCCGTCAACCCCTTAAAAAATTCACATTTTCAAAACTATTACACATACTATAATAAATGTTATATGAAAATAGTTTTTTTAGTCATTTAACACTGAATTAGACGTGCGGGTAACGATGGTTTCGTCTTATTCACATGGCCACCATGATTACCGGATCTTACGCCATGTGATTTCTTTTTGTCAGGTTATATAAAAGATCTTGTTTATGAACCACCATTGCCGAAAAGTTCCCACTCAAAGTACTGCATAGTGAACATTTGTAATTGAAAAAAACTTGGAATGCTTTTTTTTTTCCCATTTATCATCACTTATTATGTGTCGTAGTTTTGAAAATATAAAAATTTTAAATCCGGCCATTCATTTATGGTAATCCAGTATTATGCAATGTGCATATCATAGATCATAAAACAAAAAGTCCTTCCGGCCTGTACCGGGAGGTATAGGTAGCTTTCCTATGTCTTCGTTTTAAAATTTTAGCTATAGCTAAAATTTTAACATTATAATGTTTAGCTGACATCGTGTAACATTATAATGTTATACGAAAACAGCAAGTTAAAATGCAAAGAAACGTTTACAAAAGATTCGTTAATACTGAATTTGAATAAGAAATTCGCCAAATTATTGAGCAATAGCCAAATTGGTTTCATTTATGAAGATTTATTTTGGTCGCCAAATTTGGCGATATTTCGCCAAATGTCGCCAATTTTGGCGAGAATTTGGCTCTAACGAATATGAATATATAGTTTTATGCGTATGATTGGGAAAATTATTAAAACAATGAAAGAAAATAATTTTCGAGTAATCGCGTTAATGTGCTGCTTTGTTTCAAAATGTCAGCCACCCTAGAACTTCAAACTGCTCTATCTCAGCCATTTTTTAAGATAGAGGTAATCCAAAAAATGCTCTGGAATCTTTGTATCAAGGCCTAACACGTAATTAAAAAATAAATTTGAATTTTTAACTTTTTTGTATATTTATTTTAGTTTTAAATTTTGAAATGGCCGCCATCTTGAAACAAAATGGTGGACCAAGCTGGCCAACGAACTCGGTCGTGACATTGGTGAGCTTAATACACACAATTAGTTTCATCAAAATTGATTTATAAATACGAGCTTTTGAACGAATCAACATTTGAACGAAGGGTGGTTTTGGGGTCTGGGGGTCATGATCGGTGAAAATATATCGAAATTTTCCGGAACTGCTTTCCTCCGAACGGCTGCAATAGGTAGCTTTATACTTTTTTGTATTGAAAGCTACCTAAAATTACACAAGGAAAAACGAGTCAATATTTTTTTACGCATTATGAAAGTAAGAAACACACTTACTGTTAGAATTTTCATTAAGAGGCTTGTTCAAGGAATCTAGGGGAGCTATTGAGCAGGAAAGTGTCAAATTTCCTTCTGGTAGAAGCTGATCCTTTCTATCTTCTAATTCCGATTCCAGTATAAACTCCGATGTCCCGAAACCACTATCTGAATTGCCGAAGTTTTTAGTTAGAATGCATCTGGTTTCTGTAGTTCCATCACTCTTCAGTATACCAAATTTAAATATTGCTGGACATTTTTTTGCTCGTGGGGTCTTATGAAGAAACAACTGCATTTTCTTATAATAACATGTCATTTTAAGCTCCCAGTTGAGTGACGACCAAGTGAATGAAGGGCTCATCTTATAAGACTGAGACTGCGATGTTAGTGATAAAAAATTTTTAATTTCCCATTTGATCTCCACTTCGCATTCCGTTTCATGACACTTCTTCAGTACTCCAGTGATCATTGTTGCAGTGTAGATATCGAATAATTTTATATTTAAACGTTAATGAAAATATATAATTTATTTATTTATTTTTAATTTCTTTGCTCAAGATTGAAGTTGGGGTATTAAAATGATCTTGAATGAGGTGCCAAAAAAGTAAAACTGAGAAAAAAATCTGTAAAAGATAAAAACTGATTGTGTTATATATATATATATATACATATATAATAAACTTTCGTTAATAATAACCATTAAATCTCTTTAAAATTCACAATATATGAACCGATAATTACAATACTATACAAAAACATATATCCAATAATGTAACAAATTGAAATAAGTGTAAATAAATAAAATTTCGTGGAGGGAAAAAATCCTGCGTGCAGAATGTGAAAATATCACAGGAAGCAAACGGAAACTTATATTGCGAAACACATTACCAAGGGCAATATTCCACAATATAAGTAAATCGTAATTGATTTCTGTTTGAGAAAAGTAAGCCTAAGCAGAATTTATCCTACTCAAATTGCCCAATCAACTACGATATCACAGAAAAAAAATTGAATAGAAATGGACAAATATTAAAAAAAAAAAAAAAAAAAAAAACATAATAGATACAAAATCACTTTTAAGGAAACATTACTAAATAAACAAAAGCTATTTTAATTAAAATAAGATAAACGCTTAGAAAAATAAAGAAGCTACTATATATATATAAATAAAACTTTTATTTCTATAATCCAGAATTAGAATCA